>JARFIW010000921.1:0-2400000 GCA_036346225.1 Platerodrilus igneus
GCTGATGGTTCTTGTTTTTTATCAATAACACTGACACGAAATGAGCGACGTTTTAATACCGTTTCATGATTGTGCATGAAAAAAGCAATATGTGATCACACGCGCGGCTCTGATATCAATGTGGAAATAATGACGATTATATAGGAAAAGTAATTTTCTCCTTCATTTGCATACTTGATGAAAATCTCATAGCCCCTGCCTGTGCGGTGTAATAAGCAGCACGGTGAAGGAAGGAAGTATTTATTAAACGACAACAAAATATTTTTGTGTTGTGCCATTTTCGTCGCTCTTTAGTAGTGGTTTTCATATAAAAGTGAAACCGCTTTGTTTTATGCTACACATTACGCGGGGGCTTTAAATGGCAAGCTGACTATTGATGATATTACGCTTTTGCTTTTTTCACTTTTTGTGGGTTTTAATAGGAGCATGCTTGAGCAGTCTACGAGTACTGTTTAATCTAGGTAATGTATATGGTTTTCTAGGGTCGATATTACTTAGTTTTGAACAGGTTATGAGTGTTTAACGTTGTTATTTAATATTAAGTTTTCAAGTTGTTGCAGGACTAAATATTCTTACTTACCCTTCGTTCTACAAGATGATATTTAAGTACGGAAACGGTCAAACGGCTTAAGGAAAAGTGGGAAAATACCTCGCACTTAAGGAAAATTGCAAATTACTACGTTCACGTAAAGCATATCAATATAATGATCACACCATTTTATTGAAAATAATGTTATCTACTCAACCAGCAACTGAGCAACTTTGATACGTACAGTTTTGGCCTCCAAACATCTAGCAGGTAATTTACAGAGAAACTTGGTGAAGTACCTCGCTAAAATTCTGTATTTCGATTAAGTATCGAAAACCTCGACTGTACGAACAAAAAGTTGTTTTGTCGATTAACTCAGTGGGATTGTTGGTGTAAGTGTTTGAAGAGGACCCCTGAATACTACCAGTCTTAATCGGAAATTACCTAGACGCCACCCAATTTCAAAATACGGGAATTTCAAGGGGGGTGGGACCAGAAGGAATAACAAGAGGATGCCAAAACCCGAGATCATGGAAGTGATCTTGCTTTAAAAGTCACACCAGTAATAATTGGGTACACTAATTTAAAATAAACGTAATGATCAGGACGCTATTTAACAAACTACTAGCTATAAGAAAAAAGGTTCCCAAAATCAAATGCTAAATTACCTGTATATTGCTCACATCTCCAGGTAATGGTAAAAACTTCTAACAAATCAAGTCTGGAAACTATTACCTTTACATTAATTGTGAAACATAACTATACAAAACTCTTTACTCCATAGCGCAATTCAGAATTTAAATACATATACATACAAAACATTCTTAAGCAAATGTCAACTATATTTAAATAGTTATCTTAATGGAAAACGTTTTCAGCAAACAAAGTTTCTTTCTAATTTCTTAAAACTATTAACAAGAACGTACTGTGGGTACATTTATAAGTTTACACAATTAAAAATGTATATTAATTAAATATGATTGTAGGTTATAGTTTCAATCTTTTTATTATAAATACCTGAGAAGTAATTTTTTACTGAAGATACCTCGAAAACAACTCCAATCATTTTAACCAGACACTAATGGAAATTATGAGGCTTCGTTAAGACTTGTTTGTTTCTTAATCAACATGCCTTTTAACACGAAGCTGTTTTACTCTAGGAACCAATTCGTACTAAAAGTAAAATTTACCAACCTGGTAGGATATAATTCCGAACTTTGCTTGACTAATCATATTAAACAAGATCGATACCTAATTATTCAAACGTCGACTCTACCTACTCTAGTTTGCATGTTATTTCTTTCAATGATCTTCGCAAAGTTACTGTCAAACGTATCGTTTGTGTTCTGAACCGAAGAAGATGCTTTACCATTTCCTGAATCGGCATAATTAAGCATGTTAACATTCTTTGTCACAAGGCAATGATGCGATAGGCGCCCACTTTGTATACAGGATTTCTACAAAAGATCTCCGGGATTTTGAGGGTAAACATTTTTATTAAATCAAAATCTTAGTGTAATGTGTTGTACATGAATTTAAAGGTAATCTTCTCGAGATTTTATTACAATTTAGTAAATTTCAATGTGAACCGCATTAGTGGCACGGCATACATCCAAACGAAGCTTTTTCTCTTGTCAGATCCTGGCCAGCATGTCTGGGGTGACGGTTGCCACGCAAGCGACTATCCGTTGACTGAGATGGGTTAGATCTCGAATTTTCTCTGAATACAAGAGGTTCTTCACATGTCTCCAGAAGAAAATATCCGAGGGAGTCAAATCTGGGCTTCTTGGAGCCTAAGAAGTAGGTCCTTTTTTTTCAATCCACTTGTTGCCGATTCCGATTCGAGTATGAGCTGCTTCTCGCACACGCAAACTAAAGTTAGGCGGTGCGCCATCTTACTGAGAGTGGACAAAACTTTTCCCCGCATCAATATCATTCTACTGAGGAAAAACATACTCTTCTAACATGTAACAATAGCCATCACCAATTATTGTCTTTTCAACAAAAATGAAGGGACTTATAACTCTGTTATGCTTAAGGCCGCACCAAATGTTAACGTTGGGTGAGTCATGACGAGACTCAATGAACTCATAAGCCGGCTGTGAACCTCAAATTCTGCAATTGTGTCGATTCACAGTACCACTTACATGAAGATTTATCTCATCGGTAAAAATTACATTTTTTAAAAAATTGTTATTTTTGTTAATTTTGTCTAGTATATTAATAGAAAACTATAATCTCTTGTCCTAATCTGTTGGCTTAATTTTATGCAAAAGTTGTAACCTGTAAGTAGTTAAACGAAATCTTTTGTGAACTACCTAATGGACAGTTAATCTCGGTATCCCCCAACTTAAGACTGTGTCGTGTCAAGGATTTTTTAGGGCTTTGTAGGCATGAAGTTCGGATTCTGTCAACATTCTCTTCTGACACACGCGGCGTACCAGGCGACTTTAGTTTACAAACGCTTCCACTTTCTTTAAACATACTTCCATTGCCGAATAGTTTCATCCGTAGGCCATCGCCACCATAAATGCGTCAAAAGTTATCTGTATCGTGACAACTCAACGAATTTTTACGAGCCGAATGACACATAGGGCTTTTTATTGTGGCGTCGACATCGCACTGCACTAACTGAGAACAAACTGCACTTACTGAGAACTAAACAATAACTGTAGCCACAGGCATACTGAGTTAATGTCTGCTACGGTATTACAAGGTTAACGCTCCGCGGCGCTGTCAACTATTGCGATAGACACACTAAGTGAAACTCTTTTATGCTATTCTAAGGTTCACGCTCTTATTGCAATTTATTTAAAATTAGTATCACTTATTGGAATTTACTATATTTAATAAAATCTTAAGAACATTACTTTTAAATTCATGTACAACACATTACACTAAGATTTTGATTTAATAAAAATATTTAACATCAAAACCTCGGAGTTCTTTTATGGACATCCTGTATTATTAATCAAAACAAATGAATCGAAAAACTGCAATAATTTAGAATTACGCTGATATCATTTCTAACCTTGAAACCACTGAATTTGACAAACTTTGAATATGAACAATATAGATTACAATGGTAAACTAATATAATACTTCTTTGAATCAAGAATGCATATAGACAAAAATTTTATTTCTTAAAAGAATTAACAATAATCCTATTGGGGGGATTTAACGATACAGAAACTTATTAAATAGTATTGTAGACATTTCAAAGGTATGTTGCAACTTAATTTAAATTACTACTTAAAAAGTTAAAGAAGCAAAGTCCTATGGGTTAGAGAAATACCGCCAATGTATGGGGCAATATCGCACAATAGCTAACTTACGATTGAGATACAACCTACCTATACTAACAACTTATATAAAACTAAAGTAATTTCTTCATTAAATTTAATTGACATATAAATCGCAAAATATTTACAAAAGTCTCTGCATCACTGCATTCGGGGTGCACACACCCACAACCAGAAAACACATCCGTACCACAGCTTATTACTTCTTTCAATTCTGCACATAGACAAACATCATTTATATCAGTCAGATTTCTTGTTAAGACAGAAACTTCAATCCTCATTGGTTCTAAATCGTCAACTTCATTATCATTGCAAATCAAGCCATTCACATTGTAACATACTGTTTTAATAAGCTCTAATAGTTCTAGTATTCCTAAAAATAGTTAGTTTCTAGTTTAATTTTAGCATGCTAATTATTAGAATTGTAGCGGCTGCAGGATCACCCAAGTAGCTTCTCAGCGAAGTTCCCAGAAAGATCTAATCCAAGAGTTAATCAATTTTTCTAAAGGCACTTACTTTAAGGGCACTAAACATGTCAAATTAGTCCATATCTATGATTAGATGTCAATCATGCTTTAGGATCCTATTTATGTCAGGGTGGTCTGAAGCAATTTTTCAATTAGCTGAGCACTCAACTAAAATCAATTCTGAGAGCTACGGTTGTGGTTATCTTAGGCATTGACAGTTTTAATTAAAATTAAAGATTTACGACCGGCGCATCCTAAGCCGAGTAAGAGCGTCAAGAAAGGGGTTATTTTCAATTAACCAAAATGTATATAAGGAGGCCAGCCGGTGGGAATCGGGGTTGTTTATTTCAGACGCGTTAGAGGTTAAAGCTAACGGTTACTAGTGATGTGTTTATTTCTCTGCAGTCAAGTGCGGGCCGTTATGTTTTAAGTTATTTATTTCTCTGAGTAAGTAATTAGTATATGTGATATTACTATGAACTCAAGGCTGTGTTATGCAGCATAAGTCAGTTATTTGTTTAAAACAGTATTTGTCGACTTCCATAAAATACAATTCCGGGTGAATGCCCAGTTCAAGTAAATTGATCCGTTTTATTATTGCTTTGGAGACCGCATCGTTTTAGAAGGGTCTTCTATTATATTGTGTTTCGACGGTGTCAGAGGTCGTTAATCACTAATCCACGAGACTACCTGAGAATGCAAAGCTCAGGCCCGAAGTCAAGTTACGGTACTATTTGACCCTTGAGAAGGTCGTATTTTCATGGTGTAGATGACCCCGTGGTTAAAAGGGTCGTCGCACTATGCAAGTTAGTTAGATTAGGGTAGCATTAATAAATTTTGTTATTGGGGTGTGTACACCTAGAACTGTATCTATTCAAAATATGTTTGTTAGTTAAGTTTAGTTAAGTTGTGTTTGTGCTAGCCGGAGACTATAAGTGACTTATTTTCTGTTCTGCCATTTTGGTTCATCGCCCACGAACAAAGTGCGACGAGAGCTATTACCGCGATTGGTCCATGGGCCGTTTAATTCCCATGGTGGCGCCCTTTTGTACATAAGGTTATTTACTTTATATTTTGTTATGCATATGTAATTAGTTTTAGTTAGTAGCTCGTTCAATAAAACAATCGAATTTTCGTTTCAGTGTGTTTGTTTAATGAACCCCCCTTCACCGACTGCTGCAGCTTGCGAGGCAACGTCCCGAAACGTGAGGGTACGATGTTGTTAGAGGTCCTGTTATTTATTATTTATTGTTAATTGGATACCCTCACGCGGTAGGTAAATATTAAAATTACACTGGCGCATTAACGTGGTTAAAATTGTAATTATGGTAAACAACACACGGACGAATTTTTAGATTGTTTTGTTTTTATTTAGTGTTAGGCAGAATTACAGTTTAATATTAGTGATTTAGGAACAAGTTTCGTTATTGTTGGCTTTTACCTTTTATTTAGTCATGTATGTGGTAGAAGCTTTAAGAAGCGATGAGCTTAGTTATGAACTTTTAATTAGGAACGTTGAACCAACAAAGTTAAGTGTGTTAGAAAAGCGAAAATTATTGCGTAGAAAACTCATTGTTGAGAAAGTCGACAGTAATGTTTTTCTAAGTATGAGAAAATTGAAATCGTTCAAAAGGACGAAATTGAATTATTAAAACTTAAGATTTTTGAATTAGAAAACTGTTTAAATTCTTTTACCATTCTTCCTAAAAGGACAGAATATATTAAACTTAACACGAGATTAATGCATGTAACACAGAGACTAAATTATGTCAATTTCGATATTGAATTTTTAGAAGTACACAAAGAACTGCATTCCAAATGCATTAGAGCTTTTGAGATTTTAGAACAGGTAAACGGGAAAATGAGATTAACGATAACCCTCTTTATTGTTCGGCTAGCGGTAATAAAAATCCTACAATAACACCAACAGCAGAGGTTCATGCCCTGGAGCATCAGCGGTTTCTTCCATTAATACCCCATCGGTCTCGATTTCTAGTAATGATTTAGGTACGCTAATTAAGTCCTTGAATAAAACAACGACATCAGTCCCGATCCACAAGTGGGGATTACAATTTTCGGGTGAATCTGATTCTATATCGGTTTTAGATTTTATTCAACGCGTCAAAGAACTGCAAGTTGCAAGAAAAGTTTCGTCAGATGACCTTTTCGAAGGGGCTATTGATCTTTTCACCAGTTCAGCACTGGATTGGTATAGAGCAACGCGGTGTACAGTAAATTCATGGGAACAATTAATTTTAAATTGAAACAAGATTTTCTTTCAGCCGATTATGCAGAGAATCTTTTAATGTTAATTAAATCCAGACGGCAAGGCGCCGATGAATCACCTACCATTTATATTTCAAAGATGGTAAATTTATTTTCTCAATTAGAAGAGTCCATTTCAATCAGGGAACAAATAAAAATTATTAAAAGAAATTTACAGACTTTTTATGCCACGCAACTGGCGTTAATTGAAGTGACTGACATTTCCCATTTGATTTCTCGTTGTAAGCTTTTAGAAGACATTAAGCCTACACATTTTATTAAACAGGAACATTCGGATTCTGCCAACGTACCAGTTATCTTAGAACGTCAAGTTCGACAGAGTTCATTTTCTAATAATAATTTACCACGGTCCGGCGTTTCGAATTATTTTAAAACACAGCAAAATTTTCGACTATTTGTTTCAACTGTAAAGACGAGGTCACTCGTTTCATACTTGTCCGGAGAAACGCGGAATATTTTGTTATTCTTGTGGGCAGTTGGAAGTTACGTCCACAAATTGTCCAAACTGCTCAAATAATTCAAAAACTAAGGACAGGAAAGCGCGTAGTCAGCCGTTGCTTTTCTTCGTTTAATAATATTGCTGCTGACAAAAGACGTGGTCGGATTGGTTAGTAAAAGTTAAAATTTTGTAAATCATCTAAGGTTTTTCAAATTTTTATAAAGTAAAAGATGATACAAGACCTTATATTAATATCGAGATATTTAAGGAAACTTATACTGCACTGTTGGATTCCGGCGCGAATACCTCTATTTTAGGCAGACATGGTTTGTGTTTATTGGATAAATATAAGTTAGAATTAATTAAAATGTAAAACGTCTATATTAACAACCGCGGATGGCACTGCACAATCAATTTTAGGTTCAATTAATTTGCCCTTGACTATAAACGGGGTTACTCGGTCTTTAAATGTTTTAGTTTCCGACTCAATAGAGTGTACCCTAACGTTAGGGATTGATTTTGTCAATTATTTGAATTGAAAGTAGATTTTCAAAAATGAATTTTATGCTCATTCTGCGGAAACGAATAAATTAAATTTCATTAAAGTCATGGCCGATTTAAATGAAGACCAGAAATTTGAATTAAACAAGGTTATTTCTTTATTTCAATCCCTGGATCGTCCTACCTTAGGCCGAACCACTAAAATTTCACATCATATTACAACGGAAGACGTTGAACCAATTAAACAAAGGTATTACCCATTATCACCGGCGATGCTGGAACATGCTAATAAAGAAATTGATGCAATGCTTGAACAAGGCATTATTAGCCCAAGCAATAGCCCGTGGAACTCCCCATGCTATTAGTAAAGAAAAAGCAAAAGGTGAATTTCGTGTATGTTTTGACGCTAAACGATTAAATTCAATTACAAAAAAGACGCGTATCCCATTCCGTTTGTAAATGACATTCTTGATAGATTACGCAATGCGAAATATCTCAGTTCAATCGATTTAAAAAGCTTTCTGGCAATTGCCCTTGAGTGACGAAAGCAAGGAAAAACAGCCTTTACTGTCCCAAGGCGCGGATTATTTCAATATAATGTAATGCCGATGGGTTTGGCCAATGCTCCAGGCACATTACAGAGGCTCATGGACTCTATTTTTGATTTTCATTATCCCAATCAGTATTTGTTTATTTAGATGATATAATTATTATTTCAAGCACATTTAAGGAGCATATTAGAATTTTGAACGAAGTGTATGAGAAGTTGAAAGGCGCTAATTTAACAATTAACAGTTCAAAATGTGAGTTTTGTAAACCAGAGTTACAATATCTGGGATATATTGTGAATAAAGATGGTCTCCGAACTGACCCAGCAAAAATTGACGCAATTGTAAATTTTCCTCAACCCAAGACAGCCACTGAAATAAAACGTTTCACCGGTATGTGTTCTTGGTATAGGCGTTTTGTTTTGGATTTTGCCACAATTATAGCACCTATTAATGATTTACTAAAGGGAAAGAAAATCGCAAGCGATTAAATGGACGGACGAGGCTCTTATTTCGTTTGAAAAATTAAAGATGTTCTTACAAAGGCTCCTATTTTAAGGAGTCCTGACTTTTCGAAAGTTTTTCTTTACAATGTGACGCCTCAAATTACGGCGTTGGTTGTGTTTTAACTCAGGAGAAGGAGACGAAGAACATGTAATTGCTTATGCTTCTCGCAGTTTAAATTCAGCAGAGAAAATTATTCAGTCACAGAACGGGAACTTTTGGCGGTGTGTTTTGCTATTCAAAATTCCGACCATATATTGAAGGAACTCATTTTAAGGTCATTACGGACCATCATTCTTTAATTTGGCTCCACAACTTAAAAGATCCTGCGGGACGTTTAGCTAGATGGAGTGTGAAACTCCAACAATTTGATTTCGAAGTTATCCACAGGAAGGGTAAATTTAATGTGGTACCAGATACATTATCCCGAGCTCCTAGTGGAGCCTATGCTATTAATTCTTTAAATTTTTCTTTAGACGAGGTCGAGGATTGGTACAAAAACATGTTAAATAATATTAAGGAAAAGCCAGATCTATATCCCGATTGGAGTAGAAGATGATAAAATGTATAAGTTTATTCCGAATAATTTGAATATCAAAGCCAATTTAATTGAGTGGAAGTTAGTAGTGCCGAAATCATGCCGTGCACAAATTTTAAAAGAATGCCATGATGATCCAGTTTCGGCCCATTTGGGTGTATTTAAAACATATACAAAAATCAAAGAGCTCTATTACTGGCCTAAAATGCGGTCATATATTTCTAAATACATTAGTAAATGTGTTACGTGCTGCCAAAGCAAATCCAGCACGTTCAACCATTATGGTTTTATGGGCAAAGAGAAAAAAGTTTCATTTCCGTTTCAATGTTTGTCGATTGATTTAATGGGGCCCTTTCCGCGCTCGAAATTGGGGAATACTTACCTTTTAGTTGTTACTGACTGGTTTACAAAATTCACTTTATTGCATCCCATGCGCAGCGCTTCAACAAAACAAATTTGTAATTACCTGGAAAATTTTGTATTTTTGGTATATGGGGTACCTCAAATTTGTATGATAGATAATGGCCCCAATTTAAAAGTAATTTATTTTCCAATCTCATGACAAATTATAAAATACCTTCGGTTTGGTTTAACGCCAGCTACCATCCTCAAGTTAATTATGTAGAACGCGTTAACAAGGTAATTGGAGCTGCCATTCGCAGTTACATTCAAGATTCTCATAAGAATTGGGACGATAATATTCACAAAATTGCCCATGCGCTTCGTAATGCTGTTCATGAATCCACAAAATATTCCCCAACATTTTTAGCTTTTGGACGCACGGTTCCTTTGTCCGGGGAATTCTATAATAAATTAAAGGATTTAAATCCAGAGGATCTAGCAATTGATACTCGAGAACAATTGGTTCAAGACCTTAATGAATTATCGCCCATCTTTAAAGAAGTTCAGAAGAACATACATTTGGCGTATGAACGTAATACGCACTCGTACAATTTAAGGCGCAGACCATTAAATTTCAAAGTAGGGATTTAGTGTGGAAGCGCAATTTTATATTATCAGATGCTTCTAAACATTTCAATAAAAATTAGCCCCGAAGTTCCTAGAAGCAAAGGTGATGGAAGTTTTAGGTTCTACCACTTATAGACTATCTTCCATGGACGGAAAACCGCTAGGGGTGTTCCACGTCCAAGACCTAAAACCTCACTAATATTTTATTTTTCCAATTTTTATTTTTTCCTTCCGCCAATTTTCTGAAAAGACTCAGTTGTCTTAAACATAATTGCGGTGGGAGGTGTTAATTCTACATTTATTTTTTTCAATTTTCTTGAAATTCCTAAGAGCAATTTCAATTTTTCGAGGGGCTGTGTAACATACTGTTTTAATAAGCTCTAATAGTTCTAGTATTCCTAAAAATAGTTAGTTTCTAGTTTAATTTTAGCATGCTAATTATTAGAATTGTAGCGGCTGCAGGATCACCCAAGTAGCTTCTCAGCGAAGTTCCCAGAAAGATCTAATCCAAGAGTTAATCAATTTTTCTAAAGGCACTTACTTTAAGGGCACTAAACATGTCAAATTAGTCCATATCTATGATTAGATGTCAATCATGCTTTAGGATCCTATTTATGTCAGGGTGGTCTGAAGCAATTTTTCAATTAGCTGAGCACTCAACTAAAATCAATTCTGAGAGCTACGGTTGTGGTTATCTTAGGCATTGACAGTTTTAATTAAAATTAAAGATTTACGACCGGCGCATCCTAAGCCGAGTAAGAGCGTCAAGAAAGGGTTATTTTTCAATTAACCAAAATGTATATAAGGAGGCCAGCCGGTGGGAATCGGGGTTGTTTATTTCCAGACGCGTTAGAGGTTAAAGCTAACGGTTACTAGTGATGTGTTTATTTCTCTGCAGCCAAGTGCGGGCCGTTATGTTTTAAGTTATTTATTTCTCTGAGTAAGTAATTAGTATATGTGATATTACTATGAACTCAAGGCTGTGTTATGCAGCATAAGTCAGTTATTTGTTTAAAACAGTATTTGTCGACTTCCATAAAATACAATTCCGGGTGAATGCCCAGTTCAAGTAAATTGATCCGTTTTATTATTGCTTTGGAGACCGCATCGTTTTAGAAGGGTCTTCTATTATATTGTGTTTCGACGGTGTCAGAGGTCGTTAATCACTAATCCACGAGACTACCTGAGAATGCAAAGCTCAGGCCCGAAGTCAAGTTACGGTACTATTTGACCCGTTGAGAAGGTCGTATTTTTCATGGTGTAGATGACCCCGTGGTTAAAAGGGTCGTCGCACTATGCAAGTTAGTTAGATTAGGGTAGCATTAATAAATCTTTGTTATTGGGGTGTGTACACCTAGAACTGTATCTATTCAAAATATGTTTGTTAGTTAAGTTTAGTTAAGTTGTGTTTGTGCTAGCCGGAGACTATAAGTGACTTATTTTCTGTTCTGCCATTTTGGTTCATCGCCCACGAACAAAGTGCGACGAGAGCTATTACCGCGATTGGTCCATGGGCCGTTTAATTCCCATGGTGGCGCCCTTTTGTACATAAGATTATTTACTTTATATTTTGTTATGCATATGTAATTAGTCAAAGTTTTAGTTAGTAGCTCGTTCAATAAAACAATCGAATTTTCGTTTCAGTGTGTTTGTTTAATGAACCCCCCCTTCACCGACTGCTGCAGCTTGCGAGGCAACGTCCCGAAACGTGAGGGTACGATGTTGTTAGAGGTCCTGTTATTTATTATTTATTGTTAATTGGATACCCTCACGCGGTAGGTAAATATTAAAATTACAACATCCTCTTCTTCTAATGGTGTGAAAGAAAATGTTTTTTCGGCACTTCTTCGTTTTGTTTTTGAGGTAGTCTTCCAAATTTGATGTAGCTATTTGGTTTCACATTGGTCATTGTTTTAAGATTATTTGGTTTACAATTTATTTTAATCTTGTTATGTTCTTTGACTTTAAATTTAAATATTTGTTTGGTCGCCTCTTCTTCCAGGACGTTTTATCTTGTATAAATAAAAATAACAGGGTGTTGCTTTCTTGAGCTCGATTTTGGCATTGTCAGGGTTGGTAGAGGAGATATACTTTTAATTGAAATGGTACCAGGTGTGGACGCATGAGGCTGTTCTGTAATGTTCGAGACAAAATTTCGTTTTGAAATTAGGGGCTTTTCGGTAGAAGATTTTCATTGTACTCTTGTCGTTCCACAATAGGTAATCCAACAGCCAGAGGTTCGTTCTTGTAAGGTCTAAAATTATTGATAGAATCTTCTTTGTCAACGACTGGCAGCGCTACCTATTCTTCAGGTAGCAAGGTTACAAAATCATATTGTGTAAATTTTTTCGGATCTATGGAATCTATGCCAAGAAGCCGTATAATCTATTCTCTATATTTACCACGCGACTGTAGGTCTTGGTAAAAATATCAACAACGTCGTGTGGAATGATCTTTGGATGTAGATGAGTGTTCATAAAGTTGTCGTATTTTTTATTAATAGAATATTTTAGGCTTCTGTAGAAAGCAATGTCCAGAGGTCGGAGGCGGTGCAAAAAATGCGAAAGGAGCGTTGCGAAGGGAATATCGTTGTTTTTACAAAGATTGTATGCAGCTACTGATGCATGGGGGCAATGAATATCCATGATCAAAGGTATAGGACTATCCTCACTTGGTTTGGTGAAAGCTATAAGTAATCTAAACCACGTTATAACTCTTCAGCAATTCTACCAGACTTGCAACAGTGTAGTATAGAGTTTACTGACCCTCCATTTCACAAAATTGAGCCCAACCTTGGTCTTGTGAATATAAACATCGGTGGAATTTATGTACCGCTAACACTTACCGCACGGGCCACAGTAAAATTTTTCCCACGCTCTCAACTAGTTGCAATTCAAACTTGTTTTACCTCATTCATGCTTAATTATCACCCTTTACATACAGAATATGAAACAATTTCTGCGAAATTGTTTGAAAAAGCCAATGTGGCTATTTATGGACAACCAGGTTTTTGTTTTAGTATAAATGGTGGTAGTCACTTGTTATTATATTAAATAAAAGCTAACATTTTCATGATAGCTTTGATATCGATACAAATTGTGATGCATATGATGGCAACATTGGGAGCGTTTAATACTTAATAAGATAGGGATTCGCGCCTAGAAAATGAAGTCAATTTGTATTAATCAGAGCTTGACGAATCAAATCTTCTGTTGTGAACTGAACGATTCCTATTGGTGTATAACACGTGCCACTTTTCGTGTTTTAACACTTTCATAGAATGAAATTTCCCGAGCAATATGTTTGTTTATAATGGGAATTGGATTTAATATATAGGATTACTTTGAAATGATGATTACGGCATTTCTGCGAACCTGTGAAGCAATGTAAAAGACGGTACTCAATAAAATTTAGTAAAAGTACAAATACTGTAAATAAAAGTGTTGTTCAGTTAGTTCGATTTTCGCGGATTTTAAAAATTGTAAATAGACCTGTAAATTTTTAGATCAATTAGGTACTGTAGAGGGGGGTTGTTGTTTTAGGGCTTCAAATACTAGTTCAATAAATACTTCAGATATTACGTCAAGCATTAGGTTAAATATTAGTTCAACTTTTAGTACTCAATCATATAAGGCTTATTCAAATTCGGTTAAAATCTATTTCATTTGACTTTACTACAATTGATTTCGTTGCAAAATAAATTTTGAAGTAGATCTGGGGTCTGATATAATTTTATTGAACAATCAATGCCTGTGATAGAAGTTGGTGTTCAAAATTTTAAAGGCTTTGTAGGTTGAGCAGTGTTTCAGAGAATTTACTGCTTTACCTACAGAGCCTGAGGATGAAAAGAAGTGATTAGGCCGAAACGTCACCGAATTAACAGCGATTCGCTTATATATATATATATATATATATATATATATATATATATATCGCTCTGATATTTTACTATATGCAGTTTTTGGGAAACATTAATTTCAGATTTAATGATATTTGTTTATAAGTATGAAAATAAATTACACATTATGTGTGTTATGAATATTAACAACTAATTTTCGCTGGCATTAGAAAAGTAACTTAAGTATAGTAAACGAAAATTAAGTTGTTAATTTTATGAAGAGAACAGTCCATGGCCAATATTCTTGCGGGTACCGCTCATCAGATTGGAGGATTTTTCTTTGCAAAATAACCAACAAAGTTCTTGAGTTATAAGGGAATCGTGGTGCATTAATACATACAAAACATTTCTTATCCGCTCTTTATACCTGAATGTAAACATATCGTTGACTTTTTTCGAGTCTCCGACGTGATAGTAAAGATTACATAAAGGCTAGAGGCGTATTAGTCTCTGACGGCCAACTCTCCCATTATCATTAGGTGTTGTACTTTCTTAGTAAGTTCGCTACTACTATATTGGGTGATCAGTCATTTGTTTATTTTCACCGTAATTGTTATTTGACTAGTTATTAAAATTTATCTGGCAATGCCAATTTTGTACTATCTTGTCCGAGACTCAAGACGTCACCGATAGCTAATTGTTTACATTCAAGTACAGAGGACGGGTTGTAGATGTTTCTTATTTAGCAATAATTTATTATTCCCTTATACTTTCTTGGTTATTTTGTAGAGAGAAATCCGCCAATTTGATTAACTGCAATCACAACGAAACCGTTTCTCTTTGTAGAATAACCAACAATTTAATTTTCATTCCCTGTGCTTGAAGTACATTCTTATTACGAGACAAAATTATTTGTTACTATTACGCTAGATGCGCATTAGTCCTTGACGAACAACTTTCTTATTAACATTAGGAAGTGCGCTATTGTTTTAGTGAGTAGTCGACCATTTGTTTATGTTCTATTGTGAATATTGTGGATTGATGAGACCCGACGTTGGGGGTCAAATTTTATTGTTGTGAACTGCGCGAATAAAAATGCTTACGATGAAAGTTTCTAATTTACCCGCTGTCTAATTATTTCTGATAGCTCTTTCCAAATAGAACCACTAGAATAGTACATCAGATTTATAATGATACGAAATATTTTTTACAAATAATTAATACATCTACAACAGCTTTGCATCACAAACAAATGTAACTTTGAAAAATAAAGATTATAACTTCCTCTCAACACAAATCTTATATACTAAAAATAGAGTCCAAAATCTCTACAACAGCTTTGTCTAACGAACAATATCTTAAATATAGATTCAAAGAAATATGTATAACTTCTGGATAATCACTCACTTATTCTACACAAATCATAAAAACTAAGAATAGAGTCCAAAAATTTCGCTTTGGAATTTGGATGATTGCTCGCAAATTTTAATCTCGTAATTATCATCCTAATTTAATTTTTCTTATTATATACAAAATTTATCAAAATATGTCTTATAATTTAGTATCTTCCCACTTAAAAAGCGTATTTAAACGTTTCTGATCAGTTAGGTTTAATTATTTCCTTATATACTGGCGAAAACTTATGCCGTAGGCTTGCTAACCTTTCTAATCAAATTATCCACTCTTACACACTCTACTCTAAAGTCAAATACTAGCATACTTGATTTTATTTTAACATTTGGTTGTTGTAGAACCTAGGTCAATAAATACGTTCCCCACTACTTAGAAATACAATCTTTTCAATTGTAATACAATCGTAAATTCTTCCTAGAATGTGCGACTGATATTTAAAACTTGATCGAATACGCTTTCATCGAAATACTAGCGCACATTTGTTATTAAATGAAAATTTCTTTTTCACATGAAAATTAAAATATTATACACGCGACTTCAGGTAAAAATTTGCCTGTAAATTTCTTTTAGGAATGTTTTTATAGAATTTAAACACGATCTTTTTATTGATTACAAAATAATCTTTTAGAATATGTCCATTCATTTACACGTAATTTATACACACGGCTTTGATAATAAAATGCGGATGAAACTCCCGAAAACACTCTCCTACGCGCTGAACATAGTAAATACCATTATTTTTATCTTACAACACGATCTTTCGTCATGAATTATCTGATAATTACGGTTTTCAATACATTTATACTTTTCATACCGAGCGTTTCATAAATATGTTTTTTAATACAAATAAACATCTACGTATTTGGGCTTTGTCTTGAATTTTTTACAATTTCCTCGGGCTCACGACGTTGATTGTTTATGAGATGATGCAATATAACCTTTTCATGACCTTTAATCACATCAATATATATTGCTATGTTGAAACGTATTATATTTTCTTGATCGCTAACCCCAAACGGTCACATTCTTTCCTAAAATTGAGCTTAACTAATGCTCTCTTCTTAATACATACATCTGACTCTAGAAGTTGGGGGTCAGCAAAACAAAGTCTTCCGACGTAACTAGGGGTCTATTCCTTGGGTAGAGCTATGAGCAATGGGGGGGTAAGTCGAAATCTATGGAGGGTTACACTTAACAAAAAAACAAACAGGCGCCACCAAGTCCAAATTGATTTATTTTAGGGGCATAGCTATTTTTTAAGGGCGGACTTGGAGACCCAAAAAGAGATCGCCTTCGTTGATACACAAACTTGTCTTAACAGAATAAGACGCTGTTCCTGTAAGAAGGAATAATAATTAAGTCACATAAAAATGGGAACACTATTTGCGTCCCTCAAGTATACCTAAAAGTATAGAGAATATTTTCTGCATAATGGGATCATAAAATTTTAGTTCTTATTGCTTTTTGTTTACCAAGTCTGATCAGACTAGATCAGAATAAAAAACTTTAAATGAAGAATATTAATTTACTAATAAGAATTTTCTTGGTTTCAGTAAATAAAGTATCATTGTAATTAAATAAAAATAAAAATTTGAAGTACTTGCAAAACTGGTAGTAAAGGTTATCAACTAATCCTTACTCAAATATTTTATAATTCTATGTAACTAAAAATGCTAGAGTTTCTTTATAACCCAATCAGATCTGTGTGAGTCATTTACAAATGAATATACGAAATTTTCTCTTTAGGTTAACAAACTTAAATTTAGTTTGAAGTCAAAATAATCACCAAGATATTCTCTAATGTTATCAATAATGGTTGTACTAAAATGCTAAACATGTGTTAGCCATTGGGCAATTGTTGACAATAGTGAACAAACAAACAGGTGATGTAATAGCAGCTGTTAAATTACGTTGAAGCCACGTGTGATCACGTATTTACGAAGCTAAGTGAAAGCAAATTTAATACTGGGGAAAACCAGCTTATTTACAGGTAAACTGAATAACAATTTTTGTACGTCTAACAAACAAAATGAAATAATGTACTTTCAGAAGGAAAGTACTCAGGAAATCATAATTCTATTACGAACCCAAGAGCAGCAGATGTCCCTTGATGTAATGGAAATTACCTCGCAGCGCGGGAACAGCAACTAATTATACTTGCTTTCCATGCTTTAACACAGGTGTAGGAGCAAAGCGGGTTCCTTACTTGGATCACGGCAGCATTACTTTGTAACGTAATCTTCCGTTGTCTAAATTTATTTACTAAAATAATTTTTCATTGCGTAGCCAACAAATTAAGCTTTCTAAATTGTAACTTCAAAGGGATCATGTTGTCTCAAATTTTACAGTTGCGATTTTCGACGTGGTGTGCGATATATACGTTATCCATGCAGTTTTCTAATTTCTCGTTGGGATTTCAAATGTGTCGTTGCGAGTTCAAATAGGTCGTTGCGAGTTCAAATGGGTCGTTGCGCTAAATAAATTTTGTAAATTAGCTAATATGACAACGAATATACAAAATGTGGATTAGGTACTAACCGTTACTCAGGAAGTGTTTCACAAACATAGAGCGACTCGGAGGTCACTCGCCATTCTCTTAGAATGCATCTTGACGCTACTTTTAACTATCGACGAGTGCGCTCGCTGCTTTCTTGTATGGTGGGAGGTTCCGGATTTTAGTTCTCGAACCTCTCACGCGCGCGCCAGTGGCTGTGAAATTACACCGAACTCGGAAACAACTCGACTAATAATCCTTGATATTATAATACTATAAAAGTTTGATTGTTACTTGAATATTTATTTTAATTAATAAAGGTATTTTACTATTCATTGTACGTTTAATGAATGGATTCTCCTACTGCAAAAATAAAATTGTTACAATGTTTCCCCTCTATTTAACATTTTTGTGTAGGTATTTATACTTTTCTGACCTCGAGATCGCATACCTGCCCTCCATGAAAACAATTACTTTGTTATCTGCCTGGCCGGTAGTTATCTTTGAAACTCGATATTCCTTTTAATCATTTTCTACTAAGTTGTACGCATCAGACTTTTAAATATTAACTATTAAATAAACAAAAATTGTCATTTTTGATTCCTGATAAATTGCGCATGCTTACACGCATTATGTGTTTTTCTTCAATCATAGAAATATAAATACATAAGTCCTTTTTAAAACTATCCAACCATATACATAAGATCAAATAAAAAATTGTCGGTATCGTATAATAATTAAAATCCACTGCACCACTGAATTGTGTCGTTGTTTTTCAATGCGACGTCATAGTTACTGGAGTTTGGGAACAAAACATGGCCTAACGATGTCTAACACTTTTGCTAACGCTTTTCTTACGAGTACGCCCTTTCCAAGAGATTTATCACAAACCGGTTCCATAGCGCGCAGAAATCTCTCCCGGAGTGCATCGTATAACCGCTTCATTAGCACACTTTCTGTCCTTCTCGGTAGAAGAATTTCGTCCGTCAAACAAACCCGCATAGATCCGTTGTTTGCCTTACAAAACGGCATTTCTTCGTTTGTTTATATATATATATATATATATATATATATATATATATATATTTCTGTGATACTTCCTATAGGAAAAATAATATACCTTAGTTATATCCCTTATATCGGGCCCCGCGGTTTGGGTGCCATGATTGTGCTGTGATACTCGCCGCCCCTTTTAATTGGGTGCTATAAAATGCTGTGTTATCTCTCCCCATGGCTTGGGCAGCATAAAGTGCTATGATAACCACTATTACTCTCTCACAGCCCCTTTTACCACTCAAACACTTGTGAAAATGTTAATTTATGATTTTCTTTTGCCTCGACAGCGGATTCAATAAAATAAAGCACTTCTATAATACACAGTATAATGATTGAATATTTACAGCTCCTTTAACTATCTTCTCCCTTTTTATATCATATACATCTGTCAAATTATTACAAAATCAAGCCAGCAAAACGAGCTTTTTATTACTTTTAAAGACTTATTGAAACCTTTCAAGCTGTCTGTAACTTTTCATAGAATTTACGCAAGAAATCCCCAACTTGTCGGCTTTTACACTTTAAATTATGATTGAGATAAAACAGTTTAAAAATAAATCATATAAAAAATATTTGAGATAAAACAGTTTCAAAAATAAGTCATATCAAAATCTCTAACCTGAATTATTTTCATGGGTGCTCCCAAGAATTGAAGTCGATATCCAAATCGTTATTGGTGCGTTTATTTCAATGAAAGGTTTTCCATCTCCGCAATATAATATTTACCATCAATTTGCTTGAGCAGGCAGCATTCTCCAAAATTGTATTTTGATCGTAATGTCTCGTAATTTATGGTTCTACAGGAATCGTAACATTATTTTATTTGTAGTTTATGATTGTATTTTATATCGTAATTGAGATGGTAAATTCAGATTGACATTCCGAGAGTAATTTAGATCAACCTTCAGAGAGGAATTTAAATCGACATTCAGAGCCCTGTTTTGTTTATTATTAGAAATGTTATAATTTTTTAAATCTTATTTACTTACGTCTCAGAAATATGGCATAATTTTCACAATTCTACACTTTATAATTTCACTGTTAACAAATATTCATTATTCACGTAAATATTTGGCACTTTCAATTATAGTCACTGCCCAGTTTCAAAGTATACTAACTTGATATTCAATTCTCCAGATATTTATAAGATTGCCCCACTCTTGTTTGTGATTCGCTGGCTTCACGTGTTAGGCGAGGGCAAGTATATTATCACTTGTTATGTTTGGGAAAATTTACCAATTGTATGTATCTTAATTGTATGACGCGGTGCTTGAAGTCACGTAATTCAATTGTTATACCTTATATTTACTTCAGGAATCCCAGCAACTTCGTACATATCGAGCACGTAGTCTTGTTTGTTAGCTTTATTCTAATCTAAATTGAATAAATTTGGTATTTGTTTATTTCCCAATAAATTGGATTTTCAAACAACTGTGATTCTTTTAGATCACTTACGCTTTTAAATAAAGCATAATTTCTGCGTGCGTTTACGATAATATCTTTACACACTTTATGAATGTTTATCTAGCCACACTATATATATATATATAAGTATATATATATATATATATATATATATATATTGTTGTCATCGGTCTCGGTGGCGTAATTGGTAAACGCATGGTTTTGGCAAAACCAGGATACAGGTTCAAATCCTGTCCAAGACCTTATATTTTCCATCTTTCAATTACTAGCTCGATTTGAAATGATCATTTAAGCTTTGCATAAAAGTCTAAATTATTATTTCATCTTATTCACTGTAATATGATAGTATATATATATATATATATATATATATATATATATATATACTATCATATTACAGTGAATAAGATGAAATAATAATTATATATATATATTAGGTAGTTAATTACACAAGGTAAGTTGATAAATACTATCGGATTACAGTGAATAAGATGAAATAATAATTTAGACTTTTATGCAAAGCCTAAATGATCATTTCAAATCGAGCTAGTAATTGAAAGATGGAAAATATAAGGTCTTGGACAGGACTTGAACCTGTATCCTGGTTTTGCCGAAACCATGCGCTTACCAATTACGCCATCGAGACCGATGACGACAATATATATATATATATATATATATATATATATATATATATATTATAAATACTCCTACCATGCGGATTACGGATGATGTTCTCTGTGACAGAGCGTGCAGGTCGACATTCCACCCCATCGTCAACCTCCTCTAGTTTTCGGTTTCTTTTGTTTTCTCTTGGGTTGCTTGCAGTGCTGCCGCTGAATATACCCAAGTTTTACACAAATCTAGCATTTTAGTCCTCTTCTCTTTGGTTACGGAGAACCCGTTTAATCATTTCCTTCACGGTCTCTTGCACCTGTTCTTCCACGGAGCACATAATTAGCCACCACTACGATGCGATACCCGATTTGCCACTCCGAACTCCAAAGCATGAGCCAGCAAATCATTCAGAATTTTAGGCCGAGCCATTCGTAGTGCCTGCTAGCTCTCTCCGTCCTGTATTTCATCGACAATGGTCTATACTGCCAACTGTTCCAAAAACTATCGTGTGCTGTTGGATAGGCTGGTCTCTTCAAGCGAACAACATCTGCTTCGAACTCTTGCAAATTTTCGCTTGGCTTCAGGTAGTAGTTCTTTACCTGAGCGTGGTACACTTGCTGCAGGTGAGAATCACCGTACCTCATTTCTGGTCTTGATGTTAAGGCCAGGTAGTTTCTTCGATCATGGTCCAGTATAGTATGTAGGATACTCACAGATTCGCCCCGTAGTGCGACCACCAACGCAGTTGCCTCCTCCCAGTCATTCCAGACACTAGCTGTCGCGGCAACTTTAAATTGTTTGAAATGTCGCCCAAGGCGACTTTCCATCAAAGGTAGATAGTTTTATTTTGAACATCGATGGCGACGATTTATTTTCACCGACATCGTTAAATTCTGAAGTGTGTGTTGTGTCACTGTAGCTGACGGCCCTGGTGCTTGTATTGTTAAGGAATTAATTCGTTTTCGCGAGTTGTGGAAGGAACTTTCGCCGTTTGCTAAAAGGGTCTTCTTGGGTATACTCGGTTACTTTTTAGTTTTCTCAGTTCCTTTTGATGTCTGTAAGCCGCCGAAAGATTTGCCTTTCAGTTTTTCCGCAGTTTTGTAGTTTCTTGTATAAACTCCTCCCTTGACTGTAATTTTTCGTTAATTTTTGTTCAACCGCTTTATTCTGGCTTGATTATGCTGTACATTTTTTTTGTAGATTTGAAATGCTCTAGTTCAGTTTTTCTGCGAAACTTACGACATCCTCCTGTAATTTTTCTGTGAAACTTTTCTGTAGTTAGTGTTAAGGAATTTTCCTCCATGCCGGACTTGAAGTCATTTAAAAGGGAACGAATTTCGCTGTCCATTTTCTGCCGTTGACTACAAGTGGTAGGTATGCAAAAGAAAATCGTTTAAATGTCTTCAGTGCAACCGCACACTTAAGACCAGTGTGAGGAACTCGTTTGTTGTCCTTTTGACCTTAATTATGATAATAGAAGTCTACTAATTATTCTTCATAACTACAAGCATTTACAGAGACTTGTTTATATTAACACTAGCTTAATCACTATCCGTAGGTTCTAATTTAATCTTTTAAATACGATGAATTGAACACTCATCTTACTGGAAAATTATTTATCTAACACATTTATATTACGTAAGCGAATTTATATTCACAATACTTTATGTACATCAAACGTTTATTAGGACTAATATTAAACTAATATTAAAACTAAACTAAACTGCCGCAACGGAGTCCACACTTATATACCATAATCTGTTATTCGAGAAAAAAAGGTAAAATGTGCGTCATCAAACGCTTAGAGAACAACCCTATTGTATTGTATACCTGTCGAATATCCTTTCCTATCGCTAGACAGATATGAGGTCATTTTAGTAAAACCGAATGAGCGTCCTTTCTAGAATGTTCCATATATTTCTTAATTACTGTTACAGTATGTATGTTTCTAGTATGATAATATTAAGTAGACAAGTTCATGATCACTCATGCATCAAATTCTCGCCCTATCTAAACTACCACTTTCGCTACTTTCACCAGTTACTTTGCACACAAGACACCTTTTGCCTTAAATGGACTGGTGAGTCTGCTAGTTCAAAAGTAATTTTTTCATACTTTTTACACTTTAACTTGTCTACTTAATATTTTATCATTCTTATCTTTATTATTATTATTTTTATTATTTATTTTCATTTTCTTTCTCGTCCTGATGAAGCCTTCTACAAAAGTGGGCGAAACGTCGACTGTAGTTTATAAGATGACACGGTCCCAACCCGGACCCATAAATATTTATAATGACTCCGGCCGTGAAAGCCTCCAACAATATTATGAACTTTCTGCATTTTTGATTACAGCTGCTGTGAGTATGTGTACAGTAACTGTTGGTTTTGTAAGCAGTCTAATTGCTAACCTCCTGAGCATTTTTCCTTTTTCCTGAGCTTATATCTTGGATATTTCAACATTGAGGATTCAAATTGGCGTCAATTAAAAAGGCATCAGTTTTTAACATTATTTGAAAATTATGTTTAGATTCAGAGCTTCATTCCTGAAATATAATATGCAAACAAAAAGCTTTAAAAGGAAACGTAACTCCAAAAATTAAAGCTTTTAAAGCAATTTTGCAATCAGACGATTAATTATTTTTAGGTCCACTTTATATTCGTATGAAATTTCAGAAACAACAGGTTTCAGATTCATTTAGCACTCGAGTACGTTACGCGCGTGTAGCTTCTAAAAATGAATTAATTACCTCTTTTATTCATTTTAAATGCTTGACTTAATGTTGCAATTTTGTAATTAGGGTTATAAATTGCTCTTAAAAACAAAATATCATCGCTGCATACATATCTATCTTCACCAACTATGAAAATATGATTTTTACAATAAGCACCCTTTATCTTAGTAACTCTCGTCGTCAGTATCCTGAATCACGTATATCTAAAGACATTTCCTAACAGTTGGTAGTTGTTTGGGTCATTAGTGTGTCTTGGGACGGGGTGGAAGGATAGATATCGTTATTTATCTTAAGCGTGTCTTGCTCTTCTGACCGCAAGTGGATCGTGATCTGTGTGGTCTGCTAACGGATGTCCCCTTTTCGTAAGTCAACTCTGTTTGTACTTCGACAACTTCCCACAACCGGATCTGATATGAGGGATGAAGGGTTGTTCTAGGTTTCATTATAGTTTCTCTCCGACTTCTCTCTAACTTATCTTTATTGTCATAATAATGATGGCGACTGTTTGTTCAAAACGATTTATAAAAATTATGACTTGCGGAAATAATTTCAGTGTGAAACATTGATGATTGTCTGTTTCTATATTAATTTTTTGAGATATCTTATTTCTATGTTACTAACTTTGAGAATAATAAAGTACTTGCGTGTAGCTATCCTCAGATTGGAAATTAATTTCTGTAAATATTAAAAGGATCTTTCGTCGTCTTTTGTGCAGAAAGGTGCATCTTATTTTTACTTATATAAAAAATAAGGTCTAGTGGGGTAAGTGCGCACAGGTTTTTATTAAATTCGATTTATACTGGTATATTTTTGTATTTATATAAGTATATATTTTTTATATCGATGACTTTTTGAATTATTGCTAATTAATTTAAATAGGCGAAAAAAGTCAAATTTCAATCACAATTTTCAATTTGATAGAAAATTGTAAAAAAGGCAACTGCTCTGCACTTGCCCCAAAAATGGAACGAGTGTATACGTGCCTATTTAACACATTCACTGCCAGCCATAAAAGTTCAAATAATGTCCTACCAGGCCATAGCTGTTTTCGTGTTCTGCGAGGAAAATCATTTTCGAATGTAAGCATATTTTGTTTTTTACACAATTTTTCCTGAATATTTTGAAAAACCTAAATAGACACCGGTGGCACAGCGATTATGACCTTTATGTTTTTGTATCAGGGCGCCCGCCGTAGTGAACACACTTAGCAATCAAAATTGTCTATCGATGCAAGCCACGCAGACAACATATCAGACACTGACAGGTGGGCAGAACTACCTGTTGTAGCTTGTAGGCTCTAAATACGACTATCGTAGATTTGCTTATACGACAGGCCGATGATTCAAACGTCGTTGATAATTATGCACCGCCATCAAGAAACATATAGAACGTTATTACGTTTATTTTCCACGATAGATTTTTTGCGGTAATTCGTTTTTCATTCTCCTAGCTTCTGTTTCTATTCAAAACCTCATCCTGTATTTTTACCTCGTTACAATAGTACGCGCAATCATAACATTTCTTTCAAATCTATTCATGTTAAAACGAAAATTTATTCGATAAATTAAATAGTCAATACCTTGTTTTTGGTATCCGTTAGTGTGTAAAACATTCCGATAACTTATAATTGCTTCTTATGTGTTTTCCATCTAGACCTTTGTCTAAATAATGTATTGAACTATCCGATAAAACTGTGTTTTCCAGTTTTAATCGCGCTTTGATGATGCGAGGATTTGCAGTTCGAATTCGTGATTTGAACCAATTTTTAATTTGATTCTGCAGCTTGTGCGTTGAAACACTTTCTACAGCAATGCACGTTTTGTTGTTCAACAAGTAATAGGTATCTTGCGTGTATCGCTCTTAGCTGGAAACCAAATTGGTTCTTTCTTTATGTAGGCCCAACTGTTCGTTGACGTAGACCGACTACTTTTGTCTGTAGACCGCTGCTGCAGTTACGGTGGCAGGGCAAATGTGTTCTGACTATCAGGGCGTTGCTGTGCTGACTCACCCCTGACGACTTGCAAAATAAGCATCCCGACGCTTAGAGGTATGTGACTCGTTTTCTTTTATGCATATCGAGGATTATTATTTATCAGCGGTTGATGTTGTGAAACCAGTTTACCATACATATTTAACAGCTGGCTACGCTAGTGCTTCTGGTTATATTTCTTTAATTCTTACTACAACGTGGTCTACATTTAATACTTTAATTTAACACACTTGCTATGGAGAAAACCTGCATTTAATACTTTAATTTAACACACTTGCTATTGAGAAAATCTAAGCATTACTTTTTTCCCAATGAGTTTTATTACATCTTAGCTGCGAAATGCACACTTCGTGGATTCATTATCAAACTTGTCCTTTACAATATAACTTAAATTTAATACTTTTATTTGTCCATGTGAAGCAAAAAAATTTTATTTATTCTTATTGCTAATAGATAATCGTGGGTGATGTGTTTTTTTTATTTTTTTGGTAGTTAAGTGAATCTCCCACTCTCCGCGTTTGGTAGTTAGCCTGGTATATTTACGTTTCTTCCACCTATGTTTAGGTACGTAGCATAAATTTTGACGCCTTGGCGTGAAGCCCCGATTTTTTTTATTAATTTTTGGCTTCGAGTTTGTTTTAGTTAATTTTTGCTCCGATTTGGTTTCGCTTAATTTCTGCCCCAATCTTTGTCTTGCTTCTGGCCTGATTTTTTTTTTGTACTGCCCAACTTACTACGTTATCCGTTTTTCTTGGCCTGATACTACTTATGCTTTCTTCGCTTACGTTCGAAATTGTATTTAATTTTTTTCTTTATTTACTGTGTAGGTTCGATCTTCTTAAATTTTGATTTATTTCTGACTGTATTGACTTTATTCTCTTACGTTTAGTACTATTTTTTTTAAATTCAATCCGTTTGTTACTTCCGTATTGGATAAAATCGTTCTGTGGCGATTCACTTCTGATATTTTATAGTTTATTCGTTTGAAGTTGGTGATTTTGCATTACTCTGACATACAGTGTATATTTCTTTTGTCACAATGGTTACGTGGGGGGTTGGATGTAAATAGGCTGTTAAAACCCAAACTCCAATATGAGTTATCTTCTTAAGGATTTGACTCTGACATTAAAGTCGAGCGGTTGCGTATAACCGTCCGCAACGCCATTCAAATGGAAATGAATCAGTCTTTTACTCTTAGCCCTTATACAATTACGTTTACTGAGGATCATGAGGCGATTAAACGCGCGCTTACTGAACTTAGACCGTCTTCTGACGACTTTACTGGAAATGTTACTGATAATGTGTTCGCCCGTTTATGCTCCTTATGGGTACACATTCAGCAAAGTTGTGAATTGATGTTGGCTAGCTCTGAGGAGGAAGCCCTTACGAAAAATAAATTATTATTCGCTGTACAGACCATTCGTTCGAATGTTCAGGCGACTATTAGAAAATTCAAACGTGTTACTTTTTGCTGATTTTAGTCAACAGCTTTCTTCCAGTCCTCAAACTCTTAATGTAACTGGCGCCGTCACCGAAGAAGTTCCTTATCGTTCTTCAGATTCCGAGGAAGAATTGCATACTTCTACTACTGCCAATACTAAGACCCCTACTAAAAGATACCCTCTTGCTAAATTGAATGTCTTTTTTTCAGGTGAAAGTTCTCTACCGAAATTCTTGTTTCGTATTAAGCAATTCAGTGTTTCGCGTAATATTTCTGCTCAGCAACTTTTTCGTTTTACTCCGGAATTACTCACCGGAAATGCTTTACTTCTTTTCCGCGCACATCAGCGTTTCCTCAAATGTTGAGAAGACGTTATTACTTTATTAAACTCCGATTTCCTACCACTGGATTTTGCTTAGAAGTGTGCTACTATTGAGAAAAATACTTGTACTTCACATGACCGAGTTGTTTAGGTTTCTCCTACGCCTACGGGTAGATCAGATACTTCTTCTGTACTTCCTACTGTTCTTATTCCTAGTTCTGCTTCTACTCGTCAGGTCGTATGCTTTAATTGCAACAAACCTGGTCGTGTTTCGATACGTTGTACTCATCCTAAAGTACTCAATTGCTATGGTTGTGGGCATAAGGGAGTTACTCACCACAACTGTCCACACTGTCATCCTACTACTAATAGGTCTACAAATAATCCTTCAAATTCTGCCCACACCTCTAGATGCCTAATTTCTTCTGCTTCTCACTCTACGTTCTCTTCTGTCCCTCATTCAGGTCATCCTGCTACTACTATCAAAACAAACTCTTCTTAGGCAAATATAGCTTCTAACAAAATTTCTTCCGTCTCTAGTTCTACATCCTATTCTACTCCTCCTTCCGCTCGCCCTACTTATTCACTCTCATCCCAAACTGTCCCTCCACCACCATTATAACCCATGCTTCGAATTAGTGACTAGCTTCTCAAGAGTTTGTTCCCGCTTTCTTACACGATTCTACCCAAGAAATTTCTGTCATGTTTGCAATCACAGCTGTAGCTGAAGTTACTATAACTTCTAATTTAGTCTGCGAAGGTCATGTTGAAATCCATGAACCTGTATTTTTAATGCCTCTTCCCGTTTTTGTCAAAACTTTACCTGTTCCTGTTTTCTTAAATGCTTCTACTCAAGAATTTCTGTCGTGCCGGCAATCACAGCCGTAGCTGAAGTGAAGATAATTTCTAATACGTATAGAGAAGGTCCTGTTAAAATTAGTGAACCCGTAGCTGTGATGCCTATTGCTGTTATCGTCAAAGTTTTACCTGATCGTGTTTCGTTATCTACTATTGTAAAGGAATCAGTTCCTATGGTAGCTGAAGTTTTGTCTGTTCCTACTCTGTTGGCTAACAGTAATGAAGTCTTATTTGTTTATATACCTTCATCGGACGTTGATGAAGCGTTGCCTACTCTTACTCATGTTTCTCATGCTGACAAGATGCTACTTTCTTCTGTTCTTATAGCTAAGGTTGGGAAAATCCTAGCTGATATCCTGTTATCTAATGTTGACGAAGGTCAACCTGATTCTGCTTCCTTATCAATTGTGGATGAAGTTTTTCCTGATACCGTTTGTTCTTGTGAAGTGGATGAAATTCTGTCCGATGCTGCTCCTTTCTTTCATGTTGATTAACTTCATTCTACTCATTTATCTAACATTGGCGAAGTTCTACTTAATTCTGTTCCTTTACGTAATTTGGTTAGAGTGTTATCGGATTCTGCTCCTTTTCCTAGGGTTGATATTCCTACAGCCAATGCTGTTTTCTTTCCTAACTGTGATACTGCTAGTCTTTCATCTAACGTCGATGAAATTTTATCTGCTTCTGTCCCTCTAGTTAACGTAACTGAAGTGTGCTCCGCTTGTGTTTCTTTTCGTAAGGTTGATTCTCGTACAGCTCATACTTTTTCCTTTTCTACCGTTGACTTTCTTACCACCAATTCTAAAACAAACAACTTTCTTCCATAACGTGTTCTGAGTTTCATAAATTACGACAACCACTACTATCTCCACCCTCGTCACCACTTTCTCAACCTCGTGCCACAACTACTACACCCCCTGCTATTCCTATTTGGCAGAAAACTGCCCACAAGTGGCAGACATTATTCTATGCTCCTTCTGAACCTGAGGACATATGTCGGCGAAACCCTAATGTCCTTGGTCTTGTTTCATTTTCCTTCTGGTGGCGTAAACGCCTTAGGCCCAATATCTAGTCCTCGCGCCCCAGATTTTTATGCCGACTTTGCTCTCCTTCGGACTTGATTTTTGGACGTTACGATTTCGTTTTACTTCCCTGTTTTGTTGGGTTTTCTTTCATTTTCTTGCTTTTCTTCACCCCGTGTGGGTCCGGGAATAGAATAGTTCCTTGATACGACCTACCTGTCGTAAGAGGCGACTAAAGCGGTCAAACACATATACACACACGCACATACACACACACACACACCACACACACACACACACACACACACACACACACACACACACACATACGTCCAACACATACACATGCACTTCATTCACATACACACACATTTCGTATATCAACACATACACACACACTCCATAAACACACAGATTACTGTTTGGTTCTCATTTCTTCCGTTCTCTTCTTATACCCCAACACCCGTGTGGGTCCGGGAATAGAATAGTCCCATGGCACGACTTGCCTGTCGTAAGAGGCGATTACAGCGGTCCAACACATACACACACGCACACTTTATACACGCACAACACATACACACACACTTACACATCCACACCCACACACACATACACACACACGCACGCACACGCACACACCTACTCATACATAACTACACTGGGATTCTGTTTTATTTTCTTTTGTGCGATTCTTAGGTTTTTTGTTTTGTACTTGGTGCTTGGTGTTATTCCTTTTGGTTTTTTTCTATTTTCTCGTCCCTTTCGTTCCACATTCCTCTCCTTCTTTATGTTGCTGGTCTTCTTTGCTGTCGGTCCCTAATCCGATTGTGTTTCGTCCATCCACTTCTGTGGTAGGTGTTTTCTAGTCCGTTTTTCTTTTCTTCGGAAAACACGACTTAGTCGACTTTAGGACTAGTTAGCATTTCTTTTCTTTGGTTCTTCGGTTTTGGTTACCACAGTTAGTAGTACACTGATTACTTTTACCAGCGCTCTTCCTCTCGTTCTCCCTTGTTGTCCCTTTGTTTACTTGGGGCTTGACCTTTGGTTTGCACTGTTGATTTTCTTCCTCGTTCCTTTTCTTTTCTTGAGGTTGACATCCTTACTGTTTGTTCTGAGGAAATATACGTCCTTTGACGACTTTCTCAGTGTTAATGCCATTCTACCTTTGTCCTCGTTGATTGCTACCTTCTACTTTTCCTTATCCTAATCGAATTCTTTCTTTTCCCTCTCTTTCTATTACTATATACTGGTTTGTCGAGCCGGATGAGAGTTCTTTTTTTTATTTTGGGGTGTTTCTTTTTTTTATTTTGGGGTGTTTCTTTTTTTTTCTGTTTTTTTGGTGTTTGGTTTTCGTAAACGAATTTTCTTTTATAGTTTTTAAGCAAATTTTTTTCGTTTGGGTTTTGGATTTTTGCTTTCTTACACCGACCTGTTAGTTCTTTTGCGGTAATTCGTTTTTCATTCCCTAGATTCTGTTTTATTCAAAATCCCATCCTGTATTTTTACCTCGTTACAGTAGTACGCGCAATCATAACATTTCTTTCAAATCTGTTCATGCTAAAATGAAAATTTATTCGATAAATTAAACAGTCAATACCTTGTTTTAAGTATCTGTTAGTGAGTCAAACATTCCGATAACTTATAATTGCTTCTTATGTCTTTTTCATCTAAACCTTTGTCTGAATAGTGTTTTGAACTATACGATAAAATCGCGTTTTCCAGTTTTAATCGCGTTTTGATATCGCGAGGATTTTCAGTTCGAATTCGTGATTTGAACCAATTTTTAATTGGAGCATCCCGACGCTTAGAGGTATGTTACTCTTTTTTTTATGCATATCGAGGATTATTATTTATCAACGGTTGATGTTGTGAAGGCGTCGCCGTGGATCAATGTAGTAAGCGTAAGACTACGGATCCCAATGTCTTGGGTTCAAATCCCGACACTGCCGACTGCTTGAAAAATGTTAGGCGAGCATTTTTCACAAAAATACGCCCTCGTTCGGATGAGAGGTAAAATGGAGGTTCCGTGTGTGAGTGTTGTCACGCACGTTAAAGATCCCTACCTTGTTTGGAACAGCAAGGGTTCGGCAAAATTCAAGTTTTTCAGGTAAAAAATCTCACTTCCTGGCCAATGTAGTACCTGCGGGTGGAACATTGGAAAATCACATGTAAGGTGTTCTTGGTCGACTTCCTCTTTTTTAGCTGATATTGTTGGCCTGTCCTACTTGTCTACCGCGCTCCAGTTTTCTTTTGTTTCCAACATCTTTGGATTAGATTATCTGGAGATATTTTACTAGCTATCTTTCCTGTTTCCTTCCTTTCATCATTCCATCTGCAGCAATCGAAAAATGTGTGCTCTGCAGTGTCATGGTAGTATATACATTCGTTGGTTGTACTGATTTTAAACAAATACAGGTAAGCCTGGAAATAGCCGTAACACGTCAGCATTTGGGTAATATAAAAGTTCGTCTCATCCCAATTTCTCTCGACTTATGGTCATTTCTTTGTCATTTTCCCATTGTTCTTGCCATTTTGTGAGGATGCATTTGTGAGCTTCGCTTTTTTCAACTTTTTGATGGACTAGTTTTCTCTCTTCCACAAGCAGATCTACTGGAGGTCTATGATTATCATCATTCGTCTCCTTCTATGTTTCCGTTGATTGGGTATGTCAGAGATTCCTCAAACCCGTTTAAGTGCACTTATTGTGGACTTTCCTCTTCTGCACTCATGCTGCTCTTTTGCTAGCCCCCTGCCTTTTTAGTTTATTCGTTAGCCTACCTAGTATCAGCCTCTCTAATAATTTGCTAAGTGTGTTTACAAGCAAATCGACCTGCAGGACTTGTTGTTGTGTCCTTGTATACGATTTTTATTCAGCACCAATTTTTGCTATATTTTACTCTACTAGGCATTTCTCTCGTTGCGCGTTTTGACAATGGCTTTCACTATATCCGGCGGTATGCTACTTGGTCTGAGAGATTCCTTTTCTTTTATCTGCGCACCTGCTACTAGTAGGTGGTATGTTCTGTATGTCTACCGGTAGCCTGTCCTATTTGATGAGCGACTGATCTGGGAAAAGGGTTTTGACAATCTCTAATTGTTGTTCATCGGGTATGCCTTTGTGTCTTGCAGACTGGATTTTCTCAACTGCTATCTGATACCCTTTACCCCAGATGTCAAGTTCCACCTCGTTTAAGGTTTCCATCCAGACCTCTCATTTTGCATTACGGCAGCTTCCGGAATATAGCTTCCGCTGCTTATATAATGTTGTTAATTGCTGTTTTCCTTTTTATTTTTCCTGATTATTTTTTTCTAGCTTGCATACACCCCCGTCGCTTCACCTCAACTTCTAATGTCTATTAATATACGGATTTTACGTCCAGCTTCTTCGTAAAGACTCTGTTGCAGACAGTCGTTATCACTTTTGTTAGTTCTTCCACACCGGTTGCTAAATCTTTTTTGTTTCCCAGTAGTCAAACTATTTTTTGTGTCATTTTATCGACATTTTCGCTTACCGCCTTTCGGCCTTTGTTTATATGTTTGCAGTTTATATCTATCGTTTCGTGTATTAGGAACATAATGTGTTGATGGTAGCTTAAGCTTTCTAACACTTTCCAGTTTCTGATTTTGTGGGTTATTTCTTTTTGTGCAGAATGTTGTGTCTATATATGATTGGGAAGTTGTCTTGGTTGAGGAATACTTGATTTTCCTCCCCTAGTCATTCCGATAGAATTTGTCCTTTTGTATTTTTGAATGTTTGATCCCCATAGATATGACTTTGTATTAAAGTCTACACCGACTACAACGGTTTCGAAATGATTAAAATTCACATTCACAGAGAATACTATCTGTAGATTATGGCATTTGTCGTTTCTATCCATACCCAACCCGGGCTTTATTTTTTATTTGTCACATTAATTTCGTGTCTGACTAAGACTACACTGTCTATATGTTTTTCTACCACCAATCTGCTGTTTTCTTATTAGGTTTCGCCATTATTATTATATCTACCTTGTTTTCTTCGAATATTTTGCCTCTCTTCCTCTGTCTATATTTTCTTGTAATATTTTTAAGGTCATTGTCTAGAATTTTCTCTTTCCTTCTTTTCCTTCTTTTGCTCTTGTACTAGCTTTCTGTACTCTGGACATCTCATCGATTCGGCCTTAGGTTCGTGCGTTTTGCATAGATAGCATGCGTTTTAATTTAGGCATTTTTTCTTCTTGTGTCCTTTTTCCTCGCATTTGTAGCACATATTGTTAACCCTTTAGCATTTATAGCATCGCACTAGGTTTGTTATCTCTTTTGTCTTCTATCTAACCAACTAAAGCCTACCTTCTTATTCATCAATAGTTTCCTGGCTTCCTATGGCTGTATGGTGATGAAAACGTATTTAAGTCCGTTCGAATTTACTTTATTTGCTAATAATAAATAATTTTGTCTGGCATTAGGAAAGTAATACAAGCGTAGGGAACAAAAATCAATATAAATTGTCGGTTATTTTGCAAAAAGAAAAGCCCGGACCGGTTTCATTGTTCTTGCAGATCATCAGAGGGATGCATCTCTTTTTGCAAAACAACCAAGTTCTGGTATAATACACAAATTTAGGTGTATTTATAGTGCAAATGCTTCTCATGCGCTCTCTATACTCAAATATAAGCAACTAACATCGATGACTGGTAACAGGTAACAAGTCATTTGTTTATTTTATTTATTTGCTAAGTTTACGAAAGTCCCTTCTGGCAGGTGTTGTATGTCCAACTCCGCCTCGTTTGTGTCCGTGTTTTCATTTACTCATTGAGTACTTTTTGTATGATGCTCTTTTTAAAAACAATTTTCTTCTACACGCGGAAATTGTGAATACCACGATCTAAAATACGATTAAGTTCCGTAATGCGAATGTAGCTGGTCAATCACGGAGTTTACGCATTTCCAATTCATTCTGCCGAGTGTTTTAAAATTATGCTACCATGGAAATGAATATTTACAGAATTTGAATTTCTATTAAAATTTTGTTATTTTGCTCAGGTTCAGAGTGTTGTATGATGATGGAATGGTGCTACATGACCTCTTGATGACTCTTAATCGCATTAATATATATTACTGTGAATTGTAGTTGAATCCAACTTCAAACTTATAATGACATCAAAATATTCATTAACGATTGTTACTTCCAGGTACATCTTTCTTTAACACACATTATCCAAAAAGCTAAAAACTTACATACAAACACTAAATACAGTCAAAAGTATCATCAGCATTTCTTAAACCTAAAAAGAATTTTATAACTACTAGTAACTAGAATAGAGTTTATAAAGTTTCTTTTTCTAATTAGTAGTTTGCAAATGTAAATCATACTATATACAAATTTTTGAAATAAGAATGAATAATTTTAATAATACTTCTTATCTAAAACTCAAACGTAGCTGATCAGATACATTCAATCCATCCTCTTATATTGGCCAAATTTAAGCGTAATGCGATCTCATAAAGATTCTAAATTATTTACTTACAAAAAAATTATAACTAAAATTCTTATGTAATCTAACCTTTTTAAATAAATAGAACAAACAAAATGTTTTTTAAAAGATTTAAAACAATGATATACTTTCTTTCTCCATTAGATTATGGCGGTGGTTATAAACTTGTCCATTCCCAAATGGTGTAATTAATTAAACATCCACACATATATACATGTTGCTTCATTCTTTTAAAAGTAATATTCTAGTAAATACTTTTGAAAAATTCACATATTCTTCCATTTGCAGGATTTTATCACCATTTATCCCTTGAACTAATTCCAGTATCGAAATCTTAATTCCTAATTCTTCAAATTAAACTCAACTCTCAACTTTGATTGTTATACGTTTATAACTTTAAAATTCATTATTGTTTATTGGCAGATATTTTTAGACCTGTAGTAATACACGAACTTGAATTAAACTCAATTAATTTACAAGTGACCTCGTTCTGATTCTTGAACCGGTTTATATAGAATAAATTTTCTACGTCATTGAGATCCAGAAAATCAGTCTGGTTTCATTCGTGCAGCTAATGTAATTTTTTTCAAAAATGAAAATTCTAGGGTTCAACTAGAACATTATCGTATTTAAATTGCAAACAACTTTTGAAAAGCAATTTCTAATGATCTATGACTGACGGCTATTCCTTCAGGTGCTAAAGAATTCTATAGAGCCAGGAGTAAATTAATTTGCAATCGGATTCGTAACCAAACAGTCCACATGTGTTAGTGTTGTGGGTCATGTTGAAAATCTACGGGATTACCACGTTATCGCCCGTTTGTTAACTCATAACCAAAGAGGTGTAGTCGACTAGCCTCTCAACAATTATCCTCATACGAGTTTTTGTATATGGCTCACGAATAACTAGTTTCATGGTCTCCGTCCACAGTATTGCACCTGTCCTTCTTCCCACTGTTTTCTGCATTCGGATGGGTTAGGTCATCGTATTACGTTCCTATTACGTGAATCAAACATGAACTTATATGTTTCTTTCTGGAAAGTCATTTGATCACGACTATTGCATTTTTCAATTAATCTGAATAAAAACATTGAAAACATTTTTACTTTGTACTGGATGATATAATTAAATTATCTGTAACTTATTTTCTGTGAGTCATTAACTAATCGTCTGTATTTTGAAGTAATGACTACCTTGTCGCAATATGCTTATGCTATTGTCTGTGGTTTATTATTCTTACACCGTGTCCTGTAATATTAATTTAATTTCATTTTACTAAAATTTATAAAAAGCTTTCTTATATTTGGGATAATTATGGTATGAGAGTAAATATACCACCTTTGTTCTAGCGCAAAATCGTTTAGTTTTACATGCATTTTCCCATAAGAAAATTTCAGGTCCATTCTGGTCATTCCTTGATCAACTATAGGAATCTTCATATGGAGGAGAAGCCAGATTTGTTTTAGTATTATCTTGTATTCGTAGGAAATTTTGTTAAGAGATGTTTACTCTAGTGTTCAGTTTTCAATATAGTGCACCTAATCGTTGAGCCTCCCGACTCGCATTATAATTTGAATAAGGGCCGCTATACTTGCGGCCACGTCCCGAATGCTCCACCCGAAGGTACTACATTGGGTTTAAACACGAAGATATAAACGTGCTTCAAATTTATTCTGACTCAAAATTTATCGATGCTAAGTAAAAATTAACTAACTAAAACTAAAATAGGGTTCAAATAATGGTATCTCTAACGTTGATTTTGGAATGTGTCCGATCACCAAGACACAAGCAAAAGTAAAATGGGAGGGATTTGTAATACCGGATAGCAGTCGCCAGCTCTGCCTACCGGTGCGACCTTAAGGGTCGTCTTAAAACTATCCAAATCTAGCTAGTTAATTTAGAAATGGATTCAAATTTTCTAAGCATTCGCCAATTATTTTAATAGTGAATCCAGCTATTTTGCCTGCTCTGTAAATTTACAAATTCGTCTTTCCTGCTCTAAGTAATTTTTTTATCTTTAGCCTAAATCTGTCTCTAATTTTCCCTATCATTCCCTAACTGATTTATTTATACTTACAATTTTCGCAATTGCAATTTTCCTTCCTGTAAAAATGTTACCAAAAATGGTGACAAAAGGTCAGAAAAAAAACAATTCAAGCCCCAAAATAATGCAAAAAAATGTAAAATATAAATATAAATAAATATAAAATAAATATAAGTATATATACAAATAAATAAACATCTAAAAACATAAGCATGTAACAGTGCATGTATTAGCAAAAGCAACACCCAAATTATCAGGTGCACTCGCATGAGCATTATGTCGGTTAGCGCCTTTACACACAAAACGTGATCGTTAAATTATTTCAAAATCTGTTTTTTTTAATGCAAATCATTACTTATGCGAGTACAGTGCCACAAATTTGTTCTCGCCTCGTATATAAATTTCTCCAGCATCCGAAGTTCTGGTCATCTGCCTACATCTATGTTTCTTACTTTTAAGGGGAGTTGAATATGCTCTATTAAAGTCTTGGTGGGTATACACTAAACGTTCGGGGGGGGGGGGAGGCACAATTACTATCACTTTTAAGTCCTGGGAGGATGCGCGGTTTCACTCTATTTTATTTCCTTTATTTATTTACCGATTTAAATTAATGAGGGTTTTTTGATTTATTTTGTTATTATTTATTTGTTTTGTTTATTCCCGATTTTGCACGCGCAGAATGTGGAGCAGTGATTGTTTTTGTGGTATGGGGGTTCATTGTGCATATTAAACTTTTGGGATTTTTTCTTTAATAATACTACTATTCGTTACATTAAAATTCAACTCATGTCCATTTCCGCGCCAAGTTCGTCATCACCTAATAATCATCCTGCTATTTCCCTAAGCCCTATTATTTGCTTTAAGCCTAACCACCCTACCAGCAAATTCCTTAAGCGCGACCCAGAACGTAGTCTGGTTCGCAACTTCCTGGACCTCCTCCAAATTCCTAACGCCATCTTAGGCCTTCGATAGCCAACTTTGTGTCAGTTAACCCTCTATTTGAAGCTTCATGGGTCAATCGAAGAGCATGTGTAAAGCAGTCTCCGATCCCCCGCCGCATTCGCAACCGTCGTCATTTCCAAGCCCGAATCTTCTCAAGTATGCCTTCAATGCCCCATGACTTGTAACGAGCTGCACCATTTTGTAATCGAATTTAACCTCGATTCTGTCCCTAGCCCTTATAATTTGAATAAACGTATGCGTCAATCTACCTGTGGTGGCTTTATTCCACCTTTCCTCCACCTGTCTAATCGATCTTTCTCGCAGCTTCCTCTTGATTAACGACTTTGGTATTAATGAATATCCTCCCGACTTGCAGCCAATTTTAGCCCAGGATGCGGCCCACCTTGGCCCAAGCCCAAGGCGTCCGTATTCCGGGCCAAAGTGGGCTGCGCCCCGGGTCGAGGAAGGTCACGTCCCGGGCCGAGTTGGGCCGCACCTCAGGCCGAGATCGCTGCGCTCAGGGCTGAAGTGGACGCGTTCCGAAATTTTTTGTAGTTTTGGATTAATGTATCGACCTGTGTTACGTTCAAATATGTATTCTATAGAAAAAAAACGACATTTTTGTGGATTTTAAATTTATGACGTGATTTTCCTTTAATAGAACTAAAAAATTATTGAAATGTCAAGCTTAATGAACACTACTAATCATGAATTCAGAATAAACAGAGTACATCTATATCAATTTCGTTCCTTTAAAGTTACGTTTTTCCTTTTCTATCCCGTTTTTATTTAACGTAACATCAATTCGTCACAAACCACAAAATTATAATCTAGGCTTCTGAATATCACCAACGGATGTGGTGCTTGTTTGAAATTTATCGAGGTGATTGGTTTTCAGTTTTTGGGAGGGTACAAAAATATATTATTATTATTATTATACCAAATATCAGGGAGGAAATCCAGGTTTTCAACTTTTACGAATATGTTAAATGCTCCGAAATTTTTGGAGTTGGGTTTTCTGTTTTGGACTAGGTAAACGGTCGGTCCTTCTGAAAATAAAATCTCGTATAAAATTATCAACTTAGAAATGTCATAAAAGTCAAGCTTGAAATTTAAAGGCCAAAACCACCCACATGCAGTATAAAAGAGTAGAGTGGTGGCGATTTTCATTGCGGTCAAAACCATCTACTTATGATGTTGGAATGACATACTCTTAAAACTTATATAAATCCAATAATGGATAGAGGTACATTTTACGTACTATACGTAAAGTTACCTAAAGTGTCATCATGTTAAGTGAATGTGGTTTTCAAAACGATGCAATAAAATTTTGGAGATTTGCAATAATTATGTTAGATAAATTCTTATTTCGAACCGGTTTCCTACAGATGAAAGTAATTTTGCAGATAGTTATCAAATAGCCTAATACATAATGGAGATGTGACATAAAAATTTATTAGACGCTCCCCGGTTCCATAGGTGAATAATTGCAATGATTGGACAGGCAACTCCAGGAAATGTATCTTCCAACTCATTGCACAAACCGTGATGAACTGTGACTGAGGAACATTGATCACGTTCAATTGCTAGACAAAGTTATAGTTCCACGCTCCTGGACAGGAAGCTCTTCCAAACAATGCGATTGCAACAGCGACGCCTCGAGGAAGGTTTACGGAAACTATGCTAACCTTAGCAGAAAATTTCGTGTCTTTAAGCAGCACTTTCTAAATCAGCGCTTCTTCCGTTTGCAATACCCATCAACATCCAATAAACATAAAAGCAAATATCAAATTTGCAGTAACACTGAAAACTTTCGAAGATCCATCTCGATTCGTTTCAAATATGATAGTTTTCGATAGTAATAGAGATGTAATGAACGTAATTCCGTGAAATATCCCCGGTAAAATAACAATAGAGTGGCTCAAGGCGCCATATAAGTGTGAATCAAAAGTTTTCCCAAGTTACCTCGAGCAGTGGTCACAATATCCCTATTATATTAAATCAACGGCTGGTCAGCGTGCTCTGAAAGCTTCTGAAAACAACATTGGCGCAAAGTTGGCCGGATATGCCGGTGCTGTATCATTATCACCTCGGACGAACAAAGGAGATGAAGAATGGCTGCAGAGAAAGAACTGCATTAGCGCCACTTGCAATAGAAGACACCGAAGGAAACGCGTTTCCTCGCTAAGGAAATGGGGTTACGGTTTGATGTTTCAAAAATATGGTTTCGTTCCATTACATTAAATTATACCTTTCACGAGGAAACAATAGATTTTTCTTTTATATATCAAAATGTGAAGGCATCGTAGTGGGCCAGAAACGAAAAGTTTTAAAATAGCCAAGAATCTGTTAAAAAAATGCGTAAAAAAATTTATGTATAACCGAAAGCATCTGGAGCATACGGAAAAGTTAGATAAATAAAACTAACTTTCCTTAAAAAGTTGTTTTATAGCCAGTAAGGAAAGATATACGCATATACATGTGAAGGTTAAACGCCAACATTTCTAAGCTCTTAAATTTGAAAACTATTGTTTGAGAATAATATAAATATGTTTCAAAATATAGAGATATCACAGCTGGAAGAAAGCAAGATTTAACTGGTGATTATCTAAAATGATAATTTAGTTATCCATATTTACAAAACACATGCACGTAAAACTCTGTCAATTGCTTCTAGAATACAGTTAAATATTAGTGTACTTAAAAATAACACAGAGCACCATTCCTACAATGTGAACAGCATGACTCTGCAAATGCCTCGAAGCGAAATTGCTGTAGACTTTGAAAATAATAAAGGCAGTGTCGGAAGGAAAACTCGAAATCGACTTTTCACAAAGTTACGCTAATTTTCAAACAAAACTATCAAATGAAAGAAAATAAGCATGTCTGTAGTTGGATTCGAACCAGCAACCTTGGGTTTGATCTCCGTGCACAGCTATCTAAGCTATATATGTTCTAAAGGCATAATTTGCTGTTCCAAATCCTGTGTAAAAACGTACTCGTTTTAGATATTTTTAACAATACTTTTATAATTGTTTAAATTATGTGTAAATGAAAAACATTCAATTTTTCTAGTATAGTTCTGGAGTTTGCGTTCTTCAAGTTAATTTGCATTGTCTTTGTACTTTGTTCATGCAGTCGAGACAAACATCTGTTCGCATAAACAGGGTTTGTAATACTGCACCTTACTCTTTTCTCGATGTTATAAAAAGAGTAAGCGCACGACGAAGTATAAGAAATACTTCGGCACAGCTTGCATCGACCTTTATGGTTTCGGAGGCTGCATGAGACTTGAAATCATCAGGGTAAGGGAAATGTTTAGAGAATATCTGAATGTTAAAATTTAAATATCAAAACACTTGTTTACACCATGTAAAATGACTTAGAGAAACAAAAGTTAAAACACGATAAGAGAAATTCGACTAAATATGTATATTAATACTCAAGTTATTACAATTCCAAAGGCATGTATAAGATATATGCTTGTGTCATTAACATAGTAGACATCGCTATATATTTTAACATGATATAATTCACATATTTAATAAAATGTACACGAGAAAATTTCTATAGAGAAATCAAAGTAAATAATCTCTGTTTAGAAACTCAAAATTTTACTTAATGCAGGAGTAAATCAAAAAAGTGATCATAATTGTACATGTAACAAATGCACATGAAATGAAAGTTCAAGTAATAAACCTTTTTCACCATAAGAAACTTCATGAAGATCCAAATATTTACATATTTTTAACTTATGTATTAGATAATTATATTTGAAATCATTTAAGATAAGGTTATATATTAGAGAATGCTATATGAAATCAATTAAGGTAAGTAAAAGGTAATTAATAATCAGTACAAAATATTTGTAGTGACAAAGACAAATTTAAATAGAGGTTAGGCCTCTTTATTTTAACAGAAAAACGATAAGGTAAAAGTTTAAATTTCATACTACCTGTAGTATCAGTAACTGAACTAATACAAAGTTACTTAGTTTACAGGAATCCTTCAATATCCAGGAAACTGAAAGATCCTGCGTTGGAGGAACTCCTAGTGTAGGTACAAAACAAACATGTGGTCAACTTCGAATGTTGTCCTTAACAGACTTCTGTTCCATAAAATTAAACTTGTAGAAATTTTTTAATAAGATAATAACTGAGCATCATAATGTAATGTAGAAAGAAACGAAATATAAAATACTTGAGATGATTATTTATTTTACATCATCTGGTTGTGCAAATTGCACATGCAACTTTTCCATGTAAAAAATCTGAATGAGAGAAAACACGTCGGCGTGACGCATATTTGACCGGAGAAACATATGTTACAGGAACACATAAATCCATTGGAGCACATGTTACAGGAACATATATTACAGGAACACATAAATCCATTGGAGCACATGTTACAGGAACACCCTAGAAAATTCAGTTGTGTTACAAAAGTGACTAACACGAGGTGCAAAGGAAAGTTAAATCGGTTTATATCTTACCATCAGTATACATATTTGATGGGCTTAACAAAGAAAACACTTCTTCGTCCATTAGATAACACATCTAGAAATATATTTAAATGTTAATTTAGGATTTATAATTAGAAAATTTACATACCAGGTAACACATGAGGCAAAGGTAAAGTAAAATCACAAATGCTCAACCGTGCCAGATAAGCAATCAGATATCAGAGAAATGAAAATTTGACACTTCCAATAAATTATTTTCGGCCATCTTCGGGATGGGCGATCACTAGAATTATTCTCAATAATACAAAATTAGAACCACTCCAGTTGTGACTTTAGAATAAACACTTCAGGAATAACCAATAGAAAAATTTCATATAGATATATTTATTTGTACTATGTAAACAAATTAGCAACTGGATTAAAACTAATAATCCAGAATTGTGGGAGATAAATTCTTATAGAAAATATTATTAACAGACTTCTGTTCCATAAAATTAAACTTGTAGAAATTTTTTAATAAGATAATAACTGAGCATCATAATGTAATGTAGAAAGAAACGAAATATAAAATACTTGAGATGATTATTTATTTTACATCATCTGGTTGTGCGAATTGCACATGCAACTTTTCCATGTAAAAAATCTGAATGAGAGAAAACACGTCGGCGTGACGCATATTTGACCGGAGAAACATATGTTACAGGAACACATAAATCCATTGGAGCACATGTTACATCTGTGCTTGGCACTATTAGCATATAAATGCTTATATCTTCATTTAAGTATAAAATTACTCTCTTAATTATATAATAATATTTTCTATAAGAATTTATCTCCCACAATTCTGGATTATTAGTTTTAATCCAGTTGCTAATTTGTTTACATAGTACAAATAAATATATCTATATGAAATTTTTCTATTGGTTATTCCTGAAGTGTTTATTCTAAAGTCACAACTGGAGTGGTTCTAATTTTGTATTATTGAGAATAATTGCTAGTGATCGCCCATCCCGAAGATGGCCGAAAATAATTTATTGGAAGTGTCAAATTTTCATTTTCTCTGATATCTGATTGCTTATCTGGCACGGTTGAGCATTTGTGATTTTACTTTTACCTTTGCCTCATGTGTTACCTGGTATGTAAATTTTCTAATTATAAATCCTAAATTAACATTTAAATATATTTCTAGATGTGTTATCTAATGGACGAAGAAGTGTTTTCTTTGTTAAGCCCATCAAATATGTATACTGATGGTAAGATATAAACCGATTTAACTTTCCTTTGCACCTCGTGTTAGTCACTTTTGTAACACAACTGAATTTTCTAGGGTGTTCCTGTAACATGTGCTCCAATGGATTTATGTGTTCCTGTAATATATGTTCCTGTAACATGTGCTCCAATGGATTTATGTGTTCCTGTAACATATGTTTCTCCGGTCAAATATGCGTCACGCCGACGTGTTTTCTCTCATTCAGATTTTTTACATGGAAAAGTTGCATGTGCAATTTGCACAACCAGATGATGTAAAATAAATAATCATCTCAAGTATTTTATATTTCGTTTCTTTCTACATTACATTATGATGCTCAGTTATTATCTTATTAAAAAATTTCTACAAGTTTAATTTTATGGAACAGAAGTCTGTTAAGGACAACATTCGAAGTTGACCACATGTTTGTTTTGTACCTACACTAGGAGTTCCTCCAACGCAGGATCTTTCAGTTTCCTGGATATTGAAGGATTCCTGTAAACTAAGTAACTTTGTATTAGTTCAGTTACTGATACTACAGGTAGTATGAAATTTAAACTTTTACCTTATCGTTTTTCTGTTAAAATAAAGAGGCCTAACCTCTATTTAAATTTGTCTTTGTCACTACAAATATTTTGTACTGATTATTAATTACCTTTTACTTACCTTAATTGATTTCATATAGCATTCTCTAATATATAACCTTATCTTAAATGATTTCAAATATAATTATCTAATACATAAGTTAAAAATATGTAAATATTTGGATCTTCATGAAGTTTCTTATGGTGAAAAAGGTTTATTACTTGAACTTTCATTTCATGTGCATTTGTTACATGTACAATTATGATCACTTTTTTGATTTACTCCTGCATTAAGTAAAATTTTGAGTTTCTAAACAGAGATTATTTACTTTGATTTCTATAGAAATTTTCTCGTGTACATTTTATTAAATATGTGAATTATATCATGTTAAAATATATAGCGATGTCTACTATGTTAATGACACAAGCATATATCTTATACATGCCTTTGGAATTGTAATAACTTGAGTATTAATATACATATTTAGTCGAATTTCTCTTATCGTGTTTTAACTTTTGTTTCTCTAAGTCATTTTACATTGTGTAAACAAGTGTTTTGATATTTAAATTTTAACATTCAGATATTCTCTAAACATTTCCCTTACCCTGATGATTTCAAGTCTCATGCAGCCTCCGAAACCATAAAGGTCGATGCAAGCTGTGCCGAAGTATTTCTTATACTTCGTCGTGCGCTTACTCTTTTTATAACATCGAGAAAAGAGTAAGGTGCACGTGGCGCCCAACGTGGGGCTCGAACCCACGACCCTGAGATTAAGAGTCTCATGCTCTACCGACTGACGTTAGAAATTTTTTTTTTATATATATATTGTAGATATGGCTAAACCAATGGGGGAAAAGAAGGAAAAAAAATACTGAAAATAAACTTAAAAGTATGAGTGATGTGATATCTGACGTGTATCACCCGTTTCGAGGGAGACTAAAATTGGTAAAGACAAAAATAGGTAACGACAAAATAGGTAAAGACAAGATCGGTAAAGTCTAATCACTCGTATAATTAAACTAAAAAATAAAAATACTAGGGTTTGGGACTAAGAGGGCGGTTTGTGACAAAGAGGGCGATTTGTAAACCTTAAGGGGGTGGGGATCTAAAATTAAAATACTAAAGTGTATTTTACAAAGTTACTTAGTTTACAGGAATCCTTCAATATCCAGGAAACTGAGATATCCTGCGTTGTAGGAACTCCTAGTGTAGGTACAAAACAAACATGTGGTCAACTTCGAATGTTGTCCTAAACAGACTTCTGTTCCATAAAATTAAACTTGTAGAAATTTTTCAATAAGATAATAACTGAGCATCATAATGTAATGTAGAAGAAACGAAATAAAAAATACTTGAGATGATTATTTATTTTACATCATCTGGTTGTGCAAATTGCACATGCAACTTGTCCATGTAAAAAATCTGAATGAGAGAAAACACGTCGGCGTGACGCATATTTGACCGGAGAAACATATGTTACAGGAACACATAAATCAATTGGAGCACATGTTACTGGAACATATATTACAGGAACACATAAATCCATTGGAGCACATGTTACAGGAACACCCTAGAAAATTCAGTTGTGTTACAAAAGTGACTAACACGAGGTGCAAAGGAAAGTTAAATCGGTTTATATCTTACCATCAGTATACATATTTGATGGGCTTAACGAAGAAAACACTTCTTCATCCATTAAATAACACATCTAGAAATATATTTAAATGTTAATTTAGGATTTATAATTAGAAAATTTACATACCAGGTAACACATGAGGCAAAGGTAAAAGTTAAATCACAAATGCTCAACCGTGCCAGATAAGCAATCAGATATCAGAGAAAATGAAAATTTGACACTTCCAATAAATTATTTTCGGCCATCTTTGGGATGGGCGATCACTAGCAATTATTCTCAATAATACAAAATTAGAACCACTCCAGTTGTGACTTTGGAATAAACACTTCAGAAATAACCAATAGGAGAATTTCATTTAGATATATTTATTTGTACTATGTAAACAAATTAGCAACTTGTGGATTAAAACTAATAATCCAGAATTGTGCGAGATAAATTCTTATAGAAAATATTATTATATAATTAAGAGAGTAATTTTATACTTAAATGAAGATATAAGCATTTATATGCTAATAGTGCCAAGCACAGATGTAACATGCTGAAATATAAGCAAAAAGGCATGTTACACTACGATAGGTACAACAGTGATAAGCAGGAGCTCTCCAAAGCCTATTCTCCTGGATATTACGCCTTCTAATAGGCCACCACTGTATTTGACTTTCCAGTGCTCCTCCAGAACGTTAGTGGTCAGGAAGCGAATTTTTACCTAGAAATTAAAAATTGTTGCCGAGCCCTTGCTATTACAAGCAATGGAGAAATTTTTAACGTGTGTGACAACATACACACACGGTACCTATATTTACCTCCTATCCAAACGAGATCGTACTTTTGTTAAAAATGCTTGCCTAACATTTTTCAAGCGGCCCGGCGCGTGTCACCAATAGAACCCGGAACCTAGGGATCAGCAGTCATACGCAAACCTGTACGATCCACGGAGCCGCATTGTGATAGGCTACCAGTTTTCTAACTTATTTTTACATGTACTTACATTAGAGCTCTCGTTATTCTATACATCATTAACGTGACGTACTTTATCTTCTACGGGACGTTTTCTTCTTTAGATAATCTAACACGAGCTCATAGTAAAAACCTTTCTGTACCCGTTTACTTTGTACAAAAAGCCAATATTACACATTCATTTTATAATACAAAATTGTATATGAATAAATTTTCATATAATTCCTTCTCGAAGTCAATTAGAATGTCCATAAAATACTACAAAATCCACAAAAAAAACACAAAATGTCATAATCACCCAAAAAAAAAAACACAACAGTCAAGTTTTATAAAATTCATTTACCTGGACTCTAGTACAACCAGCTCACTGCTTTGAAACCATCTCTGATGTCGTCATCCTTCATGACTGCACATGCATGAATTAGCACCTGTTGACTCCACCATCAGGAACAGCACTTCTCTCAGCATCCAATGGTAGGTACTTCTAAACTCTCGTACATCCGCTACTGATCCATCAACATCCACTATTTCAACCTAATGCACACCAAGCATCTCCAACCATAAATGACAATAAGTATACTTATGTTCAGCAAGCTTCGCATTTCAAATTGTATTTTAATCTCACAACTGCTACATTAAACTTGCACCAACTTGTGCACAATCAATTAATTATAATTAAATATTTCAAGTCACTTATTCACATTTACTATCGTAGTTCGAAGCTTGGCTGACGATCGAAAAAGAAAGAGAGCGTTTACCGCCTCCTGTTGGTTAATATAGACTCAAAAATGCCCCCCGAATCGTATCACACCACCCCACAAACACGCTTTCTTGGTAACATTTTTCAAACCGCCTACCGATTCCACAAACTCAAGCACACCACAACATCTAACCGTCGTCCAATTCACAAAAACCCGCCATAATCCTTCCGTTATTCCCGGTAAACTTGACAACCGCCTTCCAACCGTCTCAAAATCTTGGAATTTCACTCGCAAACAAAACATTTTATTTCGAAACCCTCATTAAAAATCTCTAACAGCTGTCGACTTAATCGAAATTCTCCGGCAACTAACTTCTATCCAAACATCCAAAACGCGCCTCTCTCACACGCGTACATCTTCTCATCTCACTCTAACTTGCATTCAAAATGTTCTGTTCTTTGTCTTGTACCCTTTCTTAATTTTCTACGTTTGTTATCGATTTCTTGTATACTTGTTTAACCCGTATCTTATATTTCTTTACTTTTATCCCCGCTGTTAATAAACTCTAATCCACCCTACCAATCTACACTATCGTCTTTTTCCTTCTTATATGCACAGTCTAATAGTCCTACTTTGTCTGTAGCCTTCTGCCGTACTTCTCATTACCCTTTCCAAACCGATGTCTTATGAAAACATGCTGCATCTCCGTCTTGCTTTTTACCCTTTAAAAATTTCTTTGTCTTACAGTCGTTTCAAAGTCAATGACAACTAACCATATGGTATCTTCCATTCCTTGCTACCTCATATAAAACACAGTCCTTCTCTTTATATTATCGATTTATTTTTATTTGTAACATTCAACACCCTAACTAACATCGACCTATTGTTCGTTCTTACCGATCTTTTCTTAAGAAACCTTGATATTTGTTGACAGTTCAAAATCAATACAAAGAACGTATTTACCCTGCTAAACCTTTTGAAAAATTACAAATATTCTAGCTTCATATTACCTAAAACTAAGTTATGTACACAAATAAAATAATTACGCTTTGAATTTCCGTTACTAACAAATTCACCCTCATCAATTATTGATTTTTATGCTACAAATGAAAGCTTTCCTATCACTACCTTTACATGGTACTTACATTTAAATGCATGTATTTACCTTACGGATTTACACCTATTATATTTAATAATTCTAATTAATTTTATCCTAACTCTAAAATGAAGCAAAATTAATCTTAAGGCTTATTATAAATTATGAATCCTTATGCTATAGCTTAGGAAATGTTATATATATATATTGCTGTGATAAGGGGTTGTTTAAGGGTGTACTTTATAGGAAAGGTTATCTAGAAATGAGTAATTACCATAGGCAGCAGAAAACGGCACTTATTTAGTGAAGAATTGAGAAATGAACATAGTTTGTAGATAGTAAACAGTCAACACCCTGTATATAAAGTATAAATAGTTTTAAGCGACGCAGATACACATAGGAGGACGCATAGTTGGCGTAGTAATGAGGAAGACATTCATTAGGTAAATAGAAAATATTTAATACCCTGTAGATAAAGTTTAGTGAATTTAGGTAAAGCAAGTAATAATATTTTTCAGTGGAAGCACGCGTATATTTATAAGTAAATGATAGAGTGTAATTAGACACGCATTCAAAAGGAGTTCCAGACGATTAGATTAATACAGATAGAAATAGAGCTTCAGGTAGCTAATATAAATGCGTACAAATATATAACCATTTTTGATGAGAGCAGATTAAAAATTGCGTGAACAATATGTAAATATGAAAATTAAAAGTCGTGTTGCATCAGTTGTTTATGGAAAAGCAATTAAATCTATCAAAACACAGCATGTTGATAACGAAAGACAGCTGCATGCAGGTCACGATTATGGGGAATCGTGGAGTATTACATCAGAAACTACTTTAATAGTAATTATTTGATTGGTCAGAAATAAGCGACGAGTTCTAGACCATACCCACTGATGGAGTGGGAAATGAAGAATATATTAGCTAGCACCGTGATAACGAGGTTAGTTTTGAACTCAACAAAGGCCGAAGTGCGTCGGTATGAAATAAAGCAATACGTAAATTTTAAAAGCGAAAGATGAAACAAGTGCTAATATGAAGATTATAATTGCCGATTAAAACGTAAGTACATTTTTAAGGAATTTATTTTTAAACTAAAACATAAAAATAATAGGGCTCTAAAGTCCGGGGAAAAATCCAGTGATACAATTCTGATGTATGAGGAAAAAAATACAATTTTGATGTTCGGGGAAAATACAGTAATACAATTTTGATGTCTGGGGGAAGAATAAGACAATTTTAAGTTTGAGAAAATTGAATGACAATAAGAAGAATTTTGATATGAAACGACAATAAATTGGGGCGCATAAAGGAATAATGTTAGTCCATAGTGTAATGGCAATAATTTAAATGAATTGGGAAGATAATTTTTATTGGAAGCGTCGATGTGAAGAAATAGACCAGGTCAGATTTTTTAGTTATAAGACATTTGTTTTTCTATATATCTTTTATTTTGAATATTGAATTTGCTTAATATAATATGCTTGTGAAAAAGTCAACAAAAGAAGTTGCGTACAATGAGTAATATGATAACAGGTTTAGAATATTGTGCACTTCGTTGATAAGGATAAAAGGTTTTTTTTGGTGACTTTGGGTTTTGAGTAAATAGTAGATGATTGTTAATAAATGAGATTTATAACAGTAACTAATTGAAAAGTGTATTTCAAATAATTTGCAAAAGTATGTACATAATATATTGGTTTCATTATACATAAAATCGAAATTAACTGAATTTTATAATTCCAAATAAATGCTAGCCGAGGTCATATTTAGTTCAAGGAGGAGCTACGAATTGAATGGGAAATTGATAACAAGTAGGCGGTAACGTATCGAATTTTGCTATTGGCAGACAAGGTTGCTTCAAGATAAAATCCAGTTAAGTTGATAGCAATATTAATAAGACAGCCGGAGGAGGAGATAATTACAATCTTGTTTATTCATAGTAAATATTAAAAATGGTCGTCCAATAATTTAGAGTACATAGCAAAATTAATAATAACAGCACAACGAAGGGGATCGAGAATTCCAGTTCATAGCAAATAAATATGTCGCACCAACGTAGGGGCATGATAATTCCAATAGCATAGCAATATATATATATATATATATATATATATATATATGCTATAATAATAGGGTTGTTTGGGGGTTTATTGAGTCATAGGGTCGTACACTACATGTAAATAGCATTAAAATTCAGAAAACTAAACATTTTATCGTAAAAGACACGCAATTTGCCAATCAAGCAAAAAGATAATATCAAACACACTGTATATAAATCACAACTAACTTTAATTAATGAAAGGAAGCTCATTTTTAAAAATCAAATCACATTTAGTGAGATAAATACTTTGTACGCCATATAATTCACTTTAGAACAACAATGCAAGCATAAAACTGAAAATAAATACAAAACAAGAGAACAGACATTTGGCTACGTGATAAATTAAACGGAAAGTTTGAATAAATTGCTATACAAACAAACGGACGCGACCTGAAAAAGTACAAAGGTTTTATATTAAGAGGAATACCCTATACAAAACTAGATGTCTACGTGATGTACTAAGCAATTCGACGAGAATTTTAATGGTAACTTTATAGAAAGTTCGAAGATCTGCATGATAGGACAAAGTGCAACGCCTCAATCAACAACATCTACTCGGGAAACCAATCATACAGGAGAGGGGGAGGATCCTTTATATAGGACACGAATTTGATAAACAATCAGTCTTTCTTCAACCAAGGTACGCTTTGTACTAGTTCAAATTAGAATATCACGCTAAGTGAAAATAGTAAATTAAATAATTATGATTTTAGTGAAAGTAGTGATAGAAAAATTTTGAAATAATAATACTGGTGCAAGTATACCATAGAAGTTTGCCGATGACTTTGAAACGTAAGTTAAAATTTTTAATTAAACATAATTTTAATATTTAATAACTTCGGGCTCTAAATGTTCGACTAGATCTAAATGTTCGACTAGATATAAATACTCAAACAGATAATCTACTAAATAAACCACTACATAGTTATTTAAGTATTCGTCTAAACATTGATCTACATTTGCATCGGAGCGGTAAACAGAGTATTATTCTAAACATTGAATGGGTGTTTGGTCAAGTTGTTTTACAAAATCAACAAGTGAACTCACCTGAAAATAATCAAGGGGTACTGGTAAACCACACGCAGTAGCAGTTCGAAGGATTGGAAACACACAGGGAAAACACAGGAGAGAAATGAGAACAATTTTTAATAGCATAAGGCATTAATTTCATTTTGAACACTTACCTTTTTCATATATTGAAATATTTACGTAAAGGGTCATCAAGAATCTTTTAAAAATTACGTAGAGCAAATGGGAAAGATTATTGAGCGTTCAAAGGTATTTCCAGTAGTAAATGGTGTTATTTTTGCGGGCTTTAAATTATTTTAGGGAGTTACAATTTGGGGACAAACAAATTGATATTGTCACTTTGATTCAGGGGTTGATTTTTGAATAGTAAATCGCATTATCAAAGTTATAAAGCTGTAAAGTGTATATATTCTTGGCCATTATACAAATTTTGGTTAGTTTCGTGTATATCATGTATGTAGGAAAGTGTTATAGAAAAAAGGGGGGGGGGTAGAAACTTCTTTGCTATCGTACCGTCGTACACTCTGTGTGGATTGAACTGAGCTAGTCCAGGCATATAAAAATAATTGTATTTAAAATTTAAAGTTGAGGTTATTTAGAGACACAGAGCGGTGGCGGGCAGCAGGACACTGAATATTAATTACATCGGCCTGCGGCCATATTATAGCAAAATAATCAAATTCGAAAACATCTGAAAAATATAACAATACGATGTTAAGCGAGAAATAACAAACTCATGTAAATCTTTCATAAGAAATTAAAAGTTCGGTATTAGAACATGCAGACTTCGGGTTTGTTAGGGGATACTTGTTTTCATGTATATCCACATGCTACATCCTTTTTCCAACTTTTTTCCTTTACGAGATTTCATATTAAATTTACGGTATACGTTTCTTTAATATTAGCAAATTTCTCTACCCAAGCGAACTAAAAAAATTAGCTCAACAAAACAAAATATGACAAAAGTTAAAATTAATTTAAAAAATGATAAATCGTACGCTTGGAGGCATTATTATTCAGTGTGGTAAATCGTAACCGTAGGTCCGCTTATCTGTATTTTACCGTTGATTGATGTCACTGAAGTTGTACTAATCGCATACCTTGGAGCACGTGGCGAGTGCAGTCTAATTCTGTAGACACGTGCTCTCAAATCCCTGCACAATGATTCATTTATATTTGCGTTCTGATTCCCACAGATACTTCATGGGGTTGAGGCACGTTGGCTTTTGTGATAAAAGCATCAGCCTGCAATTTATTTTTATAATTAGATTTACTGATCGACAATCGTTTTCTCATAGGGAATAAATTTAAAAAATAGTAATAATCTTCGATGGTATTTGAGGGCGCGTAATTGCTAAGAAAATAATAAAAAATCGAAAATGAATAAGTTTCCAAGTTTCAACCTGTTAGAAATTTTTCAAAATGTTTTGCACCTATCAATGACCGATTAGGTAGATCTAGCGAGAATTTATTGTTAGAGAAAAGCCTCACTGGAACTTAGAATTGAATATCATACTCTTTTTAAATTATTTTTCTTATAACGGATGTAAAAATGTTTAGCATACGGCGATGTTGGTGTTCTCAAAAATGACATTCACAATACGATATGAAAAATTGAAAAAAGTACATAGAATATGAAGGGAAGGACCCGAAGTGAAAACAATACCCAGAGTGGTAAATTTTGAAACAATTTTGTGTGCGATTTCACTATATAAGAAAAATCGTAATACCAGCAATGTTTAAATAGATACCAAAACTTCACTTCCATAACTAGCTCAGTTCACTCAATTAAACATAGTATTGAGTAGCTTTTTTTGAAGAAAATTTTGAGACAAAATCAGTGTAACAATTTTTATTCAGCGCCAAATGCTTACCAGCAAATAAATTAATTATTTATCCAGTTTTGATACGAAATATATTTCAGAAATTTAATTTTACAATTTTATATTCAAATATTATCAAACCTACAGTTCTAATACCAGATTCAGCTAACTTTCCATTCACTTATGCTTATGTAAGAATACTCAAATCTACAAACACACCTATGATTTCCTAAAATGTCTATGGCTAGGTAAATTTAACCGCTAATGTGAACTGATCAGCTGACACAAGATATATAAATACTAACTATCATTACGTATAACTAATACTAAAATCAACACAGAATTACACGATGAAATTTCGCATTCACGAATAATATTACTATTTACAAAATTTATCTCATATCTGGCAGTGAAGTTGGAAGTTCTACTGAAAATCAGACTTTTGACAACCATTATTAATTAAAGATTTAATGCTTGTGGCTAAGTTCATAAAAGTGTATTTGCTAGTTCTGGACTTTATTCTAGTGTTAGAGCGATGAGCAGGAAGGTCCACTGATGTACAAGAATTAAAATTAGGTGACACTAAACCCGTTTAAACACTAGTTGTTATAACCCTAGGGATGATGTAGGAACCCTAAGGTAAATATACGTAATAGCATAAGATAGACTATGAACAGGGTATGCCTGGAATAGAAATAAGTTGGTATAATACAACAGGAGCCATCAATTTGCATCTAAAAATGATAATAAAATAAATAATAATATTTAGAAGAACCTATTAAAGTTTCAAAATTTTACAATAAACACTCGTGTACATCTAGATCACCTCAATGAAAATTATGTATTCGCATAAAAAACATATATTAAATGATTAATAAATTCCATTAGTAGTAGGAGGATGGCAATCCTGGGCCCACATTTCCTTCAGCATCCACATTTCTTCACACATCTGGACCAAATTTACATGTAAATTCCCATAAGGAGGAAATGTGGAGATGAACCGAAGATGAAAAATGGTAGAAGAGACCTCCGATGTGAAATCCTTTAACACAAAAAAAATAGTTATAACGTCTTCTAGTAATCTGGAAAATATGTGCGAGGTTTTAAGCAAAACCATGAGAACAAAATCAGAGGAATTTGAAACACATGGGGCTGGTTGCTTTTTAGAAAAGGTGCTCTATTTAGAAATAAATATTAATAAGTATAAGCCGATGTGTGGAGTTCTAGGTTAAGAATAAAAATTGTCAATATGTATTTAGAAATGTGGTTTACAAAATTTAAACTGTATTAGTAAAAATTGTCTGTAATAAAAAGTTTTAAGAATGATTTTTAGATTTTCTTTTAGGTATGAGCTGCAGGAAAGTTATAATTTAGAGGGTGTGTGTGTGTAAAATGGTAAGGGGTGGTCCAATTTTAAATCTGTTTACAGATTCGGATTCTGCGTAAAAGTCTAGACTAATTTGATGTGTTGCATGACTAAAAAATTTGTAAGGACGGTCAGAAATCGCTGCTGGTACAAAATCTTAAAATGAGGGTAGCTCCCTGAAGGATGGTGCTATCTAAAAAATTCCTAGAGATTCGAGTAGCTGAGAAAAATCTAATATTAATTGATACCAAACAAAATACGTTTATCTCAAAAGATGAGCTAAACAAGATAAAAAGTATGGTATGACATTAAAAGCGAGTAGCGGTACGGTGGCAGTATGCTCGCTAGAAGGTATGTGTGTAACTTTGTAAGAGATGGTTGGATTGTAAATCTGTTTGCAAATTCGGATTCTGCGTAAAATTCTAGACTAATTTGCAATGTATCGCATGTTTAAAAAATTTATAAGGACAGTCAGAAATCGCTACCAGCAAAAATCTTAAAATGAGGGTAGCTCCATGGGGGATGATGCTATCTAAAAAATTCTGAAAGATTCGGATAGCTGAGAAAATTCTAATATTAATTGATACCAAACGAGGTACATTTATCTTGTGGGTGGAAATGGCTAGTCAAAAAACTATTTGGTTCAGAATGTTAGCGGTAAAAAAATCTTAAAATAGGGGTAGCTCTCTGGGGAGTGATGCTATCTGAAAAATTCCTAGAAATTCGGGTAGCTGAGAAAAATCTAATATTAATTGATACCAAACAATGTACATTTATCTCGTGGGTGCGATGCCGATAGGCACCGAGGAGTATCTCGAAAATTTTAGGGGTTAGGTTATCGATTTTTAAGGGCAGGGATGGTTGGGGTAAAAATCCCAAAAGGAGGTCCACAGGGAGGGAGCAAAGGAGAAGATTCATATCCGATTCTTCTCCACATTTCCTCCTTAAGGGAATTTACATGTAAATTTGGTCCAGATGTGTGAGGAAAAGTGGATGCTGGAGGAAATGTGGGCCCAGGTTTGCCATCCTCCTACTACTTCCATTATTGAACAAAAAACAATAAACATCTATATATGTACATAAGGAAATCACTTTGTTAGATGTTTTTACAACATTTCTGTTTAATACTACTAAACTAATTTGAAGCTAGTTTCACTCTACGTTTAAACAAACAATTACTAAAATTAAATAACCCTGAAGTGTTAAAAGTTTAGCCTAACAAAAGAATTATTCTATATATTTCATGATAAAGAAGAAAATATTTAATAATCACTTATAAACCATGACTAAATCTTAATGTATTTAATTAACTTCTTTAATTTGGATAGTATTTAATTTGTTGTTCAACTTAAAGAGTTAACTAACTAGAAACATATTTAATGCAACACCCAGAACTCTAAAATTACCTGCACAAATAGTGGATTTTAAATTGTATTATGACTTTAGTTGTTATAACTTTAGTACTCTTTCACCAAAAATAATGTAACTATAATGATAATGAATAATTTTGCCTGGCATGGGGAAAGTAATTCGAGCATAGAAAACGACAATCAATACAAATTGTTGGTTATTTTGCAAAAAGAAAAGCCCGTGACCGGTTTCACTGTTCTTGCAAATCAGCAGACGGACGCATCTCTTTTTGCAAAACAACCAACTACGTTCTGGGATTATACACGAATCAAGGTGTATTTTTAATATAAACAGTTTCTAATGCACCCTCTATACTCGAATGTAAGCAACTAACCATCGGTAACTTTTACAAGTCCCAACATAATCAGCATAGATGGAGTTGCCATACAAAATTTTAAAAACTTAGTCAAAAGTAGGAATTCGACCATTTGTTTATTTATTTTTAACTATAATGGGTAAAAACTTACTCACCAGAAAGGAAATCTCAAGGTGGCTCGATTCTTCAAATTAGACACCATCACACGATCCCTGGGATGAAGTTAATCTCAAGTCCTTTACTTGTCTAGATCGATACTATCACACCACGTGGCCTTTTAAAATAGTTATTATATTTCGTCCCCAGCCTTAATCAAAAATCACTTGCTAGCTAGGAAAGCCTTTTTCGAAAATAAAGAAATTAGGGAAATTAGTAAGCTAACACTCGTACTTATTTATTTTATTTATTTAATCTAACATTTTGTTAACCTACTACCTAATATTTAAGCAGGCCCGTCTTTTCCTCTGTTGTATCTTTTGAGTGTGTGTGTGTGTGTGTGTGTTGGTTGAGTGTGGGTTGGGCGGGTGTTTGTGCGTGTGTGTGTGTGCGCGCGCGAGCACGCGCGTGTGTTTGTGTGTAACTGGGGTCCGACCATCGACAGCCGAATATCGGAGGGTCCTCGGTGTGCGTGATGCCCGTTTGTGCACCGCAGCCATCGGCAACCGAAAACCACGTCGCACTCCTGGACACCCTTTAGGTGTAGTGTTGGATGGGTGGTTGTATTTGTGTATATGTGTGTGCGCGCGTGTGTTTGTGTGTAACTGGGGTCCGACCATCGTCAGCCGGAAATCGGAGGGTCCCCATTGTGCGTGATGCCCGTTTGTGTACCGCAGCCGTCGGCAGCCTGAAACCGCGATGCACTTCCGGACACCCCTTAGGTGTAGTGTTGGATGGATGGTTGTATTTGTGTATGTGTGTGTGTGTGTGTACGTGTAACTGGGATCCGATCATCGACATTATAATTTGAATAAGGGCCGCTATACTTGCGGCCACGTCCCCAATGCTCCACCCGAAGGTACTACATTGGGTTTAAACGCGAAAATAAACGTGCTTCTAATTTATTCTAACTTCATAATCAATCCACCCTAAATAAAAATGTAACAGACTGAAACAAAAACTAAAAACAGGGTTTAAATAATGGTATCCCTAGCGTTGACTTTGGAGTGTGCCCGATCAACAAGACGAGCAAAAATGAGAGGGGAAAGGATCCGTAATACCGTATAGCAGACGCCGGCTCTGCTTACCAGTGCGACCTGAAGGGTCGACTTAAGACTATCCAAATCTAGCTAGCTAATTTAAAATGGATTCAAATTTCTAAGCATTTGCCAAATGTATTAACAGTGAATCCAGCTATTTTGCCTGCTTTATAAATTTTTAAATTCGTCCTCCCTGATCTAAGTATTTTATCCTAAATTTGTCTTTAACGTTTCCTATCATTCTCTAACTGACGTGTTATATATACAATCTTTTTTTCTATATATACTGCGACCAAAAATTAGCGACAGAACGTCAAACGAATCAAATCAAGCCACAAAACAATTCAATGCAGGCAAAAATATAACTGTAAAAATAAATATAAATATAATATAATTATATAAATAAACATATAATAAATATATAAATAAATATCTGAATAAGCAAAAGCACGTAACAGTGCATATATTAGCAAAAGCAAATACATTATCAGGTGCACTCGCATGAGCATTATATCGACTAGCGTCATTACACAAAAACGTGCTTGTTAGATTATTTCAAAATCTGTTTAAAATCACAAATCAATGCTCATGCGAGTACAGCCACCATAATTTTATTCTTACCTCCAATATAAATTTCACCAGCATCCGAAGATCTGGCCGTCTACCTAAATCTATTGGTTTTCTACTTTTATGGGGGAGTTGAAAATGCACTGTTAAAGTCCTGGTGGGTAAGCACTAAACGTTCTGGGGGGAATACAATCACGATCACTTCAATTTTAAGTCCTGGGGGGATGCGCGGTTTTACTCTATTTTATTATTTCTTTATTTATTACACTTATTTAAATTAATAAGGTTTTCTGATTTAGCTTGTTGTTATTTATTTGTTTCTTTTATTCCCGATTTTCCGCGCGTAGAAGGTGGGACAGTGATTGTTATAGTAGTGTGTTCATCGTGCATATTAGAGTTTTGGGTATACTTATTTAATTATTATTATTATTGGTTTTCTTTCTTTTTTTCTTTTTCTTTTTTTTGTTTTTTTTTGCAGGTTTTGGTTATAATGCTCTTATCATGTCAAAATCACGCCAGGTCGAAATCTATAATTTTTCAATCCTCCCACCATACGCTCCCGACTTACACACGATTATCACCGTCTAATCTCGCAACTTTTTCTGCGAACTCTCTAAAGGCTGTCCAGAACGCTTTCTGGTTAGCCACTTCCCCAACTTCCATTAGGCTCTTTGGCCATTCTAGAGTTAGGATAGCTCATTTGCTATCAGTTAACCCTCGATTTGCCGCTTCAAGCGGGTAGTCGAAGAGCACGTGCTCTGCGCTTTTCGCGCCCTCACCGCATTCACAGCGGTCGTTGTTGGTTAACCCGAACCTATGTAAATACGCTATCAGGGCGCCGTGCCCTGTTATCAACTGAACCATTTTATGATCGAGTTTTACCTCGATCTTGCCTCTAGCTTCTAATCTCGGTATGAATTTGTGGGTCAACCTGCCAGTGGCAGCGTTGTTCCACCTCTCTTCCCATTGTCGGATTGACTTTTCACGCAGCTTTGTTTTAATCAAAGACTTCGGTATCGACGAATGTGATATTTGAAAGTCTCTCGTCGCGGCCTCTTTAGCTAATTTATCAGCCCTATCGTTTCCTACGTTACCATTGTGCGACCTTACCCAACAGAACTTTAAACGTCGAAACTCGAGCGCCGTACGCGCTATCCTCCAGACGTCCGCTAGGAGGCCTGTCGAGGTGTTCATGTTTGTTAAAGCCGTCAGCGCCGATTTACTATCACCGATTATATAATACTCGTCTCTGCCCGTATGGTTTATTACGTAATCGATAGCCTCTCGTATGGCTACCAATTCGCACTGGAAAATTGTTCTCCAGTTCGCGAGTTTGGTTTGAAACCGAAAAACCTCCCTTTCCTGCTTATATACGACAAACGCCGCGCCTGCTTGCCCATCGTCCATACGTGAAGCGTCCGTATAAATTCTGACACCCATCGCGTCCTCATCACCTTCGACAAACTCGATTCCTCTAATATCAGCCGGGTGCCCCAACTCAGATACAACGATCTTTCTTGCAATTTCTCTATTACCAAGATTAAGATCTTGGATAATTTCGCGCCCTTTTCCTATATTTATTAATCGCCTATCTCTAATCTCCCTAATGACATATTCGATAGAGAGAGTCCTACTGATCACCAGGACCGCTTCCGTGGAGGTGGTCCTGTACGCCCTCGCCGCTTTTACCGCGGTTATGCGTTATACGCTCGTCAATTGACGCACCTTCCTGACTTTACGACCTTCTGCCCATACAAAAGCTGCATACAGCATTGCCGGCTCGATTGCTCCGGCATAAACCGTCCTCAGCGATTCGCCCATGAAACCCCACTTTATTTTAGCCGCCGCCATCATTTTATTTGATATTTCGCCGCCCTTACTTTTTACGTATTGTACGTGCGCTTTCCAATTTAATTAATCGTCGATCTTGACGCCGAGGTAGATAATACAATCTTTAAATGGGATTTTCTCCCCTCCTAGCTCTAACCTAGGAGGTCTCTGTCCTGGTTTCGTGCCGAAATAAAGAGCCTCTGACTTCGCCGTGTTAAATTTTAATTTTACCGCCTGCGACCATTCGTGTAATTTATTAAGCGCCTCGTTCGGTTTTGTCCGATCACCGACATTACATGTGATTTTCCAATGCTCCACCCGAAGGTACTACATTGGCCAGGAAGCGAGTTTGTTTTTTACCTGGAATATTTTGAATTTTGCCGAATCCTTGCTGTTCCAAGCAAGGTAGGGATCTTTAACGTGCGTGACAACACTCACACACGGGACCTCCATTTTACCTCTCATCCGAACGAGGATGTATTTTTGTGAAAAATGCTCGCCTAACATTTTTCAAGCGGACCGTGTCGGGATTCGAACCCGGGACCAAGGGCGTAGTAGTCACACACATACCACTACGCCACGGAGCCGCCTTCCGATCATCGACAACCGGATATCGGAGGGTCTTCAGTTGTGTGATGCCCGTTTGTGCACCGCAGCCGTCGGCAGCCAGAAACCGCGATGCACTCCCGCACACCTCTTGGGTGTAGTGTTTTGGATTGGTGGTTGTATTTGTGTATGTGTATGTGTGTGTGTATGTGTGTGTGTGTGTCTGTGTGTGTGTGCGTGTGTGTGTGCGCGCGAGTGGTGTGAGTATGTGGATGGGATTGTGTGGGTGTGTAGGTGTGGGGACAGCGCTGCCCCCTCTCTCTGCACCGGGACCATTGGCAGCCGGAAATCCCAGTACATCGAGAAAGGCACCACGCCGCCTGTTGCCCCCAGAGCTGTCGGCAGCTGGATACTCAGGTTTTAAAAAAGGCAATGTGTGCATGTGTGTTTACGTGTTGTGTGTACGACCCGTTTCTAGTTACAAGATGGGAAAGGTTTGGATATTTTCTTACATTGACCCTTATTGCCACTTATTGCTATTTTAAAATTATTGTTTCACCTAAAACTATCACATCGAAAAGATTTTTATAAATTTGCATTAGTATTTGTAACTCGTCATAGTGTTTCCTGATACTTCTGATGTTTGTATGAAAAATATTAAAGTTCGCACCCTTACAGTTTAAGATATCTATGCAGCCCTTGTTTGTATGAGCAGTGTTTGTTTTTTAATTTTTTATTATCTATATGTCAAGTAGTAAAAGATTTAGAATCAACAACATCTACCTCTTCGAAGTGTGGTCACGAGCTCACGAAACTTTTATTAATAAGTTTCTCAATTTTTGAGAATGTGCGGTTAAAAATCAGAATAGGGCTTATCGATCCTTTTTTTTAGGGCAGAGTTGATCTCAGATTAAAGATTCTACGAAAAATGAGTTCTTCCGAAAGTTCTGCTCTGAACTTTTGCTTTATAGAAAATTTTGAAAAATAAGGAAGTTGAGGCTTCTTAGCGATTAAAATCCTTGACTGTGGAAGTATCTTAGTACTTACCACGGCCCTACGTCTATATTGTTAGAAAATACGTTTTTGTAAATGCAGTCCTGCAGAGAAATTAATACCTCTTCAGTTATAAAATCATCGTGTTCATTCTTTTGTTCGTTTTCAAAAATTTTGCGATCCTGACAAATAATGCATTTTAATTTAGAATCAATTGCTGGATTGGCCGTTTTAAAATTTCAACTTTGCGGGGTGCTATCAATAGAAAACGTTTTGCAACTACTTGGAAATATTAAGCCTTCATAAGATACGTTTTTTTATCAGCGAAAATCAAAGAACTCATAACTGAAATAGTATTCTAAGCTCCTGAAAACCTTATCGCATTTGCTGCGACATATAAATTAAAATATAACGGGTTACTGTTCTAAAGTTCGTTTTACAAATTTATAAGTGAATTGCCTGATGACGTCATGAATCGTGATATGTGCAAACTGCTCCCTGATCTGGCACAGTTATAGGGCGATTTGTTCTGCAGGGGTGCACCGCTCCCCTACCTTAACGGTACCCTACTATACAAGGTAGAACGTGTAGAGAGAGTTATCTGAACAGGCTGTACATCTTTTAAATGGACACCGAGGCACACTCCATCCACATTTCCATTCGTTACGCAGAATCAACTGCTCTGAAAATGTAATCTATAATGCCGAAATTAATGTATATGCTAATTCTTATTTACTCTTCGATGGATATTGTTGAGCTTTAAATGAAAGCGACTGTTTGTTATGCTTTCTTATTTATGTTCATTTTTATGACAAGTATTTATGGAGGAATATGGTGTTGAAAGTTGATATTTGACGGATTGAATGGTAACTCTATCTCTAGCACAAGGACGATTATACCTTAGCGTATTTAGAACTTTGCACGTAAATCTACTTCAGCAAGCTATATCCACGTAAATTTGTTAGATGGAGGGAAGTGTATGTTAATAATCACACACGCGTGAAGCTGTGAAGATGTACTTCTATAAAATATGGCGGTGATGCGGAAATTATAGTTTATCATAAGCAACAAATGCTGATTTCGTTGCTTCATGTGTTGGTTATTTATATTTTGTCTTACTACATAAGTACCTCAATAAAGACGTTGAAAGTGATATCGCCATCACATATAGAATTGCAGAAAATTAGAAGTAATTTAATTAAACATTCGATATAAATTCTTAGCCATGGAGGACATTCTTGATATTAAACAGTTGCTGCAAAAATAATGTTCATAAGATTTATATATATATATATATATATATATATATATATATATATATAATAAGATATCTGTAAACAAACTCTTATGAAAATAATAAGAGCTTATTGCCGAATACAAATTGGGCTAGTAGTTATATAGCCATTAACAAAACAATAGCTTCATTATTTCACAGGGGAGGAAACATCCACTGACCGACGGTTTCGGTTTTGTTGAGCCTCATTAGAGCGAATTAGTTTCCAACCCTGAAGTAATCGAAGCTTTTATACTGATATAATTTCGAAACAATCTCTGTACCATGGCAAAAGTAAATAAAACCGCCATTCAGGTGATAAAACACCAACACTACTAAGTGTGGAAGTACAGAATTGAATCGAAACTACATAGTAGATTCTATAGATGGCTATAAAAGTACGTTTGGCCTTCGAGATTTGCGGAATGTTACTGCAAAATTTATTTGCAAACGTAACAAACCTTCTCGTGGCGGCACCCGGGTTCATGCCCCAAAAGCAATTCAAATAATAAAAGACAAGTTATTTGCAGTCCGCTTTATTATATCATTAACACTTATTATTATACTTTACATCAAATATAAATAAGTGAAAAATAAATCTAAAAGTGATACTTGCAGAATCCACAAAAACGTTCCTCGTAATAAAATATTCTCTTATTTTTAATTGACGTCAAATCAGCTTACAAGATTCTCCATATTAAAAATTCTCATTTAAACAGCAATTACCAAAGTACATTTCTGGTTAAATCTTCCTTTCAATTATTTATGAATAGCTTTATCTTGAAGAATTTTCCCTCTTGTAATATAGTCGGATGCTTTCACGGCCGGAGTCATTACAAATATTTATGGTTCCGTGTTGGGACCGTGTCATTATATAAACTAAGGTCGACGTTTCGCCCAATTTTGTAAGAGGCTTCATCAGGACAAGAAAAGAAAATAAATAATAGAAATATTAAAAGTAAAAATAATAATAAAGATAAGAATAATATTAAGCAGACAAGTTAAAGTGTAAAGAGTATGTGAAGTTACTTCTGAACTAGCAGACTCACCAGCCCATTTAAGCCAAAAGGTGTCTTGTGATAAAGTAACGGATGAAAGTAGCGACAGTGGTAGTTTATATAGGACGAGAACTTGATGCAGGAATGATCACCAACAGAAAAGAGTATCGTAGCGGATCAGTGAACGTCACGGTTCTGCTTTTGTGAACATTGACTTGTTTTCCGAATGGGGGAAAATGTAGTAGCCATTGTCTTTGTTTATATTGTTAGAATTTTTTGTGGTTTCTACGGATTCTCTGATTTTTCTATTGTAAAAAAATGAAATTCTGGCAATTAGTTTCGTCTTGTCAAAGTTAATGGTATGTCCTGTTTCATGTTGGTTTTCGGCCACCGCTGAGCGATTGTACTGGCTTGTTCTTAAGCATCGCTTATGCGCATTTAGTCTAGTCTGTACTGACCGTCCTGTTTATCCTAAGTATACTAAACCGCAGCTGTAAGGTATACTATATACGCCTGGGCCTTTAAGTCTGTTTTCGGAATCTTTTGGGGTTGGTAATATTTGTGAAATTTTATTAGTGGGTTTATAGATTGTTTTAATATTGTGTTTACGTAACATCCCTATTCACAAACGTACCTGTCATAGACACTTGTCTTCATTATTAAACGACTCCTACCTCAAGAAAACGAATTTGAGTACCTGACCACGCTCATTGAAAAATGCTTAACTTCTACCTATTTTGTTTTCGACGGACAATTTTACAAACAAACTTCTGGCACGCCCATGAGCTCACCTCTATTCCCTATTGTGGCCAATATATTCATGGAATCTTTGAATCCATGGCTATAGAATCCACAGATCTTAAACCAAACTTGGCTCCGTTATGTAGATGACACTTTTGTAATCTGTCCCCATGGACACCAAACGCTCAATAATTCTCTAGATCACATAAACAATCAACATAAAGATATTAAGTTCACTATAGAAATTGAAAAGAACAGAACTCTACCATTCCTTGACGTTCTGATGGAGCGCCAACCAACGAGAGACTAGGTCATTCGTATATCGAAAACCCATACACACAGACAGATACTTACATGGTTCGTCACAGCACCATCCGCCACAAAATTCATCGGTAATCAATTCTCTAAAACACCGTGCAATTAAGATTTCACAACCAGAACACTTAATCTAATGAACTAATCCATCTAAAAACTAGTCTTATAAAAAACAGCTATCGCAACTCAGATATCGGCAGAGTAATAAATCGGCATCTACATCCAACACGAACCCCCAAATAACGCTGTAATCCTGGCACATGATGTTCTTTAGCAATCCTTCCATATATACACAGAGTAACAGACCGAATTGACAAAATTCTACGTACACACAATATCAAACAATCTATAAACCCTCTAATAAAATTTCAAAATACGTCCAACCCCAGAAGATTCCGAGAACAGTCTTAAAGCACCAGGCGTATATAGTATACCTTGCAGCTGCGGTTTAGTATACATAGGAGAAACAGGACGGTCAGTACAGACTTAGAATAAACGAGCATAAGCTATGCTTAAGAACAAGCCAGTACGATCGCTCAGCGGTGGCCGAACACCAACATGAAAGAGGACATACCATTAACTTTGACAAGACGAAACTAATTGCCAGAATTCTATTTTGTACAATAGAAAAATCAGAGAATCCGTAGAAATCACTAAAAATTCTAACAATATAAACAAAGACGATGGCTACTACCTTTTCCCCATTTGGAAAACAAGTCTATGTTCACAAGAGCTAAACCATGACGTTTACTGATCCACTACGACACTCATCTCTATTCGTGATCACTCATGCATCAAGTTCTCGCCCCATATAAACTACCACTTTCGCTACTTTCACCAGTTACTTTGCCACAAGACACCTTTTGGCTTAAATGGGCTAGTGAGTCTGCTAGTTCAGAAGTAACTTCACATACTCTTTACACTTTAACTTGTCTGCATAATATTATCATTTTTATCTTTAGTATTTTTTTTATTATTTATTTTCTTTTCCTGTCCTGATGAAGCCCCTTACAATATTTAGCTCTTGTAATTAATAATTTTCATTTTTTCTTTGTATGTTGCGTTTAAAACACTGCTTTATTTCCGCATAGCAACCGCTTGCGCTTTAAAATAACATTTCGAATTTAATTTCAGAATCGAATGACTTTGAATTTAATTAGTGAATGAATGCCTCTCGAATGAATAAACGCTTCCTTTATATACAAACTTATCTGTTTTCAAAAGCTTACTAGAAAAATGTTGGACATTATGATGCAAGCGTTCTTGGAAAAACGAATTAAGGCTTGCAATCGTCGAGCTTCATTACCTTGTTTTTCGTTCCAGTTATCCGTGAAGCGTTATATATCATTGTCTCACATATACTATTATTGTGGCATATCTGTTCTCTCCAACAGTGGATTCGAAAATCATAAATTATTTTATTAGTTTTCGTGTCTCGACCGCTTCTAAGAATAAAATATTTATTTATTAATGAGTTTATACAAACTTGACGTATGTTTAATACCGATGACTCATCTTTTTATGTTTTAGAAAATTCTCTATTTAAAATGTATTACTGTAATCCACGGGGTAATTAATTTAAACTTTAATTGCTTTTTAATGCAAAAGGAGTTTTAAATACACGTTGATTATAGTTTCTTAAACTAAAAACGTAAAGCTATTACTGTTTTATGTTATTTACAACAAATGAAATGCATTTTTATCAAAAATGTATTGATAATTAATAAGTAAAATAAATGGCTTTGTATTTATCTTAAAACGATCGATTTTTACATTTGCATGGAAATGCGTTTTACGATATCTTACAATTAATTATTTTTACATATACGACTTACGTTGCTTGATATTTATTTACAATACGCTTATATCATACACGGTGGTTATTTATTCACGGGCAATTTGGGAATAAATTTTTAATCAAAATTTGGAGTTTCGGTAACACGTTACTATTTATCAACTCATCTTGTGAAAAAAACTACCTAATATATATATATATATATATATATATATATATATTCAGGATGGTGAAATTTTTGATATATATATATATATATATATATATATATATATAATATAATATAAAATAATTCAATTTATTGGGGATTGCAGCAAATTAAGAAAGTCTACTCTTTTTTCTTTAACTCAAGCTTTCGAGATTTTATTTTTCTCTTCTTCAGGAGTAACTAAATAAATACAATGGTAAACAAATAAATAAATTTTAAAAGTTAAATACTTACGAATGTGAGGTTTAACTTAGATTTAAAATATTAATTTTAAATTACAAAAATATTTTAAAGAAGGAAAAGTAGTTGTAAAAAAAAAAAACAAAAATAAAATTTTATTTTTAAAATTAAACAATATTAAAATAAAATTAATAAAAACATAAATAAAAATTTGGTTGATGAAAATTTGACAATTTAAAAACAAAAATAAATAAAACAAAAAAAAAAATGTAAGAAATACATAAGTTAGTAAACATACAACCAACAAAAAAAAAAAAAAAAAAAAAAAACACAAAATACACTAAATAAACGAAACAAACAAAAAAACAAAAACAAAGCTAAGAATATAAGCACTAATGAGATTTAGTAATTATGTCTGTGGTACAGTTCTTGTTCTTATTTTGGTGTCTATTTCCAGTAGATACGCGTATATGCAGCTAAGATTATCTATATCTTTCTTTAAATTTAGTTTCTTTTTGTGCTTCTAATCATTTCTATGAATTTCCTTTTGTAGTGTCCTTTTCACATCTAAAATTACTGCATCAGTATAGTTCATTTTGTGGCCTGTTTCTATAACATGCGTTGAAAGTGCTGAAGAATTAACATTTCTTCTGGTATCACTTTTATGGAAGCGTTTGGAGGTCCTTGACGTTTGGCCAATATAACTTTGAATACAGTTACAACAAGGAATTTTGTAGACTATGTTAGATTTTAGTTCTTTTGAAGTAACATCTTTGATTTTAGTGTAAAACTTCTGCTTAATTTGACATTTTTTAGTGCAATTTTAATTGTAGGGTTTTGATTATAGATTTATTCGTTTTGTTAGATCTCTGATATATGGGTTTACGTATTTTGAGAGATTATGAACTTCTGTTAGGTTATTGGTTTCTTCTTGTTGTGTTTGCGGTGTTGGATGTTTTTGATAGGTGTATTATATAGGAGTTTTGTTAGAAATCTTCTAGGATAACCATTCTTTTGTAATATTTCATAAAGGATTTTTAAATTTTTATCGATAAAGGATTGATTTGATAATTTCAGTTTTTGTTTTTAAATTCAAAATAGTATTAATTTTCATAAACATTGGATTGTATGACATATAGTTTAGGTATCTTCCAGAGGATATTTTTCTTGTACCAGTCTGTTACGATGGTTGTATTTTTTATCACTTTTAAATCTAGAAAAGGCACAGAATTGTTTGTTTCACTTTCAACTGTGAATTGTATATGTTCATCGTAGGAGTTGAAAGTAATTAGTATGATGTCCTGTGCATTGTATGGTATGGCACAAATCAAATCGTCAACAAATTTCTTACAAAATGGCACAGTGAACGGTAATTTGGTTAAACAGGTGTCTAATAATTCATCAATGACGTACTGTGCTATTATGGGTGATATAATAGATCCCATAGGTGTGCCTGTAATTTGTTTGTAAAATCTGCCTTGGAATGAAAAATAATTTGAATCGAAAATAAATTGAAGTAGGGTAAAATCAAGGATCCCACCGCCACATTTCCACCAGCATCCACATTTCCACACACATCTGGACCAAAAAGTTTTCTTCGACTAACCATTTTTCATCTTTCGAGATAAATGAGCATCCTCATTTGCTCCCACATCTAAACCAAATAGTTTTCTTTGTCTAGCCAATGCATCTTTCGAGATAAACCTATCTTGTTTGGTATCAATTAATATTAGATTTTCTCAGCTACCCGAATGTTTAGGAATTTTTAGATTGCATCACCCCAAGGAGCTACCCCATTTTAAGATTTTTACCTATAGCGACTTTTGAGCGTTCTTATAAATTTTCTTAGTCATGGATACATCTTGTTAGTCTAAAATTTTACGCAGAATTTGAATCTGCAAACAGATTTGAAATCGGACAACGCCCTGCAAATTACACTTTAAGCTCTCAAACCTCTAAATTTCGCCTTTGCTTTATAAGCAAAACTAACAAATAGTTTTCCTCGTTAGCCAATGCATCTTTCGAGATAAACCTACCTTGTTTGGTATCAATTAATATTAGATTTTTCTCAGCTACCCGAATCTTTTATTTCTAATTTTCAGATCTCCGCGGCTAGCTCTTTTCAACGTCTTAAAACCGTAGAAATTGTTTTGTGAACCTTAGAATTTTGGTGTTGAAAATAAAACTAAACATATTAAATAAAATTTATTGATAAAATAACCCCACTGAACACCTTATCCATCTAACGTATTGATTTTTTAAATAATATTAACAAAACGCTAGTTCGCAGGATCTGAAATTTGTGTAAACAAGGATGAACTCCATTCAACGGTACATCAACTACTTATTTTCTTTTAGGAATATACACCAGAAACTTGTATGCTTTTAATTAATTAAAAGCAGAAAGTTTTGTCCGGAAACGCTACTGTAAAATATATAGAGCAAATAAATTATTCCCTGAATGTGTTTTCAATTGCAATAACTGACTATACAATCATTTATGAATTTTAAATTACACTTTATTTAACTAAGTTACTTTAAACAAGAAATTACCGCATCCAAAAATTCCAATGCATGCTTAACAATAATGTAGAAAAAGGTCGACTTTGATGTCCAATGTAATGTGTTTTAAATATCTAAAAGAAAGCGCATTTTGCTGGTATGAAATCTATGGAATTTCTCCTGTAATGAAAGAAGAATGCATTCGTAATTGAAAATCCAAATTTCCTAGATACCAGCCATGTATGTTAATTAGAAATTTTGTTATATGCTGTTTTATAATTTCTTTTCTTGGACTTTCTATTAATTATGTTGAGAATATGTTTCAATGACGCGCATTTCAAATCGAGATATAATTGTTTGTAGATTACCAATACCACGAGGCGCTGAAAAGTGCGTATTTACGGAAAATACAAACCTCATTTAGTAGTATAATTAACGGAGCTTAACAGTGGACGATGTTACACCACGACATTAAATGGTGTTGAATATTTTCTTTGGAAACAATCGAAGATTGCCGAAGACACTCGAAGAGTGCACAAACGCGGTCACTAAACCACAATTAATAATCGCCTTTATAGGTTTAACATTTTACCATTACCAATGACTTTAATTTCTTTTGGAGAAACTTATTCTCCCACGCACTGCTACGTAGTTGCATGTCCATTCCTTTTGGAGGTATATGCTCGTTATAGGTTGTAGCACCCGCGGTTTTACTTAACTACACTTTGAGAGATCCCTTTAATCTTTTTTTAATCGTGTCCTTCTCGCGTACAATACAGTAGGACTTAGCCTTACTACCTACAAATTCTAACACCAAGTCACCGTTGAACTCGTCTTTAAATTTCCCCACAACTTTTTGTTAACATGCGGTAAATTGTGTTTATTATTTGCGGGGTACACCACTTTAAACTTAAAAATAAAAACAGGATAGTTTAATACGTCTATTAATAATTTATGGTAATGTTGACGATACAAATATGTAAAAACAAACTTTATCAAGAAATATGTTTTTAATAGAATACATACATGTATTGATAACATCTATAAACCGCTGTGGTAACCAGAGTCTGGCGAATCTGAGATATCCAAATCTCTAAACATTTGCGCAACCGATTGCCTTGCAGTTGCATCTTTTAAGTACTGAATGGGGAAACATTTAATAAGTTCCAACACTGTCAAGTAATTTAAATTGCTGCAATCATTTGACAGAGAAATACTGGCACTGCTCTCTCCCTCTAATAACGTTTGAACCCCTTCTTCCTCCGTCGTATTTCCACATACTTTTTTTATATCACCAACAAATTTTTCGTAAAATTCTGGAAAGTTTCTACACCTTAACTCGCTCATTTTATAACAGATCAATTCTCGCAAATTTAATAGCTTGATGCACTCGTACGCAGGTAGCACAATAACATTCCATCTTTCGTAATCTCCATATTATATAAATTCTCTTTTCAAAATTGTTCAACAACCATATACTTCTATTAAAGGCTGTGCTCAGCCGCAATTTGAAATCTTGATCCAATTGTATGTCAACAACATCGTTTCCAGTAGTCAGACCATTTAATCGAGTGTTTAGCACGTCACGAGAAATTGGCGAATTTGAAATTCCACTTGAAAAGTACACAATTTCTTCCAATCGAAGTAAGAGAATGTTATCGTAGAATCAGCCACATACCACTACAGCAAATAACTTGGATGGCAGGTTGAAGACCACCATATAAATCAAAACCAACTTCTAATATATGGTGGTGATAATTTGAAGGAAATTCGCCTAACCTATAGGTTGACTTACCAACTAGTTGGTTGATATTTAATTGCGGTACTCCACATCACTTGTAACGTTAACACAAGAAAATCCATCTTTAATTTATAATTTTAATCAAACTCGACGATACTTTGACGACTAATGCACTGGAACATGGCTCTCGCCTTTTATACCGATGGTCGAGCGTGCAGTCCTTATTATATTAGTTGGCGTTATATGCAAGTCTTGACTGGAAAAGTGAGGTCTATAATTGTTTTATAGTGGGTTTTACCTGTATGTATTTAACCACCAACGCCATTTTTAGAATTATTAAACAAAATTACTCTTAGCAGTATTTTTAATATACCATCGGTAAGATTTCAATTATTATTGTGTTTTCCTCAGGTTCTCAAATCCCTCGGAATTTTTTTCAAATCGAATGACCCCTTACTGATTTGCAGAATAACCTTTTGCAATCACTGTATATAATTCATCTTTAATCTATTTCTAAACCGTATCGCTCTGTCTTTTGAGATAAACCCCTGGTGTAACCTATAAATTAGTATAGAATTTTCCTGGGGAATTGAAATTAATTATCACGTCTTTTAAAATTAGTTCCAACAAAGACCTGTATATATTGTATTAATATTCAAAACCTATCAGCAAAACACCTTTGCATTTTATTTAGATTTAGCTCGATAATAGAGTTAAACTCCAAAATATTTATTAGTGGCTAGAATTGTTAAAATTTTCAATTAGTGAATCCACATACAAATGATTAAACCAAAAGGTATAATACATATATTAATTCTATACGGTGACCTAGAAAGTGGTTCGATAATCTATTTTAAATGTAGTTCAACATAAGACGTATATTCTAAATAAATTTAGTGAAATGTATGATCATTAGCCTTGCATTGTTTGTTGATGACGTCTGACTATTAATTTAATAAAAGCACTTTCCACAATTCTAGTTAATATACGGAATACACATTCTATAATTTGATTTAAATTGGGTTAATGTAAGGACAAATTATACTTATATTTCTCCCTCAACGTATTTAGGAAGTTTATATCAAATCTTCCGCACATTATACGCACTATGGAAGTTGAATGCAAAATCAGATATGCAAATTGAGAACTTGCGTTTTTATTTAAATAAGAATTCTTTAGTGAAGATGTTGACATTTGATGGGAATTATATGATATTTACCAAAGGAACTTTAGAGCACTTTTAGGGTATCTCAGATCGTTCTCAACCATGCTAATACTTTAAAAGAACTAACGGAAAAGGGTACTCCTAATATAGATCTGTTTCTGTTAGATGTTGCAATGGAAGATATAATAGGAATGATGTCCTACAGAATCTCGCACATGATGTAATTAAAAGCAAATACAGTAATAGTGATATTGGGATCATATTATACGAATTTATAAGAACCTACCCAAGATTGTTTGAAAACAGTATTTGTAAACAAGTTGAGTATATGGAAGAATACAACAGGTTTCCATCCCACGCATTTTACGAGCGATGTTTAAATTTTAACCCGAAGACTGAAAATTTTGTAACACTATTAATCACACTTTTGTTTTCTTATACGTTTCTAAATTGTTGTATTTCAACTACAGATATTAATAGATGTCAATAAAATTATGTTATAGTTTTAAATAAAACAATTCTGATTAATAATTTTGTAAAACGTTTATAACACCCTTTTAAAAAATAATACACATCTTTGTTATAATTCTTTTCATAATTAGTTAGATACCCATTTCAAGTGGACATTTGAAAAATTAAACAATACCAATGTATGCTTTATATTTTAAAACATAAACAAGCTAATATATACAAAATAATTTCTAAATTCACATAATTCATTTCTTATGATAACAGTTGTGGTGGTTAAATTTTTATTCTAAAACTTACAATTTAGTATATATTCCATTTGAATATCTGCCAACAGTTTTATAAACCCCATCTCCTCGATTATTTCCATAAAATCATCCAGATCCTCGGCATTGATAACACTGCAGACAGTGCTGTATTGCTTCCTCGTATGACTGACACATAAGACATTTTCTCCTTCTATCGAAAAGCGTTGCCCACATTCTGCTTTTTACTCGTAGAGCATTGCGAAATCTTCGAATAACCTCTCCAAAGTCTTTATACATATTTTTATATTGTCTCTTTGAACCGTACAATCAACAAATAATAACTTATACGCGAACAGTCCTTTTATATGAGCTACTCCTATTCGGATATGTACCGATTGCACCCGATTTGTGTGCACGCACGAAGCAACCGGTATGGAATGTATTCTATGAACAAAATCATTACATTTCTTAAGAAAAATGCTAAGGACTTTAAAAATAATTATAACTCTTGTTAGACCTCTAGTCTCTAGATAAACGTTATTATTTTAGGTTGTGTCACTGTTTTCTAAATCAATTTCCTACATACTTTTCCTAAACTATGCGTATCAATTGACGGTTATACTTTACTCCATAACCGACTTGTATATATTTTCGTCTTCGTCTCTAGCTAACACATCCGCATAGTAAAGATGGAACGGTTCTTCTGGAACGAGTTGTTAATTTTCTTTATAGGTACGTCCATGTTTTCGACTTTAACCTTTGTTGTAGGTATGGAGATTTCGGTTATTTGCAGGGATCGATCAATTGTTTGTGCACCTCTTTGAATTTTGCTGAGATGTAGCATCTCCCTTTTGTACGCTATAAACTTTTTCGTACAGCATCCTGCATAAGATGAAGACTGCGTTTATTCGCAATAAAATTGTTAACGTCCGTCATAATGAAACTTTGGATGGGAACTAACTTTTGAATAATATCAAATATTTATATACTCGTCGAAATTCTTCCTATATCGACCATTATCCAAATCAAAATCTTTAACAACAGTTATAAAATTATGTTTTGACTCACCCCAACACTGTAAACACATTTCTTTAAATTTCGGATATATCATGTCACCACTTATATGATCCGAAAAGATATGTCCGAGATTTTTATCCTGTTTCCATAATGCGATTACATTGGCGTTATCTCTGAGTCTATGTTTTAAGGCACTAGCGTAAGTTTGACATAGATAGAACGAATCTATTGCTTTATGTCGACCGAACGAGAAAACTGAGTGATTTTATTTTCGTTTGCAGGTATATCATCGAAAACCATAATTGAATCTTCTTTGGTATCTCCGGGTTCGATCAAATCATCGTAATTTTCAAACTCATGGTAACCAATTTCTTCTTTTAATGGTGTAAAACGTTTCAACAATTCGTATTTCGGTTGATACAAACCTTCGAAAATACATAGACATTTTGAAATCTTACACGATGGTATATTAAAAAATCAAGAGTAATTTTGTTTAATAATTCAAAATGGCGTTGGTGGTTAAATACATACAGGTAAAACCCACTATAAAACAATTATAGACCTCACTTTTCCAGTCAAGACTTGCATATAACGCCAACTAATATAATAAGGAGCTGCCACGCTCGACCATCGGTATAAAAGGCGAGAGCCATGTTCCAGTGCATTAGTCGTCAAAGTATCGTCGAGTTTGATTAAAATTATAAATTAAAGATGGATTTTTCTTGTGTTAACGTTACAAGTGATGTGCGAGTACCCAATTAAATATCAACCAACTAGTTGGTAAGTCAACCTATAGGTTAGGCGAATTTCCTTCAAATTATCACCACCATATATTAGAAGTTGGTTTTGATTTATATGGTGGTCTTCAACCTGCCATCCAAGTTATTTGCTGTAGTGGTATGTGTGCTGATTCTACGATAACATTCTCTTACTTCGATTGGAAGAAATTGTGTACTTTTCAAGTGGAATTTCAAATTCGCCAATTTCTCGTGACTCAAACATCGATTAAATGGTCTGACTACTGGAAACGATGTTGTTGACATACAATTGGATCAAGATTTCAAATTGCGGCTGAGCACAGCCTTTAATAGAAGTATATGGTTGTTGAACAATTTTGAAAAGAGAATTTATATAATATGGAGATTACGAAAGATGGGAATGTTATTGTGCTACCTGCGTACGAGTGCATCAAGCTATTAAATTTGCGAGAATTGATCTGTTATAAAATGAGCGAGTTAAGGTGTAGAAACTTTCCAGAATTTTACGAAAAATTTGTTGGTGATATAAAAAAAGTATGTGGAAATACGACGGGGGAAGAAGGGGTTCAAACGTTATTAGAGGGAGAGAGCAGTGCCAGTATTTCTCTGTCAAATGATTGCAGCAATTTAAATTACTTGACAGTGTTGGAACTTATTAAATGTTTCCCATTCAGTACTTAAAAGATGCAACTGCAAGGCAATCGGTTGCGCAAATGTTTAGAGATTTGGTATCCAGATTCGCCAGACTCTGGTTACCACAGCGGTTTATAGATGTTATCAATACTGTATGTATTCTATTAAAACATATTTCTTGATAAAGTTTGTTTTACATATTTGTATCGTCAACATTACCATAAATTATTAATAGACGTATTAAACTATCCTGTTTTTATTTTTAAGTTTAAAGTGGTGTACCCCGCAAATAATAAACACAATTTACCGCATGTTAACAAAAAGTTGTGGGGAAATTTAAAGACGAGTTCAACGGTGACTTGGTGTTAGAATTTGTAGGTAGTAAGGCTAAGTCCTACTGTATTGTGCGGAGAAGGACACGATTAAAAAGATTAAAGGGATCTCCAAAGTGTAGTTAAGTAAAACCGCGGGTGCTACAACCTATAACGAGCATATACCTCAAAAGGAATGGACATGCAACTACGTAGCAGTGTGGGAGAATAAGGATTCTCCCAATAAGAAATTAAAGTCATTGGTAATGGTAAAATGTTAAACCTATAAAGGCGATTATTAATTGTGGTTTAGTGACCGCGTTTGTGCACTCTTCGAGTGTCTTTGGCAATCTTCGATTGTTTCCAAAGAAAATATTCAAGCACACCATTTAATGTCGTGGTGTAACATCGTCCACTGTTAAGCTCCGTTAATTATACTACTAAATGAGGTTTGTATTTTCCGTAAATACGCACTTTTCAGCGCCTCGTGGTATTGGTAATCTACAAACAATTATATCTCGATTTGAAATGCGCGTCATTGAAACATATTCTCAACATAATTAATAGAAAGTCCAAGAAAAGAAATTATAAAACAGCATATACACAAAATTTCTAATTAACATACATGGCTGGTATCTAGCGAAAGTTGTAGCACGCATTTTCAATTAGAATGCATTCTTCTTTCATTACAGGAGAAATTCCATAGATTTCATACCAGCAAATGCGCTTTCTTTTAGATATTTAAAACACATTACATTGGACATCAAAAGTCGACCTTGCCATTTCTACATTATTGTTAAGCATGCATTGGAATTTTTGGATGCGGTAATTTCTTGTTTAAAGTAACTTAGTTAAATAAAGTGTAATTTAAAATTCATAAATGATTGTATAGTCAGTTATTGCAATTGAAAACACATTCAGGGAATAATTTATTTGCTCTATATATTTTACAGTAGCGTTTCGGAAAACTTTCTGCTTTTAATTAATTAAAAGCATACAAGTTTCTGGTGTATATTCCTAAAGAGAAAATAAGTAGTTGATGTACCGTTGAATGGAGTTCATCCTTGTTTACACAAATTTCAGATCCTGCGAACTAGCGTTTTTGTTAATATTATTTAAAAAAATCAATACGTTAGATGGATAAGGTGTTCAGTGGCGGTTATTTTATCAATAAATTTTATTTAATATGTTTAGTTTTTTATTTTCAACACCAAAATTCTAAGGTTCACAAAACAATTTCTACGGTTTTAAGACGTTGAAAAAGAGCTAGCCGCGGAGATCTGAAAATTAGAAATAAAAAGATTCGGGTAGCTGAGAAAAATCTAATATTAATTGATACCAAACAAGGTAGGTTTATCTCGAAAGATGCATTGGCTAGACGAGGAAAACTATTTGTTAGTTTTGCTTATAAAGCAAAGGCGAAATTTAGAGGTTTGAGAGCTTAAAGTGTAATTTTGCAGGGCGTTGTCCGATTTCAAATCTGCTTGCAGATTCAAATTCTGCGTAAAATTTTAGACTAACAAGATGTATCGCATGACTAAGAAAATTTATAAGAACGCTCAAAAGTCGCTATAGGTAAAAAATCTTAAAATGGGGTAGCTCCCTTGGGGGTGATGCAATCTAAAAAATTCCTAAACATTCGGGTAGCTGAGAAAAATCTAATATTAATTGATACCAAACAAGATAGGTTTATCTCGAAAGATGCATTGGCTAGACAAAGAAAACTATTTGGTTTAGATGTGGGAGCAAATGAGGATGCTCATTTATCTCGAAAGATGAAAAATGGTTAGTCGAAGAAAACTTTTTGGTCCAGATGTGTGTGGAAATGTGGATGCTGGTGGAAATGTGGCGGTGGGATCCTTGATTTTACCCTACTAATTGAACAAGTTCTATGAATTTTTGAAGTGGTATTTTGCAGTGGTTTTTAATAATGTCCCATTTATTACTTATGCTTAAAATAGCACGACTTGAAGTTATATTTGTGAATAATGATACAATGTCCAGACTAATTAGAATGTATCCATTTGGAATATTAAAGTTGTTAATGTATTGCGCAAATTCAAAAGAATCTTTAACGTAATATGGATTTTGAACTTGATAAGCAGAAGTTAAAATGTCTTTTATGAACTGGGTGAGTTTACTAGTTGGCGAGTCAATTGAAGAAACTACCCATAATAACAATTAGGCATTACTGGTTAAATAGACACGTGTATTTTGCATAATAGCTAGAAATATGGCGATAGTGATTTAGAATAAAGAAGGTATAGTGGGTAGTAAATGTATGTGACATGTAGATAACCAAAAAATTCAAATCCCAACTTACTTCTAGTAACATCTCTCTACAGTTACACTATTTTTCAACGTTGGCAGGATACGATCAGTGTATATCTTTTGCTGTAAACTAAAGTTTGAAAAAGTTGCTTGTGATGACACAACAAACGATTTCTCTAATTATAAATTTAGTATACATATCCATATTCAAGAAACTACCATTTCTTTATGTTTTCCGGAAGTCGGTAAGCGTATTACATATCTCTAGGACACGTGAAGAATATGTCAAATATAATTGCTGTAAAAAAGGAGTTACTAAAAATTTGCGGAGGTAAAATGGTTAGAGCGTAAAAAACAGATGTAAGTGATAGTATGTTCTCTAACACCATACTTAACTCCCAAGTGTGCATAAATGGAAAAAAGAGAAGTGGATTTCTTGCCAAATTGGGATTTACAGAAATTTATAAATCGTTGCTATAAAATCTTGTTGAAAAATAGAGCTATCAGATGTGATTATCCAGCTAATAAAAGTTTCTAAATCTATCTACAACGCTGAAGTTTTCTTTATCTGGTGTTTTTTTAGCGGTAAAGTTATTTCAAAAATTCTTAAGCAATCTATGTAAGTGTGCTAGTTGAGAAGGCAATGGCCGCAGTGTTAGGATAGTTCGGCATGAAACAATGTATTTTTCTCCGTTAGATCTATTGTTGTTTAGTTTTTTCTTCAAACTAATTCGTCTTCGTATAAAAGTTTAATATGATCATTGGCCCTCCTTTACGACGTGTTTTAAATACAGTTATAACACTAAAATACCGTATGAAGTAATTAATGACTTACACTTCCATAGTATAAGCATAGAACAACTAGAAGTAAAATAGTCTATAATAATTGTTCTTTGAGAGTGGTTGGTTACTTTTTATCAACAAACACCATAAATCTATATAAAAAGATATTCTTTATAAGACTATTACTACATGTACAAGTACTAACTCTTATTTTAGGGCTATAGGCCAACTATTAATTATACATATCAGAATAATTGCACAGGACAAACTGATTTTCAATGTTATATGATCATTTAGGTTTTGCATAAAGGTCTAAGTTACTATTTCATTTTATTTGGGTGCCGTGATATTTAAGCTCCGATCGCTATACACTAAATTTTGTAAATTTATATAGCTCGCTCATCAACACAACAGACGCAGAATCTCAAATCTAAATTCAGGAATCCACTTCCTCGACTGTCTCAAGCAGAACATTTAAACTCTCCAACCCTAATAAGTTATTGTATTAAACCATTACTAAGATTCTAAGGTACAAACATTCACAAATAGTATAATAAAATATAGGAAAATGAAAATTTTTGCAGTATATGATCACATAAAAATAAAAAGGTCAAAGTTGCAACTTGTACAAAAATTTATTTTATGTTGAATTTGCAGTGCCGGGTAAAATATTCCCTTTCTACACAATACGTGTAAACTGCCCTTTGTTCCACAAATAATAAATTTCATAAGTAAAAATGTTGCAATTCATGTTTAAATTGACCAAATATATAAGTAACTACCACTTAGACTAACAAATTACCAATTTTAAAATATTATACCAATTGCAGATGAAAATATCTTCGTCGCCTATAATAAATCACAAATCTTAAAGCTACTCTAACTTTTAGTCAGAGGTGCTTTGAAATAGCCCCTTCCAATCCTTTAGATTCCAAACACTACAAAAATTAATGCTCTATAAGTAAGGGTCTCCTCCCCATATAAATTACTACAAACTTGCTTAGCGTCGTGATTGTATTAACATAAATTAATTAAATCATGCAAGATTTTCGCCAGCACTATGGTGAGAAATCTAGCTAAGAAATAAAGTAAAATAGAAACTAATAGAATAAACTAGAATTGAATAAGGATTGAAGTCCTAAAATAATCCTCAATTACTTGAAATAATTCAAAAAATATAGGTCTGCTTACAATTTTTCTAAAATTGACAAAATTTAACTAACTGAAGACATTTTATAATAATTATGAATACTTTAAACTTACACTAATTTTATCAATCGCTGATTTATTTTTAAATAACGTTGTTTGTTCGTAGAACATCGGGAACAATTCCTTTTAAAAATACACTTCATATTTATACCTTTATAGACCAAACATAATATCCAACCATTTCAAACTGCTATCTGTCCAAGTGTTTCATCATACATATAATATAATAATTTATATAATATTTATTTCGACATCTTGCCTTATCACTGCAAATGTTGATGGAATAATGAACTAATGAATCAGATTGCGTCGTTTTATACATGTAGCGACTTAGAGTAACAATAATTAAGCAATTTTCAGTAAGATTTGCAATTCTTTTCTATTATAAGTTTGACTTGATACCAAAAAAATAATAATACCAGAAAACATCCATGCATTTGGATAACATAGTACGTAATTTTATATACCCAGTGTTTTCAATAAAAGTTCAGACTTTCATAATTAATTATTATAAATTAAAATTATACCCTTATATTGATCAAAATTGCGTTTCTTTTTTCTAAATGAATATTAAAATAAGATTACACTTCAAATTAGCTTTCTGGCATATTTTCTTGCAGTTCGAGAACAAATGGTAAGTTTTCTTTTTGAAGTTTAGATAGTTCAACAAGTGACTTCGTACAATAAGCAGAGATTACAATAATGCTTTATTAGAACTTTTAAATACACAAACTTAATGTAGTAGAGATTGTGCGATCGTATTAAACCTGCACAAAGGAGCTTTATTATTTTAAAAATAAAACTGGGAATGGGATTTAAAGCAATACAAAAGAAGCTCAGGGGTGCATAATAGTTAGCGGTTAACGCTGATCACGTGCTTTGAAGAAGAATAGGTGAACAATTAAGGAGCATTCTAGTGCACGTGGTCTGATAAGCACCACGACAGGGGAGGATGCGTGTGACAAGTCATACAGGGGTTTATGTTAGGGTGTATTATGCGAGTGCAAGAGATTGAAGAATATTTATATCGGTTTAGTCTTATTTTTACGATTTACGAACCATTTGTCTTTTCAACAAGCACAGTGAGGTTGGAAAGCTCGCGTTTAGGTATTCTTATATAAATTGTTTCTAAGAATTTCTCTGCTAGTAAATACTAACTATAGTGCGTTTAAGGGACAGCTTCAGTAATTAAAATAATAGGATGTGTTTTAATTGCGCAGTACAAACTGAGCACCAGCTTAATTCACAGTTAGCAAATTACCACATTGCAGTAACTGTAAATACATGTGAGAAATTAATTGAGATTTGTTGGTTAGAAATACCAAACTTATTGAGTGGTTGTGTGAACCCGGTCAACCAATACAAACTTGACGCTTGTTTATGGTAGCGACACTTACTGAATCTGTTTGTTAAACGCACTATATTGTAATCACACGGAAATCCTTTTTTTTTCATTAAATAATAGTATACTGAATTTGTACTGAGATAAAACAAGTTATACATGAGCTGTAAGCATTTTTATTTGCGTTCAAACAACTGGTAGTGAGCAGAAAGTTTGGTGAGGAGACGAAGTTTATAGAAATCAAAAACTAGACTACAGGCTTTAAACAAAAATATTTAATGACAAAAAATAACTAAACAATTTTTAATAATTAAAGTTTTCCATTTGAATAATAGGAGAAGGTATTACCGTACACCTGCCTACCATCAACGGTAATTTCAAATCAGAATGATACAAAAACGCTTTAGTTGAGCGATAAATTGGTAATGTAATCTTCCACTATTAAGAAATTATAACGATAGCCTATACATACAAAACATTAATAGACGTTTCTTTCAGAAAGAATGTAGTGTATTACCCGAACCATGAGAATAATATATTAGTCGTCGGTTAATTTGTACTAGATATTCCATGAAAGAAATAGCTGCGCACCTATCTGTACGAGGGTATGGTGAAAAGTTTTCGGCCTACAATGAAAGACTGCAATTTTCAGTAAAAAAAATGATTTTATTTTTCGACATAATCCCCTTAACTTCAACACACTTGGTCCAGCGTTTTTCCAACATCGGTATTCCTTCCCGGAAGTGAGAGTCTGAAAGGCTGTGAAAATATTCATCTACGGCCGTCTCGACTTCTTCATTGGACATTAAGCGCTTCCCAGAAACAAATTTCTTCAAGTTTGGGAACAGATAGAAGTCTGAGGGCGCCAAATCAGTGGAAGAGGCGGGATGGCCGAGCAAGTCGTACCCCAAATCCGTCAATTTTCCCATCGCCAACGCACCCTTGTGTGCAGGTGCGCTGTCTTGGTGAAAGATGAATTTTTTTCTTCTTCAAGCCAGACCTCTTTTCGCGAATTTTGGCATCCAGCTGGTCAAGAAAGGTGGAGTAATATTGGCCTGTGATTGTGCAATCTATTAACGGGATTCCTTTCGCATCCCAAAACACGCTGGCCATCACCTTTCCGGCAGATGCGATTGACTTCGCTTTCTTTGGCGCTGAACAACCGGCTTCCCTCCCCCTGCATCAACTGCTGTTTCGTTTCTGGCGTGTAATGGTGGACCCATGTCTCATCTATAGTGACAAATCGCCGCACAAAATCGCTCGGATCCTTATTGAACCGGGCCAAACATTGCTGCGAAATTCGTTTTCGCATTTGCTTTTGATCGGCATTCAGCAAATGCGGCACGCTTCTTGCGCAGAGCTTTCGCATCCCTACCTTTTTGTGTAAGATGTTTCGCACCCTTTCTTCCGATATCCCTCCAGACTCAGCTATCTCCTTCACTTTCACTCGCCTATCGTCCAATACGATATCATGCACTTTTTCGATCGTTTCCTGTGTGGTTGCGGTTTTTGGTCGTCCTTCACGTGGGTCATCTTTGAGAGACGTGGGACCACGTTTAGATTCAGCTACCCACTTTTTAACGGTTGACAAGGAATGGGCAGAGTCTCCGTAAACTTTTGTCAACTTGGGATGAATTTCCTCAGGGGTTAATCTGTCCAAAACGAAGAATTTTATAACCGCACGATATTCAAGTTTATCCATCTTAAGGAAACGCGCATAAGACGTCTGCTTGAAAAAATTCGTGTAAACAAACTACTTGAGGTAGCAAGTTGAAACTTGTGATACGAACTAATGACATTTGCACGCAGGCGGCAAGCACAAATTTTTGCTGATTGGAATGCCGTCTCTGTGTCAGCACGAGAACTTTTCACCTTACCCTCGTAAGTAGGTTATATTTCCAATTTAGGCAGATTTGTACCTACTTTTGTTTTACTTGCAAAGTGAGTACACATCTAGTTTTTTATTTATTAAAAGAGAACATACATTTAAGTTTAAAAAAATTATGAACAAAATCCACAAGGATAATTTTTTTCAGTTTGCACCACTGTATAAGACGTGAGCCCATTTTGCGCAGAGAACACATCGGTACCACAACTCATTATTTCTTTCATACTCTCTATATATAACACAAATGACATCAAATCTTTTTTCACTCACATTCTCCGAATTCTCATCACAGTCTTTTTTGTCATCATATTAATGTCTTCGTCAACTGATGAGGAACTCTTCGGTTTTCTTTTTTTAGTAACTTTTTAATTTTTTTGTTGAAGCTTTGGTTTTTATTGTTTCTTCTTTTTAGCTTTCTTCGACTCCAGTTATTCCAATAAAACCTTTATAGGCTACCTGTTGCATTTGTCAAGTGTTGTTTATTGCTCTTACATTTTTGCTTTCCTTTTTCGATATATTTATCTTTCCTAATTCCATCATCTTTGTTAGCTTCACTTAGGCGATATTAAACTGAAAGATACTGTGAATAGAACCAAAGCGACGTATAGGGTTTATACAAATCTTCCTTTTAACTCCTTCTGCATTTTCTTAACTATATTTCAGTAGATTCAAAGCTGGCGTAGAAGTTTACGGAGAAAACTGAAAAGCAAGTTGCTGAGAAGGCTCTATATCAACGTTTTTATTCATCGGATCGGATCGTTCGACTCATTATCTATATTCTCTGATTCTAATATCCGCATCGCTTCTTCTACTGCAGGCATATTTTCGGAAGGAACTGGATCTCCCTTCTGGATGAGCTGGTAAAACACATTGCGATTAAAAGGTCAAACTCCGGCTGATCTTAAACCATTGAGAACCTTTTCTACATTTGTTTTGTGAAAAGAAGAATTAATTGAAAAGATGTCAGCTTCTCATATTCATGAATTTCCGTATTAGAATTACGTTTTCTATGTAATGCAACCTTTAGAGGGGCAAATACAGTTAAATCTAGAGATTGTGTTCGTTGAGACATCTTTTAGTGGTCCTGGTGGGTTTATGATCTGAATTATGGAATCTTGTTGGGATCCTAAGTTTGTGAAACTTGATGGGGATGGCGCTGGCCTTTGGTGACGACTTACAGCTGAAAACCGGTTCACTGATCAAATCTTCTATGACTTTGAGCCGGAACATTTTCATATTTAGTTTTGGTAATTGTAACTATTCGTACAGTACATATGCGTTCACAACAGATGCATCGAAAAATTTAAAAAAAATCCCAACCACCATTTCTTACTTTTTCCTAGTTATTTACAAGCTTTTCTTATTTTGATCAAATTTGTCTACAAAATTCATTTGAGCGTTGTAATTCACCAACAATTTGGGACAGTTAATCATCTCGTTATTACAACCTTTCTTCTTTCTCTGTACTTCGGATGTGTCTGATGGCTGGTTACAATTAGACAAAAGATGAACACAGAGACTATCTTTTCATTTGACTGCTAATAAACCGGCATTGCTAAAGCTATAGTCAAATTCACCTCTTTTCAATTTTGCATGTTCTTTCTGGTCGAGTCGACTGTGCTTTTGTTTAGAGATACAAAACAATTGTCAATAAAAAGTCTGTCCTCTATTTTTTAGCCTCTCACATATTTCTGTAACAACTCTACTTCCTAAACCTTTTTCGACACTTTGTACATTCATTCCTGTGTAAATATCAAATTTGACACGGTAGCCTTTTTTGACAGCTAACATACAGATGTCGTATTCCCTTTTTATTGACCTTTCAGCATGCTTGACAGTCCGTTGAACAGAATTATTGACTTACCAATTGCTACATTGTGTAATCGACTGTACAATTCTGCAAACTTTGTCTGTAGTTGTGTAATCAGCGGTCGTACTTTATATAATTTATCATAGTTTGCATCTGTTCCGTTTATATTGTATAATTTACCGCTTAATTTATTTCCGAAGTTGGAATTTGTTGGTTATTTACCGCCGCCCGGTATATTAAAATGTTATTTATGTGCCGTGTATTACTTCAAATACAGCGCCTGTACAAAGTGCGGCGATATCGATAAACTATGCTCTTTGCATGTGCAAGAGCATTCTTATCACCCTGGAGAACACGCGAAGCTTTGTAGTATCGATTTTCGTTGTAGAGGGCGGCAGAATTACATGTTCTATGCTTCACCATTAGAAAAGTCGACTTTCGTTACCCGTACTTGACGGACACATTCAACAGAGTTTGTTTTACTTTATTATCCGTTTGAACGGCCGCCTGAATAGAAATTAACGTGCTTCACTACGCTCGCATACAACGTAATTGTTTGAAGTAATTCTTTGTTTGTTTATTATCATTGATGTTATTTCGTATATATGTCCACTTTCCTCTACCATCAGTAGCTATCAAAATTGCCGCAAGAATTACAGCATCAGCTCTATTTGGCCTACTCGCATTTTCATGGAGGTGGATGTTTGCTAGTAGCCAACTGAATCGTTTGACTGGTGTCACTGATGATATAAAAGGTCGTGTAAATATTTATTTGTCGACCAATAATCTCTATAACTAAAATTTTTAAATCCCATCATCAAATTTAATCCAACAGTTTTTTTTAGTGTCGGTTAGTATTCTATTGTCGTCATATTTTTCGTTCATATACAAATTTGTTTAAAAACGATGAAATTAATAAAAATTATTGGTGAAAACAAAGCAAATAAATCATAAGGAGTAGCATCCTTCATATCAATGACCGTCTTGGAAATACCTGATGGAGTGGTAAACAAAATTTGTTGTTGCGTTTGAATGCTGGCCTTGTCCCATGTACTTGTTGATGCTAAATTGTTATTCAATCAGAGTCTCTCAGCCAAACACTGAGTAGAATATCATCTTCAGAATCCGCGTGGTCTTCAACAACTTCTTCAGATTCTCCTACAACTGTGTCCATTGGTTGCTGCCATTCCATGTTCCTAATCAGTTTCACCATCCGATATATCATTGATAACTAAGTCATTATCGGAAGGTATATCTTCAAAACCCGAATTTATGGTTTGGTCGAATTCCTCCCGTGTTATACCAACCAACCAACCGGAGCTGCAAATCTTCCTGCCGAGAGATTGCGACAGCTTGTATAAATATCTAAAAATAAAACCTAATAGCGTTCAAGGTGTGCGTTGGTACAAAATATAAACATTTGCAATATTATGATAATTGATCAATTTAACGATTATTGTAATAAAAAATCACGTATAACATTTATGAATATATAAACAACAGTAGTAGCTTGCTATGTTTGCATGACATCAATAACTGCGGTAATTTTATAAATTTCAAATTAACAATGACTGCTAACCTCAAAAAGGCCGTTGGGATGAACTGCCGCCAACACAAAACTGTAATTTTTGAAAATCTGAATTCTAGCGCCATCAATTCGACACTAGCGGGACGTAATGAAGGTTATATGCAGCCTGTTCACAATCTAGCCCACCGTGCCACAAATCTTGGATTAAATGTGTAGTTTAGTACTTGCGTCATCGCCCCAGATGCGTCTGTGTCATGGTGGTATAATTTCAAACCCACCGCCCCTGAAAGAGTTAAGTACTTCCTCTGCAATTTGGAGACGTACTTTTTGTTCTTCAATCGCTGCTCCTCGATTCCTCTTGTTTCCTAAGGGCATCTATCCTTTCGAGGTGTTTTAAATTCTTGTTCAATTGCCATGCCATCGACAAATAAACACTTTTCTTTGGTTCGGCAGTGCGAACCGTTTGACTGGTGCCTTTTATGTTTCAACTATACAAAAATATATTTAGTTCAGACACAATTATATTAACAAATTCTAAAACCTACAGCAACTTGTTCAAGTGAAATATAATCATGGTCAGTGTTGACCACATCTGTCAATTTATTGATAATTAATATCTTTGGGTGGTTAAGAGTCGTCGTTAATAGAATTTTCAATTTCTATATCCAATTACATTTGTGATGTCATTATCGGGATCATCTTTATGGGGTACGAAAGCACTACCACCAGCTGCCATGCGAGAAATTTTTTCTATTATGAGTTCCTTTTGTTTACGCGACTTCGTGTTTTCCCAGCATTTTCTTAATTGTACAAACGTTCTCTAAAAATTTAATCACTAATTAACAAACGTAAATTAAAAGGTATTTACAAAATAAATATTTAAAAATAGTTCCGAGCTTACCTTGGAATATTTGGAGCTAGAGTTATATTCTGTCATAATCACACTTTTTTCTTTTTACTTAAAGCTATCGCATCTATTTCTTTGCACTCAACTATTGATGTGTTACTTGTTATGCGAGTTACGTTTTGGGCCTTGGGAGCGGCGTTTTTAAAAACTTCGTCTAAAACTTCGTAACAATTTATTTGGTTTAAACAGAAATTACAATTGAATTTTGACAAACTGATTTAAAATACTCTAAGTCGAGAAATAATTAATAATTGGAGTTTAATATGAGTGAATAGCCTAAGCAAATGGCAATATTAAAGCTGAAATACTGTAGACTGAAAGACTGTCTTGGGGCTCACGGGGTACATATGTTGTCACTGCCCCTCACATGTCTGTGGGAACTTGCAGAGCTCATGTCTGCTTATTTCTTAATTCTATTCATTATACAATGTAACAATCTTACTTTCTAAGTAATTGCGGTTCTTGACCGTCTGAAACTTGCCACCTGCAGTATCACTATCGTCTGGAGTCCAATGTATTGCATCCGTTCTCACAACTTGCTTGTGAATTTTCAATAACCTTTCTGGTTTACCCTTGAATTACATTGTTGTACTTGACTTAATAATTTCTTTAACAATTTCTAATAATTCCTAATAACTTCTATTTTATTATACATACATAGATTGGGGGATACATAACTTCTACCGACGTAAATGAAAAATTAACGTTTTCCTTGCTTAATTTTTTAAAATTCATAAAATCATTGTTTAAAATTCATTGTCCCTAAGGGTGCATTTGTTTCTTTATTTACCTTTGTTTCCTTAAGTCCAAAATTGTTTTCTTTATTCTTATGTCTAAGATACATTTTGTAAAATACATATATAATTAGAAAAATTAGTAAAATGATTAATAAAATTGTCCAAACGCTTATGTTGTCGTATTGTAACTTTTACACTTTTAATTCACTTAAGTGTTCTTTATAGTTGTCCATTATGTTTATGGCGTAGCTGAGTTCGTCGAAGTCTAAGTGTTCTAGTTGCATGGGTTTCTTGATTATTTCTTCATTTTCGGTTTTTGTTGTCTTGAAGTGTAGTTCTGGTATTTTTGGGGGTGTTCTGTCGTATTTTGCTTTGTCGCATAGTTCCCATTGGTTGATAAAGTCTGTGGTTAATTCCTTCATACCTTTAAAGTGTTTCACTAATTCCACGGTGGTTGGTTTTGCCTTCGTGTTGATTTCTTATTACGTCGTTTATTTCTTCAGGATCGTCTAAGGTTATTAATTTTCTTGTGCATCGAATAAGTTCAGGGCCAGAGTTATTGAATAAATTAACGTATAATTCTGAGAATCGTTTATATAAATGTTCAGTGTTGAAATAAAAGTAAAATCGTTTATTCTCGGGGGTGTATTCTTTTAGAATTTTAATTATTTGTTCATCGTTCTCGTCTTTAGTTATTTGGATTTTGGTATATTTTCTTGTTGTCTATTTTCGTATATTTTACAGGATTGGGGTTAGTTAAAACTTCGGTAATTATAAATTGATTTGGCTTTATATCTATTGCTTCGAATGTATTGTGTCTATCTCTTCGGGTTCTTCTTTTATTTCCGTCTCGTCTACGTTTCCTATAATTGATTTCGTTTCTAGTGCGTTGAGCTGTATTCTACTCAAGGCGTTTGCGTTATTGTTGTAAATTCCTTTTTGTATATAATTTCGTAATCGTATTCCTCTAGTCTGATTGTCCATCGTTGTAATTTTGAGTTTGGTTCTTTAAGTTTGCATAGCCATACTAATGGTCTATGGTCGGTGTATATATAAAATTTTTGTCTGTAGAGGTATGGTCTAAAATATTTTGTTTCCCAAATTATAACTAATAATTTTTTCTCTATTGTACTATATTTTTGTTCGGTCTCATTTAGGGTTCTGGATGTGTAGCTGATTGGTTTATCGCTACCTACTTTTCCTTGGCTCAATATTGCGCCTATTGCTACATTTGATGCGTCTGTCGTAATATAAATGGTTTTGAAAAGTCTGGGTATTCTAATACGGGGTGGTTCGTGAGGGTACATTTAATTTTGTCTACGGCTTTAATGAATTTTGGGGTGTGTTCAATTTTATTTCCCTTTTTTAAACAATTTGTCAGATGCTGGTTATCTGTGCGTAACCTTTCATGGATTTGTGGTAATAACCACTAAGTCCTAAAAATCCTTTAATTTCTTTGTTCGTTTTTGGTAGGGGGTACTTTAGTACTGCGTTCGTTTTATCGGGGTTTGGCATAACTCCTTGGGGTGTTACTATATGTCCTAAAAATGATCCTTTTTTGTGTAAAAATTCGCTCTTATCTAGTTGAACTTTAAAATGTGCTCTCAGTGCTCAGTTTTTACAACACTGGTTTTTCTATCTAGTAGTCTTATACCTGAATTCAAAATGTTCAGACGTGCTTTTAAATGAATGTCTAAATAAAACAATTTATGCCAAACTGACTTATTATTATTTTTATTTATATCCTACTCCCATATCCAATTGGTTATGGGCCCAGTTTACGAACATATTTAATTGGTGTTAGTGAATAGTTTAATTCATTGTAAAACGATTGAGTATTTATTATATACTAAAGATAATGGATAATACTAAGAAAATAAAAAGAAATATTAAGCCTTTTAATGGTGAGCAATATAATATATGGAAATTCCGCTTGCGCGCGAGTTACGTATCCCCCAATCTATATATGTACAAATAAATAAAAATTATTAGAAAATCACTAAGAAACTTAAGTTATATCCAACATTGTAAATTCAAGGATAAATCAGAAAGGTTATTAAAAGTTCACAAGCAAGTTGTGAGAACGGATTTAATACATTGTATTCCAGACGTAAGTGATACTGCAGGTGCAGGTCACAGACGGTTAAGAAACCGCAATTACTTAGAAATTAAGATTGTTACATTGTATAACGATTAGAACTAATAAATAAGCAGACATGAGATCTGCAAGTTCCCACAGACATTTGAGAGGCAGGGACAAGATAAATACCCCGGGAGCCACAGATCAGTCAGTCAGTCTTGAGTATTTCAGCTTTAACATTGCCGTTTGCTTAGGCTACTCGTCCTAACATAAATTCAATTATTATTTAATTTTTGACTTAGAATAATTAATTAGGTTTGTCAAAATACCATTGTAATTTCTGTTTAAGAAATAAAATTTGTTACAAGAAGTTTTGGAAGAAATTTTTTAAAAAACCGCTCCCATGGCCCGAAACGTAACTGACACAGCGGTACGGATCCAGAAAGGCACTACGAATCCAAAAATCGGAGAACTGGTAACCAAGAATTTTAATTCCAATATCTGGAAGAACCCAAACAAAGTTGGACGAGGTACAAGAATCAAGCGAACCCAACCAAACAAACTTGGACTAGGTACAAGAATCGACCGAGCCCAAAGAAACAAATGTGGACAAGGTGCACAAATCGACCGAGCCCAAATAAATGAAAACGACGATGAAAATTATGTAAGTTCGTTTATCCTAAACCAATTTACTCTTTTTACAAGTTTATTGATGCTAGCTACTAAGAAAAAAAATTTGTTGCTTTTATGTAGGTACAGATATTTTAATTATCACCATTTATGAAAATAATTTACTTATATACTAAAAGAAATTATTTTATGACGAGAACTTATTTTTGAAACAAGATAATTAATTTTAAGCAAGAGAACCATAAAGAATCAATTATAAGTACAATTATTACGAATCATTATTAAAACAAAACAAAACGAATTCAATTCAGCAAGTCTGAAACAAAAAATTAGAATGCAATTAATTTCACCATTTTATCACCGAAAAAACTTAATGTATAAAACGCAATTCTTATAAAAAATGAATTATAGAAACAATTTATTCAAAGTTTAACCTTCATCAATTTCTATAATTAAACACCTTAGTGTATAACTGTAGAAACATCTTTGTAATCTATTATTAAATTAACTCTGTAAAGCGCAAATTTAAAACGCAATTCTCATATAAATTATTAACAGAAACCTATTCAGAAAAATCCAACATTGTAAAGTTATAGTTGAATATTTTCAGTACGAAAGTTTTCAATTGTACAGAAACATTTATGCAACAAACCGATTGACTGAGAAGATTCATTCAAACTTGACATATTTTATGATTAAATACTTCAGCACGATTAACAAAGTATATAATTATAAACAAAGCAATTCATTTATCACCGAGATTGAAATTACACCAATTCAGGAAACAACTTTTATACTTAAAACAATTTCATTGTATACATTATAAAGGAAAGATTGATGCAATTACTGTAACGAAACCGTTGACTAAAAACTTGCAACTCTATATTTGAATATTCAAGGTAACGAGACAGTACAATTGAAACAAAGCGTTTTATGCACTTATCAATACAACACCTACGGTGACGAGATAACAAAAGCAGACTTAATTAATTAGCAGGACTGAAATAAAAGACGTAACTGACGCAGAAACATACAAAGTATAACGCAATTATTCAAATAAAGATTAACCACAGAAAACCTTTCAGAAAATTAAAAACCACTACAACTATAACATCCACGAAGTATAAAAATATACAAATTCAAGGCTATAGCAAATAATCAGACACTACCAAGCACCAATTCCTCAATTTAATTATAACGTCGTATAACTACGTATAAAATATAAGTAAAGCGATTCTTTAAATAACGCAACACAATTCAAACTGTAAAATAACAATACAAATCAAAAAATAAATCAAAATTTATACAAAAAACTTAAAATTAATTAAAACCGAAAGCAACCCTTAACGACCATAAGTTCAAATATGAAAATTTATCTCAAAAGTATACCCCAATTTAACGGAGATCAAGCTCTCTTAGGCAATTACATTACCGCGTGCGAAATATTTTTGAAAACCTTTTACAAACCAGGAGATAACGAACGCAATGTTCTACTTTTACGCCTAATAATAAATAATCTGACCGAAAGGGCACTAACGCTAATAGCCAGCCGAGACGATTTAGTACGGTGGAAAGATTTTAAACGCATATTGATAGCATATTTTGACGACCAAAGGAACATCAAATGTCTTATCCGCGATCTAATAAACCCAAGAATGAAAAGTAACCAATCCCCATATCAATTCGAAATGAAATGCAAAGACGTCAGTCTTTCTATGTGTTCTATCAGTGATTTTCTATAAACTATGATGTCTTCTAGGTACACAAGACATTTCTCGTTGTGTATTCCTCGTAATATATTGTCCATGACTCGCTGAAAAGTGGCGGGTGCGTTCTTTAGTCCAAATGGCATTCGTTTATATTCATAATGTCCTCTAGGTGTGCTAAAGGCGGTTTTCGATGTGTCTTTCTCGTCCATTTCTACTTGGTGATATCCTGATGCGAGGTCTAATGTTGAAAAATATTGACACTTTCCTAATTTGCCTAAAATTTCGGTGATACTGAGTAGTAGATATTTGTCATCAATTGTTTTTTGGTTTAGTTATCTGTAGTCTATTACCATTCGATATTTTCTTTGTTTGAGGCGTCTAATTTCTTAGGTACTATTAATACGGGGCTGCTCCATGATGAGTTGGAGTGCTGTATGATATCTTGTTCTAATAAGTCTGTTACTTGTCTGTCGGCATCTTCTTGGCTTGCCTGAGGTAGTCTGTATGCTTTTGTAAAACTTGGTTTGTTGTCTGTTGGTCCTATATTATGTTTAACTGTATTGGTAAAGGTTAAGGGTATTCCTTCACAATGAAATATATCGCGGTATTCAAAACAAAAATTTTTAATTGCTTTTTGCTCTTCTTGGTTAATGTCGATATTGAAGCGAATGTTGTTTAAATTGTCTCTTAACATTTTGTCACGTTCTACGGGGTTGTAATCGTTTTCTAAATTTTCATATATTTCCATTTTGTTAAACTTTAATTCCTCTACGTTAATAGGGTTTGCTAGAGATAGTTCTACGGGGTAGTTTTTTGAGTTTAGAATCGTCGTAGTGGCGTAATTATCCTTTATTTGTACTAGTGCTGTAGGGGTTTCTATTCCTTGTTGAAATGTTATGTGATTTATAATTCCTACTTTGTTTTTTGAGTTTACTGGAATTTTTATTTTTTTTGTTCGGTGTTCTATCATGTATTTTTGCACGGTTTGGGTATTTTGAAATTTAATGGGGATTTGCCCGTGTTTTGTTCTTAATAAACGGTTTTTTATGTCAATATTGGCTCCTAGTTGGTTTGTAATAATTATTAGGGTTATTATTATTCTTATTATTCATTGGCTATTTCTAATAGGGTTCGCGTTGAATGCTGGTCTTTGTTGGTTTATATTTTGATTGAATTTTGGTGTGAATGTGGACCTCGTAAAATTTAAGTTGAACGTTGGTTTTGGAAATTGTTTAAATTGATTGTTAAAATTTTGTAACCTTCCGGTCGACACTTCTGTGTCAGCATCTATTTATATAATATTTCTAAATTCAATTGTCTGCTGATAGCATTGTCCTGCTATCTATATCAATTAGCATTCGTTTAAAATCCTGCCATTCTTCTAGATCATCTCGGCTGGCAATTAGTGTTAGTGCTCGTCCGGTCAGTTTACATATTATTAGGCGTAAGAGTAATACGTTTCTTTTATTGTCTCCGGGTTTGTAGAAGATTTCCAAAAATATTTCGCATGCTGTGATAAAATTTCCCAGAAGGGCGTGATCTCTGTTAAAGCTGGGGATGGTCTTGATATAAATTTTCATATCTGCATTCATTTTGGTTAAGGGTTGCTTTCGCTTTTAAGTAATTTCAAATTTTGTAAAATTGAGATTTATTTCGCGGTTTGTACTGTTACTTTTTAGTTGGGTTTATTAATTTTTAGTTTGACGTGTGTTGAGTTATTTAAAGTATCGTAATTGCTATTATTTGTACTTAGTTACACGGTGCGGTAATTAATTTGGGGATTTATGTTCGATAGCGTCTGGTTGCTTGCTGTAGCTTTGAATTCGTTTATTTTTACTTCGCGAATGTTAATTTTATTATAGGTTTTGCTTTCTGGAAGATTTCAATGTAAATGAATAATTTCTCGCGGTGGTTATTTTTACTTTGATTGCGCCAGTTAAAACTTATTTTATCTTAATTCTGGCTGATTTAATTATATCTGTTTTAATTATCTCTTCTCCGTGGGTGTTAATTGAATTGTACAAACGCGTAAGATATTTCTCTGTAACTATTGTGTTGTTACCTTAAGTTTTAATTTTAGTTGCAAGTTTTCAGTTAATTAGTTTGTTACAATACTGCCTTTTATAATTAATACAATGTTACTTTGTCTACTGGAGATTTTGTTTCAGCCTCTGTGAATAGTTTTAACAAATTTCGTATTGCTTTTATTTAATTTAATATGCAATTAAATTGTTAATACTTTTGTGGAAGGTGTTGTTTTCAGTCTGTGTGTAATGAGTAGTTTGCGTCTTTACTTCGTTAATTACTGCATGAAATGTTGCGTTTGATAATTATATTTAGATATCTCTGTATTAAGAAATATTCAATTTTGCTTCATAAAGTTTGCGATAGTTTTTCAGTAATGTGGATATTTATAGAGTCGCGATGATGAATAATTTCATACACTATTGGTCGTAATTTTATACGCTTTGTTTTAATTTGTGGATTAATTTATTAATAGATTGTAACGCAAAGTGCGTTTCTACGATAAAAGGTCAAGTTTTAAATAGTCTTTTCTGTAATTGAGTTATTTTAATTGTAGAATTTTGATGAAGTTTAAACCTGGAGTAAATTGTCTCTGTTAGTGCTTGTTTGTAAGAATTGCGTTTACGCTTTTGATATTAAATGGTAGAATTAGTTACGTTTTATTTTTGGTATTTTAAAATCGTTTTTCGTTTTGTATTAATTTTTTCGTACGTCAGTTACGTTTGGTATTAATTTTTTGTACTATTTTGTTCTAAAAATTCTCTCGTTTCAAAACAAATTCTCTTTTGCTTTAAAAATAAATTTTCTCAAAATAAATCCTGAAAATAATTCTCTTAACACATAAGTGGATTATTTTTATTAATTGACATGAAATTGCGGTAATAAAATAATAATAACAAATCTATACATACATAAAATAATAAAATAATAAAAAAAAAATTTCTTATACTAGTAAATATCAATTATAGTTTGTCAGAATCAATTGGTTTTTTTAAGAAAATGAACTTACATTAGTTTTTCGTTGGTTTCATGGACTCGGTCGATGCTTGTACGTTGTCCACGTTGATATGGTTTGTTGGATTTGATCAATTCTTGTATCTTGTCCAACTTCTGTTTGGGTCTGCCAAAATTGCGAATTAAAATTCTTGGTCACCAGTCTTCCGATTTTTGGATTCGTAGTGCCCTTTTGACACCCTACCGGCTGCGTCAGTTAAGGTTCGGGCCTTGGGAGTTGCACTTTTAAAAAAACACATCCAAAACTTTTTAACAAATTTATTTGATTGGTGAACTTATACAGAAGTTAATGTAGAATTTTCACAAACTAATATTAATTATTCTAAGTCGAAATAAATTGATTTAAATGAGTTATTATTAGTCGCTTAAGCAAACTGTGATGCTAAAGCTAAATACTTTGACTGACTGCCGGGTTTTGAGGCTCCCGGGTTATTTATAATGTCCCTCCCCCTCACAATTCTGTGGGAACTTGCAGAGCTCATGTCTGCTTATTCTTAATTCTATTCATTAATACATTGTAACAATCTTACTTTCTAGGTAATCATGGTATCTTCACCGTCTGTGACATGCCACTTGCAGTGTCACTATCGTCTTGGTTACAATGTATTGCATCCGTTCTCACGAACTGTTAATAACCTGTCTGGTTTATCCTTGTATTACATTGTTGCATTTTACTTTATAATTTCTTTAACAATTTCTAATAATTCTTAATTATTTCTATTTCGTTATACATACATAAATTGGGGTATACATAACTTGCGCTCTCTTAAAAAAGTTTTCTCCTCTCCAATCATGACAGAACGTTTGTTGTCGATTATTTACCTAAATAAACAAGAATTATAGTTGTTCTTGTATGTAGTGCTAATACTTATGTTTTTCAAATATGTACTGTGTTATTTCTTTGACAGAGAAACATACTAACCATTGTACAATTAAAAATATTCAACTAAAGAATAATATATTATTATTGGTTTGTATTATACTATACAAAAACTACCCAGTTGTACATTTATTAAATACAAGGCTACAATAATAGATATGAAGATGGTAGTGAATATAATTACAGATTTTACTCACTAGATTGGATTATATTTCTCGTACCAGCTGCTAGTTAGGTACCTAATTGTATTCTCAAATGAGTACTACTTTAACCGAATTTCTTAATACAGAAAGTGAGAATGTTCTGAAATCACTCTAACTTGAGTTTTAAGTAAATGCGAGTTGAGGTGAGAGTAAGTTGTTACGTTTATCGAGGCAGCCACGTTGGGCGCCAAATTTATGTTACGTTGGCTCGTAGCCGTGCGTAACACCAAGAAAATCAAAGAAATGACCGGGCTCAATCGGAGATTAGGGGGGGGGGGTGTAGAAAGCAGACCAACATATAATGTACGCGGCCGTAAGGAGTCAGTAACAATACCTGCAAAAAAAAAATTAGAATAGTAAACCTGCAATAAAAAAAAATTAGTACTGCAAACCTGAAATAAAGAAAAAGCATAGCATGTGATCGAGCATAGATTGTTCAGTACTTTGTAGAATGTAAAAAAAAAACTGTTTAGATAATCTATATAATATAACAACGGTAAAAGCAATACAAAATTTTTTAGTACAAAGTGAGGTAATATTGGGGAGTAGCGGAAACGTTACCTCACACACCAATTAAACATAAATCAGACAAAATGTTAACAAAAGATAAATAGGTAAGCACAATTGATATGAGTCATCTAGTATTGTTGATTCGTCTCTTTTTTTTATAGCATGCAAGTCTATGGTAAAAGGTATCAGAACGACAAAGATATGGCAAAACAACGGATAGATATTTAAAGTAGTAACAAGTAGGAAATAGTTCAACTTACAAAAGGTCCTTCAGTAACGCTTCCTTGCAATTGAAGTGTGGGATTCACGATGTCCGGCACTAACGCAGCACTTCACCCTTGACTGTGAGGGTGTTGTTAGAACTTATCACACGTTACCCTAATCACACCTACATATTTTACTGGTGTTAGCAGCAGACATTATCACGCGACGGAACTATGTAGCATTGATAAATTTCTTGTTAATTCTATTTCCTGAGACAATAATTTCGAGATATTTTGTAGCACTAGTTTAATTTCAACTGGGACCAAATGTATATTATTTTCATAAACATCCAAAAAAAAAACAGTGAGAAACTTCAACCAATACCTTTGTAAGCCGGTAATCGGTTATATTTCGCAAATAACAAAATTTGCGCAAGCAATGATCTATTTTAGATACTTTGGGGTTGGAAAATTCAGAAACTACAGTATCAACTGTATTTGGATAATCCAAAGTATGCACTACTCTGATAAAAAAGAAAAGGACCGCGAAACTAGATCGCACACACCGTTTAAATATCAAGAGACAAAGCACCAACAAAAAAAACACAATGAGTAAAGCACGTGTATCACTAGAGTAAGTCCGTCAAAATGTTCCGTAGAACACGCGTGCAGGTCGAGTTTAACAAGTTCTACCACTTTTATTTCCAACAGAAGCTCAACCGAAAAACAATTAGTAAGGCACGCGAGTTAAAGTTCGGGCCTTTGGAGCTGGTTTTTTAAAAACACTTTGACTTTAACAAAAAAGTTTATTAGTTAAAATTTAGATAACTTGTACATAATACTAAAAATAATTATTGTACTAGTGAGTAGCTTGAACAACGAAGTATGGAGTTCGAAGACTGACTGCCGGGCATTGAGCTCCCGGGCCTTTTATAATAACCTGCCCCTCACACGGCTGTGAGAACTTGCAGATCTCATGTCTGCGTTTCTCATTAATTGTACACTTTAATACAATGTAACAACTTAATTCTAAGAAATTGCGGTATGTTGACCGCCTGTGACCTGCCACCTGCAGTATCACTGCCCTCACGGATGCAATGCTGCATTCCGTTCTCATGAACTGTCGATAACCTCTCTGGGTTATCCTTGTGTTACAATTTTGCATTGAACTTATACTTTTACTTAATAATTTCTAATAATTCATATTAGATTCAATACATCAATATATATAGGTAATTGGGGATACATAACTCCTCCACCGTAAATGAAAAATTAAGGTTTTCTTAATTTTTAAATACATAAAATACATTATTTAAATTCATTTAAAATTCATTGTTTCTAATGGTATGCTTATTGTTTCCTTTTTTCTCTTTGTTTCCTTAAATCTAGAACTGTTTCCTTCATTCTTATATCTAAGGTACATTTTGTATAATACATACATGATTACAAAATTACTAAAATGATCAATACAATTGTCCAAACACTTATATTATTATAATGTAACTTTGGCGTTTTGATTTCACTTAATTGTTCTTTATAACTTTCCACTAATTTCACGGCGTGGTTGAGATCGTCTAAGTCTAGATGCTCTAGCTTCATAGGTTTCTTGTTTATTTCTTCGTCTTCTTGTTGTATTTTGAATTGTAGTTCCGGTAGGTTTGCAAGTTTCTTTGTTGCTATGGGATCTTGATAAACTCTGATTACTTCATCTTTCAATTTCACATAACAATCTTCTTTGAGGGTAATTAGTTTGCTTCCGATTAATGCTTGATTATTTTCATCTTGGTTGCAGTGGATGGTTGCTATTACTTCTGTTGGGAAAATGGCTATCCATTTGTTATCTGTAACTTTTTGAATTTTCATATTAGTTATTTGCACTTGTTTGGTTTCACAGTTTTCGTAATGATTTGAGAATTTTAATAGTTGTACTTCACAAGGGCTGTCTTCTTTAATGGTTGTTGTCGTCATCGATTGACATAAATATTGGTTTGGTGTTACTTCAGTACATTTTTCGTTTGTATAACCATATCTCAGTTCATTTAGATAGGAATTTGGTTTTGGGTATGATTACTTGGTATGTGCTAGTAACCTTTGTTGGAAAAGCAAATAAATGATAATATTGATAATTGTTACTTTCTACTATCGGATTTCTATTAAAATATTATTTCGTTATTCTTAATGTAGCCTTAACTATAGCTATCTTTTCAAATATTAGAATGTTCGATTCTGTTACATCAAAAGGTAATTTACTGTTAATTATAATGATCTAATTTTATTAATTCGTTTAATAAATCGGTTGGTTCAATAATACTAGAGTGTAAGGTATTTATTTTGCAAATGTTACTGCGTTTTCTAACGTTGCTAAAATTTGTTGCATTAAATAGTTATATTGTTTGAGTAATATTTATTTTGTATACTTCTAATTTATTGGTAGTATCGGTTTTTTATATTCTATTTATATTGGTTGTCCGTTTACCTGGTGATTGACGGTAGTGATATTCATCATTAGGGTGTCTTAGTTTTTAAAAATGTATTTGTTATTTTACCGTTGTCATATTATTTTTACTGATATTTTCTTAATTTTGAATGGTCCTAAATTTCTGGGTGCTGTTTTATGTCGCTTGCTCTGAAAGTTTTTCTCATATACGGTTTGTCCTATTGAAAATTTATTTGAGTCGGTATTTTATTTCGGGTTGTGGTGATACGTTCCTTATCGTTTTCTAATTTATCTTTTACCTTGTCATAAGTTATTTTTAATTTTTTTTGTGGTCTTTGCATATTGTTGATATACTTCTTTATTGTAGTGTATGTCATAGGGATTTCGTGAATCTGAATGTCCTAATGTTAATTCTAAGGGTGTAAAATTTGTTGATGAGTGAATAGTGTTATTATAGGCGATTAGTGCGTATGACATTAAATTGGTTATATGTTCCTTTTTATAATTTATTCTTAATAATCGAATTTGTTCTAACAGGGTTAAATGTAATCGTTCAATTAGTCCGTTTGATTCAGGGTGGTTTTCCGTTATGAAATGAATTTTTATTTTGTGGAGTTCTAAAGTGTTTTGTATTGTCTCATTTTTAAATTCGCTACCATTGTCTAAAGTGATTGATTCGGGTGTTCCGTAAAATGTGAAATATTGTAAAAATCCTTGGGTCACGTCAATGCTATTTTTGGATGTGATTGGTATTGCTTGGCCTATTTTTGTGAAATGCGTCTACAATTGTTAGATAGTTTTGAGCTTCTACTACTAGAGTATCGGCATGTAGTTTTTGAAATGGTTTGTCGGGTGTTTTGGTTAACATTAAGGGTATCTTTGGGGGTTTTCTATCGTATTTCGCTTTGTCACATAGTTCGCATTGGTTAATAAAATCTGTGGTCAAGTCCTTCATGTCTTTAAAATAATAACGTCTTACAAGTTGTTTTATTAGTTTCGTTAATTCCACGATGGTTGGTTTTTCCTTCGTGTTGATTTCTAATTACATCGTTTATTTCGTCAGGGTCGTCTAGTGTTATTAGTTTTCTAGTACATCTGATGAGTTCAGGTCCAGAGTTATTGAATAGTTTAATGTATAATTCTGAAAATCTTTGGTATAAATGTTCGGTATTGAAATAGAAATAAAATCGTTTTTCTCGGGGTGTATTCTTTTAAAATTTTAATTATTTGTTCCTCATTGTCATCTTTAGTTATTTGAATTTGGTATATCTTTTTGTTATCTACTTTTGTATATTTTACTGGATTGGGGTTATTTAAAACTTCGGTTATTATAAATTGGTTGGGTTTCATATCGATTGCTTCATTTAAAATTTTAATCGCGTTTTTGGTTCTTCGTTTTGTGTCGAATGTATCGTGTCGATCTCGTCTGGATCTTCCCTTATTTCTGTTTCGTCTACGTTTCCTATAATGGATTCAGTTTCTAATGCATTGAGTTGAATTCTACTTAAAGCGTCTGCGTTGTTGTTATAAATTCCCTTTTTATATATAATTTCGTAATCGTACTCTTCGAGTCTGATTCTCCATCTTTGTAATTTTGAATTCGGTTCTTTCAGTTTGCATAACCATACTAGTGGTCTATGGTCAGTGTATATGTAAAATTTTCTTCCGTATAAATAAGGTCTAAAATATTTTGTTGCCCAAATTATGGCTAATAACTCTTTTTCTATAGTGCTATATTTTTGTTCGGTTTCATTTAGGGTTCTGGATGCGTAGCTGATAGGTTTATCGCTACCTACTTTTCCTTGGCTCAATACTGCGCCTAATGCTACATTCGATGCGTCTGTCGTCAGTATAAATGGTTTTGTAAAGTCTGGGTATTCTAATACAGGGTGATTTGTTAATATGTTTTAATTTTGTCTACAGCTTTAATAAATTCTGGGGTGTGTTCAATTTTGTTTCCTTTTTAAACAATTTGTCAGGGTTTGGTTATCTGAGCGTAACCTTTAATGAATTTGCGGTAGTAACCACTAAGTCCTAGAAATCCTTTAATTTCTTTGTTTGTTTTGGTAATGGGTAATTTAGAACTGCATTTGTTTTGTCTGGATTTGGCATTACTCCTTGGGGTGTTATTACATGTCCTAAAATGATACTTCTTTTGTAAAAATTCACTTTTGTCTAATTGTACTTTAAAATGTGCTTGTCTAAGTCTTTCGAATACTTCTTTCAATCTTTCTATGTGTTCTACCAGTGATGTGGAATAAACTATGATGTCGTCAAGGTATACAAGGCATTTCTCATTGTGTATTCCTCGTAGTATATTGTCCATGACTCTCTGGAAAGTAGCGGGTGCGTTCTTTAGTCCAAATGGCATTCGTTTGTATTCGTAATGTCCTCTAGGTGTGCTGAAGGCTGTTTTGATATGTCTTTTCTTCCATCTCTACCTGATGGTATCCTGATGCTAGGTCTAATGTTGTAAAATATTGGCATTTGCCTAATTTATCTAAAATTTCGGTAATATTTGGTAGTGGATATTTGTCATCTACCGTTTTTTCATTTAACTTTCTATAATCTATTACCATTCTGTACTTTCTCTTTCCGGTTGCGTCTAATTTCTTAGGTACTATTAACACGGGGCTGCTCCATGGTGAATTGGAGTGCTGGATTATGTCTTGGTCTAATAAGTCTGCTACTTGTCTGTCAGCTTCTTCTTGGCTTGCATGAGGTAGTCTATATGCTTTTGTAAAGATTGGTTTATTGTCTGTTAACTCGATATTATGTTTTACTGTGTTGGTGAATGTTAATGGTATTCCTTCGCAATGGAATATGTCTCGGTATTCAAATCATAAGTTTTTAATTGCTCTTTCTTCTTCTTGATTGATATCGGTATTGAAGCGGATGTTAGTTAAATTTTCTCTTAACATTTCGTCATGTTCTATTGGGTTGTAATTATTTTCTAAATTTTCGTCTATTTCCATTTCGTTAAAATTTAGTTCTTCTACGTTAATTGGGTCTGTCAATGATAATTCTACGGGATAGTCGTTTGAATTTAATATTGTTGTGGTTGCATAATTATCTTTTATTTGCACTAAGGCAGTTGGGGTTTCTACTCCTTGTTGAAATGTCATATGATTTATTATTCCTAAATTTTTGTTAGATTTTACTGGGATTTTTATTTTTCTTTCCGTTCGGGGTTCTATAGTGTATTTTTGTTCAACTTGTGTGTTTTGAAATTTAATTGGGATTTTTCCGTATTTTGTCCTTAATAAGCGATTTTTAATGTCAATGTTGGCTCCTAATTTTCTTAGAAGGTCCATTCCGATTAATCCGTCATATTTGTCGTTAAATTCGAATACACAAAATTTATGTTTCATTTTAACATTAAATGTTCTCGGTAAGGGTATATTTGCTACGAATTGGTGTAGTGTTGTTTGATGAGCTGTTTTGATTTTAAATGGTTCTCTTTCTACATAATCTAAATAATGTTTTTGTACGGTTCTGGGGCTAATTAATGTTTTGATGATCCGGTGTCAATTAATAGTTTGAATTTGGCGTGGGGTATTTCTATGTATGGTAATACTAAGTGATTTATATTATTTAAGTTTATTAAGTTTGGTTGTTATGAATTGGTCCATTTGAAAATTTGAGTTCGAGTTTTCTTCATCATACTCCTCGTAAGTTTCGTATTGTTCGTCACGTTCGTAAGTTTCTGCATGGTTTGTTTCATTGTTCGTAGGTGTCTCAATGTCATTATTCTGGTCAGTGTCAAATTTTTCTATTTCTTGATGAAATAATTCTTCCGATGTAAAATTACGTTTCTGATGAGGGTTTGGTCGGATATGTGTTATTTTTGTGTTTTGTCTGGTGTTACCAGATGAGGTGTCCATTGGTGTTGGTTTGTAATAATTGTTAGGGTTGTTATGAGTATTAGTCATTGGTGTATTTCTATTAGGGTTTGCGTTGAATGCTGGTCTTTGTTGGTTTAGGTTTTGATTAAATCTTGGTTGGAATGCGGGTTTCGTAAAAGTTGGGTTGAATGTTGGTCTTGAAAAATGTTTATATTGATTATTAAAATTGGTATTGTTAAAACTTGGGTTGTTACTTCGCGGTTGATTTGTTTGTGGGTTAAAGGGTGTGAATTTTGTTGAGGGATTGTTTGTCTTGTAGCTTGTATAGTTTTGTTGGTGAATAACTTTTATTTGCGTTGGGATTGTATAGTCTGTTGCGGTAATACATTACATTTTCTTCTTCTATTACTAGGCTCATAGCTTCTTCTAGATTTTGGGGTCGTTGGAATCTGATTTTATCCGATAGTCGTTCTGGTAAAGCGTTTATATAGTGTCTAGTGCCATTTCGTCATACATTTTGTTTTAAATGTCTAACGTTTTGATCGGGTTCTTCGATTTTTAATTTTGTTAAAATTAAACTTCTCACGTCTTGGCATTTCATTCCGAATTGGTAGGGGATTGATTGTGTTCCATTCTAAGGTTTATTAGGTCTCGTACCAGGCATTTTATATTACGTTGGTCTCCAAAATATGCAATTAGTACCTGTTTAAACTGGTCCCATTCCGATAAGTCGTCCCTACTGGCGATTAAGGTTAGTGCCCTTCCGGCTAGTTTACTTATTACTAAGCGTATAAGCAATGAATTTCTTGCGTCATCTCCGGGTTTGTAAAAGGTTTTTAGGAACATTTCACATGCTCCAATGAAATTAGAGAGATGGGCCTGCGTGCCATCAAACGTCTGTATTGTCTCTAAATAGAGACGTAAGTCTGTGTTACTCATGTTGGTTAAGGGTTGTTTTCGATTTTTTGGAAAATTTAAAAAAAATTTTTTTTTTTTTTGAATTAAGCTTTATTTCGTTATTTGTAATGTTACTTTTGCTTCGGATTTATTAATTTTCCGTTTGGGTTGTGAAATTTCAAATTTTGTAAAAATTGGGGTTAATTTTCTATTTGTAACGTTAATTATGCTTTGGATGTATTAGTTTTTCTTTTGGATGAAATAATTTCGAATTTTGTAAAAATTGGGGATGATTTTCCTTTTTATGACGTTATTTTTTGCTTTGGTTTTTTAAATTTTCCTTTTTAGATTGGATAACTTAGAGTTTTGTAAAAATTGATGTTGATTTAGCTATTTGAAACGTTAACTTCGGTTTTGGTTTGTTAATTTTTCAATTAGATTAGGTAAATAAAATTTTGGTAAAGGTTGAGGTTTATTTTGTTATTTTTCGGCGTTATTTTTGATTTGAATTTGTTAATTTTCAGTTTGGATTGGGTGGATAAAATTTGGTAAGAATTTGAGATTAATTTCGTACTTGTAGTATTAGATTTATTAATTTTAAGTTTATATTGCGTCGAGTTATTTTTAAAATCGTAGTCGTTGTTTATTTATTTTTAATTACACAGTGCAGTGACGTATTCACGAGATTTGTATTCAATAATGTTGAATTTAATTACCGTAGTCTTGAGTTTCTGCTTCTTAAAGAATCTGAAATGGATGGATTTATTCTCACTTGGCTTTGTTTTGGTTAAATTCTGTTAATTAATACTCTTTCCGTGGGTTTTACTGAGTTGCGTAGTTATGACCTGAGGTTACTTACTTTTGTACTTTACTGTTGAAATTGAATACTAAAGGATGTATTCTTGTTATTTAATCACGTACGTTGAGTTAATTGCACTCACAGGTGTTAATAGAAATTATAGGAATTACTTTCCGTACTTTGTATAAGTGTTACGTCTATTTATTTTTAGATCTCTCGTTACTGCTTGATTTGTAATTGAATTCTTCGTTATGTGCGTTTTTAGGTTTACAATTATGAGCGTATGATAACGTTTTAGCGTTTTAATTAAAGATTCTTATGATGACCGTTTTACTGCACTTTATTTATAGAGTGTTGTGGTGTAATTTTCATGCGCTTCTATAATTCCGTGATAGATTAATACTTATGATGCGAATTGCTTTAGTACTGAAAGTTCCTGAAAGCTATTTCTTTAGTACTATGCAAGGATTCTGAAAACGATTTTCTCCGAGTTTTAATTGTATAATAGATGCGAGCCTTGTTTTCTTAGGTGGTTTTAGGTTACCGTATTTTTAGTTAATGCAGAATGTTCTTGTGATTTATTCAGTATTATAGAGGTCAATGGTTTAATTAAACGTTCTGTACTGCTTGTTCGAATTAGCTTTGAAATTGAATTGCGTTAGCTTACCGGTTTATAGCCTGGTTTGAATCGCGGTAATTGATGTTTCTTATTTTGGTGTTAGTGAATGTGCGCCCGTTATTTTTGGATTATTTTGAGTTCGCTCTATTAATTATGGTAAGGATTTCTTTTTAAATTCAATTCTTATTTGTTTTAAGAAAATCTCTTTGTAAATAATCAAGTCTCTTTTTTTTAAAATTCAAGTTTCATTTGCTTTTTAAAGAAAAAATATTTCTTTAACATTCAAGTTTCATAAAATGTTTTATAGTCTCGTTTTGAAAATAATTCACTTTGAACTATTTTCAAAAATATTCATAATATAAAATACATAAAACAATGATCAATAAAATAATACTAGCATATATCAATTATAATTTGGTTTAAAAATTTTTTTATGGAAATGAACTTACATTAATTTCATCTGTTTCTTTGGTGGGTTCGATCGATTCTGTATCTTGTCCACCTTGGTTTGTTTGTTGGCCTTAGACGATTTTTGTTCCTTGTCCAACTTGGTTTGTTGCTGGATTCAGACTATGCTTGTTCTTCCTCCAACTTGGTTTGGGTTCTGCCAAAATTTCGAATAAAAATTCTTGGTCACCAATCTTCCGATTTTTGGATTTTCAGTGCCCTTTTGACATCCGTTACGACTGCGCCAGTTAAAGTTCGGGCCTTTGGAGCTGGTTTTTTAAAAACACTTTGACTTTAACAAAAAAGTTTATTAGTTAAAATTTAGATAACTTGTACATAATACTAAAAATAATTATTGTACTAGTGAGTAGCTTGAACAACGAAGTATGGAGTTCGAAGACTGACTGCCGGGCATTGAGCTCCCGGGCCTTTTATAATAACCTGCCCTCACACGGCTGTGAGAACTTGCAGATCTCATGTCTGCGTTTCTCCTTAATTGTACACTTTAATACAATGTAACAACTTAATTCTAAGTAACTGCGGTATGTTGACCGCCTGTGACCTGCCACCTGCAGTATCACTGCCCTCACGGATGCAATGCTGCATTCCGTTCTCATGAACTGTCGATAACCTCTCTGGGTTATCCTTGTGTTACAATGTTGCATTGAACTTATACTTTTACTTAATAATTTCTAACAATTCATATTAGATTCAATACATCAATATGTATAGGTAATTGGGGGATACATAACTCGCGTAAGCAATAAAACCGTCCGTCAAATGTCCTTAAAACGTGCGTCGACCAAACACGTTCGCCTATAAACCATACTACTTCAATCGGAATTAGCACTACACTCTCTACAGTTAATATACAACTTTTATTTCACAAGAAAAACAACTAAAATCGTGTCGTGCTTGTTCATGAACAATTCGAAAATTCATGCCGCATTAATTCTCACTATTTTCAAAGCAAAAAGGAAAACAGTATTTTTACCGTAATTAATATATAGGAACAAAGAACAAACTACAACTGCTCATCTGTTTATATCAACTCGTTCCTATTACAACCTCTTATCGACTATTATCTAGACTTGTATATCCACATAAAGAAAAAAATTTATATGCACGGCAAGACAAGAACGATGCAATCTACTCATTATAATACGACGCATTCGCCTAAGGAGTTAATAAATATAAAATATAGAAATAGTAGTTACCGAAATGTATTTACTAATTGGGAAAAAGCGTAAAATGTTCAACTACAAAAATGCACGTTACAAAGTGATGTCTATTAGGGTAGTTTATGAATTTTTCTCTAATAGTACGAACACTAAATTGTGTAATCAAAGTTGTTTAATAAGTTAACGAAAACATCTAATAATTCAATAAATTATTTCTTAATAATCAGAATGCCATACATTATAAGAAGAAATTTTTATCTAATTTATAGAACGTACGCTAAGGCCTTTTTTTAGAATAGGCACGTTCAAATACTATAAATTCGTGATGCGTTCAATCACTGATGCCGTTACTCTATTAGACTCGATTTCTTTGCTGAAGTTTAACAATATTCAATTTTAATGGATTTAGTTATCGATAAATATGCTAAGCTGTATTTAGATGACCATTTCTTATACCTTATTTATTCCAACGCTACAATTAGAGGTAAATGATTGCCTGTAGCTTAGTTTTAAAGTAGGATAAACTCACAATACATTCACAAAACGCTTTACAAATTTATTGTTTTACATAACACGCGTTTCAAATTATAATTGTTTTGTCACACCTTGCATTTACACCTCCACCCAAGTCTCTAAAATAAAGCGTCAAAGGACGACAACGTCCCTATTGTATTTGGAAGGGTATTATAATCAGGTGACGGACGAACGCAAAATTGTGCATCTGTATACAAAAAACATGCTACTATTCCTATTGTGCTCGCATCTACACGCGTATCAACTCATCCATTGCAAATCCTTAAAATAAACCAGTTCCTTTTAACCCCCAGTTTATTTAATTGTGATTTATGTTAGTCACACGCCAAACTCAAATATTGAAAGAGCTTTACTTCGATTGAGGGTTTTTGTCGTCCATAAAGATGAACGAACGTGAGCGCTGAGCGGTTGTTACAAAAATAATCCAGTTAATATCAATAAAGAGAACGTTATTACTTTCGTTTTATAATAACCCACATCGTGCTATTAGATCGTCGTGATCTGCCCCAATTTGTTCAGTTTTGGGGAGTTTTAAAATATCCAGAGTCACGCAAATGCACATACTTTCAGTCGGCCAAGAGGTGTTGTTACTCGATCTTTATAATGCGTGAATATGATGCTATCGAGGTGCCCCTATGCAGCATACGGGCACAGGAGCCTAATAGAACTTAAATTGATTCTGATTAGTTCACATACCTGCAGCTGTCGTCGTGTTGGTGTGTCTTCATTGTCCCTGTCTGTACCTTCGTTGATTGCCTCAATTGCTGCGCATACGGGTCGTCTCATCATCGAAACAAAGTCGCTTAGGTAATTTGTTTTATTTGTTATACCGCTGTTTAACAACCGTCCTTCCTTAGCTTCCTCTTCTTTAATTTCGTAACGTGAGTGTGTTTGTCATCCACCAGCAGAATTTTAATAAAACGTATTATGTAGAACCGGAAAATAATACGCTGCGACGCAACGGCAGCAATATAAGAAAATCGCCTAGTGGGGTTTTGGCATCGATTGTCTCAATAAATTTAATACTACTTATCCTTTAACTATCATGTAGAGTAGAAATATTGCTCCTGCATCTCAGTAGGGGTTGTTTGCACCGTCGCGCCGATATCAGCACGCGTCCCGACGACCTGCAGAGCGCGTCACATGTAATTAATTGATTGTATTGTCTCGAAAGTAATTACCTGGCTCTGAAACGGGCTTTCTGCTTTACTGCTCTCCCTAGGATATATTTTATCCTTCTGCTTCTGGTCAGTGGACAAGTGAACAATAGCCTTGTTTATATATTGCGAAAAACTGCATTCGTCGGTGCAGTCCTTCGTTTAACTGTAGTTACGTTTTGGAAATAAATATTTCATTTGTATTTGGCACTAGAAAATAGTTACAAATTCTTCACTTTATTTACATCAAAAATAATGATAAGAAACCGATGAAATTCAACGTTTACTGAAAATAATTATTCTAATCTGAAATAAAAATTTTCAAGAAATTTTTCAAATCGCTGGTAGTAGAAGAGGACCGGCATTTGCAAACATCTCCTCGTTAATGTTCAACTCTTTCCTACTACTAGTTTTGAGTGCTTTTAAACTTCTAAAATAAAATTCTCCTTTTTATTTTTATATATTAACCGGCCGCGTTTAGACTCTTTGGAAGCCAAACTCTGAATACTTAATTTCTGGCGGTAATTTTTACGATAATTTCAAATTCTCTCCTCCAGACAGGCTTAAGCCTTACCATAACAGATAATTTAATAAACGTCATCATGACATAACTCACAATTAGGTAGCGGTCTGGCATGTTGGTAGCGATTTGTTGCTTAAGCCTTACCATAACATATAATTTAATAAACGTCACCATAACATAACTCACAATTAGGTAGCGGTCTGGCATGTTGACAGCGATTCGTTGCTTAAGCCTTACCATAACATATAATTTAACACTTTTCCTTTTTGAAGCGGATAACCAGGTTATATTTCATTTCCCTATAAATGGTAATCATGTAAACATGTTAGAGTTCTTTAACAACCATCAGGTTGCTAATATCTATGTAGAGCCAGCTGGATAGGAAAAAGATAGAAGGATATAGGAAGACCTAGACCAAACTATATTAGTCAAATTATTAGAAATTTAGGTTGTGAAGGGTATGTAGAGCTTTTTAGATTAGCACAGAATAGAAAAGAAGTTAGAGCTGCGTCAAACCGACCTTAAGTAAGGTCGAAAACAAAATGATGATGATGATGATGATGAGACAGAAAAGCACTCCGCGAAAATCTTTGAGCAGTTGTATATCGTTCCTGAAAAACCGCAGGCTTGTTTTCATTGCTGGAAGTATTTGTAACCTTATACCTAAGAATCGCTTTATAATTTTTAATTTTACCCCATTCCGACAAGGTCGATTATAATAATCCAACTCGGAAAGAGATTTGACGTTGATAGGGCTGTGTTTTATGACCATGTGCGGTCACAGTTGCTAACCATACCTGTGCATTCAGTGGCTACTTGGCTTATAGCAAAATATGGTCAGATACTTTGGTTCTAATCCTAAAGTGCCAATATGCCCGAGCCTAGAACCGCGGTCCAGGGTCGTAGGATACTTAGAATAGAAATTTTGTCTATGAGGAATAGACGCAATGTAGTCAAGACAATAAGTTTATTTAAAATTCTGAACTAACCTGTGTTGTCAAATTTTGCTAATATGGACAAGTCCCCGAAAAAAAGGCAGCTACTATTTCGACACATAGAGTGGCAGAGACCTTGGGGATCGGTATGACACTCTAAGATACACTACTGCAACGTGGAAGGCAATGAGAAACCGCCACATTACCTCCCAAGTACACGCATACTGAAAATGTTTTAAAATGATGGCATCCTCTGGGGTAAAATATTCCGGAGTTAAAATAGTCCTCCATTCGGATTCCCTGGAGGGGAATACTTCGGAGTATGTGATCCACAAGTTTAAAGAAAGAGCCGGGACCATTTTGCGAGTCCCAGCGTTGAATGTCGGAAGCATGGAGCAAGTAGGTAAGCTAGAGAATCTGAAAGTAGCATTAAACATAGTGAGGATCAGCGAAGTTTGACGGCCAGAGGCGGGGGATTTTTGGAGCGCAGACTTTATGGTAATTCATACACGATTAGAGGAAGGAAATTCAGGTATGAGGATAGTCATTTGGAAAAAGATGGAATACTGTGTAGAAAACTACTCACAAAGGAACGAAAGAATGCTCATGGTTAGATTGAAATCTAAACTGACAAATACAGTAATAATACAAGTATACATGCCCTCTCTAGCTACAGTCAAGAGGAGGAGGAGGCGATCTAAAAAGATGTCGAAGATAGTAAGATTTGTAAAAGGACAAGAAAATGTAATAATTACGGGAGATTTTAATGCAGTGGTAGGCGAGAGTAGTACATGAGCGGTGGTAGGTTTATTTGGGTTAGTCACGAGAAGTTATAGGCGAAATAGGCTGGCAGAATTTTGCGACAAAAAAATTTAATCATCACTAGCACATCATTTCAACATCATGCTACAAGGCGATACACGTGGAAGATGCCAGGAGATATAGGAGGATATCAAATAGATTACATTCTGGTTTAGACAACGGTTCATAAATTAAGGAAAAGACTGTAGAATCTGCCCAGAAGCAGATATAGTAATTATGAATGCTGTGCTTAAATTAAAAAATTTGAAAGTAACGGAAAAACACACTTTGACTTTGAAAAGTTTAAAGGTAACGACATCCACAAAAGATTTGAGAAGAAGTCGAACGAATTTCTGAAAAACATTGAACAAATTTCTGACACTAAGAAAGTAGAAACAAAATGGAATAACATTAAATTCAGCTTAGATATGGCGGCCGTAGAAATTCTTGTGTATAAATAAAAAGAAAATAAATAGGCATGGGTAACAAGAAATATTCTAAATTTAATAAAAGACAGGCGAAAATACAAAACAGACCAGACAAAGCCATGAAATGGGAAATTATTCGCAAATGCAGGAAAGCTAAAGAGCAGTGGATTGACGAAAAACGTAAAGAGGTACAAACTAAGATGGAAATGGAAAAGACAAACGAAGCACGCAAACTAATTAAAATGAAATTTAGGGATATAAAACTGTATAGAAAAAATATAATGTGCACCGGAGGAATCGTCATTAAAGAATATGCAGTGAAGTGGTTAGATGGCAAGAATATATAGGACATTTGTATGCAGGACAGGAACTAGAAGCACTAAAACAGAAATTAGACATTAGAAAAGGACGGCTTAGGATATCATATACTGACAGATGAGTTTGAATTAGCATTAAAGGATCTAAAAAACAATAAGCCACCGAGTATAGATAAGATGCAAGTAAAAATTCAAAAAGCGCTTGGACAAGCAGTAACAGAACGTCTCTTTTAACTTATAAATTACATGTATGATCCAGGCGATGTATCCAAAGATTTCAAACGTAACATCATAGTTACTATACCAAAAAAGAGAGTGTGGATAGATGTGAAAACTTTCGAGCAATAAGTTTGACAGCACACACGTCAGAAAAATTAACTAGAATTGATAGAATCGGGTGGAAAACCGGCTGAAGAAATACTAGGAGAAGATCAATTTCGGTTTAGGTGAAAAAGGTGAACACGGAAGGCCTTTTTAGCTTCAAGAGAGTTAATGGAGGAAACAATAGAAAAAGGAAAAAGTGTGAATATAGGTCTCAGATTTGAAAAAGGCATTCGACAATGTAAAATGGGAGAAAATGTTCGAAATATTCAAAAAGATTTGAATGCGTTTTAGAGATAGACGGATAACCTATACAAAGAGCAAACAGCGGTAATAGAATTAGAGCAGGAATGAGAGAAGTAAATATTAGGAAAGGGATAAGACAGCGATGTGCCCTATCCCCATTAATTTTAACTTATATATCGAAGCGGCAATGAATACTGTCAAATTGAGAAAGACATTTGGCGTTACTATGCCTGGTCAAACGATTGATATGCGCAGATTTGCAAATGATATAGCGGTATTAGCATCTAGCAAGACAGAATTGAAAGCAGCCCTTAATGAAATGTAAACAGTTCTAAGAAAGAGATGTGTTATAAAAATTAACAAAAATAAAACTAAAGTAGTAGTATGTAAAGGAGTAGAAAATAAGTCAAAAACCAGAATTGAAATAGGAAACGAAAACTTACAAAAGGTTAAAAAATTCTGGGCCCTAGGAGATCAAATAGCACAAGTTGGGAAGAGTAGAAAGTATATAAATCATACATTAGTGCAGTTTTAACAAGAAAAAGCAACTAGTATGTTCAAAAACAACAAACATAGAAACAAGGAAAAGATTGCCGAAAACATATGTGTGGAGCACAGCACAACTGTGGACAGGAAAAAGGCAGAAGCCGTTGAAATATGGTGCTACATGTGTATGATGAAGATATAATGGACAGACAAAGTTACGAACAAAGGGATTTTCGAAATGATAGTGGGAGAAAGAAATATGTGGAAAACAGTAAAAAATAGGAGAGAGGATTATAGGTGACATACTAAGGCATGAGGGAATAGTTCGTAATATAGTAGAAACAGAGAAAGGAAAAAGAGAGGTAGAGGTAGACCTAGATGAGACTATTGTACACAGATAATGAAAGATGTAGGATGTAGGAATTTCAGGGAAATGTGTAGGTTAGCTCAGAATAGAAAACAATGGAGGTACACGTCCAACCAACTATTGACGATGATGAACTCATTGCCACCAAAAACCAATTTCGTAGTGGGAAAAAACATTTTTGCTTAGTAGAAAAATTTTTGATCAAAAAGGAAAATTTAAGGAAATGTATTATCATCTTCATTCTCTACGAATTAACTGCTATACACCTATACCCTTTAAAATAAATCCTTCTATTCAATGTTCATTTGCTATTTCAAATTTTTATTGAGAATATTTTTTTTTACCTAAAGGAATAATTATGTAAATTTGTTATACGCTATTTTAACAACTAGAGTAAGATATCAAGTTCAAGGAAGTCTTGAAAAGCAATATTGACATGAAATTTGCAACACCAAGAATGAGTACAAATTTTTTGACCAAACTTGACAGAAACATTTAACTAATCAAAGGAAGTAGTTGATTAAAATTTTATTCAAATGCATCAAGTTCAACATTTCTTTGCTTCCAACGTTGTTAACAAGTGTTGATTTATTTATTTATTATTTCTATTGTAATTTTATTTAATATGTTTTGAGGGTGCGATTATGTCTGGAGTGCGGCAATGTCAAAACTATCGCTAATGTAGAGAACTCGATTGAGGTCAATTATTAGCTCGCGGGAAGGTAATTATTCGTTCAAGACAATTGCAATTCGGCTTAACCCGAATCAATCCTCTATTATGCACTGTTACCAGACATGTAGTAGGGAGGGCCAGGAACATCGTAGAAGAGGAACTAGGGACCGAAGACAAACTAACGAAGTGCAGGACCGCCGTCTTTGACTTATGACAATAAGAGACTGATTCTCCACTATGCTACGTACATTGACGTAACATAAAAAAAAACAAGAGAAAGAAGAAAAGAAGGAAGGAATGACCGGGCTCAGGCGGCGAGTGGGAGGGGTCTTATACCTATAGCTAACAAAAAAAAGAAACCTGAAATAAAGAAAAAAATATATATACACTCACTCATTCACACACAGAACAAAACATACAACAGAAAAGAAAGAACTTATAATTAAAACGAAAATATATATACAAAAAAACAGTACTCCCGAAACCCAACCCAAAAAAAAAAAATCAATGCCCCAATTTACATATTACATTATGAACACCCCTTAAACATTAAAAAAAAATTACCCAAAAAAAAATGGCGAGCTGTAGTTTTTAGGCAACTACCCCTTGACAGTAATTAGAAAAAAAGAAAGAACCACACGCAACCCTAAAAACCACAGCTCTAGAATGTCGTAAATATACACTTAAACTAATTTTACAATTGAAATAATTCATATATACAGTAAATGCCAAAATGGTTCAATAATTTACATATATAAAAAAAATCAAATTTGGAATGTCATCTTAGAACGGTAAAACCACAGGCGTTCTTGTTCCGCGGTAAGAAGCGGATACAAAGGAAAAAAAAGAAGGACTCACCCTCGAGTTCCTGACATCGGGGGGAAGGCTGTCGCTGGTCCGCCTCAGCGAACAGGCCAGCTTACAGCCAAGCGGAGCGCATTGGACTTCGCAGTCCCCCTAAAGAAACGCAGCTCCAGGGATCAACGCGTCCCCCGCAGGAAGTTACCACGCTAAATAAGGCGTGCCGGAAATTTACATGAAAATAACGAACGAAGCCAACCAACTTGTTGTCTAGTTGATTATCGAACAGCAAATGAAAAATCGTTACATTCGTTAAAGCACCAAAGCACGGAAATAAACCAGGAAACCCTAATTTTATTAAAATAAATTCACCGAATTCTTTTAAAAAGGGAAAGCACACTAGCATTTAAGTATTAAAATACTTGGAAAGTCTAATTAAGGCGTAAATTCCACGGGACGAACTTCTCAAAAAGGATATTTATTATCAATTATTATACAAATTTTAATACACGAAAGGGTTATTTTTTAATTAACGAAATTAATTTTTGTGTTGAACGGTAAAGGAATTTAAGATAAAAATTATTGTATATACAATATTAATAATTTACGAAAATGAACGTAACAACTATCAGATTAATTGGCGATAATGGTTAAATAATGTAGGTCATCGGTAGTCATGCGAACTACATATCGTCGTATCAGCACTTTTGTCTGGCAATCCTATCTCCCCTACCTTGTGTTCCCGCTTACGAACTAACACTTACAGCAACGATTGGAATGGCGCAGTTTGCGACTGCACTAGAACCTAGAGTGACATAGGGTATGGTATTTAGTGGTAGATCCGGTTTTTATTTGAGGATGCATGATGGCCATGAGTATCAGACAACGGCGTACGGAACGTCGCTTTTTAATTTTCGGTTGAAAGACATGTGCACCTAAATATGGAGGTTATGGTATGGGGTGGTAGTACCTGTAGGCAATATGAACGCTCAGTGATATGGTGACGAGGTTATAGAATTTCATATTCCTTCCTATCTTCAGGACTTGGAGGACCCACTTTTTCAACAGGATAATTTCCGTCCTCACATAGCAAGTCATTTTATGAACCGATATGAAGATGCCATACCACCAGATCTTTCTCCCATTGAGCATGTGTGGAAGAAATTATGGGAAGAAGATTAAGAAACTGGGCGAATCGTCCGCAGGATCGGAAGCTCTTTGGTATGAAGTACAAATTACTTGGGACGTAATCAAGAGGAAGCCGATCACATGCTGGAATCTAATAGAAAGGACCCAACTCGTTATTTTGTTATTTTGTATAAAATAAGTATTGGAAATTGCCTCAATAGTTACATAATATAAGGTGTGGGGATGGCAGATATTTGTGATTTTATTGCTAATAAACAGAAGTCGCAACTGATGTATCGATATATGGTGAGACGTAGTTCCAAAAAAGTTTGTTCAACATGGAGAAAGATAGTCTAGTTCCCATAAGTAATTTAAAGAAACACAAGCTGTTAAGGCATTTTAAAGCTGTTTTTACCGTTAACCCTTCAGCATTCCTTATTTCCGCTATTTGCACCCTTCTATTCCTATATAGCGCATGGTGCGGTATTGAACAGTGACAGTCACGAGAGTGGTGTTCAGACTTTGGTCAAGCCGCAAGTGCACCCGTAATCAACGGACGCGCGTTTGCGATGTTTTCATTAGTGCGTGTGTGAAACAAAGCATTGCACATCATCAATCATTCATTATACAGGTCCGCTATAAACATTTTGGAATGGTTCATGACCTATGGTAATGTCATGGTAGCAGATAAAACAGTAAGTGCTAATATTAATTTATTTACGCGCTGTATATCGTATACAAGCAGTTGATAGAACAATTGCTATTTGAATATTTTCGAGTGAACGAAAAAGTTTCGGTCAGGTACGCTAATGGCTATTTTTACGGTACGCGTGTTCTCGAAGGGATCGTCTCAAACGAGAGCAATAGCAAGAGGATATGTATATATATATATATATAATATATATATATATATATATATATATATATACATATCCTCTTCAATTAATATTATATGGATTATTTATCCCAAAATTTATATCCTTTTAATATAATTTAAAGTCTCCAAAAACGACACCTTTTACAAAGAAATCTGGAACGTTCAAGACATTTTTATGATTTTTACGTAAGTTTCAACGTATTCAATGTTCTTGTTGACTCCTTACAAACTTTAGAGAAAAATTAATATATTCAGTGTTGAAATTTAAATTTGAAAAAATTCCTTAAAACTAGGCAGCTCTGACTTGTAATATTTTAATGAGTTGTTGCGTGTTGTGGATCAACACCCCCTTATCGTCCTCAATCGAAAACCAATGCTCTGCTTTGTACTCCTTCGCGTACGTTTGCACCAATAATTCAGTACGGTTACCCCTTGTTTCCAAAATTCACCTCGTGCTTTATTCTATATTTCTGTGTATACGCCTTGGACCTCTTCACTTAAGTACTACTTGGAATTCTTAGGTTTCTTAGTAATATGAATTTCTGAATACCAGACTTAGTATCAAGAATTACAATTGTTTTAGAAGTGAACTAGAATTGTTTTAGACGCGGATTAGAAGCCCTATATCATTTTAAATATTTAATTTAAATTAATTAACCAATTTCTACTCACGTTTTCTGCAAAAGCTTTTTCTTGTATTCTTAACGCAATTTTTACACAGCATTGTTTTGCACTATAATATACAATTTATTTATCTGACGCGTAAATATTTGATTAAGAGTATTGTGGATTCGACGTGCTTCAAATTGAGAATGACTGTTTCTTATCACCTCTGGGCGTTATATAGCTTTTTCCCTCTACATTTGGATTGATTTTCCAAGCAGTCCTGCAAATTGTTGCGACCAACCATATTTGTCCTGGACATTCCTAGTATATTTTTAAGCTGATTTCTGATGATACTATTTTAGAGTTTCGTATCATGCTATTATTTACTATTATTTTACGATCTTTGATTGCCTTATTCTTGTTATAGTCGCTGGACCTTTAACTTATGTTTGTTGTTTTGTGTAAATAAAGCTTTTGGGGAATTGTACAAAAATATATGATGTAACACGATTGCTGTTTTCGTTTATGTATTTATTTGAACTCATCTTTGAAAGTGCGTCTTCTCTTCAAAGTGCTTACTGTTCCCGCCTTATCACAAGCGTAATTGCATGAAGATTTATTAGGTTTTATCTTATCTTCTGCGTATCTGTTTTATAAACTTGTAGAACACTTCTCAATGTAGTTTAATTACATGTATGATTATTTCTCTGCTGAATACGCGTTTTATTATTGAAAGATATGCTTACTGGCATTGATTAAAGTTATTTACGGTTTATATACAGGGTGTTAAATGCTTACTATTTACATAATGTGCGAATTATTTATTTTTCTGCTTAATAAATGCAGTTTTCTTATTCCCGTTGCTATTTACAGTTACTACGCGACCCTTACTACTCAATACACTCCTAAACAACCCCTTATCACATCAATACATGTATATATATATATATATATATATATATATATATTACTCATATTTAGACCAGGGTAGAAAATTAAATAATCACATCAAATAATTTTAATCACCGTGTATAATGAATATTATTAGATAATACGCGTTATTAAAACCGTGAAGCATAAAAATTTATTAGTTTCATTAAACATAAGAGATTTAAATCATGTACAAGACGCTTTATATCAAAAGAAGCAGTATTAAAAGCTCTGCGTGTAATGTAATTATTCCTAAACAAATGGAAATTACGTGCAAAATTTATCTTAATTAACTCTATTTCAAGTAACCGGTATTGAACAAAACGTACAGATAATATCTACAGAAACTTGTAAAACCCAATAAAATGCAAATCCTAGAAGTGTTAGTTAGAAGTAGGATGTTTGAACACACCTGCGTATTTTAAAAGGCAATTTCAGTTTAATTTGTTTAGATAAACATGTCGATTTTAAGGATATTGGAAACGGTCAGATGCTTTAGCACGAAATACAAAACAGGGTTTATTTAAAAGCTCATTCGGCGAAAATTGTGCAGATAATTAATGTTTACAAAGAATCTTGGAGAAACCGGGGCTTAATATTCACGAGAAGGTGCGATACGGGGTTATTAAACCCAGATAGTCCACATGGACTAAAATATAATCGATAATAAAGAATATCAATTTGCACCAATACGAACAGGTTAGAAAAGGAAAGAGAAAATGCGTCAAGCAAAGACACATATAGTAAAAGGCGTGATTTAAGCAACGTCACGAGGGTCACAATTGGTTGAAAATAGGATGCAAATATCAAAGGTAGAAACAACAATTTCTGTACAAAATTAATTAGTTTTTCTCGGACATGTTTGCGTGCCGTGTGAGAATTTCTGAGATTTAAATGGGGCGAGTGAAAAATTCGTAAAAACCGACGCGCGAGCGACGGACTGGGAACATAGAATGAGAAATTCTTTAGAATTACCCGTTTTGGGGAACAGACCGACAGACAGGCTTTTTGCTATATATACCGGTGGTAATATGAATTTCGCTCTCTTAGACTTTTGACTATTCGATGCGTTAAAAGCTCTTACATCCGCGACTTGATTCAAGATGTTAGACAGTGCATTTTAGTTTGATAAAATAATTTAAAATTTTGCTCGTATATTTTAGTGATTCAAAATAGTTTGTTATTTACGTGCTAACATGAATGTACTTCAGTGCACTTAGATACAAGGTAATAAAATTTAGTATCACTGTACCAATTAGCAAAATTTACAACGACAAATGTATACACAAATGTAGGCAGTTTTGGCGTATATTGGTGAAAGAAGTATGAATTTCTTTGTTATTTTTCGGGGGTGTTAATAATTAAATGGTTCAAATACGTGTCTGGATCCACAAAACCAGGGTCAGATATACACAGATGAGTTCCGGAAAAGCCCAGAAACAACTTTAAATAAATGGTGATGGAGAAAATTTTAAAAGCGTTGAGAATTAGAAGCCGTAAATATAATCCTGTTGGAATGGTGTGATTAACTAAAGGGACGATGTACATTGAAGCTACGAGGACAGTAACCTTCAGGTAAATTATACTATTTTGTTTGACATTTTTGTGTGTGTTGAATAACTTTATAATTGATTTACTTTAAATGGACATTAGTGAAATTGTACTAACAATAAAATTTTAATTTTAAGGTGAAATTTGCTTGTTTAAGTAGAAAGGGGTATTTAGTATTGATGTTCTGAATTATGATGAAAATTTGGGTATGTCTTTGAGCTCAATTAGACGAACCTGGTTAATTAACGTAAAGGGGTGGTAGATGCTCCCTTTTTACTCTGCATATATTGTTATATTAATTAGTAGGCATCCTACAAGGACTTTAATTCTGGATGCACATTAAAATGATAAGAAAATTAATCTTGAAATTCTTTTTAAAACTGAAATTTATGCTGAGTTTTAATTTGGAAATTTTAATGTATTGTGAATATTGATGTAAATAGAGTTAACATTGATGTTTGTGGTAGGAATGTGTTTGTTTAATTTTATGAATGAGGAGGTTTATAAAATTAGGTGAGCAGCCGAGGCGAAAACAGGATCACAGCAGTTTATGACGCCCAATCGGTGGGACTAGAATTTTTTTTGTTGAAAGGACCCAGTTCCCGCATTCAAAGGAGAATATCACAGCAATATATATATATATATATATATATATATATCACATGTAATATTAAATAAACAAATTGATATGATTTATTTAGTACTTAGTTCCATGGCTTATGGCTAGGATATTTGTAATACACTACAATACACACTAACGCACATTTGACCTAACCTTTTTCTGTATTTAATGGACTAATATCTGTATTGAATGTTAAAAATTAATAGCTTCTACTTTAAAAATACGTATTTAGAGTGCGCAAATCTGTAACGTCACTTAGATAGTGATTTAATATTAATATCTCTTTGTAGAAAATAAACAAATTTGCTGGGTATATAACACAAACAAAAGTTCGATATCACAGGTGCCTTAATATTGGTGACAGTTATGTGAAAAAGTAACTAAAAGTGTGGTCTTTCATGTAAAAATAAAATCGTTGCAAAAAGTTTACTTGCTTTTTAAATATCAAAGCGGTACTTAAAAAACGCGCCTCGTATATAAGTTCGAGTGTAGCTAATGTCTATTTAGTATTTGCTTCCCATGCTGGAGATCTCAGAGTCTAATCTGTCCATACTCAACCTTTTCTTATTTCGTTGGGTAAATTAGTACACGCTAAGCTCAGGTAACGTTTTAACAACTTGTAGTTTAAGCAAGGTAGTTAAGGATTGTTCTAGTCTGAAGAATTTATAGGTACGTTAACCTGGCCTTCCACAATGCCTAATTGTGCTCAAAATGCTAGCGCAGCTTAATTATACCTAGCGCAACCTAGCGCAACCCTTAGCAAACCTAGCGCAGCAAAATTGCCGTATTTAAAGGACTAAATCGGTTGGGGGGCTAAATTAACGTTAACCCCCATGCTGAAAATACGTAGTTAGAGTGCTAGCGCTGATTACTTAGACCTAGCGCAACCTAGCGCACCCGAAATAATAGCTAGCGCAGGCATACAAACTTCATTATTTTAGCCTTTTATCTATTCCAGGTGCGTTAACCTGGCCCCCCACAATGTCTAATTGTGCTCAAAATGCTAACGCAGCCTAATTATACCTAGCACACCCCTTAGCAAGCTAGCGCAGCAAAATTGTCGTATTTAAAGGACTAATCGATTGGGGAGGCTAAATTAACTTTAGCCCCCTATGTTGGAAATACTTAGTTGGAGTGCTAGCGCAGATTACATAGACCTAGCGCAACCTAACACACCCGAAATAATAACTAACGCAGGCATACAAACTTCATTATTTTAGCTTTTTGTGTGGGGAGAAAGTTAACGTTAGCACCTTCATGCTGAGGGCATAGGGCATAGGGCTAACGCAACCTAGCGCACACCAAGAGATAGCTAGGTCATGCACAGAAACTTTATTACAGTTGCTTGTTTCTGAGGGCCTTCAGCAATTAGTTACGGCTGTTTCCAAGCAACTCGCTTTCAATATTCTTTTTTTACTAATCTAGGTATAATACACCTGCGTAAACAGAATTCAGTTTTGTAAATCTGAATACGTTTATTGGAAGAGGGAAATTCAATCAAAGGCAATTACATTATTTACGAAATTTCCAAGTTAATAGGTATTCTTAAAACACTAGTTTCTCTAACATAGCCATTATGTTCCGCTATAGTGTGTTAAACGAACAGAATCAGTAAACAAAATAATTGGATAGGTGCGTTAATGTGCCCCCCCCCACAATGTTTGATTGTGCTCAAAATGCTAGCGCAGCTTAATTAGACCTAGCGCAACCTAGCGCACCCCTTACCCATGCTAGAGGAGCAAAATTAGTGCATTTAAGGGATTAAATCGGTTGAGGGCGGAGCTAGATTAACGTTACCCCCTCCATGTTGAAAGATTTAGTTATATTGCTAGCGCAGGTTATTTAGACCTAGCACAACCTGGCGCACCCTATACCAAAGCTAACGCAGCAAAATTACTGCATTTACGTGATTAAATCGGTTGGGGGCGGGGTTAGATTAACGTTTTCCGATCCATGTTAAAAGTACTTACTTATAATGCTAGCGCATGTTACCTAGAGCTAGCGCAACCTAGCCCACCCGAAAAAATACCTAGCATAGGAATATAAGCTTCAATAGGTTTGCTTTTGTTTGGTGGGATAAACGTATATCCATCTGTGGTGTGTCAATCTCTACGCTGCGAATCAAGTTTGTTTCACGCTTCTGAAATCCATCCAATTATTTTGTTTACTGATTCTGTTCGTTTAACACACTATAGCGGAACATAATGGCTATGTTAGAGAAACTAGTGTTTTAAGAATACCTATTAACTTGGAAATTTCGTAAATAATGTTATTGCCTTTGATTGAATTTCCATCTTCCAATAAACGTATTCAGATTTACAAAACGGAATTCTCGTTTACGCAGGTGTATTAGACCTAGATTAGCAAAAAAAAGAATTTTGAAAGCGAGTTGCTTGGAAACAGCCGTAACTAATTGCTGAAGGCTCTTAGAAACAAGTAACTGTAATACAGTTTCTGTGCTTGCGCTAGGTATCTCTTGGAGTGCGCTAGGTTGCGCTAGGTCTATGTAATCGGTTCCAGCAATATGATTTAGTTCCTCCAGCATGGAGGGGCTAACGTTAACTTAGTCCTACCAGATAAAAAGCTAAAATAATGAAGTTTGTATGCCTGCGCTAGCTATTATTTCGAGTGCGCTAGGTTGCGCTAGGTCTAAGTAATCAGCACTAGCACTCTAACTACGTATTTTCAGCATGTGGAGGGGCTAACGTTAATTTAGCCCCCCAACCGATTTAGTCCTTTAAATACGGCAATTTTGCTGCGCTAAGTTTGCTAAAGGGTGCGCTAGCTTGCGCTAGGTATAATTAAGCTGTGCTAGCATTTTGAGCACAATCAGACATTGTGGGGGGGGGGAGGTTAACGAACCGATGAATTTATACGTAACTAAGCCTATCTTTTTCATATCTGTTAGTAATTAAAAAATGTTGTAATCTGAAGCACTATAAACAAATAGATAATTAATGTTTTCTCACACTCTTATAAAATCCGTGTATAGAAGATTCACACATATTTTAAATGAATGATTGTTTTTATTGTGGCATCATCATCATCATTTTGTTTTCGACCTTACTTAAGGTCGGTTTGACGCAGCTCTAACTTCTTTTCTATTCTGTGCTAATCTAAAAAGTTCTACATACCCTTCACAACCTAAATTTCTAATAATTTGACTAATATAGTTTGGTCTAGGTCTTCCTATATCCTTCTATCTTTTTCCTATCCACCTGGCTCTACATAGATATTAGCAACCTGATGGATGTTAAAGAACTCTAACATGTTTACATGATTACCATTTATAAGCAAATGAAATATAACCTGGTTATCTGCTTCAGAAAGGAAAAGTGTTAAATTATATGTTATGGTAAGGCTTAAGCAACGAATCGCTGCTAACATGCCAGACCGCTACCTAATTGTGAGTTATGCCATGGTGACGTTTATTAAATTATATGTAATGGTAAGGCTTGAGCAACAAAACGCTACCAACATGCCAGACCGCTAACTAATTGTAAGTTATGTCCTGGTGACATTTAGTTAACTGATTTTTATTTTTCTTTTTGTTTTGTTTTCGAACTTACTTAAAGTCGGTTTGACGCAGCTCTAAATTCTTTTCTATTCTGAGCTAGTCTAAAAAGGTCTACATACACTTCACAACCTAAATTTCTAATAATTTGACTAATATAGCTTTGTCTAGGCCTTCCTACTCCATTTTTATTTGGTAGTCTATAATCTAAGACTTTACTAAATAGTCCCTCATGTCGTAACTGGTGCCCTATCATTCTATCTCTTCTGACCTTCAATTGCTTCCACATACAGGGATCCTCACCTATTCTTCTATAAACTTCCTCGTTTGTTACTCTATCTGTCCAACTAATCTTTAACATTCTCCTGTAACACCAAGTTTCAAAAACTTCTATCTTTTTCTTATCTACTTCTTTAACTGTCCAAGTCTCACTACCGTATAGTTGAACGCTCCATACGTACGACTTTAAGAAACTTTTTCTATTATCTAAACTAATACAGTATTGCCCGAAATAAACAGTACTGAAATTGTAATTGTTTTGTATATTTAAAAAATACATATTATTGACACTTTATTATATGTTCTAAATGTGCACCTCCTCGTTCGAGACAGACTTCATAACGATGTTCTAAGTTTCTGGTCATGTTATTGAATAAGAGTTGTCTCAGGGCTGCGAAGAAGACTCTAACGGCATCCTTTAATTCATCGATGGTTTGTGGTGCCCGTTTGAAAACGGCATTTTTAGCCATGCCCCAAATGTATGCGTCTGGAGGTGTGAGGTCTGGAGAATGTGAAGGATAAGGGAAGTCAGTAAATCGTGATATGAATTTGCTTGGAAAATGTTCTTGAAGAAATTGACGAATTGCGGCAGCAGTATGGCAAGTTGCCCCGTCCTGCTGAAAAATTGGTTTCGAAATGCCAAGTTACGTGCACGACAGAATTGACGTAGATCAGGGATAAATCGTGTTAAAATTTGTCTGTACCTCTGTTGATTAAGTGTGACTTGCCTACCATTCTCTTCGATAAAGTACGGACCAATGATTCCGTGTCCGGAAACAGCACACCAGACACTCACTTTTTCACTATGTAAAGGAACCTCTTGAACCTCATCGGGTCTGGCAAAGCCCAGAAATCGATTTGTGCGACGATTCACATAGCCTGACAAGTGAAAATGTGCTTCGTCTGAAAACCAAACATTTTCAAAATTCAGGTTTTTCATACTGTAACGCGAGAATTCTGGCGCAATATTCCACTCTACTGCGATAATTCCGAGGATGTAGTTGTTGATGTACCTGAATCACATACGAAAATGTACCCAGCTCCTTCAGGATTCTTTGAAAGGAAGTTCATTTTAAATCAAGTTTTAACGCTGTCCTTACCTGGCTGACTTTCGGATTTTCTAAGATTTGCTCAAAACACGTTCATGGTTATTGTTGTTGTTAACTGTCCTGGGACGCCCTGAGTTTCCTTTTCGTTGGCACAATACACTACCTGTATTTCTAAACTTTTCAATAACCTTCAAAATTACAGCATTACTTGGAGAACGTTTATTAAACCTTTGTGTGAATTGATCAGACACGTATAGCAAACTTGCACCATTACGTCGGCCGATTCCGTATGAACGAAAATAATGCTCTACCAGAAACACTTTCTCCTCTGTACTTAACACCATTTTTAACAATTAGGCCCTACTAATTACTTGTTTGAGGTTTACTTGACAGGTCTATACTAGCTAACTTGAGTGTGACAGCGCACGCATAAAAACACCGTCAACTTAGTTTCAGTACTGTTTATTTCGGGCAATACTGTACTATTAGCTATTAGTAAGTTTTTCTTTTTTAAAAACATTTTTCTAGCTTGAGCTATTCTAGCTAGTATATCCCTTCTGCTACGTCCATCCTTTGTAATTATACTACCTAAATAGCAAAATCCATTTACCTCCTCTAACTCGGTATTACCTATTTTTAATTTTGGTTTAGAACTAGGCTGTAACTCACTTGTCATTATCTTTGTCTTTACTGAGTTAATTCTCATACTATAGTTACTCCGTAGTATCTCATCTAAAATATTTAAAAACTCTCCTAACTCTTTTCTAGACTCTGCTATAATGGCTATATCATCTGCAAAACGTAACATGTCTATTTTCTGTCTCTGTACACTAATACCTATCTCTTTTCTCTCTCTAGCTAAGTTTAAAGCTTCCTCAATATAAACAATAAAAATCAAGGGAGATAGTATACAACCCCGTCTAACACCATTTGTAATCTTAGCTTCCTTTTCTCTTTCATCAAATCTAATTACTACGCTTTGGTTTTTATATAGACTGTAAATAATTTTTCTATTCCTATTTTTTGCAAAACCCTGAACATAACATTCCAATTAACCCTATCAAATACTTTTTCTAAATCTACAAACGCGAAATGAGTTTTTTTATTTTTTTGTAACCTTTTTTCGATAATTACCCTAATCATTAGTATCGGTTCTCTAGTCCCTCTGTCTTTACGGGATAATAATATTTTTTCGAATTCTATTGGAACCTCACCTGTGTCATATATTACTTTTACTAGTTCATATAATCTATCTAAAGTTTTCTGACTTGCATATTTTATTAATTCTGCGGGAATATCGTCTATCCCTGGCGCTTTATTTAGTTTAAGATTCCGAACAGCTCTATCAAATTCCTCTCTTAATATTAAGAACCCTATTTCTACATCCTCTTCTTGGTCGTTTTCTAACTCATCCATATCGTCTCCCTTATATAAATCTTCTAAATATCTTTTCCATCTATTTGCTACCTCAACTTTATTTATTAGAAGCTCATTATTCTCGTCTCTAATACCATTATATTTTTTCCTATCTTCCCCAAAAAACTTTTTAACTGCCCTGTAAGCCCTGTCTGTCTTACCTAGTCTCAAATCATCTTGTATTCCCTTACAATTTTCCTCCATCCATTTATTTCTAGCTTTTCTACACTCATGTACTATCTTATTTCTAACTCTATTATATTCTTGCTTACTTTCACTATCCACTTCTCTGAAAGGTTTAAGCTTTCTTCTATTTTCTATTAAATCTGATATCTCCTTTGTTACCCACGGTTTTCTCGCTTCTATTTTTTTCTTACCTATAGTCTGTGTTGCTGTATCATGTACAGTCAGTTTTATTTCTTTCCATCTATTTTCTACGTTCCCTCCTACAGCTATCTCTTTGCTCTTATTATCTAATACTTGTTTATATTCCTCTTTTACCCTAGATCCCATCCCTCTCTTTTAACCTTTCTCAATTTATTGTGGCAGCTTATGGGTATTTTTTATACACTCAGTTTATTGTTCTATCTGTTCCTAGTTCGAAAGTGTTATTAACAATTGAAGAATTAAATAGTTTTTCGTTTTAAAATAAAGCCGGTGGCCTAAATTGGGGTTATAGCTACAATATAAAGTCTAGGCTCATTTTTTGCAGCAGAAAATGTTAAATAAGGGCTTTTGGGTATACTGTTTTGCTTGTAGATTAAAAAAAAATTATTACAAATTAAATCTAAAGCTTCACATTTTGAAAATTATATACCGCAAGCTGGCAATTCCAGAGGTTGGCTTTTGATTTTTTAGTAGTAAAAGGTTACTTTTAAGGTAAAAGAAAAGAAAATGATTCAAATACAATCGGGTGCTGGGAGTTTTTCTTCAAATACCCCTTCTTTCCCGCTATATGATATTTCATTTACTGCTTTCTGAATTAGAACATATTTTTCAGTGTACAGCTTGTTGTTCTAGACAATGTAACTTGTTTAGTTTTGTTTAAATGATAGACAATGTTTGAAAAGGTTTCTACAAATAACATATTTATTTAAAAGACAAACATTAAGAAACCCAAAAAATATTTATGTAGGAACTTCCGAATCTCTTTTAAAAATCTGTAAAACATAATGACCCTCCAATATCAATTGATGTATGTTTCGGTAAGATAGTTCTGATTGATGACGTCGCTATCGTGGCTATGTCCGGCAAATAATGATCGGCATATTGAGATTTCCTTCCTGTACAGCTCGCTTGTGATCGACGCATGGTTGAACGATGATTTATAGCATCAACTTCTATACCTCTCTTTTAATACTTCAAATATATTTCATTAGACCACGAAACATTGAGATACGATGCCGTAATAAAACAGATATACGAAAGCTTTTTGTAAATGAAACATCATTTCATATTACACTCTAATTTTTGCTGCAATTAACGAAAGCTTCTCGTTGAACAGCAGTAATGAGTATCATGGTCTCAGGGTACCCTGACAAGCCTTGCCGTTTGACATGGAGCGGTGTCCATTCGATGCAATGTGCGTTGGTCCGTAAACAGCGTCACCACATCCCCAACTGACATCCTGCGTATACTGACATCATACACGAAGTCGACATGAAATGCGTAAATTTCCCGTCAGTTTGCGCTGAATTTTGTGAACGAAATGGATTGGTTTGAAGCTTGCTTAATAGAATGTAGGAAATTGCATGTTAGCAGTGCTAAACTGCATTTTGTTGTTTTTTGTGTGAAAAAGTCATGCAACAACATAGTTTTTGCGCTGATTAGTCTTCAATATTAAACTATAAATCTTTATTTCAATATCAATTGAAGGGTTACGTAACAAAAACTGTGCCTCTATGGAAAAATTAATATAACCATTTATTTTTATTCATAAAAAAATACAAACTTTCAACACCGTATTATGTTGATTTAGATGCACAATTAGAGAAAATTATATCACAATTTAACTAGTGCAGGAGAGACTTGGATCAAAAGTAACAACTAACATTTCAGTTCATTGGTCAAAAGATTATTAATAAAGTGGTTCTCAAAATTGAATCGGTTTGATTTAATTACTAACTATTTAATAAGTGAACAATTTTAGTAAGAAAATCCTGGGTATTACAACTGATGCCAACAGTGAGGCCAAAATAAAACTCGAAACCTTCCTCATGTATAGTGTATTAAAAATTTTTTAAAAATATGTCACAACTGGTTTCAATATCAATCAGATATCATCCTCAGGTGATTACAATTTTGCTGAAATAATGTTATTCAACAAATTTGTCTGCGTACAATCTTTACAATAACCAACGAAAAAATATTTTTCTAAAAATATTGATTTCTTCTTATGTTTAAAATTAACAGTATTTAGATTATAAATTACAATGTAATGTAACATTCTTTTGTATCTACTTAGTTTAACGAAAAAACCACTCATGCTTTCAGAAAAAGCAGATGAAATTACCTATCACTACTTTCCCGACGCATGGAAAGCAGCTATAATGCTCCCTGTATGTTTGTTGTGGTTTGTTTAGCATTCTTCTTAATCTTCTTTGGGAATTAACCCACTCATAGTTTTTAAAATCATCTTTATTTACGTTTCGATCCATGACCAAGGGTCGTTGTCAAAATAATAAAAACTTCAAATTTGACATTTATGGCATAAATTGAAGGTGACTTTGATTTATTGATGTTTGAAATATTTGGTTTAAGTACACTAAGCAAAAATTTTTAAAGTTTAAAAGAATGATTGCCTTCAATTTGTGTTGCGGCCTGGGACCGACTTTTTTTAGGTAGCCAATACGCTTAACGTGAAATCAGCTGATTAATTTTTATTGGTGATTTTTATACAAATTCAATAACTTGGTTTATGATTACCTGTTGTTTTTGTCTCTGAATTTGCCAGTGGTTTTACTAATCTCATGTATTAACGATTTTTATTGAATATGTTTTATGTCTAAAAGTGTGTAGTTTTGTTTAACAACCTAAAATTAATATTTATTTATTTCAAATAATATTGATTTTGTATTTAATGCAGAGTTGGAACTACAATTGCGTTGCACTTATTACCGAATCAATGGCAAAGGTACCATTACTGTAATTTAGCGACAATTAATGATAAATACTGACAACATATTAAATCAAATTGTTGGACAAGCTTGAATATGAACAGTATTATATTTCGATGTTATATTTGTTTTGGTTTGAAGATAGTAATTGAATTTAACCACAATGATGTTGTATATAATTTATGTTTGTAATTTGTAATGCCACGATGTGTTTAATTTTTAAAAGTATGTTTTAACCGATGCAATCATAATGAATAATTTTTAACGTTTGCTTACTAGATTTCATATATATTTAACTAACATGCATTTATATAAACATTTAGTGCCTAAATCTGGGCTTGTATTTGTGCTATACAATTTTGATATATTTTGCTGCCTACATGTTTTATAATGTTTGATATTTGTGATGCATTTGACATTTTTATTTTATGTGTCATTGTTATATTTCAGCATATTTACCACATATTCCACTGCATCTCTCATATCTCCATTTAAACGTAATTATATGTTTGCTGTTTTTGTTTATCCTATTATCTAGCCGATGTTCCTATATTATTAACTAGTATTTAACCTTTGTACTAATTGTTGTGATGGAATTAAATTGAACCTCTGGTATGATCGACCTCCACGTGCCTACGCGTTTGCATCTATGACTATGTTGGAGATACTCTATTAAATGACCAGCGCTTTTTCAACTATGCGCAATCATACCATAAGTTCATTTCAGTGATTCAGGTTGTCTTGCCAATGTACTTGTAGTTGTGCTCTTTTGCAAATAATAGGAAGTTCGGTAGTCTCTATGAAATATTTTGTAACACGGGCTGGAAACTGTTAATGTATGTATGAGGGCGCGTGTGGTCGAGCCTTGTTGAATAGTACTAACATTTTGTGTCCTTGCGAGGAGGAACATTGGTAGTCAAGGTGCAGGTCATCTTCCTAGAGTCCTCCCTTTTCAACTTTAGCTGGGTAGTATTGGCCTCGCCGACCTCAATACCTACCAGAAAAGACTAGCTGGTTTACACTAACGTTTTTTCAGTTGTCATGTGAGATATGCCTGGGTAACAATTGACATCCCATTAAATTCAATGTTGATGATTTGGGTATTTGTACGTGACCCGTCCTTGTCGAGATGTGCCAAATGCAGTTGGAAGTGTGCGGGCAGTTTGGGATTTTCTCTGCCGTGCTCTTTCCCCAATCGCCTAGGTTGAGTACGGCACTGTTTGCTTTGAATGTCAATTTCTTTGCTTCCATGCGAATGACCTATAGTGATTATTTTTTTGATTAAACGATAAGTTAGGAAACTGCTGTAGTTTGATTTCAAACCTTTACGCCTTAACGCCATCTTCTCAGTGTGAATTTGGGTTACATTATAACAACACAACGTAAGAGTCACCGAGCCACTGCCACTAGGTCTTAGATCATGGAGCCCGGTGTACCCTATAGAGGGCGTTTGGGTCAACTTTTAACTCGGTTTCTCTACAATACTACGCACATAACTGGAGTAGCTTGGTTCGTAAGAAACGAAGTAATTAGAAACGACCTACAAATGGACACCTTTTTCGAGCACTGCGAACACCACGCCACCAACACCTTCAATACCATCGATACCACACACATTGCTTCCATACAAGCCACAGCACCTAAAGAGGGCACGCAGCAGCAAAGAAAGAAACGATCAACAACACTGTTTGATGACTAATTCACAAGACTAAAACACCACAAAAACACAATTTAACAGATATCAACAATGCCTCAACGAGAGGTGTTCCTGTATCACGACGCCGACGCCTCTTACATCCACATCTTAGCTAGTAGTGCTTAAGTGTTAACCTGCCCCCACGAATGGTGCGCTGCATCACAACACCGCCGCCAGCTACGTCCACACCTGAGCCAGCGGTGCTGAAATTATAATCTACTGACGCCGACAACTCAACGACTGGCACAATGCACCACGACGCCGACGTTTCCTACACTCGCCGCATGCAGTAAGTCATATCTGTAATTATCTTCCGAAGTCCTCCAACCTGTCCCCACCCTGGAGTTTGACGAAGGCTTATTAACTTGGTTGTATATATATATATATATATATATATATATATATATTCTTATGCTCTCCCCCCCCCCTTTAATATGATATTTACTTTAACTGTGGTTTATTTATTTACCTTTTTTTTATATTTGACAGTGTGAAAATTTTGATTCTTATATTTCGTGCTTTATCTAAGTTTGGTCGGTCTACAAAACAAAACTATATGAATATGCCTGGACTATTGAAACTCGCCTTCTCAGGGTATCCACACCTACCTACCGTGGGTTCAGTGATAGGTAGATGGTCACTACACCAACCAAACTGCACTACCTTTATTTTAGTACATGTAACCTTATATTTGTATATGCCAAATTTTTAATAAGCAGATCCACGTAGCCTTGTGCCAAATCAATTACTCTTACAAATTTTGACTTTGACGTATTAAAAACACAGTACTCACCCGATTTACGCGTCGCTGTAGGCCTCTCTGAAATCTGGCTCAAAATCTCTATCACCGGATGGGTCTTCACACTGCGTTGCACTATCAGTATGGCTCCTCTGCTTTCCAGACACCAGGTTTTGTTATACTTAATTTTGATATCCCCCAAATCTATAAATAATGACCAAATTTAGAATTTTGAGTACCTTGCAATTTTACTTCCCCCGCGCTAATTTTCCTATAGTATGCCTCCTTTCCGTATAATACTCCTGCTAATCCAATGCTTTCCTTTCTTTAATCTGCTCGTTCCAATTCTATGCTCCTTTCTAGTTTCCACTCAATACCAATCTATCCGCAATGCACTATCCAAATCATTCCAAGTAGTTTCTCCTTCAGTCTAATAAATCCAATCCAATTTCTTTCTGCCTTAATCCAACTCGTTTCAAACATCCACTATTAATTCCGCCTGTTTCAATGTCGCTCCAATCCACTCTTACAACTTTCCACCCGTCTTTACTATTATTATTATTATTCCACTCACTTATCTTTAATCTTCTTTGTTTCAATTAAAGATTTGAACTTTTCAAAATAATTTATTTACTCTTTTTAATATTCAAATTAGCGCAGTATACAAAAAAACACGTCTTGTTACAAAAATATTTTAATCAAATCTCTCTTTATTTATGTTTACCTAGGTGATATCACCTTTTAAATTATGCCTACTCTTTATACATTTTACAAATCCCCCTATCCAATTAAATCGTCCCAACTAGTTTGTGTCACTAATACCTATAATTCATCTTTTACCCTTTACAATTTTATACTTAAATGTTCAATCATTGGTTCATATGACCGCGTCACCCTTCAATCAGCTTTGACAATATTTTCACTTATAATTTTGATACTACAAGTTTGTCCAAAGGTTGATTCTACTAAATAAGTACCGAAATGTTTCACATATAAACCTGGCCCTGTGTGGAGAATAGTGGAACCTCTACAGACGCATCCGGTTTTTCGATCAGCAAATGTACATTCTTTGGCTTATTAACGTACAACTTAGTATAAATCCTTGGATACTGTGCTTTCTCACGTCATCAAGTCATTGTTTTACGTCTTGGCACTTATACTTTAACTAATATACTTCAAATACTTTAACATTTGTAAAGTACGGCAAACACAAAATTTTCAGTTACGTGATCTGATATTTGGCTTTATTTGGCATATACTCAACCTTCAAACAAAATAATCTTTATACCCTTTTAGCTATTACTAACACTTCAATATATATATACATATATATATATATATATATATATATATATATATATATATTGCTGTGATACTCCAGCCCCTACGATGTTTTATTAATTTTTAGCCTCACGGTTGGGCATGTCATAAAATACTATGTTACTCTTATTTTAATCAACAAGCCCCTACGATGAGCGTCATAAATTGCTGTGATATTTTTATTTGCACCTTTGATCAATCAAGCACGTATGATGTGAACTGTTAAGTTATGGATTCTCTTTGCTTCAACTTGCTGATTTAATTAAATAAAGCAATTCTACAATACACAATATAATGATTAAATATTTACAACTTTTAAAATCTTTTCCTTTTCAGAATATTTACATATACCAGATTTATGAGATTGAAGCCAGCAAAACTAGCCTTTTTGCTTATATTTAGAGACCTTTTGAAACGTTTCAAGATGCCTATTACCTTTCATAAATTGATCAATGAAACTACTGTTTTGTTGACTCTTACATATACGAAAAATATTGAATTAAAACAGTTTTCACTAATAAATTATATCAATATCGCTAACCTGGAATGGTTCTGTAGTTCCTCTGCATCCCCCAAGAGTTTTTGTGTCCAGTCTGAATATTTAGAGTCGAATTTGGAAGTCGACATCAAAACCAAAATACTATCCAAATCGCTATTAGAATCCAATTCCATAAATTAAAATCCCATTTAAGGTTCAATTTGAATATCAGTAAATAAAAGATTTTCCATGTCCGTAATTAACAAGACAGTAATAGAACATTTACCATGTCAGTATTTAACAAGAAGTGATTACCAAAAAGTAATTAACCAGAAGTAATTAACCAGAGTAATTAACAGGAGTAATTAACGGGAGAAATTACCAGGAGCCCTGTTTTATTTATGTTAGAAATGTATTTTTATTAAGTCGTTATTTACTTACGTCTATAATAGATCGGCTCACACTTGCACAATTCGTACACTTTTCAAAATGATTTTAATTTGCTTTTGTCTCACTGGTTACGTAAATAATTTAGCACTTCAGAGTATCGTCGTAGCCTAGTTTATAATGTATACTAAACTCGTCGCTCATTCCTTATCGTATTTAAAGCAGTACCTCTCTTGTTTTCCATTGGTTCATTCAAGTTTTGGGACGACACATTTTGCCTTTACCTTTGTGTATTCCGGGAATTTTACCAATTGTTTAGTTCAAATACTCGGATGAATGCTTGACTTGTCACGTATTACACTCACCAACCATGGTATTTAATTGAGAAATTTCATGAATTTCCGTTTATTAAATCACGTATTCATTGTTTATTACTTATTCTAATCTAAACCGAAATAATCTGGTGTCTGTTTATTTTCTAGTTAATATTGGATTTTTGAACAAATGAATTCTTTATGTCACGTAAGATTTTCAAATAATGCATAATTTAGACTGCGTATACGATGATATATTTAACGCACTTGTTAAATATTTATCAAGCCAATTCGTATAGGTTTCCCGTTGATTTAATTTTGATGCATTTTGTTACGTTTTCAAATCTTATCTTATCTTGTAACTACTCTTGGATATTTCTATTTCTTGTGCGTTTAATCTCATGTATTTTTATGTACAGTGTGCTCTCAACTAACAATATGTATAGTGACCTATTTACTTTTATAATATCTGTAATTATCTTCCGAAGTCCTCCAACCTGTCCCTACCCTGGAGTTTGACGAAGGCTTTTTAACTTGGTTGTATATATATATATATATATATATATATATATATATATATATATATGTATATTGCGGTGATACTCCAGCCCCTACGATGTTTTATTAATTTTTAGCCCCACGGTTGAACATGTCATAAAATGCTATGTTACTCCTATTATAATCAACAAGCACCTACGATGAGCGTCATAAAATGCTGTGATATTTTTATTTGCCCCTTTGATCAATCAAGCACCTATGATGTGAAATGTTAAGTTATGGATTTTCTTTGCCTCAACTAGCTGATTTAATTAAATAAAGCAATTCTACAATACACAATATAATGATTAAATATTTACAACTTTTAAAATCTTCCCATTTTAGAATATTTACATATACCAGATTTATGAGATTGAAGTCAGCAAAACTAGCCTTTTTGCTTATATTTAGAGACCTTTTGAAACGTTTCAAGATGCCTATTACCTTTCATCAATTGATCAATGAAACTACTGTTTCGTTGACTCTTACATATACGAAAAATATTGAATTAAAACAGTTTTCAGTAATAAATTTGGAAGTCGACATCAAAACCAAAATACTATCCAAATTGCTATTAGAATCCAATTTCATAAATTAAAATCCCATTTAAGGTTCAATTTGAATATCAGTAAATAAAAGATTTTCCATGTCCGTAATTAACAAGACAGTAATAGGACATTTACCATGTCAGTATTTAACAAGAAGTGATTACCAAAAAGTAATTAATCAGAAGTAATTAACCAGAGTAATTAACAGGAGTAATTAACAAGAGAAATTACTAAGAGTCCTGTTTTATTTATGTTAGAAATGTATTTTATTAAGTCGTTATTTACTTACGTCTATAATAGATCGGCTCACACTTGCACAATTCGTACAATTTTCAAAATGATTTTAATTTGCTTTCGTCTCACTGGTTACGTAAATAATTTAGCACTTCAGAGTATCGTCGTAGCCCAGTTTAAAATGTCACGTCACGTATTACACTCACCTACCATGGTATTTAATTGAGAAATCCCATGAATTTCCGTTTATTAAATCACGTATTCATTGCTTATTACTTATTCTAATCTCAACCGAAATAATCTGATGTCTGTTTATTTCCTAGTTAATATTGGATTTTTGAACAAATGTAATTCTTTATGTCACGTACGGTTTCCAAATAATGCATAATTTAGACTGCGTATACGATGATACATTTAACGCACTTGTTAAATATTTATCAAACCAATTCATATAGGTTTCCCGTTAATTTAATTTTGATGCATTTTGTTACGTTTTCAAATCTTATCTTAACTTGTAACTACTCTTGGATATTTCTATTTCTTGTGCGTTTAATCTCATGTATTTTTATATACAGTGTGCTCTCAACTAACAATATGTATAGTGACCTATTTACTCTTATAATATCTGTAATTATGTGCTTTTGTTAACTAGAAGTTTCTTTTATTTATTCTATGACCTCTGTGACTTAACCTACCCCTATACTACCCTATAATTATAGCATATATATATATATATATATATATATATATATATATATATACAGGATAGCCCATAAAATTGGCGAATTGAAGTTATAAAAACTGATGGAAAATGGTGGATGACAGATGTGACGTAAGAAAATGGTATTATCGTTAATCAGTTTTTCTATTATAAAGCGATTAGAGTTTAGCAATTAAAAAATTATTAATTTTAATGAATTTTCTCATTAAAAAACGATTAATGTTAATGAGTTTTCCCATTAACAAGTAATTAGTGTTAGTAGATGGGTGTGGCGGTGTGACGTCAGTAATGGGATGGGCGTGGTTGTGTGACATCAGAGGGAAATGCTGGCAGGTGTAGAAGTGGTGCGGGTGGATCCAGGATGCCTGTCCTTACCCTACTATTTTGCTTCAAAATTTAAAAAATTTTAAAAATTAGGTTGATCTAATTAGTGATTTTGGGAACGAGAGTATTCCTAAAAGAAACCACTGGTCTGACGGGTTTTTGGTGGTTTGGTTTCCTTGATTTGTTCGATGTGTCGTGGTAGAGGACGATTACCTTCAGTGGAGGTGATGTGGCCCAAGTATTCTAGATTGTTGACTCCGAAGGTACACTTGTCGAAGGCTAGGTGTAGCCTGTGTTTCTGAAGTCTCTCGAATATCAGGCGTATGTGCATTAGGTGCTCTTCCCAATTGCGTCAGTATAAGATCCGATCGTCCAGGTAAACGATAACGAATTTTCGGAGTTATCCAAGTAGTACCTCTTGCGTCATTAGTTTTTGGAAAATGGTTGGTGCGTTTTTGAGACCAAACGGCATTACTTTAAATTGGTAACAGCCGCCATCTGGGGGGGGGGTGAAGGCGGTGTAGTGTCTGGGGGTTTTTTCCATGGGTATTTTCCAGTATCCGGATTTCAAGTCGATGTTGGAGAATACTGTTGCTGTTCCCAGATCTCGTAAGATTTCATGTATGACTGGTAAATGCGAGCTCTCATCCTTGGTGATCGCATTGAGCTTGTGATAGTCCACGCAGAATCTGGCTCGTCCATCTTTCTTCTCAACGATAACTATTAGGGAACTGTAGCTTGATGTGCTGGGTTCGATGATTTTGCTGTGTCAGCATATGCTCTACTTCAGTTGCGATGATTTTCTTCTTGTCAGGAGAATATCTATACGGTGGTGTGCGGAATGGAGTGCAGGTTGTGGTTCGGATAATGTGTTGGGTACTGGCGGTGGTGGTATCGTGACTGCTTTCGATAAGGATGGATTGGAATTCTTGCAGGATGTCTTGGAATTCGGGTATCAGGGGTAGTGGGAATTATTGTTTTGGTGTGGCGATTGGTTGGTTAGGGTGACGTCGATTTTTGCTCGTTCTCAGTGCATTGTGCGTCGTTGGTGAATCCTAAAATGGATACGTCCTCGATCATAATCCAACATGCCTTTGTGTCTTACAAGCCATCGCTGTTCCAGAATGACTTCTTCTACGAGGTCAGTCACTACCATGAATTCTTCGGTGTCGGTGGTTTACCCAATGTGGAATGAAATGGTTATACTGCCTAACACGTTCAGTTGTTGTCCGTTCCCTGCTAGTTGTGCGGTTGTTCGGCTTTTCTGGATGTAAGCCCCTTTTGGCACTTGATCCCTTCTGATCAGACAGGTCCTCCGGTCGTTCGGCGGTCTAGGATTTGTTGGTCTATAGGTAACTGTTGTGCGTGACATCTCTTTGATATTTGCTTCGATTCTGATTAGGCGGGTCACCATTTCTAGTATCCTAGTGGGGATGTGGCACTGGATCGGGTTTCGCAGTGCTAGAAGCAGCAGATCGGTGAGTATCTCCAAGGTTTCGTTAATATCTTTTTTTAAGCGATGGGCTTAGAGTGCCTTGGTGCTTAAGAACGCTGCGACTGCCTGTGTGGTTGTTTGTTGTGTGCCAAAACATTCAGCGGTTAGTTTGGTATTGATGGCTGGGCTGTTGTACTCGTCTAGGAACAGCTTTCTAAACTGGTGGTAATCAGGTTCAAACGCTTCGTAAGTGGCTCACCAAATAGCTGCAGATCACCGTAGCTGCGCTGTAGTGGTAGGTATGTCGGTCTCGATTATTTCCATCTTCTGGAGGAACTCGGACGGGTCCCCTAGTGGAGTGCCCGAGAAAGTTGGTTCTTCGGTGTTTACTGTGGTGATGCGATGCAGGTCCTCCACTAGTTTCTCAACGGTGGTCGTTATTTGAGGTTAAGCACCACTGGATTGTTTCAGTTCCAGAACTGTTGATGGTGTTGTGCTGGTCCTTTGAGTAGGTGGATGTTGTTCGGTGACGTGTTGCATCTCTGCAAGTTGGTCTGGCTCCATGTCTCAGGTATGTTGTTCTGGGTCCGTTACAGTCTCCTGCCCGTAATCATCTTCTTCTGAAGGCCCCTGACGTTGGGCGACAATTGTTATCCGGGTGGGTTCCCGGGACTAAAATATTATGCAGCCATATTTGTATAACAATAAGGTTTGATTTTATTTCGGCAGTTCGAATAAATTAGAACGTATATACAACAACTACAATCTAAAATATATACAAGGATGAAATATATACAACAATTGCAATTTAAGAAATAACGTACAGGGGTGATATATATATATATTGCTGTATTAAGGGGTTGTTTAAGGGTGTACTTTATAGTAAAGGTCGTTTAGAAATGAGAAATTACCATAGGAAGCAGAAGGCTGCATTTATTTAGTAAAGAATTGAGAAATCGAGATAGTTTGTAAATAGTAAGCAGTCAACACCCTGTATATAAAGTATAAATAGTTTTAAGCGACGCAGATAGACATAGGAAGACGCATAGTTAGCGTAGGAATAAGGAAGATATGCATTAAGTAGATAGTAAATATTTAACACCATGTAGATAAAGTTTTAGCTAATTTAGGTAAGGCAAGTAATGATACTTTTCAGTGGAAGCATGCGTATTTTATACGTAAACATAATAAAGTGTAATTAAACACGCATTCAAAAGAGTTCCATGCAATTAGGTTAATAGAGAGATAAGAAATAGAGCTTCAGGAAGCATATAAATGCGTACAAATAGTTAACCATTCTTGATAAGAAAGAAGATTAAAAATTGCGTAAATAACATGCAGATATGAAAATTAAAAGTCGAATTGCACCGCATGTTTGATACCGAAAACAGCTGCGAGCAGGTCACAATTATTTGAATGCATAGAAAATTACATCAGAAACTACTTTAAATGCAAATATTTGATTGGTTAAAATTAGCGACGAGTTTGTAGACCATACCCACTGACGGAGTGGGAGATCAATGATATATTAGCAGGTACAGTGATAACGAACTCAGTTTTGAACTCAACAAAGGCTGAGGTGCGCCACTATGAAATAAAGTGATACGTAATAATAATTTGAAGTGAAAATTACGATTGCCGATTAAACGTAAGTAGATTTTGGGGAATTTTATTTTAAATTAAAACATATTAATGATAGGGCTTCTAAGTCCGGGGAAAATAAACGACGATTTTCAAGTCAGGGGAGAATTATAACAAGAATTCTAAACTGAAGCCGGGGAAAATAAGCGATATTCTGAGAATAGATGGAATTCAAAGTTTGGGGAGATTGATAAGAAGTAATAAGTCTGAATGAGATGACAATAATTTGGAGTGCATAAGTATAAGTTAATAATGGTAGTCCAGAGGGTGATGGCAATAATTTAAATGCAATGGTTCAAGCCTGTGGATAAACAATATTTCGAATGGGCATGTAATAATCCTGAATTGGGGGAAAATAATTTTTATTCAAATGGATGGCTTAATGCATGGGAAATATTAGCGATTCGTCAATTGCGAGAAGGAAATACTGAAGAAATAGACCAGGTTAGATTTTTAGTTATAAGACATTATTTTTCTATTTTTTTATTTGAATATTGAATTTGCTTAATATAAATGAATGTGAAAAAGTCAGCAAAACAGAGGACTTCAATGCGCATAAAGTGCGTGATATGATAAGAAGTTTAGAACGTTCCACACTTCTTCTTTTATACAGATAATAGGTTTTTTTTGTGACTTTGGGTTTGATTAAAAAGGTATATGATTTTGATAAATGAGATTTACAACATTCATTAATTGAAAAGTGTATTTTAAATAATTTACAAAAACTGTACATAATATTTGTTTCATTATATAGAATCGAATTAACTGAATTTATAATTCCAAATAAACGCTAGTCGTGGTCATAAGATAAAGTTAATGGGAGTGATTTGATAATTTAAACAATCAAGGAGGAGCTATAAGTTGGATACGAAATTGATAACGAGTAAGGCGGTAACATATCAAATTTTGTTATTGGTCGACAAGGTAGGTTCAAGATAAAATCCAGTTAAGTCCTGGAGGGAGTTTATAGCAATAGTCCCAACGTTGGAGATTGAGAATTCCAATTCTTGTTTATACATAGCAATTTATTTATATGTCGACCAACTGATGGGGCGCGAATAATTTAGGGAGCATAGCAATATTAATATAAAAGCCCAACGTAGGGGCTCGATAATTCCAGTAGTACATAGCATATATATATATATATATATATATATATATATACAACAATTACAATCTAAGAAATAACAAGGGTGAAGTATATACAAAGGTCTATAGGTATTGTTCAATCTGCGTCGATTCGCGGCGTCTCGGTAGGCCTTTCTCACAGCGAATTTCTGGGGTCGTCCGGGTGGACGAGTATTGGTTCCACGCCGTGGTGCTGCTTATGCAGCGCTGTGGCGTCGGTGTCGGAGGGCTAGACAAAGCGCCTAGGCGTCGGCTTCGGCGTCGTAATGCTGCCTCGGGCTCAGAGCAGAGCCGAGGTCTTCTTCGACGATGCCCCGGGCTAGGAGAAGCACCGGGATCTTCCGGTGGTTGCTTAGGCTAGGAGAAGCGCCGAGGTCTCGACTGTTTCTTCACTAGGCTAGGGAAAGCGCTAGATGATTGAGTCCAGTGACGGTCTTGTCGAAATGCAGCTCGTTTTATACTTATTCTTGCGGATCGTGGGGCGACATGCAGCCAATCAGCGTGCGCGATTTTTGTGTTGGGAGTTGTGATCATCGTAAAAGGGGCGAGCCGTGTTAGGGTATATAGTTGTTGCCCAGACGCCAACAAGGCAGCAACGTACGTATACCTACCACCGCCTCCGGGCGATCAAAGGTGAGCAGCCGAACGGTGACGTCTTAAGGGAGTTCTCCAGCTATGCGGGGTGCCGAGGAATGGGTACACAAGTAAAGTCGTCGGGGATGCACATTCGTCAGTCCTGTTTAGACGAGCTACCTGACGATGGAGCGGCCTGTGGCGAGTAGTCATCCTGTCGGTCGAAAACCACAGGCCAGGGGACCCAGGATCGGGAATACTGTGTAGTTGGAGGACAACCAAGGGAAAGATCCGGGAAACTGCTCACTGCACCGAAACAAGAGGATTCCAGGAGCAGGTCTCTTGGAATCCAGTCCTACATATTTATTTATTTAAGAAGATCAACCTGTTAGAAACACCACAACAACTTATAGAAACAAAAACATTAACAACCCAAAAAACTCGCTAGAGTTGTAAGGCACTTTTAACGACGCTGAGAGCGTCGTCTCCAGCTACTGCGGGTAGGATATACATACAGGTGTTGTGAACGCGCGCCTTTCTTATAAAGACGTGCATTGTCACGAGACAAGGTCTGTGACAATGCACCTCTATATAGAACAGGGTTTCGTGATAGTAGGATCGTAATAGTGTTTTAAAGGAAAAAGTAGTTTACATAGTTATAACTTGTTGAATTTAGTAATGCTCGGTTTTAGAACCCACGCTATCCTATTTTGGCATACCAGTCTGGAAAAGAGGGGTTCCATAAACATGTTTGTTAAAAAGAAATTTATTATAAATACTTGTTCTCAATGTAAGTTAATATTTTGTAATCGAGATATGTTGTACTATTGCAGGTAAAGGACACATAAGGGAACTATAAAATAATTTTTGCTATTTGACACGGTCCTAATCTCGATATTTATTTGATTTATATTTAAAGTAGCGTGCAGTTGACATGTATAATTTGTCATAGTACGATTATAATTGCGGTCTCTGATACCTCGCATAACCTTGACAAATTGATTGCAACCAAATGAAGGTGCGATTTTTCAATAAATGGGAAATGAGATTCTCGCTTTGCAGCTTCTCATTATTTATTCTTTTTATTTTATAAGACAGCTCACATACCCCAGCATAACAAACACCGAAAGAATCTTTTTCATGTTCGAAAATTGATTAAAACTTTGAGGCGCTCCGGCGTATTTAAGAGCATAAATTCTATGCATACTTCGGTATTGAATTAAAGTGTTGTAATCAAACTCGGGAGCTTTTTCATCCAACTGGGAAATTTATTTATGTGTTGTTCTTCTCTTCCAAAGAAAATACATAAAACCGTAATTGACACGGTGGCTGGTGCAGGTTTGGCTCATTTTTGTACGCAAATGTGATTGGTTTTGTGCAAGATTCATCGGTAGTTTCTTTATATATATCGCCACAGTATAGTCAACTTAACGATATATACATCCTCGCCTCTGAAATATTGGCGCAAATCGTGGAACGCCGTCGAAATTTGATGGTATATAGGTGTAGGTGCCGTTATGGGATGATCGCAGGAGTCTACTGAATTATGGTTATGGACTTGAGGGATAACGTTTGAGTATACGCACGCAAGGATGAGACGCAATGTCGCGCAATATAGTTTTATAGGAGAGTTTTCCTCGAGAAGTGGGTGCGAACAGGACGCTCGAAGACACATTTATAACTTAAATATCTATATTTCATATTTATTCCCTTTGCACTGATTCACTATTAGTGTCGGGTATCAAGGTCCAGCGGTCCGTTTGTTTGTTGAAAAGACACTCCAGGAAAAGTAGCTCACTTAAAGTTAATTGAACACGGAGTCCTGATTGTGTATTTAAAAGATTTTGTACATTTATGATATTTCTTAGAGGCTTCCAGACGAGGACATTTTTAGGACTAGAATCCTAAAGCCTACGAACATGTCTATGCATAATCGAGTAGGATTGGTGCCAAGATATACGAAGCATTTGAAAAATAGGTTTGTGGTATATACAGAGACTTTATACACTGTTAGACTTTCGATTAACTTAGTTGTTAGTTGATTTTATAATATTGATCTTTAATTTCTTTCCTCGTGTTAGTTGCTAACAAAAGGAGTAATTAAAAGATCGTCTATTTACTGAAATGATTATTAAACACAAAAGATCAGACATTTTTTATTACTGTGGATGATGCTTTGCAACAGGTTAGTTATAGATTTTTTAAATATAAAATTCAGTGCATTTTGTGCAAGTGAGAACCTTCGCCAATGTACTTTTAACCGATTAATTGCCGTCTTACTGACAACAAATAGATGACACGTACTCTAAGTTACATACATAATTGATATCTAGCTGGCAGAATTGTGATTACTCTCACTCAACTCAAAAACCACAGGTCTGATGAATTTTCGGCTGAATCGCTTCAGTCTTCTTCTGACCATTAGTAGCTGTTGACTAACGCAATTGTTGTGTAAAACACTATAATTTAATAAGGGCCACTATACTTGCGGCCACGTCACCAATGCTCCACTCGAAGGTACTACATTGAGTTTAAACGCGAAAATATAAACGTGCTTCAGATCTAATCTAACTTCAAAATTAATCGATCCTAAATAAAAATCTAACAAACTAAAATATAAACTAAAATTAGGGTTTGAATAATGGTATCCCTAGTGTTAATTTGGGGTGTGTCCGTTCAACAAGACACACGCGAAAGTAAAAGGAGAGGGATTCGTAATACCGGATAACAGCCGCGAGCTATGGTTGCCGATGCAACCTGAAGGGTCGTCCTAAAACTATCCAAATCTAGCTAACTAATATTAAAAATGGATTTAAATTTCTAAGTGAATCCCTATTTTGCCTGCTCTATAAATTTACAAATTCGTCCTCCCTAATCTAAGTAATTTATTCTATCTTTAGCCTAAATCTATCCTTAGATTTCCCTACCATTCCCTAACTGATTTATATTATAATTACATTCTTCACAATTACAATCTTCGTTCCTATAAAAATGCTGCCACCGAAAATGGCGGCGGAACATCAGGCTAAACAAATCAAGCTCCAAAAATAAATGCAAAATGAATATAAATAAATATAAAATGTAAGTATAAATATAAATAAATATATTTATGTAAATAGATATCTAATAAGCATTAAGTATATAGCAGTGCACAAAAAAAGCAAAAGGCATTGCCCAATTTATCAGGTACACTCGCATAAGCATTATGTCGGCTAGCGCCATTACTCACAAAAACCTGCTCGTTAAATTATTTCAAAATATTCTTATTAATACAAATCAACGCTTATACGAGTGCAGCTGCCACAATTTTCCTTCTTACCTCGATAATAATTTCTGCAGTATCTGAAGATCTGGTCGTCTTCTTACGTCCATTATTATCTTACTGCTAAGTGGAGATAGGTATGCACTGCTAAAGTCCTGGTGAGTATGCACTAAACGTTTTGGGGGAATCACAATTACTATCACTTTAAAGTCCAGGAGGGATACGCGGTTTCACTCTATTTTATTTTCCTTATTTATTTACTGATTTAAATTAATGAGGGTTTTTGATTTAGTTTGTTATTATTTACTTATTTTGATTTATTCCCGATATTCCGCGCGTTTAAGGTTTGACAGTGATTGTTTTAGTGGTGCGTGGGTTTGTCGTGCATATTAGATTTTGGTTATCATCATAATTTTTTTTTTTTTTTTTATTAATTATTTTTATTATTATTTTTTTTTGTACTGGTGTTGGTTATACCATGCTCATATCCATTTCTTATGCCAAGTCAAATCTAAAATTATCAATCCTCCACCACCCCCTCTCCCCCCGATTAATGCGTGGTTATCAGCGTCCAATCTCGCGACCCTTCCTGAAAATTCTTTGAAGGGAGTCCAGAACGCCTTCTGGTTAGCCACTTCCCCGACTTCCTCTAGGCCCTTGCGCCATGCTATGCCTGCGACAGCTAATTTCATATCACCTAACCCGAGATTTGCCGCCTCAAGTAGGCAGTCAAAGAGCACGTACTCTGCGCTTTTTGCGTCCTCGCCGCATTCGCAGCGTTCGTTACCGGTTAAACCGAACTTTTGTAAATATGGTTTCAGGGCGCCGTGCACTGTTAACAGTTGCACCATTTTATGATCGAGTTTCACCTCGATCTTACTTCTAGCTTCTATGCTCGGTATGAATTTGTGGGTCAACTTGCCCGTGGCAGCGTTGTTCCATCTTTTTTCCCATTGTCGGATTGACTTTTCGCGCAGCTTTCTTTTAATTAGAGACCTCGGTATCGACGAATGTGATATCCGAAAGTCGCCCGTCGCGGCTTCCTTAGCTAATTAATCAGCCCTATCGTTTCCTATGTTACCATCGTGCGACCCAACCCAACAGAACTTTAAACGTCGGAACCCGAGCGCCGTATGCCTTGTCCTCCAGACGTCCGCTTGGAGGTCTGTCGAGGTGTTCATATTCGTTAAAGCCGTCAGCGCCAGTTTACTATCACTGATTATATAGTACTCGTCTCTGCCCGTGTAGTTTATTACGTAATTGATAGCCTCTCGTATGGCTACCAATTCGCACTGGAGGATAGTGCTCCAGTTCGTGAGTTTGGTCTGAAACCGAAACACTTCCTTTTATTGATTATATACGACAAACGCCGCACCTGTTTAACTATTGTTCATACGCGAACCGTCCGTGTAAATCCTGATCCGTACCGCGTCCCCATCATCTTCGAAAAATTCGATAACGCTAACATCGGCTGGGTGCCCTAACTCTGACACGACGATTTTTCTCTTTGATTCCCTATTTGCAAGATTCATACTCTCTATAATTTCCTGTCCTTTCCCTGTATTAACTAACCTCCTATTTCTGATCTCCCTAACAACATATTCGACAGGGAGAGTCCTACTGATCACCAGGAGCGCCTCCGTAGAGGTGGTCCTGTACACCCTCGCCGCCTTTACCGCGGTTATGCGTTGCATGCTCGTCAGCTGTCGAGTTTCCCTTACTTTACAACTTTCCGCCCAAACGCATACTGCGTACAGCATCGCCGGCTCTATTGCTTCGGCGTAAACTGTCCTAAGCGATTCACCCCTGAAGCCCCACTTTATTTTTGCCACCGCCATCATTTTATTTGATATTGCGCTGCCCTTACTTTTTACGTACTGTACAAGCGCTTTACAAGATGTGTGATAGCATCCTTAAACGTGATTTTCTTTACTCTTAACTCTAGTTTAGGGGATCGCTGTCCAGGTTTCGTCCCGAAATAAAGCGTCTCTGATTTCAACGTGTTAAATTTTAACTTTACCTGCTGCGACCATTCGTGTAACTTTTTAAGCGCTTCGTTCGGCTTTGTGCGCAAATCTATTAGTAATCGCGATCTGACAATTAAAAGTGTATTATCTGCAAACCCAACGATTGAACATCTCGTGTGCAACCTGACCCTAAAAATGCTCTCATACAACAACTTCCAAAATGTGAGACCAGAGCATGACCCCTGCGGACATCTCTTTTCCACCTCGCGCGACAAAACCTCACCCGGAATTTCAACCTGTACCAATCGCCCCGAGAAATAACTCTCGACTAAAGACATCAAGTTTCGCGGACAATCCCTACCTTCCAATTCGCAAACGATCAATGGCCACCAGGCAGCATCAAATGCTCCTGAAATTTCCAAAGCAACAACGACACAATACTCCTTTGCAATTCGCGCCTGCTTAATTTTTCCGACAACGAACTCTAGTGCGTCGATAGTCGACTTTCCCTTCATAAAACCTAACTGTCGGTTATTATAACCACTGCTGTCTCGCACCAAGTGCTCAACTCGAGTAGTCATAACGCGATCTAAAGCTTTCCCCAGCACCGATAGCAAGCTAATTGGACGATAGTTGCCCGGGTCTGACGCATCCACCTTTTTGGATTTAGGTATAAATTCCACATTCTGAACTTTCCAGCAACGGGGAAATACACCCCTTTCTAAACAAATATAAAATAACCCGGCAAAGACACACGGGGCTAACAGACACGCCTCCAGAGCTGCATCTGAAGTGATTCCGTCACGCCCCAGTGCCTTCTTAGGGTTCTTTCTCCTAAGAGCCCTTACGACCTCGTGAACTAGGATTGCCTGTTCCTTGCGTCTCTGAAGCTTGCTGACGTACTAAATCGTGCGACCCCTCATCCTCTTCGAGATTATCCGATGGGAAGAATTTCTGTAGCAGATATTCTGCCGTGGTTTTAATATCTTCCGTGTATTCGCCATTTGCTTTTCTTAGGATACCGAGCGCGATTTTTGTTGTTTACCCCTTAATACGCGGTATGCGGTTCTCCATGGTTCCTTTTTGGAGTTTCGCGAGCAAAATTCTTTAGATTTATTCGTTCGCGTTTCTTCTATTAATATTTTATATTCGCGGCTGCTTTGATTATATTCAATTCTTGGTTGTTCTCTTATTTCTCCCGAGACGCGTTGATAGCGGCGCCTTAGGTTACGAGTTTGTACCCGCTTGGTGGTTAGTTCACGGGTCTACCAGAGTACGCTATCTTTATATGTTTTCTTTCGCGGCATGGAGTACGACGACGCGTCTACTACCGTGTCGTTTAATTTTTTCGCGAGCGTTTCTATTTGAACGGCTTCTCGGCAGTGTATAGCTCGTTCTCGAGCACGGAGATGCTTTCGCCAAATTTTTCTTTAAACCGCTCCCAATTATCTTTTTTATTACAAAACCGTGGAAATATAGTTAGCTGCTCGTTCGCGCTTGCTTTGGTTTCAATATCCCATGTAATTAATTTATGATCAGAGAGCGTTACCTCGTCCGACTTTAATTACCAATTATAAATGAACTCCAACATCTCGTTTGAGGCTGCAGTAATATCTATAACACTGCTGCCTCTCTGGCCCTCAAACGTAGGTGAATCATTACTGTTGTTGTCTAAAACAGCTATATTCTAAAACATCAGACACTAAATACTAACAATTACCATTCCTGTGTGCAATGAATATCATGTTACGGGTAAAATAGGCGTTAAAACAATTTAATTTTGATTTGCCCGGAAGGGGCGGGAACCCCGTAACAATAAAAAAGGTGCGTCGGCTAACTGCAGTGGCGCGGAAGTGGGTTCCTATGGATAAATGAAAAAAGAATATAAAGAACAATAAAGAAATACAAAAATGATAAACAACACGGTTTCAAATTCAGAATTCTACATTGCGATAACACTTACTGTGAAGATCTTGTCTCTGTCAAAATTGAGAAGCGCCAAACAGTCTGTAATCGCAGGATTCGTGATGTCTTTTCTATTTGGAAGACTCCTATTACGCATAAAACTCCATTGCCTTGGTTTTCTAAAATTGCTCATAATTAAATTTCTCAAAATAAAAAGGCTCTTTCCAAATTCGACTTACATTGGGGTAGCTGGATATTCTTTACAAATCACGGATTGCTTCATCAACAAATTAAATAAAAATCAACCTAAACTAAACCTCTATTAGTATAAAACAAGTTTAATACACATTTAAATCCTTTCCTAAAAATTAATCGTGCTTTATATATCTAACCAGGTATAACTAAAGCCCAAACTAAATTCTTAAAAACCATAACTCTAAGCCATCCACAAACTATTCGCCACTCTAAATTTTCCTGCTTTCCTATTTAATGAGGACATTCGTAAATCCCAAATTATTGGCAATGCCATTCATAAATTAAAAAAACAGTTCAATATCAACTTTGCGCTATAGCATTGTCCTTTTTAAAATATGATACATTTAATACTTTTAATAATCTAAACTTCAATAATGACTTGCATCTCAATATACTAATTAGTCACAACAATTAATCTTCACCAATTACTAAAATACGTAACTCATCATCATCATCAATAGGTTTTCAATCCTGGAACTGGTTATACGCGTACCCTCATTGTTTCCTATTCTGAGCCAACCTACACATTTTCTTGATATTCCCACAGCGTACACTATCTGTGTGCAATACTCTTACCTACGTCTACCTTTACCTATTTTATTTATTATCTCGGCTTCTAATATATTCCGCACTATTCCCTCATACCGTAGTATGTGGTCCATCATCCTATCTCTCCTATATTTGACTGTTATCCACATATTTCCTTCTTTGTCTGTCCGTGATATCATCATCATATTGCCACGTTACGTAGCGTACGGGTCAGATAGAATACTGGGTTAACTACCAATGCGGTAAGGGGAGGGGGGATTCCTAGCAACACAAAAGAATATATCACCAACGATTTTCTATTTACAACAATAAAAAAAAAATAGAAATTTCTATCTAAACAGAAAAAAATTAAATAAAGTTAATATTTAAAAAAGCAATTTTACTCTATGGACAAATTCAATAATTGTTCCACGAACTGGGCATTTCGTAGCTAACATGCAATAAATCTAGCCAGTAAAAAAAGAATTTCGTATCAGCAGATGGGTTAAGTAAAAAAAAAAACATTAAATTTAGAAACCTTTCTAGCAAGAATTTTACCATAAGAAACATTAGCGTATCTAATTTCAAAGTGGGCTTTTTTAAAAAAACGTGTTTTGTTCGTCAGCACGATGCAAATTGGGTTTATCTTTTAGTATGTTAAAAAAAAAACAAATCACATACCTTTGTCGGGATACTTATCTTGCCACCCATCGGAAGCATATCAGCAACAACCATGCTGCTACCGTAATTGCAACAGCGGTCTGCACGCAAGAGTAGTTGATCTACGTCCAAGAATAAGCGGGCCTACATAACAAGCAAATTGGCCTCCAGCTAAGAGCGATGCAATTAGGATCTACACTTCTTATAAAAAAACGTGCATCGCTCTTGAAGTAATTTAGAAAATACATCTAAGGACGAACTGCAGAATCAAATTGAAAAATGTTTAAATAGCAAAAATTCGAGCTTCGATCCTCGTGTTATCAACATCCCCAAAAAGGAGATTAGAAAACTTGAAAACACGGTTTTCGGATAGTTCAATACCTCATTTCAACAAGTCTTTAGATGGAAATTGCATAAGAATCTATTATACGCGGTCGTAATGTATAACCATTTAACGGATATCTAAAACAAGGTATTGATTATTTAATTTTAGCTTAAACTTTACGTTTTGAAATAAATAAGTTTAAAATGAAAATTAGGAGGAAGCGTACTTATTGTAAACAGGATGTTGTCGACGTATGAAACAGTAGAAACGGAAACGATGTGGTTTTTAATTTATCGGCCGTAAATGAACAATATGTCTGTATCTATCCAGTATCTATCTTTTTCGAGTCCCCTTCTACTACTGTCCATACTACTGTCCAAGTTTCACAACCGTACAGTGTTGTATTCCACACATATGTTTTCAGCAATCTTTTCCCTGTGTCTATGTTTGTTATCTTTGAACACAATAATTGCTTTTTCTTGTTAAATGTATTTTTCCTGTCTGCTTTTCCATAAATGGGAAATTATTCGCAAATGTCGGGAAGCTAAAGAACAATGGATTGATGAAAAGTGCAAAGAGGCACAAACTAAGATGGAAATAGGAAAGACACGAACATACAAATTAATTAGAACGATTTTTAGAGATATAAAACCGTATAACAAAAATATAAGGAGCGCGAAAGGAGACATCATGATAGAAAATGTAGAGAAAGTGGTAAGATGGAAAGAATATATAGGAAATTTATATGCAGGGCAAGAACTAACCGCACTAGAACAGAAATCTGATATTGAAAATAATGACTTGGGATATTCTATCTTTAGAAATAATTTTGAATTAGCATTTAGGGGTCTAAAAAATGGTAAGGCACAGGGTGTAGATAAGGTGCAAGCAGAAACTCTGAAAGCCAATAGATAAGTAGTCAAAGAATGTCTCTTCTAACTCGTGAGCTATATGTATGAGACAAGCGAGATACCTAAAGGTTTCAAACGTAACATTTTAGTCCGTATTCCAAAAAGAGAGGCGCAGATAGATGTGAAAATTTTCGAACAATAAGTTTGACAGCAAAGGTATCAAAAATATTAACTAGAATAGTACCAAAACGGATGGAAACACGTTCTGAAGAAATACTAGAAGAAGGTCAATTTGGGTTTAGGCAAAACAAGGGAAGCTCTTAGTGAAAAGGAGACAGTTCTAACAGAGGCATACGGTATGAAAGTTAACAAAAATAAAACTAAAGTATTAGCATGTAACGAAGGTAATAACCCAAGAAGGGAATAGTGCTAAAGATATAAAACAAACATTGGCACGAGACCATGCTGTATTTAACAAGAAAAAACAACTACTATGTTCAAAGACAGCAAACAGTATCAAGGAAAAGGTTGCTGAAAGCATATGTATGGAGCACAGCTGTGAAGCTTGGGCAGTATGATGAAGATATCATGGACAGACAAAGTTAAGAACGTAGTGTAGCTAGAAATGGTATGTGGAAGACAGTAAAAAATAGGAAAGATAGGGTGATAGATCACATACTAAGACATGAGGGAATGGTACGAAATATATTAGAAGCAAAGATAGGAAAAAAGGAAAGTTAGAGGTAGACCTAGAGTAGACTATTGCACAGAGTTAGTCAAAAATGTAGGCTGCGGGAATTTCATGGAAATGTGTGGGCTATCCCAGAATAGAAATCAATCGAGATACGCGTCCAAGTTTCAAGATAGAAAACTTAATGACGAAAAAAATTGTACTTAAACCTGATGATTATTATAAATAATTACAGGTGTTGGTTTTGCAATATTCTTAATTACTGTTAATTGTGTGAAAGGATTTACTGGAAACTATTAATTCGGCGAATGTCTAAGTGTTGGTGGATCTTGGTACCCGCAGGTTGTTTAACCCGGGCGGCTCCGTGGTATAGTTGGCATCCATGTGACCACTATGCGCTAGGTCCCGGGTTCGAATCCCGATACGGTCCGCTTGAAAAGTGTTAGGCAAATATTTTACACAAAAATACGACCTCGTTCGGAAGAAAGGGAAAATGGAGGTCCCATGTGTGACTGTTGTCACGCACGTTAAAAAAGATTCGTACCTAGCTTGGAACAGCAAAAAATTTTCATGTAAAAAAACTCGCTTCCTGACCAATGTACTACCTTGGAGTACAGCATTAGAAAATTAAATTTAGGGTTGATTAACTCCCTTCATATATCACCGAATATCGGTGAATTAGGGTATATATTTAGAAAGCTATAGAGAGAGAACCCAGCTGTATCTAACAGTTGCTATGTTCAAAGACAACAAACACAGAAACAAAGAGACATTATTGAAAGCATATATGTGGCGCACAGCACTGTATGGCGATGAAATAGGGACTGAAGGAGAGGCAGACAGGAAAAAGATAAAAACCTTTTGGGATGTGGTGCTTCAGATGTATGATAATGATAGCATGGACAGACAAAAATAGTAACAAGGAGGTTCTGGCAATAGTAGGGGAAGAAAGATATCTGTGGATAACAAAAAATAGGAGAAGTAGATGGGCAGGACACGTTCTGAGGCATTTGGGAAATAGTGCGTTATATATTACAGGCAGAGATAGAAAAAACAGATGTGGAGGTAGACCTAAATCAGACTATCGCACGCAGATTGTGAAAGGTTCTGGGAATTTCAGGGAAATGTGGGTTAGGTCAGAATTGGAAACAATGGAGGTACTCGTCTAACTAATTCCAGGACGAAATTTTCTTCAAAATTTTGATTTTAATGTAGTGATTCACAAGCAAACTGTGCGGTCAATTATGTATAGGGAAATTATTTCAAACAGAAAGGGTTTATTATTATTTGGAAGATGAATACTATGAATTTGTTTATTGATCACAAATCTATAAAAATTACATTATATTAGAAATATAAAAATTTTGGGGTCCCAAAGGAGCTTTCTGTGAAACGTTTGGTTTAAAAACTGATTGAAAAGAAAAATTTCTTGATTTCTCAATTAATTTAAAAGGACTTCACTTTTGCTGTATTACTAGTGGGAAATGGATACTAATAGCGCAATATATTAAATAGTAAATTATACAGGTTTATTCAGTATTATGCAACTCACACTTATTACGGCCAACGGTATCATTTCTAAATTTGTAAATTTCAATTATTGCAGCTGGAACGATTTAATTAATAAAACTGTAAATCAAACGTCGGTGTTAATAATCTAAATGCGATACATTGAGGCGTGAAGTAACATTCTGCATTGTTGGGCATATGGTTACGTCCTGTCCGTTATATGTCAGCTTATATGAATCTTATTTAATATAAGTGCATCACCCTTGGTCTAGCGGATTAAGAAATTTTGATACTAGGTACTTTGTATTACAATCGTTTAAGTGACTTTGCAATACGTCTAATTATTAATAATTCATTTCTATAATTTTTAATTAAATAATTGGAATTATACGTTTGAAAAGTACGTGTAGAAAAATTTAAAGAATTATGCTGTAACGAATTCTTTAATTGTCATTTGGCCTTTAGTTCCAAGAGATACAAGTCTAATAACTATTCTTCGCAATCACTATCAGTAGCTTAATCACTATTTGTAGGCACTAACTTAAATTTCTAAATACGACGAATTAAGCACTATCATAGCGTTAACCCTACTGGTAATTTATTTATCTATCACATTTATATCACGTAAGCGAATTTATCTTTTTATTAATTTATGTACATTAGTCTTTATTACGACGAAATTTAAACTAATACTAAACTGTCGCAACGGGTTCATACCTATATAAGATAATTCTTTATTCGAGAAAAAAAAGAAAAATATGTAGAATGTGCTTGAACTATCCCATCGAGAACAAGCATAATGTATTGTGACACCTGTGAATCATCCTTTTTTATCGCTAGATTGATATGAGGCCGCTTACGTAACGACCAAATAAACGTTCTTAACAGAATGTTTCTTAAGTTTCTTAATTACTGTTGCACCGCCTCCCTCTCAAAACTGTTCTATCCCAGAAGATTTTACAGGCTGAGCGATGGATGCTCCTGTGATGATAAGAACAACCGGAGCCATTCTTATATTTCCCGTATTGAGTAGCAATCGGCATTGCTATAGCGGGTGCCATCCGGTTTGGGTTAAAGTCGCATAACGCGACTAGGACCCCGGTCTTCTGGAATAGTACCTCCAGCATGTTTCGTACTATCCTGTTGTCTAATCTATCAAGCCACTAACCAATCTTAGATATGCCCTTGTTCCTATACCCCATCATTTGATTTCTGAGATCCACTAATGCCCTCTACAGCTCTTCGTAACAGAGTTTACCTGAGGACAGTTGCTTGACACTAGGTAATAAATGCGGTGGCGTCCAGCTCTAAGATGTATGGTTTTGTCCACCTCTGGTTGTTGTTGATGAATCCGGTCCATACCACCAAATTTACTTGTAAACACCGTAACGAACGCATGAATCGTATTGAGATCTGCTGCTACACAATGTGTACGAGAGTATTTTGACGGCACATCAAATAGAACCTTGGTGGTAGAGCCTTGTCGGTACCGCTGAACACGGACATGAGCCATTCAAAATTTGAACCAGGCCTTCATTCGTCTTCCTGGCTTCCTACGCGCCTTACTTGATCAAGTCCCCTGACAATGTCGTAGTCGTCACTGTCGCAAAGTATCAATTTTAATATGCACTACTATTATTCTGCCTTTTGGGGATTTACGATTCCTATATACTATATCGTTGATTCGTTTCAGTACTTTGTAAGGACACTTTCAATTGTAGCTTTGGCGACAATTCACGTCACCGCCGCCGTCTGGGATTGTACAATATTACGAGGTCTCCCGTTTGAAAACCAGATTCTTGCGTTTTGATATCATACCTAGTCTTCATCCGGTCCCTCGCAATCTGAACATTTTCTGCTTGAGTCTCTCAGCCTAACTTTCGCCTACAACGTCTTCTCCAGATCAAGTGGTAAACAATTCTCGTGTCCTAGTGTAGCACGTGCAGGTATCTGTTCGGAGACTATCTAGGAGAAATACTTTCTCTAGGTGCAGTTCATGCTTTCTACCATACCATCCGATTGAGAGTACAACGATGTCGTTCTGGTCTTCTTCATCTCGAACAGTCGACGCATTTCTTGAAATAGCACGGCTTCAAAATTTCTGCACGTTTGTGCAGCTCTAAAGGTATTTCAAAACGGCAAAAGGGTTTTAACTAATGCCTTCGTGACGGTTGCTGCTTCCTGGTTGAGTATGGCATAGGCTTCAGTCCATTTTGTAAAATAGTCCATGCCCACCAAGATGTATTTATTCCTAGAGTCGATTTTGGGGCATGGGTCTGTGATGTCAATTGTCACTCTCTCAAATGGGCTTCCTACGGTTATCCAACGGTGCACATAACTGACACTTCCTACATAATTCCCTGAAGTCTTCCTTACAGCTTGTCCAGTAGAATCTTTGACAGATTTTTTCAAGAGTTTTTTGACAGTGAAATGCCCTCCCGACATCCCATTATGCAAAACTCGGTACGTCCTGTTCCTGAGAACAACCACCTGAAGCGCACTCACAGATTCACGTTCCTTTTCCAGGAATCGCACCAACATCCCGTTCTCTACCTTCAACGTATGGTTTTAGTAACTGGTGCAATAACGGAGCACGCACTGGTGGGCGGTTTCATAACAATGCTGGTACTTCCCGCCACGAGAACATCTGAAGACCACCGCCTACTTATGGGGTTTTTTTTAATGCGACGTTATAGTTATTTGCGTGTAGGATCCTAACAGATACAATATCTAGCACTTTTATCAACGCTTTTCCCACGAATACGCCCTTCTTAAGAAATGTATTACAGATCGCTTCGATAGCGCGCACAAAGCCCTCGCTGAAAGCACATCACCATCCAATCGCCACATCAGCACGCTTTCTGTTCTTCCCGGTAAGAAAACGTCGCCCGTCAAACAAACCGCCATAGATCCATCGTTTACCTCACAAAACGTCATCGGTTCGTTTCCTACTCTCAGGACATCCTCTTTCGTGTCTAAACGAAAACCGGGCCTTTGGCAAGATGTCCATTTCCAAGTTACCATCTGCGATGATATCCGCTATTATCACATGATGGTCGAATATTGTGCTGCTGATCCGATTTTTACGTTTAATATTCCGTGCGGCCGAATATATTCGTCGGCCACTGTACAGGTGTCACTCTATCATGATTACGCACTACGTATGGGTTCACAGTTGTTGTAATGGCACCGGTAACAACTAAAAACTTTATAAATTTACTGTTATAATGTCCATATATGTAAATACTATCTTCTCACCTAGTTCGCACGATGCGGATGACGTTCTCCAGATCAGAATCAGTACAGGACGATTTTTTCCTCCTGTTCTCTATTTAGAGTAGCATAAACTGCTTTAAGATGTGCCCTAATTCTCCACAATTCCAGCATTTTGGTCCTTTCTCTCTTAAAGAATGCATCTAGTCATTTCCTCCATCCTCTCTTGTCTTTTTTATATGGAGGTTCTAACTTTACACTTATAACAGTGCGATGCTTACTTTCACGCCTCGAACTTCAAAGAATGAGTCAGGAAAGCATCCAGTGTCTTAGGTCGCGTAAGTCGTAATGTTTGTTGGACCTCTCCACCCCGCATTCCATCTATCAGCTGTTCTAAGAAAATGTTCGATGCGTTTGGATAGGCTAGTATCACCAAGCTATCAATATCTGCTTAGAACTCTTGTATATTTTTAGTCCTTCTGTTAACGTTTCTTTACTTGAGCGTGGTAAACTTGTTGTAGATGTGAAATCCGCACTACACTTCCAGTCTTGATATAAGGGGTTCGTAGTTCTTTAATTATGATCCAGTAAAGTTTGTAGGATGCTCATAGCTTTTACCTCATAGTACGACTATCAACGCAGTTGCCTTCTTAGTGTCATTCCAGCTGTTAGCTGTCACGACAGCCTGAAATTGTTTGAAATACGTCGTCCAAGGCGATTTTCCATGAAAAGTAGGTGGTTTTATTTTGAACTTCAAAGGCGACTGTTAGTTTTCGTATACATTTTTAAATTCTGATGTGCGCTGCTGTATTGAGCTGCTCCGTGATGCAGTTGATATGCGTGTGACTGCTATGCTTAAGGTTCCGGGTTCGAATCCCTACACTGCCCACTTGAAAAATGTTAGGCGAACATTTTTCATAAAAATACACCTTTCGTTCAGATGAGAGGTAAAATGGAGGTCCCGTGTATGATTGTAATCACACGCGTTTAAGATACCTACCTTGCTTGGAACAACAAGAATTAGGCAAAATTAAAAATTTTCCAAGTAAAAAAACTCACTTCTTGGTCGATGTAGTAACTTCGGGTGGAGCATTGGAAAATCAAATGTAGTGTGCGCTGTTGCATCACCGGAGCTGAGAGCTCTGGTACTTCTACTATTTGCCAATTACTTCGTTCTTTCATCCTTAGAACCTCTTCTTCCTTTTTTCGCGAGGTCTTTAACAAATTTGCTTCTACTTTTTGAAAGTTGTTTATCAACTGCGTTTACAATTTTTATAAACCGCATGAAAATTTGGCTTCCAGCTTATCCGCGGATTTTTGTCGTTTCTTGTGTAAATTTCTCTCTCAATTGGCTATAATTTTTCCTTAATTTTTGTTCAGTCGCTTTTGCATTCTGGTATAATTCCACTGTAAAATTTTCCTGTATAGTCGTGGTGCTCTAGTTTAGTTCTTCTGCGAAGCTTACGGCATTTTCTTGTAATTTTTCTGTAAATGTTGTGGTAGTTTCTTTTAATTTAGCTGTCAGGTTCACAAAGTTTCGGTTTTGTTTCTTGCATGTTCTTGCACCCCTGGCTCAAAGCTCTCCAATGCGAGAAGAATTTCGCTGTCATTTTCTGTTGTTGATTACACATGATTTGCGTGCAAAGTAGTATTGTTCAATTATCCTATTTAGTACAATCGCACACACTTGATACCGATCGCAACGACTTCTCTAATTGTCCTTTGGCCTTTAGTTCCAATAAATGCAAGTCTAATAATTATTTTTACAATCACGAGTATTTACAGAGTTTTGTTTACATTAATAATAGCTTATTACTATTTGTAAGCACTAATTTAATCTTTTAAATACGATGAATTAAACACTATCATGCACTAAACTTACTGGTAACTTATTTGTTTAATACGTTTATATCATGTAATCGAATTTATATTTACATTAAGTCATGTACATGGAACGTTTATTAGTACGGAAGTCAAATGCATACTAAACTGTCGCAACGGGGTTCACAGTTATGTACGAGAAAAAAGGAGAAATATCTAGAATGTGCATCATCAATCATTTTGGGAACAATCTTATTGTATTACAATACCTGTCAATCATCCTTTCTTATCGCTAGACAGATATGAGGCCGCTTTAGTAAAAGTCAAATAAGCGTTCTTTCCAGAATGTTCCATATTCTTACAATTTAAAAAAAAGTTGATAATTACAGTTAAAAAACGTCGATAAATACAGTTAAAAAGTTTATAAATACATCGCGCAAGCGCGGAATAAGCGACGTCACGGGCGGGTGGTAGCTCCAGCTTACACAGACTTTAGCGCGGCCATCTACCAATGACTTCACCAATGCACAAAATATATTGCGTAATAATCGGAAAACATATAACTTTAAAGACAATTGATTATATCCGCGAATAAATTAATAATGGACTACTTACATCAAAAATCCGAACGTCCTGCGGGGTTGAGCTAAAGTAGGCCTTTATTAAAGTCCATCAGGGCTCCATCCCGGAGGGATTAAAGATGGTACGCCCGACGCTCTTCCAAAGCGTTCGGACCAGCTACGGCAATCATGGGGCTCTTTCATCCAGGGTCGTGCAGTACGGTTCGCCTACGGCTCCAGATTACCTACCTATGCAGGGAAAGACGGGAACATGGTAAAGGTCGACAAACAAGATAATCAAGCAAAGAAATCTACATAGGTAAAGATAAGACACGATACGATACCTGAAGCGTCCACACCACTCAACGGTTCTGGCAAAACAGTCACGTTAAAGAGTCTAACGGAAACACTTGTCCCCCCTTTTTGTTCTTTCCGCGTCAGCGCGAACTTATTCGTCCAACCCACTCGCGTCGCGCAAACGCACTGTGACGTAACGGAAGTACGCGCACCGCGTCTTTTGAATTTATGGCGCGAAACTTCCGCATATCAGAATTAACCTAAAAACAATGTTTAAGGGCCAATTTGATTGGCACGTAACAATATATTCCTTAATTATTATTTACATAAAAACGTAGTGGTTCAAGTACGCAAAGAATCATTCAGGACATTCGTAGAAGTGATACGCGAGTGCATATTGCATATTACCGTGTGTTATGATGTCAGAAATTCAAACTACAAGATTAGCTGTGGTGATTTACAGGAAGACCCCGTGGTGTAGTTGGTACGCGTGTGACTACTATGCCTAAAGTTCCGGGTTCGAATCTCGACACAGTCCGTTTGAAAAATGTTAGGCGAGCATATTTTTCCAAAAATACGCTTTTGTACGGATGAGGGGAAAATGGAGGTCTCTCTCGCGCGCGCGTGTGTGTGTGTGTGTATTGCCGCGCACGTAAAGATTCCTACCTTGTTTGGAACGGCAAGGATTCAGGTACAAAACCCACTTCCTGACCGATGTAATACTATCGGGTGGAGCACGGGAGTGTGGGGTGCCTTACAGACGCATTTGAAGCAGTAGTGTTAATTAAAAATAATTGTCTTTTTGTGTTCACTTTCTTGTTTTGCGTTGGTAAACCGGGTTAAGAGAAATGTGGCGTTATGATGTAGCACAACAATGTTTCAGAAAGTAAAAAAACAATTAAATCTAAACACCAATCACTGATTAATCTATATTCGTCCATTCGTCTGCTTGTCTACTCAGCTACACATTTGTTTATTTTCTCGTCTACGTATCAATTCCTCTACTTGTCTACTAGTGTCTGTTCGGTTAATTGTCTACTCGTCTATTTGTTTGCTTGTCTCTCACCTGCTCCTATGCGGCTGTTCTTTTGCACACACACAGTACGCGTCAACGCGCTTACGGATCTTTAGCCTACACATGTCTATCCGTTTACCGGTTTACTCGTTCATCCTTTTATTCGTTTACCATACCAGTCGATCGTTCAAATCGTTTAATAGTCTACTCATGTTTACGTCTATCCGTCTACTCGTCTACATGTCTACCGGTTGACTCGTCTAATCCCACTTTACTACCCATCTACAACCTGTCTATAAATCTATTCATAAATCCGTCTACTCTTTTATCTTTGTTCACCTCTATCCGTTCATTCGTCTATCTGACTGAACTTGCATCCGTCCATCCGTCCGCCAGTCTACCTACTTACCTACCACTATACGCGTCTACTCATCTCGACCCTTCCACCCATCTATGGGTCTATTCATCTACCCTTCTACACTTTTACTAGCCTACTAGTCTAATCGTCTATTTATGTATTCTTCCATTTGTATTTTCATTTATCAATTAAACCGCCTATTTGTCGACCGTCTAACCGCCTATTTGTCTATCAGATTTCGCGTCTATTTGTATATCCGTTTTTTCGCCTATCAGTTTGCTCATTTATCTAACTATTCATTTATTCAGTTACCTATGTCTCTATCTATCTGTCTATCTACCTATCTATAAAAATATCTTTCCATTTATCAATCTATTTTGCGCTTATTGTTTATTTAATGCTACTACACTAGATAATCACCTATGGCGGGAGATAAAACTATTGAAAACTTTGATGAAATCTTACCGTTCTAAAGTGGGTGTTACACGCTCAGTTTCGCATCAGTTCAGTCTGTGACCTTGGTCATGAGTGACGGCAAACTGATGGACTGAAGGTCGATACTACACGATCATTCAAACCGACATCAGTTTTTCAAAAAAGCCGTCGTGTAAAGACGTTTTCCATTCAAAATGGATAATAAAAAAGAAGCTATTGTTGCAATAATAGTTTTGGGGTTAAAGAAACGTTGCAAAAGTAAAAGAAAACGGTGGACTAAAGAATGGCTGTTGAAATGAAATATGTATACACATTTGAAGTTATTGAATGAAATAAGGGACACCAAAGAAGAGGAGGACTACGCAAATTATTTTCGAATGAAAGATGCTTGCTTTGATCACTTATTGGAAATGGTTAAGCCACATGTGACAAAAAAGATACGATCATGAGGAAATCAATAAGCACTGAAGAAAAATTGGCTGTAACCTTACGGTATTTCGCTACCGCAAGAAACGTTAAAGATTTAAGATTTTCGGTAATAATGTCACCAGGTGCTATCAGCGAAGCTATAATGGACACATGTCAAGCATTACTTTACGTTCTTCAGTCTTACGTAAAGGTAGGTAAAATAAAAAACTACATTTTTTTACATAAGTGTTTTATATTTTGCCAAGTAGAAAATTTTTAACAAATATATCAAATACAAGATTAAACTAAGTAAAAAGTAATGTAAAATTAATGGCGGTGTAAATTTCAAATAACTAAGTTGAAGAGAGAATGGACTGTATATAAATTTAAAATTGATAATTTACAAACAACATAATTAATGTCTTTAAACAAAGCAGTTAATCAAAGCGTTTACTATGAGCATTCGCCTGGTTCATGATGCGGTCAAGCAGATACAAAAAACTCTTCCTTTGGCGGACGGAGTGCAGCACAATTTAACGATAGCGGTTTAGCAAAGCGATTCAAAGTGTAAAAATTATTACAAATAGCGGCGGCGGGTAACAAAGCGGTTCATCTAATTAATTCTATGTAGCACGTGTAAACTCGATGCGGTGTAATCGACAGCGGTTCATACACAATAACCGATGCGAACTGTTCGAAAACAGATCGATTTTTCCCTATGTTGAGCGTGCAAAACGAGCGATGCAGCGTATTCGACAGACGAATCGATACTGTCTCTAGAACGTGGATTTTCCAATTACTACGACACTGTTCGCACATGCGGAGTAACACACAGAGCTTTATCACTCACGGCACTATTGGCGGGTGCTTCTAGTAAACTTAAGGAAATTCCACTCTACATAATTTTGAATATACACGCGGCGAATTTAAACTAACCAACAAGCTCAATGTAATAATAAATTTTAGTTTTAAATGTTTACAATAAAAACGGAACAAGTAACATGAGGTATTTATTGGTTTCCCGTAAATTTCGAAAATAATGTACCAATAGTGGAATAAGTAGAATCATAACGTTGTGTATAAATTTCCAAGGGTGCAGAAGGAGATGAAAGAGGTGTAATTACGTAGCTAGGAGATTGCTGAGAAGAGTACGGAGATGGGGAATTGTAGTTAGGAGACAGCGCAGCTGAAGACATATTTATTTGAACTGAATATCTATTTAAATTTCCCAATTCCGCTTCAGATTCCTTTTTTAGCGTATAATCGTTGAGTTGGATCAAATCGGTCTAGAGTTTTTGCCCAATCAAATGCAATAGAGTTGCTGGGAGTACTATTGCTTTTGGGTTCAGATAAATATGAGCCAGCCCGATCTAATAACTCGTTTTGCTTAGCTAGCATACTTTTCTTCGCTTTCGTCGCAAGTCGTGGAGGCGGCATGACTGCATTGACAGAAGAAATGCTTCCTTGCGATTCCGTTTCTTCCTATGTTTATGAATGTATTAGGTCTGCATTAGGGTCCTTCTAAATTTTCGTCTCCATCAGTATGGAGAATCTGTAAAATAATATACATTTATGTTACAGCTGCCACTGAAAGAGCAAAAATGGAAAGAGATTGCTTCTGGTATTGGGAAAAGGTATCAGTTTTGGAACTGCTTAGGAGCTTTGGATGGCAAACTCGTTGCAATACAAAAACCGGCACATTCAGGAGCGCTATACCGCACCTATAAAGGACACTTCAGCACAGTTCTCATGGCAATAGTAAATTTTGAGAAGGAATTTATTATGGTAGATGTTGGTGCTAATGGACGAATATCCGATGGCGGTGTGTTATTATACACTAAATTCTGGGAACTGTATCAAAAGGGTAATTTAAATATTCTAAATTCATCGCCACTGCCAAACACAGAAGAACCATTTCCTTATGTTTTTGTATCAGATGAAGCTTTTGCACTACAAAAAACTTTAGTGAAGCCGTACCCACAAAGTGCATGCAAAACTGAGCGACAAACATTTAACTATCGACTGTCGCGAGCTAGATCAGTTGTTGAAGGCGTCTTTGGAATAATGAGATCAAAATTTGGAATTTTTCAAAAACCCGTATGTTTTGAGCCGAAAAAGGCTGTAATTATAGTAGCGGCGTACTGTTCTCTACATAATTATTTGATGAAAACACAGCCGAGACTATACTTGGCATCAAATTGGAGAGTCACAAAACTAGACAACGCTGGATTACTTGTTCTGGAGCCTGCTACCATTCGAAATTCACCAAATTTTAATTACGAGGGTAAATTGGACATTCGTAAAAACGAATAATTTAATAAAATTATAAATAGTAGCTGTAAGATAAATCCTCTTTTTTAAGACATGCCAGTCATTTTATTAAAATTAATATTATAAATATAGGATGAATATTAATTATTTCGACTTTCAGAAGATTTATATCTTTTTTCGGTTGGGCCTTATAGGACCTTTTTAATTTCAGATATTTTATTAAAACTTACATCCATATCTCAAAAACAAAGCATGTTAGGACATACGTTTATATAAAAAGTTTTTTCATGTTGTGATAAGTATTATTACTTTTAAAAAATATCTAATGTCTACGTGATATTAATTAATTAATTATGGTTATATTAAGTACGAAACCTACAGACACTGTTTTAGTACAGGTTTACATGGCTACGAGGATGAGGAAGTAGAAAAGGTATACGAGGATATAAATAATATAGTGAGAAAAGTAAAGGGAGATCAGAATTTAATAGTTATAGGCGATTTTAAACGGTTCTGACAGAGAGATACGGTATGAAAATTAACAAAACTAAAACTAAAGTTCTAGTTTGCAAAGGTGGGGAAAATAAATCAAAAACAAGAATACAAGTATCTAACACGAACTTACAAGAGGTTAAGGATTTCTGCTACCTAGGAAGCCAAATAACGCAAGATGGGAAAAGCACAAAAGATATAAAACAAAGATTAGCACAAGGTCGTGCTACATTTAACAAGAAAAAGCAACTACTGTGCTCAAAGACCACAAACATAGAAACAAGGAAAAGATTGCTTAAAACATATGTGTGGAGCACAGCACTGTACGGCTGTGAAGCCTGGACAGTAGGAGAAGCGGACAAGAAAAGGTAGAAGCCTTTGAAATGTGGTGCTACAGGCGTATGATGAAGATATCATGGACAGACAAAGTTAAGAACGAAGAGGTACTAAAAATGGTAGGGGACGAAAGAAATATGTGGAAAACTGTAAAAAATAGGAGAGATAGGATGATAGGCCACATACTACGGCATGAGGGAATAGTGCGGAATATATTAGAAGCAGAGATAGGAAAAAAAGAAAAAAAAGCAGAACTTAAATAGACTACTGCACACAGATAGTAAAAGATGTTAGGCTGTAGAGGTTTCAGGGAGATGTGTAGGCTAGCCCAGAATAGAAATCAATGGAGGTACGCATCCAACCAATCCCAAGATGGATAAACTAATGACGAAACGATAACTGTGCTTAAACATGATGATTATTATAAGTAACTACAAGAATTGGTTGGGCAATATTCTCGAATAATGTTAAGTGTGTGAAAGGATTTACTGGAAAACCATTATTTCGGCAAATGTCTAAGTGTTGGGGATCTTGGTAGCCACAGGTTGCTTAACCTCCTTCACTGAATCTCGGTAAAATAGGGTATAAAATTAGAAAACAATAGAAAGGGAACGAGCTGAATACACATGCTGTGTGAGAATTTCAGGAACTATGTAGGCTAGCTCAGAATATAAATAAGTGCAGGTGCGTGTCCAACCAGTTTTGAGACGGCAAACCTAATGACGAAAAATAAGCGCAGATAAATCTGATGATTAGTATAAACAACTAGTTGTTGGTTGCGAAATACCTGCAACTAATGTTGACTGTGCGAAAAGATAAATTGGAAAATATATTAAATCGCCAAATGGTTAAGTGTGGAACTTGGCAGCCACAGGCTGCTTACCTCCTTCACAACCATTGAAGGTCGGAGAAATAGGGCATGTAACTGTAAAACAATAGAAAGTGATCAAACTGCATCTAACAAGAAAGAACAGCGCCTATGAGGAAAGACAACAAACATAGAATAAGAAGAAAACTGTTGTAAGCATATGTGTGTAGCACAGCACAGTATGCCTAGGAAATACGGGCAGTCTGAAACGCAGACAGAAAAACGGTAGCAGCCTTTTGAAATGCTGTGCTTCAGATGTATGAGGACGATAGCGTGGACAGACAAAAATAATAACAAATAAGTTACAGAAATAGTAGGGGAACAAGATATCTGGGGAAAAGAGAAATAGTAGGGCGGAATACGTTCTAAGGCATTTTGGGGAATAGTATGTGATATATTACAAGCAGAGATAGGAAAAAAGAGGTAGATGTAGACCTAGATCAGACAGTTATAGATGCAAACTGTGCATATTTCAGGGAAATCTGTAGGTTAGCCCAGAATAGGGAACAATGATGGTACGCGTCTAACCAGTTCTAGGACTGAAGACCTAATGATGATGAGGCGATTTTAACGCGTTAGTGGGAGAAGGTAGTGAGGGAAAAATGGTAGGAAAATTTGGGTATGGTAGACGAAATGATCGTGGAGAAAGATTAGTTGAGTTTTGCCAGGAACATAGATTAGTAACTGTAAACACCGTATTTGAACAACATGTTAACAGAAGATATACCTGGAAAGCACCAGACGATAGGGCTAGATACCAAAAAGATTATTATTATTATTATTATTAAGATTATATATATATATAAAGATTATATCTTAGTTAAACAAAAATTTAGAAACTAAGTAAAAAACTGTCGTAGTTATCCAAGGGCTGACATATATAACAAATGAAGTATAAACTAAAATTTAAAAAATTGAGAAAGATTAAAAGAGAGGGATGGGAACTAGGTAAGATTAATGATAGTGAGGAATAAGAGGAATATAAACAAGTATTAGCAAATAAGATCAAAGAGATAGCTATAGGGGAACGTAGAAAATAGATGGAAAGATGTAAAAAGAGCTGCACATGATACAGCAACACAGACTATAGTTAAGAAAAAAGTAGAAGCGAGAAATCCCTGGGTAACAAAGGAGATATTAGATTTAATAGAGAATAGAAGAAAGCTTAAACCTTTCAGAGAATTGGATAGTGAAAGTAATCAAAAATATAATAGAGTTAGAAATAAAATAGTACATGAGTGTAGAAAAGCTAGAAATAAACGGATCAAGGAGAATTGTAAGGGAATACAAGGTGATTTGAGAGTAGGTATCACAGACAGAGCTTACAGGGCAGTTAAAAAGTTTTTTGGGGAAGATAGGAAAAAATATAATGGTATTAAAGATGAGAATAATGAGCTTCTAATAAATAAAGTTGAGGTAGCAGATAGATAGAAAAGATATTTAGAAGATTTATATAAGGGAGGTGATATGGATGAGTTAGAGAACGACCTAGAAGAGGATGTAGAAATAGGGTTCTCAATATTAAGAGAGGAATTTGATAGAACTGTTAGGGATCTTACACCAAATAAAGCGCCGGGGATAGACGATATACCTGCAGAATTAATAAAATATTCAAGTCAGAAAACTTTAGAAAAATTATATGAACTAGTAAAAGTAGTATACGACACAGGTGAGGTCCCAATAGATTTCGAAAAAAATATTATTATTCCAATCCCAAAAAAGTCAGGAGATGAGACGTATGAGAATTTTAGAACGGTTAGTTTAACTTCCGACACTTCCACAATACTAACAGTAATAAGCGCATGACTCGCCTGCGTCAAAGAAGTCGTATTATATGATTTTCGTAAAGACAGAGGGACTAAAGAACCGATACTAATGATTAGGGTAATTATTGAAAAAAGGTTACAAAACAATAAAAGACTCATTTCGCGTTTGTAGATTTAGAAAAAGCATTTGATAGGTGTTAATTGGATTATTTTGTTTAGGGTTTTGCGAAAACTAGGAATCCCTCATAGGGATAGAAAAATTATTTACAGTATATATAAAAACCAAAGCGTAGTAATTAGATTTGATGAAATAGAAAAGGAAACTAAGATTAGAAATGGTGTTAGACAGGGCTGTATACTATCTCCCTTGATTTTTAATGTTTATATTGAGGAAGCTTTAAACTTAGCTAGAGAGAGAAAAGAGATAGCTATTAGTTTACAGGGACAGAAAATAGACATGTTACGTTTTGCAGATGATATAGCCATTATAGCAGAGTCTAGAAAAGAGTTAGGAGAGTTTTTAAATATTTTAGATGAGATACTACAGAGTAACTATAGTATGAGAATTAGCTCAGAAAAGACAAAGATAATTACAACTAAGTTACAGCCTGAACCAAAATTAAAAATAGGTAATACCGAATTAAAGGAGTAGATGAATTTTGCTACTTAAGTAGTTTATTTACAAAGGACGGATGTAGTAGAAGGGATATAGTAGCTAGAATAGCTCGAGCTAAGAAAATGTTTTTAAGAAAGAAAGACTTACTAATAGCTAATAGTATTAGTTTAGATAATAGAAAAAGTTTCTTAATGTCGTACGTGTGGTGCGTTCTATTATACGGTAGTGAGACTTGGACAATTAAAAAGGTAGATAAGAAAAAGATAGAAGCTTTTGAAACTTGGTGTTATAGCAGAATGTTAAAGATTGGTTGGACACATAGAGTAACAAATGAGAAAGTTTATAGAAGGATAGGTGAGGAACCCTGTATGTGGAAACAATTAAAGGTCAGGAGAGATAGAATGATAGGGCACCAGTTAAGACATGAGGGACTATTTAGTAAAGTCTTAGATTATAGACTGCCAAATAAAAATAGAGTAGGAAAACCTAGACAAAGCTATATTAGTCAAATTATTAGAGATTAAGGTTGTGAAGAGTATGTAGACCTTTTTAGAGTAGCTCAGAATAGAAGAGAATCTAGAGTTGCCCTCAAACCGACCTTAAGTAAGTTGGAAAACAAAACAAAAAAAAATAAAAATCAGTTAACTAAATGTCACCATGACAACTCACAATTAGTTAGCGGTCTGGCATGTTGGCAGCGATTCGTTACTTAAGCCTTACCATAACATATAATTATCACTTCTCCTTTTTCGGAGGTGATAACCTGGTAATATTTCATTTTCTTGTAAATGGGAATCACGTAAACATGTTGTAGTTCTTTAACAACCATGAAGTTGCTAATATCTATGTAGAGCTAGGTAAATAAGAAAAAGATAGAAGCTTTTGAAACTTGGTGTTCAGGAGAATATTTAAGATTAGTTGGACTGATAGAGTAACGAATGAGGAAATTTATGGAAAGATAGGTGAGGAACCCAGTATGTGGAAACAATTAAAGGTCAGGAGAGATACAATGATAGGATACTAGTTAAGACATGAGGGACTATTTTATAAGGTCTTAGATTATAGACTATAAAATAAAAATAAAATAGGAAGACCCAGACAAAGCTATATTAGTCAAATTATTAGAAATTTAGATTGTGAAGGGTATGTAGAACTTTTTAGATTAGCACAGAGTAGGAAAGAAGTTAGAGCTGCGTCAAATCGACCTTCAGTACGGTCGTAAACAAAATGATGATGATATAATAATTATTATTATTATTGTTAAATAGAAACAATGAAATTCTTACCTGTGGTTTCTCAAATTTATTCAAAAAATGAAGATATTCAAAGGTCCAATTCTTTGGAGTATAAATAGCTTCTGTCCCAGCTCCCGATCTTCGAGACAATTCTATTTTTTCAGTTCACGACAGTAGTTGGATCTTAAAGTATTGATCTTCTTTTTAACATCATCCAAGGTAGCCTGGGGTTTCATTGTTTTAAATATAAGCAAAAGTTTTTCCAAAGCTTCATTCCTCTTGTATTTGTTAACATAATGTTTATGTGTTTTATCCCATAGGATTGACAGTGTTTCAAATCTAATAATGAAGTCTTTTTCGGGCTCCAATGGCTGCGTGTGCGGCGGGAAATCGTTTTCCACGTGTGACTCCATTTTGCTGCATGACCGATACTGATAGAAAACTGATAAAGTGTAATACACGATCAGTCTGTTGTCAATCCGCGCCAGACTGACAAAAATTGTTAAAATACTTAAATATCGGTCAGTCTGGTTCATCAGTCCATCAGTCAAAGCAAGACACGACCAGTTTCACATCATTCTGACGAAGGTCACGGACTGAACTGATGCGAAACTGCGGGTGTAACACCCACTTAAGGAAAGCGCATCTTTCTATTGTGCACGACAAACCTCACATACGAGGCTTCCTTCTTTTCTTTCGCTCCAAGGAGGACATATTATTTTTACAAAATGCATGCATTTGATTTTTAAGTTTGCCTTGCATTATCTCGGAATTAAACTCTGGCTGTTAGAACGGTTTATTCCATTGCGTCATGGAATCCGTTTCTAGCGTTGATTACATTGACTTTGTTTTATAGAATTAATTTATTATGAAAAATAAGCCATGTTATTAATCTGCTACGTACCTAGACGTAGCCGGAAGAAAAGTAAATACCAGGCTAACTACCAAACGCGGAGAGTGGGGGGATTCACCTACATATCAAGAAAACCAAAAAAGAAACAAAGCACGTCGCCCACGATTATCTATTATCAAATAAAAAAATAAATAAAGGATTCTGTACAAAACAAGCAAAAGCAATAAATTAAGCGTTACTATTTCAAAGCAAACAATAATTGTGATATGAAAAATTTAGTACTTTAGATACGAAATGCGCATCTCGTATTTTACACAAAATAAAATTAATTAGTAGTAAATAAACATGTGAGAGCTTTTGTTAAGCGTTTTTAAAATTACATCTATTACTTATTGGAAAATAAACTAATAAGTAGGAAAGAATTAATGTGTGAGCTTTTAGCAAACATTCTTTTTAAATTGTACATAATACCGTTTGTAAAATAAACCAATCAGTAAAAAAAATAAGCGTGTGTCCTGTCAAACATTTTTAACAATGGTACTTCACACCTGTAGAGCGATAATGTCGATTCGTAGCAACAAACAATAGTTTTAGAATGTCACATTTCTTATCATGTAACTACACCAAACGCTGATACAGAATATGTTCTTGATATACACAAAAGAAAATAAGTTGTATACTTGTATGAGTCTGAATACTTAGCTTGCAAGTCGTCGGGGGATGAGTCAGCACAGCAACGCCACGGTCGTCGGGATCTATTTACCCGGTTACCATACGGTACTAGCGGTCTACGGACAAAAGTAGTTTGTCTTCAGACAAAAGCAGAATATATCGACGCTCAAGCTGCAGAATCAAATTCAGAAATGGTTCAAATAACACGAATTCGAACTGCAAAATCCTCGTTATCGAAACGCGATTAAAACTGGAAAACACTGTTTTATCGAATAGTTCAATACACTATTTAGACGAAGGTTTAGATGGAAAACACATAAGAAGCAAGTATAAGTTATCGAAATGTTTAACACAGTAACGGATACTTAAAACAGGATATAAACTATTTAATTATAGCATAAACTTGTCGTTTCCAAGCAAGTAGATTTGAGTTAAAATTATGTTAAGCGGGTTTATACTGAACAGGTACACTATATAGGGTGTTGTTGAAGAATTTAAGAATTGAAATGGAATTTAGTAGAGCAAGTAATGAATTAACAAGGGAAAAATAGTGTAATTAATTTATGCTGAAAATAAACGTAACAAATCGTTTTGGAAAAATTGGAAAAATTGACGACATGCATATTAACTTTTATAATTTATCAAAATTATCCACGAAATTTAGGAAAATTACAGGACAGTGAAAAAAAATTTATTGTTGAACAACAACTTGGAAACAGATATTCTGTTGTTACAATAGATTTTGTATTGAGATATTAAATTGTTGTAAAGGTCGATATGGCCATTGTATTAATGTAACCCATTCAAATATGACTTACTGTATATTGCAAGTGCGCACAATACTTTTATAGATGCATTTACAAAATTTCATTTACTAACATAATAATCATAGCACATTTCTAGCTGTGTAAAATAATATTTTTCTTTTTTTCAGTCGATGAGGACGTTACACCACCAGATGGAAGTGAAACATATACAGCGACACTGACAGAAATTTTAGCAAACGCTTCTTCAATGAGCCCTGACATAAATTTCAACGAAATTTCCGACACCACCACCGCCACCGAGGTAGTACAAAATAGAATGAACGGGGCTCACAAACAAGCAGCCGTCCCTGAAGAAGTGCTCAATAACAATAGCCTTAGTTTACATAGTTTACAACGAATTGTTAAAACCGGAGGAACTGCTGAAGATGTTCCTGCAAATTTCGTTTCGGCAAAGGCAGCTGTTGGTGAACAATCGGAAGAGGACGATAAATTACAAGAATATCTACAAAGGAGCGACACCGCCGTTATATTCCCGGAACCTGTTGGACATCCAGATAACGGTAAGTTGTTTCAAAGTTATTATCGCTAGGAAAAGATTTACATCAATTATTTATTGTATTTGTTGGTTGCCCTTGATTAACCATTTGTGCAATTACCCCTAATGAGTGAAGTTTAATGGTATTGGATTTATTAAAGTGCGGTCCCTTAGTGACCATTGGGTTTGTTCATTATATCCACTGAGATGGTCATTCAAGAAATCCCCCTATGGATTTCTCTACTTACGTTTTATTACATATAAAAGTCATTGCTGTCTGAATTATTATGCGTAGTCGTTAGTTGATTACACTTTATCATGTTCAGTTCTTAATCACTATATTATATTAGAGCTATTTCAACACGTTATCATCTTTAGCTCTGCGTTAGGTGACGCTTACTACAGTGATGTGAAAAGCGAAAGCGGAGTCTGAAAACACCGTCTGTTTTTGGATAAAACGTAGAAAACTAAGAACTTTAAACACTAATTTCTGTAGTTTAAACTACAGTCATGTATGACTCATCGCCTTATATGAAAATAAACCTAATTTTCATTGCTAAAATATGTGTTAGAGTATAATTTACTTTAAATTAGATTAAATCTACTTACCTTCCGTGGGGACATTTGGCGATAAACCTTAAAATAATGTTGACTTTAATTTAGATGACAAACGTGCATCTCATAATACGAATTCTCTCTCACTCTACTGATGTTGTTGTTGTGTCTGTATATGGTACAGCAAGTGTACTCCACATTAATACAAGAATTTTGAAACAGTTAAACTTTGGTAAACAGTGGAAACCTTTGGATTACACGAATTTATAATATTTAATTTACCTTAAAATGTGACAAATACCAGCAGACATGCAAAATTATAGTAAAATCTGGCTGTTAAATTTGGAAAGTTTAAACAAATGGATTTAAAACTGTTCTCATAAATGCGATAGACTTAAATCATTCGTACCATATCTACTTTCACTTTAATCTCTAAACTGGAGATGCCACATAAAAATTGGCATGTCTCCAGCAACGACAATCTCAAGATGAAGCAACTCGGATTCCTTGTCAGCGCTGTCCAGAGCCCTATGCTAACTCAAAAGCACTTGATAATCATCTAAAAAGGGCTCACCCAGATGAATTGCCTCAACCCAACAAAAACCCCTTTGAAGAATTAATTACGGAACTAACCCAATCAAAATCAAGAACCACCATAGTCCAACATATACCTAAAGGAGCATGATATTCCAGTAGTTGAAAATCAAGGATCCTGCCGCCACATTTCCTCCAGAATCCCACATTTCCTCCCAAATTTACATGTAAATTCCCATAAGGAGGAAATGTGGTAGAGGAGGTGATAGTTTGGTGGAAATGAGGAGAATCCCACATTTCCACACACATCTGGACCAAAAAGTTTTCTTCGACTAACCATTTTTCATCTTTCGAGATAAATATATCTTAAATTTTCATCTTTCGAGATAAATGAGCATCCACATTTCCACCCACGAGATAAACCTGTATTGTTTGGTATCAATTAATATTAGAATTTTTTCAGCTACCCGAATTTTAAGGAATTTTTCAGATAGCATCACCCCAAGGGAGCTACCCTCATTTTAAGATTTCTTACCTGTAGCGACTTTTGAGCGTTCTTATAAATTTTTTAGTCATGCTATACATTAAATTAGCTTAGAATTTTACGCAGAATTCGAATCTGTAAACAGATTTGAAATCGGACCACGCCCTGCAAAGTTATACCCTTTTAAAGCTCTCAAACTTCTAAATTTTGCTGTTTGCTCTCACATCTGAACCAAATAGTTTTCTTCGTCTAACCAATGCATCTTTTGAGATAAACCTATCTTGTTTGGTATCAATTAATATTAGATTTTTCTCAGCTACCCAAGTCTCTTTAAATTTTTTAGATTGCATCATCCCTCAGGGAGCTACCCCAATTTTAAGATTTCTTACCTGTAGCGACTTTTGAGCGTTCTTATAAATTATTTTAGTCATGGATACATTAAATTAGCTTAGAATTTTACGCAGAATCCGAATCTGTAAACAGATTTAATATCCGACTACGCCCTGCAAAGTTACACACATACCCTCTGCGAGATAAATCTTTCTCCACACTTCCACCCACGAGATAAATATACATTGTTTGGTATCAATTAATATTAGAATTTTCTCAGCTATCCGAATTTCTAGGAATTTTTTAGATAGCTCCATTCCCAGGGAGCTACCCGAATTTTAAGATTTTTTTTATAAATGTCCATTTTTAATTAGCTATCCTTTTTAATATCTACAATCCTTTAACCAAACACGTAGCAGTATTAACATAAATAAATTAAGCACGCAAAAATTTAATAATTTATTTTATCCGATTTACAGTTTAATAAACTAATTACAATTTTTACAAAGTATAACAATTATCTTCTTCGTTTAACCAAATCCAAGCAGGTCAAAGTAACCTGTAACAAAAAATAGAAATTAATGTGTTGTTTAAAAAAGACCTATAACAAAAAGAGATTAATGTAAAAAAGAGGAGACGTGTTTTCGGTCAATAAGACATATTGTTGTTAATCTAACAATATGAGAATAATGTAAAAACATTCCAATGTAATGTGTTTTTAATATATAAATGGGAAGGTCAACTTTGGTGTAATCATCGCTCCGAATTACATGTGAAAGCTGTAAATAATTTCTTTTTGAAAGTGTATATCTTCTCCAAACAAATACGGTTATTACATGTAGACAAGACGTCGAAAGGAAATCTTACTCCAAAAGTAAAAGTGTTATATTATTCCTGATACCATCAATCGCCACAAAAAAGACAACTTCCATAAAAATCCTTACCTCAGAAGATTATCTAGCTCCATATGACAAAAATACGTTTCTACAAATGAAAACCACGCATCCGACGTCAATAAAATTAATAACCTTTGAAGATGACAACGAGGAATGTCTTCCTTTCAGTCTCATGGAAGCTTCCATAAAGAAAGCCATCAACTCCTTCCCTTCCGGTTCGGCCTTAGGTATCAACGGTCTTCGATCTCAGTTCTTTAAAGAAGTAATTTCTACTTCTGCTGAAGAAGCTGACTAACGGGCACTTGCTAGTATTACATCATTGTGCACTTTTCTCCTGGAAGGCAAACTGAGTGAGAAGATATGTCCAATTATTTACGGAGCCTCGCTCTATGCGCTTACCAATGGCGGACTTCGCCCAATTGTACTCTTAAACGATTTGTCTTTGCTGGTTAATTGTTTGATTGAATAATTATAGTAACCCGTGAGTTCTTTAATATTCTCAGATGGAACCAGTAAACTTTAAGGAAGGATTTCTTTAAAATAGTGGAAAGCAAATATCTTCCACCTATGCTAGGGGTCTATTCCTCGGGTAGAGCTTATGAGGATTGGTCGTGGTTCTTTTTACAAAACATTATTTACTTACTATGGCTTAATTCATACGAAAATAAGGGTTTAGGAAGGGCGCCACCAAGTCATTAAATTTTAAACTCAAAGTTTCTCTAAGGGGGACTTGGGAGTCTTTAGAGAGGAAAATTGTATTAACTGCTTACGCAGGAGCTGTAAAGAAAATTGAATTAAATTAACAAAGTGAGGACACAAGAGGTATACTCTTGCCACCTCATAATAAAAAATGCTGAAAAGATTAATTAAGCACACAATTTTATAGACACAAATATTAGGCATCAAATTCTGAAAGAGCTATCAGAGCTTCTTCGTCAAATAGAAGCTACAAATATCATTATCTGGAAGGTATTTATGCCTTTTGTTCCTTGATCTAATTATCCTATTTTTTGAACTCACTTGTTCAAAATAAAACAATTAATTAAATGAATTAAATGGTGATTCTTTAATTAAACGTTGCTTCATGATAAAAAGTTGTATGTACAAAATTCACATATCAAAAATGATACTATAATTTCTTCTACACAGATGTAGGATGATAAATTCAAAAGAAATATTAAATACGTTAAGTATTTCTTTTTACTATAAAAAATTAACTCAAATCAATACCCAAAATATCAGATCTGTTATTAGGCTTACAAGTTTATATGAAAATATCAAAAATCTAATAATTCAATGTTCAAAAGCTTTAACTATAATTACACATAAATGAAACTTTAATCAGAACTCAATGAAGTTGTTTAATTTGTTAATAATAATAATAATAACGGTTATTACGCTGGATTTAATATTGACAATAAAAAAACATCAAAAGTCCTTTATAGTTTGTTAAGCAAAACACTATTTATAGGTCATCACAATGTTATCTCAGATGTTGCCTTGAATCAATGTTGGCCAAATGCGGGCGTCATGTAAAAATAACAAAGAGCGCTTACCTCGTTTCAACAGGTTCTTGTTTGTGTGACAGCGTTTCATTGTATTAAACCAGATGTGTATACATACTGTTCCTGGACAAACAAATGACGTCGCTGAATTACTTAGAATTAAGTTGTTACATTGTAATAAAGTGTACAATTAAAGAGAAACGCAGACATGAGATCTGCAAGTTCTCACAGCCGTGTGAGGGGCAGGTTATTATAAAAGGCCCGGGAGCTCAATGCCCGGCAGTCAGTCTTCGAACTCCATACTTCGTTGTTCAAGCTACTCACTAGTACAATAATTATTTTTTAGTATTATGTACAAGTTATCTAAATTTTAATTTAAATAAAAAAATTGTTAAAGTATCGATGTGTTTTTAAAAAACCAGCTCCAAAGGCCCGAACTTTAACTGGCGCAGCGTAACGGATGTCAAAAGGGCACTGAGAATCCAAAAATCGGAAGATTGGTGACCAAGAATTTTAATTCGAAATTTTGGCAGAACCCAAACCAAGTTGGAGGAAGAACAAGCATAGTCTAAATCCAGCAACAAACCAAGTTGGACAAAGAACAAGAATCGTCTAAGGCCAACAAACAAACCAAGGTGGACAAGATACAGAATCGATCGAACCCACCAAAGAAACAGATGAAGTTAATGTAAGTTCATTTCCATAATTTTTTTTTAACCAAAAAATATAATTGATATATGCTAGTATTATTATTTTATTATTATTGTTTTATGTATTTTATATTATGAACATTTTTTGAAAATAGTTACAAAGTGAATTATTTTCAAAACGAGAAAGTATTAACCTATGAGACGAATGTTAAAGAGATATTTTTTCTTTAAAAAGCAAATGAGACTTGAATTTTAAAAAAGATTTTCTTTTAAAGTAAATAAGAATTGAATTTAAAAAGAGATTCTTACCACAAATATTAAAAACAAACTCAAAATAATCCAAAAATAAACAGGCGCACATTCACTAACACCAAAATAAGAAACATCAACTAGCGCGATTCAAACCCACGTTTTCAAGCCGATAAAATAAAAACACAGAACGCAAACTTAAGTTCAAAGCTAATTCGAACAAGCAGTACAGAACGTTTAATTAAACCATTGACCTCTACAATACTGAATAAATCACAGCAAAAAACACTCTGCAATAATTGAAACTACGGTAATTTAAAACTACCGTAACTTAAAACCACCTAAGAAAACAAAGTTCGCATCTTTTATACACTTAGAACCTCAGAGAAGTGCAATAACTTTCAGTACTAAAGTATAGCTTCAACAACGCAATATCATTATTACCTTAAAGAAATAGCTTTCAGAATCCTATGCACAACGCAATTTGCATCATAAGTACTAAATCTATCACGACATAATAAAGCAACGCAGTTTTTGCATTTAATACCCACAAGTAATCAATCCATAAAAGCAGCATTATAAGTAATTAAATACATCACGGAATTATAGAAGCGCATGAAAATTACGCCACAACACCCTATAAATAATTTGCAGTACAAACACGGTATAAAATCTAAACGTCTTTCAATTAATTAATCAGCATTTATAAAGTGCAGTAAAACGGTCATCATAAGAAGCTTTAATTAAAACGCTGAAAACTAACATAACGGAGAGTTCAACTACAAGTCGTGAACACCGAGATATTTAAGACGTAACACTTTTCGCAAAGCATTAGCAAGTAAATTAGTAATTCCTATAAATTGAAATAACACCGGTAAGTGCAATTACCTCAACGTACGTGACAAAGTAACAAAGATTACATCCTTTAGTATTCAATTTCAACAATAAGGTGCAGACGTAATTAACCTCAGGTCATAATTACGCAACTCAGTAAAACCCACGGAAAGATTATTAGTTACGAGTTAACAGAACTAAAACAACGCTAAACGAGAATAAATCCATCCATTTAAGATTCCTTAAGAAGCAGGAACTCAAGACAAATTAAAAGCTGCATAAAAACAATTAATCCAAGACTACGGTAATAAATTCAACATTATTGAATACAGATCTCACAAGTACACCACCGCACTGTGTAATTAAATATAAATAACAACGACTACGATTTTAAAAAAATAACTCGACGCAATCCAAACGTAAAATTAACAGATCCAAACCAAAAATTAATATTACAAGTACGAAATTAACCTCAATTTTTACCACATTTTTATTTCCTCAATCTAAACTGAAAATTAACAATTCCAAACTAAAAATAACGCCGAAAATAGCATAATAAGTCTCGACCTCTACAAAATTTGAAATTACCTAATCTAATTGAAAAATTAATAAAACCAAAGCAAAGTTAACATCACAAATAGCAAAACCAACCCCAATTTTTACAAAATTCGAAATTACTTAATCCAAAAGAAAAATTAATAAAACCAAAGCAAAGTTAACATCACAAATAGCAAAACCAACCCCAATTTTTACAAAATTCGAAATTACTTAATCCAAAAGAAAAATTAATACATCCAAAGCATAATTAACGTTACAAATAGAAAATCAACCAAAATTTTTACAAAATTTGAAATTTCACAACCCAAACGGAAAATTAGTAAATCCGAAGCGGAAAAGTAACAATACAAATAGCGAAATAAACCTCAATTCAAAAAAAAAAATTTTTTTTAAATTTCCCAAAAATCGAAAACAACCCTTAACCAACATGAGTAACACAGACTTGCGTCTCTATTTAGAGACAATACAGATATTTGATGGCACGCAGGCCCATCTCTCAAATTTCATTGGAGCATGCGAAATGTTCCTAAAAACCTTCTACAAACCCGGAGATGACGCAAGAAATTCATTGCTTATACGCTTGGTAATAAGTAAACTAGCCGGAAGGGCACTAACCTTAATCGCCAGTAGGGACGACTTACAGGAATGGCAGGAGTTTAAACAACTACTAATTGCATATTTTGGGGACCAACGTAATATAAAATGCCTGGTACGAGACCTAAGAAACCTTAGAATGGAACACAATCAATCCCCCTACCAATTCGGAATGAAATGCCAAGACGTGAGAAGTTTAATTTTAACAAAATTAAAAATCGAAGAACCCGATCAAAACGTTAGACATTTAAAACAAAATGTATGACGAAATGGCACTAGACACATACATAAACGCTTTACCAGAACGACTATCGGATAAAATCAGATTCCAACGACCCCAAAATCTAGAAGAAGCTATGAGCCTAGTAATAGAAGAAGAAAATGTAATGTATTACCGCAACAGACTATACAACCCCAACGCGAATAAAAGCTATTCACCAATAAAAACTATACAAGCTACAAGACAAACAATCCCTCAACAAAAATTCACACCCTTTAACGCACAAACAAATCAACCGCGAAGTAATAACCCAAGTTTTAACAATACAAATTTTAATAATCAATTTAAACATTTTTCAAAACCAACATTTAACCCAACTTTTACGAAACCAACATTCCAACCTAGATTTAATCAAAACCTAAACCAACAAAGACCGGTATTCAACGCAAACCCCAACAGAAATACACCAATGACTAATAACAATAACAACCCTAACAATTATTACAAACCAACACCAATGGATACCTCATCTGGTAACACCAGACAAAATACAAAAATAACACATATCCGACCAAACCCTCATCAGAAACGTAATTTTACATCGGAAGAATTATTCCATCAAGAAATAGAAAAATTTGACACTGACCAGAATAATTACATTGAGACACCTACGAACAATGAATCAAACCATGCAGAAACTTATGAACGTGACGAACAATACGAAACTTACGAGGAGTACGACGACGAAAACTCGAATTCAAATTTTCAAATGGACCCATTCATAGACAACCAAACTTAATAAACTTAAATAACATAAATCACTTAGTATTACCATACATAGAAATACCCCACGCCAAATTCAAACTATTAATCGACACCGGATCCTCTAAAACATTAATTAGCCCCAGAACCGTACAAAAACACTATTTAGATTATGTAGAAAGAGAACCATTTAAAATTAAAACAGCCCATCAAACAACACGACACCAATTCGTAGCCAATATACCCTTACCAAGAACATTTAATGTTAAAATGAAACATAAATTTTGTGTATTCGAATTTAACGATAAATATGACGGATTAATCGGAATGGACCTTCTAAGAAAATTAGAGCCAACATTGACATTAAAAATCGCTTATTAAGGACAAAATACGGAAAAATCCCAATTAAATTTCAAAACACACAAGTTGAACAAAAATACACTATAGAACCCCGAACGGAAAGAAAAATAAAAATCCCAGTAAAATCTAACAAAAATTTAGGAATAATAAATCATATGACATTTCAGCAAGGAGTAGAAACCCCAACCGCCTTAGTGCAAATAAAAGATAATTATGCAACCACAATAATATTAAATTCAAACGACTATCCGGTAGAATTATCATTGACAGACCCAATTAACGTAGAAGAACTAAATTTTAACGAAATGGAAATAGACGAAAATTTAGAAAATAATTACAACCCAATAGAACATGACGAAATGTTAAGAGAAAATTTAACTAACATCCGCTTTAATACCGATATCAATCAAGAAGAAGAAAGAGCAATTAAGAACTTATGTTTTGAATACCGAGACATATTCCATTGTGAAGGAATACCATTAACATTCACCAACACAGTAAAACATAATATCGAGTTAACAGACAATAAACCAATCTTTACAAAAGCATATAGACTACCTCATGCAAGCCAAGAAGAAGCTGACAGACAAGTAGCAGACCTATTAGGCCAAGACATAATCCAGCACTCCAACTCACCATGGAGCAGCCCCGTGTTAATAGTACCTAAGAAATTAGACGCAACCGGAAAGAGAAAGTACAGAATGGTAATAGATTATAGAAAGTTAAATGAAAAAACGGTAGATGACAAATACCCACTACCAAATATAACCGAAATTTTAGACAAATTAGGCAAATGCCAATAATTTACAACATTAGACCTAGCATCAGGATACCATCAGGTAGAGATGGAAGAAAAAGACATGAAGGACTTGACCACAGATTTCATTAACCAATGCGAATTATGTGACAAAGCGAAATACGATAGGAAACCCCCAAAGATACCCTTAATGTTAACCAAAACACCAGACAAATCATTTCAAAAACTACATGCCGATACTCTAGTAGTAGAAGCGCAAAACTATCTAACGATTGTAGACGCATTTACAAAAATAGGCCAAGCAATACCAATCACATCCAAAAATAGCATTGACGTGACCCAAGGATTTTTGCAATATTTCACATTTTACGGAACACCCGAATCAATAACTTTAGACAATGGTAGCGAATTTAAAAATGAGACAATTCAAAACACTTTAGAACTTCACAAAATAAAAATTCATTTCATAACGGAAAACCACCCTGAATCAAACGGACTAATTGAACGATTACATTTAACCCTGTTAGAACAAATTCGATTATTAAGAATAAATTATAAAAAGGAACATATAACCAATTTAATGTCATACGCACTAATCGCCTATAATAACACTATTCACTCATCAACAAATTTTACACCCTTAGAATTAACATTAGGACATTCAGATTCACGAAATCCCTATGACATACACTACAATAAAGAAGTATATCAACAATATGCGAAAGATCACAAACAAAAACTAAAAATAACTTATGACAAGGTAAAAGATAAATTAGAAAACGATAAAGAACGTATCACCACAACCCGAAACAAAAATACCGACTCAAATAAATTTTCAATAGGACAAACCGTATATGAGAAAAACTTTCAGAGCAAGCGACATAAAACAGCACCCAGAAATTTAGGACCATTTAAAATTAAGAAAATATCAGATAAAAACATAGCAGTAGTAGACAACGGTAAAATAACTAAATACAGTATTGCCCGAAATAAACAGTACTGAAACTAAGTTGGCGGTGTTTTTATGCGTGCGCTGTCACACTCAAGTTAGCTAGTATAGACCTGTCAAGTAAACCTCAAACAAGTAATTAGTAGGGCCTAATTGTTAAAAATGGTGTTAAGTACAGAGGAGAAAGTGTTTCTGGTAGAGCATTATTTTCGTTCATACGGAATCGGCCGACGTAATGGTGCAAGTTTGCTATACGTGTCTGATCAATTCATACAAAGGTTTAATAAACGTTCTCCAAGTAATGCTGTAATTTTGAAGGTTATTGAAAAGTTTAGAAATACAGGTAGTGTATTGTGCCAACGAAAAGGAAACTCAGGGCGTCCCAGGACAGTTAACAACAACAATAACCATGAACGTGTTTTGAGCAAATCTTAGAAAATCCGAAAGTCAGCCAGGCAAGGACAGCGTTACAACTTGATTTAAAAGAACTTCCTTTCAAAGAATCCTGAAGGAGCTGGGTACATTTTCGTATGTGATTCAGGTACATCAACAACTACATCCTCGGGATTATCGCAGTAGAGTGGAATATTGCGCCAGAATTCTCGCGTTACAGTATGAAAATCCTGAATTTTGAAAATGTTTGGTTTTCAGACGAAGCACATTTTCACTTGTCAGGCTATGTGAATCGTCGCACAAATCGATTTCTGGGCTTTCCCAGACCCGATGAGGTTCAAGAGGTTCCTTTACATAGTGAAAAAGTGAGTGTCTGGTGTGCTGTTTCCGGACACGGAATCATTGGTCCGTACTTTATCGAAGAGAATGGTAGGCAAGTCACACTTAATCAACAGAGGTACAGACAAATTTTAACACGATTTATCCCTGATCTACGTCAATTCTGTCGTGCACGTAACATTTCGAAACCAATTTTTTCAGCAGGACGGGGCAACTTGCCATACTGCTGCCGCAATTCGTCAATTTCTTCAAGAACATTTTCCAAGCAAATTCATATCACGATTTACTGACTTCCCTTATCCTTCACATTCTCCAGACCTCACACCTCCAGACGCATACATTTGGGGCATGGCTAAAAATGCCGTTTTCAAACGGGCACCACAAACCATCGATGAATTAAAGGATGCCGTTAGAGTCTTCTTCGCAGCCCTGAGACAACCCTTATTCAATAACATGACCAGAAACTTAGAACATCGTTATGAAGTCTGTCTCGAACGAGGAGGTGCACATTTAGAACATATAATAAAGTGTCAATAAGATGTATTTTTTAAATATACAAAACAATTACAATTTCAGTACTGTTTATTTCGGGCAATACTGTACATTCATTTGAAAAACCTAAGACACCTTGTAATTTCAGATGGACAGTCATCACCCTTACCGTCAATCTCCACCCAGGTAGAACGGACAATCAAGTAACAATAGAAGACATAAAAAACAACCCCGGTATACTACCAATTAAATTAGGCAGTATGCAAAACACGATCGACTATTGGACATTCGCACAAAAATTCGACCTTACGGAATTAAAACAAGAATTTCAAACAATCACAGAAAATTATGACCGATTAAAACAATCAATGGACACAGCAAATTTCGGAAAAGAATACGCAATAGAAATGATGAATAACAACAGTATAACAGAAAGCATTTTAAGAAACATAGAAGATAAATTTAATAGACTAATACCCAACGAACAAACTACGAGACGAAAAAGAGGACTAATCAACGGATTAGGTAACATAATAAAAGCTATCACAGGCAATTTAGATAACCAAGACGCAGAAAGTTATGACAACACAATACAACAATTAATTGAGAATCAAAACGACATAAAAACCATAATCAGCAACCAATTATCGTTAACCCAATCAACGATTATAAAGTTCAACGAAACATTGAGAAAGTTAGTAATAAATCAGGACAGTATAGCCAACCGAATGCAAACCCTTGAAACTACCATGCAACAACTACCATACTTCGTTGTTCAAGCTACTCACTAGTACAATAATTATTTTTTAGTATTATGTACAAGTTATCTAAATTTTAATTTAAATAAAAAAATTGTTAAAGTATCGATGTGTTTTTAAAAAACCAGCTCCAAAGGCCCGAACTTTAACTTGCGTAGTATGAAAAATATTGTTGAGGAACAAGCAAAGGATGAATGCTGTTGTAAAGTGAGGTCTGAGTTAAAACAGGAAAAAATAGTAAAAAGGTATGCTGATTGGTATATTGTCCACGGTGGTATTTTGTTTAGGCGAGGCCATGACGGTTCGCGCGGGTTTAAGGTATGCGTTCCTGCCTCTCAGTGTGTAAGTTGGTTTGGAAAAGAGCATGTCGAGAACGGACATTTTGGAATAGAGAAATGTTTTCAGATGTTGCGCAGGGATTATTATTTTGCGAGAATGAAACATTGTATACGAAAAATTATTTCAAGTTGCGATTTGTGCCAGAAGTCGAAAAGTTCGGTAAAAAGTTTTGGCGAGTACCATAGTGTATTGGCCGAAGCACCAAATAAAATCATTTGTGTAGACTTGATGGGTCCCCTTCCGGTATCAAGAGGAGCGGCGACCCAATTATTTACTGCATTAGATGCTTTCAATAAATTAGTTGCTTTATACCCGCTTAAGCTCGCTAATACGGTCGCTATTCTTCGTTGTTTATTTAATAAATATTTTGTGCAGGTTGGCAAACCAGAGATCATTCTTTCTGATAACGGTAGCCAGATGGCGAGCAAAAAATGGAAAGTGTCGTTGGAGGCAGTAGGTGTGAAGGTAGCACACACGTCAGTGTACTTTCCACAAGGAAACATGACAGAGCGTGTCAATAGAGAAATTGTGCGGATGTTACGGTCACTGTGTTATTCAACTCATGGGGGGTGGGCGTTGGTATTGGATAAGGTGGAAAAGTGGATAAACAGGGCAGTTCACGATTCTACGGGCTTCAGTCCATTAGAATTGCATTTTGGAGCTTCCATAGATAACCCCATGGTTAAGAGTATTGCCTTTCCTGATAGTCTTGAACAAGGTGGTCATCGGGACAAAATTATAACTTTGGCGTATGATCGGTTAAAATCGAAGGCCGTAAAACGTAGATTGCGGCATCAAAGGGTAAACAAAAATGTATTGTTTTTAAGGTAGGCGATAAAGTACTGGTTCGCACTCATCTCCAGTCTTCTGCCGAGGATAGAGAGATTAAGAAATTCCTTTTACTGTATTCGGTGTCTTCTACAGTAGTGGCGAAGCGAGGCCCGAATTCATACGAGGTTCAGGACGATGCCCGAGATGTTTCGTTGGGTATACAAAATGTACGCAATTTAAAACCATATATAGGGTCCGATCAAAATCTGCCCGCAAAACGGTTAGTATAAGTTCAAATTAATTACCAAGCAAGCTTAGTCAGTAAGTTAAACTTATAGGGGGGTGATGTACTGGCCCGCCCTTGAAATATGAATACTTTTGTATATTAGGGTCTTTTAGGTATAAGCCAGTCGAGTTAAGGATGCGATGCCGTGCGGTTGTGTGTCTAGGCACGTGTCCTCTGGTCGTGTATTAATGATTATTGATTTGTAAACTGAGTGAGTTATGAATTAATTAGTAGTTTTAATCGATGTGGTAGTGACAGCATCTTTGAAATTCGTTCATTGTTGGATTACTATAACAGATAAGTTTGAGTAGTTAGAATTTTGTTCATTTGCGAATAGCAACGCTGTATGTGTATATCTATAAGGAGTGTCGTTTAACCTGGTTGCGATTGTATTTTACGGCACGCCGAGTATTGTGCATTTGTTTTTGCTTTGTTATGTTATTTTATAACATTATTTCATTAAACCCATATAAAATAGGCTGCGAGTTGGTTCATTCTTTTTAAACAAGTAATAGCGAGACAACGAAACTATACCAGAATCTACGTGTATCCAGGAGGGTTGTGGCCAGCCAGGGTCAATACCTCAAGGGCAACTGCTTCTGTGACGAGTCGTAAAGCATAGACAAACATTATAGTATCACTAAGTTATGTTGAGTGAAAATTGCAAACCCATCGAGGTGTCAATCTGCAGATGATAACATCAGTTATGATGAACGAAGTAGGTGTAGCTAAATACCAAGTTACCAGTGACTACACTATAAAAGTTTCAATCAGCGTAGCACTAATAGCGCTAGTAAATTTGTTGTGACTTTTTTACCGGATCTGTCACATTTAAGCGGCCCAAGTTACTCTGCCGACTCAAACTCATCCGACATACTCGAGTCTTCGCAATACTAGTATTTTATTTAGTACGTCTGATTTTGTGGCATTTGATACGCTCTACTGGATACTCTCACATCGCTGATGTTAAACGACACCTTACTAAATCAAAAGATTATTACTTACGTCATACTCTTAACTATCGTCCATAAAATTTGATGTGCCAATGTCGCTTTTGCAAAGATAAAACCTGTAGAGTCTAAATTAAAACCTTCAAAGAAGAGCCCGTAAAATATTCATAGCGGCACCTTGATGCTCCGCTACAACAATAAAACGCAGTATTATAGCTTAATAAATTCTAGATAATTCAGTCAATTTGCGAAACATTCACATGTCTAGTCTAGATATTTCAAAGTAAAGGATGGTACTTACAGTAAACTCATGTATAGAGCCAACAAAATGTCGCAAGTGTATAGCAAAGTAGGCGTGCTTTTAAAATTACTGGAGCTGCGTCAAAGCAATTCAGTTTTGGACGGAGAGCATCGTCAAATAAATTTGAGATGTGTATGCATCCTTAGCTGCCAGTTTGCGTATATGCAGAAGAAGAGACATCGACCATTCGAAACGAGCGATACAGGCGGCGGCCTAGCAAACATTAGCCCTGACAAACGACTATGTGTTTGGTTGAAATCCAGCTACTATAACCTTATGTTTCATAGCTTGACTTGGCAAATGTAGAAGCAGTCGCGCACTTAAAAATTCTATATGACCCTCGTAAACACTAATGCGACGAGAATAAAGATATTTCGTGTTTACGAGATAAAAATATTATACCTACCACTTATACTAAACTAATACTAATAGAGAAGTTTTGTTTTCGAAAGCTTTAAGTTTTAGAAAATCACCTTCAAAGGAGGTAAGAGAGAAACATTTTGTATGTACTTTCTCTTGATACAGGACAGATACTCATCTGACACTTGAATTGGCGTTTTTGATCCTAGATTTCAGATTAGCATTATTACTGTTTACGCAGCTTCCTAAATATAGCTCTAAAGATTTACTATTTCGGTGTAGAAATAAGAAAGAGTGAGGCAAAGCAGAACAAAATTTTGTTTTCATGGTATTAGATTAGAGTATACTTATAAAAAATAATTAAATAAATGTAAATGTAGTTGTAAGTATATTTACGGAAACAAGTTAATATGAAATTACTGAATTATTTTTTTTCACCATTCAAAAATATTTTAGCACGCTTTTTCCATCTGACAAATGTAAACATAGAATTACTGCAATACATCCCTGACAAATAAAATACACAGCATCAGCTTTTCAATAGTAAACAAAATACACTTTCTCTACGACTATCAAATAATAATATCCATTCTAGCTTGATATTTAATTGACGAATGATATCAATTCTTCACCCCGTGAATTCCAAACTGGAATTCACGGCCTGTCGGCCAATCAACTCGTGGTATTTTCATTATTCACGGGTACTGCAACAAATCATATAGCCTTGTAATATACGCGTTGCATAGCAACCGTCTAACAAATTTGACGTTTCACAATTCTAAATATCAAAATTAATGTTTTTGCGTAAGTTTTGTTAAAATGAATTTTGATAACAGCGAATAATGATGAAATATGTACGCCTCCAGAACTTCTTTCCAAAGCGGTAATGATTAATCTATTGCCCGAAAAGTCAAAAAAACAATACCATCAAATATACACGGCTTTTATGGATTGGAGAAATCTTAATGGTGCAAGTTCATTTTCCGAGAATGTTTTCTTGGTATATTTTACAAATCAGTACACCGGACATAGCTTTCGTAGGTCCTCTGCCACTCTACTAGTTGATGCAGGTGGAGATATTACAGCTCTCAAACGACACGGGCGCTGGAAAAGTATGTCTGTAGCTGAAGGCTACGTGGATGATTCCATGACAAATAAAATGAACACTGCGAACAAATTACTAGAGTCTGTCGAACAAAATAAATAACAAACATCAAATACTAATACTTTAAGTGAAGTCAAGATCAAAACTCAACACCAGCTGTATTAAATATTAGTAATTGCCTTAATTTCACCATAAATTTTAATAACAAGTAAATTTAAACTAGAACTACTACTCTGAATTGTTACATGTGTTATTTAAGTTATTGTTTTCCTTTGACTAATAAAATATAAATAATTAAAAGTTGAACTTAAAAACAAAGATGTATAATTTCTTGCAAAAGCTGTATTATAGTAGTAGAGAAAGTATAGTCTTCTACTCGCGCATAATAGCCATTATACGCTCGTCGAAGAATATGCTATTATTACACAAAAATCAAGAAGTGTTTTATACATTTTACTACACGCATCTTAAACAACGCTTCGAAAATCCAACCAATAAATAATAACTGTATGCTCTACTCAAAAAAATATAAGAAGCAGTATAACGTTTTACAAATTGCTCAGTTTCTTATTTCTTATTCATGCGCCAAAAAGGAAAGAAAATATTAACTAGCTAACGTCATGGCCGCCTAGTGTGCCGGTTTAGGAATCGATGTGTACTTGATATCATTCTCGGTGACACCCGAGAACTACCTACTCTTAAATCCTTCATACTTTATTATAAAATCTTCTATAGAGAAGTGTAAAGTATAACAGGGAACTTAGAGTAATCAAGGAAGAATGAAATAGTGAAACTTTCCTCAAACCATCACTCGTTAACGGGGTTTTTAAAATAACTGATCTATCATTATTTTTTCTGTCGTTTTAGAAGTGCAAGCACAGTATTCAATGTAAATGCCGGTAGTTCTGCTATCAATCAGCTATACTTGTTCTCTCGTAGCACCACATTTGATTTTTCCAATGCTCCACCCTAAGGTACTATATCGGCCAGGAAGCGAGTTCTTTTTACCTGGGCATTTTGAATTTTGCCGAACTCTTGTTGTTCCAAGTAAGGTAGAGTTCTTTAACGTGCGCGACAACAGCAACACATGACACCTACATTTTTTTTTCATCCAAACGAGGGCGTATTTTTGTGAAACATGCTCGCCTAAAAATTTTCAAGCGATTCGTGTCGAGATTCTAACCCGGGACTGTTAAATAATCTCATTAACTTTTTGTTACCTAAGTCAGCCAGTACAACGAAAAGAATACCCGTAGTTTCTTAGAGGAATAAAGTGTCACTCTTGTAACAGTATATTCAAATTCCTACAATTTTAGGTTTAAAACTAATTGGAACATATTTCTACTTACAATTTGTCCTAGCGTTATAAGTAATTTTTTAGAAAAGTCAAATTTGATAGATCTCTTTTTACAATGCTGATTGATTTCAAATCCTACTAGATCAATCATTACAATATGATATTTTCATTCTACCAACTTATGTTAAATTGATGTAAATACAACTTAAACTTTTAACAACCTTTAGTAACACTCCTGCCCGGTACAGCATTCTCGCTAGGGGGTGCTGTACCTTTCTTCTTAATGTCTAATTTAACCACCTTCACGGCCGGTCGTTCGTACAAACCAGTGAGCGTCTGCACTGTCACCGATCTAACTTGGCCATCTTTAGCTAATTTGGTGAGCACCACTTTACCTTTGGGCCAATTGCAACGAGGTAAATCCGAGTCAACTATTAGTACAACGTCACCAATCTGGAGTGGATCTGCTTTGTTAAACCATTTGGATCGCAGCAATAAGTCGGGAAGATATTCGGATACAAATCGCCTCCACATACGATTAGCAAACTGCTCTCGATACAAGTAATTAAATTTTAAAACCTTAGCGTCCGCACTTAGTTCTACTGCAGGTTTTGCTCCGCTAGACGAGCCTAATAGGAAGTGGTTTGGGGTGAGAGCCTCATCTTCTTCACTATCCAATGGCAGGTAAGTTAAAGGCCGTGAATTTACTATGTTTTCCGCAGCAATAACGCAACTAAGTAAAAGAGGGTCGTTTGGGGTGCGCGTAGGCAGAGCATTATACAACGCAATTTTCAGAGACTTGACTAAACGCTCCCATGCTCCTCCCATATGTGGTGACATTGGCGGATTAAAATGAAACGCGGTATCCGTGCTAACCAATTTCTTTGCAATAGCTTCTGGTGGCAATTTCTTCAGCTCTTCCCTTAATATTCGTTCTGTGCCGATAAAGTTTCTGCCTTGATCGCAATATATGTGATTTGGTTTTCCACGTCGTGCAAAAAAATTGCGGAAACACATTATGCAATGGTCAACGTCCAACTTATGTGCGATTTCGGTATGCTCTTGTCGTTAAACATGTAAACAGCACTATCCAGCGCTTATCCACTCTTCGACCTACCATGACTGAAATCGGACCCAAATAATCGACGCCAGAGTGAGTAAAAGGGGCGCTATAGGCCGATACGCGTGCTTGAGGTAACACAGCCATTTGTGGCGGCACAGGGCTAGCATCACGATTCTTACACCGCTGGCAGTTGCGACGAACTTGATTCAACGTCGTTCGTAATTTCGGTACGTAATACCGTTCACGAACTTCGTTCACTACAGTTTCGTAGTTTTGGTGTTGATACATTTCATGATACCACTGTAGCAATAGCAATGTAAACTGATGTTTTCGTGTTAAGATGACAGGATGCTTGGCATTAAATTTCAAAACTGTAGCAGCACTTAAACGACTATGAATTCGCATAACTCCGTCACTATCTAAATATGGTACAACTTTGTACAAACTGCTCCATTTATTCAAGGTTGATTCTCCCCGCTGAAGTTGTAACAACTCTGTCCCAAAACTCATCCCCTGCACTTGTTTAATCAAACATGTAAGGCTCTCACGTAGCTCATATGCCTTCAAAAAACTTTTTGATTCATTTGAAAATTCGTCAACTACGATACGACGAGCATTACGCAGGAAGCGTAAAACATACACAGTTGTTCGCAGTAGGGCGATAAAACTACTATAACGGTTAAAGTCGATCAAGGGCTCGTGTATTTTCACTTCCGTGATATGCACTGCATTAAAATCTTCTAAAGCACCTGCGTCATGTGTAATATCTTCAGGCCACATTTCTTTAGGGCTGTATAAGAATTCAGGTCCTTTAAACCACGGGCACTCGGCGCTAAGACTTGGCGGCTTAATCCATTTAGTAGCTTCGTCTGCTATATTCTGTTTAGAAGGCACATAGCGCCAATCAGCCGTGACTGTCAAATCCTGAATTTCAGCTACGCGGTACGCTACGAATTTTCCATGTTTTCTAGAATCGCTAGAACGCAGCCATCGCAAAACGGTGGTTGAATCGGACCAGTAGGTGGTTTGAGGTACAACGATTGATAGGGCGTCTTTGATAGATTTGGAAAATCGTGCTCCAATTACAGCTGCATCAAGCTCTAACCGAGGGATGCTTTGTAATTTTATGGGAGCCACTTTTGTTTTCGCCCCAATTAAACAGCACGTCACGCTATGTTCTGTGGCAAGGCGTACATACGCCACCACTGCACTAGCGTATTCGCTCGCGTCCACGAAAATATGTAGCCCATCGTAATTTTCAAAATTTTGAAGAAAGCAGCTTGGAATAGCCAGCGTATTTAATTTAGCGAGGTTAGTTTGCCACAACAGAAATTTACCATGCAGCTCCTTATCTACAGGTGTATCCCAGTCCACTTTACTGCGCCATACTTCTTGTAGCAATATTTTTAGGTACACCAAGAAATTAGCTATTAAGCCCATGGGGTCATATATTGACATCAAGATTTTTAGGAGCTCTCTTTTGGTAGGTACTTTAGTTCCCGCAAGAATCTCTTTATTTCCTTTATTGAAACGCATACAAAAGACGAACCAGTCGTTTTCTAGCTGCCAACACATTCCAAGAACTTTTTCTTCTATTGGCGTAGGCGTTAAATTTACTTCATAACCTGTCTCATAGTCCCCATTCAACTCCAACATAAGCTTTTTTGAATTAGATTTCCATTTACGCATTTCGAAGTTGGCATTTTTATGTATTTCTGCCACTTCTTTGGCTAATGCTATAGCTTCGGATTCGGTGTCGACTGAATCCAAATAATCGTCTACGTAATGATTTTCTAATATGGCCTTTGCCGCACGCGGAAACTGTGACTGGTAGCGCATGGCATTAATGTTCTTAATGTATTGTGAGTAGCTTGGCGAGCATGTTGCACCAAAGATCATGACGGTAACTACATAAATATCTGGATTCAATTGGTGCAGATTGTCTTGCCACAGAAAACGTAGTGCATGCTGATCTTCGGATTGTATTCCAATACGGAGAAACATTTCTTTAATATCGCCCGTAAACGCTACCTTAATTTGACGGAAGCGCAATAATATGTCAAACGATGAAGATAACATGTCATCCCCTTTTAACAGCATCGAATTTAACGATACGCCATTCACCGTTGCCGCTGCATCCCATACCACTCGAAATTTGTTGGGTTTATTTGGATTGATCGCCACTAACAGTGGCAGATACCACATTTTGTCATGTGATTCAGCGATTTCTTTGGTGGTTAATTTCCTTATATAGCCCCTGAAATGTCCTGCATGTGTGTTTGAATTTTCTCGGCTAACTCGGTTTCCTGCTTCAAGCGGCTTATTAACGCATAATGACGCTTGGTCGCCATACTCTTACTGTCAGGTATACGCAGATGGTCATATTTCCATAACAAACCCACTGTATATTGGCGGTTATTCCATTTGGTTGTGTTGCTCATGATTGCTGATGCTCGTGTCTGTTCCAGAGATCCTTTAGCATTACTTGGCGGCTGCACACCTAAAGCTTCTACAGAAAAATATGATTTCACTAATTCGTGCAACTCCGTTTTGCTGAAGGATACGGGACAGTTGCAGGTGTCATGTATTTGTTGATATGTGTCTTGTACATGCCCAGTCATTAATGCAAAAACTGACCAACCTAAACGACATTTTGCTGCAATGGGTTCAGCATCTCCACCTTCCCGAACTTTTAATGGTAGTGCAAGATCCCAATTGTCCAACCCTATCAGTAATCCGGGTCTTGCATCTTTATACGGTTGTACGGGTATATTTCTTAAATGGAAATTGGTTAATTAACTCAGTTATATTCAGGGTTTGTTTAGGTAAACTCAAGTTGTTGACAGTACGAGCTGGACGATAATCAAATGACCTAGCCCCTGTATATGCCCCTGTTATTGACAACCTAACTAACATTGATTCATCTTCAACTCTTTGGTGACCGCCCGTCCATTTTAAACATAATGGTTGAGTAGTACCAGATAAATTTAGTTGGTGCGCTAGTTCCGCATCAATCATAGTTGCCGATGATCCCTCATCTAGAAAGGCGTACGTGGTCACTTCCTTTATTCCATTGCTAAGCTTAACTGGGAGAAGGCGAAACCGAATACTTCCAGAATGGCTACTATAATTCACTTCTACATTTAACTTAGAAGGTTGACCCTTTACATTCTCTGAGCTAGCCGCACTAGTAGTAACGGGTTCTTCATCTTTGTGAAGCGTTGTATGGTGTACGCGCTCACACTTTTCGCATTTCCAATTCATTTTACACGGAAATCTATGTTTCCTTAGGCAAATTCGACAAAGTCTGAAGTCTTTTACTAGTTTCCAACGCTTATTTAACGCAAAACCCTTAAACTTATCACACTCAGGCAAAGAATTACAAGCTCCGCCGCATGCCCTACAATTGACCGATTTAGTCACTGAGGGAGTATCATGTACGTTTGCGCGCTCTGGCTTTGCTTTTTTGATTTCATTAAAGCTGAGATTTGGAATAGCCGTACACACGTTCAAGGCAAGTGTATGTAACCATTGACCCAAATGTTGAATATTTACCTCCGGAATGGTAGATCGATGGATTGCCCATTGTATTTTTAATTGGGCAGGAAATTTTTCTACCAATTCCCGCATGAGCACCGGATTGTTAGCGTAATGGATCATATCGCTTGCTTCCAGCGAAGCACACAAATTCTGTACAGCTACTGCAAATTCGATCATGGTTTCGAGTTTGTCTGCTTTAATAGGCGGGTGCTGTCGGACCGTGTCAATGTAACCGTCTATAATTTGTTCTGGCCTACCAAATAACAACTTTAAGTTAGCGATAATGTCTTTAACACAGCGCGGTTCATGTAGAAATCCTTTGACCATCCTACGCGCGGTTCCCTTTAGGCATTTATCTAGACGGCTGAGGTTTTCAACGTCGTCAAACCCACACCATTCTGTAGACCGGTTGAAGCTATTTATAAATATAGACCAGTCTTGGGGGTTTCCGTCAAATGATGGAAGATCTCTAGGCATTGAATGCCGAGCTGATTGTTGAGACTGGCTTAACATGCGAGGGTGTGAATGGATTTCACCGCTAGCTATCGGTTGCCCAACCATGCTAGGTAAATCTCAAACCCGATTGGCTTACCGGAAACATAAGGGGCACTTGCGGTGATATATTTGGTTGCTGTATGAGCGGTTCTTGTTGAGATAAACACGACGGTTTATACTCTTGATTCCGCCACAGCTGTGGCGGTAGTGTTTGCGATTGGTGCAACGTTGGTTGCGTTTGGTGCAACTGTGGTTGCTTTTGGTGCAACTCGGTTTTACTGTTTTTGTTAGGTTTGTAATTTATTCCCAAATCAATGCGCTTGGATAGTTCAAGATTTGCAATAGGATCCGTATTTTCTATATCTTTGTCCACGTCTTGACTTTCATCTTCCGAAGTGTCTGCTAAACGTGAGATTTGACGGTTAATATTGAGTTCTTCTTCTACAAGTTGTTTCTTTTGCTCTATTAACCACTTCTGTTCCAGGAGGAGGTTTAAACGTCGTTGACGACGACTACATGTGCTGTGCGCTACTTGCCGGCTATACTCGCTAGTGGCTTTGGCAGGTGGCGATAAAGGTATCTTAACTTCTGAATGTTCTGCTTCATTAATACGCCTCAACGATTGGCGCAATTGTGCAGCATCTCTTAAAGTATTAAGATTTACGCCACTTGCGTTACCTTCAACTAAGGTAACACAAGCTGTGCATCGCCAGTTAGTATCTTCAGCGACGCTGTCACCAACACCTACGCATTCGTAGTGATACCATCTTTCACAGTTCGGACATTCTACCATATTAGATTCTCGGTACGGATCAGTGCAAATGATACAAATCTGACTACCTACTGTAGGTTGCAGCATTATGATTTCAAATTGAATTTGAATTTGTTAAATAATCTAATTAACTTTTTGTTTACCTAAGTCCGCCAGTACAACGAAAAGAATACCCGTAGTTTCTTAGAGGAATAAAGTGTCACTCTTATAACAGTATATTCAAATTCCTACAATTTTAGGTTTAAAACTAATTGGAACATATTTCTACTTACAATTTGTCCTAGCGTTATAAGTAATTTTTTAGAAAAGTCAAATTTGATAGATCTCTTTTTACAATGCTGATTGATTTCAAATCCTACTAGATCAATCATTACAATATGATATTTTCATTCTACCAACTTATGTTAAATTGATGTAAATACAACTTAAACTTTTAACAACCTTTAGTAACACGGGACCTTAGGCTGAGTAGTCACACCCAAACACAGAAAAACTAATGCTTGTAATATTAATAATAGCAGTTTATTGACCAAAAGTTTGTTAAATAAACGAATTCATCTATCCATTCAATAATTCTTATCTTCATTATCATTTGTTTTTGACCTTACTTAAGGTCGGTTTGACACACCTCTAACTTCTCTTCTATTCTGTGCTAATCTAAAAAGTTCTACATACCCTTCATAACCTAAATTTCTAATAATTTGACTAATATAGCTTGGTTTAGGTCTTCCTATACTTTTCTATCCTTTTCTTATCTATCTGCCTCTATATAGATATTAGCAACCTGATGGTTATTTAAGAACTCCAACATGTTTACATGATTCCCATTTATAAGGAAATGAAATATTCACTGGTTTTCCCCTCAAAAATAGGAAAAGTGTTAAATTATATGTTATGGTAAGGCTTAAGTAACGAATCGCTGCCAACGTGCCAGGGGGTCAATTCTTGACCGTTCGCTAACGTCAAGGTTACACGCTTACTAGCGAACGCAACTAAATATTATTCTTGGTCAGTCGTTAATAAGCGAACTCGCTATTTTCTATTCGCTACACAGCGAGCGGGCTTTATAAGCTGTTACAGATGGTAACTTATAAAATTAATGTTGTGTAATATAATCAATGTAATTTTTGACGTTTGAAAAATATGGATAATTTGTTTAACGCAAACGTAATGTTAATTGAACATCTAGAATTGGCATAAAGGAATGTAGATACCTATAGAATTTCGCGAAATTCTAGAAATCCGTCCTTAAGTATGAATGATGATGCATTCCTTAAGACATTTCGGCTACCAAAAGTGTTAGTTACTTACTTATCCGATGTTTTGGAGACGTATATGATCCCTCAGCGTAGAGCAACATATTTGGATGTAAAAACCAAGAGAAACTAATTCTTTTTTAAGTGCTTGATGACACACCTATACACTTGCTGGTTTCTTCAAACCCTTACAAGATAAATAAACTTATAATTAATTATATTTTAGGTGTTGGTTGCACTCAATTTTTTGCAGTAGGCAGTCATCAATGCAGTATTGGTTTAATTTAAACAAGTATTTAGATGTGTCTCAATCCTCTGTATCACGCTGAATTAGAGAAGTTTCGAATGTTCTAAATGAACTCGAAGTTTTAAATGAGTGGATACACATGCCTAGTAATTTGCAAGAGCTGGATGATGCTAGATTACAGTAAATACATACATCGATCTAAAATGTTTAAAATTCATATGTATATCACCATACGTTTTATGAAAGACATGGTTTCCCAGGAGTAGTTGGGTGTATATTGTACCCGCGTTGTAATTGTAACTCCAGAGGGTAACAATCTCAAATATCCCGAACATTTGTATGTGAATCGTAAAAAATACCATGCCATCAACGTGCAATTGATATTTTAAATAAGCAAATGATAATGACTAGTGGAAAATCATTTTGTAGGTGTGTGATGTTGATCGCAGAGTTATGAATGTATGTGCAAAATATCCAGGTAGCACCAACGACACCTTTATTTGGAATCAGTCAGGTGTACAAAAATATTTCAAGTGTTTACACGACTATCAATATAAAGATTACTTCTTCATAAGTATAGGTAGGTGTTATTTTTTCATCAGTTAATAAGAACTTGTTAAAGGGATTCCGGATATCCACTATGGACATGGTTGCTAACAACCCTTGATGGAGATTATGCACAAGGTTCTCCAGAATCTAATTACAACACGACTCATAAAAGCGCACGCGTGAAAATAGAATACTGTAATTACGTCATTGAAAACAGGTTTAGGTGTCTACTACGATATAGGACTTTGTATGCAGATTCATTGCAAGCATGAAAAATAATAAATGCATGTGTAGTATTACACAATATAGGTATAAAATATGCCATCCACGAGCCAGTAGAAGATAATACATTTCTTGATTTTGGTATGTTTGAAGCTGAATATAATGAGGTTGACGACATAGAGGAGGACGTAGTTAGGCGTGTCAATCCTGAGTTATTAGAGGGACGCAGGGCAAGACAAAAAATTATTCGTAATAACTTTACATAATTAATACAACGTTAGTACTAATTAATTTGTTTTCTGTAAATATAATAGGTATAAGTGAAAAAATGTAAATACTTTCGAATTGTGTAAATACATTCTATATTAGTATAGAATACTAATAAAGCTGTTATTATTCTTTCACTTTTTTTCATTAGGACATTAAGCTAATATTATGCATGTATTTCATTTTAATTGATACATTTTATTTCTAACATAATTCAATATGTCATTTACTTACTACATTGTTCTACAAAATCCTGTTATTGTCTCCACTAGGTGTGCTAGGTTTGTTTCCAAATTTTCTTGTGCCGTGGTAGTTCTCTCAGCTATTTTTAATTTCCCTTCATAATATTTCTTTAGTTCAAACTCTGGCGTTAAATGATGCTGAATTTAATAATTGCTCCCTTTTTTTTGGGCATTTTTTTATTAAATGGAATTCTTGCTTTTGGAACCATAGTATGTGATAAGTCACTATTTGTTAGATTGCTTAACACGCTTGGTGTTTCCATTTTCGCATTGTGTACTACAGGTTCAGACTCATCTGCAGTTGGAAATTTCAAAGTTTTTTTAAAAGTAAACGCTGTGTTCGATTCTGCGACATCGTGTTCTTCCACAGACACCTTTTTAATTATTTGAAGAATATCTTCGTCCAAATTCGTTATATTTGTGTGTATTGGAGGGCCACCGCCAGTACCTCTTGCATTGTTTTTTGTGATTGAATGTTTCAGTTTTGTCCTTGAACGAAGATCTTTCCAACTCTATACAAAAATATTGTTTATATAGAATAGATAGTAGCTATATTTATCTTTCTCCGCGATCTATAATCCTTCTTTGCGCCTCCGGGAATGATATTTAATATATCTGCCAAATTTGACCATTCTTTTACACCATCTTTAAAAGTAAAGTTGTTGGTAAATTTACCGCTAATTAATTCCAGCTTATTTGATAAATACTCTACCATCATTTTCCTTTGACTTTCTGAAATTTTTTGGCCACGGGCTCCTTTCTCTGCATTATTGTTTCAATATTCAAGAAGAATAAAATCGTGAACTTAATGTCAACGCACTATTAACGTCAAATGTTGTATGCGAAACGTACAAAATTATAAAAAATGTTCCTCATCTGCGGTGTTGCAATATTTCTTAATCGCTTACTATAAGGTGTTGCGAATGCTTCAACGAATACCCATCAAGAATATGTTCCTAATAAAATCGTCGCTAAACAGCATTCGCTACGTAGCGAATACGCATCTAAACGAAGGATGTCAAGAATTGGCCTGCAGACCGCTAACTATTATAGGGAAAAGGCACCACCACCAAAGTCCGAAAAATACGTGTACAACGTAAGAACAGAGATTCTTTGGCTCGAAATAGATCGATTTGAGCCAACTTACCTATTATACAAGTTGCTTCATTTAGCCGCTAGAGGGCTTCAAAAATCGTTAAAAAGTATTTGATATTTTAAACTAACTCGAAAACGCGTCGATAGATTTTGACCATTTTTGGGGTGCGAGTTTCTACTTTCAATTGACATCTTTTGGTGGTGTACGCAATAATTTTAAAAACATACGAGTGTCCCATAAATGATGTATTGTATAAATATCCGACCATTACCTTTTTCCTGTTTATGCAATGACTACCAATTTTTTTTTATGAATAGCTGACTTAATTTATAAACTTTTTGTCTCTTATAAAATTTTGATTAGACGAGCGGTTTGACAGAAAAAAAGTAATTTCAAATGTCTGTTTTTTTTTTATTTCATTGTTTTGTTTATTTTTTATTACTATCATTGCGTGGTACAAGTGTTGGACCATTACAATAAATTTTTTAAATGGCCGCCATTTTCTTCAATGCATAAATTAACTCTTCGTAAGAAGTTTAACTGAACCCTCTGCATTATTGGTGCATGATTTTTTAAAGAGTTGGCTGCATTTAAAATTCGGCTATACAATTCTTCTTCGCTATCAAGTGGAGACGAATAAACCTTAGATTTTAAGGTTCCCCACAAAAAATAATCACAGGGCGTCAAGTCCGGCGATCGTGCTAGCCAATTTGTAGAAACATCATATCCCCTTCCGATCCATCAATCCGGATATTTTTCGTGTAAATGTTGTCGAACAGCTAGATTAAAGTGGAGAGGAGCACCATCGTGCATGAACCACATGGCGAAGTAACAATGGCAGATCTTCCAATAAATTTGGCAATGTTTGTTGTAGAAAGTTGAAGTAATTGTCTCCATTTAATCGATTTGGTATCACAACAGGACCGATAATAAAATTATCAATAACTCCAGTCCAGATATTAATCTTAAATTCATGTTGATAGGGAATCACTTTAGTTGCATGAGGATTTTCTACAGCGTAAACATGTTCATTATGTATGTTAGTAATACCAGATCTTGTAAAAGAAGCTTCGTCTGTAAATAAAATTTTGCGACTGAAATTTGCATTTTGAATTCTCTGATCTTGAATAAATTGACAGAAAGCTAGACGCCTCTCAGGATCGATAGGCAAAAGGTCTTGTACCTGTTGAACGTGGTATGGGTGTAATAACTGTTTCTTCAAAACGTCATGAACAATACTTTTAGGAACTTGCAGTTCAAGTCCTAAGCGTCTGGTGCTTATTTTTGGGTCTTCTTCAACTCTATCCAAAATTTGTTCCTCCAGATCCGCAGTTCTTGTGGTACGTTCACGTCCTCGATCCGCATTTCTTGACTGAAAGCTACCATTTTCACGAATACGTCTTTCAATATTTGCGAATGTTTGGTGGTTTGGAATTCGGCCATTAGGAAATCTTTCCCTATAGACTCTGACGCTTTCACGACCATTGGCTTGACAAAATCCGAAAACCAAAAGCATATCCATCTGTTCGTTGTTTGTGTAAGTACTCATAATGTAAGATGAAAGATGCAAACTTTTATTGAATTAAGCAGAGATTCACGACTTGACAGGCAAACTGAGTTTAAATAATATTCAAATTAAATAACAAAACAAAAGCAAAGCCTACTATTATACTATGTTCTTTTATTAGCCCCATTTTAAAGTTTATGCAGCAAAGATGACGAAAGTATGCAGACATTTGAAATTACTTTTTTTTCTGTCAAATCGCCCGTCTAATCAAAATTTTATAAAAGACAAAAAAGTTTCCAAATTAAGTCGGTTACTCATAAAAAAAATTGGTAGTCATTGCATAAACAGGAAAAAAGTAATGGTCGAATATTTATACAATACATCATTTTTGGGACACTTGTATGCTTTTAAAATTATTACGTACACCACCAAAAGATGTCAATTGAAAGTAGAAACTCGCACCCCAAAAATGATCAAAATCTATCTACGCGTTTTCGAGTTATTTTAAAATATCAAATATTTTTCACGATTTTTGAAGCCCTCTAGCGGCTAAATGAAGCAACTTGTATAATAGGTAAGTTGGCTCAAATCGATCTATTTCGAGCCAAAGAATTTCTGTTCTTACGTTGTACACGTATTTTCCGGACACCCTGTATATATATTTCTAGCTTATATATATATTTAAAATTAATTAGATGTGTAGGAACTATTATACTGGGTGATTCGTAATACATATTATTAATATTTATTTATTTTAGAATTTTAATCGACGAATCTTAAAGACATTTTCAATAATAATATAACTTTTAATTTATAATAATATGATTACCATGTTTGTATATATAAATTAAAAAAATATAAATAAATAAAACCAGCTATCATGGGACATAAAAGATGAATAGTGAAAATATTATATATATATATATATATATATATATATATATATATATGTAAAAAATACTAGTAGTAACATATAACAAGTTAACAAAAAGATATCAAGGAAGTAATAAATGTTACTATATATGTATAAGGTTATTGTAAAATTTTGTAAAGTTTTCTATATCTGTTTTATTGTTAATACTATTGGAATGGCTTTGAATATGTATATTCTCTAAAGTATTGTGTTTATTATCATTTTGTTCACATTCTATGATATTGGTGTTATCAAAGTCAAAATTATGTAAGTGGTTTAATCCATGGTTGGATAGTGCTGTATTTCTTTTATGGGTTCTATTTATAAACAGGTATGGATTTTCCCAATGGTGGAACTTGAGAAATTACGAAATTTGATAAAGGTAGAGATATATCTGTGTCTGCATTTGGATTAAGTCTCTCGAGAACTATTGCTTCAAGTAACAAGATATCCGATAAGAAAGTTTGTTTAGCTTGGTTCGCTTGTTCATTGTCAAATAAACACAATAAATCTATTCTTTGCTTAACTTGAATTATGCGTGAAACTAGACGTTTTAATTCGATTTCGCTAGGGCCGGGATCAATTTTGTTTATTATATTAGTTATATCTTCAAGGGATTGTTTGATTTCCAACACATTTTGAGTTAAATCGGAAACGCTTACTTTGGAAATAGGTAGGACTTTTGTTTCTTGGGCTAGTATAGCTTTAAGTTGCAATCGTCTATCATTTTGATTAGACGCCGGTGTAATATTTCTACATTCGATTTCGTAGATCAGCTCCAAAGACTTAAGATGTGTAATATTCATTTTGAAATAATATTTGAGACAACAAATATACTAAATTTAAGATACTATAGTAATTCACAAGATAATAAATGGTATACCAAACTTCAATTCGTTACGTTAAATTTATTTAAAGGCAAAATCTTTTTTTAAAAAGGCATTTATAGGTTACAGCTGTTTAAATTACTAAGGGGATACCTTTAAAATGGTAAGAGGGCAAGATAGTGTTTAATGAAAGAAATACATCACGGTTAGGTTAATATAACACTTTAAAAGACACACTAAAAACTCAATTAATTAGAAAATCTATATTTCGAGATGGAGGTAATTGTAAATTATACTTAATGATTTAGGTTATAAAAAGACACTCAAAATTATAGAAAGATGCATTATATGTGTTATTTAAACGGTATCAGGGCAAAATGGTATTTAAGAAAACAAATACAATAAGATTCCGTTACTCTAACGTTTTAAAACATATACTAAAAGGCCAATTAATTACGGTAAATGTTTTTAAACACAAAGTTTCTTTTAAAAATAATTTGTAAACCATAATCAAACATCTGAATTACTAGAAAACAATTTTAAAATGTTATCAAGACAAGACAGTATTATCCATGATTTAAAAACACTTTTTAAAGTCCGAAAAATAAGCAATAGTTATGCTTAATCTAATATAAAATAGATAATTTTCCTAATAAACAATGAATAAGGCATCAATTAATTAATTATTTATATTTATTTATATTTAGATGTACTTATGTGTGAAATTCGAAAGTAAGGTTATCTTGTTAATAACCACTCCTAAAAAAACTTTTAATTCCATTTAAAAAAACAAACTAAACCCACATGCAAGACAATTCAAGTTAAAAAGGTACACTTCATTTAAAGTTGCAAGAAAATTAATTGAACTAGCAAAACATTTTAAAAACATAAGCTGAGTTTCAATAGTCAAAATGGCGGTTTATATTAAATTAACATAACAGCTGACACGTCATATTAGGAAAATCACCAGTAATTCCAGAAGTACCACACTAAATTTTTATGGTTAATAGATAATAAAATAATGAAAATTTTATTTTTTATAAATGAAAAAGCTATATATATCGTTAATTAATACATTATAAAGCCATAAAAAGAAATATTACAACCTAAAACACGTTGAGGCGTCAACTCTTACATTCCCGTCGTCGCCGCACAAGAGTCACAAAAGACAGTTGGTAACGATATAACCAAATGTTAAAATCGACGCTCAAATTTCGATGACGTCACACAATATGCAAATTATTGCACGTAATTTTCAAATTTCTAAAATATATTATAAAACCCACGCGGGGTACTTACGTGAATATGTAAAGCTTCCTACGGAATTACTTCCTGATGGCGGCTCGTGGCTTTCTTCAGGATTGCTCCAGGCTAGCGGCTGCGAGGCTCCCTTCAGGATTATTTCATGATGGTTCTCGGGTAGTGGATTTTCTACCAGGTTGTATCCAGATTCGTCGTCTTCTTTCTATGTAGGGAACGATAAGGAACGGGTTGAGGAACGACAATCAAAAGGCAAAGGGAATCTACATAATAAAATATAAGATACGATACCAGATCAACCACTCTTGTTCACGTTCCAAAGTAAGTCCTGAGCGTCTTGCGGAAACTCCCCACCTCTTTTCGTCCACACGCGTCGACGCGAAGTCTCGCGCAAGCACTTCTGAAGTGACGGAAATACGCGCACCAAGTCTTTTAAATTTATGGCGCGAAATTCCCGCATATTAAAACTATATAAATGTTTACGGCCGATTTCGGCACGTAACAGATCAACAACATAGCGTATTTTGCACAAGGATTTAGCTCTGAAGGCATATAAGTTTCAAATAACACAGGCACTAAAGCCATTACATCATTTAAAACGTCGTTCGTTTGTCAATTTCAGCAATAAACAACAGGCTGATTTTTCTCAAAAAGTCATGTTTTCCGATGAGACACATTTTGAACTTGGTGGCTATGTTAATAAACGATATTGTCGTATCTGGGGTGAAGAAAATCCACGAATTATACATGAGAAACCTATGCATTCTAAACCAGTTACTGTTTGATGTGCATTATGGTCAAGTGGTGTAATTGGACCTTACTTCTTTGAAAATGCTGCTGGTGAAGCTGTAACTGTCAATGGTGATCGGTATCGTCGAATGATAATCGAATTTTTGTGGCCTGAATTAATGAATATTGATCTAGAGGATATTTAGTTTCAACAGGATGGCGCCACACCTTACTCTGTACAAGAAACAATTGTTTTATTGAGAGAAAAATTTCCTGGACGTGTAATCTCAAGAAACGGTGATGTTAATTAGCCGTCAAGATCATGTGATTTGACTCCATTAGACTATTTTCTTTGAGGTTATGTGAAAAGTCAGGTTTATAAAAAAATCCACAATCGATTCCTGCTTTGAAAGATGAAATTATTGGTGTCATTGGTGAAATAGAGCCTCAATTATATCAAAATGTCATTGAAAATTTTAACAAAATAGTGGACGTCTGTGGAGCTGCAAGAGGAGGCCATTTAGCAGATATTATTTTTCGCATATGAATGTCATTAGTGATACTTCAATTACCAATAAAAAGTTTTTAAAAATGAATACAAATTATGTGTCTTATTTATTGTTAAAAAACCACGCAATTTGAAACACCCTATACTTATCTAATTCTCTAAACCCAAACTGTGCATAGGTAGTTTGATTTAAATAATTCCTATTCAAATCAGATTCAATAACTTTGATACCAGATCTTGTAACCGTGTCCTGCAGGGTTTTTATGATAAAATGGTTCATCAGATCAACTAATAATTTTGTCACATAACGAATAGAATTTAAACAATCTAAAATTTTCTAACGTTGAAAATTACAACTGCTTACAAAACTCCAGAAAAGTGGCATTTAGTTTGTGTATAGTTTCCAATCGATTATTTGTAGCAGTTCCTGAAGGAATAGATCGTTCCACAGCTTTATTAAAATGTTTAAGAACACACTAGCGCATTAGGTTGTCCTGAAAAATTACTTGCAGGGAATCTTACCTAAAGCATTCGTGCATTTAAGCTCTTCTTGGCTCTAGATGCAGTTCAAAGTGCAACACAAATACCAACTGAACGGTGACGTACTACAAGGAACTATTTGGCAAGTTGCAAATGCAAGGTCCGGAATATTCCTTCCTAAAGCTTTAATACCATTTTATAAGAGAATTCTCATCGTTTCACGTACCGTCACATACGCTTATACATCCCCGCTGAACTAATCCACTTTGTATATGAGCTTTACTTTATAATTTATTCATAATTAAATTTAGTTCTAATTTTATTAAAAGCAAGGCGAAAACCCAGCGATTAGATGTATATATGAAGTTAGTAACTAAAGAGTAGCCAATCCAGTTGATGAACAAAACCATTACTAACCGTACTTGCAAACAACATTCACAAGAAACCCTCCGGAAGCCTCTAGAGTTTCTTCCCGGAGGAAACGCGACAAATGGAATGATAACGTGCGGACTCAACTCAGTTCTACACTCATATCGCTTTGTTTCATCTTTATGTATTTTCAAACTAAATGGTGTTAGTGTGGTAAAGTTGAGCACGTTAGCTATTTCCGGATTGTGTTGGCTTATGAAGATTTATGACGGACTCACTTTGCTTACCAATACGTGGTAGTTGCCGTCGTTGTTTCTGACTTGACTGCTAGAGCTTTATGCATAAGTTGACAAGGCCGCAAGTTATTAATTGCGCATTTTTCTTGTCACATCACGCGAGAAATCTTAAACCATTACGGATCTGTGTTATTAAGGAATATGAATTCGAAGGAGGATATGGTGAAATTCTTGGGCTGTGTTATAGTTTCGAGACTGTCCCGAGAGGTCTGTGGTCGCCAGAACATCCATTTCGCTTCATACCCAACCCCTATCTCTTCAGAACTTACAGTTTGTTACGTGAACTTCGCGCTCATGATGTATGTTGCTATTAAATTCAAACATCTTCGGATTGTTGGAAATTGTAATGTATTATGCTTCCTTTTGAAACGTTTGTATTCCGTGAATAATGTCTTTCACGGTTATTTTATGTAGCCACTTGCGTTTTTAGTACTGAATTTATGTAACATCAAGGATATCTAGATGTTTGCCAAATAGGATTGTTTGAAAAACGGTGTTACATATTTGTTAAGGTGCTTCAGATGACAACAGTATTTTCAAGCGCCAACTCTTTGAAAGCTTTTCTTTAAACGTTAAAATGAAATCTATTGGCAAATAAGTGCTTTCGACTAAACTTGATTTTATAACAAATAATCAGGATGCAAACAGAAAAGCCCAATTTTAAAACAATAGAAACATTTCTTTCTAGCGGTGCAGAATTGTACGTCCATTACAAAGTGTGAAATTTGGGTGTAGGCATAGTTATGCGGAAAAGGATAGGATAGTATGTAGAGAATCACTTACAAAAGTACGAAAGAGTACTCGTGGCTGGATTAGAATCTAAACCTGTAAACACAGTAATAATACAAATATACATGCTCACCTCTAGCTACAGTGACGAAGAGGTAGAAGCGATCTACAAAGATATAGAAGACATATTAAGATACGTAGAAGGACATGAAAATGTAATAATTACGAAGATTTTAATGCAATGCTAGATGAGGGTAGGGAAGGAGCGGTAGTAGGTATATTTGGTTTAGGCACGAGAAACGACAAGGGAAATAGGCTGGCAGAATTTTTGCGATAAGAACATTTTAATCATCGCAAACACAATATTTCAACATCATGCTAGAACACGATATACGTGGAAGATGCCAGAAGATATAGGAAGATATCAAATAGATTACATTCTTGTTAGACAACGGTTTAGGAATCAAGTAAAAGACTGTAGAAGCTACCCAGAAGCAGATATAGATACTGACCATAACATCGTAATTATGAAGGCCGCACTTAAATTTAAATTTTGAAAAAAAGAAACAAAAAAAGGCACTTGGACCTACAGAAACTAAAAGAGAAAGATATTCAAGAAAGATTCGAAAAAGGTCAAATGAATTGCTCAAATGGAATAACATTAAATCCAGCCTCAACATGGCGGCCAAAGATATTCTGGGGTACACACAAAAAAAAGAAACTATGGATAACAAAGGATATCCTGAATTTAATAGAAGAAAGACGAAAATACAAAAATAAATCAGACGAAACAGGAAAACAGAGATACAAAGTCATAAAATGGGATATTATTCGCAAACGCAGGAAAGCTAAAGAACAATGGATTGATGAAAAGTGAAACAGGTGCAAACTAAGATGGGAAAAGGAAAGACAGATGAAGCATACAAACTAATTAGAATCAATTTTAGGAATATAAAACCGTATAGCAAAAATATAAGGGACGCGCGAGGAAACGTCATTATAGAAAATGTAGAGAAAGTGGGTAGATGGCAAGAATATATAGGGAATTTATATACAGGAGAGGAACTAACTGCATTTGAACAGGAATTAGACATTGAAAATAATGACTTGGGATATCCTATACTTTGAGATGAGTTTGAATTAGCATTAAAGAGTTTAAAAAATGATAAGGGTCTGAAAAATGGTAAGGCGCCGAGTACAGATAAGGTGCAACCAGAAACTCTAAAAGCCGCTGGACAAGCAGTAACAGAACGTCTCTTCCAACTTGTAAGCTATATGTATGAGACAGGCGATATACCCAAAGATTTCAAACGTAACATTCATAGTAACTTACCAAAAAAGAAAGGCGTGGATAGATGTGCAAATTTTCGAACAATAAGTGTTCCGTTTATATTGCAAATTATACTGCCAATTTTATTAATACATCGAGTTTATTGATTATTTAAATTCGCCACGGTATATTTAAATTTATTAGAGTAAAATTTCCTTTGTTTACTGAAACACGCGCCAACAAGTGCCGCGAGTGGTGAACGTTGTTATTCCGCATGTGCAAACAGTGTTGTGACTGGAAAATCCACAAAGCCAAGTAGAGAATCGATTTGTTGTTCGAACTGATCGCATCGCTATTTTACACGTTCTACATAGAACAAATTAATTACATGAACCGCTTGGTTTTAGAACACCGCTATCGTTATAAATGTGCTTTGCTACACCCGCCAAAAGAAAAGATTAGTATTTGTTACATCGGTTTTTTTCGTTGGCACGGCTGCATAAATCACCACCTAAGTGTTTTACTAAACGTTTGATTTGGTTAAAAAGATTAATTATTTGTTGTTTGTTCAATATTACTTAATTTTATACAGTCCACTTTTCTCTCCTAATTAGCTATCGTAGTTTACACCGCAATATTTTACATTTGGTCCTTCGAGCCGGATTTGGGTAAACAACAAACTCAGATAATTAATTATACCGTTCATCAAAGCATTGACAGTTAATTAGCATAATTTGTATTATTGAGTTGTTTACGAGTATTTGTTATCTGCTGTGCAATAGCCATACGTATTTGTTGCCGCCGCTAGGCTATTATAAATTGTTAAGATTTTGTTCTTATCTCATCCACGTTTGTATTCAATTTATTTGTAATGCTGGCAGAAAATTTGAAACGTATTTGTTTTCTACGGAACATTGCAATTAATTCGCTGGAGGAAATGTTTGAAATCGCTCAAAAATGTACAGTTGAAACAACTTTTTTAGATTTATTTCGCGCACGGTATGAATCTCTGGAAACCGTTAAAAAAAATTCTTCACACATCATAATTGGATAGTAGGTGCAATTTTTTCCGCCGGTGACGCTGATGAAAAATTTGAGTTCGAAGACGCTATCCGTAGACGCTTTGACAACAACTATTTTCAAATAAAAGCGCTCTTATTTCAAGCTGTTTACCAGCCAATCTTCGCCTCGGGCCGATGTGTCCCCGCCGCTAGATACTTTAAAGTCAAGAGTATCACTCCCCACGCTGTCGCTGCCTACGTTTGATGGGGAAAGTTGTTTATTGGAGAGTTTTATTGATCGTTTTGATAGTCTCGTTCATCTTAATAACGATTTGTCGGACGTAGATAAATTTTCGTATCTTCAATCTGCACTAAAAGATTCCGCACTCCCAACCATTAAAAACTTTGACCCTACAGAAGCAAATTACGCTCTTGCATACACAAAACTTCGCGAAAAATATTGTAATATTCGTCACATTACCTCTGCTCTATGGAACAATATTGATAAATTTTCCAAATTAAACTCCGATAACCCCGTCGGTTTGCAAAAATTAGTTGATACTTTTGTCGATAATTTACAGGCGCTTAAAAAATTTGATTTACCCATAGAGCAATGGGATTTTATTCTTGTACAAATGATTTTAAATCACTGCTCGTAGTTTTGAATTGCATCAAGATCCGACCGCTATCCCATCTTATACAAAGTTAATTGCTTATCTGAAAAATACGTGTAAATCCTTATCGAATTTGTCGCTAAATCATAAAACTGATTCAAACAAAGTTCTTCATTCCAATAACCCGTCTAAGCCTCGATCCACCGTTTCCATGTTAGTACAGACAAAACCCAATGTTAATAAATGTCCGCTTTGCAAACAAGATCTCAATCTTTATCGCTGTAATGATTTTGTTTAACTTTCGTCGTAAGATCGCCACAACTTTGCAAAGAACCATCATCTTTGTATTAATTGCCTTAGTAATTCTCACATTTTAAATAAATATAAGTCTACTTTTTCATGCCGCCAATGCAATCAACGTTATCATTCGTTATTGCACTTCGATCGCGTTTCGTCTAAACCCGCTTTCGCTGCTAGCAACCAGGCTCGTTTGAGCCCGGACCCCGCCGCCTCTAAGGTATCACCTCGCACTATTCCCGCTATTCAAGACCGCTACAAGCCTTCCGTTCCTCGTGCCTCTGAGGAATCATCGACTTCGTTTAGCTGTAGTGGTCCATCAACCTCAAATGTCGTTTTATTTAATACTTTAGCTAAACCTTCAGTTGTTTTACTTTCCACCGTTCAATTAGAAATTGCTGATTGCTCTGTTTTTTTCCAAAAAATTCGCGGTCTATTCGATTTGGGCAACATGACTTCTTTTATTTCGCAAAGTAGTGTGAAACGTTTAGGTTTTCGTACTACTCCACATTCTCTTACCCTTACTGGTTTAAGTTCCATGCGCTCAGCTGCTCAACATGGCACTGTCGCCGTTTCACTCAAACCAATAAGTGTTTCTTCACCGATTATTAATTTTCAAGCTGTACTACTTCCCAAAATTTGTGAAAATTTACCTACTTCTAATATTTCTTTACAACATTTTAATCATCTGGCTATCCTTAAGCTAGCTGATTCGCTCTTTGCTCAATCTGGATTCATTGATTCCTTACTTGGCGCGGATATAAGTAGGGTATAATTGGGGCATCCACCCCCTCATTTCCCCCAGAATCCCTCATTTCCCCACACATCTGGACCAAATTTACATGTAAAAACCCACTATAAAGTCTTATTTTAGATGAATCTCCTCCTGACTCCTCCTTGCTCTCCTCCTTGCTTGGACACCCCCACAACCATTTTGATTACATCACACCCGCATTCTTTCCACCCGCGAGATAAATCTTTCTCACATTTCCACCCACGAGATAAACCTATCTTGTTTGGTATCAATTAATATTAGAATTTTCTTAGCTACCCGAATCTCTAAGAATTTTTAGATTGCATCATCCCCAGGAGCTACCCTCATTTTAAGATTTCTTACCTGTAGCGACTTTTGAGCGTTCTTATAAATTTTTTATACATGCGATACATTAAATTAGCTTAGAATTTTATGCACATCCCGAATCTGTAAACAGATTTGAAATCGGACCACGCCCTGCAAAGTTATACCCCTTTAAAGTCCTGATCTTCTAATTTTGCTATTTGCTCTATAAGCAAACCTAACAAATAGTTTTCTTCGTCTAGCCATTGCATCTTTCGAGATAAACCTATCTTGTTTGGTATTAATCAATATTAGAATTTTCTCAGCTACCCAAATCTCTAGGAATTTTTCAGATTGCACCATCCCCAAGGAGCTACCCTAATTTTAAGATTTCTTACCTGTAGCGACTTTTGAGCGTTCTTATAAATTTTTTATACATGCAATACATTAAATTAGTCTACAATTTTACACAACCCGAATCTGCAAACAGATTTGAAATCGGACCACGCCCTGCAAAGTTACACATATACCCTCTGCGAGATAAATCTTTCTCCACATTTCCACCCACGAGATAAACCTACCTTGTTTGGTATCAATCAATATTAGAATTTTCTAACTATCCAAATCTCTTTAAATTTTCACAACACCATCCCCAGAGAGCTACCCTGATTTAAGATTTCTTACCTGTAGCGACTTTTGAGCGTTCTTATAAATTTTTTACATTAGCACCCATCGTAGCTAGAATTTTTATGTGAATCCAATCTAAATAGAATTTAAATCAACCACCCTTAATTTTACACACCACCCTCTAAATTATAATTTTAAGCTTATACCTAAAGAAAATTAAAACCATTCTTAAAACTTTTTATTACAAACAATTTTACTAATACAGTTTAAATTTGTAAACCACATTTCTAAATACATATTCACAATTTTTATTTTAACCTAGAACTTTATATCGGTTATACTTATTAATATTTATTTCTAAATAGAGCACTTTTTCCAAAGACCAACCGGACCGCATGTTTCAAATTCCTCTGATTTTGTTCTATGGTTTCGTTAAGACCTCGTACATATTTTCCAGATTACTAGAGACGTTATAACCACATTTTTGTGTTAAAGGTTTCACATCGTAGTCTTTCCCCATTTTGGTGTAAACGCCGTAGAGTTCTAATGACTTTTACTGCTGTATGTTGTATTCTTTTTCATTTATTAATCGAATAAATCGTTCTTTCTGCTTCCAAAGAAACTCGGCACCCAATCGTCGAACTGGCGTTCTTTATGCGATAGCTAGCCATACGGTTGTTAAACGCTGTACTAACCATTTCTACACCATCGTCGCTAGTAGCGGTAACTGATGCATTTTTATGTCTGTTGCTTCTCAAGTGTGCGGCATATGTATTCTTTTCCATTTCGAAATCGCATACTTTACACATAATTCGTGGTTGTTTCGTACAAGGTCCTTTAACAGCTGGCGGAGCTGAACGTTTAAGGCTTAATGACATACCGTGCTGTTTTTCCTTGTCTCGCAGTAAGTTGTCCATTCTCGTAAAAGCGAAACCGCAAGTCCCACAGTTTAAGTACTTTGCTGCGGACGGCTTAACCGTGGACGATGTTACACCAGGACATTTGTTCTGGTACCGTTTGAGAGCATTTTCCAGGTATTTTAGGTCCCCGATCGCACTTAAAAACGTTTGCAGATACCATTTTAGTACAAAACAAAATCCGCACTATAAGACTTGACTTGTAAGCGAACTAACTTATAACTAAAAAGTTTACTCCAGCGTACCTGCTTTATGTTCCTTATAGAATGCAAACCGAAGGTTTCCGAAGACCACCGAACGAAGTTGAGGATTCATCGGGGAACTAAATGACGTCATAATCCTTCGCTGCTCGTCCAATACATTTAGCGCCAATGCATGCACCTGGTTCGCTTCGTCGATGGTGCGAATGCCGTTAGTAAAACACCGGAAAACGTCTTCCATGTTATACGGATCGCGTGCATATTAAAAATCCAAAGGGTGGTAGCACACGCACACAACTTGTGTGCAAGTCGTAGAAGATGCAGTGCTACTATAACCAAAACACTTTAAACCATTACTAAGAAAATACCAACTTGTTGTCTACAGGATACTTACAACAATTTAATTTTAAATAACTTCTACGTCATATTTTAGGAAATGGGCTTGAATATTTTCCAAATGAATCACCAAGCGAAAGTATATGTAGCAGTATTAAATTAACCATTAATTTCCCATTTTACGACCATGGTTAATTATAGATTAAAATTTAATTTGTGCACGTTCGAGCTTCTCGTAAACTAACATATTTTATAGCAACAATGCGTTGTATAATACATGCATACCCTTCTCTGCGCTACTGCTATTCTTGTAATTGCTAGAAAAGTCACTCTCCTTTTTACTGTTAGGACTGGGCAAAGCACCATTTTTGTATACTTTCTATAGCACATCGCGCACTTTTTCGTCTGATAATTATGCTTCTGTAGGCTTTTACACTTTCGCATAGCGGTCGGCCGCATGTAATGATTTCTAGAACCGGTAAGTACTCGATATCGTCCAAATAGAAATTAGATGCTCGATGTCTGTCAACTTCCAATTCCCTCGTAAAAGGTAGAAAAAACTCAGTCAATCATCCATTAAACTTCGACCCGCTCCTGTTCTGATAATTTACAAACATTTTTCAAACGACAATGGGCCGAGAATTTTTAAACCTCCGAGGGATCTTTAAGTCGTGATCAATTACACATCCGAGCTACGCGTAAACTAACATATTTTGTAGCAACTGTATAATACATGCATACCCCTTCTCTGCGCTACTGCTATTCTTGTAGTTGCTTGGAAAAGTCAGTCGCCCTTTTTACTGCTAGGGCCGCTAAAAAGCACCATTCCATACTTTCTTTATAAGTGTAGCACATCGCGTACTTTTGTCGGATAATTAAATTTTTGTTTATGTAGGCCTTTACACTTTCGCTTATTTAAACATCTAATACGATTGATTAACCACTTTCGATTATTCTAACGGAGACCACCATACACGCACCGTTCTTTTGAATCCAACGATCCTATGGGCTTCACGCACTAACACCTGACGTATTTTTCTTACTATTTGTTAAACAAAACTACCGGTATCGCCATTGTGGACGTAAACAGATGTTTGTGGATGTGTACGAGAATATGTAACCATATACATTAACCAGTCTAAGCTATTTTATTTAGTCCACGAAAACTACTATTTTCTAAACCACAATTAATAATCGTCTTTATAGGTTCCACATTTCGACCATTACCCAATGACTGGTGCTACGTACATGGAAACTTTAATTTCTTATTGGAGAATTCTTATTCTCCCACTGCTGCGTAGTTCATGTCCATTCCTTTTGGAGGTATATGCTCGTTATAGGTTGTAAGACCCTCGGTTTTATTAACTACAATTCGTGAGACCCCTTTAATCTTTTTAATCGTATCTTTCTCGCCTACAATACAGTAGGACTTAACATTACTACCAACAAATTCTAATACTGGATCCCCATTAAATACGTCTTTAATTTTCCTACAATTTTTATCGAGAAGTGTTATATTGTATTTATTATACGCGGGTAGTCACTCTTTTAAGATAAATATATTTTGCTAGGTATCAACTAATATTAAATTTTTCTAGGGACCCCAAATCTGTAAACAGATTTTAAATAGAACCACCCCATACAAAGTTATGCGTTTTAAAGACTAATTTTTACCCATCTTTATTTAACTCCATCTTTAAAACCTTTTTCGCTAACCAAGACATATGCCTTAGCCAACCATCGCCCGAGAAATCTAAAACCGCCGTGTCCCGCGAATACCACGTGGAGATAACACGTATACTCTGTCAACCAGGATAGAAGCCGGAAGGATTTGGAAGGTGGGAGAAGAACTTAAAAAATATGGAATCTTAAAACTAATATATACAAATATAAACAACTATCTTATATCTTTACGCCCCCATGCGTAATTGTTGTACTATTAGGAATGATGTACCTTTTGTCATCTTCCCTCGATAAACTAATTTTATTAATAAGCTGCGTATACAAATCGTATTTTTTACTCCGGATACATACGCAGGCAAGTACTCGATACCATCCAAATAAAGAATTGGATGCTTGGTGACTGTTAACATCCGCTTCCTCGTGTACGCCCAGACACATCCCAGCCCATGAGCACCCCTGCGCATGCACACCCGCCCATGCGCACCCCTGCGCGTACGCACCCTGCCCATGCGCGCTGCCCATGCGCCCCTCTCTGTGCGACTGCTATTTCGTGGTAACGTCACAGCCTTTTATAAATAAAGAACAATGTTATATACTATTATAAAATGTTTATTCCGACATTATACATAACAAATTTAAAAATATTCAATGCCAAGCATGGGGTCATTTAAACTTAATTTTAATACAAAGTTATACACAGAAGACAGTCCTTTCTTTATGTTTGTTTGCAGTGGCTTTAATTTTATCTAATTTTATTCGCAGCTTAAAATTTAAATTGATACCCAATCCTCTATCCCTTTTCTAACCAATAGTTTGATACATAGAGACCGTCTAGGTTTTCGAATTGTAAAATGTACCGAAGTTTGCCTCTATATTTAAAGTCTTTGATTCCGCCGACAACCAGATCCATTCCTTCGTGTAATTCTTGCAGCTTGTGACAATCTTTTAATCGCAGCTTTCCCACTATATCCTGCATACGTATCTTGTTAGCTTGATCGACTTCTTCTTGTCGGTATTGGAGGAAATCCTTATTCTCCCACAGACTGTTGCGTAGTTGCATGTCCACCACTTTTGGGAATATATGGTTGTAAGACTCTCGGTTTTAAATGATCCGAAAGGTTCTTTACTAGGCAAATATACAATGTTTAACGGACCCCTTTGCGTGTGGTGTACGCAAAGATTACGAAACCCGCATTCCTTAGTTCGTCTTTGTTATCTGCCATTTTGATAAATACGTTTTAGAATAACCTTTTAAAAATATACGGATTTAGTACCATCCTTTTCCGCAAGGACGCCTACATAACTAAAGAGTCTTTTTACTAACCACAAATGCATACAACTTGTAGAAACCAGATGTATCTAAGTCAGTCCATCGGCACATAAAATAATCTTTTAATTCTTCCTCATTTTCTCTAATAAGATGTTCTTTGTCTAACACATCTTTGTATTGATCGCGTATTGTCGCAGTGTTTTCCATGTAGTCAATTTTCGCCTTTTTGCATCCATTTCCTCTAATTCCAGTTGTCTTTTCCTTCCACTTACAGCGTATGGTATACATAATGGGGCAATTTCCTTTAGCGTAAACGGATAGAGTTTACTACCAATATTTACGCGTTGTCGTACAACCTCTGGACGAATGTTAGGCGTATCTATCAATCCCAATTCCGAAATTACTATTTCTTTTGGAATTGTAGAATATGGTGTTGCAGATTGTGTAAAATATGTACTACCTGCTTTAATGTAGCACTTGTGTAAGATTTTTATTTTATCTTGGTTGTCTTCCTCCTCTACTATCTCCAAATAATTTACAGGTAAATAGTTAAAACTAATAACCAAGCACATACTTTATCAATTTTCCCTTTCCTCTGGTTTTTGGACAACAATTTGCAAGCCGTCAATTTCTTTGTATTGCCATTCCCCAATACACGTACTGTAGCAGGTTATTATACACTAAACAGCAGCTATTTTGTAGCTTGTCCGATAGCTTACTCCACATTTTGGTAAGTGGTACCGAGTACATTGGCGCCTTTAGGAAGTATAACACTATCTTCCAATAAGGTTAAACAGTCTTTTAAGGGTTTATACACCCGTTCCGCACTGACATAGCTTCCAATTGCACAGTTGTATATTGTCGCTTCCAATCGGTAATACCATGTTCTTTGGCCAAAGTAGACGCAAATGTTTCCCTTAAACGTACATCTGGACAACGTAAAAATCTAGTATATGATTGCCAAGTTGTTTATTAACACCAGGACTTGTTATCTGGCACACAAATTTGTTGTAAATCTTAATTCTTGCATTGGTTGTTAGCCATGTTAAACAATCAATCCCCAGTTTTATCGTTGTCAACTATAATATTACACTTTTCTTCGTATTCTCCTTATAGCAAAGTTATGGTTTGTAGTTAAATAATTACACATCTCCATCTTGCTAAATATGCCCAAAATCTTGGGTTACATCCATGTCAAAAGATAGAAATAATCTTTTCGACTTCGTCTAATATATCTGGTAGTTCCTCCAATAAAGTTTCCAACAACATCTGCTAGTTCCACTTTGTATGGAACACATATAGGATTTTGGAATTTTTATTAATGCATTCGAGGTCTTCTTTTCCGATAATTTCTTTTACTCTCTGGCCATCTTGTTATGCTTTCCAGAGAAAACGGAAGCTTAGCTTTAACACCATGCCTAGCGGAAACAAATCGGTCAACTTTCTTCGTAGATAGCTGTTAAATGCACCACAAATTTCTTTTTAGGATAAACATTTTTGTTTGAGATGTTGTTCGGTGTCAGAAAGGTCCAAATTTTAACCAACATTATATTGTCACAAAATGGTTCTGTAATTGGGTGTGTAGTCCCCAGTCAGCATCTTTTCGCCTTCGACATAACAAATATTACCAATATCTGTCACCAGATTATTGTTGCACATATTTTCTGCCAACAGCCATAATCCAAATCGCTCATTTGTCGGTTTCACTTTATTCCCAAAAGTTGAGAAACGTTAATCACCTTGGAGACGCTCATGTTTACCGTTCTAGCTACCTCAAATACTAAATTGAATACGAAAATTTGTTCCTTATGTATCCTACAGAGTGGGGCGTATATTACCGAAAATAGTCGAATATGTTGTTAAAATGTCTTACTATAACTAAGCTCAACCCAAAACTACTTCCTTATATACCAAATTTAATCTCCTGCTCACATAACCACATGACCATATGACCATATGACCACATGACCACATGACCATATGACCACATGACCACATGACCATATGACCGCATGACCATATGACCTAATTGCTTTTTAATGAGTTTTCTTATTAAAAACCCATTAGCACTAATTGCTTTTTAATGAGTTTTTTCCATTAAAAATCAAGTGTGGACCTAGGTTAGATAAAAGGAAAAAATAATAGGTTAGGTCAGCGCCGCGGCGCTGGCCTAACCTATTAATTTTTCCCACTCTGTAGGATACATAAGGGAACAAATTTTCGTATTCAATTTATTATTTGACGGTAGCTAGAACGGTAAACATGAGCGTCTCCAAGGTGATTAACGTTTCTCAACTTCTTGGGAATAAAGTGAAACCGACAAATGAGCGATTTGGATTATGGCTGTTGGCAGAAAATATGTGCAACAATAATCTGGTGACAGATATTGGTAATATTTGTTATGTCGAAGGCGAAAAGATGCTGACTGGCGGACTACACACACCAATTACAGAACCATTTTGTGACAATATAATGTTGGTTAAAATTTGCGACCTTTCTGACACCGAACAAGCATCTTCAAACAAAAAAATGTTTATCCTAAAAAAAGAAATTTGTGGTGCATTTAACAGCTATCTACGAAGAAAGTTCGACCGATTTGTTTCCGCTAGGCATGGTGTTAAAGCTAAGCTTCCGTTTTCTCTGGAAAGCAGTAACAAGATAGGCCAGAGAGTAAAAGAAATTATCGGAAAAGAAGACCTCGAATGCATTAATAAAAAATTCCAAAATCCTATGTGTTCCATACAAAGTGGAACTAGCAGATGTTAAGTTGGAAACTTTATTGGAGGAACTACCAGATATATTAGACGAAGTCGAAAAAGATTATTTCTATCTTTTTGACATGGATGTAACCCAAGATTTTGCAGGCATATTTAGCAAGATGGAGATGTGTAATTATTTAACTACAAAGCATAACTTTTGCTATAAGGAGAATACGAAGAAAAGTGTAATATTATAGTTGACAACGATAAAACTGCGGATTGATTGTTTAACATGGCTAACAACCAATGCAAGAATTAAGATTTACAACAAATTTGTGTGGATAACAAGTCCTGGTGTTAATAAACAACTTGGCAATCATAACTAGATTTTTACGTTGTCCAGATGTACGTTTAAGGGAAACATTTGCGTCTACTTTGGCCAAAGAACATGGTATTACACGATTGGAAGCGACAATATACAACTGTGCAATTGGAAGCTATGTCAGTGCGGAACGGGTGTATAAACCCTTAAAAGACTGTTTAACCTTATTGGAAGATAGTAAGTTATACTTCCTAAAGGCGCCAATGTACTCGGTACCACTTACCAAAATGTGGAGTAAGCTATCGGACAAGCTACAAAATAGCTGCTGTTTAGTGTATAATAACCTGCTACAGTACGTGTATTGGGGGAATGGCAATACAAAGAAATTGACAGGCTTGCAAATTAAGTTGTCCAAAAAACCAGAGGAAAGGGAAAAATTGATAAAGTATGTGCTTTCGGTTATTATGTTTTAACTATTTACCTGTAAATTATTTGGAGATAGTAGAGGAGGAAGACAACCAAGATAAAATAAAAATCTTACACAAGTGCTACATTAAAGCAGGTAGTACATATTTTACACAATCTGCAACACCATATTCTACAATTCCAAAAGAAATAGTAATTTCGGACTTGGGATTGATAGATACGCCTAACATTCGTCCAGAGGTTGTACGACAACGCGTAAATATTGGTAGTAAACTCTATCCGTTTACGCTAAAGGAAATTGCCCCATTATGTATACCATACGCTGTAAGTGGAAGGAAAGACAGCTGGAATTAGAGGAAATGGATGCAAAAGGCGAAAATTGGACTACATGGAAAACACTGCGACAATACGCGATCAATACAAAGATGTGTTAGACAAAGAACATCTTATTAGAGAAAATGAGGAAGAATTAAAGATTATTTTATGTGCCGATGGACTGACTTAGATACATCTGGTTTCTACAAGTTGTATGCATTTGTGGTTAGTAAAAAGACTCTTTTTAGTTATGTAGGCGTCCTTGCGGAAAAGGATGGTACTAAATCCGTATATTTTTAAAAGGTTATTCTAAAACGTATTTATCAAAATGGCAGATAACAAAGACGAACTAAGGAATGCGGGTTTCGTAATCTTTGCGTACACCACACGCAAAGGGGTCCGTTAAACATTGTATATTTGCCTAGTAAAGAACCTTTCGGATCATTTAAAACCGAGAGTCTTACAACCATATATTCCCAAAAGTGGTGGACATGCAACTACGCAACAGTCTGTGGGAGAATAAGATTTCCTCCAATACCGACAAGAAGAAGTCGATCAAGCTAACAAGATACGTATGCAGGATATAGTGGGAAAGCTGCGATTAAAAGATTGTCCAAGCTGCAAGAATTACACGAAGGAATGGATCTGGTTGTCGGCGGAATCAAAGACTTTAAATATAGAGGCAAACTTCGGTACATTTTACAATTCGAAAACCTAGACGGTCTCTATGTATCAAACTATTGGTTAGAAAAGGGATAGAGGATTGGGTTCAATTTAAATTTTAAGCTGCGAATAAAATTAGATAAAATTAAACCACTCAAACAAACATAAAGAAAGGACTGTCTTCTGTGTATAACTTTGTTTTAAGTTTAAATGACCCCATGCTTGGCATTAAATATTTTTAAATTTGTTATGTATAATGTCGGAATAAACATTTTATAATAGTATATAACATTGTTCTTTATTTATAAAAGGCTGTGACGTTACCACGAAATAGCAGTCGCACAGAGAGGGGCGCATGGGCAGCGCGCATGGGCAGGGGTGCGTACGCGCAGGGTGCGCATGGGCGGGGGTGCATGCGCAGGGGTGCTCATGGGCTGGGATGTGTCTGGGGCCAGGGAAGCGGATGTTAACAGTCACCAAGCATCCAATTCTTTATTTGGATGGTATCAGTACTTGCCTGCGTATGTATCCGGGTAAAAATACGATTTGTATACGCAGCTTATTAATAAAATTAGTTTATCGAGGAAGATGACAAAAGGTACATCATTCCTAATAGTACAACAATTACGCATGGGGCGTAAAGATATAAGATAGTTGTTTATATTTGTATATATTAGTTTTAAGATTCCATATTTTTAAGTTCTTCTCCCACCTTCCAAATCCTTCCGGCTTCTATCCTGGTTGACAGAGTATACGTGTTATCTCCACGTGGTATTCGCGGGACACGGCGGTTTTAGATTTCTCGGGATGGTTGGCTAAGGCATATGTCTTGGTTAGCGAAAAAGGTTTTAAAGATGGAGTTAAATAAAGATGGGTAAAATTAGTCTTTAAAACGCATAACTTTGTATGGGTGGTTCTATTTAAAATCTGTTTACAGATTTGGGGTCCCTAGAAAAATTTAATATTAGTTGATACCTAGCAAAATATATTTATCTTAAAGAGTGACTACCCGCGTATAATAAATACAATATAACACTTTCGATAAAAATTGTAGGAAAATTAAAGACGTATTTAATGGGGATCCAGTATTAGAATTTGTTGGTAGTAATGTTAAGTCCTACTGTATTGTAGGCGGAAAGATACGGTTAAAAGATTAAAGGGGTCTCACGAATTGTAGTTAAGTAAAACCGAGGGTCTTACAACCTATAACGAGCATATACCTCCAAAAGGAATGGACATGAACTACCAGCAGTGCGCGGGAGAATAAAATTCTCCAATAAGAAATTAAAGTTTCCATGTACGTAGCACCAGCCATTGGGTAATGGTCGAAATGTGGAACCTATAAAGACGATTATTAATTGTGGTTTAGAAAAATAGTAGTTTTCGTGGACTAAATAAAATAGCTTAGACTGGTTTGTATATGGTTACATATTCTCGTACACATCCACAAACATCTGTTTACGTCCACAATGGCGATACCGGTAGTTTTTGTTTAACAAATAGTAAGAAAATACGTCAGGTGTTAGTGCGTGGAAGCCCATAGGATCGTTGGATTCAAAAAGAACGGTGCGTATGGTGGTCTCCGTTAGAATAATCGAAAGTGGTTAATCAATCGTATTAGATGTTTAAATAAGCGAAAGTGTAAAGGCCTACATAAACAAAATTTAATTATCCGACAAAATGTCGCGATGTGCTACACTTATAAAGAAAGTATGGAATGGTGCTTTTAGCGGCCCTAGCAGTAAAAGGGTGACTGACTTTTCAAGCAACTACAAGAATAGCAGTAGCGCAGAGAAGGGTATGCATGTATTATACAGTTGCTACAAAATATGTTGTTTACGCGTAGTTCGGATGTGTAATTGATCACGACTTAAAGATCCCTCGGAGGTTTAAAATTCTCGGCCTATTGTCGTTTGAAAAATGTTTGTAAATTATCAGAACAGGAGCGGGTCGAAGTTTAATGGATGATTGACTGAGTATTTGCTACCTTTTACGAGTGAATTGGAAGTTGACAGACATCGAGCATCTAATTCTCTATTTGGACGATATCAGTACTTACCGGTTCTAGAAATCATTACATGCGGCCGACCGCTATGCGAAAGTGTAAAGCCTACAAAGCATAATTATCAGACGAAAAAGTGCGCGATGTGCTATAGAAAGTTACAAAAATGGTGCTTTGCCCAGTCCTAACAGTAAAAGGAGAGTGACTTTTCTAGCAATTACAAGAATAGCAGTAGCGCGGAAGGGTATGCATGTATTATACAACGCATTGTTGCTATAAAATATGTTAGTTTACGAGAAGCTCGAACGTGCACAAATTAAATTTTAATCTATAATTAACCATGGTCGTAAAAATGGGAAATTAATGGTTAATTTAATACTGCTAAGCATATACTTTCGCTTGGTGATTCATTTGGAAAATATTCAAGCCCACCTAAAATATGACGTAGAAGTTATTTAAAATTAAATTTTTATCCTGTAGACAACAAGTTGGTATTTTCTTAGTAATGGTTTAAAGTGTTTTTGGTTATAGTAGCACTGCATCTTCTACGACTTGCACACAAGTTGTGTGCGTGTGCTACCACCCTTTTGGATTTTTAATATGCACGCGATCCGTATAACATGGAAGACGTTTTCCGGTGTTTTACTAACGGCATTCGCACCATGACAAAGCGAACCGAGGGCATCATTGGGCTAAATGTATTGGACGAGCAGCGAAGATTTAAATGACGTCATTTAGTTCCCCGATGAATCCTCAACTTCCTTCGGTGGTCTTCGGAAACCTTCGGTTTGCATTCTATAAGGAACATAAGCAGGTACGCTGGAGTAAACTTTTAGTTATAAGTTAGTTCGCTTACAAGTCAAGTCTTATAGTGCGGATTTTGTTTTGTACTAAAATGGTATCTGCAAACGTTTTTAAGTGCGATCGGGGACTAAAATACCTGGAAAATGCTCCAAACGGTACCAGAACAAATGTCCTGGTGTAACATCGTCCACGGTTAAGCCGTCCGCAGCAAAGTACTTAAACTGTGGGACTTGCGGTTTCGCTTTTACGAGAATGGACAACTTACTGCGACACAAGGAAAAACAGCACGGTATGTCATTAAGCCTTAAACGTTCAGCTCCGCCAGCTGTTAAAGGACCTTGTACGAAACAACCACGAATTATGTGTAAAGTATGCGATTTCGAAATGGAAAAAACATATGCCGCACATTGGAAGCAACAGACATAAAAATGCCACAGTTACCGCTACTAGCGACGATGGTGTAGAAATGGTTAGTACAGCGTTTAACAACCGTATGGCTAGCTATCGCATAAAGAACGCCAGTCTCGACGATTGGGTGCCGAGTTTCTTTGGAAGCAGAAAGAACGATTTATTCGATTATTAATAAAAAAAGAATACAACATATAATCCGGAAAATCTACGGGTTTAAACAATTTAAAGTACAGAACCTAAAAGGTGGTAAAGCTTTTAATTGGAATTGACAGTTTACGACCCATTTAAAACCCATTCAGGAATTGACCTCCCGTGGTGTCCTGGACTAAAAATATTTTAGGTTAACGATAAAGTCTTATTAAAAAAATTTTTTTTTAAAATTTTTTTTTAACTTATTTAAAAATAAATTAATTTTTTTTAAGGTTAAACTAGTTGGATTCGGGTAACACCGGAAATAATGTTATACTTTGTAAAATTGTAATTAGTTTATTAAACTGTAAATTGGATAAAATAAATTTTCGCATGTAATTTATGTTAAAGGGGTTAAAAGTTAAATTAAAAAAGGTAAGAAAATCTTTAAAAATCAAAAGGGGTAGCTCCTTGGGATGGTTGTTTAAATTGGGTGAAAAATTTAAAGAAGAAATTGGAAGCTTAAAAATTCTTATTGATTGAAAAAAAAAAGGTAGGTTTAATTTGTTGGGTGGAAAATGTGGAGAAAGATTTATCTCGCAGAGGGTATATGTGTAACTTTGCAGGGCGTGGTCCGATTTCAAATCTGTTTGCAGATTCGGGTTGTGCGTAAAATTGTAGACTAATTTAATGTATTGCATGTATAAAAAAATTTATAAGAACGCTCAAAAGTCGCTACAGGTAAGAAATCTTAAAATTAGGGTAGCTCCCTTGGGGATGGTGCAATCTGAAAAATTCCTAGAGATTTGGGTAGCTGAGAAAATTCTAATATTGATTAATACCAAACAAGATAGGTTTATCTCGAAAGATGCAATGGCTAGACGAAGAAAACTATTTGTTAGGTTTGCTTATAGAGCAAATAGCAAAATTAGAAGATCAGGACTTTAAAGGGTATAACTTTGCAGGGCGTGGTCCGATTTCAAATCTGTTTACAGATTCGGGATGTGCATAAAATTCTAAGCTAATTTAATGTATCGCATGTATAAAAAAATTTATAAGAACGCTCAAAAGTCGCTACAGGTAAGAAATCTTAAAATGAGGGTAGCTCCCTGGGGGATGATGCAATCTAAAAAATTCTTAGAGATTCGGGTAGCTAAGAAAATTCTAATATTAATTGATACCAAACAAGATAGGTTTATCTCGTGGGTGGAAATGTGGAGAAAGATTTATCTCGCGGGTGGAAAGAATGCGGGTGTGATGTAATCAAAATGGTTGTGGGGGTGTCCAAGCAAGGAGGAGAGCAAGGAGGAGTCAGGAGGAGATTCATCTAAAATAAGACTTTATAGTGGGTTTTTACATGTAAATTTGGTCCAGATGTGTGGGGAAATGAGGGATTCTGGGGGAAATGAGGGGGTGGATGCCCCAATTATACCCTACTGATATATTCCCCCAAGTGTTATTAGACGGTCGCATCCAGAGTGATATCAATCAACCTGTTGCTATTAATACCATTTTCGGATATGTTTTAATGGGAAACATACCTTCCTCGCCCACTTATGAAATAACTAGCTTGTTTTGTATGACAGATTGTACTTCCCCATTGGAAGATATTGTCGCTAAATTCTGGGAAGTCGAAGCTGTCCCCGCCGCTCAACCTTTCACGCCTTAAGAAACTCTTGTTGAAAAACATTTTGTCGATACGTTTCGCCGCAATGAACAAGGTCGATATGTCGTCTCACTGCCGTTTAGAGATCAAGAACCTTTTTTTCCAGGTAGTCGTGATCTTGCCTTACAACGATTTGTTTCTTTAGAAAGTCGTCTACTTAAGCAACCTCGTGTTTACGAACAATACGTTTCGTTCATGCGTGAATATCTTTATTCTCAACATATGCAATCTGTTGTTATTGGGATTCATTCGGACTTTTCTTATTACATCCCGCATCATTGCGTTGTGAAACCCGAAAGCGTAAGTACGAAATTACGAGTTGTTTTCAACGCTTCCGCTAAAACTCTGTCTCAATCGTCCTTAAACGATCACTTGTTTGTTGGGCCGAAGTTGCAGCCCGATATCACCGCAATTTTGTTACAATTTCGTTTACATCCTTATGTTGTCACTGCCGATATTCGTCAGATGTACAGACAAATTTTTGTAAATCCCGCTCAGTGTGACTATCAACGAATTGTTTGGCGCTTCTCCCCTGAGGAGCCCATTCAAGGATTTTAAATTAAATACCGTTACGTATGGAATCAATTGTGCTCCCTTTCTTGCCATACGCACACTTCAGCAGTTGGCCGTGGACGAAGAAAATTCTTATCCGTTAGCCGCTTTCGCACTTCGCCACCATACTTATATTGATGACATTGCTACTGGTGGAGATTCTATTGAATTAACCCTCGCCCTACGTAATCAACTAACTGTTCTTTTAAAACTTGGTGGTTTCGAACTTCATAAATGGTCAAGTAACCATCCTGAACTGTTAAAAGATCTTTCCGCTACGCAGCAATTCGCGCAACCTCGCTCTTTTGAGAATCCTGATACTCAACCTCTAAAAGTTTTAGGTCTTCAATGGAATCCCTCTTCAGATAATTTTTGTTTTCTAGTTCAGCCAGTAAGTACCTGCTGTACCAAACGCAACCTACTTTTTTACTTAGCCCGTATTTTTGACCCCATGGGACTTTTATCCCCTCTCACTTTTCTGGTAAAACACTTAATTCAACGTTTATGGTCGTTAAAATTAGAATGGGATGCGCCTCCTCACCCCGACCTCTACCGCTTGTGAGAGAGATACTTGCATGAGTTATCGCTTCTCTCGGATTTCACTTTACCTCGCTTGCTTATCCCGCCACAGTTTACTACGTGCGAAGTTCACTGCTTTGCTGACGCTTCCGAACGTGGTTACTGTGCTGTTGTTTATTTTCGCTTTGCTACTCTTTCCGCAATTCAGGTTCGCTTAGTCTAAGGTCACACCCCTTTGTACAATCTCTTTACCCCGTCTCGAATTGTTGGCCGCCAGATTGGCATCCAAATTATTAATCTTTGTCCTTAAAACTTTTGATTTGAACCTTACTTTTCATAAAATTTACTGTTGGTCTGACTCCAGGGTAGTACTTTTGTGGATTCGTTCCCCGCCGCAGCGTTGGAAGACTTTTGTCGCCAATCGTGTTGCTTACATTCAGGAAAACACGTCTTGCGCCTCTTTTCATCACATCCCCTCCACCGAGAATCCTGCCGATGTCGGGTCACGTGGTTTACTCCTTACCGACTTGTTCCAATGTTTTCTATGGTGGGCGGCTTCACCAACCTTGTAACGGACTTTCGAAAACTACAGTCCATATATTCCGCCTTTAGATATTCCTGAAGATCTCACTGAACAACGCTCTATTGTTTTATCCGCTGTCGTAACATCCTCTTGGATTCAATCAATTCTAGAAAATCACTCCTCCTTTCCATTTATTACACGCATTGTTACTTGGATTTTCCGTTTTCATCATAATCTTCGTCACCCACTCGAAAGGTACTCCGGACCTTTGTCATTTTCGGAGTTGCACAATGCTTTGTTCCCCTTGCTTGTGTATACTCAACAATCTTATTTTGCTCTCGAACTTGAAGCTATTCATTCTGGATCTCCTTTAAAAAAGAGTTTTCGCAAGTTGTCCCCTTTTATTCGTCGCGTCGGAGGTCGCCTGGCTCACGCGCCTTTGTCCTCTGACCGTAAATTTCCCGCTTTGTTACCTAGCAAAAGTCGATTCACTAACCTGTGTGTTACTTACGTTCATTTAAAATACTTCTACGCGGGTGTTCAATGGTTTATTTTCTCGTCAGTCAGCACTTCTGGATTAATTCTGGAAGGCAATCTATCCGTTGTATTTTGAGTCACTGTCTAGCGTGTTGGAATTCCAATCCTGTCGCATTGCAACCTCCCGTGGGCAATCTGCCTTCATATCAAGTTACTCAAGTCAAACCTTTTTTGTGTTCGGGCGTCGACTTCGCTGGTCCACATTTTCTATTACTGGGTCAAAGATCTGCTCTTTGCCCGCAATGTAGAAAAAAGGATTCTTCTTTTTTTCTTATGTTTTTTGTAGATCCTTTTTTTTTCGCTTTTTCGCTTGGTCATTCCGCCCCCCCGCCCCCGCCTTATAATTATTTTTTCTTTAAAATACTTTGCATTTTAGTGGGCGGTATGTTCCGTTTATATCGTAAATTTTACTGCCAATTTTATTAATACATTGAGTTTGTTGATTATTTAAATTCGCCGCGGTATATTTAAATTTATTAGAGTAAAAGTGCCTTGGTTTACTGAAGTACGCGCCAACAAGTGCCGCGAGTGGTGAAAGTTGTTATTCCGCATGTGTAAACAGTGATGTGACTGGAAAATCCACAAAGCCAAGTAGAGAATCGATTTGTCGTTCAAACTGGCCGCATCGCTATTTTACACGTTCTATATAGAACAAATTATTTACATGAACCGCTTGTTTTTAGAATACCGCTATCGTTATAAATGTGCTTCGCTACACCCGCCAAAGAGAAGATTAGTATTTGTTACATCGGTTTTTTCGTTAGCACGGCTGCACAAATCATTTTAGGTAAACGTTTGATTTGGTTAAAAACATTAATTATTTGTTGTTTGTTCAATATCACTCAATTTTATACAGTCCACTTTTCTCTCCTAATTAGCTATCGTAGTTTACACCGCAGTATTTTACAATTAGTTTGGAAGCACACGTATCAAAAATATTAACTAGAATTGTACAAAGACGAATGGAAAAACGGGCTGAAGAAATACTGGGAGAAGACCAATTTAGGCTTAAACGAAACAGTGGAATATGGGAGGCTATTTTAGCTCTGAGAGTGATAATGGAGAAAACAATAGAAAAAGGGGAAAGCGTGTATATAGAGTTTGCAGATCTGGAAAAAGCATTCGACAATGTAAACTTGAAAAAATGTTCGAAATACTCAAAAAGATTGGATTGAGTTATAGGGATAGACGAATAGTACATAGCTTATACAAAAAACTAACAGCAGTCATAGAATTAGAGCAGGAACATAGAGAAGTAAACATTAGGAAAGACGTGTGGCAGGGATGTGCTCTATCCTCATTAATTTTTAACTTGTACATTGAAGAGGCAAGGAATTCTGTCAAATGCAGGAAGACCTCTGGAATTACTATGCAGGGACAAAAAATTGATATGCTTAGATTTGCAGATAATATAGCGTTATTGGCATCTAGCAAGGAAGAGTTAGAAGCTGCTCTTAATGAAATGGAAATGGTTCTAACAGAGAGATACGGTATGAAAATTACCAAAGCTAGAAATAAAGCACTAGTATGCAAAGGAGAGGAAAATAAGTCAAAAACAAGAATACAAATATGTAACACGAACTTACAAGAGGTTAAGGATTTCTGCTACGTAGGAAGCCAAATAACGCAAGATGGGAAAAGCACAAAAGATATAAAACAAAGATTAGCACAAGGCCGTGCTACATTTAACAAGAAAAAGCAACTACTGTGTTCAAAGACAACAAACATAGAAACAAGGAAAAGATTGCTTAAAACATATGTGTGGAGCACAGCACTGTATGGCTGTGAAGCCTGGACTGTAGAAGAAGCGGACAAGAAAAAGGTAGAAGCCTTTGAAATGTGGTGCTACAGACGTATGATGAAGATATCATGGACAGACAAAGTTAAGAACGAAGAGGTACTAAACATGGTAGGGGAAGAAAGAAATATGTGGAGAACGGTAAAAAATAGGAGAGATGGGATGATAGGCCACATACTACGGCATTAGGGAATAGTGCGGAATATATTAGAAGCAGAGATAGGAAAAAAGAGAAGAAGAGGAAGACCCAGGTTAGACTACTGCACACACATAGTAAAAGATGTAGGCTGTAGGGGTTTCAGTGGAATGTGTAGGCTAGCTCAGAATAGAAATCAAAGGAGGTATGCATCCAACCAGTCCCAGGATGGAAGAAATTAATGACGAAGAAAGTAACAGTACTTCAACATGATGATTATTATAAGCAATTACAAGTATTGGTTGGGCAATATTTTCAAATAATGTTAATTGTGAGAAAGAATTAACTGGAAAACCATTATTTCGGCAAATGTCTAAGTGTTGGGGGATCTTGGCAGCCACAGGCTGGTTAATTCCCTTCACTGAATATCGGTGAAATAGGGCGTAAAATTAGAAAACAATAAAAGGGAAACCGAGCTGTATACAGGCTGTGTGAGAATTTCAGGGAACTGTGAAAGCTAGCTCAGAATATAAATAAATGCAGGTACGTGTCCAACTAGTTTTGAGACGGAAAACCTAATGACGAAAAAATAAGCGCAGATAAATTTGATGTTTATTATAAACAACTACAGGTGTTGGTTGTGAAATATCTGCAGCTAACGTTGACTGTGCGAAAATATATTTTGGGATAATATTAAATCGGTAAATGTCTAAGTGCTGGGGGAACTTGGCAGTCACAGGCTGCTTACCCCCCTTCACAACCACTGAACGTCGGAGAAATAGGGTATATAATTGTAAAACAATAGAAGGGGACCGAACTGCATCTAACAAGAAAGAACAACGCCTATGATGAAAGACAACAAACATAGAAGAAGAAGAAAATTGTTGAAAGCATATGTGTGGAGCACAGCACAGTATGCCTATGAAATACGGGCAGTAGGAAAAGCAGACAGAAAAACAGTAGCAGCCTTTTGAAATGCTGTGCTTCAGATGTATGAGGTTGGACAGACAAAGTTAATAACACATAGGTTATAGAAATAGTAGGGGAACAAGTATATCTGTGGAAAAAAATAGGAGAAATAGAAGCCCTTCTATTTCCTTCTATAACCTACCACCAATATTGTACGTTACCTAAACAAAATTTTACTACGACACAAGTAATCTATTCACGGTTTCAATGCATCCCCACAATCTTCGATTGATCGATCAATCACGAAGCACGTCACTTTCGCTGCTGCTTTGACTTTGAAGAGGATTTCGTAATATAATTGCCCTGGCACTTGACCGCCAGAAACTTGAGTAAAGCAGCTCGTGTGGTTTTAAAGACAAAATAGATTTGTCTCTGCACTTTTACTTAAAATTCACCACTCACTATCTTAAATTATTATTATAACCAAGCACAAAGTAGCCACTCGCACTAATCACGCGTATTCACATCCACTCATCAGGACGCACCCGATCCGCATGCTAGTCTAAGACCAACTACTCTCTCCCCCCGAGCTCGCTTCCCGGGTATCAGACGACACACTCCTGGGAGGAGTTCATTTCATAATAAACCAGGTTCCCCTTCAATCTTGTACGTACGTGCAACCACACCGATTATTTAAGACGCTATTTCGTTATCTAATTTAAAACAATACTATGGCTTGACTTGTAATTAATTCGGCGTGCTTCATATCCCCCCCCCCTCCCGTAGATTTGCTTGTGAGCAATTCTTAAGGAAATCTACAACCCCGTTGCGACCGGCGAATTATACTTTTTCAAGCTATACACATTTTGGTGACTCCTCACACTACCTTCCACGTCAGCTATCTCTTAACAATTTCTACCCACTTGAACCGAAATGACGTATGGACCGTCAAACAAAAGAAAAACTTTTGGATTTCTTTGTTTTCCACCGACGACAACCTACGCCGGCACACTAAAACTTTATCACCCACCCCAAGTTTAACTAACTGCCTTTTTTTCGTGTGCAGCCATTCGTTTGGCTGCTTTGGTAGCTAACCGTTCATGAGCTAAACATATCCTTTGCTCTTTGCCCAAAGGTGGTTCATCTCCCTTCGGAAACTAAATTGAATTTAACAACGGGTCCACGTTTTGCTCTCCAAAGTGGAGGTGAATAGGTGAGAATCCCGTACTTGAATGTCCGCATTATGTCTGACATATGTCCAACATTCGGACTAAATCCGACCTAGGTCGGAGGCAATTTCACCCTATAAGGCAATTTCACCCAAACCTAACATCCTACATATATCCGACATATATCCGGACATATGTCGATGCGCATTCCTGCCGACCTAGGTCGGATAACAAAACAGTTCCTAAACAAGAGAATGTAAGCGATATAGCGGTGTCCGACATATTCGACTATCTTCGGCAATATACGCAGCCACTCTGTAGGATACATAAGGAGTCAATTTTTTCGTATTCAATTTAGTATTCGACAGTAGCTAGAACGGTAAACATGAGCGTCTCCAAGGTGATTAACGTTCCTCAACTTCTTGGGAATAAAGTGAAAGCAACAAATGAGCGATTTGCATTGTGGCTGTTGGCAGAAAGTATGTGCAATAATAATCTGATGACAGATATTGCTGGTATTTATTATGTCGAAGGCGAACAGATGCTGACTGGTGGTCTACACACACCAATTACAGAACCATTTTGTGACAATATAATGTTGGTTAAAATTTTCGACCTTTCTGACGCCGAGCAAAATCTGCAAACAAAAGGATGTTTATCCTAAAAAAAAGAAATTTGTGGTGCATTTAACAGCTATCTACGAAGAAATTTCGACCGATTTCTTTCCGCTAGGCATGGCGTCAAAGCTAAGCTTCCGTTTTCTCTGAAAAGCACTAACAAGATGGACCAGCAAGTAAAAGAAATTATCGGAAAAGAAGACCTCGAAAGCATTAATTAAAAATTCCAAAATCCTATATGTGTTCCGTACAAAGTGGAACTAGCAGATCTTAAGTTGGAACTATATTGGAAAAACTACCAGATATATTAGACGGACTCAAAAAAGATTATTACTATCTCTTTGACATCGATGTAACCCAAGATTTTGCTGGCATATTTAGCAAGATAGAAATGTGTAATTATTTAACTACAAACCATAACTTTTGCCACAAGGGCGAAGACGAAGAAAACGGCAATATTGTAGTTGACAACGATAAAACTGTGGGAATCGATTGTTTAACATGGCTAACAACCGATGCAAGAATTTGTGTTTCAGATAACAAGTCCTGGTGTTAATAAACAACTTGGAATTCATATACTAGATTTTTACGTTGTCCAGATGCACGTTTAAGGAAAACATTCGTGTCTACTTTGGCCAAAGAACATGGTATTACGCGATTGGAAGTGACAATATACAACTGTACAATTGGAAACTATGTCAGTCGGGAATAGGTGAATAATCTCTTGAAAGACTAACTGGCAAACTACAAAATAGCTGCTGCTTAGTGTATAATAACCTACTACAGTACGTGTATTGGGGGAATAGCAGTACAAAGAAATTAACTGGCTTGCAAATTAAGTTGTCCGAATACCAGAGGAAAGGAAAAAATTGATAAGGTATGTGCTTTTGACTTTTAGTTTTAACTCCTTACCTGTAAATTATTTGGAGATAGAAGAGGAGGAAGACAGCCAAGATAAAATAATAATCTTACACAAGTGCTACATTAAAGCAGGTAGTACATATTTTACACAATCTGCAACACCATATTCTACAATTCCAAAAGAAATAGTCATTTCGGAATTGGGATTGATAAATACACCTAACATTCGCCCAGAGGTTGTACGACAACGCTTAAATATTGACAGTAAACTCTATCCGTTTACGCTAAAGGGAATTGCCCCATTATGCACGCCATACCTTATAAGTGGAAGAAAAAGACAGATGGAATTAGAGGAAATGGATGCAAAAAGGCGAAAGTTGGACTACATGGATGACACTGCGACAATACGAGAACAACTCAAAGATGTGTTAGACAAAGAACATCTTATTAGAGAAAATGAGGAAGAATTAAAAGATTATTTTATGTGCCGATGGACTGACTTAGATTCATTCAGGTTCTACAAGCTGTATGCATTTGTGGTCAGTAGGAGTGACTCTTTTAGTTATGTAGGCGAGTTAAAGTTCGGGCCTTTGGAGCTGGTTTTTTAAAAACCCATTGATACTTTAACAAAAGTTTATTAGTTTAAAATTTAGATAACTTGTACATAATACTAAAAATTAATTATTGTACTAGTGAGTAGCTTGAACAACGAAGTATGGAGTTCGAAGACTGACTGCCGGGCATTGAGCTCCCGGGCCTTTTATAATAACCTGCCCCTCACACGGCTGTGAGAACTTGCAGATCTCATGTCTGCGTTTCTCTTTAATTGTACACTTTATTACAATGTAACAACTTAATTCTAAGTAATTGCGGTCTGTTGACCGCCTGTGACCTGCCACCTGCAGTATCACTGCCCTCACGGATGCAAAGTTGCATGTCCGTTCACATGAACTGTCGATAACCTCTCTGGGTTATACTTGTGTTACAATGTTGCATTGAACTTATACTTTTACTTAATAATTTCTAATAATTCCTATTAGATTCAATATATCAATATATATAAGTAATTGGGGGATACATAACTCCTCCACCGTAAATGAAAAATTAAGGTTTTTTAATTTTTAAATACATAAAATACATTATTCAATTTCATTTAAAATTCATTATTTCTAAAGGTATACTTGTCGTTTCTTTGTTTTCTTTTGTTTCCTTAAATCTAGAACTGTTTCCTTCATTCTTATATCTAAGGTACATTTTGTATAATACATACATGATTACAAAAATTACTAAAATGATTAATACAATTGTCCAAACACTTATATTATTATAATGTAACTTTGGCGTTTTGAGTTCATTTAATTGTTCTTTATAACTTTCCACTAATTTCACGGCGTGGTTGAGATCGTCTAAGTCTAGATGCTCTAGCTTCATAGGTTTCTTGTTTATTTCTTCGTCTTCTTGTTGTATTTTGAATTGTAGTTCCGGTAGGTTTGCAAGTTTCTTTGTTGCTATGGGATCTTGATAAACTCTGATTACTTCATCTTTCAATTTCACATAACAATCTTCTTTGAGGGTAATTAGTTTGCTTCCGATTAATGCTTGATTATTTTCATCTTGGTTGCAGTGGATGGTTGCTATTACTTCTGTTGGGAAAATGGCTATCCATTTGTTATCTGTAACTTTTTGAATTTTCATATTAGTTATTTGCACTTGTTTGGTTTCACAGTTTTCGTAATGATTTGAGAATTTTAATAGTTGTACTTTACAAGGACTGTCTTCTTGAATGGTTGTTGTCGTCATCGATTGACATAAATATTGGTTTGGTGTTACTTCAGTACATTTTTCGTTTGTATAACCATATCTCAGTTCATTTAGGGATAGGAATTTGGTTTTGGGTATGATTACTTGGTATGTGCTAGTAACTTTCGTTGGAAAAGTAAATAAATGATAATAATGATAATTGTTACTTTCTACTATTAAAAATATTATTTCGTTTTTCTTAATGTTGCTAAAATTTGTTACATTAAAGTAAGGGTTGATATTATTGAGTAAATATTGTATTTTGTATACTGACTAGTTTACTGGTAGTATACTGGGGTTTGTTTTTATATGTTATATTATTACTTGGTTGTCCGTTCTACCTGGGTGGAGGTTGACGGTAAGGGTGATGATTGTTCATCTGAAATTACAGGGTGTCTTAGGTTTTTCAAATGAATGTATTTAGTTATTTTACCGTTGTCACTTAATTGTTCTTTATAACTTTCCACTAATTTCACGGCGTGGTTGAGATCGTCTAAGTCTAGATGCTCTAGCTTCATAGGTTTCTTGATTATTTCTTCGTCTTCTTGTTGTATCTTGAACTGTAGTTCCGGTAGGTTTGCAAGTTTCTTTGTTGCTATGGGATCTTGATAAACTCTGATAACTTCATCTTTCAATTTCACATAACAATCTTCTTTGAGGGTAATTAGTTTGCTTCCGATTAATGCTTGGTTATTTTCATCTTGGTTGCAGTGGATGGTTGCTATTACTTCTGTTGGGAAAATGGCTATCCATTTGTTATCTGTAACTTTTTGAATTTTCATATTAGTTATTTGCACTTGTTTGGTTTCACAGTTTTCGTAATGATTTGAGAATTTTAATAGTTGTACTTCACAAGGGCTGTCTTCCTTAATGGTTGTTGTCGTCATCGATTGACATAAATATTGGTTTGGTGTTACTTCAGTACATTTTTCGTTTGTATAACCATATCTCAGTTCATTTAGGGATAGGAATTTGGTTTTGGGTATGATTACTTGGTATGTGCTAGTAACCTTTGTTGGAAAAGCAAATAAATGATAATATTGATAATTGTTACTTTCTACTATCGGGATTTCTATTAAAATATTATTTCGTTATTCTTAATGTAGCCTTTTACTATAGCTATCTTTTCAAATATTAGAATGTTCGATTCGGTTACATCAAAAGGTAATTTACTGTTAATTATAAGTGATCTAATTCTTATTAATTCGTTTAATAAATCGGTTGGTTCAATAATGTTAGAGTGTAGGGTATTTAATTTTGTAAATGTTATTTGGGTTTTGCATACTGCCTAATTTAATTGGTAGTATACCGGGGTTACTTTTATATGTTATATTGTTACTTGGTTGTCCGTTCTACCTGGGTGGAGGTTGACGGTAAGGGTGATGACTGTCCAGCTGAAATTACAGGGTGTCTTAGGTTTTTCAAATGAATGTATTTAGTTATTTTACCGTTGTCTACTACTGCTATATTTTTATCTGATATTTTCTTAATTTTGAATGGTCCTAAATTTCTGGGTGCTGTTTTATGTCGCTTGCTTTGAAAGTTTTTCTCATACACGGTTTGTCCTATTGAAAATTTATTTGAGTCGGTATTTTTGTTTCGGGTTGTGGTGATACGTTCTTTATCGTTTTCTAATTTATCTTTTACCTTGTTATAAGTTATTTTTAATTTTTCCTTGTGGTCTTTTGCATATTCTTGATATACTTCTTTATTGTAGTGTATGTCATAGGGATTTCGTGAATCTGAATGTCCTAATGTTAATTCTAAGGGTGTAAAATTTGTTGATGAGTGAATTGTGTTATTATAGGCGATTAGTGCGTATGACATTAAATTGGTTATATGTTCCTTTTTATAATTTATTCTTAATAATCGAATTTGTTCTAGCAGGGTTAAATGTAATCGTTCGATTAGTCCGTTTGATTCGGGGTGGTTTTCCGTTATGAAATGAATTTTTATTTTGTGTAGTTCTAAAGTGTTTTGAATTGTCTCCTTTTTAAATTCGCTACCATTGTCTAAAGTTATTGATTCGGGCGTTCCGTAAAATGTGAAATATTGCAAAAATCCTTGGGTCACGTCAATGCTATTTTTGGATGTGATTGGTATTGCTTGTCCTATTTTTGTAAATGCGTCTACAATTGTTAGATAGTTTTGCGCTTCTACTACTAGAGTATCGGCATGTAGTTTTTGAAATGGTTTGTCGGGTGTTTTGGTTAACATTAAGGGTATCTTTGGGGGTTTCCTATCGTATTTCGCTTTGTCACATAATTCGCATTGGTTAATGAAATCTGTGGTCAAGTCCTTCATGTCTTTAAAATAATAACGTCTTACAAGTTGCTTTATAGTTTCGTTAATTCCACGATGGTTGGTTTTTCCTTCGTGTTGATTTCTAATTACATCGTTTATTTCGTCAGGGTCGTCTAGTGTTATTAGTTTTCTAGTACATCTGATGAGTTCAGGTCCAGAGTTATTAAATAGTTTAATGTATAATTCTGAAAATCTTTGGTATAAATGTTCGGTGTTGAAATAAAATAAAATCGTTTTTCTCGGGGTGTATTCTTTTAGAATTTTAATAATTTGTTCCTCGTTGTCATCTTTAGTTATTTGAATTTGATATATCTTTTTGTTATCTACTTTTGTATATTTTACTGGATTGGGGTTATTTAAAACTTCTGTTATTATAAATTGGTTAGGTTTCATATCGATTGCTTCGTTTAAAATTTTAATCGCGTTTTTTGGTTCTTCGTTTTGTGTCGAATGTATTGTGTCGATCTCGTCTGGATCTTCTCTTATTTCTGCTTCGTCTACGTTTCCTATAATGGATTCCGTTTCTAATGCATTGAGTTGGATTCTGCTTAGAGCGTCTGCGTTGTGGTTATAAATTCCTTTTTTATATATAATTTCGTAATCGTACTCTTCGAGTCTGATTCTCCATCTCTGTAATTTTGAATTCGGTTCTTTCAGTTTGCATAGCCATACTAGTGGTCTATGATCGGTGTATATGTAAAATTTTCTTCCGTATAAATAAGCTCTAAAATATTTTGTTGCCCAAATTATGGCTAATAACTCTTTTCTATAGTGCTATATTTTTGTTCGGTTTCATTTAGGGTTCTGGATGCGTAGCTGATAGGTTTATCGCTACCTACTTTTCCTTGGCTCAATACTGCGCCTAATGCTACATTCGATGCGTCTGTCGTTAGTATAAATGGTTTTGTAAAGTCTGGGTATTCTAATACAGGGTGATTCGTTAATATGTTTTTAATTTTGTCTACAGCTTTAATAAATTCTGGGGTGTGTTCAATTTTGTTTCCCTTTTTAAACAATTTGTCAGGGTTTGGTTATCTGAGCGTGACCTTTAATGAATTTGCGGTAGTAACCACTAAGTCCTAGAAATCCTTTAATTTCTTTGGTTGTTTTTGGTAATGGGTAATTTAGAACTGCATTTGTTTTGTTTGGATTTGGCATTACTCCTTGGGGTGTTATTACATGTCCTAAAAATGATACTTCTTTTTGTAAAAATTCACTTTTGTCTAATTGTACTTTAAAATGTGCTTGTCTAAGTCTTTCGAATACTTCTTTCAATCTTTCTATGTGTTCTACCAATGATGTGGAATAAACTATGATGTCGTCAAGGTATACAAGGCATTTCTCATTGTGTATTCCTCGTAGTATATTGTCCATGACTCTCTGGAAAGTAGCGGGTGCGTTCTTTAATCAAATGGCATTCGTTTGTATTCGTAATGCCCTCTAGGTGTGCTGAAGGCTGTTTTTGATATGTCTTTTTCTTCCATCTCTACCTGATGGTATCCTGATGCTAGGTCTAATGTTGTAAAATATTGGCATTTGCCTAATTTGTCTAAAATTTCGGTAATATTTGGTAGTGGATATTTGTCATCTACCGTTTTTTCATTTAACTTTCTATAATCTATTACCATTCTGTACTTTCTCTTTCCGGTTGCGTCTAATTTCTTAGGTACTATTAACACGGGGCTGCTCCATGGTGAATTGGAGTGCTGGATTATGTCTTGGTCTAATAAGTCTGCTACTTGTCTGTCAGCTTCTTCTTGGCTTGCATGAGGTAGTCTGTATGCTTTTGTAAAAATTGGTTTATTGTCTGTTAACTCGATATTATGTTTTACTGTGTTGGTGAATGTCAATGGTATTCCTTCGCAATGGAATATGTCGCGGTATTCGAAACATAAGTTTTTAATTGCTCTTGCTTCTTCTTGATTGATATCGGTGTTAAAGCGGATGTTAGTTAAATTTTCTCTTAACATTTCGTCATGTTCTATTGGGTTGTAGTTATTTTCTAAATTCTCGTCTATTTCCATTTCGTTAAAATTTAGCTCTTCTACGTTAATTGGGTCTGTCAATGATAATTCTACGGGATAGTCGTTTGAATTTAATATTGTTGTTGTTGCAAAATTATCTTTTATTTGTACTAAGGCAGTTGGGGTTTCTACTCCTTGTTGAAATGTCATATGATTTATTATTCCTAAATTTTTGTTAGATTTTACTGGGATTTTTATTTTTCTTTCCGTTCGGGGTTCTATAGTGTATTTTTCTTCAACTTGTATGTTTTGAAATTTAATTGGGATTTTTCCGTATTTTATCCTTAATAAGCGATTTTTAATGTCAATGTTGGCTCCTAATTTTCTTAGAAGGTCCATTCCGATTAATCCGTCATATTTATCGTTAAATTCGAATACACAAAATTTATGTTTCATTTTAACATTAAATGTTCTTGGTAAGGGTATATTGGCTACGAATTGGTGTAGTGTTGTTTGATGGGCTGTTTTAATTTTAAATGGATCTCTTTCTACATAATCTAAATAATGTTTTTGTACGGTTCTGGGGCTAATTAATGTTTTCGAGGATCCGGTGTCGATTAATAGTTTGAATTTGGCGTGGGGTATTTCTATGTATGGTAATACTAAGTGATTTATGTTATTTAAGTTTATTAAGTTTGGTTGTCTATGAATGGGTCCATTTGAAAATTTGAGTTCGAGTTTTCTTCATCATACTCCTCGTAAGTTTCGTATTGTTCGTCACGTTCATAAGTTTCTGCATGGTTTGATTCATTGTTTGTAGGTGTCTCAATGTCATTATTCTGGTCAGTGTCAAATTTTTCTATTTCTTGGTGGAATAATTCTTCCGATGTAAAATTACGTTTCTGATGAGGGTTTGGTCGGATATGTGTTATTTTTGTGTTTTGTCTGGTGTTACCAGATGAGGTATCCATTGGTGTTGGTTTGTAATAATTGTTAGGGTTGTTATTGTTATTAGTCATTGGTGTATTTCTATTGGGGTTTGCGTTGAATACTGGTCTTTGTTGGTTTAAGTTTTGATTAAATCTTGGTTGGAATGCTGGTTTCGTAAAAGTTGGGTTAAATGTTGGTTTTGAAAAATGTTTAAATTGATTATTAAAATTTGTATTGTTAAAACTTGGGTTATTACTTCGCGGTTGATTTGTTTGTGCGTTAAAGGGTGTGAATTTTTGTTGAGGGATTGTTTGTCTTGTAGCTTGTATAGTTTTTATTGGTGAATAACTTTTATTCGCGTTGGGATTGTATAGTCTGTTGCGGTAATACATTACATTTTCTTCTTCTATTACTAGGCTCATAGCTTCTTCTAGATTTTGGGGTCGTTGGAATCTGATTTTATCCGATAGTCGTTCTGGTAAAGCGTTTATGTATGTGTCTAGTGCCATTTCGTCATACATTTTTGTTTTTAAATGTCTAACGTTTTGATCGGGTTCTTCGATTTTTAATTTTGTTAAAATTAAACTTCTCACGTCTTGGCATTTCATTCCGAATTGGTAGGGGGATTGATTGTGTTCCATTCTAAGGTTTATTAGGTCTCGTACCAGGCATTTTATATTACGTTGGTCTCCAAAATATGCAATTAGTAGCTGTTTAAACTCCTGCCATTCCTGTAATTCGTCCCTACTGGCGATTAAGGTTAGTGCCCTTCCGGCTAGTTTACTTATTACAAAGCGTATAAGCAATGAATTTCTCGCGTCATCTCCGGGTTTGTAGAAGGTTTTTAAGAACATTTCGCATGCTCCAATGAAATTTGAGAGATGGGCCTGCGTGCCATCGAACGTCTGTATTGTCTCTAAATAGAGACGCAAGTCTGTGTTACTCATGTTGGTTAAGGGTTGTTTTCGATTTTTGGGAAATTTAAAAAAAAAATTTTTTTTTGAATTAAGCTTTATTTTGCTATTTGTATTGTTACTTTTGCTTCGGATTTATTAATTTTTCGTTTGGGTTGTGAAATTTCAAATTTTGTAAAAATTGGGGTTGATTTTCTATTTGTAACGTTAATTATGCTTTGGATGTATTAGTTTTTCTTTGGATGAAATAGTTTCGAATTTTGTAAAAATTGGGGTTGGTTTTGCTTTTTGTGACATTAACTTTGGTTTTGGTTTGTTAATTTTTCCTTTAGGTTGGGTAATTTTGAATTCTGTAAAAATTGAGGTTTATTTTACTATTTTCGGCGTTATTTTTAGTTTGGAATGGTTAATTTTCAGTTTGGATTGGGTGGATAAAATTTGGTAAAGGTTGAGGTTTATTTCGTTATTTTTCGGCGTTATTTTTTAGTTAGGATTTGTTAATTTTCGGTTTTGATTTATTAATTTTAAGTTCAGACTGGTCTGGTTAGTTTTTTTAATCGTAGTTGCTGTTATTTATTTTTAATTACACAGTGCGGTGACGTGTTCACGAGATTTGTATTCAATAATGTTGAATTTATTACCGTAGTCTTGGATTAATTGTTTTTATGCAGCTTTTAATTTGTCTTGAGTTCCTGTTTCTTAAGGAATCTTAAATGGATGGATTTATTCTCGTTTAGCGTTGTTTTAGTTCTGTTAACTCGTAACTAATAATCTTCCGTTGGTTTTACTGAGTTGCGTAATTATGACTTGAGGTTAATTATTTCTGCACTTATTGTTGAAATTGAATACTTAAGGATGTAATCTTTGTTACTTTGTCACGTACAATGAGGTAATTGCACTTACAGGTGTTAGTTTATAGGGATTAGATAATTTACTTTCCGTATTCGCCAATGCTTTGCGTAAAGTGTTATGTCTGTTTTATTTTTAGATCTCTCGGTACTGCTTGACTTGTAATTGAACTCTTCGTTATGTGCGTTTTCAGGTTTACAATTATGAGCGTTTTACTGCACTTTATAATGCTGATTAATTAGTTGGAAAACGCTTAGAGTTTATACCGTGATTGTTGCAATTGTACACGCTTTTATAGATTAATTACTTGTAGATATTAAATGCAAAACTGCATTGCTTTATTATTCCGTGATGGTAAGTTAAACTTTAGTACTGTGCAAGGATTCTGAAAGCGATTTCTTTAAGGTAATAATGATATTGCGTTCGCAGACTTCGCTTATCTTAGGTGAGGTTTTGGGTTACGGTAGTTTTAAATTACCGTAGTTTCAATTATTGCAGAGTGTTTTTTGCTGTGATTTATTCAGTATTGTAGAGGTCAATGGTTTAATTAAACGTTCTGTACTGCTTGTTCGAATTAGCTTTGAACTTAAGTTTGCGTTCTGTGTTTTTATTTTATCGGATTGAAAACGTGGGTTTGAATCGCGCTAGTTGATGTTTCTTATTTTGGTGTTAGTGAATGTGCGCCCGTTTTTTTTTGGATTATTTTGAGTTTGTTTTTAATAATTGTGGTAAGAATCTCTTAATATCAATTCTCATTTACTTTTTAAAAGAAAATCTCTTTTACATTCAAGTCTCATTTGCTTTTTAAAGAAAAATATTTCTTTAACATTCGAGTTTCATAAAATGTTTTACAGTCTCGTTTTTTCTTTTGGAAATAATTCACTTTGTAATTATTTTCAAAACAATATTTATAAAATAATTTCATAAACAATGATAAATAAATGGTAATCAATAGTTATAATACTAGCATATATCAATTATAGTTTTTGGTTTAAAAAAAGGTATGGAAATGAACTTACATTAATTTCATCTGTTTCTTTGGTGGGTTCGATCGATGCTGTATCTTGTCCACCTTGGTTTGTTTGTTGGCCTTAGACGATTCTTGTTCTGCGTCCAACTTGGTTTGTTGCTGGATTTAGACGATTTTTGTTCTGCCTCCAACTTGGTTTGTTGCTGGATTTAGACGATGCTTGTTCTTCCTCCAACTTGGTTTGGGTTCTGCCAAAATTTCGAATTAAAATTCTTGGTCACCAATCTTCCGATTTTTGGATTCTCAGTGCCCTTTTGACATCCGTTACGACTGCGCCAGTTAAAGTTCTGGCCTTTGGAGCTGGTTTTTTAAAAACACATTGATACTTTAACAAAAAGTTTATTAGTTTAAAATTTAGATAACTTGTACATAATACTAAAAATTAATTATTGTACTAGTGAGTAGCTTGAACAACGAAGTATGGAGTTCGAAGACTGACTGCCGGGCATTGAGCTCCCGGGCCTTTTATAATAACCTGCCCCTCACACGGCTGTGAGAACTTGCAGATCTCATGTCTGCGTTTCTCTTTAATTGTACACTTTATTACAATGTAACAACTTAATTCTAAGTAATTGCGGTCTGTTGACCGCCTGTGACCTGCCACCTGCAGTATCACTGCCCTCACGGATGCAAAGTTGCATGTCCGTTCACATGAACTGTCGATAACCTCTCTGGGTTATCCTTGTGTTACAATGTTGCATTGAACTTATACTTTTACTTAATAATTTCTAATAATTCCTATTAGATTCAATATATCAATATATATATATATATATATATATAAGTAATTGGGGGATACATAACTGGCGTCCTTTCGGAAAAGGATGGTACTAAATCCGTATACTTTTTAAAAGGTTATTCTAAAAACGTATTTATGAAAATGGCAAATAACAAAGACGAACTAAGGAATGCGGGTTTCGAAAGCTTGGCATACACCACACGCAAAGGGGTTCCGCTATTCATTGTATATTTGCCTAGTAAAGAACCTTTCGGTTCATTTAAAACCGAGGGTCCTACAACCTACAACTACCATATATTCCCAAAAGTGGTGGACATGTAACTATGCAACAGTGAGTGGGAGAATAAGGATTCCCTCCAATACCGACAATAAGAAGCCGATCAAGCTAACAAGATACGTATGCAGGATATAGTGGGAGAGCCACGATTAAAAAATTGTCACAAGCTGCAAGAATTACATGAAGGAATGAATCTGGTTGTCGGTGGAATCAAAGACTTTATATATAGAGACAAACTTCGGTACATTTTACAATTCGAAAACCTAGAAGGTCTCTTTGTATCAAACTATCGGTTAGAAAAGGAGATAGAGGACTTGGATGTCGATTTAAATTTTAAGCTGCGAATAAAATTAGATAAAATTAGAACCACTGCAAACAAACATAAAGAAAGGACTGTCTTCTGTGTATAAGTTTGAATTAAAATTAAGTTTAAATAATCCCATGCTTGGCATTAAATATTTTAAAATTTTGTTATGTATAATGTCAGAATAAAAATTTTTAGAAAAGTGTTACATCTTAAAATTTAAATGAGCCAATTCTTACACTTAAAAGTTGATAAATACATCGCGCAAGCGCGGAAAAAGCGACGCCACGGGCGGTTGGTAACGCTAATCTTTGTACAGATTTCGGCGCGCCCATCTGTCAATGACGTCACCAATAACAAATTAAATACGCCATTTGCGGAAAAATATAAATTAAATTAGCGAACAAATTAAGCAATTAAAGTACTTACATAAGAAATCCGACGTCCTGCGGGGTTGAGTTAAAGTTGGCTTCTGTTGAAGTCCATCAGGGCTACTGATAGCCCCTTTTAAGGCAATTGACGGAGGGTACGCCTACGTCCATCCAAATAGCTTCGACTGGATCTCATGGCTCCACTCCGGAGTGTTTAAAGATGGTGCTCCGGCGTGGAATGCGGTTCGGCCAACGGCTACAAATTACCTCTACCTATGTAGGGAAAAGGCAGGAACAGGTATAAGGGCGACAAACAAAGATAATCAGGCAAGGATATCTACATAAATAAAGATAAGGCACGATACGGTACCTGACAAAACCGCTCTTCACGAAGGTCAGAAGCAAAAAGCAACGTTAAAGAGTCTCACGGAAACACTTCTCCCACTTTTGTTCTTTCACGCGTCGGCGCGAAGTTCCCGCGCGATCTCGCGCAAACGCCCTCTGGCGTGACGAAAATATACGGCAAGTCTTTTGAATTTGTGGCGCGAAACTTCCGCACGTCAAATTAAACTAAAACAATGTTTAGTGCCAATTTGGCACGTAACATACATTGCCCTTTATTTACAAAAGACTATTACTTCACCACTACCTTGGGAAAGCATAGCGAACTGGTGATTTTACCTGTGAATGCAAAAAATTAGAGATTTGGAGTTTTAAAGGGGTGTAACTTTGTAAGGGGTGGTCCAATTTTAAAAATTGCAACAGGGTTAAATTGCGCGGGAAATTCTAGATTAGATGCATATCTCAGGTAGCCTAAAACCCTCCAGGGAACCGGGCAGGGGATAATCCGCAAAATTGAGCTGGTTAGCCTGTCAGCATTCTACTATAATTGATCCTCAATTCCTCCTTATGGGAATTTCAGTGCTTGATACAAAAATCACCAGAACGAACCTAAGATTTTTCCATAAGAAAATACATGGGAAAATTGCAATTTTTATGCTAGAACGATGGTACCTAACCTACTTGTATATAATTTCATAGTCATATTCTTCTAGTCTACTCCTCCATCTCTGCAATTTTGAACTCGGTTCTTTGAGTTTGCATAACCATATTAATGGTCTATGGTCGGTGTATATGTAGAATTTCCTTCCATAAAGATATGGTCTTATATATTTTGTTGCCCATATTGCTATTAATTCTTTCTCAATTGTGCTGTACTTTTGTTCTGTTTCATTTAGTGTCCGTGATGCGTAGCTGATTGGTTTATCGCTACCTATTTTTCCTTGGCTCAATACTGCACCTAAAGCAACGTTCGATGGTTGTCAATATAAATTGTTTTGAAAAATCTGGATATTCTAGTATAGGGTGATTCGTAAGGATGCATTTAATTTTTTCCACCGCTTTAATAAATTCCGGTGTGTGTTCAGTTTCATTACCTTTCTTTAAACAATTCGTTGATGATTTGATTATTTGTGCGTAACTTTTGAATTTTCGGTAGTAACCACTGAGTCCTAAAAATCCTTTAATTTCCTTATTCGTTTTTGGTAAATGGTAGTTTCATACTGCATTTGTTGTGTTTGCGTTCGTCATAACTCCTTGTGGCATTATTATATGTCTGGGTTATCAAAATTTTCTTCTTCTTGGTGGAATAGTTCTTCGGAAGTGAAGTTTCGTTATTGGTAATAGTTTGGTCTGATTTGCGATATTTTTGTGTTTTGTCTGGTGTTACCAGATGAAGTATCCATTGGGGTTGGTTTGTAGTAATTATTGTGGGTATTGTTGTTATTTGTCATAGGTGTGTTTCTGTTGAAATTTGCGCTATATGTTTACCACGTTTTATTTACGTTTTGATTGAATTTTGGTGTAAATACGGAATTTATAAAGTTTGAAGTTACTGTTTGCCGTGGAAACTTTCGAAATTGGTTGTTAAAATTTGTGTTATTAAAATTTGGGTTATTAATTCGTAGTTGATTCATTGGTGCGTTGAATGGTGTAAATTTCGGTTATGTTTGTATTTGTATTGCCGCTTGTATCGTCTCTTAATCAATGAGTAACTTTTATTTGCATTAGGGTTATATCCTATTTCTGTAATACATAACGTTTTCCTCCTCTACTATCATGTTCATTGCTTTTTCTAAATTTTTGAGGGTGCTGAAATCTTATATTGTCTGATTACCGTTCAGGTAACGCGTTTATGTATGCGTCCAATGCCATTTTGTCGTACATTTTTGTTTTCAATAAACGTATGTTCTGATCGGGTTCTTGGATTTTCAGTTTGGTTAAGATTAAGCTCATTACATCTTGGCATCCCCCACCGAATTGGTAGGATGATTGATTGGCTTCCATTCAAAGGTCTATTAAGTCTCTTACCAGACATTTGATATTTCTCTGATCGCCGAAATACGCTATCAATAATCGTTTGAAGTCCTCCCTCTGTTCGAGGTTATCACGACTTGCAATTAGTGTTAATGCTCTTCTGGTTAATTTGCTGAGAATCAAGCGTAGAAGCATGATGTTTCGGTCAGTGTCGCCTTCTTTATAAAAGGATTTTAAAAATGTATCACAAGCAGTGATAAATATACCCAATAGAGCTTGATTGCCATCATATACTGGGATTGATTCTAAATTTAACCGTATGTTTTCCATTTTCATTGTTTTTATATAAATTAATTCTATAATTATTTTTCAGTCGAGTTTGTACTATATTAAGATTGTATTAAAGTTCATCATCATTTTGTTTTCGACCTTACTTAAGTTAGGTTTGACGCAGCTCTAACTTGTTTTAGGCCGCACATGCCTGGGATAATATTGTGGTAGGTTCCCATATCTTTCCACAACGCAGTTTTTAAAGATTTTAGCTAAAAGCCGCATCTGTCACGGCCAACCACCAACAACCTTGTAAATTATTGAGAATCACCCGAGACCAACCAACTCTCCTCCAATATCTTTTAGGCAGCAAGGCTGCTGCCCCTTGCTGCGCCTTTAAATCGCCTTTTGCCATAAGCAGGCTTACTATAGTAGTATTCTATGTCCCCTACTATAGGGATAGTATTAAAGTTGGTATTTAGTTATTTAAAGAATCACTTATCTTTTACGTATATTTTATATGTAATTACAAAGTGCTATAATTTTATTGATTAATTCCGCTGAGTAAAATTGTCTAATCAATTGCGTTAAAGTGTATAATTATAGCTTTTGTAGAGATTATAAAGTGCTGCTAATTGAGTATCAGGTTTTTTTTAAATAATTTTACTTCAGTAATAGTTTCTTGCAATAAATTGTATAAGAACTGCGTTATAGTTACACGCTTTTGTTTCAGACTTGTCCTGAGTAAATCGTTTCAATTATAAATTGCTGTAATAAATCGTACATAGACATGCGTATTTATATACCTTCGTTATAATTAATTTTCAGACTTTAGTTGATAAAATTCTTCATTAATAAATTATGATAAAAATGTAATAATAAATTGTATAAAATACGTATATAAATTTTTTCGTTGCCTACTAGCTAATATCAATAATTGAAAATGGTTAAGATAAATGAACTTATAGAATGCCAGTTCCGCCAGTTTTCTTTCTTTGGGCTTGGTCGATTTTGTACCTTGTCCAAATTTTTGTTTATTTTTCCAGATGAAGAATTAAGATTAACGACCACCAGTTCCCCGATTTTGGATTTACTAGTGCTCTTCTGGAATCCGTTCCGGTTGCGCCAGATAGGTTTTGGGCCTCTTGGAGTAATTTTTTAAAAAAGCTTCTTCAAAAACTCTTCAATTTTATTGAAACATAAATTACAATTTAATAACAGGTTCGTTATGTTCATTAACGTATTGAAATCAAAATATTCTAAGTTGACAATCACTATTTAATTTAACTAAAATTAGGGTAAGTCGCCTGAACAGCCAACAAAGTTGTGAGGCTCGAAACTGACTGACCCTCCTGGGATTCTCAGGGTATTTATGCTATCCCTGCTCTTACATCACTTGTGGGAAACGCAGATCTCATGTCTGGTGTTTCTTTATTCAATACAAAGTATTACTTTTTAGTAATCTTAATTCAAACAATAAGTTTCTTATAATCTATTGTGACCTGCACCTGCGGTGTTATGTTACGCCTGGATTACAAAGTAGTTGCATCCGTTCTCATGTCTAGTTTATGAACTCCATTAACCTTTTGTAATATGTCCTTCAATTATATATTGTAACAATTTATTCTTTAAACGCAGTAGTTCCATTTGATTATATCTGTATACTAATTTGGGGATATGTAACTCGCTTACGCACACTACATGTTAATAAAAAATTATATAACAGTATTTCACAGATGTTTAGAATACATATAGTTAATATTGTTCCTATCGCTATAAAATATTCTAAATTATCAAATAAGAAGAAACATATAGCGCATTTTCTGTAGATTTCATTCGCAATAACCATATAAAAAAGCAATATTCCTTTGTTTATTTGTTTATTACATACAACTGTCCAATAGAAAAGTAAACTATCTTATGTATAGATTTTGCTAAAATAGACAGTTTGACCGAGCCCTTATAAACACTGGGCCTTAGACATTTGTCTCATTTGTCTTTGCGGTGATCCGGCTCGGCATGATATAAATAAAGCAAAATTTTGATTATTCTTTAAAAATATTGCGAGAAACGACCTTAACGAAAATTCAGTAGCTGCACCACGATCAATCAAATAATTGACAAACTCGTGGTTATTATTCTGTTTTCTGAACGCTATCAAAAGAACTTGCAGTCAACTTTTAAAATATATACGAATTTGTCCGTGTAAAACAACAATTACCCAAATGTACGGCAATGTAGCTCATTTCATTAAGAAAGTGAGTTCTGCTTATTTCTCAAAACGTATTTTTGAAGTTGGTTGTATCTGGAATATCTTGGAGTAGCCACTTCTTTTGTCTAAGACCTTACGGTCATAACAATTTCGTAATTAAGGTCCATTAATCATTCTCAGCTTAAATGAAGCTTTCTTATTAAACCTGAAGCAAGAGGATAGTAGAAAGTAATAAAATGTTTAACATAGTTGGCGCTTACAATTGCCGGAGGCTCCACATCTAAGATGGAGAGTTCGTAGAGTTGTAGAGTAACTACACAACACAGCGAAATGCCTTTGGTAAGCAAGTCCACGCTAGCTGGCAGCTTTGAAAGTTTATGTGGTTGACCCTCCAACTAAGGGTTTTAGATACATGTAAAGCTGCTTTCATCGCATCCCCATACTAATCTGTTTTCCCTTATTATATACATCGTACTGTTTACAAATTAAAATCATTATTTTTCCAAGGAAAATATTCAAAATTAATTAGTAGGCATACCAACCGTCCCTTTCGTGATATTATCAAGGCAAGTCGTTTTACTTGGAAATTAAACGCTGGAGGAATTCCAGACCAGTTGTGCCTAATTTCCTTATGAGATGCTCGGAACCGGACCTCGGTTATTCGAGCGAATTCTTGAAGGTGCTTCCCTTTTCGTGTGGATTACAAGCGCTTGCTAAGATGCAAATTAATGTGCACTCATCCGGTAAAGAAACGGCTGTGGCTGCGTATCATAACATAATGTTCCCTCCTCAACTATGTCCACTATCCGTTACGGTTGAACTATTTGTATAAGACTGGCGTGTGGAAAGTTCACTTGTACAACAATTTTAGACTTTAAATTCTTGACTTCTGGTATTTTACTGCGTAAATGGAAATAGAAATCATTCTTATCCTTTAAATTTGTACAGTTATTTGTATCGTAACTGTAGAGATGTTATGCAACCAAAAATATTTTTTAATTTTATATGAAATATCAAATAATGGCTGCTAACGAAAACAATATACACCTACAATACTTCAAGAGATTATCTCCATACACTGACATTTAAAAATCACAATAGAAACAATCCAGCAATAAATTTCCTAGATTTTACCCACCTAAGGGAAAATAATGGCTCAATGACTACCAATTGGTGTAGAAAACCAATAAAAACAGATAGATACTTGATTTATTTTTCAAATACTCTATAAACATAGAAAAAAAAGCGTAACAAGCAGCTTAGTAGATACAACAATAATTTTTTCAGACAAAAAATTTCATAAAACAAATTTAAAATTAATAATATTCAATCTTAGAAAATATGACTATCCTTAAAATTTATAAAACAAAACATAAATCAAACACTATAAACGAATCATACAAAAAACTAAAAATGCAATTAATTTACAAACAATTTTTTTCAATGATGAATATATTAATGGCCATAGATTAAAATCCAGTCACACTACAATATTATATATACCAAATTCTTTCAGAAGTACTAGAAAAAGAATAAAAAAAACAAAATATACAAAGAAGCTACATTGATAATAACAATTTTAAAAAAATATTTGATAAACCGTCAAAAGATCAAATAAGAGAAAAATTACAATCAAAGTTAATATATCAATTGCAAAGCCATATATATTACTCAAATTTAGAGCAGGGTAGAAAATTAAATAATCACATCAAATAATTTTAATCACCGTGTATAAGGAATTTTATTAAATAATACGCGTTATTAAAACCGTGAAGCATAAAAATTCATTCGTTTCATTAAAAATAAGGGAGTTAAATTATTTACTAGACGCTTTATATAAAAAGAAGCAGAATTAAAATGCTCAATTTTAATGTAGTTTAATTATTCCAAGTATAGAATCAAATAGAAATTACGTGCAAAATTTATATTAATTAACTCAATTTTAAGTAACCGGTATTAAACAAAATGTACAAATAATAATTAATATTTAATTAGGATTCACTAAAAATTAAAGGGTAGAAGTCAACGCCATTCATTATTGTTTTAATTGGAGTTAATTGAACCGTTAGTAACATATAATATGCATAAAAGCGTGTAAAAACCCAATAGTATTCATATCGTAGAAGTGTTATTTAGAAGTATTATGTTTGAACACCTGCGTATTTTTAAAAGACACGGTCTGCTTAAATTTTGTAGATAACAAATGGTTACAGAGAATGTTGGAGAATGTTGGAGAAAGTGGGTTATTTAACAGTCCACGTGGACTGAAATAACTGATAGTAAAGAGTATCGATTTGTACCACTCAGAACAGGGTAGATAGAGACGGATAATATGCGCGGGACAGAGACACAGATGGTAAAAGGCGTGATTTGAGCAACGTCACGAGAGCGGCGATTGGTTGAAAATCAGATGCAGATATGAGGTGTAAACGTAACGATTTCGATACAAAATTAATTGGTTATTTTCGGACGTCGTTGCGTGCCGTGTGAAAATTTCTGAGATTTTCAACTGGCGCGTGTGCAAAGTTAATAGAATCGCGTGCCCGACTATCGAAAAGGGAACGTAAAATGCGAAATTCTAAGAATTATCCGTTTTGGGGACAAAAGCGACGAACAGGCTAGCCGATATAGAAACCCGGACGTTAAACAGTTTCGCTCTTCTTAGATTTTTGATGATTCGCTGCTCTAAAAAGTGCTTTTAGATTTACGATTTTGATTTAATACTTTAAACAGTTTGCTCTTATATTTTGGTGATTATTGAACACTTTAAAACAGTTTGCTCTTTACGTGCTACGATGAAAGTTAGTTAGTGCATTTAAAAAAGAAGATACAAGGTAATAAAGTCTAGTTATATTGGCGAGTATTACTGTACCAACTATCGAAATTGTAACGATAAATGAATAAACAAAAGTAGGCAGTTTTGGCGTATAGCGAGAAAGAAGTATGAATTTCTTTGCTATTTTCGGGGGTGTTACTAATTAAATGATTCGTAAACGTGACTGGATCCACAAAACAAGATTCAGATATACACAGATGAGTTCCGGAAAAGCCCTGAAACTACTTTAGATGAATGGTGGTGTAGAAAATTTTTAAAGGCGGCCAGTAATCCGAGGACCTAAACATAACCCAGTTGGAATGGTGTGATTAACAGAGGACGATGTACATTAGAGCCACGAGTGCATTAACCTTCAGGTAACTTATGCTTTGTTGTTCAATTTTTGATGTTTTGGTGTGTGTTGAATAACTTTATAATTTGTTTACTTAAAATGGACAGTAGTGAATTTGTAGTAACAACAAATTTTTAATTTTAAGATGAAATTTTCTTGTTTAAGTAGAAAGGAGTATTTAGTATTTATGTTCTGGATTATGATGAAAATTTGGGTATGTCTTTGAGCTCAATTAGACGAACCTGGTTAATTAACGTAAAGGGGTGGTAGATGCTCCCTTTGTACTCAGACTCCGGTCTGCATATATTGTTATAGTAATTAGTAGGCATCCTACAAGGACTTTAATTCTGGATGCACATTAAAATGATAACAGATTTAATCTTGAAATCTTCTGATACTGAAATTTATGCTGAATTTTAATTTTGAAATTTTAATGTATTGTGAATACTGATGTAAATAGAGTTAACGTTGGTGTTTGTGGTAGGAATGTGTTTGTTTTTTTTTATGAATGAGGATGTAAGTTATCTAGGGGAGCAGCCGAGGCGGGAAGAGGACAGAGGCGATTATCAGAAGAGAATCACAGCAAATCGTAGAGCCCAAAAGGGAGGCTCGAGTTCGAAATAAAATTTTTTTGTGATTTTATTCCAGGAAACTGGCGAGGCTTTTTGTACATTTCACAGCATATTTATGACGGCCCAACACTGGGGCTCGATTTGAAAACCTTAGTTTAAGATTAATGGAGAGGTTTCACAGCAATATATATATATATATATATATATATATATATATATATATATATATATCATGTAAATTATATGTAAAGAGGCATAGTTAAGTCACGAGAGTAATTTTGTAAGAACCGTGTACATAGAAAATAGGGATAGATTATTTGCGCTCCAAATTAATTAGTTTTGACCTTAAAACGAACGGATAATAGCATACATGTGTATTAAATCGTCATGTTAAATTTGCATAGTGTGAAAGCTTTGTAGTATGTAAAAATCAAAGATAATATAAGTATAATTAGCTTTGATATTTTAAAGGTTGTAAATCAAGCACATCAAATAATAAGGAAGAGCTTTTGTATATAAAATCGTTAATGTAAACACATATTTTTCATTTAACTAAACCAAGCGTTCGTTTGAAACAAATTCTAAGAAATCAACGTGTTGAAGTACATGGGAAAGTACAATTTCAAACTGGCAAACAGTTCATAGAAACTTTGACAAACAAATAAACAAATTCCAGAAACCAAAATGGACGTTAGAACATAAATCTTTAAAAATGTTAGTTAACGGTCAAAGCGAAGGCTGCAAAATTAATAGGTGATTTGAAAGCAAGTAGAGACAGGATACCAATAACATAGGGTAAATAAGGATAGCAAATAATAGATGTTGGATAAGACACTTGTCTAAAGTGCGCGATAAGTTGTAGAGGCTAACCACAATATCGATTTTAAGTTGCTGTAGTGGGATATTAATAAAGACGGTAAATATGAGTTAAACGAGGAGAACATATTTCGATGCTAAACCTAAAAGGGGAAAAATCTTTCTGATTGGCTCATTGTAAGTGGAATGAGAGAAATTTCTTGGAGCTTCGTAACCGTTGTAGTATAATGAGTATTTTCGGACTAAAAGCGGAGTGGAACGAGAAATTCCTAGTTTTGAAAGATCGTTACATGTGGATTTTGAGAATCAAGTGACAGTGGTAGTGAATTTCAACGAAAGTAGGGTACAGGAGGTAGGTTTCAACGCGTATAAATACACTAGGAGGCGAGGCTCTCTTACTCTCTTACTTCTTCGGTTCGCTTCAGAGCTATATGGTAACATCTACGTTAATTATTTTAAATTAGTGATAAGTGCAGTCCGTTTGCAATTTAAATTAAAAGTGTTTTGAAAGCACGAGTAGGTGCTTAGTTAAACGGTGTTGTAATGTAAAGCGAGCCTAGTTATTTTCTGAACGAAGTGCTGATTGTGTGGAAGATTTAGAAGCTGAATAACATATTTGGACAATTATATGGGTAGATATATTGAAGGCGTCTGCAGAGAATTGGATAGCGTCTGGATGAGTTTGATGTACATGTAGCAGAGGGAAGTTCGATGGAATGTAACGACGAGGTTTGGTTGGACAACATCTTCAGAGGTGACGGTGCAAAAGTCGTACACCATGTAATGAAATTTGTTTCTGAAGTTATTATTTGAACATTTTGTGCTGTTATTTTGTGCTATAGTGATTTGACATATTGGGTATATATTTTATGAACATAAAAACTAATTTGAAGGTTATATGAAAAGGACAATTTGAGTTTATTATTTGAGGGTATAGATACATGACGTATAATTTTGATGTAAAGAGTAAACGGGTCTTTAGAGTTGCTGAAAACAAAGATGCGATTTGTTTATGCATTTAGAGTAACTATACTGAGCTCACCATAGACCAGAGTAAATGTCAATTTAGGGTTTCGAGGTAGGCCCATCTACTTGAACTATATAAAAAAAATGTTGAAATAATTTAAATTCATTAAATTAAAAGGAGTTAACGTTTGCTATTGTAAAATTTTGTGAAGATGTTTATATCCGATTTTGTAAATATTGAACTGGTGACGTAAGTTTCTGATTTGTATGAATAAAAGGTTGTATGCTTCGTTGAATTATTTGAGTGGTAATTTTATTTGGTAAGTAAGAAAGATAAACATAGGATAGGTAAGTATCTTTGAAGAAGCTGGGAGCAGAGTTAGCCGTGGTATGCTGATTTAGGAGAGTTTTTTTCTCAGAGATATTCTAATTTTTTTTTCAGGATAAAATTTTATGACGGCGTATTGGTAGGGCTCGATTTTAAAGCTAAATCACAGCAATATATATATATATATATATATATATATATATATTGTAGGTAGTTTTTTACACAAGATAAGTTGATAAATACTAACGTATTACAATTAATAAGATGAAATAATAACTTAGACTTTTATGCTAAACCCAAACGATCATTTCAAATCGATCTAGTTATTGAAAGAAGGAAAATATAAGGTCTTGGACAGGTCTCGGTGGCGTAATTGGTAAACGCATAGTCCCAGAAAGTGTAATATACCGGTTCAAATCCTGTCCACGACCTTATATTTTCCTTGTTTTAATTACCAGTTCGATTTGAAATGATCATTTGGGCTTTGCATACAATTTTAATAGAAGAACCAATACTAAAAGTAAGAGTTTTATTAGAAAGTATTGATATTTAAAACTATTAAAAACTATAAAACTGATACAGAAAATCTAAACCCCCCATATATTTTAACTAATACAGAAATAAAAATTAAAACAACAATAGCATTACAACACCATAAATGCTGATTATAAAGTAAAAATCTATATAAAAACAAAACGAAACTACTTGTTACGTGAATCGGGGCAGCCACGTTGGGCGTCAAATTTATGCTACGTTGGCTCGTAGCCGTGCGTAACACAAAGAAAAATCAAAGAAGTGACCGGGCTCAATCGGAGATTAGGGGGGGTTGTAGAAGGCAGACCAACATATAATGTGCGCGGCTGTAAGGAATTAGTAACAATACCTGCAATAAAAAAAATTAGTCTTGCAAACCTGAAATAAAAAAGCATAGCATGCTGATCGAGCATAGATTGTTCAGTACTTTGTAGAATGTAAAAAAAAACTGTTTGGATAATCTATATAATATAACAACGGTAAAAGCAATACACAAAATTTTTAGTACAAAGTGAGGTAATATTGGGGAGTAGCAGAAACGTTTCCTCACACACCAATTAAACATAAATCAGACAAAATGTTAACAAAAGATAAATAGGTAAGACACAATTAATATGAGTAATCCAGTAGTAATTTTTTCTTAATAGCAGGCAATTCGATTGTAAAAGGTATCAGAACGACAAAGATATGGCAAAACAACGGATAGATATTTAAAGTAATAACAAGTAGGAAATAGTTCAACTTACAAAAGGTCCTTCAGTAACGCTTCCTTGCAATTGAAGAATGGGATTCACGATGTCCGGCACTAACGAAGCACTTCACACTTGACTGTGAGGATGTTGATGGAACTTATCACACGTTACCCTAATCACACCTACGTATTTCACTGGTGTTAGCAGCAGACATTATCACGCGACGGAACTATGTGGCATTGGTAAATTTCTTGTTAATTCTATTTCCCGAGACAATAATTTCGAAATATTTTGTAGCACTAGTTTAATTTCAACTGGGACCAAATGTATATTATTTTCATAAACATCCAAAAAGCAGCGAGAAACTTCAACCAATACCTTTGTAAACCGGTAATCTGTTATATTTCGCCAATAACGAAATTTGCGCAAGCAATGTTCTATTTTAGATTCTTTGGGGTTAGCAAATTCAGAAACTACAGTATCAACTGTATTTGGATAATCCAAAGTATGCACTACTCTGATAAAATAAAAAAAAAGGACCGCGAAACTAGATCGCACACACAGTTTAAATATCAGAAGACAAAGCACCAAACAAAAACACAATGAGTAAAGCACGTGTATCACTCAAATAAGTCCGTCAAATGTTCCGTAAAACACGCGTGCAGGTCGAGTTTAACAAGTTCTACCACTTTTATTTCCAACAGAAACTCCACAAAAAACAATTAGTAAGGCACGCGTAAACAATAAAACCGTCCGTCAAATGTCCTTAAAAACACACGTGCGTCGACCAAACACGTTCGCCTATAAACCATACTACTTCAATCGGAATTAGCACTCCACTTTCTACAATAAATATACAACTTTTATTTCACAAGAAAAACAATTAAAATCGTGCCGTGCTTGTTCATGAACAATTCGAAAGTTGATACCGCATTAATTCTCACTATTGTCAAAGCAAAAAAGAAACAGTATTTTCAACGTAATTAATACATACGAACCAAGAACAAACTACAACTGCTCCTCTGTTTATATCAACTCGTTGCTATTACAACCTCTTATTGTCTCTTATCTAGACTTGTATATCCACATAAGCAAAAAATTTATACGAACGGCAAGACAAGAACAATGCAATCCACTCATCATAATACGACGCATTCGCCCACGAGTTAATAAATGTAAAATATAGAAATAGTAATTGCAGAAATGCATTTATGAATTGGGAAAAAGCGTAAAATGTTAAGCTATAAAAATGCACGTTACATACTTAAAAATAACATAAAATTACGAAGGCGCAGAAACGCCAAAAAGTGAGATTGCGTAGTCACACAAATGCGAAAACACTAAAACAAGAAGACGCAAAAACTTTAAAATGCAAATATGCAAGAATACGGAATTGCAAAAATGTTAAAATACAAGAATATGAAAATACTAAAATATAAAAATGCGAAAATACAGAAATGTGAAACCGCGATACGGCAAACTCGAAAAACGTGAAAACGCCGTTATACTAAGAAGCAAAATTTTAAAAATGCAAAATCTAAGAATGCGAAAAAACTAAATGTAAAAATGTGAAATCTACAATGCTGTTACGTATTTGTCAATTAGACAGTACCAAGATCATCTGATTCTAACGTACTGGTACAGAAGGCATAATAACATTGCACAAATTTTTACAATACAAATTAAATATTTATTTCGATCAAGAAATCGGGCTTACCTTTATGCATATGATAGTTAAGTTAAGGAAGCGTCAACTACTGAATACTTGAATTATGACAATTTACGCGCGAAAAATATTACAAAGTTATGTTCCTCTAACTACGTATGCTTGGGTTATATGGGTTTCAGAGGTATGTGGCTACTAAACCCGTAATCCCGGGTTCAAATGCCGACATATCTTTCGTTAAATTTAGTGCTTCTGGTTTTTGTGCAAACCTAACCATTTAAATACTTTTGTTTGCGTGAGGGGGTGGGGTGTGTGTGTGTGTGTGTGTGTGTTTGTGTGTGGTTTATTGCTGCAACGTCTTCCTACTAACTTTGCAAATGTTCTAGTATAGACGTGTATACACTTGCGTTTAGTTCATGTCTGTTAGTTGCTACGTACATTGACGTAGCCTAAAACATAAAGAAAAAAAAAGACCGGGCTCAATCGGTGAGTAGGCGGGGTCATACCAATACAAATAAGAAATGAAACATACATACTAATACTTATAATTAATCTAAGTGACATTTTGGAGAGACATAAAGACGTAGTATACCCAAAGACGAAAAATCAATAACTGCAATTGTACATATAGCAGAAAAAAAATCTAAACCAAAAAAATACTATTTAATATGGCGAGCTGCAGTTTTTAGGTCACTATAAATCTTAATTAACCAAACAAAAAAAAATACGACTCTAAAAACAACAGCTCTAAATTATCATCGTAAACATAAAGGCACATATTGCTATGTTAATACGGATCACTAGTATAGTGCGCTTCATGAAAACACCATGAGGGTTTAAAAAACTAGACATTATTACAAAGAAAATGAGCAATTCCATGATTAGGCAGGAAAGTAAGTGACAACGTCCTGTATATAAACTATAGTTATAGTTATTTTAAGAAATGAAAAGTACTCTTGAAGATTTAATTAAATAGACAATTTGGCAAGTTATAAAACAACGTGGACGGGAGCTGTAATACAATACCCGTGAGTAACGCGTCATCATTACACTAAGAATCCCAGTTCAACAAGCAGGTTTAAACATGCGTAAGATAGAAAACGCATATAATTTGATACATAAATTAAATTAAGAATACGGAACCAGAAAGGTAAAATCCAACACCTTGATAGATTAGCAATAATAACGGCATGGTGATAAAAGTAAAGTTCATCAAATTTACTGTACAAATAAGAAGTACGTGACCAAGGAAAGACAAAATCCAAGAGAACCAATGCCAATAACTTGAAATCTTACTTGCAGGAAATAGTGCATCAATTTCGTTATACATCAAAAATTACTAGAAATACCCAAAATCTTGCATGTAAGAATCACGTACAAAGCTTTTAATCGCTGAACTCTGCGCTTGTCGACATATAAGCGTTCCTTTTAAATACGACAGAATTTGTAAACAAATCAGTTTAACTTTAATTAAAGTATGGTTCACATCACCTGAAAGAAAATATTTACGTGAAAGAACTAGAAGTGATTTGATAGTTAATAAATTATATAATGGTGATAGTCCGTAATTAAATGAGGTTCATCGTTTTAATCCTTAAAAACGTAAGTAACAAAAGTTTGTTTTTAAATTACGGATCGGATGTGGAAATTCAATAAGTATTTAAGCAATTACTGGATCCTACGAAGAAGCTCAATAGGCATCTAAACAATTACAGGATCGGACCAGGAAATTTAACAAGAACTCTAAAATAATTAATCAGGGGAAGCTATACTAAGAAAAATGCAAACCATATCTAAGGTAGATCTGGATTCAACGTTGGAATATTTAAATCACTAATCAGAAATAGAAGCTTAGAGCAGTTGGAGCAAGAACTAGTTCGAACTGGAGACAACAGGTTAGCCAATCTGAATATTTTGTTGTATTTTTATTTATGAATATTTTAAACATTGCCTTATTGAAAAATTTATGTGAGGGTCAACAAAGATCGTTTTAGTACACGTTAAAAATTACGTAAAGATTAAAGGAAGTTTAATAAACGTTCATAGGGCTTCAAATAATAATAATAAGGGTGATTTTTGCTGCCTTTTGTTTAATTAACGGGAATAAGGATTATTGAAAGAATTTAATTTAATTATTAAAAGGAGGTTCTATTCAAAGAATTCGTAAACGTTTTGGTACACTGTAAATATTTTGAGAATATTATAGTAGTTGTGCTTAATGGCGTTTTGACTTAAAGGCATAAGAAGTAGAGGTAAAAGGAAAATTAAAATTCTTTGTTGTCGTATTGTCGCAAGCTCCGTGCGTGGTTAACACTGAGCTAGCCGAGGTATTAAAAACTAAAATTAAAAATTTAAATTGACAAAAAGATAAAATGTTAACCTTTTTATTTCACAAAAAGGGGACACTGGGTTATTGCAACATCACATTGGCACTACGATGTCTTAACTAACCAAAAATTTACAACTCAAAAAAAAGGAAAACCCACAGTTTTAAATCATCCTCGTAAACATACAATTAAACGTATAGGATGGTCACGATAAATACAATATTAATAATAAATCTCACTTGACGATAATCATTTTAAAAATACTAAGTTTAGTCTTCACGTGGAACCTGATATATATTATATATACACACACACACATATATATATATATATATATATATATATATTAATACAGAAGAATAATCCACATTTGGAATGCAAATATATATATATATATATATATATATATATATATATACTCTTTTAACCATAAACACTCACCCGAGCGTCCACAGTGTAGGTTTAGGTCACACCTTTCCTAATGACAGGGTGGGGCAGAGGGGCTCGAGATCCCGCAGTGTGGGTGTCCTTCCATAAGAAAACGAGCGGCAATTCAATGGACCCTCAGGTCCATTGGAGGAAGAAGCTACAATAATTACGAGTAAAGATTAATTTATTTACGCCGAAAAGTACAATTTTTTTAAAACCGCAAATACTTGCCACACAGTGTACGCTCGAAAATTTTCAGAGAACGGAAACGATAATTGTTCTTGGTCGTATGCAGAAAAGAATGATTATTAACTCGTTTGATAGCACTAATTTACATTCAAGCCAGTGTTATCAAACATACCAATGTGATTAGCAATTCCAAACAAGCTTTATCGGTAAAGATTGAAGCAATCTAGAAAGTAATTATATGCTATCGTAATGTGTAGCAAGTTCACGGATACCTAAAACAGGGTATTGACTATTTAATTTATAGAATAAACTTTTCGTTTTAAAGTAAAAGATTTGAAATTGAAAATTATTAGAAAATGTATTTATTGTAGGAAGGTCTAATATACCGGGTGTTGGAGGATTTGAGCAGAATCTAAGTAAACCAATAATAAAATACCAAAAAGGGGTAGGATTTAACTGACTATCGTAAATCAAACGTAACATAGTTAATTAATTATTTCAATACTTGTTATATATTTAAAATTGATCCAAGGAATTATTATTTTTATATGACTAAAATCTAAATCTTGTAGTACCCATTGACATTGACAAGTATACCTTCAAAATTTTAAAACCAATTTTTGTTATTTAGAATTAATATTTTTAAATTAAGTCAAAACTTCACATTTGTAAGTATCTAACTTCCAAAACTTATTTATCTGTTTACTATTGTATGTATTTAGAGAAAAATAAATTCTCGAAAGCTTAAGTTGAAGAAAATAGAGTTGACTTCCATAATTGCGGAAATCCTCAATAAACTGTATACTTTTAAATATATATTTTATAAATTAAACCCACCCAAATAGAAGGAAACGGGAAAAATTGAAATTTCCAAATATTCATTGTTTTACGCTGTATAAAAATTACTGTATTACATGTACAAAACCATTAAATTCATTCGTGTTAATAAAAAGCATAGTTTTCTGTGTGTGTAAATAAGCCTACTTAATAAAAACGACTTATCATTACTAAGAGATAAAATGCAAAGTCATTGCATTCATCAACGAAGCATTCATTAATTAAAATACCGAATGAATTTTCTGTGTGTAAAGTATGCGTTAGAACATGTTCTAGTTACCATATAAAATTTTTTTGTTACAATTATTAGGATGCAAATCTTTTTGCATTTGCAAAACTGTTAAAAAAGTAATTAAGCTTTAATTAATTATGTAATTACTGAACTCTGTGCTTGTATTAGAATGCAAAATAATTTTAAGAAACAAATAAAAAGCGTTTTCAACTACTAACTTTATTAGTATACAAACCACCTTAAATAAAACATTTACGAATTTTAATTATTTTTCCGTGTGTGCATAATAAAATATTCATTTTAAGAGTTTTAAATAAAGCATACATTCTAGAATTATCGTGATTAATAAAGAAAATTAAGTCATTTGTACTAAAAACTACTAAGAAATATTGTATAAACGAATTATGAATAAAACGCCCGTTCCAAGAACTCACGAGAACATAAAAATGTAATAAAAATGAATAAGAATTATTTATAAATTTTCGTGTCACAATAAGAATGATATGCGAACTTGAACTCCATGCATTACACAAGGATCAACAACGCCTTGCGATGCTCGTAAATCAAATTGGCCACGGCGGTTTTATGTTAATTAAACCATTAAAACCCTGATATTCTCAGAAATATTACATCACTTGGATGAATTATGTTTCAAGTGGATCAGGAAGGATCTGGAGAACTATGACGTAGGTAGATAATTTTGTATATAAACGGAAATAATCAACATTCATGAATTTATTTCAATTTACGAGATCGACCATGTAAGATTCAATTAATAATTCGCGGTTCTTCATCAAGTAATATGCAACGTTGCGTAAAGATTTTATTCGCCGCCAAATAACATGCAGAGTTGCATGCCTTTTGATGAAATATCATTTGTTTTCTAAAATACAATGAAGATCGTGCATTTTTAGACACAAAAGCTACTTTAAAGCTAATTAATTAAAAATAGAATATGTACGTTGAAAATTAACATTCCAAATGAAGATTTAAAAGCATACGAATAATCTTGTACACTGAGATTTTAACGTCAATATAAAGTGGAATCAGAAGGTATTTAATATCATTAATAACGTCGGAGATGAGGTTATGATAAGCGCTATTTTCCATTGCAGGTATAAAATTTTAGATATCTTTATTTGTAATATTCAAATATTTGTAAAGTAGGATAAGTTTTCATTTAAATTTTTTTGTAAGGATAATTTACTGCAAACTTTGAGGTCAAAGTTTGAGGCATTTTGACTTTTACTAAATAGATTATTTGTCAAGAATTACTGGCCAATCACCCTAACAAGCATTGGAATAAAGAATGTTTAGATTATCCGCCTATTAATTAAAAAAGATTGTGTATCTGTTAGCAAAGCTTAGGTAAGAATTTTAATTATTTTATGTATGAACTGAAACTGCAGATAGTTTCATAAACGGTTTTGTATGAAAGAAAAATATTTTGAATGTATAGATTCTTTCTTAGATTGCTGTGCTTTATTTCATTTTGTTAATTCCGTTGAGTTAGCCAAGCGAAGAAAAGAAAAGGAAGATAAGATAATAATTTCAAATTTTCCATTGCTTTACCGTTGTCACAATACTCTTAACTCCAGCTCCAAAGAGAGGGTGTCAGAGCACTCTTTTAGCGGCACTCCAACGTGCGGCCGTTGGCACGACACTTTTTTAGCGGCATTCCAATGTGAGGCCGTCTCACAGCAGTATATATATTACTCATATTTAGACCAGGGTAGAAAATTAAATAATCACATCAAATAATTTTAATCACCGTGTAGAAGCTTTGGGAAAACATACGCGTTATTAAAAAAAACCGTGAAGCATAAAAATTCATTCGTTTCATTAAAAATAAGAGATTTAAATCATGTACAAGACGCTTTATATCAAAAGAAGCAGTATTAAAAATCTCTACGTAAAGAAACAAAGAGAAATTACGTGCAAAATTTATATTAATTAACTCTATTTTAAGTAACCGGTATTAAACAAAACGTACAGATAATAATTAATATTTAGTTAGGATTCACTAAAATTTAAAGGGTATTAATTTTAATTGAAGTTAATTGAACCGTTAGTAACATATAATATTTATAAAAACTTGTAAAAACCCAATAAAATGCAAATCGTAGAGGGGTCAGTTAGAAGTAGGATGTTTAAACACCTGCGTATTTTTAAAAAGCTCATTCTGCGTAAATTTTGCAGATAATTAATGGTTACAAAGAATCTTGGAGAAACCGTGGCTTAATATTCACGGGAAGGCGCGATACGGGGTTATTTAACCCAGATAGTCCACATGGACTAAAATAATCGATAATAAGGAATATCAATTTGCACTAATAAGAACAGGGTAGATAGAGACAGATAATATGCGCAAGACCGAGGCACATATAGTAAAAGGCGTGAGTAGAGCAACGTCATAGGGTTGCGATTGGTTGAAAGTAAAAGGCAAACTTGAAAGGTAGAAATAACATTTCTGTATAAAAATTTAATTAGGTATTCTCAGACGTTGCGTGCCGTGTGGAAATTTTCTGAGATTTAACTGGGGCGAGTGCAAAATTCGTAAAAATCGCATGCCGGGCTGCGGAATGGGAACATAGCAGACGAAATTCTTTAGAATTGTCCGTTTTGGAGACTCGACCGACAGATAGGCTAACCTCTATATATACCCAGGGGAATATGAACAAGCTCTCTGAGATCTTCGACTTGATTCAACGCGTTAAACAGTGCTTTTTAGTTTTCCGGTTTTGATTACATAATTTTAAACAGTTTGCTCGAATATTTTTGTGATGTAAAACAGCTTGTTCTTTACGTGCTACAATAAATGTACTTTAGTGCACTTAGAAAAGAAGATACAAGGTAATAAAGTTAGTATCACTGTACTAATTAGTAAAATTTACAACGACAAATGAATACACAAAAGTAGGCAGTTTTGGCGTATATTGGTGAAAGAAGTATGAATTTCTTTGCTATTTTCGGGGTATTAATAATTAAATGGTGCATAAACGTGTCTGGATCCACAAAACAAGGTTCAGATATACACAGATGAGTTCCGGAAAAGCCCTGAAACAACTTTAAATAAATGGTGATGGAGAAAATTTTAAAAGCGTTGAGAATCAGAAGCCGTAAATATAACCCAGTTGGAATGGTGTAATTAACAAAGGGACGATGTACATTGAAGCTACGAGTGCAGTAACCTTCAGGTAAATTATACTATTTTGTTCGAACTTTGATATTTTGGTGTGTGTTGAATAACTTTATAATTTGTTTATTTAAAATGGACAGTAGTGAAATTGTACTAACAATAATATTTTAATTTTAAGGTGAAATTTGCTTGTTTAAGTAGAAAGGGGTATTTAGTATTGATGTTCTGGATTATAATGAAAATATGGGTATGTCTTTGAGCTCAATTAGACGAACCTGGTTAATTAACGTAAAGGGGTGGTAGATGCTCCCTTTGTACTCAGACTCCGGTCTGCATATATTGTTATAGTAATTAGTAGGCATCCTACAAGGACTTTAATTATGGATGCACATTAAAATGATAACAGATTTAATCTTGAAATCTTCTGATACTGAAATTTATGCTGAATTTTAATTTTGAAATTTTAATGTATTGTGAATATTGATTTAAATAGAGTTAACGTTGATGTTTGTGATAGGGATGTGTTTGTTTTTTTTATGATTGAGGATGAAAGTTTTATCTAGGGGAGCAGCCGAGGCGATGAACAGAAGAAAGTCAACGGACCAGTTAAGTTAATAGCTTTTTGGAAGTTTCACAGCATTCTTAACGCCCAACCTGTGGGGCTCAAATGTTTTTTAAAGGGCCAGTTCCTGCAGATATGAGACGATTCTAATAAGAGGAATCACAGCATTCTTGGCGCCCAATTCGTGAGGTTCGATTCTAATACAAGGTTTCACAGCATTCTTTGACGCACAATTCGTGAGGCTCGATTCGAAAACCGTAGTTCCCGTATTTTGGAATCACAGCATTCTTGACGCCCAAAAGTGAGGGTCGATTATAAAGCGTAGTTCACGGATTTTTTAGGTTTCACAGCAATATATATATTACTCATATTTAGACCAGGGTAGAAAATTAAATAATCACATCAAATAATTTTAATCACCGTGTATAAGGAATTTTATTAGATAATACGCTTTATTAAAACACCGTGGAGAATAAAAATTCATTCGTTTCAGTAAAAATGAGAGATTCAAATCATATACAAGACGCTTTATATCAAAAGAAACAGTATTAAAAAGCTCTGCGTGTAATTTAATTATTCCGAGGAAAGAAAAAAATGGAAATTACGTGCAAAATTTATATTAATTAACCCTATTTTAAGTAACCGGTAGTAAAACAAAGTGTACACATAATAATTAATATTTAACTTGTATTCGCTAAAAATGAAAGGATAGAAGTCAATTTTAATTGGAGTTAATTAAACCATTATTAATAATAAGCATAAAAGTCTGTGAAAATCCAAGATTATAATACCAGAAAATAAAGCTCTGAGAATTAATATTATTTTGAACACCTGCGTAGTTTAAATATCACGTACGGCGAAAATTGTGTAGATAACAAATGGTTTCAGAGAATCTTGGAGAAACCGGGGCTTAATATTCACGGGAAGGTGCGATACGGGGTTATTTAAACCAGATAGTCCACATGGACTGAAAATAATCGATAATAAAGAATATCAATTTGCACCAATACGAACAGGTTAGAAAAGGAAAGAGAAAATGCGTCAAGCAAAGACACATATAGTAAAAGGCGTGATTTAAGCAACGTCACGAGGGTCACAATTGGTTAAAAATAGGATGCAAATATCAGAGGTAGAAACAACGATTTCTGTACAAAATTAATTAGTTTTTCTCGGACATGTTTGCGTGCCGTGTGAGAATTTCTGAGATTTTCAACTGGCGAGTGCAAAATTCGTAAAAACCGACGCACAGGCTACGGACTGGGAACCTAGCATGCGAAATTCTTTAGAATTACCCGTTTTGAGGACTCGACCGACAGACAGGCTAACGGCTATATATACCCAGGGGAATATAAACAAGCTCTCTTACATCCGCGACTTGATTCAAGATGTTAAACAGTGCATTTTAGTTTGATAAAATAATTTAAAGTTTGCTCGTATATTTTAGTGATTCAAAATAGTTTGTTATTTACGTGCTAACATGAATGTACTTTAGTGCACTTAGAAAAGAAGATACAAGGTAATAAAGTTTAGTATCACTGTACCAATTGGTAAAATTTACTATGACAAATAAATACACAAAAGTAGGCAGTTTTGGCGTATCTTGGTGAAAGAAGTATGAATTTCTTTGTTATTTTTCGGGAGTATTGATACTTAAATGGTGCATAAACGTGTCTGGATCCACGAAACAAGGGTCAGATATACACAGATGAGTTCCGGAAAAGCCCTGAAACAACTTTAAATAAATGGTGATGGAGAAAATTTTAAAAGCGTTGAGAATTAGAAGCCGTAAATATAACCCAGTTGGAATGGTGTAATTAACAAAGGGACGATGTACATTGAAGCTACGAGTGCAGTAACCTTCAGGTAAATTATACTATTTTGTTTGACATTTTGGTGTGTGTTGAATAACTTTATAATTGATTTACTTTAAATGGACATTAGTGAAATTGTACTAACAATAAAATCTTAATTTTAAGGTAAAATTTGCTTGTTTAAGTAGAAAGGGGTATTTAGTATTGATGTTTGGAATTATGATAAAAATATGGGTATGTCTTTGAGCTCAATTAGACGAACCTGGTTAATTAACGTAAAGGGGTGGTAGATGCTCCCTTTGTACTCTGCATATATTGTTATAGTAATTAGTAGGCATCCTACAAGGACTTTAATTCTGGATGCACATTAAAATGATAATAAAATTAATCTTGAAATTCTTTTTAAAACTGAATTTTATGCTGAAATTTAATTTGAAATTTTAATGTATTGTGAATATTGATGTAAATAGAGTTAACGTTCGTGTTTGTGGTAGGAATGTGTTTGTTTTTTTTTATGAATGAAGATGAAAGTTATCTAGGGGAGCAGCCGAGGCGATTAACAGAAGAAAGTCAACGGACCAGGTAATTTAATAACTTTGTAGGTTTCACAGCATTCTTTGGCATCCAATTCGTAGGGGCTCGATTCGATAAGCGGAGTACCCGGAGTTTGGTGGTAATCACAGCAAATTTGGCGCCCAATTCGTGAGGCTCGACAATAATACAGGAAACACAGCAATATATATATATATATATATATATATATATATATAATATTTTCACGTGACAATTCTATAAATAAAACTCACCCAAAGAGAATGAAACGAAAAAAAAGATATTTCCGAATATGTCCTCCACCTTGTATAATATAAGCGTACTTCTTTGCCATTAAAAAATAAAACCCTTGTGATTAAATTTCCGTGTATTACATCTATGACAGAATTAAATGTTGTAAATTAGTTTTCGACATGAATCTTATAAATTTGAGTAGTTTTAAACAAAAATTGTCAAATGCAGTTATTTGATGAAGCATCATTGGTTTTGTAAAGATACTATGAAGATTGAACATTCTTCTATACAAAAGTTGCTCTAAAGTTAATTAATTAAAAACAGAAGATGCACTTTTTGATAAAGATTTAAGATGGAAATGGAAGGATTTAATACCGTAGACGGAAAATTCCAAAGAAAATTTGGTTAAGCGCTTTTTGACAGTAGCCATAAGCATTAAATTTTGGATTGCTTTGTTAATTGATAATATTTAAATATTTTGAATTTTTTTTGTAAGCAAATAATTACCAGAAAATTTTGATTCGAAGTTCGGCGCATTTTGATCTTTAATAAATTATCTGTCAAAAGTTATTGGCCAATCACCCTCACAAGCGGGGTAATAAAAGATAAGAGAATTATCCACGCAGAAATTAAAGAGGATTTTGTAATTTTAACAAGGATTAGGTAAGAATTATTTTTAAGTAACTAGTAATTCTTTTCTGTATGAAATTGAGCTGCAAATTTGTTTTATAAATTTTTTTGTTTGAAAGAAACATGTTTTTGAGCGTCGTATAGATGGTTCTTGAAATTGCTGTTTCAGTTCATTTTGTAAATTCCATTGTATAATTTCCGTTGAACTAGCCTTGCAAAAAAATAACAGGAAGGTAAGATAGTAATTCCATAATTTTCTATTGCATTCTCATCAACAAAAATTTAATCTTCCCCAACTCATAGGTGTTTTAGCACTCTTTTAGCGGAGGTCCAACTTGCGGCCCATGTCATAGCAATATATAATATATTTTAGTTTTGTCTTTTGAAATTAGAATCTACATAGTTGTAGGAAGAAAGGTATGCCAAAAAAGGTTTATATAATTGTTATTTCTTAACGTGACCACAACCTGTAACGCAATATTTTACGCAAGATCAGTTAGATGGGAAATAAATAATATTTAATTTGAGCGAACTAATTTGTTACAGGAATACCTTGTAGAATCTTTATTTCAATTAAACGGTGCTTACAAATCAAGTTTTGTAATTAAATCCATATTTTTATTTCAAATTACTCTAAAACCACAAAACTAAATAAACCAATTCTATTTTAATTCATAAAATTTTATTATAAAAGCATGGCATGCTCTTTTTAAAAAGCTTTAAGAATTAAAAAATTCCTTAAAATGCACCTTAAATTTGAGCATTGAAAGTTGTTACATAAATTCGATGCAATATAAAGTCATTTTAAATAGACATTGATGTAACTATCATAAAGAGAAAACCTTCGCATTTGGTATTAACTAGGAATTAAATTAGAAGGATACAGAATATAGGATTACATAGATGGAATCATCGGCTCCGAGACTGATCAAAATACATCTTATACATTGTAGTACATAGACGCTAATGTATAAAAATATGAGTTAGAGTGGAAAGGAAGAGTTTGGATGGAAACAACGAGTTAAAAGATTTAATAGTCATTTGGAAACGTCAAAATGTAGTAACATAAAAATCAGGAGGTGGATCTTACTGCTACATCCCCATCGGGGATAATTTAAGGGGAATGAGGTAATACTGAGTTTCGTAAGCTAGTCCATAGAATTAACGGAACTAAAAAGAAACACCCGCAGGTTGAGGAAAATCTATCAGAGATCCACAATTGCACACGAGAGAAAATACAGCTTAAGGAAATATAGAGAGGCTAAAGATAGATATATGGCAAAGATCAAAGAGGAAAAAGCGCAAAGAATGAAGTGCTTCATGGAGGAACATTTACAGCTAGGTATGTGGGGTATGCCATATAAGAGAGACACCTTAGAAATAATGCTAGACGAATTACTTCCAGACGACAACCCTAATGAGGATACTCCCGAACAAACGTATCCAGAGAACACTGATCGGTACAGATTATCCGACGACCTACGCCGTTGAAGAGAACACAGAATGAGAAGTCACAGCCGCCATTCTGGAAGGCAAGAAAAACGGGCACCAGGCCCGGAAGGAATACACATGGAGGTGCTCCACACTCTACTTGAACCCTTAACAACAGCACTTACTCCGTTATTCAACGATTGTCTACGACAAGGTATGTTCCCAAATCCCTCGAATTTTGGTAGTCTTGCAATTTTGTATAAAGGAAATGAAAAAGACGCTATCAAACCCGATTCCTATAGACACATATGTCTCCTGAATACAATCGGGAAAACGTATGAACGCCTAATAAACAATAGGCTAAAAGTACATGGAGAACTAACAGGGGAGAACGAAAACCAATACGAATTTATAAAGGGTAAACAAACGGAAGATGCTATTAACCACGTCATGGAGGCCGTCAGGAAAGCGCTCGCAAAATATGTCATTACGATATTTGTGGACATTAAAGGCGCATTTAACAACCTCGGGCGGCCATCAGTTTTTAGAAGACTGCAAAATATCGAATGGCCTAAATTCCTGTACAACACCATAAGGAGTTACTGTCAAAATAGATATGTGGAAGTAAAAAGCGACAATGAAACCATCAAGAAAAAGATAACGAATGGACGCCTACAAGGCTCGGCATGTGTACCGATCCTCTGGAACATTATGATGGACGAGGTTCTGAAGTTGCTCTGTGCGTCTGCGTAGTTATGGTCCATCGCTGTGTATGCGGACTATATCGCTGTAGTCGTTCAGGGCGACACTGGATTACAACTGCGAACTCCGGCAAACATCGCGTTAAATATACTAAACACCTGGTGTAAACGAAATAAGCTAGAGATACCTACACCAAAAACCAATTTTACCCTAGTTAGAAGTAAGTTAACATCTGGACCAAGGTTACGCATCCAGGACACACTGGTAAAAAGAAAAACCTACAATAAATATCTTGGAGTTCTACTCGACAAAAAACTAAACTTTTGGGGACACATTGAGTAGGTTAGTACGAGGGCAAAAACAACAATGCATACAATAGCAAATATAGCACAACGGGACTACAGGTTACTGTTGAGGCATATACGCATATATATGGACACAATACTTGCAACAATAAATATCTCAGTTGCTGGAGGTAGATGGACATAGACATAGAACTGGTAAAAGACATCCAGATACCAAAGATCAGGAAAGCTAACCACCAACCTACAGACATACAGGCGCTGATATTATCAGACTACAACCAGGACACGTATAGAGAACATAAACTCACAGAATCCAACTTGTGGTCGGATAATGGGAATACCACCATAGACTGGAAGATCTACTATACAGTGGAAGACTACTATTACAAGAGGGCAAACAATATACCTACAGGAACGAGCAACGCCGCACTAAATTCGAAACACAATACTTAGCACAAACCAAAAACTAAATATCATTACGTGAAAATAGTGGCAGGAGATAACATGGATTATAACCCATAGAAGACGGTAGAAAGACATTCATATTCATACACAAATATACAAACCAGAATAAACTAAATCACTACAACCAACCAGATGGGATGATAACATTATTATAACAATACAGCGCAGAACACGTATAGAGTAGATTAAACTCAGTATTCTAGGATTAAGACCTTAGTGAATCGAGAACTAGTATAAGCATACCACCAATCAAACATAGACTGAAATGCTTTGGAATACTACAATATAGTGGCAAGAGATAGTAAAGTCTAGCAAAGATGAGCAGGATAATTAATAATACCTCTTACATCAGAAACAGATAACATACTTACCAAATTCACAATATACACAAAATCGATACACCAAAAGCAACGAAGCAATACTAAAGACAAGGACACACTTAAAAATCACTACACATACATACTATAATCACTATACACATACATACAATAATCATAACATAATACTAATACACATACAATATACATAGTAAACATACACATAAATACATACATACACATAAATAACATACACATACAACTACATACATACATACAATACATAAATATAATAATAACACATACTATATTTACATAATACACATACACATACAATAACATACTATAATCATACACATACACATAACATACAATACATACATAACATACATACAATACATACACATACATACATAATACACATAACATACATACACATACACATACATACATACACATACATACACATACATATAACATACACATACATACATAACATACACATACATATAACATACACATACAATACATAATACATACATACACATACACATACAATACACATACACATACATACATATATCACATACAATACATACACATACACATACATCATACACATACATACATACACATACATCATACACATACAATACATACATACAATACACATACATACAATACATACTAACATACACATACATACATACACATACATACATACTACATACACATACACATACACATACACATACACATACACATCATACACATACTACATACACATACACATACATACTAATATACATACACATACTAACATACAATACACATACACATACATATCACTATACTACATACACATACACATACATACACATACACATACATCATACACATACACATACACATACACATACATAACATACATACACATACACATACATACATACACATACACATACATACACATACACATATACACATACATACACATACACATACACATACACATACACATACACATACACATACACATATACATATACATACACATACACATACACATACACATACACATACACACGCACGCACGCACGCAAGCGTGCACGCACGCACGCACGCATGCACACACACACAAAAGCCACACACACCCGCAAATAAACATGTGCACAAACCGGCGCGCAGCAAGACCACTTTGAACATGGGGCATGGGACCCGGTTTCCGGCTGCTGATAGCCGGGACATGTCCCAGGAACGGCCACTGTGTCCGGGGTCCAGATTTCCGGCTGCCAATGCTCGGGACCCCCGGATGTGGTAATAGGAAATGGGCAAGGGCAAAACCGTAGTAAGTAGGGATAATTTTAAGTACCTTAAAGTAGGATCTGGGGCATGTTTTTGAGTTTCCGGCTGCCGACGACCGAAAACATGTCCCAGTTAGTTTTTAAGCTGCAACTAGGAGCCGATTTCCGCTGCCGATGGTCGGGAACCCTGGAGGTAGCATCTAGCTGTAAGTTAGTAATAAATTTTAATCTAAGTTTAACTGTTAGGCATCAAAGACCAAATTTCTGTATATGTAACAACTAAGGAATTTGAGCAACTACGACTTGTAGTATATTATATAGGTTATAGGTTGTATAGGTAGTCAATAAAGTTTTTCATTTAAAAAAGTAGTGAATTTTGATCAGGGGGCTGGTACAGAGCTCTATGAAAAAGTTAGGCATTTTGTTTCAGGGAATGTGTGGCGATCGACATGTAAATTGAATTATCCTTTGCAAGATGCAGGGTATTTTCAATCGCGTAAGTGCGGATTTAATGTCGTAAAACAGTTTTAGAAAGGGGTTGATAGAAATCCCTCCAATAAATTGAAACTGTGAGGCATGTCTTGGAATTAGAGAGCTGTTTTGTTTGGACCCTCAATTGAATAATTTGGAACAATCCTGTTGGTAGTTGGAAATTCTGGAATTGAATTGTGAGTACTTAATGTTTGAAAAAACTGTGTTGTGAATTGTGTGTTTTGGTAATATGGCAGTAATTAAGTGGCAGTAATTAATTCACCGGATTAATTAGTAGTTTGAGATTAGAGTCATTAGTGAAGTGTAGATAAAAGTATTAAATGTAAAATATTTTAGAATGGACAATGATATGGTGTCGCTTTGGAATTGGATTGCTTTTTTGTTTAAAAACGACATTACAGTTAATTTGGGATTCATTAATGTAACAATTATTTAAGAAAGCAGGAAAATGTGGAGTAGTCAATAGTTTTGTTGCTGGATTAGGCTAAGTTTGTTTTACGTTTTTTTAAAGATTTAGTTCATCATTACCTGGTCAGCTTACAAATAGGTTATTTTTGGGAGAGCGAATTTATAGGTGTGTGTGTAATAAAATTGTGTTTTATGACAATAAAGGGTAAGTTTTAGGTGAATTTGAATTTTAATTATTTAGGGAAATAGATGTGTATATAGTATTTTGTAAAGCATCTCCAGATACTCCATGGACCGTTGTATCTGGAAGGAGTAGTTTAACTAAACGAAGTACCGTGACGATAGAAGGTAGAATAACTAGAACAAGAGGGTTTATGCCGAATAACAGTCTTCCACGTAGACAAGCTTGTGACGACCGACTGTTTGACGCCCCTCGATAGTGACAGAGATAAGACCTTTCAGGGTAAGTGTTAATGTAATGCAGAAGGTTAGTTGAAAACCTTGTTATTTATTAGTTTTGCAGTTTTTTATTGCTTCTTTCTTTTCTTTTCGCATTTATTTATAGGAACTCATTCCCGACCACTGTAGCTAGATAACGCATTTTTTACAGTTACGGGGCCCCCGCCCTTTGAAATTGTTACACCCTTATCAGTACAAAAATTAGAGCCATAACAAGCCTTTATGCCTTTTGTTGTATGTACCTCATGTAGTCTTTTTCGTTCATATTTGTTATATAATCGACTCGAAATCAATTAATTTGTAGTATAGATTAAATAGAGGGAGCTCTGTAGCACACAGTGTTAGAACATCCAATCAGTACAATTTATCAAAGCAATAAGCAAAGCGATTATATCCACAAGTTCAATATAATTAATAGCCGGAACACCTACTTACTCAAAGGAGTAGCAAAGCACTTACTTGCAAGTTAAATGTTTAGTTCGGATAAGACGTTAAGTTTCTATACGTTGCTGAAGATGCAGAGTCTGCGGATAGTTTCCCTACATAATACCTACTGGTCAGCTAAGTTTGTTGAGCGTAATTAAATTGTGCAGTTAGATTGTAGGATTTGTGAGGGTTGTTTGAATTGGCGGAATCTATGCATGCATACTAATTCCAAGTTCAATAATGGCAATAAGGTATTTCGGTATTAATACCGACAGAACTAAGGTAATAACTAGCATTCCTATCAGAGCAAAGGGTTTGTAAAGTTATGTATACCTCGAAAAAGAGTGATTGCCGTAATTTAGTTTCAACAAATGCTTATATATTTTGTAAGATGAAACTTGAGCTCAATAACGAGTCTATTCAGTGCGATTAATCCAAGTAGTGTAAATTGTGCTAAAAAGGTTTTGAATCAATGAAATATTATTTATACACTTAGAGCATATAATCTACCAATGTTGCTGAACTTCAAATACGGAAACAACATCAGAGGGATAATTAATTAATTGTTGTAATGTTTGTTTTTAAATAAAAAAACCAATAATATGAAATTTCCCGTATTTTCTGAATTCAAAATCTTTTGGTTAGTGTTTGTTGTTTTCGTTTTGTCCCTTCTTACTGTTCTGTTGACGTTTATTTGAATTTCTCCAAATAGTTTTTGTTACCTTTAATATTGTTACTTTATATATTGTATTAGTTGTCCTATATTCTTTCTTAATGTTGTTTCTATTCAGTGTTGTACTGGCAGTATTATTTGTGTCTTTTGAGTGTTGCTATTGTTGATTTGTTTTTGTTTTGTGTGTATTCTTTCTGTTATCAATGGACCTGTATAGATTAGTAGTAGTAGTTCGTCGAAGGTGTTGCATTGTATTCTGTTACCATATCGCATTTATGTGTGTTAGTGTTGTGTTTAGATTTGTATTGCCTAGTAGCTTGTGGTATTGGTATTTTTATCCTTTATGTGTGTATTTAAAACTATTCCTCGAGTACCAAGAGTTTGAGTTTTCTATGTCATTGTTGTATTGTGTATTTATTTTCAGCGTTTTGTGCTTCTACGTTTTGTTTTGTGGTTTGTTGTTTTTGGCTTGTATGTTTGTTTTTCGGTTTTGTTATGTTTTTTAAGTGTTCGTTAGATATGTTCTTTTACGCGGTCTAGTTCTGGTTGAAGTGCTCTATTGTTTTTTGTTATTACACGTTATTAGTCTCAAAACCTTGTTCTGATATAAATTTCAATTCTGGATTTCAATTATTATTATAGTTATTTATATTATATTATTATTATATTATTATATTTATTTATAATATATTACTCAAAACTGAAGCTCAAATTATATTTAACTCGGATAATAAACAGCATTAATGACAAACAGATATATTTTATATAAATCGTGTTTTATTAAGACTACTCTTAAAAATATTCACCTAAAAAACTTGAATTATATTGTCTAAGAAGGTATTCCATATATTAAAAATACAGTTAACTAAATGACGTTCTCGTACATATTTTTCTTGTTATAGTGTTAAATTCTGTTGTGAACGGATCTGTACCTTGAAAGAGTTCTAGAACACTAAAATGGGTAGAATGGCTTGCGTGTTTCGGTGAGCTAAAGAGCCGAACTTTAGATTTAACCAAATTAGTGGGGTCTTTAGTGAGGAACCAGACCAAGACAGGTCCCTGAAACAGGGCCGCAGGTTTTTCGGTACTTAAAGTGGCAGAAACCATAGGGGTCGGTATGGCATTGTAAGACACACTACTGCGATATGGAAGGCAACGGGAAACCACAACATTACCTCACAAGCACGCAGCGTACTAATAATGCTTTTTAAGGTAATGGCGTCCTCTGGGGTAAACGATTCCGGAGTAAAATAATCTCCCATTCGGATCTCTGGGATGAGACTACTTAGGACTGATCGGTAAATTCGAAAGAAGAGCCGGGAACATTTTAGGAGTCAGAGCGTGGAATGTCAAAAGCCTGAAACAAGTAGGTAAACTAAAGAACTTGAGAATTGAAATGGATAGGTTAGTATTAGCCCTAGTAGGAATTAGCGAAATTTGGTGACCAAAGACGGAGGATTTTTGCAACCGAAGCTTTAGGTAATTCATACTGGATCAGGGAAAGGAAATTCGGTTATAGAGATAGTTGTGTACATGAAGATAGAAGACTGTGTAAACTACTTACAAGAGAACGAAAGAGTACTCGTGGTTAGATTAGAAACAAAACCGGTGAATACAGTAATAATACAAGTACACATGCCCACCTCTAGCTACCGTGAGGAAGAAGTAGAGGCGAGCTACAAAGATATCGAAGACCTACTAAAATTCGTAAAAAGGCATGAAAATTTAATAATGACAGGAAATTTTAATGCAGTGGTAGGTGAGGGTAGGAGCGGTAGTAAGTTTATGTGGCGTAGAGACGAGAAACGACAGGGAAAATGGGCTGGTAGAATTTTGCGATAAGAATAATTTAACCATCACAAACACATTATTTCAACATCACTATAAGACGATAAAAAAGACGTATGTTATAAAGGAAACGAATTTAGAAGAAAACTCGAATTTCCAGTATTTATTATTCTTCGTCGCATTATATTTTCTTTTTCTAAGTTTCAATACGGCAAAATGTTTTTGCATAAAGTGCTCCTATTAATTATAGCTACTAAGACAAAACTATTATACGCCCGATCCGAAGAAAGTGGGGTAAACTTTTTGTAGAAGCAACTAGGTTTGTAAATTCGGTAGGAGTAGGAGTAGGTATCCATCCCAACTGGTGAACCGATGCTAAGTGACCATATTCAAGAATAAGAATGATTTCCAAACATTTGACTGATTATTTGATTCTGTCATTTTCAGTTCCAGTGCCATCGCGTAAATTTGCTCTACCAATTAGGTTGGAAGAAAAAATGCGTAGATTACATTACGAAGTAACATATTGCTTTATTTTTGAAATTGATAAAAGATTATGAGAGAACATGCTCCTCATCCAGTGTTTGAAAGCTTTTGATGTACAGTCGTCATAGTTCTTGAAGTGGAACTTAGTTATACATTTGCCATCCATGAAAGTACCCTGTAGTCACAAAACGAATGGACCAAAGCTCTTTTGATATCGGTATTTAAAAGTGAAGTTTGGCTAAGCAATCTAGATGTACTAGACCTCTTCACAGAACTGGTTCTATTGGTTCTATTGAAATATTCAGAAATCTTAATGGTAATGAAAATTCTTCTAACAGTACCTGAAACAACAGTAAACACCGAGCGCTTTTCTTAAAAAACAAGTCAATTCGCATCTTTGCTCTACTATGTTAAACGAAAGACTAACGAATTCACTTTTAGTGTCGTCAGAACCCGCAATGGTATATTCATTTCATTTAGATAAAAATGAAGACGATTTTTCAAAAATGATTCCATATGGTATCCTTTATTGCAGTTATGGTATATTTATCAACAGGCTCAGTAGAACGCGTGTATTTTTATTTTATATAAATATTGTTTGTACTACAGATATTATAAAATTTTGCCTAATTTGGGAGCATTTTTATTATTGCCCCTTTCCCCTCTGGAAAAACTTGAAATGACGCGACTGTCTTCTGTGAATAAATATTAAAGACCTATATGAAACAGTACAACTTCTCTTTAAACGACTAAATGTTACAGTGTTCTTACGCAAATCATACCCATATTTTAGGAACTAATGAATTTTTTATTAGAAAAATTGTTACGCTATAAATGTAGTGAAAAATACTAGTATGCAAAGAAGGGGGAATAAGTCAAAAACAAGAATACAAATAGGTAACAAGAACTTACAAAAGGTTAAGGATTTCTGCTACCTAGGAAGCCAAATACGCAACATGGAAATAGCGCAAAATATATAAAACAAAGATTAGCACAAGGTTGTGCTATATTTAACAAGAAAAAGCAACTACTGTGTTCAAAGACAACAAACATAGAAACAAGGAAAGACTGCTTAAAACATATGTGTGGAGCACAGCACTGTACGGTTGTGAAGGCTGGACAGTAGGTGAAGCGGACAAGAAAATGGTAGAAGCCTTTGAAATGTGGTACTACACAGACGTATGTTGAAGATATCCTGGACAGACAAAGTTAAGAACGAAGAGGTACTAAAAATGATAGGGGAAGAAAGAAATATGTGGAAAACGGTAAAAAATAGGAAAGATAGGTTGATAGGCCACATACTACGGCATGAGATAATAGTGCGGAATATATTAGAAGCAGAGATAGGAAAAAAAAGAAATATATGTAGACCTAGGTTAGACTATTGCACACAGATAGTGAAAGATGTAGGCTGTAGGAATTTCAGGGATATGTGTAGGCTAGCTCAGAATAGAAATCAATGGAGGTACGCATCCAGCCAGTCCCAAGATGAATAAATTAATGACGAAAAAGTAACTGTACTTAAACATGATGATTATTATAAGCAACTACAAGTATTGGTTAGGCGATATTCTCGAATAATGTTAATTGTGTGAAAGGATTTACTGGAAAACTATTAATTCGGCAACTATCTAAGTGTCGGGGATCTTGGCAGCCACAGGTTGCTTCCCCCTTCACTGAATCCCGGTGAAATAGAGCATAAAATTAGAAAACAATAGAAGGGGAATCGAGCTATATACAGGGTGTGTGAGAATTTCAGGGAACTGTGAAGGCTAGCTCAGAATATAAATAAGTGTGCAGGTAGTGTCCAACCAGTTTTGAGACGGAAAACCTAATGACGTAAAGTACACGCAGATAAAACTGATGATTATTATAAACAAATACAGGTGTTGGTTGTGAAATATCTGCAACTAATGTTGACTGTGCGAGAAGATATAGTGGAAAATATTAAATCAGTAAATGTTAAGTGTTGGGGGAACTTGGCAGCCATAGACTGATTACCCCCGCTTCACAACCACTGAATGTCGGAGAAATAGGGTATATAATTGTAAAACAATAGAAGGGGATCGAACTGCATCTAACAAGAAAGAACAGCGCCTATGACGAAAGACAACAAACATAGAAACAAGAAGAAAATTGTTGAAAGTATATGTGTGGAGCACAGCACAGTATGCCTATGAAATACGGGTAGTAGGAAAAGCAGACAGAAAAACGGTTGCAGCCTTTGCATGCTGTGCTTCAGATGTGTGAGGATGATAGCATGGACAGACAAAGTTAATAACAAATAGGTTACAGAAATAGTAGGGGAACAAGGATATCTGTGGAAAAAAAATAGGAGAAATAGCAGGGCAGAATACGTTCTAAGGCATTTTTGGGGAATAGTATGGGATATATTACAGACAGAGATACGAAAAAGGAAGTAGATCTAGACCTAGATCAGATAGGGGTAGATGCAGACTGTGCAAATTTCAGGGAAATGTGTAGGTTAGTTTAGAATAAGAAACAATGATGGTACGCGTCTAACCAGTTCCAGGACTGAAGACCTAATGATGATGAAATGTAGTGAGGCATACACAAATTTGTTTCAATAAGAATTTATTATATGCACCACAATACTTTAAAATGATCAACAAATACAGGTTTTGTTAGTAGCAGAGCTAGAATTGCTATATGTCAAAGTGGACTGTAGCCCATTGCTCCCAGGCAACTGGGGACCTTCGTGTAACTCAATGCTTCAATATTCTATTATTCAACAATTCGTCATGCAGTGCAGTGCAATAATAGTTGTTTATTTGCCGAGGACGAAAAGGTATACATTTTTGGCCGTGTCGAGTTTGATGTCCGAGACAGCCGAGGACAACAAATTGGCAAGACCAAAAATGGTACATTTCCCAAGTTAAGCTAATAATATCAATTCGGTTAGCGGACGAGAAAACATCTTTCAATTTCGTATCTACAAGGTGAATGAGACCACCAGTATTTTTTTAAGGAATGGTGAGTCGTAGAGAGTTGAAATAAAAAAATTTATTATAAAAGTCATACTAAAGAATCGAATGATGATATTATTATATCTCGAAAAAGTCAGCATCACGAGTAGTTTTGTCGACAATGTCCAGAAGTCCAAAATCTTAAATGGCACCATAAGTCGAAAAACATATTGTTCAAAAGATCGTTAAAAAAAGAAAGTTTTGTAGGAAAAATTATTTTACTACTACCACCCCTTTTAAGTAATATTTAATTAAAGTTATTAAATTTGAAATTCGTTGTTAACCAACAAAATTGAAAAGTCGGCTTTTAAAATCTTGTTACCGAATTAAACAATGTTACAAACACATTTTAATGTCAATAACTCCATTTGTTGTATTAATCTATCGTGAAATCGCCCATTGTTTAAATTGATAACTTGTTGTTGGTTAGTGATATCTGTTTGGGGACAGATTAAAGTTAAAAGTGAATTCCGTTAGATAGTGAATTAACTTAAATTGGTGAAATTATGCCTTTTTAAATTTAGAAGCTTTCGATATGTTAATGGTTTTGGGAGAATGTCGAAAAAATTACAGAGCGGCTGAAAGAATGTATGCTGAAAGATATACTCATCGTGCCCATCAATCATTCAATGTTTTTCGGAGATTGGCAGCACGTATTTGTACCACAGGGCAGGTGCAACCAACGTACAATCGCGGAAATAGAATTACAAGATATGTACGCAATGACAAGGAACTTGATATTCTCGCTGCAGTAATTGTTGATCCGCATATTTCAACGAGATCACTTACAAGAGATTCTGGAATTAGCCAATACTCCGTATGCAGAATTTTGAAGGATCACAAATTCCATCCATACCACATACACATGCACCAAGAATTAAGTGAGAATGATTTTCAAGGTCGAGTCATTTTTTGTAATTGGTTACTAAATAAAGGTTCCCACCTTCCTAGGAGAGTTTTATGGACTGACGAAGCTAGTTTTAAAAGCACCGGAGAAGTCAATATTCACATTGCGCATTACTGGTCGCAAACAAATCCTCACTGGCTACAAACTATTGACAATCAACATCTTTGGAGTGTTAATACGTGGTGTGGTATTCTTGGTGGATCTATCATAGACCCTTATTATTTCGAAGTAACTCTGAATGGAATACGATCTGCCGAGTTTTTAAGTAACAACTTGATCGACTTACTGGAAAATGCCCCTCTTTTAATGCGAGCGAGAATGTGGTTTCAGCAAGATGGCTGCCCAGCTCATTTTTCCATAGTTGCCAGGAACTCGATAATTCAACTATTTCCTAATAGATGGATTGGCAGAGGAAGTACAGTGATGTAGCCGCCAAGATCACCAGATTGTACGCCTCTAGTTTTTTTCTTTGGGCTCGGATCAAGGATATTGTTTATAAAGAAAAAACAGCAACGAGAGATGATATGAAGCTGAGAATTCGGAATGCTTGCCTTTCATTAAGTAATGAAGAAATACTTAGAGTCACTGATAGTGTAACTAAAAGAGCTCAACAATGTTTAGAAGTAAATGGAAGACATTTTGAACACTTGTAATTTTTCAATTTTGTTTGTTAACAACGAATTTCAAATTTAACTTTAATCGAATATTACTTAAAAGGGGTGGTAGTAGTAAAATAATTTTTCCACAAAACTTTCTTTTTTTTTAACGATCTTTTGAACAATACGTTTTTCGAGACATGGTGCCATTTAAGAATTTGGAGTTCTGGACATTGTGGACAAAACTACTCGTGATGCTGACTTTTTCGAGAAATAATAATATCACTATTCGATTCTTTAGTATGACTTTTATAATAAATTTTTTTATCCCAACTCTATACGACTCACCGTTCCTTAAAAAAAAACTGATACGGGTGGTCACATTCACTCTGTATATAATCCCTTTCCCTTTCCCGCGCGACTTATCAGTGGCTTATTTTTCCACACGTCACGTTGCTTATTATGTAATATTTTAAAATAACAAGAAAGATCATTTTCTCGTATGTAGACATCTTGGACAAATATTTAACTAAGACACTGTTCCCGAAAATGGGCAGCAGCCTTTTCGGTACCTAGAGTGACAGAGACCATAGGGGTCGGTATGGCATTCTACAACATACTACTGCAATGTGGAAGTCAACGGGAAACCACCACATTACCTCCCAAGTACCGTATAGAAGAATGCTCCATACGTACGACTTTAAGAAACTTTTTCTATTATCTAAACTAATACTATTGGCTATTAGTGTCTTTCTTTTTTAAAAACATTTTTTTTAGCTTGAGCTATTCTAACTGCTATATCCCTTCTGCTACTAGCTTCTCCGAGGTGTCCAACCCTTCAGCTCTCGGGAAGATAATAGTAGTTCTTCCATATAACATCACAGGGATTATGATGCAGGTGGTGGTACTATGTTTGTTCGTTGAACTTTCTCAATTGTATTTAAACGAAAGTGATAGTTTACCTCACTAAAATGCCAAATAGGTACCTTACCTACACCACTTTGTACCCGCATATTTGTTCCTATCGTTCACACTATTCAACCGTCAGAAACTGATTTACTACTTATTCTCATTTCTTGCTTGAGCAGTTTCCAGTTTATTCTAGAGAACTCTTATTAAAAAAACTAAAAATTTTTATATTAATTTTGATTAAGTTTTGTTAGGGTTTTCCCTGTCAATTCTCAAATAAAATTTCAGACCATTCAAAATTATATCTTGAAATTTTTCAAAACTTTTTGCAGAATTATACAAGATGATTATAATGAATTTAAATACCATTAAATCTAAAACCTAAAAAACTCCACCTAAAACTGTTAATTTGTAGAGATTCATCACCGATAGTAACAATGCTTTAAATATATCTACTACATAGCCGTTGGTTTATATTAGATTAAGTAAACATCATTAGAGTTACAGTTTTTATGTTGGCTGCCACTAAAATTCATTGCAAAATAGTTACTTGTTGAACACAACTAAAAAAAAGATCTTCTCATTCGCTGAATGAAAGTCGGGCCGGCCCGACATTTCGGGCTGGACCGTTAGTTTTTATTTGGAGTCGGGCCTCGGGTCGGGCCGGTTACTTTTCTGCGTCGTGCCCGAGTCCATCCCTATCTAATAGCAACCTTTCTGGCATAGGTAATTTCTCGCTGAGCTTCATAACAATGTTAGTTGATACGGACGGTCTAAAATCCGTTTCACTATTTTCATATATTTTCATATTTCAAGTATGGCCTTGCTCAGCACAAAGTTTAAACACCTTAATGCCATATTTATGGGATTTTTGGGGAATGCATTGCTTCATTATTAATCTTCCTATGAAGGGAATCAAACTCTCATTAATGCAAAACACTTTTTTGGGTGTATTTGTCATTTGACAATTACTATTGAAGTTTTCGATAAGGACTGGACTTTCTGAACCCTGCTCTTTTAAGGGTGTCCTTGATTATTTTCAAAATGAAGCATAGAAAATAATAGTTCTAATGGATTTCTCGACATTGTTTCAAAGCAAACTAAATTTTGATATTTTCTATTCGTTCTCGTGTACTTTGCTAAAATAGGCATCTTAACTAGTCCTATGTAATCTAGTATGCCCAGAACATTTTGATCTCTGAACTTGTGTTGGATACCACGCGTGGAACCTCCTCTAAAGTCGCGGTTAGTGTCTACTATAGATTGTGTAGCATAAATATTTGTTTGGTCAACAATATTATCGATTATTGCATTATCTATCAATAATCTGTAAAAATCAAATGGGGTGCCATTTTTCAATAAGTACAGTATACCTTCATTTACATCACACGACCCGATAAATTCAGGCGCGTTGCTACGTACTTAAACGTAGCCGGATGAAACCTAAATATACCAGGCTAACTACCAAACGCAGAGAGTGGGGGATTCGCCTAAATACCAAAAAAACTTAAAAAAAAGTACATCGCTCACGATTATCTATCAACAATAAGAATAAATAAAAATTTTTTGTTTCACATGGACAAATAAAAGTATTAAATTTAAGTTATATTATAAAGGAGAAGTTTGATAGTGGATCCACAAAGTGTGCATTTCGCAGCTAACATGTAATAAAACTTATTGGGAAAAAAGTAATGCTTAGATTTTCTGAATAGCAAGTGGGTTAAATTAAAGTATTAAATGTAGACCACGTTGTAGTAAGAATTAAAAAAATATAACCAGAAGCACTAGCGTAGCCAGCTGTTAAACATGTATGGAGAACTGGTTTCACAACATCAACCGTGCATTTACATTTCGAATGCTCCACCCGAAAGTACTACATTGGCGAGAAGGCGAGTTTTTTGTTACCTGTAAATTTAGAGTTTTGGCGAACCCTTGCGGTTCCAGGCAAGGTAAGGATCTTTAACGTGCGTGAGAACACTCACACATGGAACCTTCATTTTAACCTCTCATCCGAACGAAGGCGTAATTTTTGTGAAAAATGCTCACCTGCCATTTTTCAAGCAGTCGCCCGTGTCGGGATTCGAACCCATGACATTGGGATCCGTAGTCTTACGCTTACTACATGACCCACGATGACGCCTTCACAACATCAACCGCTGATAAATAATAATCCTCGATATGCATAAAAGAAAACGAGTCACATACCTCTAAGCGACGGGATGCTCCAACTAAAAATTGGATCAAATCACGAATTCAAACTAGAAATCCTCGCGTTATCAAAGCGCGATTAAAACTGGAAAACACGGTTTTATCGAATAGTTCAATACACTATTTAGACGAAAATTTAGATGAAAAACACATAAGAAGCAATTGTAAGTTATCGGAATGTTTAACACAATAACGGATACCTAAAACAAAGTATTGACTATTTAATTTACCGACTAAATTTTCGTTTTAGCATGAATAGATTTGAAAGAAATGTTATGATTGCGCGTACTATTGTAACGAGGTAAACATACAGTTAGGTGAATGAAAGCGAATTACCGCAAAAAGGGACGTATTTGAATCTATCGTCGAAAATAAACGTAACAAATTCCCCCCAGCAAAACTAACAGATCAGGGTAGGAAAGCCAAAATCCAAAACCCAAACAAAAAAATTTGCTTAAAAACTAAAAGAAAATTTGTTTACGAAAACCAAACAACAAAAAAACAGAAAAAAAGAAAAAAAAGAAACACCCCAAAATAAAAAAAAAACTTTCATCCGGCTCGACGAACCAGTATATAGTAATAGAAAGAGAAGGAAAAGAAAGAATTTGATTAAGAAAAGGAAAAGTAGAAGGTAGCAATCACTGAGGACAAAGGTAGAATGGCATTAACACTGAGAAAGTCGTCAAAGGACGGATGTTTCTTCAGAAGAAACAGTAAGGTTCTCAACCTCAAGAAAAGAAAAGGAACGAGGAAGAAAACCAACAGTGCGAACCGAAACAGAACCCAAAGGTCAAGCCCCAAGTAAACAAAGGGACAACAAGAAAGAACGAGAGGAAGAGAGGGAGAGCGCTGGTAAAAGGAATCGATGTACTACTAACTGTGGTAACCAAAACCGAAGAACCAAAGAAAAGAAATGCAACTAGTCCTTTGTAATTATACTGCCTAAATTGCAAAATTCATTTACCTCCTCTAACTTGGTATTACGTATTTTTAATTTTGGTTTAGAACTAGGCTGTAACTCACTTGTCATTATTTTTGTCTTTCTCGTTAATTCTCATACTATAGTTACTCGGTAGTATCTCATCTAAAATATTTAAAAACTCTCCTTACTCTTTTCTAGACTCTGCTGTAATGGCTACATCATCTGCAAAACGTAGCATGTCTATTTTCTGTCCCTGTACACTGTACACACATACAGGTGTAGAATATAAATATATATAAAAAAAGACAAAATTGCATATTGCATTTTCTTAGGATTAGTTCTGAATATAGGTATTAAAATTATTCATTTTTGATCAAATCTATAGTGCAGCAACCCCAATCCTGCCTCAGCTCAGGGCCCCGTATAATATAAATCCGGCCCTGGTTAGCCAAGTTATAAATTCTAAATCACCCGGTATTTGCTAAATGTCGGTAAATCATATCGAACCTTCACATTAGAAAACTGCAAGTAGGTTTGATATTATAATCAAAATAACCGTGATTAAAATCAAGCACTTCAAAATTGTGTTGTTCGCTGTTTTTAATTAACAAACGATACAACGTAACAGAAAACGAAAATTAAAACCTTCGAAACTTAATCGTCGTAAGCTCCTGGTGCTTTAATACTACAAAGCTAAAAGATTTTGTCCGTAAAAGTTATAGCAAGCATACAGGTTACCCATGTAGGGGTAATAAATATTCTAGACTTATCTCAATTTACACTCATAATCAGCTTAAGAAAAGTGGGCGCTTTAAAATGTACTCGCTTGGATTACTACCGCGTTTTTATTATCAGCGGGATCAGAACTCCGCACTGTATATCATGTTTAACTAGAGTTTTTAACAGGGAAAACTTCTTTGACCTAATCCTCGTACATCACGTAAAGGTATAATAGCTAGAGGAAAATAAATTGGAGGAAGTTTATGCAATTTCTGCATACTTAATGCTTCGTAAGCAAACTTTTGTTAATTAAGAAAATACTTTAATAAAAGCGGAACAGCAACTACCAGGGAACGTTAATATTTTACACTTACCTCCATGCTATCCCTATAAAGTGTTTCAACACTCAATTTCATATTTTAGAGGCGTTCGCCGTTTAGATTAGTAATACGTATTGGACTGTTACATTAAAAAAACTAACGAAATCGACGTTTCGCCCACTTACATAAGGTACATCATCAGGACAAGGCAGGGATCACTATTTCTGAACGCCGAATTTATACGTGTAATTAATCAGGATTAGCGTCTGTAGCAAAGTAGTGGCGTCAAGAAAATAGACAAGCAGACTCGCTTGCCCTTCCAAGCTAATACGTGTCTGTTTAGCAAAGTAATTAACAATACAGTCATATTCAGTTGCAAAAGGAGTGAACAATAAATACGTCCAGATAGTCGTTTTAGTTTGTTATACCCTTTGACTACACAAAGTTTTGCTTTATATTAGGTATATAGTTTCCTCTAATCCAAAAATTGAAAAAACTCTATTTCCCATCATTATTGTAGTGTAATTTAGGTTATTACGCATAAAATTGTGATTCTTAAGTTTTCATGCACTGCAGAGGAACAACCTACAATTTTTGTGTGTATTCGGTCAAACATGCATTTTCATAGACCTTAAACAATGTGTTGTTATCACCCTAACCAATGAAAACGTTGGATGGTGGGTGGGGACAACGACGTGTCCATGAGAAAAGCGAGTTTTAGCGAGGATTTGATCCCTAACCATCTTATCTTATTGGCAAGAATACTTAAGGTGTTAAACGCAGTGACGTTTACCGGTGAATTCCTACCTTCCGTTTAAAAAATACCATAATCTTTTGTGTTCCATAAAGTTGGAAGTTCCACAACAGCTTCACTGCAGTGATTTGTCAGAAAAACAGTACCCGAACCTAATGACGACATGTTGATTATTTAGAAGCCAGCGTAGGTTTTGCGAGAAACAAAGAACGAAACGAACCAACTTAAACTAGGACTATTAAAGATAATCAGTAGGAGGAATACAGGCATTCTGACGCCTCATTTGCTCCCAAACCCTCATTTTCTCCCTCATTTAATGTAAATTCCCATAAGGAGCAAATGAGGAGGAGCGACTCCCACCTGGCTCTCCGCCTTGCTCGGACACCCCCAATTCTCATTTGCTCCCTCATTTGCTTCCTCATTTGCTCCCTCTTTTGCTCCCTCATTTGCCACACTATTTCCACCAGCATCCACATTTCCACACACATGTGGACCAAATTTACATGTAAATTCCCATAAGGAGGAAATGGGAGATTCATCTCCACATTTCCACAAGCATCCACATTTCCACAAGCATCCACATATCCACACACATCTGAACCAAATAGCTTTCTTCGACTAACCATTTTTCATCTTTCGAGATAAACCTATCTTGTTTGGTATCAATTAATATTAGATTTTTCTCAGCTACCCGAATCTCTAGGAATTTCTTCGATTGCATCATCCCCCAGAGAGCTACCCTCATTTTAAGATTTTTTACCGGTAGCGATTTTCTAACCGTCCTTATAAATTTTTTAGTCATGCGACACGTTAAACTAAACTAGAATTTTACGCAGAATTTGAATCTGCAAACAGATTTAAAATCCAACCACCCCTGCAAAGTTACACTTTTAAAGTCTTAAACCTCTAAATTTTGCTCTTTGCTCTATAACCTAACAAATAGTTTTCTCCAACTAACCATCGCATCTTTCGAGATAAATATATCTTGTTTGGTATCAATTAATATTAGAATTTTCTTAGCTACCCAAATCTCTAGGAATTTTTTTAGATTGCATCATCCCCCAGAGAACTACCCCAATTTTAAGATTTTTTACCGATAGCGATTTCTGACCGTCCTTATAAATTTTTTAGTCATGCAATACATCAAATTAGTCTAGAATTTTATCCAGAATCCGAATCTGCCAACAGATTTAAAATCGGACCACCTCCTGCAAAGTTATATCCCTTTAAATTTTTGCTCATCTATGGCATATGCTTTAACCAACTAAACAGATTTGATATAGGACCACCCCTTACAGTTTTACATATATACCCTCTGCGAGATAAATCTTTCTCCATATTTCCACCCACGAGATAAATCTATATTGTTTGGTATCAATTAATAATAGAATTTTCTCAGCTACCCGAACCTCTAGGAATTTTTTAGATAGCACCATCCTCCAGTGAGCTACCCTCATTTTAAGATTTTTCTACCAGCAGCGATTTCTAACGTCTTTATAAATTTTTTAACCATGCAGCACATCAAATTAGTCTGAATTTTATGCAGAATCCGAATCTGCAAACAGATTTAAAATCGGAGCACCCCTTGCCATTTTACACACACACACCCTCTAAACTATAACTTTCCTACAGCTCATACCTAAAAGAAAATCTAAAAACCATTCTTAAAACTTTTTATTACAGATAATTTTTACTAATACAGTTTAAATTTTGTAAACCACATTTCTAAATACATATTGACAATTTTTATTCTTAACCTAGAACTCCTCACATCCGCTTATACTTATTAATATTTATTTCTAAATAGAGCACTTTTTCCAAAGACCAACCGGTCTCATGTGTTTCAAATTCCTCTGATTTTGTTCTCATGGTTTTGCTTATGACTTCGTACATATTTTCTAGATTACTAGAAGACGTTATAACCATATTTTTTGTGTTAAAGGATTTCACATCGGTAGCCTCTGCTCCCATTTTGGTGTAAACGCCGTAGAGTTCGTAATAGACTTTTATTGCTGTATGTTGTATTCTTTTTTCATTAGTTAATCGAATAAATTGCTCTTTCTGCTTCCAAAGAAACTCGGACACTCCATCGTCGACACTGGCGTTCTTTATGCTACCACTCTTTTGGATTTTTAATATGCACGCGATGCGATTGTTGATCCGTATAACATGGTAGACGTTTCCGACGTTTCTACTAACTGCATTCGCAGCATGGACGATTCGAACCGGGTGCATGCATTGGCGTTAAATGTACTGGACGAGCAGCAAGGATTGTCAAAAGATGACGTCATTTAGTTCCCCGCTGAATTCTCAACATCGTTCGGCTGTCTTCAGAAACCTTCGGTTTGCATTCTATAGGGTACATAAAGCAGGTTCGCAAGAGTAAACTCTTTAGTTATAAGTTAGTTGGCTTACAAGTTTCGCCAAAGTCCTATAGTGCGGATTTTGTTTTGTACTAAAATGCTACCTGCAAATGTTTTTAAATTCAACTCTTGCGGTGCTTCCTATACTTGGAAAAATGCTCTCAAACGGCACCAGAACAAATGTTGTGGTGTAACATCGTCCACGGTTAGGCTTATACATCCGTCAGCAGCAAAGTACTTAAACTGTGGGTCTTGCGGTGTCGCTTTTACGAGAATGAACAACTTGCAGCGATACAAGGAAAAACAGCACGGTATGTCATTAAACCGTAAACGTTCAGCTCCGACAGCTGTTAAAGGGTCTTGTACGAAACAACCACGAATTATGTGTAAAGTATGATGCGATTTCGAAATGGAAAAAACTACCTATGCCGCACACTTGAGAAGCAACAGACATAAAAATGCATCAGTTACCGCTACTAACGACGATGGTGTAGAAATGGTTAGTACAGCGTTTAACAACCGTATGGCTAGCTATCGCATAAAGAACGCCAGTGTCGACGATGGAGTGTCCGAGTTTCTTTGGAAGCAGAAAGAGCGATTTATTCGATTAACTAATGAAAAAGAATACAACATACAGCAATAAAAGTCTATTACGAACTCTACGGTGTTTACACCAAAATGGTAGGAGAGAGACTACCGCTGTGAAATCCTTTAACGCAATAATATGGTTATAAAGTCTTCTAGTAATCTAGAAAATATGTACGAGGTCTAAAGCGAAATCATGAGAACAAAATCAGAGGAATTTGAAAAACATGGGACCGGTTGGTCTTTGGAAAAGGTGCTTTATTTAGAAATAAATATTAATAAGTATATGCCGATGTGAGGAGTTCTAGGTTAAGAATACAAAATTGTGGATATGTATTTAGAAATGTGGTTTACAAAAGTTAAACTGTATTAGTAAAAATTGTCTGTAATAAAAAGTTTTAAGAATGGTTTTTAGATTTTCTTTTAGGTATGAGCTGTAGGAAAGTTATAGTTTAGAGGGTGTGTGGGTAAAATGGTAAGGGGTGCTTCGATTTTAAATCTGTTTGCAGATTCGGATTCTGGATAAAATTCTAGACTAATTTGATGTGCTGCATGGTTAAAAAATTTATAAGGACGGTCAGAAATCGCTACCGGTAAAAAATCTTAAAATTGGGGTAGCTCTCTGGGGGATGATGCAATCTAAAAAAAATCCTAGAGATTTGGGTAGGTGAGAAAATTCTAATATTAATTGATACCAAACAATATAGATTTATCTCGTGGGTGGAAATGTGGAGAAAGATTTATCTCGCAGAGGGTATATATGTAAAACTGTAAGGGGTTGTCCTATATCAAATCTGTTTAGTTGGTTAAAGCATATGTCATAGATGAGCAAAAATTTAAAGGGGTATAACTTTGCAGGAGGTGGTCCGATTTTAAATCTGTTGGCAGATTCGGATTCTGGATAAAATTCTAGACTAATTTGATGTATTGCATGACTAAAAAATTTATAAGGACGGTCAGAAATCGCTACCGGTAAAAAATCTTAAAATTGGGGTAGTTCTCTGGGGGATGATGCAATCTAAAAAAATTCCTAGAGATTTGGGTAGCTAAGAAAATTCTAATATTAATTGATACCAAACAAGATATATTTATCTCGAAATATGCGATGGTTAGTTGGAGAAAACTATTTGTTAGGTTATAGAGCAAAGAGCAAAATTTAGAGGTTTAAGACTTTAAAAGTGTAACTTTGCAGGGGGTGGTTGGATTTTAAATCTGTTTGCAGATTCAAATTCTGCGTAAAATTCTAGGTTAGTTTAATGTGTCGTATGACTAAAAAATTTATAAGTACGGTTAGAAAATCGCTACCGGTAAAAAATCTTAAAATGAGGGTAGCTCTCTGGGGGATGATGCAATCGAAGAAATTCCTAGAGATTCGGGTAGCTGAGAAAAATCTAATATTAATTGATACCAAACAAGATAGGTTTATCTCGAAAGATGAAAAATGGTTAGACGAAGAAAACTATTTGGTTCAGATGTGTGTGGATATGTGGATGCTTGTGGAAATGTGGAGATGAATCTCCTCATTTGCTCCTTATGGGAATTTACATGTAAATTTGGTCCAGATGTGTGTGGAAATGTGGATGCTGGTGGCGAATGAGGGAGCAAATGAGGATTGGGGGTGTCCGAGCAAGGCGGAGAGCAAGGTGGTAGTCGCTCCTCCTCATTTGCTCCTTATGAGAATTTTCATGTAAATGAGGGAGCAAATGAGGGTTTGGGAGCAAATGAGGCGGCAGAATGCCTGTATTCATCCTACTATAATCTTTTTGTTTATTTGTTCATTGTATTAAGATTTGTACAATGTTACGCAACCCGTATAACATCGCCTAGTACCTAATGTTTATCCTTAATTGTCATTTTCACTATAATAAATTTGGTGTCCAATTTTTTAAGTTTTTAGGTAGCGCCCACCAAATTATTCATTTTATATCAGTTTTCCTCTTTTTTGATCTTAAATATTGTGTAGCAATTTTATTTTCCACCTAATATATATCCGTATAATTAATCCTTTTATTAAATATTAAATAATATAATACATTATAATGTTATCCAATCCACTTAATTTAATAACATCGATTGTCCAATAAAGTAATAGCAGTTTATTTAAATTAAAAATTAATTTCTACGGAGACAATATAAAAGCTTTTGTTTTGAATCCTTCCTATAGCCCCCTCTACTCAATAACTGCAAGGTAACTTTGTTACCGGGCGGCAACAAACTTGGCCCGCACTTCTAACACAGCTGGGGTTAAAGCAGGTCGAAAATTGTTCTCAGGAACGATGTCCTTCATTGATTTTTGGTGTTGGAAGCATACACGATGGAAGATTGCAAGTATAAGCCATCTTCAAAAATTGTTTTGGATGGTCCATTTTTTTGTTGAAACCAGTCGTGAAGAACGATGAAGTTTTTGTTAAAGGACCATTAGGAACAGTAAGTGAATTTGTTTCTATAACAATATTAATTAAAATTTTCAGTGTAACTTTGGGAATAATTTAAATTAAAATATATTGCAACGTAAATTATAAATAAGCTACTTTTCTGAATGGTATTCATGCGAAATTAATGAAAACAATTCTATTCTTGTATAATATGGAATCACATATATAATTTATTCAAGTTAATTACAAACAACATTTGCTTTCTTGTGGTGTGAATTACTCCTGGAACATCTGTAGATTGAAACGCAGATAATGGAGGCCAAGTGACGTATTTTTCAGTATGCAGCGCAGCTGTTTGTTTAAAATGGAATATTCCGTTGTCAATACATACGTCAGCTTTCAAGCAGGTATTTAGGTGCAATTTGGAGTTCTGGTATGTACAAAAAATTATGTTCGTATGTTGTTTGAACTGTCGACGTAGAAACGAGATAAATTTTACTTTAACCGACTTGTGTTAACTTTGAACAGGTCAAGGACAGACCTCAATTATATTTTTCGTAGTTATACGATATGAATCTGTAATTTGTTCCTACATAATTCTTTTATTAACTCAATGAAACATCAGAAGATGTCACTACTAATTAGATAAAGTAAATTCTTATAACTTTGAACCTTTAGAAATTAAATTTCTACATTTGATATTTTATGAACAATTATCTGTAATATCTACTGTAAAATTAAGGTAGATCTACCATAATTAACTCTTTCTATAAATAAGCAATTTTATGCTTTGTCAATTTGTTATATAAACCTCATTAAATAGTAATTGGTATGGATATATTCAGTACCATTGTAATTAACTCTTTCTAATTTAAATTAACTTATAAAGGAAGACATATTTTTGTAGAAAATTACTTTATTGGATACCAAAAGAATAGATTCTTATTTTCGGACTAAAGACTATCTTTTATTTAAGAGGAATGAAAGTCGATTCTGATTGTATTTAATTATTTTTGAGTTTGAATGCACAAACAGTGCTTTTCTTTGTTTAATTTGTTCACAGGTGCAATGGAGGATTGCTAAGGTCAAAGTCGAGCCATAAGGTAAGATACTTCAAAGATTAGGAGGTCTTTAAAAATTATATAGCGGTTATAGGAGAAAGGTTTCCGCATTAGCCTTGTACAAGGGACTTGTATTAGGTCTCCCCAGTATAAAAAAATACAGTGGCGCCTTATTCTTATTACTAGTGGTCGCAATTACACCCCGACCCACAGCTCATTCTCTACCCAGAACATATAGTTCGACTAGCCGCTATACCTTCGAGATTTCCTCAACATAGAGCCACCTTCCATCCGAACTTGCCGTGGGCTCCTTTTTAATTATCGGAAATTCTCTTTAAACTAAGTTTAAATTTTTCGAGAAGGTTATAAATGGCGCCCAACGTGGGGCCTCGATTGCTGTACCAATTGTATAAACACATAAAGTATAGGCTTCGATTGACTTTGGTTGTTTACACTTGTGATTCGTAACTCATTTACCCTCAGATTGGTTTAGTCTATTGATGTTGTTGTTTAATTGAGTTTAATTTGTAATTAGTTAGTTAGTCTATCCCATGATGGCTGAGACGTATCAAGTAGTTTATTTGCATAAAGATGAGTTGGATTATGAATTGAGAATCCGTGGAGTTGTTAGCAGCAGACCGATGCAGGATAAGAGGAAAATGTTAGGCCGATTATTAGCCAAAGAAACAACATTACCTGATTTTATTTGTCAATTAGCTCTAACGGAAATTGATAGTATGTCAACATTAATAAAGTTGTGTAAGAAATTAGAAGAAGCTTTCTTACATGGAAAAATTGTTCGATAGGAATATTATTGTTCTTTTAGTCGCAGCTTGTAGTATTTCAGTGAATAATAATTCACAGTGTAGTTGATAATAGTGATTTATTTGTATTTAGGTTTTTCTTCCATGTGTATTAGCTACAATAGTTGTTTGATAAATTTTTTATAGTAGAGATGATAGATGTTTATAATTTGGTACACTGGTTTTTACTGTCGGTAAACCGTTTCAAGATTGCTCTTGTGCATAGGCACGTTTTGTTTTGATATAATTTATTTTGATAGCAATTTTTGATTTATTTATATCCGCATTGCAACGCAGTATGTTAATTGGTTGTAAGTCTAAGTGAAACTTGTCGTCGTGGTTGGTCGGATTAGCAGTATGTCAGTCTAGACGAGACTTAGGAAAAGTCGGTCGCTCAGCATTACATTAGTCTAAACGAGACTCGAGGTAAGTTGTCACTCCAGCAATTTTGGCATCACTATTTTTGAGATTGGTGATGAGGTTATAATTTTTTGTTTATAAGTCTAGGTGAGACTCACAGTGGAGTTTGTCACCCTAGCAAGTTTATGCGTTGTGAAGTACTTTTGTCTATCTTGACAGTTTGATTATGAGTAGTGTAAGAGTGTACTAGAACATTGATTTATTGTTATCCTAGATGGAAGGTTGAGAGTAATCTAAATTATAAATTTATTATGTTTAAAATTGTCATTGTCTGCGAATTTAAAAGAAAAGGTGTTCTTAAAGTTTGAAGTTCATTGGTTTAATGTTTGAAGTCATGTTGATAGTTTAGTTGAGATCAAGTTAGATAATGTGGATCCTTGGTATGTGTCTCTTCGTAAAAAATTTTAGCTTCACCTGATGATTACCCACAATGGAAGGTAGAAGATAATTATGTATTTAAATTTCTTTCATCAAATTTACCACTCTCGTCGAATGTAAGGGAATGGAAATATTTAGTCCCTAGATCACAGAAGGAAGAGGTTATTCGGGTAAATCATGACCCTTCAGTGGCCGGACATTTTGGTTTTTTTAAAAAACATTGGCACGCATACAAGAGAATTTTTATTGGCCAAAAATGCGTATTGATGTGTTGAAATTTTGTAAAGATTGTTTAACGTGTGGTGCACAGAAGGCATCGAATAGAGGACCCCTTGGTTTAATGGGAAAGGAAAAAGAAGTGAAGTTCCCCTTTCAGATTATTGCTATAGATCTCATGGGCCCATTTCCACGGTCCAAGGTTGGACACTAATGGTTATTAGTTATTGGTGATTGGTTCTCGAAATTTACGTTGATGTTCCCCTTACGTAGTGCAAAAGCGCATATAATAGAACGTGTATTGGAGGAAAAAATTTTTTCTAGTTTATGGTGTTCCAAAATTTATTACAGTATTGCCCGAAATATACAGTACTGAAACTAAGTTGGCGGTGTTTTTATGCGTGCGCTGCCACACTCAAGTTAGCTAGTATAGACCTGTCAAGTAAACCTCAAACAAGTAATTAGTAGGGCCTAATTGTTAAAAATGGTGTTAAGTACAGAGGAGAAAGTGTTTCTGGTAGAGCATTATTTTCGTTCATACGGAATCGGCCGACATAATGGTGCAAGTTTGCTATACGTGTCTGATCAATTCACACAAAGGTTTAATAAACGTTCTCCAAGTAATGCTGTAATTTTGAAGGTTATTGAAAAGTTTAGAAATACAGGTAGTGTATTGTGCCAACGAAAAGGAAACTCAGGGCGTCCCAGAACAGTTAACAACAACAATAACCATGAACGTGTTTTGAGCAAATCTTAGAAAATCCGAAAGTCAGCCAGGCAAGGACAGCGTTACAACTTGATTTAAAAAGAACTTCCTTTCAAAGAATCCTGAAGGAGCTGGGTACATTTTCGTATGTGATTCAGGTACATCAACAACTACATCCTCGGGATTATCGCAGTAGAGTGGAATATTGCGCCAGAATTCTCGCGTTACAGTATGAAAATCCTGAATTTTTGAAAAATGTTTGGTTTTCAGACGAAGCACATTTTCACTTGTCAGGCTATGTGAATCGTCGCACAAATCGATTTCTGGGCTTTGCCAGACCCGATGAGGTTCAAGAGGTTCCTTTACATAGTGAAAAGTGAGTGTCTGGTGTGCTGTTTCCGGACACGGAATCATTGGTCCGTACTTTATCGAAGAGAATGGTAGGCAAGTCACACTTAATCAACAGAGGTACAGACAAATTTTAACACGATTTATCCCTGATCTACGTCAATTCTGTCGTGCACGTAACTTGGCATTTCGAAACCAATTTTTTCAGCAGGACGGGGCAACTTGCCATACTGCTGCCGCAATTCGTCAATTTCTTCAAGAACATTTTCCAAGCAAATTCATATCACGATTTACTGACTTCCTTATCCTTCACATTCTCCAGACCTCACACCTCCAGACGCATACATTTGGGGCATGGCTAAAATTCCGTTTTCAAACGGGCACCACAAACCATCGATGAATTAAAGGATGCCGTTAGAGTCTTCTTCGCAGCCCTGAGAAAACCCTTATTCAATAACATGACCAGAAACTTAGAACATCGTTATGAAGTCTGTCTCGAACGAGGAGGTGCACATTTAGAACATATAATAAAGTGTCAATAATATGTATTTTTTAAATATACAAAACAATTACAATTTCAGTACTGTTTATTTCGGGCAATACTGTATTTGTGATAATGGCTCACAATTTAGTGGTAGAAATTTCAAGGCAGTATGTAAAAAATATGACGTTCAAAAAATTTGGTTTAATGCAGTTTACTCTCCCCAATGTAATTTTGTAGAGAGGATAAATAGAACAGTCGGAACAGCTATACGTTCGTATATTAAAGAACATGATACTTGGGACATAGAGTTACCCCAAATTCAGTATGCGATTAATTCTGCAAAACATCATGCCACTGGTTATTCGCCAAATTTCTTAGTTTTTGGTAGACATGTTCCTGTGTCTGGAAGATTTTATGGTCTTGATGTGGAACCCTCAGTTGATATTGATTTTATTTCTAGTGATAGACCTTCGTATGTGTCAGATCATCAAGGACTATTTGATATTTTTATAGACGTACAGAAAAGGTTACATTTAGCTTACATGCAGTCAAGTAATTCATATAATTTAAGGAGACGTAACATTTCTTTCGAAGTAGGTGACAAAGTTTGGAGGTCAAATAAAGTTCTTTCGAAAGCAAGTGATAAGTTTACAGCTAAGCTTGCGCCAAAATATGTTTTGAGTATTGTTAAAAAGAAGGTTTCGAATTTAATTTATGAATTGATTAATGAAAATGGTTCAAGGGCAGGCAGATGGCATGTTAAGGACTTAAAACCTTATTCAGAGTTCAGTGGTGATATTGAAAATGAGAACGTTTCTGAACATTAATTAGTGTTGTTGATATATTTAATGGTTGATAGTAGGAATTATTTCTGTCTTATCTTTTAGTAAAGGATTTAAATATTGTATTGGAATACTGTTTGGTAGTCTAAAAATTTTAGATGTTGGATAAGAAGTATAAAAAGAATTTTTGTAGTGCAGTAAGGTTGATACTAGACTGTGCTGATATTGTTAGTTGCAAGTTATTCATTTGAGTCAAGATAAAAAGTTACATGTTTCCGTTTGTCAAATGATTTCATTTGTCGTATGATTCTTTAGTTCAAGGTTATAAAGGAATATATAGGTATTCTTATGATTAAAGTGTTTGATAAATAAAGTTGTATATATTTGGTTATTATTTTCTTTTGGATTTATGATTAAAGTATTTGATAATTATATTGGGAATCAAGTAGTTTGAGTCCATATTAAATATTGGTTGAAGGTCAATATTGTTAGTAACTTTGATAGTTATGTTTAATTATGAATATTGCGTGAGATAGCAATGTTCTATGTTTAATATGAATATTGTGTGAGATAGCAATGTTCTATTTTGTTCATTCATGCGTGAGTGAGATTTGTGAGAAGTAAGACGTGGTGACGTTTTACTTGTCTCTTCTGGGAAAGAGATATTTCTACATTTTGGTTGCATATACATGCGGTAGATTGTTGAACGTTAGTGATTTCAAGACATGGTTGCCGTTTTGAAGTTATGTTTGTCGTGGATCTCAAAAGTAGTGAGAGTCCTTTTTTTCTTTTGTAAATATGTAAATTACGGTTAATATAGTAAAAATATGTTTGTCATGACAATTTGATATTTTCATTAAGGAATCATAATACGGCAGTATTATATGTTTTGTTGTTTAAGTTTCGAGTATAAATGAGTGATATAATTACCCCGAATATGATTAAACGATAATGACACCCTACCGATTAAGACTTCCCGAATTTGTCCCCTTGTGGCGTATAGTACGCGTAGTTACTCGTCACTCATTTTCAATTATGTTGTATCTTAAGTGGTAATTTTGTTTTAGTTTGTAAAATTAATAATAATAAGTTGTGAATATGTAAAATAAATTCAAAAAATTCTTCGCATCTATTCCAGAATTTTTTCTCTTAGAAAGAGGCAGTGTAGCAATTTTATTTTCCACCTAATATATATCCGTATAATTAATCCTTTTATTAAATATTAAATAATATAATACATTATAATGTTATCCAATCCACTTAATTTAATAACATCGATTGTCCAATAAAGTAATAGCAGTTTATTTAAATTAAAAATTAATTTCTACGGAGACAATATAAAAGCTTTTGTTTTGAATCCTTCCTATAGCCCCCTCTACTCAATAACTGCAAGGTAACTTTGTTACCGGGCGGCAACAAACTTGGCCCGCACTTCTAACACAGCTGGGGTTAAAGCAGGTCGAAAATTGTTCTCAGGAACGATGTCCTTCATTGATTTTTGGTGTTGGAAGCATGCACGATGGAAGATTGCAAGTGTAAGCCATCTTCAAAATTGTTTTGGATGGTCCATTTTTGTTGAAACCAGTCGTGAAGAACGATGAAGTTTTGTTAAAGGACCATTAGGAACAGTAAGTGAATTTGTTTCTATAACAATATTAATTAAAATTTTCAGTGTAACTTTGGGAATAATTTAAATTAAAATATATTGCAACGTAAATTATAAATAAGCCACTTTTCTGAATGGTATTCATGCGAAATTAATGAAAACAATTCTATTCTTGTATAATATGGAATCACATATATAATTTATTCAAGTTAATTACAAACAACATTTGCTTTCTTGTGGTGTGAATTACTCCTGGAACATCTGTAGATTGAAACGCAGATAATGGAGGCCAAGTGACGTATTTTTCAGTATGCAGCGCAGCTGTTTGTTTAAAATGGAATATTCCGTTGTCAATACATACGTCAGCTTTCAAGCAGGTATTTAGGTGCAATTTGGAGTTCTGGTATGTACAAAAAATTATGTTCGTATGTTGTTTGAACTGTCGACGTAGAAACGAGATAAATTTTACTTTAACCGACTTGTGTTAACTTTGAACAGGTCAAGGACAGACCTCAATTATATTTTTCGTAGTTATACGATATGAATCTGTAATTTGTTCCTACATAATTCTTTTATTAACTCAATGAAACATCAAAAGATGTCACTACTAATTAGATAAAGTAAATTCTTATAACTTTGAACCTTTAGAAATTAAATTTCTACATTTGATATTTTATGAACAATTATCTGTAATATCTACTGTAAAATTAAGGTAGATCTACCATAATTAACTCTTTCTATAAATAAGCAATTTTATGCTTTGTCAATTTGTTATATAAACCTCATTAAATAGTAATTGGTACGGATATATTCAGTACCATTGTAATTAACTCTTTCTAATTTAAATTAACTTATAAAGGAAGACATATTTTTTGTAGAAAATTACTTTATTGGATACCAAAAGAATAGATTCTTATTTTCGGACTAAAAACTATCTTTTATTTAAGAGGAATGAAAGTCGATTCTGATTGTATTTAATTATTTTTGAGTTTGAATGCACAAACAGTGCTTTTCTTTGTTTAATTTGTTTACAGGTGCAATGGAGGATTGCTAAGGTCAAAGTCGAGCCATAAGGTAAAGATACTTCAAAGATTAGGAGGTCTTTAAAATTATATAGCGGTTATAGGAGAAAGGTTTCCGCATTAGCCTTGTACAAGGGACTTGTATTAGGTCTCCCCAGTATAAAAAAATACGGTGGCGCCTTATTCTTATTACTAGTGGTCGCAATTACACCCCGACCCACAGCTCATTCTCTACCCAGAGCATATAGTTCGACTAGCCGCTATACCTTCGAGATTTCCTCAACATAGAGCCACCTTCCATCCGAACTTGCCGTGGGCTCCTTTTTAATTATCGGAAATTCTCTTTAAACTAAGTTTAAATTTTTCGAGAAGGTTATAATTGTATAAATATATTTTCCCTTTATAATGCTATAAATTAATTGTTTAAAAAATATCGACATTCTACAGGTTATATACATGTCAAATTTTATTGCCAGTGGCCATTTTGAATGCAATCTTTATTTGTTTTAATTTCCAATATTAAAATCATGAACTATTTTTTATAAAATTTCGTGGTTTGTGTGTAATTATCTATGACTTTTACTGTTTTGTAGTAAAACTACGCAATAAAGTGCAATTTGAGTGATTCATGAAATATATGTTGGATATTTCTACTAATACAATTACGAGTTTCTTCTAAAACTAACTTTTAACTATACCTTATGTGAAGTTTATCACTTGGTACCTCCATTAATTTATAAAATTAACAATTTCTGTTGTAAATTTCGAGAACCATGACATTAAAGATTTACAATTTCTCCTTATCTCTAACGATTAACAAGCAATCAGGTCTGTCGTCTTACATTTAATTAAAAATTTACCGTGTATTCTCCACCCTTATTTGAATAGTTTACTTTATCTGATATTTTTCTGTTTCTTCCTGAACGTGTTGGCGAAGGTCTGTTGTCTTTATCGTTTTCAACGTTATTCCTTATTGTATCTGGTGTATTGAAAATATTTCTAGTTCTACCTTCATGTAACTGTCAACCGTATAATTATTTTAGTATGTCTGTGGTAGATATTTGTCTTTAAAATTACTGATGGATATATTGAAGTTTGTGTTATCGTTCGAGTGGGCGGCGTCTGAAAGCATGTAGGCTTGGCTTGATTATTTGTTTAATAAATAAAAGCAAAAATAATTATAAGTTTCAAAAATACATAAAAATAAGTAAAATTGAATAATTTTAACAGTTTGAGCAGTTCGGATGTCTTCGGAGATCTTCGGAAGGCTTCGGAAGGCTTTATGGTTGCTTGTGGAACCAAAAATAAATTTAAACACTTATGGAATGAATGTATATACAGTTTAACGAGATGTAAATGTCTTCGTAGCTCTTCGGAAGGCTTCGGAATTTGCTAATGAGGCCCAGTGAGAACGCGAACAACGATAGTTAGGAAATATGTACAGTTTGAAGAGGTCCAGACGTCTTCGGTGGTCTTCGGAACTCTTCGGAAGACTTCGTGTTTAAATTGTAGGTCAACGTTACGTTACAATGAATTATAATATGAAATCAAAAACTAATAATTGACAGTATATACAAGTATAGACCGTTCAGAAGTTTTCAGTTGTCTTCTGAACTCCCGAGGAGGATGAAGGGTCGCACAATTTAGTTTGTCGGGAAACTGCAGAGGCGCAAGGAACAGGTGCCGATAAGGCAATTTTAGTTCATGAGGTTGTCAGGGCTCTTAGGAGAATGAACCCTAAGAAGGCGCCGGGGCATGACGGAATCGCCTCATACGCAGCTCTGGAGGCGTGCCTGTTAGCCCCGTGTGTCTTTGCCGGGTTGTTTAATCTTTGTTTAGAGAGGGGCGTATTTCCGCGTTGCTGGAAAATCCAAAACGTAAAATTTATCCCGAAACCCAAAAAGGCGGATGCGTCAGATCCAGGCAGCTATCGTCCAATTAGCTTGCTACCGGTGCTGGGGAAAGCTTTAGATCGCGTTATGACTACGCGAGTTGAGCACTTAGTGCGAGACAGCGGCGGTTTTAACAAACGACAGTTCGGTTTTATGAAGGGAAAGTCGACTATCGACGCATTAGAGTTCATTGTTGGTGAAATTAAGCAGGCGAGAGATGCTAAAGAGTACTGTGTCGTTGTTGCCTTAGACATTTCAGGAGCATTTGATGCTGCCTGGTGGCCATTAATCGTTAGCGAGTTAGATCGTAGGGGTTGTTCACAGAACTTAATGTCTTTAGTCAAGAGTTATTTCTCGGGACGATTGGCACAGGTTGAAATACCGGGTGAAGTTTTGTCGCGCGAGGTGGAAAGGGGATGCCCGCAGGGGCCATGCTCTGGTCCCACATTTTGGAAATTGTTATACGACAGCATCTTTAGGGTCAAATTACCCACAGGATGTTCAATTGTCGGGTTTGCGGACGATACGCTTCTAATTATCAGATCGCGATTATTAATGGATATGCGTACAAAACGAAACGAGGCTCTGAATAAATTACACGAATGGTCACAGAACGTAAAACTAAAATTTAACACGTCGAAGTCGGAAGCACTTTATTTCGGTACAAAACCCGGTCAGCGACCTCCTAGGCTAGAGATAGGAGCGGAGAAAATACCGTTCAAGGAAGCTATTACATACCTCGGGGTAAAAATTGACGTTAAGTTAAATTGGAAAGCTCACGTGCAGCACGTCAAAAGCAAAGGAAGCGAAATAACAAATAAAATGATGGCGGCGGTAAAAATAAACTGGGGTTTCAGGGGCGAATCGCTGAGGACGGTCTATGCCGGAGCAATTGAGAAGGCAATGCTGCGGCGTTTGTCGTGTTTAAGCAGGAAAGGGAGATGTTTTGGTTTCAAACCAAACTCGCGAACTGGAGCACTATCTTCCAGTGCGAATTGGTAGCCAGACGAGAGGCTATCGATTACATAATAAATCACACAGGCAGAGACGATTATTATATAATCAGCGACAGTAAATCAGCGCTGACGGGATTAACTAACATGAACATCTCGACAGACCTCCAGGCGGACGTCTGGAAAATAGCGTTTCGACGTTTAAAGTTCTGTTGGGTTAGGTCGCACGATGGTAACGTAGGAAATGATAGGGCTGACGAATTAGCTAAAGAGGCCGCGACGGGCGACTTTCGGATATCACATTCGTCGATACCGAGGTCTTTAATCAAAAGAAAACTGCGCGAAAAATCAATTCGACAATGGGAAGAGAGGTGGAACAACGATGCCACGGGCAGGTTGACCCACAAATTCATACCGAGCATAAAAGCCAGAGGTAAGATCGAGGTTAAGCTCGATCACAAAATGGTGCAGTTGATAACAGGGCACGGCGCCCTGAAGGCGTATTTACAAAGGTTCGGTTTAACCAACAGCGACCGTGCGAATGCGGTGAGGGAGCGGAGAGCGCAGAGCACGTGCTCTTCGACTGCCCGCTTGAGGCGGGAAATCGAGGGTTGGCTGATAGCAAATTAGCTATCCTAGGTCTGGCATGGCCAAAGATCCTAGAGGAAGTCGGGGAAGTGGTTAACCAGAAGGCGTTCTGGACAGCCTTAAAAGAATTTGCGGGAAGGGTCGCGAGATTAGACAATCAATGACAACCGCGTGTAAAATTCGGTGGGGTTGGTGGGAGGATTGGAAAATATTAGATTGACTTTGCGTGAGTAAGGATACGAGCATAGATATAAACAAAACCTTATAACCTTTACTTATTTGTTTTGATTTAGTTTAACGAGAATTTCCGAATATTAAAAAGAGCCCACGGCAAGTTCGGATGGAAGATGGCTCAACGTTGAGGAAATCTCAAAGGCAAAGCGGCTAGTCGAACTATATGCTCTGGGTGGAACATGAGCTGTGGGTCGGGGTGTAATTGCAACCACTAATAATAAGAATAAGGCGCCACCGTATTTTTCTATACTGAGAAGACCTGATACAAGTCCCTTGTACAAGGCTAATGCGGAAACCTTTCTCCTATAGCCGCTATATAATTTTCAAAGACCACCTAATCTTTGAAGTTTCTTACCTTATGGCTCGACCTTGACCTTAGCAATCCTCCACTGCACCTGTGAACAGATTAAACAAAGAATAGCACTGTTTGTGCATTCATACTCAAAAATAATTAACTTCAATTGGAATCATCTTTCATTCATTCTAAATAAAAAATAGTCTTTAGTCCGAAAATAAGAATCTATTCTTCTGGTATTCAATAATGTACTTTTATACAAAATATATTTCTTTCTTTATATGTTAATTTAGATTGTGAAAAATTAATTACAATGGCACTGGATAAGATCAGTACCAATTACCATTAAATATAGTTTTATTTAACGAATTGACAAAGCATAAAATTGCTTATTTATAGCAAAAAGTTAACTAGGGTAGATCTACCTTAATTTTTACAGTAGATAATTACAGATAAGTATTCATGAAATATCAAATATAGAAATTTAATTTTTAAGTGCTCGTATTTGTAAGAATTCACTTTTTCTAACACGTAGTGACATCTTCTGATGTTTCATTGAGTTAATAAAAGAAAGAGGTAAGTGAAAGTTACAGATTCCTATCTCATAACATCGACAAATATAATTGAGGTCTGTCCTTGACCTATTTAAAGTTAACACAAGTTGATTAAAGTAAAATTTATCTCGTTACTACGTCCATAGTTCAAATAACATACGAACACAATTTTTTGTACATACCAATCTCCGATTTGCACCAAAATACCTGCTTGGGAGCCTACGTCAGCATTGCACCACGGAATCCTCCATTTTAAACAAATAGTTGTGCTGCACTCTGAGAATCACATCACTCGGCCTCCATTTTCTGCGTTTTAATTTACAGATGCTACAGGAGTAATTCAAACCACGAGAAAGAGCGAACGTTGTTTGTAATTAAACTGAATAAATTATATATGGGATTCCATGTTATATAAGAATAAAATTGTTTTCTGTAATTTCGATTGAATACCATTCAGAAAAATTGCTTTCTATAATTTTAGTTGCATTATAATTTAAATTGCATTACGTATAAGTTTTATTATATTTTAAATTCCATTATACTTTTAGTTGCATGTTCCTAACGGCCCTTTAACAAAACAATTCCTCGTTCTCCACGAGTTGTTTCAACAAAAATGGACCATCTAAAATAACTCGCCGAGATGGCATACTCTTTTTAAACTTTATACGTACATGCTTCCAACACAAAAAATCGTCAAAAAACATCGTTCCTAAGAACAATTTCGACCTGCTTATCCCCACAGCTGTGTTAGAAGTGTCGTCAAGCGCCTTGCTGCCTGGTAACAACGTAACTTCGTAATTTCCGAATAGAGGGGGCTCTAGGAAGGATACTAAACAAGAGCTTTTATCTTGTCACCGTAGAAATTAATTTTTAATTAAATGCTATTACTTTATTGGACAATCGGTAATATTTAATTAAATGAATTGTAAAGCATTATAATGCATTATACTATTTATTATTAAATAAAAAGATTAATCATACGGATATATATATTAGGTGGAAAAAAAAATTGCTACAACCTGATATTAAAAAGAACATGATAATTATACCCAAATGTCCAATATGCACGAGAAACTCCCACACCATTAATACAATCACTGCCTATCTTCATAATTATGTGCGGAAAATCGGGAAATCGGGAATAAATAATAACAAATAAACACTAACAAATAAATCAGAAATCCTCATTAAATTAAATCAATAAAATAAACAAAGATAATAAAATAGAGTGAAACCGCGCATCCCCCCAGGACTTGAAAGTGAAGTGATAGTGATAGTGATTGTGATCCCCCACCCAGAACATTTAGTGCATACCCACCAAGACTTTAGCAGTGCACCCCATCTTCTCCTTAAAAGTAAGTTACAGTTAGATGTAGGCAGACGACCAGATCTTCGGATGCTGGAGAATTTATTATCGAGGTAAGACTTAAATTGTGGCGGCTGTACTCGCACAAGCATTGATTTACATTAATTAGTAGTTTTTGAAATAATTTAACAAACACGTTTTGTGCGTAATGGCGCTAGCCGACATAATGCTTGTGCGAGTGCACCTGATAAATAGGGTGATGCTTTTGCTATTTTGTGGACTGCTATATGCTTAACGCTTATTAGACATTTATTTATATATTTATATATATATATATATATATATATTTATATATATTTTATATTTACACTTTATATTTATTAGCATGTATTGTAGTATTTTGTGGCATATTTGTTTTGTTTGACCTTCTGTCGCCATTTTGGTTGCAGTATATATTTGGGAAGGAAGAGTAGATTTGTGAAGATTGTAATCATAATATAAATCAGTTAGGGAATGATAGGGAAAGCTAGGGATGGATTTAAATTAGTTAGCTAGATTTGGATAGATTTAAGACGACCCTTCAGGTCGCACTGGTAAGCAGAGCCGGCGTCTGCTATCCGGTATTACGGATCCCTCCCCCTCTCATTTTTTGTGTCTTGTTGATCGGGCACACTTCACAGTCAGCGCTAGGGATACCATTTTTTAAACCCTGTTTTTAGTTTTTGTTTCAGTTTGTCAGTTTTTTGTTTAGGGTGGATTAACTATGAAGTTAGAATGAATTAGAAGTACGATTATTTTCTCGTTTAAACCCAATGTAGTACCTCCGGGTGGAGCATTGGGGACGTGGCCGCAAGTATAGCGGCCCTTATTCAAATTATAATGTCTTCTGAACTCTTCGGACGGCTTCGTGGTCGTGGTGACTTAAGCCTCGTCGAGTGCGTCGTCGTTGAACTCAACGGGGGTTGTCGTTTTGGAGGTAGAGTTGACAGACGCAATCACAATAACGACTTGTCGGTGAAGTATGGAACGGTGCTTCACGTCCATACGTAGTTTGCTCACCATTGATTGATGAATTATAATGACGTACCCTAGGTACGGCGCGGACAGCGTCACCGTCGAAGGATACGCAGACTATGGAGAGCACTACGGGCTAAAGTATAGCAGGCTGTGGAGAGCGCTGCTGGTTGAAGGTTTTACAGGCTTTGGGGAGCAAACGCACGGTGATTGCTTAGGCTATGGTGAGCACTAACGAATGTCTTTTGAAGAATTTGCAATTATATTTATACACTTCCATTTCCTATTCTTCCTGTGTTGAAAAACGTTAATGATGTCTTTAACCAATGAAATTGTGTTTTTTGAGTTTTGAATGTAAAATAATCTCCAAATTTAGTTTGTCCAATGAACGTACAGATTTTTGGGTAGCATAAAAAATGAGTTGAAAGTTCTCGCGATTCTTAGGTTTGTTCGGTGTTCAGCTTGTGTACTTTAATATAGTCAACTGCAATTCTGTTAGTCTGTTCTGTGCTCAGCTCGGGTGCGGTGATATAGTCAACATTTGTTGTACTGACTTTTTCTCATTTTCTTAACGCAATGGAATTGAAGGTGGCCGTGTTACCTTTGTCAGATTTTCTTATTGCAGCGAATGCGCTCGCTAGGAAGATGATCTATTTAGACTATTTGGACCAGAGTTATTTTTAATTATTGACGTGTTGGAATAGGGTTTATCTTATCACTAACATGTAGATGGTCCTTCAGACCGATCTATTTTAATAGGGATATTCTCTAGTCCCTACCATTTATTTAGGTTGATTATCCTAAAACTCTACTTTTCTTACCTTTCTATCTCCCTCTAAACCTTTTTTTTTCACTTAGTCCTGAGACAACCGCCATCATGTAAGAGTGGAGCTCCCCCACTCCGGGCTGCTGACTACACTTAACGCGGCTCCGTGGCATAGTTGGTATGCGTGTGACTACTATGTCCAAGGTCCCGGGTTCGAATCCCGATACGGTCAGGCGAGCATTTTTCACAAAAATACGCCCTCGTTCGAATGAGAGATAAAATGGAGGTCCATTGTGTAAGTGTGGTCACGCATGTTAAAGATCCAACAAGAGTTTCGCAAAATTCAAAATTTCCGGGTAAAAAAACTTGCTTTCTGGCCAATGCAGTACCTTCGGGTGAAACGTTGGAAAATAAAATGTAGTGTGACTACACTTAGACTAGACCAGTAGTGCTTCGCTATCCACCGTTTTTTTTCTTTTGCTTTCGGTCTATGAGAACCCTTTTTTCCCTCTTTTCTAACTAATTGCTTTGAAGCTCCAAATATGCCAACTCCCCCTTTTATCTTTTCTACTTCCTTACTTTTTCGTTTGTTTTTAAGTCGCTGCATAGTTAGAAGATTGTTACCTCACGACATTAGGCCGTGAGCGTGCTGGACCTTCGTCTAACTTTGTATCGCCACAGTCTTACAATGGCTCTAGTTTAAGCTGTCAACAGGGAATTTGGCCTACACTCTGATTCTCTCTTAATAGACGCTGGGGTGCAGGGACTACATCCCCATTTCTACCTGGTCCCTTATGCCTGATCTAACCTCGAAACACAATTTCTCGACCGCCATTTGCAGCGTCACTTTTTGAATGGCATTTTCATGGTTCTCCCATTAATCATTTAATCCCTTATATTACTTTATTCTGAACAACTATCCTTAAATTATAAAATATAAAGCAGCGGTGCTGGGGGTTCGTGAAAATTGAAAAAGCACGGTTAAGACAGCTAATACGTATACGTTACCATAAAGAACAACAAAAATTGTTCAAATAAGTGATTATATTGTTCCCGTATTCTATTATGTTAAACTGCGTTTCGTTTTATTTGATTTAGGTTACTTGATTTCTGTCAAATTGAATTTAAAAAGGGTTTATACACTAGTCGAAGTGGAAATTACATCGAGCAACTAACTTTTACGATTATAATGCTCTTCGTCATTCTGGTTCACATAAAACTATTAAATCAATACGAATCACTTAACGGCTTACGTAGTGTATTTAAAGTTACCCTATCAGCATTTCAATCAGTCACTTTCCTCTCACTTAACTTCCTTTTTCCTTGATTTGAATCCATAATTCTTCATTTACTTGTCCTAACATTCATACTCATTCTTTTAGACCTTCATGAGATGGAGAGTAATGACGGCATTTCACGAAGTTGGCGTTCTTTACCTGGAATCTTGTGTGTGTTTTCTAGCAGCATGCAACGGTCATTTCTCACTGAACTCTCAGGCAATTTTCCGTACTCTGGACTGTCTCGAACTAAATGACTTCGGGCTTTGTTACGGTCACATTTGACTTCCTGTATCCCGCCGACATTTTCATTAGTAATTTGTTATAAGGTTATGGTTGTCTGCTTCCTTAAACTGTATGGTTTGTCTATTAGAAGAAGCTTTTCTGAACTCTGAAAATATGTCATTGTAAAGAGTTTTTTTGTAAAACGTAGATAGAGGTTCACACTTACGCCATAAAGAGTATATGCTAAAAACTATAATAGGTTTTGATTATAATTGCTATAACGACGCGGTACAAATGATTGAATCGGTTCATCAAAGTTTAAATTATATTTCAGTAAAAAAATTGTTCAGTTTGTGCTACGTTTGAGTGCAGAAGATTTTCACATTAAGGTTCACACTTGCTGTAAAGTTTTTAAAAAATATTGTAAAGCTTTTTCCAAATAATAACTATACCATCAAATTTAGCAATCAGTTTCAAAGGTCTCGTCTATTGCGTGAGCTGAGATACACAAAGGTACCATCAAATAATTTTTAAATTTTTTATAAGATCTACATATAAAAGGGGAATTACAGCAATCGCACAGAAATTTAAGCAAAAACGCTTTAATCAATTTGCACATAAATGCTGTCGGTATTGTATGAGTAGTTGCGTACATAAAATTTTGGAGCAACCATTCTAATATAAAATAACCATATCTAAACATCCAATATATAAAGTAATTAAACAACCTTCCAATTGATACTCTTATGCTCTGGCCAACAACTACGACAACCGGTATTAATTCGAAGGTTACAGGTTCAACTCCTGTTCGAAACTCTACATTTTCTGTCTAATTACCAGCTTGAATTGAAATGATTATTTAGGCTTTGCATAGAAATCTAAATTATAACTTCATTTTGTGGATTTAAAAATCAAGTGTGTGACATACTTTTATGCTTTTTGTGGTAATTCGTTTTTCATTCACCTAGCTTCTGTTTCTATTCAAAACCTCATCCTGTATTTTTACCTCGTCACAATAGTACGCGCAATCATAACATTTCCTTCAAATCTATTCATTCTAAAACGAAAATCTATTCGATAAATTAAAATATCAATACTTTGTTTTAGGTATCCGTTAATTTGTTTAGTGATGGATTCGAACCGAACCGAACCGAACCTTGCCCTAGGTTTGGTTCGGTTCGAAAACTTTTTAGTCCGGTTCGGTTCGAAAAAATATATTCCGGTTCGATTCGGTTCGGTTCGAAAAAAACGAACTGAACCTCGAACCGAACCGAACCGGTTCGACATTTTGATATTTCAAACAAATAGTGCGTCAACTACAACAATTTAAATGTTTAATGTAGTTTTTGTATTTAGTAATTGCTACTTTCAAATAAACCCAATATTAATTTTAGTAGCATAAATCATATTAATACTATTTGTCCAGGTTTGATTTTTCGATACGTACTACACTTCGTACAATACAAGAATAAAGAAACTGTGCTTATATAACAATTCGTATTTAAATAAATTCTTACAATAATCGTCTTAAACACTTAATATAAAAACATTGAAAAAAGTTCATACATATCTGCAAAATTCTATACCTTGACTTATTATTTAAAATCATTGTATTGCTTCACTTTATTACTATATATATATATATATATATATATATATATATATATATATTGATATGACAACGTTGTCCGCCGGGCGTCGATGTAATAAGCGTCCAGTTTCCTGCTGTCCGCCACCGCTCTGTGTCTTTCTCTGATATCCTAATTTTAATTATGCCACGGCTAACTCAGTTTAACTCACACAGAGTGGACAACGTTACGATGATCAAATAAATTAACCCCTTTTCCCTAAAAATTTTCCTGTTTAGAATAATAAAACGAAGTCCATCAATATTTGTATAGTGAGAAGAAAATAATATCTACACTTCACAGTTGAAAAATAAATCCTTGAATCAATTTATAATATTTAGATTATTTAATCCCCAAAATTGTATCTCCTTTCTTTAATTTAATTTAAAACCACCAAAAATGATACTATTACTGGAAAATCTAGAACGTTCAAGACCCTTTCTCTTTTTACGTAAATTTTTACGTATGAAATATTTTTGTTGACTCCTTACAAAATATAGAAAATATAGTTAATGTTCAAATAAAAAAAATGAAATAATGCCTTATTTTAGGTAGCCCTGACCTGTAGTTTTCCCGGTGTGTCCTTCCTTGTTTTCTCCTTTGATCTGCTGCTACGTGTTGTAGATCAATACACCTTGATTACCTTTAATCGAGTAGCTTCTTTTAAAACAATGCTCTGCCTTGAACTTTCTCCCGTGAATTTGAACCAATAATTTTCATTAATTTGTTTCCAAAATTTACTGAGTGCTTATCTGCTTGTCGTCACCTAGAGTTGTAGTAACCTGGAGCTTGCTTAGTGCAACTTAGAAGTAACTTGGACGTTACTTAGAATTTTCTTTGTCTTGACTTAGAGGTAACTTAGAGCCCTACATTATAAATATTTAACCTAAATTAATTAATAATGTTTCTACTCACGTTTTCCAGCAAACGGCGATACTTTTTCATCTATTTTTACTATAATTTATTTTAAAATATAGTATAACACTTTTCACAAATTTTAATTATTTAATTTAAATATTAGTTCGACGCGTAAATTTTTGAGTAACAGTGACGCAGCTTCTGCGTGGTTCTATTCGAGACTGACTCTTATCAAACTCTGGGCGTTATATAGTCTATCCCTATCTAAAATTCATTGGTTTATCTGAACTGTCGTTAAAAGATTGCAGTCAACCAAAGGTTGTTTTGGGTATTTCTATGGATTTTACAAGTTTATTTCTGATGGAACGATTCAGTGATCACGTATACTCCTAATATTTCTTTTATTCGTCGATCTTTGACCGCTTGTTTTGGTATTATTACTGAAAATTTTAATTTACCTTGGCCTTTAATTAAGCTTATGGTTCTTGTTTGTGTAGATTAAGCTTTTTGGGAATCGAACAAATTTCATGAATAAAGTCACGTAGCATAATAGATGTACATCAACATACTTTCGTTTATATCTTGTGTTTAAAACTCATTTCTTTTGAAATATGCGTTTTTCTATCAGAACGCTTTACTATCTTCTTTCATTATCGCATGCTTAATTTTAATAGATATTGCGTGATGATTTACTACCTTTTACCTTATTCGATGCGTATCTATTTATGAACGCTTCTTGATTTAGAATTATTTTAATTGCGTGTATAATTATTTCTCTGTTGAATATGTTTATATTATTGAAAGACATGCTCACTGGTATTGATTAAAGTTAATTGAGGTCCTTGTACAGGGTGTTAAATGTTTGTTTTTCGCATAATATGCGAATTACGTGTTTTTCATCCAAATTAAATGCAGTTTTCTAATTCCTAGTACTCTTTTCTTGTATTGCGCGACCACAACGATTCAATATACCCCTAAATAAACCCCTTATCATCAATGTAGTATAGTAAAACAATAGTAACACAATAGAAGGGGACCGAACTGCATCTAACAAGAAAGAACTGCGCCTATGATCAAAAACAACAAACATAGAAACAAGCAGAAAATTGTTGGAAACATGTGTGGAGCACAGAACAGTATGCCTATGAAATATACAGGCAGTAGGAAAAGCAGACAAAAAACGGTAGCAGTCTTTTGGAATGTTGTGCTTCAGATGTGTGAAGATGATAGCATGGGCAGACAAAGTTAATAACAGATATCTGTTGAAAAGGGAAATAAGAAAAATAGAAGGGCAGAATACGTTCTAAGGCATTTTTGGAGAATAGTACGGGATATATTACAAGCAGAGATAGGAAAAAGGAGGTAGATGTAGACCTAGATCAGATAGTGATAGATGCAGACTGTGCACATTTCAAGGAAATGTAAGTTAGTTCTTAGTAGGGAACAATAAGGGTACACGTCTAACCAGTTCCATGACTGAAGACCTAATGAAACAACGAAAACTACACTGTGGAGTATAAGGATTTCATGCGTTATAATATAATCTGCTAAATGATTGTAATAGTACCGCAAAATTCCTAGTTGTGGTTGTGTTTAAAGTGTCGTTTTAACGATGTGGTAGTGTCGTTTTTCACGTGAAGCTCTACGTGAACTTATCTATTTTTACATAGGAGACAAACAGCAACGTCAGAGTTAGGTTGTTGTGTGGACTTAAATTCATAATATTCCTGAAATTTGCTTTCTGGTGCTGATACACTTTTCTAACTAGACACATTTCTGACTTTTTTACATTTTCTGTTTTAGGTATATAATCTGGGTTCACTACACTATCGTCACTGTCATAGTCTGCCATTGTTTAAATTTTTACTTTAAGTCTTTCAAAATTCAAGTACGGGCAGTAACTAAGAAAACTTTTCAATCTTTTTCAATAAAGAAACTAACATCGACTGATAAGGCTTACAATTGGTCGGTCAAAACGGACAAATGCAACAGCAATAAAAATAAAATTGAAACCTTGCACTAGAAATATTAATATAAACCCATATTCTAGGGAAGAATCTTGTAAATCTATTTAAGTATTACTTCTTTTAAAAGACAATATTAGATGGTTCTCGCGGAAAGAATCGTAAATCTTTCAAACAGCGCTTACGATTTTCATAATAATATATAATAGTATTTATGGCACGGACATTATGTCTGCTTATTATTTGCATTATACTGTGTTATTTTATGTCGGCATTGATTAAAAGTTAAATTAAGATTAAAATTTCATATTACATATGCCGCCATGAGTCATAAACTTCAACTCTTGGTTTTGGGAGAAAGTTCGGGGTCATTTTTCCGGAGTATCGGCTACTTCTAAAGATGTTGGTGGTAATGACCACACTAAATAAACAGTAAATATTATGGTACCATGCGTTTTGTAACACCATTTGTTGAGCGATTATGTACAAAAGAAAAGGAGATTAGTTTTTGCTGCAGGGTCACATTTAGCTTGTTTTTAAAACCAAATTTTCAAAACCATTTCGAGTTACTTTAATATCTAATACTATTTATAAAGCATCAATTTGAAATAAAGAGCAATAAACAAAGCGAACTAATCTAGACGTGCGTCGATGACAAAATTTATTAGATATGTAACACTAATACCCATTACATTTTTTACCTATTGACTTAAAACTCAATGACCATGCACATTAGAAAATCGTTCTTTTTCTTATATGCTTGCGACTAGAGATTTTTAAAATGTGCATTTGGGAGAAATTGAGATTGACATGTTCTTAGTGAAAATTAAATTGTTAAACTAAATTTTTATTTAAAAAATCGAACCTTTCGAACCGAACCGAACCGAACTTTGAACTAGGTTCGGTTCGGTTCAAAAAATTTGCCGGTCCGGTTCGAGGTTCGGTTCGAAAATAAAATGTCCGATTCGGTTCGGTGTGGTTCGAAAAATCAAACCGAACCTCGAACCGAACCTCGAACCTGTTTGGTTCGTGTTCATCTCTAAATTTTTTAAACATTCCGATAACGTACAATTGCTTTCTCTTGTGTTTCCCACCTAAAGACTTGCTAAAATAAGGGATCCTACTATTAGTTGATAGCGTGTTTTCTAGTTTGCTAATCGTGCTTTGATAACGCGAGGTTTGCAGTTCAAACTCGTGTTATTTGAACCAATTTTTAATTTGATTCTTCAGCTTGTGCATTGAAATATTTTCTACAGCAATGCACTTTTTTTTTGTTCGACAAGTAGGAGGTAACTTGCATGTATCGGTGAGTTTTCCCGCGCTTACCCATTCTAATCAGATTCTCTTTTTACCTCTTAGCTGGAGGCCAAATTGGTTCTTTTTTATGTAGGCCCAACTGTTTGTTGACGTAGACCAACTGCTTTTGTCTGTAGACCACTGCTGCAGTTACGGTGGCAGGGTGAATGGATCCTGACTACCGTGGCATTGCTGTGCTGACTCACTCCCTACGGTTGCAAGATAAGCATCCTGGCGCATAAAGGTATGTAACTCGTTTTCTTTTATACACATCGAGGATTATTATTTATCAGCGGTTGATGTTGTGAAACCAGTTAGTACATGTTTAAAAGCTAGGTTCACTAGTGCTTCTGGTTATATTTCTTTAATTCTTACTATAACTTGGTCTACATTTAATACTTTAATTTAACACACTTGCTTTTGAGAAAATCTAAGCAATACTTTTCTTCAAAGACTTTTATTGCATGTTAGCTACGAAATGCGCACTTCGCGGATCCATTATAAAATTTGTCCTTTACAATATAACTTAAATTTAATACTTTTCTTTGTCCATGTGAATCAAGAAATTTTAATTTATTTTTATTGTTAATAGATAATCGTGGGCCACGTGCTTTTTTTTGGTTGTTTTGGTATATAGGTGAATCCCCCCATTCTACGCGTTTGGTGGTTAACCTGGTATTTACGTTTTTTCCTGCTACGTCTAGGTATGTAACATGTGTATAAGCGTGTGCGTGTACGCGTGCGTGCTTGCATGCGTGCGTGCAGTTATGTGTGCGTGCGTGCTGTGTACGTGAGTAAAAATTTGTTAACAAAAATAATAAAACAGGATAAAACTTGTAACTTTTATAATTTACAGCTGATACGTTTTGGTTTCATTAATCATTTTCTAAATTATTCTAAAAATATTACCTATGTAATAAATTATTTTATAAATACATACATGCCAGAAAGATCATGAGTAAAACAAAACAATACTAAGTGAGGTTATGTCAATAATTTCAAACATTTACTGTTAATTAATAAAAATAAATAACCACACACAAAATATTAATTTTGAAATATTTATCAATGTACTTAACTAATAATGTTTTATATTAAACGTTCCTAAAATGAACTAATTTAAGTGATGTTATCTTTTAATAACCTATTATGCGGAATGTTATAGCAAAATAAATTTGCAGTAAATAACAAATCTTCTCATGGCGTCGCGTTTCATGCCCCAAAGGCAATTCATATTAAAACAGTCTGCAATCTGAAATTTTGTGTACAAGAAAAGATTACTAAGATGTATCTCTAAATTAACTTTTATGAAAATAACAAAAGCGTATTTACCTAGCCAAATCGAGCTGATAGTTGTATATCCATTGGAAAACAATAACTTTATTACTTCATAAGGGGAAGAAACATCCTCTAAGCGGTTTCGGCTTTCTTGAGTCTCATCAGAATGGACTAGTTTCTAACAATCTTATGAAATAATCGAAACTATTATACGCCACGAGAAAGGTTTGTTATTTAGTGCAAATATAGTTTGCTACAGCATTCCGCAAATTTCAAGACACAACATACTTGAATAGTCATCTATGAAACTGCTATTTAGTTTCGAATCAACTTTTGTACTTCCACGCTTAGTAGTGTAGACATTTGCCACCTGATCGCGATATTGTTTACTCTTGCCATAGTACAAAGTTCCTTCGAACTTAAGTAGGGTATTTAGTGACGTTCTGGGCCCTCTTTTCCACCCGATTTACATGTAAATTCCCATAAGGTGGAAATGAGGAGGTGGAGGTAGAGGTAGGACTCCCACCTTGTGGACCGCCTTGTGGACTGGACCAAATAGCTTTCTTTGACTATATGTAAATCCCATAACGAGGGAAATGCGGAGATGAATTCCACATTTCCACACACATCTGAACCAAATAGTTTTCTTCGACTAGCCAATGCATCTTTCGAGATAAACCTATCTTGTTTGGTATCAAGTTAATATTAAATTTTTCTCAGCTACCCGAATTTCTAGGAATTTCTTAGATTGCATCATCCCCCAGAGAGCTACACTAATTTTAAGATTTCCTGCATGCAGCGATTTTATGACCGTCCATATAAATTTTTTAACCATCTGACACATCTTGTTAGTCTAGAATTTTATGCAGAATTTGAATATGCAAACAGATTTAAAATCGAACCACCCCTTACAAAGTTATACTTTAAAGCTCTCAAATCTCTAAATTGTGCTCTTTGCTCCCACATCTGAACCAAATAGTTTTCTTTGACTAGCCATTGCATCTTTCGGGATAACCCTATCTTGTTTGGTATCAATTAATATTAGATTTTTCTCAGCTACCTGAATCTCTATGAATTTTTCAGATAGCATCACTCCCAAGGGAGCTACCCCAATTTTAAGATTTCTTACCTGTTGCGATTTCTGACCGTCCGCATAAAATTTTTTATACATGCGATACATTAAGTTAGTCTAAAATTTTACGCAGAATTCGAATCTGTAAACAGATTTAAAATCGGACCATCCCTTACAAAGTTACACTTTAAAGCTCTCAAACCTCTAAATTTTGCTCTTTGCTCTCAAATCTGAACCAAATAGTTTTCTGCGTCTAACCAATGCATCTTTCGAGATAACCCTATCTTGTTTAGTATCAATTAATATTAGATTTTTCTCAGCTACCCGAATCTCTAAGAATTTTTTATATAGCATCATCCCCCAGGGAGCTACCGCATTTTTAAGATTTTCTGCATGCAGCGATTTTCTGACCGTCCTTATAAATTTTTTAACTGTGTGACGCATCTTGTTAGTCTAGAATTTTACGCAGAATCCGAATATGCAAACAGATTTAAAATCGGACCATCCCTTACAAAGTTACTCCTTTAAAGTCTCAAACCTCTTTAAATTGTTTTGCTCATCTATAACATATGCTTTAAACAACCATTTCCTTAGAAATCTGAACCGCAAAGATTTTAGAAATGAGTTCTTTATAAACCATAAGTGCTTAATATTTAAAATCATTTTTTCAAACAGTAATGTGCTGTTTTCAGAATATCGCAAAAACCCATGACACTTAAAAATTTTCTAATTTTAACATAATTACATGCACAATGCTAAATAGTTGGAAAATACGTAGACGAGAACAAACTAATTGCTTTACAATTATGTGACGTATAGTGAAAGTAGCCTTTCTTTTTTATTAATTAGCAGCTATATGATTTGAGAAATACAATAGATTTGCTCAATGCCATCCATTAGGAAATTCACCTATAATTGCTGGTGATTTACACAATATACTTTCTATTACGAGCTCGACTAGGAAAATGTCGCATTCAAGCAATCTGTGGTACTCCAAACAATCTATTACAAAAGCAGCAGAGGATATCCTGGATTGCTCGAGTTTCTATGCTGCTAGTAAAAAATATAATATACCTAGAACAACGTTATGCAGATATGTTAAAAGGTTGCAGAACGTGAAGAAATTACATAATTCCAACGATGCATCCAGAGATGTTATACCAAAAGTTAAAATACCTATACAAAATTATGATAACTTTGCTATTGCTAATGCAAAAGAGGATGGTAAACATGGTCCTTTGTTCCCGTCTAACATACGAGCTATATTCGTGGGACCATCGAGTTGTGGGAAGACCAACGCTTTACTATCTCTGATCTTGCACGAGCACGGTCTTAGATTCCAAAATGTCTATGTATTTTCGAAGAGTTTATATCAACCGAAATACGAATTGTTAAGAAACGTTTTTACACCATTAAAAGAAGAAATTGGGTACCATGAGTTTGAATTTTACGATGATTTGATCGAACCCGGAGATACCAAAGAAGATTTAATTATGGTTTTCGATGATATACCTGCAAACGAGCAAAGTAAAATCACTCAGTTTTTCTCGTTCGGTCGACATAAAGCAATAGATTCGTTCTATCTATGTCAAACTTACGCTAGCGCCTTAAAACATAGACTCAGAGATAACGCCAATGTAATCGCATTATGGAAACAGGATGACACAAACCTTCGCCATATCTTTTCGGATCATATAAGTGGTGATATGACATATGCGAAATTTAAAGAAATGTGCTTACAGTGTTGGGGTGGGGTGACTCAAAACATAATTTTATAACTATTGTGAAAAATTTTGATTTGGATAATGGTCGATATAGGAAGAATTTCGACGAGTATATAAATATTTGACATTATTCAAAAAAATAGTTAGTTCCCATCCAGGAAAAAATTGGTAAAGTATGTGCTTTCGGCTTTTAGTTTTAACTATTTACCTGTAAATTATTTGGAGATGGTAGAGGAGGTGGAAGATAGCCAAGATAAAATAAAAATCTTACACAAGTGCTACATTAAAGCAGGTAGTACATATTTTACACAATCTGCAACACCATATTCTACAATTCCAAAAGAATTAGTCATTTAGGAATTGGGTTTGATAGATACGCTTAAAATTCGCCGAGAGGTTGTACGACAACGCGTAAATATTGGCAGTAAACTCTACCCGTTTACGCTAAAGGAAATTGCCCCCATTGTGCATGCCATACGCTGTAAGTGGAAGGAAAAGACAACTGGAATTGGAGGAAATGGATGCCAAAAGGCGAAAATTGGACTACATGGGAAACATTGCGACATTACGCGTACAAAGATGTGTTAGACAAAGAACATGTTATTAAAGAAAATGAGGAAAAATTAAAAGATTATTTTATGTGCCGATGGATTGACTTAGCTACATCTGGTTTCTACAAGCTGTATGCATTTGTGGTTAGTAAAAAAGACTCTTTTAGTTATCTAGGCGTCCTTGCGAAAAAGGATGGTACTAAATCCGTATACTTTTTAAAAGGTTATACTAAAACGTATTTATCAAAATGGCAGATAACATAGACGACCTAAGGAATGCGGGTTTCGTAACCTTGGCGTACACCACACGCAAAGGGGTTCCGTTAAACATTGTATATTTGTCTAGTAAAGAACCTTTCGGATCATTTAAAACCGAGGGTCTTACAACCTATAACAGCCATATATTTCCAAAAGTAGTGGACTTGCAACTACGTAATAGTGAGTGGGAGAATAAGGATTTCCTCCAATACCAACAAAAAGAAGTCGATCAAGCTAACAAGATACGTATGCAGGATATAGTGGGAAAGCTGCGATTAAAAGATTTCACAAGCTGCAAGAATTACACGAAGGAATGGATCTGGTTGTCGGAGGAATCAAAGACTTTAAATATAGAGGCAAACTTCGGTACATTTTACAATTCGAAAACCTAGACGGTCTCTATGTATCAAACTATTGGCTAGAAAAGGAGATAGTGGACTTGGGTGTCGATTTAAATTTTAAGCTGCGAATAAAATTAGATAAAATTAAACCCACTCCAAACAAACATAAAGAAAGGACTGTCTTCTGTGTATAACTTTGTATTTAAAATTAAGTTTAAATGACTCCATGCTTGGTATTAAATATTTTTAAATTTTGTTATGTATAATGTCAGAATAAACATTTTATAATAGTATATAACATTGTTCTTTATTTATAAAAGGCTGTGACGTTACCCCGAAATAGCAGTTGCACAGAGAGGGTGCGCATGGGCAGGGCTGTGCATGCGCAGGGGTGCACATGGGCAAGGGGTGCTCATGGGCTGGGATGTGTCTAGGCGTACACGAGGGAAGCGGATGTTAAAAGTCACCAAGCATCCAATTCTTTATTTGGATGGTATCGAGTACTTGCCTGCGTATGTATCCGGAGTAAAAAATACGATTTGTACACGCAGCTTATAGTTTATCGAGGGAAGATGATAAAAGGTACATCATTCCTAATAGTACAACAATCTACGCATGGAGGTATAAAGATATAAGATAGTTGTTTATATTTGTATAGATTTTGTAAATCTATTGTGTATATTAGTTTTAAGATTCCATAATTTTTAAGTTCTTCTCCCACCTTTCCTTCTTCCAAATCCTTCCTGCTTCTATCCTGGTTGACAGAGTATACGTGTTATCTCCACGTGGTGCTCGCGGAACACAGCGGTTTTAGATTTCTCGCAAGATGGTTGGCTTAGGCATATGTCTTGTGTAGCAAAAAAAGGTTCTAAAGATGGAGTTAAATAAAGATGAGCAAAAATTAGTCTTTAAAAGGTATAACTTTGTATGGGGTGGTCCTATTTAAAATTTATTTACAGATTTGGGGTCCCTAGAAAAATTTAATATTAGTTGATACTAAACAAAATATATTTATCTTAAAAGAGTGACTACCCCGCGTATAATAAATACAATATAACACTTGTCGACAAAAGAGTTGTAGGGAAATTTAAAGACGAATTTAATGGGGGTCCAGTATTAGAATTTGTTGGTAGTAGGGCTAAGTCCTACTGTATTGTAAGCGAGAAAGATACGATTAAAAAGATTAAAGGGTCTCACGAAGTGTAGTTAAGTAAAACCGCGGATGCTACAACCTATAACGAGCATATATCCTCAAAAGGGGTGGGCATACAACAATGCAACAGTGCGTGGGAGAATAAGGATTCTCTCCAATAAGAAATTAAAGTTTCTATGTACGTAGCACCAGTCATTGGGAAATGGTAGAAATGTTAAACCTATAAAGACGATTAGTAATTGTAGTTTAAAAAATAATAGTTTTTTTGGACTAAATAAAATAGCTTAGAGTGATTAATGTATATGGTTATATATTTTCGTACATATCCACAAACATCTGCTTACGTCCGTATACGGACATGACGATGCCGGTAGTTTTTGTTTAACAACTAGTAGGAAAGATACGTTAGGTGTTAGTGTGTGGAAGCTCATAGGATCGTTGTATTCGAAAGAAACGGTGCGACGAAATGTATGGCGGGCACCGTTAGAATAATCGAAAGTGGTTAATCGATCGTATTAGATCTTTAAATATGCGAAGTGTAAAAGCCTACATGGGCAAAATTTAATTATCAGACAAAAAAGTGCGCGATGTGCCATACCTTTAAAGAATGTATAGGATGGTGCTTTGCAGCGATCTTAACAGTAAAAAAGGCAACTGACTTTTTCAAGCAACTACAAGAATAGCGGTAGCACAGAGAAGGGGAATGCATGTATTATACAACGCATTGTTAGTTTACGGGTAGTTCGAACGTGTAATTGATTACGACTTATAGATCCCTCGAAGGTTTAAAAATTCTGAGACCATTGTCGTTTGAAAAATGTTTGGAAATTATCAGAACGGGAGTGGGTCGAAGTATAATGGATGATTGACCAAGTTTTTTCTACTTTTTACGAGGGAATCGGAAGTTGACAGACATCGAGCATCTAATTCTCTATTTGGGCGATATCGAGTACTTACCGGTTCTAAAAATCATTACGTGATACCGACCGCCATGCGGAAGATTTGGTTCTAGGAAATAAACAACCTACGAAAGTACGGAATACTTGGTATTAATGCTAATTGGTTTAGCGACCGCGTTTGTGCACTCTTCGAGTGTCTTCGGCAATCTTCGATTGTTTCCAAAAAAAATATTCAAGCCTGGCATTTCCGAAAATATAACGTAGAAGTTTTTTAAAATTAAATTGTTTTATTAGTAAGTATTCTGTAAACAACAAGTTTGGTATCCCCTTAGTATAGGTTTAAAATGTTTTATTAAGTTATTGTTTATAGTAGCACTGCATCTTCTACTGCACGGCTTGCAACCAATTTGTGTGCGTGTGCTATAACCCTTTTGGATTTTTAATATGCATGCGATGCGATTGCCGACCTGTATAACATGGAAGACGTTTTCCGGTGTTTCTACTAACTGCATTCGTAGCATCAAGCCTATCTTTAAAATTTGAAAAAAATATATATGTAAAACAGCGCATTACTTTGGAGAATTAATACCGGTTAATGTAAATCTATACGAGTCTTAGATGTTTTAAAATACAACCAGAAACAATAATTGGTGTTTGCAAATAAATTCAGTTCTATTTTAATAAAAAAAATGTAAACTTACCTTAAATCTTCAAAAACTTTTCCCAAAAAGTCATTATACGAAACGAAAATTTCAACGAACTTACACAAAGCATGCGGAACGAATAGGTTTTTAATAATTAGACCGCGTTATATATATACGGTTTGAAAACCGTTAATTGATCTGTATTACAAGATGAAGTATGCATTTTCCTAGTCGAGCTCGTAATAGAAAGTATATTGTGTAAATCACCAGCAATTATAGGTGAATTTCCTAATGGATGGCATTGAGCAAATCTATTGTATTTCTCAAATCATATAGCTGATAATTAATAAAAAAGAAAGGCTACTTTCACTATACGTCACATAATTGTAAAGCAATTAGTTTGTTCTTGTCTACGTATTTTCCAACTATTTAGCATTGTGCATGTAATTATGTTAAAACCAGAAAATTTTTAAAAGTCAAGGGTTTTTGCGATATTCTAAAAACAGCACATTACTGTTTGAAAAAATTATTTTAAATATTAAGCACTTATGGTTTATAAAGAACTCATTTCTAAAATCTTTGCGGTTTAGATTTCTAAGGAAATGGTTGTTTAAAGCATATGTTATAGATGAGCAAAACAATTTTAAGAGGTTTGAGACTTTAAAGGAGTAACTTTGTAAGGGATGGTCCGATTTTAAATCTGTTTGCATATTCGGATTCTGCGTAAAATTCTAGAATAACAAGATGCTTCACACGGTTAAAAAACTTATAAGGACGGTCAGAAAATCGCTGCATGCAGAAAAGCTTAAAAATGCGGTAGCTCCCTGGGGGATGATGCTATATAAAAGATTGTTAGAGATTCGGGTAGCTGAGAAAAATCTAATATTAATTGATACCAAACAAGATAGGGTTATCTCGAAAGATGCATTGGTTAGACGAAGAAAACTATTTGGTTCAGATTTGGGAGCAAAGTGCAAAATTTAGAGGTTTGAGAGCTGTAAAGTGTAACTTTGTAAGGGATGGTCCGATTTTAAATCTGTTTACAGATTCCAATTCTGCGTAAAATTTTAGACTAATTTAATGTATCGCATGTATAAAAAAATTTATGCGGACGGTCAGAAATCGCAACAGGTAAGAAATCTTAAAATTGGGGTAGCTCCCTTGGGAGTGATGCTATCTGAAAAATTCATAGAGATTCAGGTAGCTGAGAAAAATCTAATATTAATTGATACCAAACAAGATAGGGTTATCCCGAAAGATGCAATGGCTAGTCAAAAAAAACTATTTGGTTCAGATGTGGGAGCAAAGAGCAAAATTTAGAGATTTGAGAGCTTTAAAGTATAACTTTGTAAGGGGTGGTTCGATTTTAAATCTGTTTGCAGATTCAAATTCTGCATAAAATTCTAGACTAACAAGATGTGTCACATGGTTAAAAAATTTATATGGATGGTCATAAAATCGCTGCATGCAGAAAATCTTAAAATTAGTGTAGCTCTCTGGGGGATGATGCAATCTAAGAAATTCCTAGAGATTCGGGTAGCTGAGAAAAATTTAATATTAATTTATACCAAACAAGATAGGTTTATCTCAAAAGATGCATTGGCTAGTCGAAGAAAACTATTTGATTCAGATGTGTGTGGAAATGTGGATGCTTGTGGAAATGTGGAGTTCATCTCCGCATTTCCCTCCTTATGAGATTAACATATAGTCGAAGAAAACTATTTGGTCCAGTCCACAAGGCGGTCCACAAGGTGGGAGTCCTACCTCCACCTCCACCTCCTCATTTCCACCTAATGGGAATTTACATGTAAATCGGGTGGAAAAGAGGGCCCAGAACGTCACTAAATACCCTACTAACTTATATTAGTAAAATAGCTTTGCTTACTTCATAAGGTTATTATCGGGCTGCCCATTCCAAAGAACCTCTACGTCCAATCCATTTCCCAAAAAGTTCATACCGGCTTACAATGATGAGGAAATGCTTCGCCTTGTCGAAATATCAGTTGATCTTCTAAGTAACGATTATGGTTTTTAATGATATCAATAATATTTAGATAAATGAAATTTTCAATTATATCTAAATACTTTTCCCGAGTTAGATTATCTTCTATAAAATATGGACCAATAATTCGGTTACCAAAAATACTGGCCCATACATTCAATTAAGAGACGTATAATGTTAAACTGTGGAAACGGTTGACTATTTTAAAACCTATGTTGGGACTAAATAAGTTTGTATTAACAGTAATATTCAAATATCGATTTTATATTCACACAAAATTTGTTGAAATTACAAGCGATTGTCTTTTCGGTAATTTTAATATGAAAATTGTTCGTTGAAATCTACAGGACGCGAAAAGTTGAAAGGGATCGCATTTAAATAGGGTTGAAGTAAGTTTCGCTTTCCTTTACGGTTTAATCAGCCAAAAATACAAGTGTAAAACTTCAAAATATTTAGTTAAAAATTTGCAAATAAAATTAAATCGACGTACTTGTGTTTGAAATTTATAGCCGTGCAAAATTTCTTATGCAAGGAACAAATCTGGTTTATTTAAATGTTAAGTATTAAACAACTAATTTCAATTAGGATTTCTGGGGTTGAGTGGAATAAAAATTGCTGATGTGGACTGGAATAAAGAATACTGACGTGGAGTGGAATGAAGCTCCTCATTTTGAATGTTGTGCATAACAGACAGAAATTTGGTGAAAATCAATTAGATGTCGTATGTACAGAAAGCCTGTTTGATGAACCAGGTGAGCTGGAAGGCGTTTTAAAAAAGATTACAATCGAGTACAGGTTAGATTGTTTATTTTATTGCTGTATATGTATTAAAGTAAATAAGATTAGTTTAATTAGAAGTTAGTAAAGTAAAGTAAAGTAAAGTAAAGTAAAAGTGGTAAATATTTGAAGCTCGTAATGGATAACGAGCACCCTTGTTAAAAATATGGTTTTGTTTTAGTTTCATTGTTATTGTAGGTTTCAATTTGATATTTATAAAGTATTAGCAAAAGGATTATAGATGGGGACATTAATTTATTGTGAAGGTTAACACGGTTTAGTCTTGGATGATGTTAAATAATTTTAACTCTATCAATATTTACTACACTGATCAGTTGGTACGATAATGCGCTTATTAAGTAAATTTAATGAAAATGTGTGTAGAGGTAATTTGTAAATATTCTGAGCATGTTGATTGTGAACGAGAAATATATATATATATATATATATATATATATATATATTGCTACGATATCTCCGCTCGCCAGGTGTATGTAACGCTCAGTTGCCTTGCTGACGGCCACCTCTCTGTGCCTCTTAAAAATCTACAATAATTTTAAAGTCCATATAATTAAATTTGTCTTGGCTAGCTCAGTTATACCACGTACAGAATAAACGACGATATGATAACAAAGAATATTTACACCCTTCCCTCTAACACTTCATACCTGAATAGGATAAACGAAATTCACCAAAATTTGTATAATAAACTAAGAAATTTACACCTCTACAATCTTCTTAATGTCATTTGCTATTTAAAACCTTTGAATCAAATTAAAATAAATATTCAGTTTGCTCATTACAAAATTATAACCCCCTTTTTAGTCAATTAAAGTCAGCAAAAATAATTATATGTTATATCGAATGCTTCGTTGAACGTTCAATGATCTTTTCCTTTTAATGTATTTTCTACGTTTTAACAAAAATCTTTTTGATGACCCTTTACACAAAATATTCAAGTACATGTAAGTTTCAAATATTCAAAAATAAGATTTATGCTATTAGTTGAAACATAAATGCTAACCTGGTATTTTTCCGATTGATTTCCTGGTTCGAATCAATTGCTAGATTCGTGGATTCCAAGTTGTGATCCCGTAGCTTTGCGTGCACCCTAATACTTTTAACTGCCTCTACGCAGCGTGTTGCTACCCAATGACTTCGTGTTGCTTTAAGCTTTAGTAGTACTCTTAACGTCTTGATTTAGAGTTTTCCCATTTATCGTATTTAGTACTTAGAGTATTGGAGTTTTACGTCCGATGTTTAGTGCCCTAATTAATAAATTGTAAAGATTTGTTCATTATTAAATTAAATTTAGACTAACGCTTTATGCCAACGACGGATTTCTTATACACTCGTTTGTTTAAACGCGCACCTGACTGTATTCTTCACTTGAAATCTTAATTACTGTGACTTTCACTTATAAATTTTTATTTAACTTCACAATCGAACTTTGCGTAATACTTTTATTTAGATTAGTATGTTCGTGCTTCGGGAATTCAGGAGTACTTGTCTACTTAATATTATCTTTTTATAATTTTTTATTTTATTACTTGTTTATTTTTCTTGTCCTGATGAAACCCCTTACAAAAGTGGGCGAAACGTCGACCTTAATTTATAAAATGACACGGTCCCAACCCGGAACCATAAATATTTATAACTATATGGTTTGTAAAGGGTTATTTTTTAATTCAGTAAGGAGTGCTCCGATTAAAAAAATTCTAAGAGAATTAAGTAGCTGGGAAAATTTTAATATTTGTTGATATCTTACTCGGTGGGTTTATAGTAAAAGCATCTCTAAGAGTACCTTATGGCAAAGGATCTAAAAATTGTGCTGGGGGCTTGAAGGATGCTCCGATTTGAAAAAGATTCGGGTATCTGAAAAAATACGACATATTTATCTTGAAAAATATTCCCAAAGTTAAAAATGGTTAGTCGGAGAACAAGTTGTCGACTGGTGTCTTCGTGTATAGTGTGTGGTGCTCGTTAATAAAAAAGTGGGGTAAGTCTTTATAACATTTTGGGTTAGGTGCTCTTAAATTAATTTTTAAAAATGGAATCTCTAGCCATTTCATAATCATCCCGAATTTTTTCATATTTAAATACACACCAAGTTCGTCTTGCTACGTACAATGACGTAGTCGGACGAAACGTAAGTACCAGGCTAGCTATTAAACGCGGAGAGTGGGGGGATTCACCTAAATACGAAAAAAAATAATTAAAGCACCAAAAAAATTAAGCACATCGTCCACGATTATCTATTAACAGCTAAAAATAAATAAAAACACAAAAAAATTTTTTGATTCGCATGGACAAATAAGAGTATTAAATTTTAGTGATATTGTAAAGGACAAATTTGATAGTGGATACGCGAAGTACGCAATTCGTGGCTAACATGTAATAAAATTCATTGAATCAAAAGAAAAGATTAACGTTTCAATTTTCTCAATAGCAATAGCAATAGCAAGTTTTAAATGTAGATTTTCTCAATATTACGGATGTTAAATTTAAGCATTAAATGTAAATTTATTCCATAGCAAACGTGTTAAAATTAAAAATAGCGAATGTTGATTTTTCTCAATCGTACAGATGTTAAATTTAAACCTCAAATACAGACCACGTTCTAGCAAGGTCTAACAAAGTATAACCAGAAGCTCCTGCGCAGCCAGCTGTTCAACAAGTATGGTGAACTAGTTTCACACCAACAACCGTTGATAAATAGAAATCCCCGACATGTATAAAAGAAAACAACGCACATCCTTCTATGCCTCAGGATACTTATCTGGCCAACCGTGGAGGTTGAGTCAACACAGCGACGTAAAAGCCATCGTAACTACAGTAGGGATCCACTAAGAAAACAGTTGCTCCACGGCAACGAACAGTCGGGTCTACCCAAAGAAAGGACTGCTTTGGCCTCTAGCCAAAAAAACCTAAAAGGAAAATCGGATTAGAATGAGTAAGCGCGGGAAAACTCACCAATACGCGCAAACCATCTCTAATTTGCCGAACAAAAAAAAAGCGTGCATTGCTTTTAAAGTACAATGACGAATCATGCAACAAACATCTCGACGCGCAAGCTGCAGGGTCAAGTTCAAAAATGAATTCAAATAGCACGAATTTGAAATGCAAACATTCGCGTTATCAAACGATTGAAACTGGAAAATACAGTTTTATCGGAATAGTTCAACTATTCAGACGAAGGTTTAGAATGAAACAACAAAGAAAGTAATTATGTGTTATCGGAATGTTTAACAAATCAACTGATACCTCCAACAAGGTCTTGACTAATTAATTATAGCATAAAGTTTTGTTTTAAAGCACAATGGATTTGAGTTGCGGAATTATTAGAAAGCGTATTCATTGTAGAAAAATAAAATATACCGGATATAAACCATTTAACCATCGAACAAATTTTCGTTTTTAGCAAGAATGGATTTGACTAGAAATGTTATAATTGCGCGTACTACTTTAACAAGGTAAAAATACAGTATGAGCTTTTAATAGAAACAGAAGCTAAGCGAACGAAAAACGAATTACCACAAAAAGGGCGCATCTGAAACCATTGTCGAAAATAAACGTAACAAATTCCTCCCCAACAAAATTAAACGATCGGGGTAGGAAAACAAAAGTAACGGGAGTGGCCAGGACCAAAAAAACAACGAGAAAAAAACCCCAAAGAGAAAAGAACCAAAAAAAACAAACAATAAAAAAAGAACTAAAAGAAAACTCGTTACGAAGACGAAACACAAAAGACAACAGAAAAAGAAAGAAAAAACACCCCAAAATAAAGAACTCTCGTCTGGCTCGAAGAACCAATAATAGGAGAGGGAAGAAAGAAAAAAGGAAGGAAGGAAGGGAAGCAAGCAACGAAGACTACGATGAAACGGCCCCAGCACTGCGGAGTCGTCAACGAACGGATGTTTCGCAAGAGAGAAACAGAAAAGGTAATAAACCTCAAAAAAAGGAACGGAACGAGGAAGAAAACCAACAGTGCCGACCAACACAGGACCCAAAGGTCAAGCCTCAAGTAAACAAAGGGACAACAAGGGAAAACGAGAGGAAGAGAGGAGGAACGCTGAAATAAAAGGAAACGGTGTACTCTACTGTGGTAATCAAAACCGAAGAAACGATGGAAAAAAAGGCTAACTTGTCCTACAGTCGACTAAGTCGTGGTTTTTGAGGAACGAAAGACGGACTAGAAAGCACCTACCACAGGAGTGGATGGACGAAACACAATTAGTATCGGGACCGACAGCAAAGAAGACAAGCAAAAGGATAGGGAAAAGAGAGTGAAACCAAAGGAACGAGGAAAATGAAAAAACCAAAAAGAATAACACCAACACCAACACCAAGTACAAAACCCAAAGAAAACTAACATCGTACAAAAGAAAATAAAACAAAATCCCAGTGTAGGTATGTAGGCGTATATGTGTGCGTGTGTGTGTATATGTGTGTGTTGAGGTATGAGTAGGTGAGTGTGTGTGGGGGTGTGTGTATATGTGTGTGTGTGTGAATGTGTTGTGCGTGTGTATTTGACCGCTGTAGTCGCCTTTTACGACAGGCAGGACGTACCATAGGGCTATTCTATTCCCGGACCCACACAGATGAAAGAAAAAGAAAGAAAACAAAAGAAAACCCCGTAAAACAGGGAAGCAAAACGAAATCATAATGTCCAAAAATCTTGTCCGAGGAGAGCAAAGTCGTCATAATCTGGGGCGCGAGGACTAGATATTGGGCTTAAGGCGTTTACGCCGCCAGAAGAAAAACAAAATGAGAGCACGGACATCAGGATTTCGTCGACCATCTTCAGTTTCTGAATCAGTATATACAAATTTCTGCCTCTTAGGGGCAGTTTTCCGCGAACCAGGGACAGCAAGGGTGTAACAGTTGTAGCACTGGATATAGGAGGTGGCGAGGGTAGTTTAGGAAACTCGAAACGAGTTAAGAAAGAAAATTGTTTGTTGTTAGGATAGGAGGTAAGAAAGTCAACGGTAGAAAAAAAAACGTCATAGGTTTTTAGAATATCCACGGTAGAAAAAGAAAAAGTATTGGCTGTAAGAAAATCAACCTTACGAAAAGAAACACAAGCGGAGCACACTTCAGTTACGTTAACTAGAGGGACAGAAGTATATCAAATTTTATCGACGTTAGATAAAGGACTAGAAGTATCACAGTTAGGACAGAAAACAGCATTGGCTGTAGGAATATCAACCTTAGGAGAAGGAGCAGAATCCGCTAACATTACATAAAGAAACAGAATCAGGTAGAACTTCATCAACCTTACAAAAACAAACAGCATCTGGAAAAACTTCAACAACAGTAGATAAAGGAACATTAGCTATAGAGCTCATTTGCCTACCGTCCACTTCTTACAAGAGTTAAAGGACGAGTGTCTTTAATTAAAACCGGCAAAGATTCTGGTCAATAATATCGTATCACCTAGTCCAGTCCAGACCCACCTGTTAATGCCGAATCAGGTCTTGATTATAAGTCCGCTACTATTGAAAAAAATACTTTTGCTTCACACGACCGAGTTGTTAAAATTTCTCCTACGCCTACGAGTAGATCCGATACTTCTGCCGTACGTTCTACTGTTGTTCCCCTTAGTTCTACTTCTACTCGTCAGGTCGTATGCTTTAATTGCGACAAACCTGGTCATCTTTCGATACGTTGTACTCATTCTCAAGTACTCCATTATTATGGTTGCGGATATAAGGGAATTTCTCGCCGCAACTGTCCAAACTGTCATCTGTCTTCGAATCATACTTCAAATACTGTCCTCTAGCTGCATAATTTCTTCTGCTTCTTACTCTACGTTCTCTTCTGTACCTCATTCGGCACATACCTAAATTAAAATAGGATCTGTTCATTAAACAATAATATGGGATGTATAAGTAATGATTTCGGTTGACTCGATGGTGTAGTGGTTAAAGTTTGCGTTTTGCACGCGGGGCAGCACGAGTTAGAATCCAACTCCAGTCGATTTTTTCTCTAAGAACTTGCGGTAAAATGTATGTACAGGATGGAGCATAAGTGGATATATACAGAGTCAGTCAAAAAACGTGACGTTAAAAAAATGGCGGATTGACGTAAGAAAAATGGCTGATAACAGATGTGACGTAAGAAAAATGGCGGATGACAGATGTGACGTCAGAAAAATTACGGATTACAGATGTGACGTCAGAAAAATGACGGATGTGACGTAAGAAAAATGGCGAATGACAGAGGTGACGTAAGAAAAATGGCGTATGACAGAGGTGACGTAGGAAAAATAATATTATCGTTAATGAATTTTCCCATTAAAAACGATTAGTGTTAATGGGTTTAATGAGAAACCCCATTAAAAAGCGATTAGTGATAATCAGTTTTTAATGAGAAAACCCATTAAAAGCGATTAGTGCCAATGAATGTTTAATGAGGAAACCCATTAAAAATCGATCAGTGCTAATGGGTTTTTAATGTGAAAACTCAATAAAAAACGATTAGAGGAGGAGGAGGTGCCTCTGTCCCTCAAGCCCCACAAACACTCAACTAATGTGGTTTTTTACGAGAATGTTGAAGATTAGTTGAGTTGATTGGAGAACAAATTGAGGATGTACCAAAACGAAATGCTAAAAAAATAAAATAAAGAAATACAACCTAGAGAGGATCATTGGCAAACTGTCATCTATGATATCCAGGTTTATAGTTTTACTGCTAAAAAAAGAAAGTTAGATGGGAAAAATTATGCAGATAAACCACGATTTGAATATCTTACGCAAATTATAATCTGTGGATTACGCCAAGCGTGTCAATATGAAACAACTTTCACAGAATTAGGAGGGATTAGCAGATTATTTAAAAATGAGTATTTTGGAATCATTTTTTCTAAAGGTTCTTATCTCAAAATTAAATATGCGTTTGCTGGTATGTTCTTTAAACAAGAAATTTATTTCTCATTTTTGATAGAAACACCGCCTTCAGGAATAGAATATACTAATGACACTCAAGTGAATAATCTAATTCACACCTAGTTCTCTTCCACGTAATAGCAGGAAAAATTATCTTAACACTTTATTAAATAGTTAATTTACACGGAAACATTGTAACGAATTTCCTACCTAGATTAAAGCATCCTGTAACGATGAATTTTACGCCCTTGAAACATGCGATTTTAGGTTATCGCAAGGTGCTATTTTTGTTTGAAAATACCCATTTCTCTTCGATGTTCACAAATATAGATAAATTACACTCACATGGTGTAAAAATTATTATAAAGCATTTATAGAAGCAGCCGAGGAGAAAAGCCATTATGTATCACATCATGCGTGCCATTGCCCTTTGTAAGGTAGACGACGACGTTGATATGGCACTTCCTACACACCTCCGCAAGGCAATCACATCATCCTGCTCTCGTTTATCTCAATCATAACATGTCAACCCACTTAAAGATTAATTTGTTTTGAGTTGTAGAGCAATTGGTTTTCTGACTTTATCGTGAAAAATAACAATCTTCAAGAAACTCTGGGTGCATCAACACTTGAAGAGTGAGTATAAGTACGCGGCAAGGCCCACATCTCACGCAAAAACAACGATTAATAATTAAATTCGTCGGCCAATTTGTAACTACGGCTACGTATTAAAAGCGAGTTATTTCAAACGCTAATCTAATTATTCCGTCTGTATTTACTATAATCTGAGCGAGCTCGTTCGGATACTAGATTTAATTTCTGAGCTTTCATAACTTCAATCGTCTTTGCTTTAATGTTTTTAAGCGCGGAAAAGTGAATTTATCAAGCCCACACCGGCCGAGCGAGTAATAATAACAGTGCCTGGACGAAAGACGAGGGAGGTTAGAATCGGAATTTATAAGCAGAATTAATTAGACTAAAAACCACTGCAGCCTCCCGCACTAGTACTGTGTGAGCTGCTGCTGCTGCTGCTGCTACTACTCCTGCTGCTGTTTTAATTTACAAAAGCCAAACTTAATTCTTGTTCCGACTAAAGGAATAAAGAGAAATGTAAAGGAAAATTAAAACGATTCAACTCATGGCTTTGATTCGGTTTAGAGCCCGGGACTTGGCCGCCGCCATTCGCAAATCCTTATTCTTACGGGGGGATGCGGAAGCGCTAGTCTTAATCTTATACCCCTCCATGACCTGGATTAAAACAATGCCTTCTTGTATGGTATCTTTATAATCGTATACATATCTTTCTTTGTATATAAAATTGAAGTTATTTGCATCAGTTACCCTCTTTAACTATTCTAATGGAAATTATTACAGATTCGACGTGAAGTAATCTGAAGAAAAACTTGTTTAGATCACATCAAAGAAAATGCAGTAACGCACAAGACAGTGAAATTATGTATTGCACAAAAGCTTGAAAAACTAAAGAATCTAATATAAGGAAGTGTACTGGATAGTTGGCACGTTAAGCAACTTTTGACGAACTATTGGATACATATTCAGAAACTTTTTTCTTTTAGGTAAATCTTTGTATTTGTTGAATTGTTACTACAATTAAAAACGCTTTCTGCCATGACTGGAATGCAGTCGTGATTTGTGGACATTGCACAGTGGAGTTGGTCCTTAATTACAAACTTTTTTTTGTTACCAAATAAAGTAACTGTTAAAATTGTTGAATGCTGTATATTTAAACATTTATAACTTATTATTTTTAGAAATAACATTGCACTAACAAGACTACTTCAGGCATGTTGTATACAGTTCTCAGTTCTGCCACCAGAGTGAATACAATTATAACCTGGCGTGAAAACCTAATAATTTAAATTCAAAAACAGTAAAGTTTTCAACATAAGACGCCCTCATTGAGATATTGTTACCACGGAAATTTGTAGCGACATAAGCTACCTTAAAACGGTGCAACACAAGACAAGACAAATATGCCGATGAAGCAGCAGGAGCCAGGCAGCATAATCCACAGCTAATGCAGTCACGAGGATGGGGTGGGCTCACTCCAATTCGCTCCCCTGCCGAGATGGTAACCTGAAATTCGATAATAATAATTCCCCTTAAATATGGCGCCACCTAAGTTTAAACTAATACACAGCTCGGCTCCTTCAAAACAGACCAAGGAAGTCCTTCAATTTCAGGAAGATACTCTAATCTACATACCTTAATATTTATATATAATAGCACTAGGAAAAATAAACAATGCAATACATAAATTTAATCATCATTACTGTTAAATCAAAAATAACATCATATGATTGTATTGATTTTACTTTTACCTGAATTCGCTATCATGCGGGTGTAAATAATTTCAGTACCTTTACCAACCTAAGCATTAACGATCAAATCAACCTATTAATTAAATTTAAAAATATCACGAGGGGCTTAGTATACCTTTAACCTCAAGGTTAATATAATCACGTTTCACACAACTTGTAATTATATTCCTGATAAGAGAAATTCAAATCAGTTGGCTCAAGTTTACAACTTTCTCTTGTACATACTTTAAATTTATTATCACAATTATACCAAGGTTGGGATTAGTCACTCGTAGTGTTATCGTTCACGGGGGCGGCGTCTTAAAAGCAAGTAGGCTTGACTTAGTTAATTGTTTAATAAACATAAGCAAAATCATTATAAGTTCTAAAATTACATAATATTGTAATATAAAAATATTTTCTTATAATGAGATACTGTCTGTATTATTCATTATAAGCTTTACCCTCGTGACTATCAGCTATAAATTAAACCTTCCAATTTTCTAACCCTTAATCTGATATCACAAGGTCGAGAATTCCTTCTTTTTCTTGTAAGCCCAAGGTACTGTTGGATGGAGAATGGCTTGAGACAAAGAAAAACTCTTAAGATATAAACGGCTGGTCGAGTGTTAGCTCTGGGTAGATCATGAGCTTGGATCATGGGTGAATAAAAGACCAAAAATATTTTTAATGAGCGCCACCGTATTTTTCAATACAATAACCAACAAAATTTAACTGTGCTTGTATAAGGGGAATGCGGAAACCTTATCTTAACACCACTAACATAGCCATAAAACCTGAATTTCACTCTTAAGGACACACTTACCAAGACTTCAACCACCAGATGTCATACAGATGTCTCAGCTTTACCTGTGAACAAACAAAAGCACAACATGGACACCATTTGTGTCCTCAAAAACATTTGTCAAAAATTAAATTATAGAATTTAGGCATCTAAAATATACTGAGGGAATTTGTTTTCATTTCACACTCTTTCCATTTCGGGAGGACTTGCAATTTTTGAATGTTAAATAATAAAACGTCTTTCAAAAACAAAAAGGATTCTATTTGGATAAATTTCTGATTATATATGTACAACTGCAATGTTTAAGTTTGTATCTTTATAAAATTTCTCATAATAATTCTAATGAAGTTTTGCATTCAAAAGTAAGAAGATCTCTGAGTAGATCTTTTCTATGAAATTTAATTAGATAGACGTATAATTTATAAGTTATTCATAATACATAAGAACCTTTTTTTTTTAATCAGCGAAGTACTTCCTTGATCATTACAACAGAAATTAATTATCAAAGTGCAGACTTTGTAAAATGTAATTATTCTAATTTATTTATATTCTATAATAAATAGCGAATTTCATATGTCGATGAAAGTGCCTGTACATGACCTCAAAATCTTTAAACATATTGCAAATTAAATCAAGACAGCATATGACGTCTAGATAGGAAAACTGAATCTATATATTTTTTTATCTGACATAGGTTATCATTCAGAACTTTATAAAATACACTATTTGCGTACATGTGCAAACATTCTGACAAGCAAGCAACATATTCTTTAATTTACTAATTTCTCAAAAACTATTATCTCTTTACGTTTGTTACGTTTTTTTTTCTTCGTGGCAGCCACGTTGGGCGCCAAAAAATGTTACGTCAATCGGGGCCGTGCGCAACACAAAGACATCAAAGAAATGACCGGGCTCAATCGGAGAGTAGGGGGGGTCGTAGAAAGCAGACCAACACATAACGTACGAGGCTGTAAGGAATTAGTAACAATACCTGCAATAAAGAAAAGTTAAAATAGCATACCTGCAAGAAAGAAAAATTAGTCCTGCAAACCTGAAATAAAGAAAAAGCATAGCAGCAATGATAAGTCTAAATTATTCAGTACTTTGTAGAATGTAAATAAAACGGTTTAGATAAACTATATAATATAATCACGATAAAAGCATTATAAAAATTTTTATTACAAAGTGAGGTAATATTGGGGAGTAGCAGAAACGTTTCCTCACACACCAATTAAACATAAATCAGATAAAATGTTAACAAACGGTAAATAGATAAGACACGTTTGGTATGAGTAATTCAGTAATATCGATTGTTCTTTCTTTCTTTTCTTTTTTTATGTTTTAAAATATCATGCAAGTCTTTTGTAAAAGGTATCAGAACGACAAAGATATAGTAAAGCAACGGATAGATATTTACAGTAATAACAAGTAGAAAATAGTTCAACTTACAAAAGTCCTTCAGCAACGCTTCCTTGCAACGGAAGTGTGAGATTCACGATGTCCTACGCTAACGAAGCACTTCACCCTTGACTGTGAGGGTGTTGATGGAACTTATCACACGTCACACTAATCACACCTACGCATTTCACTGGGGTTAGCAGCAGACATTATTATACTGATAGAACCAGGTAGCATTGGTAAATTTCTTGTTAATTCTATTTCCTGAGACAATAATTTCGAAATATTTTGTAACACAAATCGTAAAACTTGTAATAAAAATTTAGAATCACGGCCTTTCCAAGCACGATGTAATGTATTAAATTAACAGTAACGTGAGGTGTTTTATTTGCCACATATGGTAACAAAGAAAAATCTAATGCTTTTGAATAACGAAATTTGCGCCAGCAATAATCTATTTTAGATTCTTTGGTGTTAGAAAATTCAGAAACTCTAGTATCCACTGTATTTAAATAATCCAAAGTATGCACTAATCTGATAAGACAAAGGGACACTAGACGAGATCGCACACATAGTTTAAGTATAAAAAAACAAATCAACTAAGAAAAACACAATCAGTAAAACGTTTATTTTACAAAAAAAACAACTAAAAACACAATTAGTAAAACACGCGTAATTAATAAGTAAGTCCGTCAATGACTTTAAAACACACTTGCGTCGATAAAGCATATTTCTTTCAATCGAATTCGCACTCCGCTCTGCAGTTAATATACAACTCGTAATTTATAGGGACAAAGAACCACTCAAAACTCTAATCTGTTTATTTTTAACTCGTTGTTACCATGAACTCTGGTCGACGACTATCACGACTTCGTTCCTAACATAAGGCACATACAAAACGTGAATGCCCCATCATATCTAATAACTAATTACCGTTGTTTATCATTTTCGATAAGCCGGAAAGCAATTTACGAATAATCCAATTTAAAACTTCGTTCCTTGCAATTTATTTATTAATGAAAATCAATCTTCAATTAATCTATTTTTAAAATTAATACACGCATTCCCCTAAGGATGTTAATAAATATAGAAATAGTAGTTACAGAAATGTATTACGAATTGGGAAAAAGCGTAGCTATAAAAATGCACGTTACACGTTACTCAAATGTTTAATGTGAGAAAATTCATGATAATTTACTGTATTTTCAAAGTTATTAAATGCTAAAGAACACTCACGTGCATCGAAAATGAACTAAAAGTGCTGGACCTTGACCTCAGCTGTCGGAAACTTCCATCATAATCTCCTTGTTTAATATTGTTCATCGGTAAGGTTGAAATATAAGGAACACATGTGAAATCGGCTTCCACGTTACTGCATGTTATTTTAAATAGAGCGAAACCATAAATTCTTGTTTTAAAATAATGCCTTCAGAAATTATTTTAATTTATTATCGGAGATAATGATGTCCAAAGGGGTTCCATCTTCTTAGGCCTGTCGGGATCAACTAAACTGTTCGGAACGGGGCTTATCGAAAATCATGCTCAAGCAACTGCTGTTAGGCTCGACCTCCAGACACCAAGAATTTACCAATCCTCTACTTTTTCTAACTTTGTTAGAAGCCACGTGTTTACACAGGGCCATCTCGACTTCACCTCTTCTGCAAAGCAGCTTGCCCTTTCGAACGCTGAGAATGAAGTGCCGACTGACAACTTGACAGAGCTTGGTAACGAACTTTAGAGTATAAACGTATAAGAATCTCTACGTTATTATGAATATTATATATTAATTTTTATTGGATGATAATTCACAAATTAAATATTTTAAATTATAGCTGTTTTATTTTTATTTTATTGTACTAAATGTAACTAGAAAAAAAATACGTTACAATATAAAAAGTGAATTTGAATGATTTAGCAGTTCTGAAATCTTAGGATGGCTTCGGATGACTTCATGGTTGCTGTGTAACCAGAATTAAACTTCAACACTGATTAAATGTCTGTATGCACCATTTAATGGGTTGTATAAGTCTTCAGCTTTCTTCGGAAAGCTTCGATAGGTGCTTATGAGGCCCAGCGTGAACTTGAACAATGATGACTAGGACATATATACAGGTCGGCGAGATCCAGACATCTTCGGTGGTCTTCGAATCTCTTCGGTGGGCTTCGTATTTTTGGTGGTGGGTCAATGTTGCGTTAAAAGAAATTATGAAATGAAATTATATGCACTTAAAAACTAATTTACAATATATACGAGAAAAAGGGTTCAGAAGGTTTTCGGTTCTCTTCTGAGCTCTTCGGCAGGCTTCGTGGGGTGATGCTTCTATGGGGATGTCGTCCCTGTGGTAGAACTTGACAGATGCAATCACAATAACAACTGGTCGGTGAAGTATGGAACGGAGTTTAACGTTCATACGTGTTTGTCAATTATAGATTGATGAACTATGATGACGGCCTCCAGATGCGGCGGTGGATAGGGTAACGTTTGAACAGGACGCCGGCTATGATGAGCACTGCGTTAGGATTTAGCAGGCTATGGCGAGCGCTGCTTGGAAAGGTCCTGCAGGCTATGGAGAGCACCGCAGAGGAGAGGAGTCCCAGGCTATGGTGAGCACTAGGATGATTCTGCAGAATTCGAATTTATATTTATACAGTTCTGGTTGCTATCCTTCCTGTGTTGAAAAACGTTTATCAGGTCTTTAATCAATGAAATGCGTTGCCGATTTTTGATTTCGAAACAAGATTATGCAAATTTTGTTAACACAAAACTTAGTTGGAATTTCTCGAGGTTGTTCTATTTCCAGCACGTGTACTCTGATGTAATCAAATTTACATTCTCAGTTCTTTCAGTGCTCTGCCTCTGATGATAGAGTTAACAGTAGCAATAGTCCAAACACAAATAGGAATGCTAAAAAAATGGGTTACTTAACAGATGTCCGATTCTCTACGATATACTTAACTAGCGTCCGTCAACAACGGCTTCTAAACTGGCAGGTAGATCGATACACAGGAATTTCGCCTGTATGCATGTACTCAATATGTCGTCACTTGGATACAGTACCAATAACAATACAACCATATGAATACGATGATGGCACAAAGGGATAACAATTAACAACGCGGGAACGAACAGTTGGTACAAACAGAGTCAAACAATCGGGACCAAACAACCCGATATAGATCGGGTTATTCATTCAGAACAAAACAACTTATGCTGATAAGATAGCCAATCGATACGAGAACAACTTTGCTTCGATTACAAAACCATCGCACGAAATATGACAAGAATAATTTCTTAAATCTATATTCACCAAAACATTCTTCCCAAACGAAATTCAAGTTAACCCAAATACTCAAAATTTAGAGCGGACAACAATACGTCTATACAAGTTAACTGGATCTTTTGAAACGCGAGTTAAGGTTCGGGCCTTTGGAGCTGTGTTTTTAAAAAACAACTTCGACACTTAACAAATTTATTTGATTTGAAATTTAGAATAACTTGTACATAATACTAAAAAATAATTATTGTACTAGTGAGTAGCTTGAACAACGAAGTATGGAGTTCGAAGACTGACTGCCGGGCCTTGAGCTCCCGGGCTTTTTAAAATAACCTGCCCCTTACACGGCTGTGGGAACTTGCAGATCTCATGTCTGCTTTTCTCTTAATTGTACACTTTATTACATTGTAACAATTTTAATTCTAAGTAATTGCGGTATGTTAACCGCCTGTGACCTGCCACCTGCAGTATCACTGCCCTCTCGGATACAAAGTTGCATGTTCGTTCTCATGAACTGTCGATAACCTCTCTGGGTTATCCTTGTGTTACAATGTTGCAATGGACTTATACTTTTATTTAACAATTTCTAATAATTTAATTATTAGATTCAATATATCAATATATATAGGTAATTGGGGGATACATAGCTCGCGAAGTATTAAAATCAGGTCGCTTTACTTGAAACCAACATTCAATTATTACACTGAAGATAACAGAACCAGAATTCCACTCGCTTAGCGTTGTAGAAGGATACTACAACTACAGATTTTCCTTAACCATATAAATCGTACGGATTAATTTGGAATAAAACACTATAAATAATGCAACCAACAAATGAGAGGCGTCGTAAAAGGTAGGCAATGAAATCGAAATTAATAGGAATGTAGTTGCGAAAATTTTTGATTTAACAGCTCCCTCCCTTAGCTCAAAAAAAATTTAGCCTTGCTAAATTTTTTCCGAGCGTATAAGAGACAAGAACAGAAAATGGGGAGTAAACTCCTAGCATCATATCTGAAACATTGGCCTCAAGCAAGAAAAAACTATATATATATATATATATATATATATATATATATTGCTGTGAAACCACCAAAATCCGGGTACTCCGCTTTTCGAATCGAGCCTCTACGAATTGGATGTCAAGAATGCTGTGAATCCTACAAAAAGCTATTCATTACCTTAACTGTGTTGGTCCATTGACTTTCTTCTGTTCATCGCCTCGGCTGCTCCTCTAGTTAATAAACCTCCTCATTCATAAAAAAAAACACATTCCTACCACAAACATCAACGTTAACTCTATTTACATCAATATTCACAATACATTAAAATTTCAAAATTAAAACTCAGCATAAATTTTAGTTTTAAAAAGAATTTCAAGATTAATTTTATTATCATTTTATGTGCATCCAGAATTCAAGTCCTTGTAGGATGCCTACTAATTAATATAACAATATATGCAGACCGGAGTCTGAGTACAAAGGGAGCATCTACCACCCCTTTACGTTAATTAACCAGGTTCGTCTAATTGAGCTCAAAGACATACCCAAATTTTCATCATAATTCCAAACATCAATACTAAATACCCCTTTCTACTTAAACAAGCAAATTTCACCTTAAAATTAAAATTTTATTGTGAGCACAATTTCACTAATGTCCATTTAAAGTAAATCAATTATAAAGTTATTCAACACACACAAAAATATCAAAGTTCAAACAAAATAGTATAATTTACCTGAAGGTTACAGCACTCGTAGCTTCAATGTACATCGTCCCTTTTGTTAATCACACCATTCCAACAGGATTATATTTACGGCTTCTGCTTCTCAATGCTTTTAAAATTCTCTCCATCACCATTTATTTAACGTTGTTTCTGGGCTTTTCCGGAACTCCTCTGTGTATATCTGACCCTTGTTTTGTGGATCCAGACACGTATTTGAACCATTTAATTATTAACACCCCCGAAAATTAGCAAAGAAATTCATGCATCTTTCACCAATATACGCCAAAACTGCCTACTTTTGTGTATACATTTGTCGTTGTAAATTTTGCTAATTGGTACAGTGATACTAAATTTTATTACCTTGTATCTAAGTGCACTAAAGTATATTCATGTTAGCACGTAAAGAATAAACTGTTTTACATCACCAAAATATACGAGCAAACTTTAAATTATTCTATCACACTAAAAAAACACTGTTTAACGCGTTGAATCAAGTCGCAGATGTAAGAGAGCTTGTTTATATTCACCTCGGTATATATAGCGGTTAGCCTGTCTCAAAAACGGGTAATTCTAAAGAATTTCGCATGCTAGGTTCCCAGTCCGTAGCCTGTGCGTCGGTTTTTACGAATTTTGTACTCACCCCAGTTAAATCTCAGAAATTTCAACACGGCACGCAAAGTCTGGAAATAACTAATTGACTTTTATAAAGAAATGTTATTTTTACTTCTCAAATTTTGCATTTTACTTTCAACCAATCGCAACCCCATGACGTTGCTCATATCACGCCTTTAATTATTAGTGTCTTTGTCTTACGCACATTATCTTTCCTTCTCTAACCTGTTCTTAGTGGTGCAAATTGATATTCCTTACTATCGATTATTTCAGTCCATGTGGAGTGTGAAATAACCCACCTTTAGCATTTCTCGTAACTATTATGCGACGGTTTCTACAAGATTCTCTGAAACCATTTGTTATCTACAAAATTTTCGCCGTACGTGATATTTAAACTACGCAGGTGTTCAAACATAATATTAATTCTCAGAGCTTTATTTTCTGGTATTATAATCTTGGATTTTCACAGACTTTTATGCTTATTATTAATAATGGTTTAATTAACTCCCATTAAAATTGACTTCTATCCTTTCATTTTTAGCGAATACAAGTTAAATATTAATTATTATGTGTACACTCTGTTTAATACCGGTTACTTAAAATAGGGTTAATTAATATAAATTTTGCACGTAATTTCCATTTGTTTCTTTCCTCGGAATGATTAAATTACACGCAGAGCTTTTTAATACTGTTTCCTTTTGATATAAAGCGTCTTGTACATGGTTTAAATCTCTTATTTTTAATGAAACGACTGAATTTATTTATGCTTCATGGTTTTAATAAAGCGTACCTCTTCCCAAAGCTTCTACACGGTGATTAAAATTATTTGATGTGATTATTTAATTTTCTACCCTGGTCTAAATATGAGTAATATATATTGTATATATATTGCTGTTTGTGAGCCCCTCGGCTGTTCCGCACTATCCCTCTTTATTTCTCTAAAAACACTTATACCTAACACAGACGCTTACCTGGAGTGCTGAATCCAACACCTCCGCCTCACTGCTACCATGCTATAACCTAAAAGAAAATCCACTCTACACTCACACTCAAAATAACGCAATTCTCAAAATACAACACACTCTATTTTCAGTCAATAAATATTACATTTTCATAATATTTTCTATTATGTACATTTGGATTCTTCGTACTAACAACACTTTTATTTTCAAGGAAGTATTTCACTTCGATAACCTTATTAAACAGTTATTCGATTAAAGTGAGAGGGCATTCCTCATACCAGACTTTTAATCCCTTAGTCTTAACATGAGCTCATAGTAAAACCTTTTAACCATGAGAGCAGATTTACAACACTACCAAACAAAGTTGAATAAGCCCTCTATACTTTTATAAAATATATCCTGCTTACCTATAAATCAATACTCCTTGACAACCTAAATAAATTTCATTCACCTCGAAAGTCCCATAAATTTATAGTTCAATGAATACAACAATTAAAAAAATACACCAAAGCACAAAAAGTAAAAAGAATCATTGCAAATAGTCACCACAGAATGCTTGAATAAAAGTTGTTACCTGGTAACAATCTTCAACAGCTATTCTCCAACCAGCCCTTGCAGATGATGCCGTCGAGTATGGCTCTACTTTATGGAACCGCTATCTTCTTCAATCAACATCGCCCTCTGCATGCTGCTACCCCAAAATTTCTCTTCATTTAAAATAACCATCCACATCCAACTTCCAAAATTTCCAATTTATAACTAATTAATTACTCATTGCTGCCTTCACCATTCATTTCCAAATTTTAATACATTTCAAAATCAAAATAGAGATCGTAGTATTTACATATACCATCTACGTTCCGTTTCTAATTCTTTAATTAACTTCAAGCTTTTATATAACTGGACATTACACATTACACACACTTGTGTGTACTTATCTTAATAAACAAAATATAACTTCACTAAATATTTCACTGGAAGTAACTTTGTAGAACGTAGGAACGGCGAAAAATTAAGAGAGTGTCACCCTCCCTTTCGGATGATTAAATAGCCTCGGTCGGCCCTCCTTGTTGAAATTTAGCACGTAAACTTCCAACGGACAACAACAATTCCCCGTAGAACTGTACCCGACTCTCATTTCCCGTGAAAAGCTCTAACCGGTTAAGTTTTCTCTGAATATCACTCAACAAACACACCAAAATACTCGAAAACCTCACAAAACCGTCAACCGACTCTATGCTTTGGAGAAAACTAACCTCAACGAACTTTCTATTCTGGCTACGTCCACGCTTTCCACTTAAAACAAATATCTTTCGTCTCTTTCGTACATATAGCGTCCTTTCACATTTATGTCTCTTTTCGATCGATATTTACCCTTCCTAAGACCAACTTGTAGCGTGTCTACCTTTAACGTCCAATCAAATCACTTAAACTCTCTCTCTTGCTTTAACCGATCCTTGTCTGCTGTTAAAATTTATAGAAATTATTGATTTTTCTACCCTCTCCAAACAAATTTGTATACCGTCTCCCAACCATACTACTTCTATGATTAAATCCTAAAAATATAGTGCTTCGCTCTCACATTCATACTTCTGCATCGTCTATTTCTTCTATAACCGCTTGGTTCTGTTTACCTACTATACTACCTTTAAGATTACCTTGATATTTTATGTTGTTTCTCCGTCATACTAGTATGCTTCGATTCATCTTTGTTTATCTGCTTTTTTAGAAGTCAACCAACTAACCAACACATGTTATTTACGCTCCTTTACTAACACATCCGAAAACGCTATCTGTCTTTGTAAAATATTGATCTATATTCTTTAACCGCTACCTGCCTTTGCTGTATGTTGCTTACACAGATTTTCAACGGTCTGTTTTTCTTGGAACATATTAAATTTTTATAGCCTCGTTCGTTTAGATAACTTTCCTCCTGTTGTTTGTATGGTATGAAATGTGTCTGGTTTTACCCTATGTTAACGAATACGAAAATCTTTGCAAAATAAAAGCGGTATTTATTTCGTGTTGCTTTTAAACCCTTATTATCCTAATTAAATATGATGCTAGATCATTTATAAATAAATACACCTAAAATTACATTAACCCTAAACTATCATACGTTGACTAAGCTCTTATTTTTATTTACAAATACCTAATTATCTTACCAATAAATTTATCCAAGACCCTTTAGCTTGACTCATAACCTTCTGTATGTCTACAATTAGCTACTAATTACACAATATTATATATATATATATATATATATATATATTGCTATGATGAGAGGGTAGTTTAAGGGTAGATTAAGTCATAGGGGTTTTAGGATAGATATAGATAACTTTAACTTTAAGAAAATCAAATAATTCCATCAATTATAGGAGTAAATCGACTATTTTACAAAAAGTCAATTGTGAGGACACTGTATGTAAAAGATATTTGATTAAATGTATCAGAAAGAAGCTCCTTTAGTAATAATCCAATACCATTTAATTTGAATAGCAATGTACGCGTCGTATAATATGTTTAAGTATAATTTACGAGTAAAGTTAAGATTTTAGAAGCAACTAATTGCAGCAAACAAAATTATCGGGAAACATTGATAAATTGGCATTCCAAATATTTAATAATTACGTCGAATATATCATCGCATCTATATGCAAACACATCTTAATACGTCACTAAATACGTGATTAGAAAGAATACATTGGTTCAGAAAACCAACATTCTATAACAAACAAATAAACACCAGGCGGTTCAATTATATGATAAATCTTGGACTTTTAATTGACAAACATTAAATACCTGACTGGATAATAGCAATAATCGGAAATCCTAACAAAATACTGTAATATAGTAGAAAGCTTACGTGACTGAGAAAGCATTTCGTCGAAGAATTAAACCAGGGAATTTGCGAAAATACCGAAGTCTGCCAGAGATAAGCAAAGTACGAGCATTGATCAATAAACACGCCAATGAAAACGATTGGTGGGAAGGGCTTATAAATACAGTAGGAAATGAATAAACATTTAGTTCATATTCAACCAAGCATAAACTATGCTGAAATGCAGTAGAAAGTTACGTATTTAATTAGTAAAATAAAATTCAGAATAATTACAGTTTGAAAGTGAGAAATTGTGCGACGAAAATAAGCCAATCTACAAATAGACGTAAGTTAAACAATTAATTAAATTTATTTTTAATATTTAACAAAACAGGGCTTCTTTTATTGGGACGACTTTTGTTGAGGCTTCTTTTATTGGGACAGCTTTTGTTGAGGCTTCTTTTATTGGGACGGCTTTTGTTGAGGCATTTATTGGGACGGCTTTTGTTGAGTCAGCCTTAACCCAAATCGAATAATCCGTCTGAAAGTGAGATCAAAAGGGTGCTCACAGCACTTTTATCGACGCTCAACCTAAAGCTTATTTAGAATCAGCTACTGCCCACCTCAGTATATGTTTATGTATATGTATATGTATATATATATGTATATTGCCATGATAATAGGGTTATTTAGAGGCATATAGGGTGACAAGGGTGGTATACTTAATGTAAACAACACCAAAATCAAGGAAACTAAACATTTGATTCATAGAAAGCGTACAATTCGTAAATTACTCGAAAAGCAAATATAAAACACGCTGTATAAAATCTACAACTAACTTAAGTCAATGAAAAGAAGCTCATTCTTTAACAATTTAATCACATTTAGTAGAATAAACAACTCTAGACGCAATCCAATTTATTTTAGAAACAGTAATACATTAAGAAACTTTAAATAAATACAAACTAGGAGTATAAGTCAAACAAACGTGAAACGAATTTTTTTTTAACTCGACGTATTAACGTAAGAAAACAATCGATATGCGCTCATATTAAACAAGCTTTTGAAAACAAGCATATTTTAGAACGTAAGAAGTCAATAAACTCATCTAATTTACGTCATCTGTTAAAGCATCTCATTATAAAATTTGCCTACGTGATGTTTTAAGAATAAAATCGACAAATTCGAATAAAATCCAGCCTATGAAGAAAACAAAATATGGAACCAGCGGCAGTTCGAAGGATTGGGGTATACGCAGAGCTACACATTCGAACAGGACATCAACCGGGAAAAATACCAGGTTAGAGATCATACTAAATTAACAGCTGTAACAAAATTTTTGTTACATTAAATATCTCTAAAGAAAAACATTTCTAGCCGTTGTTATTTTGCGAATTTGTCATTTAGCGTGAAATCGTTAAATAGTTTAATTTATTATAAGTAAGTACATCTATTTCCTTTTTACATTATTTTCACCTATACGGAGTATTTAATGGTGACTCCTACGCTTCTGATATCCGCAAATACGTAACTTGAGTTGCATAAGCTACAGGCGTTCTGAAGTCCACTTGTGCAATTGCTAGACACAACGTCTGCGCGTAAGGTGACGCGATAACTAGGGTGTTGGCAAGGAATGCGGCCATCTTGCAAGCAACTACGAAGAAGTACGCTTCGTTGAAAGATGAAGAGCCTTGTTTGCAGGTGGAGGCTGAGGATAGCTCTACCGTCGGAGAGGGGCTAGTGGTTGCCGCGTGGAGGCGTCACGATTGAGCTCTTGTGAGGCCGCCCAGACAACCAGGAGAGCCGTAACAACATGTGAAGATAGAGGTCCATTAATGGTGAGGCTTGTGTAATTAACCAGTATTATATAAAACTAATAGATGGTTCAATTTCCCTAGCACATTTAGGAAACACGCTTGACAATGAGATTGGAATTTGGTTGTGTATTGTGAAATTACTTATTTTGAAGCTGTCCGAGGGATTGCATTTAGTAAAGGCATATTTCGTATCTTTCTAAATTTCAAGGAGATGGAATGTTATGTGTTTTAGTTGGTCTACTACGTTTATCAGCATCACCGTTGTATAATTAAGACAAAACCAATCAGGTACTTACAAAACTATTTACGGAGAATTAATTTTACGTACTAATTACGGTCAAAGCTTTGATTTAACATTTACCAAATCGTAAGAAACTTTTGTTAAAGAATGTAAATGTCAAATTTTTTTTGCAAGATATGTTTAATCCCACGTAAAGATCAGTTTGAGAATTATACCCTAGAAATTTAATAGGTCAAATATTTTTTTTGTTCAGAACTAAATTTTTTCATAAGAGGAATTTTTGAACTTTTAGATTAATTAAATTAAGGTGTTATTCAAGGCACTTAAGTAAAACACATGTTAATTGAGAAAATAAGTATAAAGTCCACTTTTGATTGAAAGATGTTTATTTGCAATATGTTATGTGATTAGTAGAATACCTATGCTGCTTCTAACATATGTTGAACTGATTGTCTTTAATTTAATATAATGCTTAAGCCATATGAACTTTTTATGTAACAAGTTCTTTAGAGAAATTTTGTAAGCCAGAACAGATCTGTTTTATGGATGTTTAAGAACCCGACTGTATTAAATAATTTATAAATGCTAAGATCTCCCTATGTAGAGAAACAAATTCAGAGATTTTTGAAACTTACTTTATGTTGATTACATTGATTATAGAGAAACAAATTAAGAAATTTTTGAAACTTATTTTATATTGATTATTAAATTTTTTTTATAAATAATTTTTGCAACAAAAGAGAATAACATTTAAATTATACTTTGATATAAAACTTTCGTCTTTTTATTTCACTAATTGAAATTAATAATATCCAAATTAGATAAACAAAATTTTGAATGTGGAACTTAGAAAAAGGTTGATACAGTATTAGGTAATAGAAACAGAGTAAATAATTTTCAGCAGAGAATATTTTCATAGGTAAAGTGTTGTTGTGAGATTTTGAATTCAGGACAGTCAATTTATAAAGACCGAAATATTTTGTTGTCGTAAGACACAAACAGTGTCTTATATTTTATTTTTTTTGTGTGACATTTTCTTGCAGGTCCGACATTGCAGAAGTTGGAGCAGAGGTCCAAGAGGTTTTCAGAGGTATTGCTTATTTTAATTTGTATGCTTTTTGATAACCATTATATCATATAGGTTTCTGCGTCTTCCTGTAGGATACTTTAGTCTTATTTATTGTCTATATAGATGCAGTGGCGCCCATTTACTTTTTTTGGTCCCGTTTGTAGTCGAGCCCACCCTATATCCACGCCCAAACTCATTGCTCACCCTTGGGGTAATTCCCAGACTAAGCCGCGAATATAGTAAAGCTCGTGGGTCCACCGAGGTTTTGTTCACTAATTGACTCACTCTATAATTAAATTAGAAAAACAGTTTCACTGGCGCCCCTATAAGTTCGTTGGTGCCCACATTAATTTCATAGCATAAAACTTATTTTTTTGAACATTTAAAAACTTGCATAAACTTAGATATTTATGTAAAGGGTCATCAAAAATTTTGTTGATACGTAGAAATTACGTTAAGAGCACGAAGGGTCATCGAACGTTCAACGAGGTTTCCAAAATAATATAGTTATTTTTGCTGGCTTAAATAGGGTTATAATTTAGCGATGAACAGATTTATATTCTTTCCTTTGATTCAAGGGTTTTAAAAAGTAAATAATTTTACGAGGGTTGTAGAGTTGCAAATTGTACATATTTCTTGAATTATTATATAAATTTTGGTTATTTAGTTTATTTTATTCAGGTATGAAGTGTTAGAGAAAAAAGAGGGTGAAAACTTATCTGTTATCGTATCGTCCTGCACCCTGTGTGGAGTTGAACTGAGCTAGTCAAGGCATAAATCTAATTGTGTGAAATTTAAAATTTATTCTAGATTATTTAGAAACATAGCGGTGGCGAACAGCAGGCAACTGAGCGTTAAATACATCAGAGTACGTCGATATCGTAGCTATATATATATATATATATATATATATATATATATAAATATTTTAGATAGTTAATTACATAAGGTAAGTTGGTAAATACTATAGTATTACAGTGAATAAGATGAAATAATAACTTAGACTTTTATGCAAAGCCCAAATGATCATTTCAAATCGAGCTAGTAATTGAAAGATGGAAAATATAAGGTCTCGGACAGGACTTGAACCTGTAGTCTGGTTTTGCCGGAACCATGCGTTTACCAATTACGCCACCGAGACCGATGACACAATTGGGAAATATATAAAAATATATATACATGCGCGTGGAAACAGCACAAATTTCTATAGTACAATGCACTGTTTAACTCGTTGAAAAATATCACTTACTGATTTATGTTTTTCTGCTTAGTCTATATTAGCGCATGAATGTTAAGCGTTTGTCTCGTTAAAAGAAAACTTTAAATAAAATTTCTCCAAAGCAGCTCGTTTACTTTTAAAACGCTAATAAAATTTCGCACACTTCCTGGCTAAATTTTTTACGACTGTTTACGAATTACAATACGAAAGATAATCATTACACTCTCCACAATATTGTAGCTCTCAAGAGATTCCGTTTCTAATGAAATGGAACCTCAATAGAAACGTGATAAATATTCATTTTAGAAGAATAATACTTTACTTAATACAATTTGTCCCCGTAGCTAACATATCATCATCATTTACTCTTTAGGCTTCATTTATTTCCATTCGCCTCCCCCTTTTATAAAATGGCACGCACTCCTGGTTCCTGTTTTCATTTCCTTTCGACGACATGTTCCGGCGCTTGTCACTCAGAATTTTTACAAGTCATGGACTTTTATAATCCTCCATAAACATATCAGTTCGTTTTGCATATAAAAGGTTTCGCGGATTGTCTCAGAATAGCGGACGTTTTAAAGGATCTTGTATGGAATGAGAGCCAATAACTTTTGCTAAGTGGTACATTTTATATTTGTTCAGCATTAATCCCCTTCTATGTTCACGATTTAAGGGTAAACGTGGAAATGTTTTGAAGAAAACTGTCAACGTACGTAAACAAATGACTGAGATTTCCGCGTGTGCTTACATAAATAAGTAGGGGTTGTAAAAAGATGAGCCCGCGGACAAAATGTTCACCGTACCAACAACAGGACTCAAGTAATGATACGTACACGGCACCATGAATTATTCAAGATATTTACAGCCCTTTGCAGAGGGATTTATATCAGTGTTGTTAAATTAGTGGTTAGATTCCTTTAACTATAAGCCAAAGCCTTGGAAATTTTAGAAACCGCTGTTTTTCTAAGGTAGTTTCAGCATGGAGCTCTGGATAGATAGACTTTGTGGTGAATTTTTTATGTTTGGCGTCGCTCAAATCATATCATTAATTTAATCTAGATATAAATGATAGTAAGTCCGCGGTGTCAAAACGTGATATTTACATATCAATATAAGAAGATAGAATTTTTAAGCAATTAGTTATCTTTCTCCTAGTTACAACCTCAAGGATGGTTTTGACGCATTTCTTTCTCCCTGAGGTAACTCTTTGAGTGTCTTATAACTATCTTTATTCGCGTGTTTTCTCTTCTGGTTTTAATACTTGAATATTTGGCTTTATTAATATAGTTTACGTTTTACTTTACCTTCTATTACTGAAACATAAAGAAATAGCTGTTAGCAGCTCGAATACATAATAGCAATCGAGTAATTCGTAGAAAAATAGTAAGTGCGTGCTAGAATTAGGCTATACTTACCGCTTAAAATATTTTTGGCATTGAAATTTTATACATATATGAAAAGTTCATGAATATGGCTTATAACACCAATGGACACGAGTTCTTACTTTTTCTTCATCCACTCTTGGGCTGAAATGAGAATGCCTTTCATTAAAAAAGACGATCTCCAAATGTTTAAAAATTTATTATCGGAATATACTTTATAATCTTTGTCCATTAAAACCGTTGATTAATATGATAAACACGCTTCTATTATCTAATAAATATTATAGAGGAATAGGTGGTAATATGGAAATATTGGAAATATTGGAAATATTGGAAATATTGAAAATATTGAAAATATTGGAAATATTGGAAATATGAAAATATGGAAATATGGAAATATGGAAATATGGAAATATGGAAATATGGAAATATGGAAATATGAAAATAAGGAAATATGGAAATATGGAAATAGGGAAATATGGAAATATGGAAATATGGAAATATGGAAATATGGAAATATGGAAATATGGAAATAGGGAAATATGTAAATATGGAAATATGGAAATATGGAAATATGGAAATATGGAAATATGGAAATATGGAAATATGGAAATAGGGAAATAGGGAAATAGGGAAATAGGGAAATATGGAAATAGGGAAATATGGAAATATGGAAATGTGGAAATATTGAAATTTGGAAAAATGGAAATATGGAAATATGGAAATATGGAAATATGGAAATATGGAAATATGGAAATATTGGACACTGTGACAAAAAGATCACCTTATTTGACGCAGTATTGGTAAAATACTTTTAAATACAAAGGTATATTTATTCATCTTCATTAGGCCTTCAGTCTTGGAACTGGTTAGACGAATACCTCCATTACTTCCTATTCTGAGCTAACCTACACATTTCTCTGAAATTCTCACAGCCTCCATTTTTAAAATTTACGTGCAATTTATCTTTTTTTCCTATATCTGCTTGTAATATATACCACACTATTACCCAAATGCCTTAGAACGTGTCCTATCCTTCTACTTCTCCTTATTTTTTTGGCTTCCACAGATATATTTCTTCCCCTACCAATTCTATAACTTCTTCGTTATTAACTTTGTCTGTCTTTGTTATCACCATCATATATATGAAGTACCACATTCCAAAAACTTTTTCCTGTCTGTTTCTCCTACTATCCCCATTTCATAGCCATACCGTTCTGTGCTCCGCACATACGTTTTCAACAATTTTTTGTTTGTTTCTGTGTTTGTTGTCTTGGAACATAGCAGGTGCTTTTTTTTTGTTAGATTCAACTCGGCTCCCCTTCTATTGTTACATATATTGCTGTGAAAACGGCCGAACGTTAGTGCGCCGCTATAAGAGTGCTGTGATTACGCCTCGCTTTGGAGCGTTACTAAAAGTAATACAGATATAGCAATTTGTAAAACTTGAAATTGTTCACTTACCTTCCTTCTAGCTTTGCCTGGCTATCTCAACGGAATTGACGGAGTTTTCAAAATAAAATAAAACACAGCAATATTAAAAAGCATTTATACAGTATGAAATATTTTCTTTCATGCAAAAGCAATTACATTTACAACATCATTTCTTTCAAACATGAAATAAGTACTTATTATAAAAAAATTGTTGCTTACCTTATTTTAAATTTACAGAACTAAATTTCCTTTTTTTTTTGGATGGTTTACCTGGTTATGTTTTTTTGCCACGCTTGCAAGGTTTGTTTGGCCAAAAAATCTTTAACAGATAATCTATTATAAGGTTAGAGTAGTCGAACAGCGATAACAAACTTTCCTGGTAAAATCCTTTACAAAAGAAATATTATATGATTAACACTTATTAGTCTACCCTAAATTAAATACACATACTCATTGGAATTTAAAATAAATCTAAAAGTAGTATTGCACAATCCACAAAAACACTCCTCGTAATTAAAATGTCTTCTTATTTTAAATTGATGTCCAATCAGCTTACAAGATTTTTCATATTAAAAATTCCAATTTCAAACAGCAATTACCAAAGTATACTTTTGGTTAAATCTTCCTTTAATAAAATCTTTAACATAGCGTTATATTGAAAAATTTTCCTTATTCCTTTTGTATGTAATTTGCGTAAAAACATCACTTCTATATTCATTGTATCATAATAATTATTAAATTACAGTATGCTTACTGCATAGTTCAAATATCATCTTCGCGATTCAACAGTTCGAATGAACCCATTCCTCAATAAACGCTTCCATATATACATTTTTAGAACCTAGTACAATGTGCGCGGTTACCTTCTAAATAATAAACGCCTACTTTACGTAATATTCTTGGAAATCCTCATTAGCGTTCAAATTTGTTGAGTTTTATTACCTAATTATCTTGTTCCAGTTATGAGTGACGCACGCTGTTTGTCCTGCTCTCACATATACTATTATTGTGGCGTCCCGCTTCTCTCCAACAGCGAATGCAAAAATTATAAATAATTTTTATCAGTTATTCCAGCGTTTTTGCTGTTTTTTTTCGTGTTCCGCCCGCTTTTAGGAATAAACGGTTATTTATTAATTAGTTTATTTGCATAGTTCTAATAAATACCGATGACTCATCCTTTTATATTCCTGGTATTCTAAAAAATTCTTTATTTAAAATAAATTTCTATAATCCACGGGGTGATTAATTTAAACTTTAGTTACTTTTTAATGCAAAAGGGGTTGCATTTTAAAGAAAATATTTGCTTTCGTGTTTCAGTACACAAAATTAATATTAATTCTGGAGTTTTTAAATACAGATTGATTGTAGTTATTTATGCTAAATGCGTAAATCTTTAACTATTCTTTGCTACTTACAGCAAATGAAAAATATTTTTATATGCATCGATTTGCGTTCGCATTGAAATGCGTTTTACGGTATCTTACAATTAATTGTTTTTACATATATATTTTACGTTATTTGCTATGTATTTACAATATGCTTACATTATACAGGTTGATTATTTATACACGCGCAATTTGCCTTTTCTCATGGCACTTTAATCGATAAAAGTACGCTTGTATTTTACAGGGTGTAATCATGAATTTACGAAAATTTCTATTTTTCCGGATTCTATTATATTTTAGTGGTATTTATTTGTAGAACTTGGGTTTTAATGAACTCTTGTGACCTCTTATCACCCTATTTCTATATATATATATATATATATATATATATATAATAATAATAATAATAATAATAAAATTAATTCGTGGGTTTGAGGTCTCTGAATTAAATTGAAAACTAGCATAACAGAGTGCTTGTATATTATGTGATGTGAGTGTATAGTGTATGAACGTTTGTGCGCGCGCGCGCGTGTGTGTATGTTTAGTTTAATTCTTGTCATAAATTTTGTTTAAAATTTAATAAATATGTGTATATGGAATTTAAGTTACTAATATCTGTTTTCTTATTTATTGTATTTTTAGTTTTATAAATATGATACATTTCCAAAAAAAATCTTTTTGATTTGTCGTTTTCTATTTTTAAGATGTTTAGATTTTCAAAATCCATACTGTAATTTGTATCTATTACGTGTGTGGTTAATACACATGCTTTTGGTTTAATACTTATATCACTTTTATCTTGGGCTATCCTTTGTTTTAATAGTTGAGAGGTCTGCCCAATATACGAGTGAACGCAATTTAAACAATTAATTTTATATATTAAATTTCTCTGGTTCATTTTAGATATTTTGTCTTTAGTTTTAGTAAAAATATTTTGTAATGTGAGTACGTTGCGTTTAGCAAACTTTATTTTTTCATTTTTAAAAACTTTTATTAATTTTGGTGTTAAATGTTGAATATATGATATTGTTTTGTAAGTGAATAATTGATTGGTACTGTTTTGATTACTGTCATCTAATTTGTTTGTGTTAGGATTAAATTGTTCGGATAGTAATTTTTTTTACTAAATGAATGGGATAACTGTTAGTTTGTAATATACTAGTAAAGATTTTTATGTTTTTTGGGTACAAAGAGGGATAAGAAATTCTTTTTATTCTTTGCTTTAAACCTAATATTATATTTATTTTTGTTGCTAGTGGATGGTAGGAATAAAAATACAAATGTCTATCTGAATGTATTCCTTTTTGATGCCAATTTAAAATAATTTTGTTTTCATTGTTTCTTATTAGTAACGTGTCGAGGAATGGAACTGCTCTGTTACATTCTTTTTCAACCGTAAATTGTATGTGTGGATTATAATTATTAAATATATATAAAGTTTCTTCTATTTTATCTTCAGGAACTGCTGTTATGGTGTCATCGACAAATTTTTTAAGAAAAGGTATTTTAAATGGTAAAATAGCTATGACATTGTCCAATAAAGTACTCATAACTAGATCAGCAAGTATCGTACTAATGTTTGAACCCAAATATTTGCTGAAAAAATGTATTATTAAAACTAAAGTAACTACTTTCAAAAATAAAATATATTATATCTAAAAAAAGTTCTTTGTTAATTTTGCAGTTCAATTCTATTTTATTCCAAATAAGTGATAAATTTCGTTTTACTAAGTCTTTAGGTATGTTTGTGAATAATGAAACTACATCTAAACTAATTAATATGTATTGCCAACAAGAAAAGAAAGAGGGAGTATTAGATAGAATATGTACAAGTGAGATAGGCGTAGATTGAACGTTTAACGTTCGTTGACAACGGGGAAGGCAGATGAAGTAAAGGATAGTTGCTTTAGCGGGTATGTTAGAATGAAATGAGGATAACACGTGTTATAAATATAAGGTAGCGGAGTGATAACAGATGGATGGTCATACAAAGTGGAGTGCGTACAAAGCAAGAGAGAGGTGAATTTGGGGCGTAGATACTACACATGTTGCTTTAGGGTGGTATTTTAAATGTTAACTTTGTCAGTTGGGAGGTAAATATACACAATGTGATTGTTGAGAGATGTCTGGAATACGTGGAATCGAGTCTAGTAAGAGTGTGGATTGTGAGCGTTTGTTGCATTTTCAAGAAAATGTTTTGAAAAATCGTTGTGGTTAGAGAAATGACAAGCAATTTTGAACGTACGTTAGAATATTTCTAGAATCTAAGTGGCCGTTGGAGTTTGTGTGGTGCAGTGTTTGTATCGTAGAAATTGCTGGAATTAAACAGGCTTTTGTGGAGTGAGAAACAGTATAAACTGGAGGATATAGGTTGAGGTTTTCTTAGTTCTGGCTCTTAGGGTCCGAGTTCGAATAGCGTTAAGCTGATGGCTACAAGAATAAAATACTTTAGCGAGTTATATAAAAGAGTACTCTACGTAAGTAAAAATTGTTTTAATTTTAATTTGCACTAAGTGTGCAAAAGCATACAAATGGAAATAGAGTAGATGCTAGTGGTTGGTCAATTTGGTTGTGTATCAACAGTCAATGGTATTAGTGGCAGAGCTTGGGGAAATTGGTTGCATCTTCAATGGGGTAGATGAGGTGATTTCATGGTCAAATGGTTGCAGATGGCAGTTATGGTTATTGCAAGTCAGGTTGGTGTGTTCCTGTATGCCGCAGTCTATGAGGGAAGATAGCAGACCGTATGCATGGATAGTATCCAGGTAACTCTTGTTTTTTATTGGCTATGTATATAAACTGGTGTTCAATGACCTTTGTGCATTGTGGGTATAATTTATGAACGAAAAAGGACAAACCTGGAAAGAGTTACTGATTGAACTTTTTATATTGTATTATTTTACTGTATTTTTATGTGAGAATTTATGGTAAAAGAAAAAAGGGGTTTTGGATATTAGTAATATTTGTTTGTTTGTACAAAGTAAAAGGAACTTTTTGCTGTTTGATGTGCGAATAGTAGCACAAGAGGTTAAGGCTACTAGGAGCTCTTATTAAACCTAGGTTAGAGTTAAACATGTGGTAAAGCCCTGTTACTTTCTCGGATAATCAATTGGAAATAATTAATCTGGAAATTATTGATCTCGGAATGTATTATTTTATAAGGGGTTGTATATAATGAATAAATAATGTGTGAACGAGGAGTTTACTTGTGATTTGGCGTGTATTTTTTTTCGAGTATGTAATAAATGTATGTGATTTACCGCAGCAGCTTTTTTTGTGTTAGTTGAATTGCAGAAAGCAGCTGAGCAGCCGTGGTAAAACTTCATTGCGAAGCAGAAATTTTTAAGCTTTATAGGTATGTAAGTAGCACCAAAGGTTGGTAGCATTTTAGCGCCCATTAACGAGGGGAAACATCAGGACCAGAGCACCTTTCGCAGCATTTATGACGTCCAAATCGTGGGGCCGTAGTAGTAGCATTTTAGGGTTTTTTAAGGGTCTTTAACAGACCGCAGTTGGCAGCAATAAATGACACCCAACAGTGGAGCTCGAAGCGAACATCGCAACAATTTAATGGCACCCAGAAAGTAAGGCCTTTTGTATTATTGAGTGACGTCCAGCATATATATATATATATATATATATATATATATATATATATATATATATATATATATGCCCTATTTTATCTATATTAGTGGTTAGGCAACCGTCGCCGTGGATCAATGTAGTAAGCGTAAGACTACGGATCCCAAGGTCCTGGGTTCGAATCCCGACACGGCCGACTGCTTGAAAAATTGCAGGTGAGCATTTTTCACAAAAATTACGCCCTCGTTCGGATGAGAGGTTAAATGGAGGTCCCGTGTGTGAGTGTTGTCACGCACGTTAAAGATCCCAACCTTGCCTGGAACGGCAAGGGTTCGGCAAAATTCTAAATTTTCCAGGCAACAACAACTCGCCTCCTGGCCAATGTAGTACCTTCAGGTGGAGCATTGGAAATGTAAATGCACGGGTAGGCAACCCGACGGCTACCAAGATGCCAACACTTAAACCTTTGCGGAATTAATAACTTTCCTATAAATCCTTTCGCACAATAACATTACTTGATAATATTGCAAAGCCGACACCTATAATTGTTAATAATAATTATCAGGATTAAGTACAATTATTTTGTTTGGTCATTAGGTTTTACGTCTTGGAACTAATTGGACGCGTACCTCCATTGATTTCTACCCTGAGCTAGCCTACACATTTTCCTAAAATTCTCACAGACTACATCTGTGTGCAATAGTCTAACCTAGGTCTACCTCTACCTTTCTTTTTTCCTATCTTTGCTTCTGAAATATTTCGCATTATTCTCTCATGCCATAGTATGTGACTTATCACCCTAGCTCTCCTATTTTTTACTGTTTTCCACATATTTCTTTCTTCCTCTACCATTTACACAATCTCTTCGTTAACTTTGTTTGTCCATGATATCTTCATCAACCTTCTGTAGCATCACATTTTTCTGTCCTCTTCTCCTACTGTCAAGGTTTCACAACTATACGGTGCAGTACTCCACACGTATGCTTTCAGCAGTCTTTTCCCTGTTTCTATGTTTGTTATCTTTGAACATAGTAGTTGCGTTTTCTTGTGAAATGCAGTACGGTCTTGTGCTAATCTTGTTTTATCTTTTGCACTTTTTCAATCGTGCGTTATTTGGCTTTCCAGGTAGCAGAAATCCTTAACCTCTTGTAAGTTCTTGTTTCCTATTTGTGCTATAGTTTTGACTTATTTTCTTCTCCTGTACATTTTAGTACTTTAGTTGTATTTTTGTTAAGTTTCATACTATATATCTCTGTTAGAACTGTTTCCATTGCATTAAGAGCTGCTTCTAACGCTTCCTTGCTAGATGCTAATACCGCTATATCATCTGCAAATCTAAGCATGTCAATCTTGAAACATATTTTTGTACGTTGAGGTGCTAGTATAACTACTTTTTTGTTTTTATCTATATGTTGTGGTGTCAGTGTAACTTATTTTTCTTAATGGGCGCCAGTGAACAAAAATCTTCCGACATAGCTAGGGGTCTATTCCTGGGTAGAGCAATAAGAAGTGGGGGGTAAGTCGAATTTTGTTTGCAAACCACAGCTAAACTAAATTAAATAGGCGCCACCAAGTCCTGAGATAATCACGATAATAGCAGAGCACGGTTCTAAGGGCAGACGTGGAAACCCAAAGATAAAACGATCGCTTTCGTTAACAAAAACTTGTCTTACAAAAATAAGACGCAGCTCCTGTAAGAAATTGCAAAGATTAAATAAATAAAAATGTAGAACACCATTTGTGTCCTATAAAAGTATCAAAAAAATAAGAAAATGTATATCCAATATGATATTGGCACCAAATTATTACTCAAAAATTTTACCTTTGTGTAATCAGATTTGATCGCACTTGACCAAAATAAAAGCCTCAAAGTTTAACTAATTGTTTACTAAAAAAAACTCTCTTTTTTTAAAATTTCGGAACTTTTTAACAAGTAAAAAGATTTCATCATTAACATCTATATCAAAGTCAAGGTTTTGACTTTTTAACACAACCAACTACACTTCAAATATGAATCGTGCTTTAAACATTTGAGTGAAAATAATTTGTAAGCATAATACACTGATTTAACGTTCTAACCTGGGCAGATCTTTTCAGGTAGATTACAATTTCTAGATTCTTACACAGCGTGTCTTTAAATTTTCAGATTTAGATTTTATAATTTACATGTAGATAAATGCTAATCACAAAAATAGGAATGTTTAGTTTAAATTCAATGACAGCTGCACGAAGCATCTGCTTTCATGACAACATCTGTCAGCTGTGCAACACAAAAAAAGTATGACGTCGAAAACATACATTGAAATTATCTAAGGTTCAGATGGAACAAAGCTTGTAATTATATAAACCTAACTTGACAAAATTTCGTTCTACGGCTTATAAAACCAGTTCAACAATAATTGAGAATTACACAGATTACATGTTGAAAACATAATAGCAACTTTACGTGCATTATGATAGTCTGTTTATCAAATTTTTATGACATTCAAAACACATGCATGAAATATCTTATATCTAATAACGAACCTAACTGCTTCTGTTGCTCCACGACAAATCGAGATGGAAATTCATATTCTTCAAGCAAGGTTATTAGCCATTCCTAATTTGGGACGACTGCAATCAAAAACAACATCCATAATTCTTAGTTGACGAATTCTTAGTTAACAAATTCTTAGTAGACAAATTCTAAATTGACAAATCTTAAGTGACGAATCCTAAATGATGAATCCTAAATGATGAATTCTACATGACGAATCCTACATGACGCGCTAAATAAATGAAACCAAATTAAATTAGTTCGTAAAATATATACTTTACCCACCGTTAGTAGAAGGTATCAAAATAGTTTCAAGTCTAGCACGACCTGGCCCACTCACACAAAAAATTTAACCTAAGGTCTCATGCCTCTAGTCTGGAATACATCTTCTTGAATTGATAACTAAACTGCGACTACGAACCAAACTAGAACGAATGATAGCGATGGTATTACGACTTGCAGTTAAAGGCGGGGAAATACGTAAGCGACAACTAGAGATGCTCGTGAAAATAACTTTATGTCACACAGATATTTTAATATAAGAAGATTAATAAGGAATAAGGCACGCTTAGCGCATTATCCTTGTAATTCAATGCGAATAATTATTGCTGAAATTAAGCATGTTACAATCTTTTGTCCTTGTATAATAATTCCAAATGTCTTCCTGCGTTGGACAATATTCAGTGACTCTTCGATATACAAGTTAAAAATTAACAGGAATAGGACACACCCCTGTCTCCCCCCCCTTTGCTAATATTTACTTCTCTACGTTCCTGCTCTAATTCTATTACCGCTGTTTGCTCTTTTTATAAGCAGTGTACTCTCCGTCTATCCCTAAAACTCATTCCAATCTTTTTTAGTATTTAGAACATTTGTTTTCCATTTTACATTGTCAAATGTTTTTTCCAGCTCTACAAACCCTATAGCTTCTCAATCATAGTGCCTTTTTTCGTACTTTTTTTTTAATTTAAGCACGTCCTTTTTAATTATGATGTTATTGGTCAATGCTTCTTGGTAGCTTCTACAAGAGTGTAATCCATTTGATATCTTCCTTGTCTTCTGGCATCTTCGACGTTTATCGTCTTCTAGCATGATGTTGAATTAATGTGTTTGTGATAGTTTAAAGAGTTTTTGTCGCAAAATTCTACCAACCTATTTCCTTTGTCGTTTCTTGGACCTAAACTAAATAAACCTACAACCGTTTCTTCCACTCACTTACCACTGCATTAAAATCCCCGCACCTTTTACGCATCCTAGTATGCTTTCGATATCTTTCTAGATCGCTTCCACCTCCTTTTCACCGTGGCTAGAAGTTTGAATGTAATACTTGTATTATTATTGTATTTATCGGTTTAGATTCTAATCTAAGCATGGATACTTTTTCGTTCTTTTGTAAGTATTTTTATACATAGTGTCCTATCTTTTTTCGCATAACTATCCCCACACCCGAATTTCTTTCCTCTGATCCTGTATGAATTACCCTAAAGTTTCCTCTCCAAAAATCTCCTGTCTTTGGCCACTTAACTTCGCTAATTCCTACTATATCTAAGGCTAACCTATCCATTTAAATTTTCAAATTCTCTAGCTTACCTATTTGCTTCAAACTTCTGATATTCTATGTTCCGACTCGCAAATGTTCTTATAACCATTCCGATCACACCCTTCGAAGTAATTCCGCCCGGCGATTCGAACGGGGGACTATTTTAACTCCGGAATGTTTTACCCCTGACGATACCAGCATCTTAAATAGCAGTTTAAGTACGCTGTGTACTTGGGAGTTAATGTGGTGGTTTCCTGTTGGCTTTCACATCACAGTAGTGTGTCTTAGAATGCTATACCTCTATGGTCTCTACCACTCTAAGTACCAATAACGGTGCTACCCTCTTTCTGGGATATTTATTATATTTATTTATTCCGAAGGTAACAATTCTGAATGCAAACAAATGTGTAGGTATTATCACCCTCGTGGTGTTTGTAATATGGACCCCGTATTATTATAAAAAGTTTCTGTATGAAAAAATAGGGTGGATTCTTGTATTTAAAAGATATGTTTATTATTCAATAAAAAAAAAACAGCGTGCATATAGGGTTTATAGATCTGGAAAAGCATTCGACAATATGGAATGGAAAAAAATGTTGAAAATACTCAAAAAGATTGGAATGAATTTTAGAGATAAGCGGATAGTACATAGCTTATACCAAAAGCAAACAGCTGTAATAGACTTAGAGTAAGAACGTAGAGAAGTAGATACTAGGAAATGAGCGAAACAGGGATGTGTCCTATCCTCGTTAATTTTTAACTTGTACATCGAAGAGGCAATAAACACTGTCAAGTGCAGGAAGATATTTGAAATTATTATGCAGAGACAAAAGATTGATATGTTCAGATTTGCAGATGATATAGCGGTATTAGCATCTAGCAATGAAGAGTTAGAAGCAGCTTTTAATGAAATGGAAACAATTCTAATAAATAAATACGGTATGAAAATTATAAAAAATAAAACTAAAGTAGTGGCATGCAAAGGAAGGGAAACATAAATCAAAAACTAGAATACAAATAGGAAACGAGAACTTATAAGAGGATACGTATTTGTGTTACCTAGGAAGCCAAATAACGGAAGAAAGGAAAAGCACAAAAGATATCAAACAAAGATTAGCACAAGGTGGTGCTACATTTAACAAGAAAAAACCATTATCGCGTTCAAAGACAACAAATATAGACTCAAGGAAAAGATTTCTGAAAGCATATTTGTGGAGCACAGCAGTGTACCGCTGTGAAACTTGGACAGTAAGAGAAACGTACAAGAAAAGATAGAAACGTTTGAAATGTGGTGCTACAGACGTATGAGGAAGGTATCATGGACATACAAAGTTATAAGTAAAGAGGTTCTAGAAATGGTAGGGAGAAAAGAGAAATATGCGAAAAAAGTAAAAAATGGAGAGTAGGATGATGGGTCACATCTAATGCATGAGGGAGTAGTGCGAAATATATTAAAAGCTTAGATAGGAGAAAAGAAAAGTAGAGGTAGACTTAGGTTAAACTATTACACACAGATAGTCAAAGATGTAGGCTGTGGCAATTTAAGGCTAGCTCAGAACAAAAATCATTGGAGGTACGTGTCCAACTAGTTCGAAGACAAAAAACCTTATGACGAACAAAACAATTGTACTTAATCCTGATAATCGTTATAAGCAACTATAAGTGTAGATTTTGCAATACTCTTAACTGTTAATTGTGTGAAAGGATTTACTGGAAAACTGTTTATTCGGCAAGCGTCTGTGTTGAGGGATCTTGGTAGCCACAAGCTGCTTAACTCTCTTCACATACCACTGAATATCTGTGAAATAGGGCATATATTATAAAATAATAGAAGGGTTACCGAACTGTATCTAACAAGAAAGAGCAGCGCCATGTTTATAAGACAACACACATAGAACAAGGAAAAACTTGTTGGTAGCATATGTGTAGTGCACAGCATTGACGCCTATGAAATAGAGACAGTAGGAGAAGCAGACGGGAAAAGAAGGAAGCCTTTTTGAATGTTATGCTTCAGATGTATGATGATGGTAGCATGGACAGACAAAATTAATAACAAAGAGGTTCTAGAAATAGTAGGCGAATAAAGACATCTGTGGAAAACAACAAAAAATAGGAGAAATAGAAGGGCAGGATACATTCTAACGCATTTTTGGGAAATAGTGTGGACTATATTACAAGCAGAGATAGGAAAAAATGAGATCGAGGTAGGTCTAGATTAGACTATTGCACGCAAATTGTGAATTTCGGGAAAATGTGTAGGTTAGTTCAGAATAGAAAACAATGGAAGTACGTGTCTAACCAGTTCCAGGACTGAAGACTTAATGATGATGACTTAGGTTCGACCTACTTTGGTTCACAAAAACTGTGCCACAGTCTGTCGTATTTTTGAGGTTAGCAAATACTAAAAAAATAATAAATTCATTTACCAAAATTATAACTACACTACGAAGTAAAGTATTAATAAGTGTTCTAAAAAAAGTACTTACCAAACTTGTAGAACAAGAATTACGTTTTTTGCGGGTAGAAGTTTTGAAGGTTAAAATTAAATTCACTCATCAAGCAAATTGAGGTACTCTCTCCAAGTGGACAATGAGGGAACCAAATGACCTATTAGGCTAGCTGTCTGAACATTGCTACTACCTAGCAGAATCTTCCGGAACTAGTTCCAAAACTGTGTCAAATAAGTGCATAGAGGTTGTTTCATTTTATGTTTATTATGGGTTAAAGAAGGATCGCGTGGCTAAAGTAGTTTATATTTACGATGCAGTTGTTGATTTCATAAATTTGAATAATTTTTTAACGTTTGATTACATTCCGTTTAGTGAAATGTAGCTCTTTGGTTAAAATCTGTTTTCTAAATACATTTCGCACACAATTTCCGCATTAAGGGATGAAAAACACAATGGTCAAGAACGCGTTTTCAATTTACTGAAAACGTTTCCGCATTGCCCTAAATTTGTAAAGTTGCCAACTATCATTCAACACAACCTTCAGTATTTCAACGACTTTTTACATTTCTATCACTTTTCGCTGTGCGTGTTAGCGCGTCTTCGCTTACTACCGACAGCATCGTCAATCTCTATTTATATTAGCTTCAGAAGGGTTCTAAATTAAAGCAAAACGAAGGGGTTTAATCCAATACTGGTTGGATTTTATTATTGTTTATGTGTTTTAGCAGATGTATAGAAGACGAAAGTTTCGCTCAGTCCTATATTGACTTAACTGTTTCGAATTGAAACAGAGTTAATCCTAAATAGTGTAACTTTCAATGGATTCTCGTAAGTGCGCCGAGGTCTGACCGCGACCACAGGACTGCGAAGTTGAACAGGAGACAGCAAACAGGATTATCCGAGCACTCAGGTGGTCATTGGCTCGAACTTGCATCACTGCTTGTAATTAGTGCTGGTATTAACGGTATCCATCCTGACAAACCCCTTAGGACTGGTTGAGATCCTCGAACGACAGACAACACACAGCCTTCCTGTTCCCTTCTTTCGTTCGCGGAAATCAGCGTGAATGCTATGATAAAACAAGAGTGTGTTTCTCGCGATCGTGTTGTTCAAATAAAACTATTAGAAGAGATTCGACTTAAATGTAGCATGTGATAATGCAGGCATAACTCATATTTACGATTTTATTCGAGGGCTTATTCACGTCCGACTCAATGTGAATCCCCTTTCTGGTAGAAACGTAAAAATTTTCTTAGGTTATAGCTTGAAAAAGCGTCTATCAACCTATTTGTTGAATTTATCGCCGTTCTAGCAACTGGCTATGTTAGGGGATTTTCGGTCGGTCTATATTATGATAATACAGACGCAATGCGTGCGAATTCGTACGCGTAAATGTAGATGTGACTTTCAATTTAGCTAGCAGTGCAGGATTATGTTGGCGTCGCAAGTCTCGGCGCCGTTCCTTCGGCTGCTTCTTACCAGTATGGCCTAGGACGTGCATAGATTTGGAAGCATGCTGATTTCATGCTTGATTCTCAAGGAACTTATTTAGGAACGGTGCATTTAATGAAAGGAAAGGACAAATCACTTCAGCTGTAATGCAAATTTCAGCCCTCTAAAGTTAAACCTTAATAAAATTTCTATCTGGGAATAAGCTTCAGTTAGAAAACGTTTTTTACATAAAAGTCTTCGAATCAGTCCAAGTATTAGAAATGAAAGAGAAACGAAAAGTGCTCTACGATTATTTGATCAGTTTGAGTGTTATAACTGCTTTTATTTTTTATAGATTTTAAATTGCCCGATTCCATCACTAACTGAAAAATAATTGCCCCTTTTCTGTAACTTCTAACCAATTTCAATCTTTTGTTTGTTTTAACTTTTGAATTAAAATATGTTTTACAGCATCATCGAGAAAACTTCTAAAACCGTTTTATAGAATTTAAAAATTTTAATTTGTTTAAGATTTTTTAGTTTTTCGTATATTATTAAACATTCTGTTTAGAAAATTCTTAGACCTGTGCAACAAAACAGTTCTTTTAAATTAGGATACAACCGAATGCTGTTTGAAGTACATACACTTTCATCTTTCTTAGGCTCGTAACACATATCTTATCTTGTTCGAACCCACCTGTAATGCTTCTATTGTTAATTGCTTCTTTTCGTAACGTATCTATTTGATTTTATATCTTGGTACAATTTATGTGTTAATTTTTAGTAACATTATTATTATTAATAGCTCTTTCGCTCTGATTATTTCGCAATACTGAGCTACGTTTAAAAGAGCGAATTTTCTAGTTCCCCTATGGCCTTTATTTCCAATAAACGCAAGTCTAATATTATTCTTCGCAATCGCAAATATTTACAGAGTTTTATCTACATTAACACTAGCTTAATCACTATTTGTAGGCACTTATTAAACACTATTGTAGTACTAATCTTAGTGGTAATTTATTTATCTAACACATTTATATCATGCAGGCGAATTTTTATTTACATTAATTTATCTACATCGAATATTTATTAGAACGGAATTCAAACTATTACTAATCTATCGCAACCGAAAAATGTAGAGAAATCTCGAATGTAAGTCATGAAACCTTTCGAGAACAACCCTATTATATAAGGATACGTGTGAATCATCATTTCTTATTGCTAGACAGATAAGTCCACTTTAGTAAAAACCGAATAAGCGTACTTTCTTGAATGTTCCATATACTTCTCAATTACTGTTACACTGCCTCCCTATTACAATTGTTCTGTCCCAGAACATTTTGCTACCCGAAAACGGGTTATCTCTATAATGATAAGGACAACCGTAAGCATTTTTGCATTTCCCATACTGATGTAAGTACCAATCAACGCTCTTAATAATAGGTATCATCCCTTTTTAACTAAAGCCGCATACTAAAATTTGGACCCCGGTCTTCTGGAATAGCAGCTCCAGTATGTTTCGTACTACCCTCCAGTCCAATCGATCGAGCCCACCACTAATCCGAGGTATGGTCAACTGTTTGTCCTTAAACTCCTTTGAATCAGCTTTGAAATATAATCCTCGTAACTAGGTTTAACAGAGGAAAATGGCTTTGTCACTAGATAATAAATTCTACCATGTCCATCTTTAAAGTGTACCTGTGCTTATTGTTAGCGAAACTGGTAAATACCACCTTACTACAAGAACCCCACCTTATCAATAATAAAATCCCATCACTTCCACCATACGCTAGATCTGTGGTTCTCAACCGCCGTTCCGCGGAACACTGGTGTTCCGCGAAGCTGTCCCAGGTGTTCCGCGAAAATTTTGAATATAATATAATAAGAAACAGTAAATTTTTTTATTACTATAAAATAAATACTACATAGTTTTGTTAATTATTTGAAATTTAGCAAAAATATTCAATATTATTCTAAATTTTCGCGGAACAGTCAATAATATTAACAGTGTAATTATCGAACGACGCAGTTACGTCGTTTGGAGTTACTCCGGGGAATACCACTAAATTTCTAGTGTACTCGATAACGCAGGGAGCGCTACGTAGTGTTGATTTCGTGCTGTTTCTCTTTCTTCGTACGTAAATAACAAAAGCGCAATTTCGATCTGCGGTTCAGCCATAATTTAATATAAATATCTAGTTTTCGTGAGTGTGTTTTTTATTGTATATATATTTTATATTGTTGGAAATTGGTAAGATGAAATGCAAGTTGTGTAGTTTTAACAGTATTCTTATCTTTTTTAGTTGCTTATTTTAGCATTTATACAAGACTTTTAAATCTGAAATATGGACAAATTTTTGAAAAGAAAGACTGAAAGTGAGGTTAATGTTGGGGCGAGTACAAGCAGGTCTTCTTCAATTGAAGGAGATATGCAAGGCAACAAAATGCCGAAAATAAACGTAAAAGATATCCGAATCAGTTCGGCATTATTCGGAAGAATATCTGAAGTTTGGTTTACATGGAGCGGTAGTCAAGATGTTCCTATTCCGAGATGTATTGTATGTGGTGAAAAATTGGCTAACAGTGCAATGGTCCCAGCTAAGTTACAGCGACACCTTTCAACAAAACATTCTTGTCTAACTTCGAAAGGTAAAGATTATTTCGAAAGATTGCTGAAAAATCAAGAAGTGCAAGCAACATGCTTTCGAAAGAGCGTTACAATTTCGGATAAAGCGCAAATCGCTTCTTATAAAGTGGCAGAACTAATTGCATTGAAGCAAAAGCCGCATGATATCGCAGAATCGCTAATTTTGCCCGCATGTTTAGAAATTGTTAAGATTATGTTTGGCAATGAAGCGCAGCGAGACGTCCTAAAATTCCCGTTTCGGACGATACGATAAAAAGAAGAATTATAGATATGTCAGGTTTTATAGAGAACGCAGTGACGGCGAAATTAATTACAAAAAATTTTGCGCTGCAAATTGACGAATCCACTGACATAAGTGGCAAAGCCCAATTAATCGGATTTATTCGCTTTGTTGACGACACTGAAATAATAAATCAGTTTTTATTCTGCAAGGAACTTAATGGTCACGCAACTGGAGAAGACATATTTAATTCAGTATCATCTTATTTGGAAGAATGGAAATTATCCTGGGAAATTTGCGCAGGAATCTGTACTGATGGAACTCCAGCCATGCGTGGCAGTATTAAGGGATTTTGTAGTCGAGTTAAAGCAATAAATTCAAATATAGTCTTTACTCACTGCTTTCTGCACAGGGAATCTTTGATTTCGAAGAGTCTACCAGCAAACTTAAAGTCTGTTTTGGAACAAGTCGTACATATGGTGAATTATATTAAATCGAGACCATTAAAAACCCGTATGTTCAAACAACTTTGTAACACCATGGAATCCAAATATGAATGTTTGCTTTTGCACTCTGAAGTGAGGTGGCTCTCAAGAGGAAAAGTGCTAACCCGAGTTCATGAGTTGAAACAGGAATTGCTAGTTTTTTTTAGACAAGAGGGTAATGATGTATACGTAAAATATTTGGAAAATGATGCATGGTGTACTAAGCTAGCATATTTAGCCGATATCTTCAGCTACTTAAATTCAGTCAATACATCTCTTCAAGGAAAAATGAAAATATTCTGACATCCACAGACAAATTGCTAGCTTTCCAGAAAAAGCTTTTGCTTTGGAAAATCGTATTGCTCAAAATCGCAAATTTGATATGTTTCCGTTATTAGCAACAGAAAATATTGTTAACATTAACGAAATGATTTCAAATGTGGCAGAGCATTTGTCAATATTGCAAGACAAAATAACTCATTACTTTCCATCTCTTAATATTGAAGACTTTGATTGGGCGCGAAATCCATTTGGTGAATTTGATATAATGAACCAAGATTTTTCTATTCAGGAAGCAGATGAGTTTATTAATATATCAACGGATCGAACGTTACAACTAAAATTCAAAGAAGAAGGAGTGGAAAGGTTTTGGATTTCCATCGAGAATGAACATCCATTTATTGCAAAACGAGCGTTGAATATCTTGTTGCTCTTTTCGACGTCCTATCTGTGCGAACTTGGATTTTCAACTCTAACAAATATTAAAAGCAAAAAAAGAGAAAGACTTACCAATTTAGAAGAAGAAATGAGAGTAGCGCTCTCTTACATAAGACCCAACCTTGAGGAAATTTGTAAAGGTCGTCAAGCGCAAATTTCTCATTAAAATAAGTTACCATGTAATATATATCTTTATTTCAATTAAATATTAATCTTCCAATTATTTTGTGTGATTTACATTAGATTTACAAATTTTATGATAATGGTGTTCCGCCAAAATCGAGACCACTTAAAAGTGTTCCGTGATCCCAAAAAGGTTGAGAGCCACTGCGCTAGATTATACGACCATCCCACCCAAACTGACCCTAACTTCACCTCCGCAATTATCATCACAGACCCTACAATAGATGCCTCTTACCTTTCCACATACCAAACTAGAACAATAGAACTTTATTGGAAACCTGGCATCCTATACCTAATCTCTTCCTACTTTCAATACGCACAAGACATCAACACTCACTTACAGCAACTAGATAATGCACTTAACTTTATAGGACACCGACCCACAATTATATGCACAGACGCCAACGCACGATCAACCTATGGCACAACGACGCCACTGACGAACGAGCCTACCTTCTTGAAGACCTTATCTTCCAGCATCTTACAAATCCTAAACACCCCCTCCCGTATCTGAACATGGGAATTCTCTAGCCACCAATCCATTATTGACGAAACACTCGCCACCCCATCCGCTACCAAAATCATCTCCACTATGAAAATATCTCACATAATTCAAACCAGTGACCACAATTCTATAACTTTCAAAATACTACCACTAACGTAAAGCCAACTGGCAGCAATTCCTAACCAATCTCAATAAAAATACCCCCATCTTCCCATCAAGCACATACAAAAATACCGACCCCAAATCCCTCGCCACCACTATTATCACGAACATACATTACGCAGCTAAAGACACCATCCCACACAAATACTACACACAAAGAACAAACACATGGTGGACATTAGAACTTGACTCTAAAAGACGAACACTGAGCAAAGTACAACACCAACTGCAGAATGCCAAACGCAGACAGCACAACAATGTTGACGTACTTACACACGAGTACAAAACAACAAGGACCGAATACAAAGCACTGATAACAAATACCAAAAACAACACTACATGACTATAATCAAGGAACACACCAATGATCTCTGGTGGACATAGCTTAAACTAATAAAACCACCGTCTAACCACATATTTTCCACACCATTGAACCAAACTGACTTTTCATGTCTTTATACCCTAACTACACTCCTGGATACAGTAATTCCTTCCACCATCCCTTATGCACATACTGAACAACAACAAGCTACAATACAATACGCAAATACGCCACCAAACAATACACCAGATTATGACTTAGATATAGACTCATTAGACTCAATAATAAAAACCTTGACCCTATCAAAGCTCCCGGCCCATATCAAATCTCTAACCTTATGATACAAAAGTTCTGGCCTATCGTTAAAGATTCCATGATGCAACTTATTCGTAAATGCCTTAAATCCGGTACTTTTCTGAATATCCTTAAAAAAAGCTTCTATTAACCTCATATTAAAACCCAGCACACCTCCTGAAGACCCAAAATCCTACCGCCCCATAGCACTTCTTCCCACAATTGATAAAATCCTAGAACGTATCCTTATCCAGAAGATCAACTCCCATATAGATAAACACTCCCTCCTTTCTGTAAACCAACATGGATTCCTTCCCGGACACAGTACTGAGGACACCATCCGAACTTTAATCACCACCGTCCAGACATCTTCCTCTAAATATGTAATAGCAATTTTCCTTGATTTCCAATCCGCCTGTGATCTCCTATGGTGACGCAATGTCCTCTCACAAATTAAAAAAGCCAACTTTTTTCAAAATATATACAAAATCCTAAAATCCTACTTACACTCACGTTCCGCAAACCTAAACTCCAACTACTTTTCCATCACCAAACCCCTATCCCAGGACTGTCCGCAAGGATCTGTCCTTTCACCCATGCTATGGAACCTCTCTATAAACCCCTCCTAGACCTTGACATCCCTAATATTTCTACCTTCGCCTATGCTGATGACGTAGCGTACCTCGTACATGAAAACTCCCGTAGATCCTTAGAAAACGCCGCCTGCCTCCTGATAAAAAATCTAATCCTGGTCCTTACTAAACAAGCAACCCCTATCACCCTCTAAATCCAACATCCTATTACTTAAAGGACATCTCCAACGCGCCCCCACTATCCACATATTTAACACACCTTTAACCCTATTCGAATCAACCACGTACCTTGGAATCCATATCAAAACAAGACTTAAAATGCACGCTCATCTATCACATCTTCGATCCAAAACCAAAGCAATCCTTAATAATATACACCAATCCCTACCAAAATCCATTGAACTGACTCGCCCCACTCGTAAACTAATCCTACAACAAATAATAATTCCCATCCTAAGTTACACAATAGACTCCTGATACCCCTTACAACACCTCATTCTCGCAGAAACCTTAATCCAATCATAAGACCTTTACTACTATTTTCCAAAAGAGCCTTCAGAACATTCCTCACCTCAGCACTATACACAATTTTGAAACAACCACCCCTAAACATCCTGCTCCACTTCAAAGTACAACTTCGAAACATAAAGAAAAGAAGACCAATACAATTACATGACCTCACCCTGCAACCCACAGAATACGAAACAATGACAATAACAAACATAAACAACCTAATTACTGAATCTCTAACGCACAGCTGGCAAGACCAATGGAACAACGAAGTCACAGGTAGACACACACACACGACATTTTCCCAGATATAACGAACATCCCCGAACATATCCCCTACTCCAGCCGATCCACTATTCAATTCCTGACCGGACACGGCAAATTCCGACAAAAATTAAATTCCTTCCAACTAATTCCCACTCCTTACTGCCCCTGCTCGAACCATATCATTACTTAAACACCCCCCCAGTTAATATACTTATGCCCCAACACCATTTCTCACCAAACCCACATAAAACACGCGATACAACTTGATTCCTTTACCCCACTACCTAGCATCAACTTCCTCGCAACTACCTAAATGAAATTTATCACAAAACCCGCGCTCCAATAATAATATCCCCTCACACCAATATCAACACCTCCACAACACTACACTGCACACCAACTTCTCTGCCAACAGCCCAAGATTAACTCGGCGATAATAGAAAGAAGCAAAAGGATTTCAAAGTGCTACATCGGAAATTGATACATATTGCAAATTGATTGTAATTTATATTATTTGTAAAACTTCTGTTCATATTCACTAGGTTAGGCCTTTGGTCCAGGAATAGTGTACAACAATAAACAAACAAATAACAAATACCACGAAATTTACTTTTCAACACCGTAGCAATCACTCGGGTCACAATGTAATTAACCGCTACGCAATGACGGCTCATCAAATAAATCTCTCTTGGTCTCTTTGATAATCCCAAACCTTGCCTTGCCTGCCCCCTACATTTGACTTTCCAATGATCCACTCAAAGGTACTTCATTGGCCAGGAAGCGAGTTTTATAGTTGGAAATTTTGAATTTTGCTATTCCTTTGATATTCCAAGTAAGGTAGGGATCATCAACGTGTGTGATAACATTTACAAAAGGGACCCACATTTTACCTCTCATCTGAACGAAGACGTATTTTTGTGAAAAATGCTCGCCTAACATTTTTCAAGCGGCACGTGTCGGGAATCGAACCCGTGACCTCAGGATCAGCAACCATACGCGAACTTGCCATCCCCGGAGCCGCCTTCCTTGTCGATACCACTGTACATGGACACCAAACATTCATAATTTGGACCAGGTCCTGAATCATCTTCCTTGTTCTGTACTCGCTTTATTTTATCATGTCTTCCGGCACTTTCGTAGTCGCCACCGTCGTTAATGTGCACCACTATTGTTCTGCCTTTTGAGAACTTACGAATCCTATCAATTGATTCGTTTCAGTACTTTGTAAGGACCCTCTTTATTTCTTTGCGACCTCGGCGACAATTACCCCACCGTCAATTTTTTTCTTGGGATGAAAGAAGCTTTTTACAGCATACCGCTGGCTGGAATTTACAGCATCAATTGCCGAGAGTGGTGACCACCCACTACCAACTAAACTCTTCCCCCTCCCTCTTGTGACGAAGTAACCTGGGTCAACCATAAGGTATTACATTAGGGTACTTGAGGGACATGGAAAGTAGCGCTTAGTGCTCTCCATATATATCCTTCACACTCTTCCTGCTGTTCTTACTCGATTCTTTCCTTGGTGCTAAGTACATATGTTATATATTTCTCGTTTTTTCCCACGCTTCTTGTGAGCTCCGCATCATTTTAGTAATGTTATCTGACGTTAGCTACTCGCCTATATCTAACTATTAGCACCTTTTTTCTCTGTCACCTCTGGCATTGGAAGAGTATATGTACCGGATTGTCGTACTCGCCACATACAATTCAATTTTTGTCGCTGTATTTTCCCATCACTGCTAAGTATGTTGAGTAATAACTATAACCAGTAAGCGCATGTGTCGAGTAATACCCCACTTCTCCGCGTTTTCCCGCAAACCATCGTACCATGGTTCAATCTGGAGTATTACCTTTCTTGTCCATTGGCCCTTCTCTTCTGCCAGACCTGGATGGTACTTATTCTTGTCTCACATCTTGTAAAATTATACGTTTTTATATATTTCCTCTCCGTGGCAAGTAGGTCCACTGAAATTACTCCCGCTATTACAAGTACAGCCTTTTCCGAAATCGTTCTATATGCACTTGCGATTCTAATTGTCATCCTTCTCTGGGTTTTCAAAATCACAATCTTCTTAATCGCGACTAGCAGGCAGTCTGCCCAGATTGGATCTCCATATAACAGTATTAAGTCAACTGCGGAGACCAAGACTCGCCTCTTAGTTGCCTTTGGTCCTCCCAGATTGGTCATCAGTCGGCTGATCGCAGTTACTGCTGTCTGTGCCCTGTTGACCTGTTTTTGTAGATGAATTTTGAAAGACAGACTACTATTCTTATACCCATGTACTTAATGTACTGTTACGGAATTAGTATTAGATCTACTCTAACTTCTATTGTCAGTACCTTTCTCCTGCCAGTCACATATATAACATCGGTTTTCTCTAGCGCTAAGGTTAGACTATTTTCAGTCTTCCATCTCTCCACCAGTCCCATCACCTGGGTTATTGTATTGTCCAGTTTCTCTTCGCTCTTTGCCGCGGTCACTATCGCAATATTATCAGCAAAGTCAACTCTCTTCGTGTTTTCTGTGAGTCAGCCTGAACACATTGTCATACATTACATTCCAAAGAACGGGTCCCAGCACTGATTCTTGTCCAACGTCAGATGTCAGGGTCATCGTATAGGAAGTCCCGTCTCTTTTAATATACGTAACATATCTATCGCGCAGATAATCAGCAATACTTCTCCCTCGATACGGAGGAATACCAAGCTGTTTAGTAGCCTATAAAATAATATTCCAGTTAGCGCTATTGAAAGCATTCGGTACATCTAGCGCTACTGTGATGTATAGTTGCTTTGTGCACGAAGTTCCGTCCAATGCGTACTTGGCAAATCCAACCGCCTCCTCAATCGCATCTAGAGTCTATCTACCTTCCTTGAATCCGAATTGCATTGGCGACATTCCACCATTTTCGCCAATTTTCTTCTTCAGCCTATCATTTATCAGATGTTCAATCAATTTTATAACTGTATCCATTGCACAGATGGGCCGGTACGAAAATGGGATGGCTTGCGGTTTACGAGTTTTCTTATAAGTACCACACGGGCATTTTTGACCTCTAATGGAAACTGCCATTCAAAAGGATCTTATTCATAATGGCAAGTACAGTGTCAAGTATGGCATTTATCGCCACCAGAACAACCCCTACATACGATTTTCCAATGCTCCACCCGAAAGTATTACATTAGCCAGAAAACGAGTTTTTTTACATGAAAAATTTTGAATTTTGCCGAACCCTCGCTGTTCCAAGCAAGGTCAGGATCTTTAATTCACACACGGGACCTCCATTTTACCTCGCATCTGAACGAGGGCGTATTTTTGTGAAAAATGCTCGCCTATCATTTTTCAAGCGGACCGTGTCGGGATTCGAACTCGGAATCTTGGGCGTAGTAGTCACACGCATACCAACTACGCCAGTGAGCCGCCCACCAGTACAACCACCGTCGGAATACTATCCCTGCCAGGAGCTTTTAGCCACTCTAATTAGCTCTTTCCTCGAGAAGGTCGAGATATCGCCTGTCTCTGTCCTCTACATTTTCTTTTCCACTCGTGTCACCCCTTGGAAATAATGTTGCTAAGATCCTTTCCGCATCCTCCTAAGGTAATACTTCAATTGGTTTAATTCTATACGTAACAATTCTTTATCCGAGACTCTATACATCCCTGTTAACCTCCTCACACTGGTCTTTCCAGCAGCGTTTTTGATTCGATTTTATTGCATCTTTAAGCTTCTTTTTTTTCTGTACGACTGCAACGCTGGAACACAGTTCTCAGTTGTCCTTTTTCGTTTGTTTAGATAGTTTCGTTTCGCAACGTTAACCTATACCCGTAAATCAGAAAATTTCAAAGTCTACCAGTACAGCTACTTGTGATATCGCAAAAATTTTTGCTGGACATCGCCTTGTCGCTTGCTCTCGATAAAAGATCTGTAAGTGCCTGTTACTTTAAGGAGCTCCCTTTCCAATATTTCATTGTTTGACTATCCGACGGCCCTTCCCTTAGGTGGGCTTGCATCCTGCTTGCAATTTGCGTTTTTGCATTGTATATCAATGAATAAAGGTACGCTTGTATTATACAGCTTTTATTTTTATATATATATATATATATATATATATATTATATATATATATATATATATATATATATATATATATATATATATATATATATTATATACATATAACTTTACTTTGCCTGACTAACTCAATGGAATTCACGGAGTTTTGAAAATGAAATCAAACACAGCAATATCATAAAGCATTTATACAGTCTGAAATATTTTTTCTCATACGAAAGCATATAGAACATTTACAACATCGTTTCTTTTAAACATAAAATAATATCTAAAAAGTACTTATTTACTTAAAAATGTTTCTCACCTTATGTTGCCTACAATTTACAGAACTAAAAATCTCTTCTTTAATGAATAGTTTACTTGGCTTAGATTCTCACACTTGTAAGGTTTGTTTGGCCAAAAAATCTTTGACAGATAATCTATAAAAAAATCAGAGTGTTTCGAACTCTAACCACACTTTCCTTGTTAAATACCCTTACAAAACAAAAAAAAATTATATGACTAGGATTTATTCTAGCTAAAATTAAATGACAAAATTCAAATATCAGTTACAAACAATGTTTTAAAAGTAATACTTGCAAAAACCCAGGAAGGGCTTTCCCAATTCGTAATTAACAGTATTTTGCTTCTATTTTAAATTAACGTCAAATCCCAGTTTACAAAATCATCCGTTTGTTTAAATCTTCATTTAAAAACTTCAGTTTTCAAGGTGTATTTTCAATTTAATTATTTAAGTTAATTTCTATGTAGCGTTGTATCGAAGAATTTTCCATCTTTGTTGTATATTACAAAATCAAATAATTTCATTTATCATTTTTCATATATACGCAGGTTACGTTTAACTTTACTTCTTTATTCACTGCTCCATTTTAATTATTAAATTACGGTATGTGTACTGTATACTTCAAAAACATCTTCGTAAAATAATATGCTCGCGATCGAATGTATGCATGAATGACTCTCTTTAATAAAAGTCCCCGTTTATATACAAAGATTTTTTCTTTTATAGTACGTTCTAGTAAGATTTTTGGAAATTCTTCATTGGCGTCAAAATCGTCGCGTTTTATTACTTCGTTAGTGTTGATTTATGTGCGCTGTCTGTCTTTCTCTAGCACACACGGTCATCGTGTCGCACCGCATCTCTCCTAGAGTGGTTGCGAAAGCTAATAAATAAATTTTTTCTATCCTTATGGGTTTTTAAATGTTCTAGCCGCTTCTTGGAAAAACGTTTTTTTATTAATTAGGTCATACTAAATTGACGTGTCTCTTCTTAATTCCTCTCGAAACTTCGAGAACATGTTTTATTTAAAATGTTTTTATGCTATACATAGGGTAATTAATTTAAGTTTTAATTGTTTTATCCACAGGGTGTAGCCATGAATTTTTATTTTTTCCGGATTCTTTTATATCTTGGTGGGATTTATTTGTAAAAGTTGGGTTTCAATCACTTTTTGTGACTCTTTTATCACGTCAATATATATATATATATATATATATTGCTATGATAAGAGGGTAGTTTAAGGGTAGATTAAGTCATAGGGGTCGTAAGATAAATGTATAAATAATTAACGTTAAGAAAACCAAATAATTATACCATTAAATAGGAGTAAATCGAATATTTTGCAAAAGAACAATAGCGAGCACACTGTATATAAATTATATTTAATTTAATGCATAAGAAAGAAGCTCATTGTGCAATAATTAGATAATATTTAGCTAAAGTAATAATGTGTACGTCTTATAATACGCTTTAACTTAAAGAAACGAACAAAGATAGTGTTTTAAATACATCAAGTTTTCATCAAAATAAACACGTAATCGGGAAATATAAGCAACCTGGCATTCTAGCTATTTAAGAATTTCATTAAAAATGTCAACGCATAAATAAGAAAACGCATTCAAATATAAAGATGAGTACGTTACTGGAATACCATATTTACATGAAAAACCAACATATTTGAAATAACAAACCATAAATAACAGGCGGTCCGCGATATGATAAAAGTTTGAATAATTAATCGACAAACATGAAAGACGTGACAAAATCGCAATGTTTGGAAATTCTGAGAATATACGACAAAATTTTGAACGTCTACGTGCGAGATTGAATGAAGGTACAACAATCAAAGCCAGGGAATTTGAGAAATACATGGTTCTACAGAGATAGGCGCAAAGTTCAAGGCTTAATAACGAACACGCCAATTAAAACGTTGGAAGGTGGGTCTTATAAATACTATAAGAAACTCGAAAATAGACAGTCTATCTTGAACAAGGCACAAACCACGTCGATTTAAAGTGGAAAATTACGTACCAGTAACAATTAGTGAAAAGTCAATAATTTATTAAAAGTGCCAATATGTGCAGCGAAGAATAGCTGTTCTATGCGTAAACGTAAGATAAAATATGAATTGAATTTTATTCTAAATATTTAACCATTTAGGGCTCCGAATAAAGATCAGAATAAAAATCCGAATAAAGATCCGAATATAGCTCAATAAAATATATATATATATATAGGAATTATTTGCTAATTATTTGCTTTTTTTTGAGAATAAAACCAATTTTTTGCTATAGCTATAAAAAAAGTTACAAGTGGCTAGATAGCTTAATATTAAGCTATCTAGTCAACTAAAAAAAAATACCTTCACAAAATTTGCTATATTTTTGCTACCATTTGCAAAAGAAAAAAATAAAATTTTCAAATAATAAAATAAATATCAATATCTACAAAAAAAAAGAAATTAATTGCTGGCATGACTAAAGAATACATACGTTTTATGAATTATTTACTCTTAAAATATGCAACTACCGAATTTTTTGCTCGCGAAATTAATATAAAAAACGACGAAATATCATATACCAACTTCGAATTTACAAGAATAAAGTGCATTAAAGAAATTAATTACTGGCAGGACTAAAGAATACCTACGTTTTATGAATTATTTACTCTTAAAACATGCAACTCCCAAATTATCAGGACACATCAAAATATATATAAGAATTATTTGCTAATTATTTGCTATTTTTTACTGATAAAACCAATTTTTTTGCTATAACTGTAAAAAGTTACAAGTGGCTAGATAGCTTAATATTAAGCTATCTAGTCAACTAAAAAAAAATACCTTCACAAAATTTGCTATATTTTTGTTACCATTTGCAAAAGAAAAAAAATCAAATTTTCAAATAATAAAATAAATATCAATTTCTACAAAAAAAAGAAATTAATTGCTGGCATGACTAAAGAATACATACGTTTTATGAATTATTTACTCTTAAAATATGCAACTACCGAATTTTTTGCTCGCGAAATTAATATAAAAAACGAGGAAATATCATATACCAACTTCGAATTTACAAGAATAAAGTGCATTAAAGAAATTAATTACCGGCATGACTAAAGAATATCTACGTTTTATGAATTATTTACTCTTAAAACATGCAACTCCCAAATTATCAGGACACATCAAAATATATATAGGAATTATTTGCTAATTATTTGCTATTTTTTACTGATAAAACCAATTTTTTTTTGCTATAACTGTAAAAAGTTACAAGTGGCTAAATAGCTTAATATTAAGCTATCTAGCCAACTAAAAAAATACCTACACAAAATAAAATAAAAAAATTAATAATACATAAGTTATTTCCTATTTTTTGCTACCATTTGCAAAAGAAAAAAAATCAAAATTTCAAACAATAAAACAAATATCAATATCTACAAGAGTAAAGTACATTAAAGAAATTAATTGCTGGCAACTACGTTTTATGAATTATTTACTCTTAAAATATGCAACTCCCGAATTTTTTGCTCGCGAAATTAATATAAAAAACGAAAAAATATCATACACCCACTTCGAATTTACAAGAATAAAGTACATTAAAGAAATTAATTGTTGGCATAACTATATCATTCATATGTTTTATGAATTACTTACGCTTTAGATGTGCAACTCCCGAATTTTTTGCTCGCGAAATTAAATGTTCTAACGATAATAATGGCCTTTTGTCGTTTTTTATATTAATTTCATGAGCAATTAGGGATTTACATAATTTAAGGGCAACTAAACCAAGCTACATGATAATGAAATTATGATGGAGGCAATTAATTTTTTAAAAGTACTTTACTCTCAGACCAACTTATATTATTATTATCGTTTGAACATCTAATTTGGCGAGCAAAATATTCGAGAGCTGCAAATCTAAAGAGCAAATAATTCATAAATTACGCTATAGTTGTGCCAACAATTAATTTCTTTAATGTACTTTACTCTTGTAGTTGTCGATATTTATTTCATTATTCGAGATAATTAATTTTTTTCGTTTGCAAATGGTCGCAAAAAGCAATTAGATATGAATTGTTAATTTTTATTTTATTTTATGTCGGTATTTTTTTAATTGGCTAAATAGTTTGATATTAAGCTATCTAGCCAATCACAAAAATACCTATACAAAATAAAATAAAAAATTAACAATTCATACATAATTTGTTATTTTTTTGCTACCATTTGCAAGTGAAAAAAAATCAATTTTCTCGAATTATAACATGTTCTACAGCATCTAAGAGTAAAATATATTAAAGGAATTAATTGCTAGCATGACTAGAATTTCTATGTTCTATATATTATTTGCCGCTAAAATATACAACTCCTGAATATTTTGCTCGCGAAATTAATATAAAAAACGACAAGGGCCATCCAACCACTTCGAATCTACAAGAATGAAATACATTAAAGAAATTAATTGCTGGCACAACTATAGCGTTTACATTGTTTTTGAATTATTTGCTCTTTATATATGCAGTTCGCAATTTTTTTGCTCGCCAAATTAGAAAAGTATATCTAAAGATCTAAATGTATCTCTAGATGTATCTATAAATGAAAATCCAAAGATACTTAGAAAATACCTACAAGGAAATAAACGTAAAAATACTAAAGGTTACTCCAGAAATCCTAGGGGAAAAATACAACCAACCATCATTCTGGCCAACAAGTGAAGCAAGTCGAACTGTAGCAATCAAGGGATGCTAAGGCAATTTCAGTGACAAGCAAGGAAAGGCAGGTTAGCGATCTTAAATTTTTCACTAGTTAAAGACTGTTTCAATTTTAATATTTGCTATATATATATATATATATATATATATATTATATATTGCTAAGAGTCAACAAAAAAGGTCAATTCAGAATTTGAGAAATAAAGAAAGTATCTTTGAACGTTCAAAAGGTACTTAAGAGTAATTATAAAGATATTTTTGCTGGCTTTCAAGAAAATTAAATTTGGTGAATGTGAATAATTTATTCAGGGTCTAATTTTTGAAGTGACAAAACTGTACATATTATCAATCATTATACGGTGTAATTTTTGATTGCTTCATTTAAATTATTTCGACAGATAGAAAGTCAAGGGGTTAAACAATCGTTATTGTCGTGCAGTAGGGCATATCACAGCAATTAAAAAAGGGCACACCAACGTAGGGGCTATATCACAGCAATAAAATATAACGCCTAATCGTGGGGCAAAAGGAATTATAGGAATAAAGGAATATTAAAGCAATATATATATTGTTGTGTTAATGGGGTCATTTTAGGGGTAGTTAGGACCAAGAGTATAGCGCACTCCACATAAAATACATAAGGGCTCAGAAAACGACACAGTTTTCTGATATATTATATATATATATATATATATATATATATATTTCGTATATATATATATATATATATATATATATATAATGATATAAGATGTATCTGTAACATTTAATAAAAATTATAAAAGGGAATTTACCTATATTCCAATTGAACTAACAAAACAATAAGTTCATTGCTCTATAAGGGAAAGAAACATCAATCGACTGGTTTCGACTTTCATCAAAATAACGTAGTTGCTCACTCTTATAAAGCAATCGAAGTTATTACTGATATGATCGATGGGACTTTTGTATGTTGGTAAGGGTAAAATAAAACCAGCATCAGGTGGCATACACCAACACTAGGTCGTGTATGTACAAAAGTTGATTAGAAACTAAATCGTAATTTTATAGATAACCATACAAATGCGTCGCTTCCTATCTATATCTGACATAAGTCAAAAACTTGACACTGTCAAGTATGATTGACAAAAATGCCAAACATAATTGAAAGTTAGGTTAACGTATGGTTACATACTTGATTTAGATTTGTATATCCTTCCAATTGTAATCACCCGTCTAGATGACGCAGTTGATGAGATCATCGACAGTCAAAACACAAGGTACTGGCAAATCCTGTCCGGAACCTTACATTTTTCATCTTTTAATTACTAGGCTCGATTTGAAATGATCAATTAGGCTTTGCATAAAAGTCTAAGTTATTGTTTCATATTATTAACTAATCTATTTGTATTGTGCAATTTACTTGGCTGATTTTGGTTTATTAGCTTGATGTATTTGTATAACTTATTTTATGTATCAATGAGACGTTTTAAAATTATTTTGGTATTTTTGAAATGAGTTTGGTTTACAATCTAAACCTGTACCTATCTACAAATTTTCTCGTCGTTGCCAACCAGAAGAATACAATAATGGCGATTGAAGTAGACGAAGTTTTAGTTGCCAATATTTTATGGATTTTTGGCGATTAAAATTTTTAAAAGATCTTCACGATTATTTATTTAAATAAGCAGATTGATAGGAAAAATTCCTTTTGGTCTCTCAAGTAGTCTAAAAATTCAAGTCCTGTTTTTAGTAAACGTACAATAAATTGCTTTACACTTTTGTCGCTGAAATACCTTGAAAGCTAGGGAGAATTACAAATTAGTAAATTAATAATCCTTGCGGATGGTAATGTGGTAGACTAGGGTTAATAATGAAGAGAAGGAGAAGCATTTGTGTAACACTAAACTCCGACAATGCGTTTGCACGCGGAAATAATCGCACCACTCAAAGGCTTATTAAGAACTGAGTATTGTATGAAATTGTTTAGCGAATATGCAGAATTACGAACAAAATTAAACCAAAAAGAATTTTTAATAATAGATATTAACCGCGGCATTCATTTAGTAAATGGAATACGCGCTTTAATATTCACCTCTCGCATGTAAAGTTCCGTAACTACAACCTTAGTTCATAATATCCACCAGATGCCTGGCCATTATATGAAGAAGATGACAGTATATTACATTCCCAGACTTCTCTAAAATGGTGAATCATTTAATGTGAAATTCACGTTTGCTTCTGTTTTCTTAATTAAAGTAACTGGCAGATGAAGGTGTTGTGTTAAAAAGTACATGTAGATGTATTAAATTTTAGTGCTGGTCATTATCCCACTTAACTCTTTAAAGTTAAGCTGTAACTAAATTCTTTAAAATTAGTATTCTTAGTTAATAACGACTTATTTTTATTGTAGATTTATTGATAATTAGCGACGTTTTGAAATTTTAGCAGAAATAAACATAAATTTATTGCTCTCATAAGTCCTTTAAAATTGTATAGCATATGATTATTAGAAAAATGTAATTCTAGGAAATTTATTATTTTACATTTTAAGCTCCATTTGTAATTGGCCAAATATGTGTTTATCTAACAGAATAATAACACCTTAGATTAATCAATTATAGGTATTTAAACAAATTAACTTTGCGACCAAAACCATAAAGCGCGCAAAGGTAGTACGAAATTTATCCAACCATCCGATAGACAACGCAACAGTGAGCGGCCTTGCCAAAGGATTTAATTTTGCCATTGCACCGGCATGAATACCTGTAGAGGACATCATCTGTGGCAAAGAAGAAGCAATTCATAAGCTCGACAACGTTACATCTTGAACAATACGCCAATATGTTTCCAATATCTTAAGAACAACAGCACCAACCACGGTATTCCCTTTTGGAGTAACCAAACCTCATCCTCCAAAGAAGAACCTTACAAAAAAAGAATGGCTTGCGTTGAAAAGTATATGACAGAATGAAGATATTATTATTCTACCGGCGGATAAAGGAAACACAACAGTAATAACGAATACATAAGATTACCGCGCCAAATGAACGCTCTACTTAATGACAATGCATACCAACCTATCAAAACCGATCCAACAACATATCTGGAGAAAACTACAAGAATGAAGCTCAAGAAAAGTTTTATAAATAAGGTGGAACAAGAACAACTAATTCCACAAGAAAAATCATCAAGGTGCCCAAAACTATATGGTTTTCCCAAAATTCATAAAAAAGGAGTACCGCTACGACCAATCGTGAATTCATTAGGATCGGCCTTATAGCCACTGGTAAAGTATTTAGCCAAACACCTACAGCCACTTGCTGAAATGGCAGCTTCATACGTTAAGAATGCTGAACATTTTATCCAACTACTGAGTACCGAAAAAGTTCGAAAGAATATCTATTAGTGAGCTTTGATGTGGTATCATTGTTTACCAACGTACTGATAGAGGACACACTCATACTTTTAAAAGAGAATACAACATCGAAGACCATGTCATCGACCTAAGACAGTATTGTGTCAGCAACACATATTGCTAATTTATTCATGGATGATATCAAGATGCGTGCATTAGAAACAGCTATATATAAACCCACATTATGGCTAAGATATGTTGACGACATGTTTGTGGTCTGGATACATGGAATAGAACAACTCAATGGTTTCCTAGAACACCTTAACGGTATACATCCAAAAGCAAAGTTTACCATGGAAGTAGAAGGGAATAACCAATATCGTAAGGCCTCAACTCTCTAAAGCGATTTGAAAGTAAAAGAAAAAATTAATGATAGAGAAAAATAGGAGAAGATGGGATATTTGGAGTTTTATAGCAACCAGGTAGCAAAGAGAAGAAGAAGAGCTCACATTGAGCAATAGTGATAGCACAACCGCCGGATAGCAAAGCACCACTCGACCATCCAAAGTATGCCAAGCAGCCTTGAGTGGGCGAACACCACTTTTATATGATGTACGGTTTCCAGCTTCAAATCGCCGAAGCGGGGATTTTGACTCACGATCAACCGCGCCAGTTCTTCCGCCTTTATCCCTGCTTCGGCCCCCGGAAGAACGACCCGTGAACGCTTCTTCTCGATGGTCTTCGCTACTAATTCTTTGCTGTGCCCGCCGACCTTCGACTGCAGTTTCTTGGTGTCGTCACAACCCGCGCACTCAACTACTACACCGCCCTTATGCGTCCTTTGAGCTCCGACTACAACAAACACATTGTAACGTAATTTTTGTTCTTACTGAACGGACCACGATGTGAACGCCAGTGAAACGTTTTTTTTTTTACGTAGGTAGGTTGTTTTTTTTTATGGGCGTGGCGTCAGTGTTACTTATTTTTCCAAAAATCTTCCGACAAAGCTAGGGGTCTATTCCTGGGTAGAGCAATGAGAAGTAGGGGGGTAAGTCGAATACTGTTTGCAAACCAAAGTTAAGCTAAATCAAATAGGCGCCACCATGTCCTGAGATAATTACGATAATTGCAAAGCACAGTTCTAAGGGCGGACGTGAAGACCCAAAGAAAAAATGATCGCCTTCGTTAACAAAAACCTGTCTTAACAAAATAAGACGCAGCTCCTGCAAGAAATTGTAATGGTTAAATAAATAAAAAAATGGAACACCATTTGTGTCCTACAAAAATATATAAAGAAATAATAAAAAAGTATTTCCAATATAGTATTGGCATCAATTTATTACTCAGAAAAGTTTTAGCTTTATGTAATTAGATTTGATCGCACTTGATCAAAATAAAAAGTCTTCAATTTTGAATTAATTGTTTACTAAAGAAACTCTTTTAAAATATTATAACTTGTAACAAAAATTTTTTTATCATCAACTATATCAAGATTAAACTTTTAACTTTCCTTTTTTGTCTTTCATTATTATTAATCAAGCAACTTTACTTTAAACATGAACTTGTTGTACAAAATAAAGTAATAATGGTTGGCAAGCATAACACAGTAAATTAAATTCTAACCTGGGCAGATATTTTCAGGTAGATAACAAATTATTAGCTCCTAACAATATCAGAATTTGAGCTTTCAAAATTACGTATAATAATCTAAGTGTAGATAAAGCTGATCACAAAAATAGGCATGTTTGTTTCAATTGCATTACAGCTGCTCGAAGCATTTGCTTTTAAGGCAACATATGTCAGCTGTACAAAGTAGAAAAATATGACGTCGAAAACACCTGCTGAACTTATCGACGGTTCATATGGAACGAAGTATGTTTTCTTTTTAAGAACGCTAATTCAACAAAATTTTGTTTTACAGCTTGTAAAAACCAGCTCAACAATCAGTTGAAACTTTTACAATTTACGTGTACTAAACATAAAAGCAAGTTAATGTGTTCTAAGTTTTGAAACACATGCAAAAAGAAATTCTTATAGCTAATTACGAACCAAAACTGCAATATTCGCCTCACAACAAGGCAAGACGGGATCCCCCTTCTTCAAGCAAAGATAACAGCGTTTGCAATTTGAAAATGCTTTTGCAATTTGAAACGACTCCATCTAAATAAACATCTATAATTCTTTCCTAGACAAATTTCTTGTTAGGCAAAGTTTAAATCAATTATTCTTGTCGAGTTATATTTGTTGCGTTCCACGTGTCGAATCACATCTTGTCGCATTATATTTTATAGTAGTCGTGTTCTCAAGGTTGAATTCTAAGTTGTATTCTAAATTGTCTTCTAAATTGTCGCGCGTTATCCGAAGATATCTTCACCATTGATAATGGATTCGAAGATTGCCGGCCTCTAGCCAGGAGTACATGTTGACAAAACTATCGCCCGTGGCGGACTATCTCGTAACCAGGACCGAGCGGTGGCGCCGTCAGGGGAACTAAGACAGGTCCAACAGAGAAAAAAAATAAGGTTGAAGACGGAAATATAGGGATAAGAAAAAGTAAAATTTCAGGATAAGCATCATACAGAAAGCGTTGAAAGTGGAGAATATCCTTATTAATACAGATTGGTCTGAAGGGCCACCTGCAACGCTAATAACAAAATAAGTCGTCTTCCAACAAGTCGATACTTAAAAACAACTAGGCTTCAAATATGACCCAGGCAGATTATCTTCCTACCGAGCGCATGCACTGCGATAAGAAAATCAAATAAAGGTAACACGATCAACTTTAATATACTCACACAGGAATTTTAAAAACAAATAACTACCGTATACATACTAAAATGAATATACGACACATACGATACATACGACACAGTTAATCGGAGATAAAAGTAGGAACATTTTGAATACATATTGAAAACGACAATGGCGACATCCTCTTGCCAGCACTTTCAGGAAAATAACAGAATAAATGGATTAACGTCCTTACGACATAAAACAATTGAGTGCGGAATTTGTAACAAATGATTGAAATGTATGCGAAAAAAAACATCGAACAGAAATTTTTTGTAGTCGCAACTGTGAAAATCGACTTTAATTTAATTAATTTATGTAGTGGGTCGTATACGCCACATCGGCTGAAAATGGGTTAAGTAAAAAGCAGATGATTCAACTGTGGTTGTAAAATATTTAGTGATAGATAAAGCATGCTTAACTGATAACTGCTTCACTCTAAACTTTATGTAAAGACTCATGTAAGAAAAAATTTGGGACACAAAATTCTATGTATGCCAATATAAAAAAGTTAACTGCTGAGGTCATCAGGGAGTTACTGATTGCAAATCAAGACTAAGTTTGTGGTACGAGCTTTGTTGTTTAGCAATAATTCTGTTTTATTAGATACATATCTAACCTTTAAAGCAATATTTGTACCACCAAGCACTAACACATAATCCTTGCAAGTAAAATTATTTAACCCCGAAGACAAATTTATAATCACATTATCTAACGAAGTATTGGGTTTACACTGCACATAAAAATGATAATGTTGCAGGTTCGATAAAGAATTAAGTATCACAGAGAAATTTCTAGTAAGACTGTCACCAAAAACAAAAGTTTTTTGTTTAATGTTGTCTCGTTACGTATTTCAATTCAATTTGAACATTGCACATTAGCACTAGTCGCATTAATCAATTCCTCGTGTAGTGATAGATTGGAGTCGTTGCTATTAAGTTGTCATAAAAGTTCTCAGTGTTTTAATTGGTAAACTTTAAACGGTCATAACATTCGGAATATTGACCGGATTTACTCGAAATAAGCACCATTCAAATCAGCCCACTTTTGCCAACGCGATACTAGTCGATTTATGCCGTCAGCATAAAAAGTTGGTGCCCGGGATTCGATAAAGTCCGCGAAGACCGTTTTACCTGGTCCAGATTGGCAAAGGTTCTACCGGTGAGAAAGTTATCGAAGTGCTTGAAAAGGTGATAGTCGGTTGGCGCAAGGTCTGGGTAGTATGGTGGGTGAGGAAGAACTTCGACGCTCAACTCGTTCAATTTTTGTACGGTGATTTGTGAAACGTGTGGGCGGGCGTTGACATGCAGCAGGAATAGACCTCTTCTGTTAACCAGGGCCGGCTGCTGCTGACGTAATTTTTGCTACATTTCGTCGATTTCCTCACAGTACGACTTTGCTGTGATGGTTTGGCTTGGTTCCAAAGAGTTGTAGTAGATGACACCGGCCGCCAACCTCCATACTGTAGCTATAGTCTATTTTCGGTGGGTTTTCGCCTTTGGAAAGTGCCGAAGTGGTTCGTCGGCGTCCAACCACTGCCCCGAATATCTCTGGTTATCATACAGAATCAACTTTTTATCATACGTGACAATTCGATCCAAAAACGTATCGTTTTGGTTGCGCAAAAGCAAGGTTGAACACATCTCAAAACGTGACAATTTCTGCCGATGGTTCAAATCCTGGGGCACCCACCTTTCGAGCTTTTTAATCTTTCCAATGCCTTTTAAACCATGTCTAGTTCTTCCGCAATCCCACGAACCGTTTGTGATGGGTCAGTTTCCACCAAGGCCTTCAAATCGTCGTCCTGGATTTCTGTAGGTCAACCGCTACGGGGTGCATCTTCAAAGCTGAAATCTCCTAAACGTAATTTCCTGAACCATTGTCGCACGGTGCTTTCTTGAACACTATTAGGCCCCACACTTAGTTAATTTGTCGAAGCTGTTCCGGCTGCGGATTGCCATAATTTAAAGTTAAAATAAAATATCGTTTGAAATTGCTTCTTCGACATGCTTAAATAGGTCTGCAAAAATATACAACTACTAAACACAGGTAAAAAACAACTCATACTATCAGATACAGCGAAAAATTCTTTACAAGATGCGATATTAACACGCAAAGTACGTTTTCTTGAATTTGAACATAAATTTTTAAAGCACTTTTGAGGGCATAATCAACAATTCAAAGTAAGGGATGACTTAATTATGGGTAAATATAACCACGATTTAGGAATGAGCAGGGAACTATACGCGATAAAGAAGTTCAGCATCGTCAAACAACTAAATCCTCCCTTAGAGTAAAAACAAATAATCAAATATCTAGCAGGGCATTTTGAGATGGAAGTGAGACAATATATAGCACTTCAAAACATCGTCTAGGGATGTATTTTTGGAATATCTACAGCGGTATGCTAAGATGGGACCGAAGTGTGGGAACGGACCGATTCAATTATCGAAACAATAGTAATAACTCCGGTGGAAATTTCAATAGGGGCAATCACAACAATTATAATAATCGCAATGGTTTTAGACATAACTGGAGTGCGAGTAACATGCCGAGGCGAGAAACGGAGAGAACCAACAATGAAAGGATCGCAAATCAAAATACACAGAGCCAAGAACGAGTGGAACCAACACAAGAACCGAGAAGAAGCAACCGCACATACTCCGAAATTATAAATCAGGCAGGCCCATCTACATTGCGTCAAAATTTTTAAAAAGAGACAAACCAAGCAAGTCCTTAAGGATAAACCAATACGAACATTAGCGCGAATTTATTAAATTTGAAGTGGAAAATAATTCAAACAAAAATCTTATTACCTTTAATTAATTTGACTGTGGCGAACAATATGATTAATATACTCATTGATACAAAAGTGGAGGCGTCGCTCGTTCTAGAAGATTTTTTAAACGAGGAAAATTAATGGATAAAATAAAAGTGTAACTTGGTAGCATCAAACAGTAAAAAGTTTGCGGGCGTAAAAAATATGATGATTCTGAAGTGTGAATTAGAAAAGGTTAAATTTGAAAATGAATTTATGATTGTACTTGGATTGAAGATGGACGCTATATTTGAGATGGATATTATAGAAAAGTTGGGGTTAAAAATAAATGCTGAAAGCAAAGATATAATATGCAAGGGGTAATATATCAATTGGGATAAAGAAATCAACGCAGAAGTCGAGAATGACTGTCCGAATATAAATCAATTTGAATGTGAGTTAGATGATGAAAGGGAGGCAGAAGAGAAAATCAAGTGTCCATGTGAAATAAAGGGTAGAGTTAAGTCAATATTAAATAAATATTCGGAATTGATAGGATCAGAATCCAGAATTGCTACCGGTTACGTACATAAGTTAGAGGTCGCGATACTGAACCGTTAAATACAAAATTGTATCCTATTCCAGCGACGTACAGGGATAGGGTGAGAAGAGAAATTGAACAAATGTTAGTAGAGGGTATCATTGAGAAATCGAATACACACTTTGGCAATCTATTAGTAGTTGTCAAGAAAAGTGATAATAGCATCAGGTTATGTCTAGATGCTAGAAAAATAAATCAGCGAACTAAACCGCATTACAATTGTCTACCAACCATGGATAGTGTCTTGGCAATGATAGGTAATAAGAAATTTTTACAGAAATTGATCTAAAAAATTCATTTTGGCTAATTCCACTAGCACGAGAATCAAGGAGATGCACAGATTTTTCCGTAGAAAGGCATATATGCCAATTAAAAGTGGTCCCTTTTGGTTCGTATTCGAGAACAGCTGCATTAGTAAAGGCTATGCAGAATATTTTGGGACCGTACGAGAAATTTTGCATCCATTACGTGTATGATGTTTAAATATTCAGCGATAGTATTGAGCAACATTTTGTACATCTTGAAAGAATCTTACTGAAGTTAAATATGGCAGGTTTAAAATTAAATCTTAAGAAATGTGAGTTCTTCCAAGAAAGGGTAAAGTTTTAGGATACCAGATTAGTGCTGAGGGCATGTTCATAGACAAAGATCGGTTGTCGGAGATATTAGAATATCCTAAACCAAGGAATATACGAACTTGAAAAGCTTTTCTGGGAGTAATGAATTTTTATAAAAAGTTTGTCCCTTCGTTTTCGCAGAAAGAAGTCCCACTATTTGTTTTGTTGAAGAAAGGAGTTAGATGGTCGTGGAGTGAGGCTCATGAAGAGGCATATCTAAGTCTAATCAGTCAGTTTCATGAGCAAGTTATTTTGAGACACCCGGACTTCACAAAAGAATTTATTGTACGCACGGACGCGTCTGCTAGTGCTTTAGCTGCGGAATTGTATCAAATTCAGGATGGTGTAGAGGTACCCATCTCATTCATCTCCAGAACTCTAAAGACTCATGACCTCAACTACACGGGATTTTTACTTTGAAATCAGATACTTAAAGGGAAAAAATAATATACTAGCCGATGCTCTCAGTAGGAATAAGATCAATGACAACTTAAAATCAAACGACATTTTTGTAACGATGCATAACTTAATGACGGATGGTACAATATTTCCATACAAGAGGATTATGGTAATGCAGGATAGGTATTTGTAAATAGGGAATTAGAATAGGGAAGTAGTTGTAAGATTAGTTATTTGTAAATAGGGAATTAGAATAGGGAAATAGCTGTAAGATTAGGATACATGTAAATAGCTAGGGGAATTAAAAAGAGGAATAATTGAATAAGATATTGTCATTTATGATACACATAGTTCAGGGAATAAATACAAATGTAGAACAAAAAAAAATATAAGACTTTTGGTACCAATTGGGATTTTGTCTCACGTTGGGCGCCAAAATAACATTGACCAAAAATTTTATATTTTAATTTGGGGGAGATTATTTAGGAGTGCATAAGGTCACAAGGATAGTATACTTCATTTAAACAACACCAAAGTCAAGGAAACTAAATATGTGAATCATAAAAAATTCGTTAATTATGCAAAAATCAAATATCAAACACACTATATAAAATCTATAACTAACTTTAGTCAATAAACTGAAACTCATTCTTTAATAATTTAACCACATTTAGTAGATTAAATAACTTTAAACGCAATCCGATTCATTTTAGAAAACAGCAATACATTCAGCGACTTTAAATAAATACAAATTAGAAGTATCTAAAGTCAAACAAACATGAAACGATTTTTTTTAAACTCGACGCATTAATAATCATGCGTGCCCACAACAAACGGGTCTTGCAAAACAAGCAAAGTTCAGAATGTAAAATGTCAATAAAAACACATCTAATTTACGTCATCTGTTAAAGAATCCCATCATAAAATTTGCCTACGTGTTCTTTTAAAGTAAACTTGACAAATTCGAATAAAATCCAGCACATTGGATAAACAAAATATGGAACTACGAGTTTGTATACTTGCGGAATTAAAATAAAAATTTGAATAATTTACCAAATGCAAAAACATTATAGTCAACGAACTCTATTGTGTAAAATTTTGATATCTACGTGATTTGGAAAAGCGTTGCAACGAAATTTAGGATAGGGTAACTCCATGAAAAATCTGAAGGCTTGCACGATAAGACAAGTGCAACGCCTCAATCAACAAAGATAGCGCGGTCAGCCAATAACAGTACGCTGAAGGGCTTACCTTTATATATTACATCAGGCGATTAATGTCAGTCTATACCTAACTGAAGCACAAACTGTACTAGTTTGAATAAAAATACTACGCAAACTAAAATTGTGAAATTAAATAATAAAATTTAAGTGAAAGTTCATAATTAACAATTTCAAGTACAAGTGCGCGTTCAAATATACAAGTGAAATAAAAATTCGCCGTCGACATAAGACGTAAGTCCAAATTTTAGTTAAAACTAAACATGATCTTTAATATTTATTAACTTAGGGCACCTACTAACCGACCAACCAACAAACTAATCAATCAACTAAGTAAACTGATTTAACCATCTAAGTAAATCATCGACTTACAAAGCGTTTCGCTGGGCGTTTAACCAAACAAGTTAACTAAGCAAGAGACTAAGCAATTCAATAAACAATTACTAAACCAACCAAAAAAGAAATCTAACAAAGTACGGACGACGTCAAGCTGAAAACAACTCAAGGGTACTGGTTAGTAGCACGTAGCGGAAGGTCAAACGGATTAGGGTATATTTAGAGCTACACATTCGAACCGGGGGATCAACCTAGAAAAATATCAGATTAGCATAAAACTGAAATTTTTTTAACATTTAAAACTTGCTTGTATTTAAATATTTATGTGAAGGGTCATCAAAATTTTGATTGATACATAAAATTACAAAGGGTCATTGAACGTTCAACGATACCTCAATACAATAAAAGTTATTTTTGCTGGCTTTATATAATTTTAATAGGGTTATAATTTGATGGGGAACAGGTTTATATTTTACTTTGATTCAGGGTTTTACATAGCAAATAATAGTACGAAGGTTGTAGAAGTGGAAATTGTATATATTTCTTGATTATTATACAAATTTTTGGTCATTCAGCTTATATTATTTAAGTATGAAGTGTTAGAGAAAAGCGGGGTAAAATATTTTTCTGTTATCGTATCGTCGTGCACTCTGTGTGGGGTTGAACTGAGCTAGTCGAGACATAAACCTAATTGTGTGAAATCTAAAATTTGTTCTAGATTATCTAGGAACACAGAGCGGTGACGGACAGCAGACAACTGTGAATATCATAGCAATAGATATATTTATTACTATGCTATTCCCGATTTTAGGATTATCGAGCACCTGCGATGGGAGCCATATTTTTATTGCTGTGATTTGCCTTATTATTATTCTAAGCCCCAATGTTATGAAATGTTAAATTAGGATTTTTGCCCCGACTAGCTTACTGAATAAATCTTATTGAATCAAATAAAGCAATTCTAGAATACTCAATATAATAATTGATAATATTTACAACACTCAAAATTTTCCTTTTTGTACAAAATATCTACATATATCAGATTTATGCTTTTTCTGAAAGCCAGCAAAAATATCTTTTAATTATATTCAGGGTCCTTCGAACGTTCCAAGATACCTATTCCGTTTTATAAATTTTTAAGTGACCTTTTTGATGACTTTTACAAATATACAATGTGGCAAATATTAAAGCAAAAACAGTTTTTAATAATAAAGTGTATTAAGATTGCTAACCTGGAATGGGTTCTGTAGTTCCATCCTAGTCTATGATTTGCATCCCCTTTCTGTGTCCGCTTTGCTTATTGATATGCCGGCCCCATATAAGAATCTCCTCTCATAAATCGCTTCCAATTAAAATCGTACCAAATCGGAATATGTCCAAATTAGAATACTTCATTTTTAAATTATCTCCAAAATTATAGTATGTTCAACGTTAGAAGTCCCAAATTAAAGTCGTCTCAATTAAATATCCCAAATTAAAGCCATCTCAATCAAATATGTCCCAAATTACAGCCCAAATTAAAGTCCTGTTTCATTAATATTAGAAATGAATTTAATTAAGTTGTTTAACTTACGTCTATCTATAGGTCGGCTTATTTTTTCGTTGCACAAATTCTTGCACTTTTAACTCTGATTTGTTTTGATTCATACTTTACTAGTTACGTAAGTTTTTAACACCTTTGGACATAATCGTTGCTCAGTTTGAATATAGACTAAAATGTCGTTCCGTTACTATCGTATATATAAGCCCTTCCTCCAATTGTTTTCATTGGCTTGTTTACATTCTAGGCTGATACTTTTGCCTTATCACGTCCGCATCCCGCATATTGTAATATTATTCGAGAATTTTCAACTTTTGACTTCCATTAACTCACGTATTTGGATGTTTGTTAATTTTATCGTATAACTGAACCGCCTGGTGTTTATTTGTTTCTACAGAATATTGGTTTTCTGAACAAATGTGTTTTCTTTCAGTCACGTAACGATTTTCTAATAATGAATTATTTAGAATGCGTGTACGTTGATATTTTCGACGCAATTGTTAAATATTTTCAATGCCAATTTATCTATGCTTTTCGGTGATTTAATTTTGATGCAATTTATTGCGTTTTAAAATCTTATCTTTACTTGTAAACTACACTTAGACATATTTATGTTCTCATGCATTCAATTCCGCATATTTTATATACAGTGTCCTCTTAATTAACATTATGTAGAGTGACCGATTTACTCTTATAATTTCTGGAATTATTTGCTTTTCTTAAAGTTGAAGTTGTTTATATTTATTCTACGACCCCTATGACTTAACCTACTCCTAAACTACCCTATTATCATAGCATTATATATATATACATATATATATATATTGCTGTAATTATAGGGTTAATTTAGGGGTAGGTTAAGTCATAGGGGTCGTAGAATAAACAAAAGAAATTTCCAAATAACAAAAGCACATAATTACAGATATTATAAGAGTAAATAGGTCACTATACATATTGTTAGTTGAGCGCACACTGTATAGAACAGTGCAAGAGATTAAACGCATATCCAAGAGTAGTTACGAGCAAAGATAAGATTTAAAAGTGTAACGAAATGCACCAAAATTAAATCAACGGAAAACCTTTATGAATTGGCTAGATAAATATTCAACAAGTGCGTTAAATATATCATCATATACGCAGGCAAAATTATGCATTATTTGAATAAAAATACTACGCAAACTAAAATTGTGAAATTAAATAATAAAATTTAAGTGAAAGTTCATAATTAACAATTTCAAGTACAAGTGCGCGTTCAAATATACAAGTGAAATAAAAATTCGCCGTCGACATAAGACGTAAGTCCAAATTTTAGTTAAAACTAAACATGATCTTTAATATTTATTAACTTAGGGCACCTACTAACCGACCAACCAACAAACTAATCAATCAACTAAGTAAACTGATTTAACCATCTAAGTAAATCATCGACTTACAAAGCGTTTCGCTGGGCGTTTAACCAAACAAGTTAACTAAGCAAGAGACTAAGCAATTCAATAAACAATTACTAAACCAACCAAAAAAGAAATCTAACAAAGTACGGACGACGTCAAGCTGAAAACAACTCAAGGGTACTGGTTAGTAGCACGTAGCGGAAGGTCAAACGGATTAGGGTATATTTAGAGCTACACATTCGAACCGGGGGATCAACCTAGAAAAATATCAGATTAGCATAAAACTGAAATTTTTTTAACATTTAAAACTTGCTTGTATTTAAATATTTATGTGAAGGGTCATCAAAAATTTTGATTGATACATAAAAATTACAAAGGGTCATTGAACGTTCAACGATACCTCCAATACAATAAAAGTTATTTTTGCTGGCTTTATATAATTTTAATAGGGTTATAATTTGATGGGGAACAGGTTTATATTTTTACTTTGATTCAGGGTTTTACATAGCAAATAATAGTACGAAGGTTGTAGAAGTGGAAATTGTATATATTTCTTGATTATTATACAAATTTTTGGTCATTCAGCTTATATTATTTAAGTATGAAGTGTTAGAGAAAAAGCGGGGTAAAAATATTTTTCTGTTATCGTATCGTCGTGCACTCTGTGTGGGGTTGAACTGAGCTAGTCGAGACATAAACCTAATTGTGTGAAATCTAAAATTTGTTCTAGATTATCTAGGAACACAGAGCGGTGACGGACAGCAGACAACTGTGAATATCATAGCAATAGATATATTTATTACTATGCTATTCCCGATTTTAGGATTATCGAGCACCTGCGATGGGAGCCATATTTTTATTGCTGTGATTTGCCTTATTATTATTCTAAGCCCCAATGTTATGAAATGTTAAATTAGGATTTTTGCCCCGACTAGCTTACTGAATAAATCTTATTGAATCAAATAAAGCAATTCTAGAATACTCAATATAATAATTGATAATATTTACAACACTCAAAATTTTCCTTTTTGTACAAAATATCTACATATATCAGATTTATGCTTTTTCTGAAAGCCAGCAAAAATATCTTTTAATTATATTCAGGGTCCTTCGAACGTTCCAAGATACCTATTCCGTTTTATAAATTTTTAAGTGACCTTTTTGATGACTTTTACAAATATACAATGTGGCAAATATTAAAGCAAAAACAGTTTTTAATAATAAAGTGTATTAAGATTGCTAACCTGGAATGGGTTCTGTAGTTCCATCCTAGTCTATGATTTGCATCCCCTTTCTGTGTCCGCTTTGCTTATTGATATGCCGGCCCCATATAAGAATCTCCTCTCATAAATCGCTTCCAATTAAAATCGTACCAAATCGGAATATGTCCAAATTAGAATACTTCATTTTAAATTATCTCCAAAATTATAGTATGTTCAACGTTAGAAGTCCCAAATTAAAGTCGTCTCAATTAAATATCCCAAATTAAAGCCATCTCAATCAAATATGTCCCAAATTACAGCCCAAATTAAAGTCCTGTTTCATTAATATTAGAAATGAATTTAATTAAGTTGTTTAACTTACGTCTATCTATAGGTCGGCTTATTTTTTCGTTGCACAAATTCTTGCACTTTTAACTCTGATTTGTTTTGATTCATACTTTACTAGTTACGTAAGTTTTTAACACCTTTGGACATAATCGTTGCTCAGTTTGAATATAGACTAAAATGTCGTTCCGTTACTATCGTATATATAAGCCCTTCCTCCAATTGTTTTCATTGGCTTGTTTACATTCTAGGCTGATACTTTTGCCTTATCACGTCCGCATCCCGCATATTGTAATATTATTCGAGAATTTTCAACTTTTGACTTCCATTAACTCACGTATTTGGATGTTTGTTAATTTTATCGTATAACTGAACCGCCTGGTGTTTATTTGTTTCTACAGAATATTGGTTTTCTGAACAAATGTGTTTTCTTTCAGTCACGTAACGATTTTCTAATAATGAATTATTTAGAATGCGTGTACGTTGATATTTTCGACGCAATTGTTAAATATTTTCAATGCCAATTTATCTATGCTTTTCGGTGATTTAATTTTGATGCAATTTATTGCGTTTTAAAATCTTATCTTTACTTGTAAACTACACTTAGACATATTTATGTTCTCATGCATTCAATTCCGCATATTTTATATACAGTGTCCTCTTAATTAACATTATGTAGAGTGACCGATTTACTCTTATAATTTCTGGAATTATTTGCTTTTCTTAAAGTTGAAGTTGTTTATATTTATTCTACGACCCTATGACTTAACCTCTCCTAAACTACCCTATTATCATAGCATTATATATATATACATATATATATATATTGCTGTAATTATAGGGTTAATTTAGGGGTAGGTTAAGTCATAGGGGTCGTAGAATAAACAAAAGAAATTTCCAAATAACAAAAGCACATAATTACAGATATTATAAGAGTAAATAGGTCACTATACATATTGTTAGTTGAGCGCACACTGTATAGAACAGTGCAAGAGATTAAACGCATATCCAAGAGTAGTTACGAGCAAAGATAAGATTTAAAAGTGTAACGAAATGCACCAAAATTAAATCAACGGAAAACCTTTATGAATTGGCTAGATAAATATTCAACAAGTGCGTTAAATATATCATCATATACGCAGGCAAAATTATGCATTATTTGAATAAATTGTACGTGACAGAAAGTATTACATTTGTTCAAAAATCTAAGTTAACTAGGAAATAAACAAACACCAAATTTATTTCTGTTTAGATTAGAATAAGCAAATAACAATGATACGTGATTTAATGAACGAAGATTCCTGGGATTTCTAAATTAAATGTAATGGTATGTAAATGAATACGTGATGATTTAAACGTTCTTCCAAGTATTTGAACTATACAATTGGTAAAATTTCCCGTAGTTCACAAGAGATAAGACAAATGGTGTCGACCCAACACGTGAAAACAACGAATAGCAAACAAAGGGGCAAGGCCTATAAATACGATAACAATTGACAAACGAGTTAGTATACATTTGAAACTGGGCTGTCACGATACTGAAAAGTGCTAAATTTTTCACGTAACCAGTTAAATAAAAGTGAAATGAAAATCATTTTATAAAAGTGTAAAAATTTGTGTAAGTAAGCCGATCTATTATAGACGTAAGTAAACCAGATTTAGTAAAATTACACAATTTCTAAAATAAATAAAACACGGCTCTGGACACGAGTCTGGTGACGACTCTGGAGACGAGTCTGGAGATTACCTCCTGTTCAATTAATTTTGGTAATCAATGACATGGTAAATGTTCTATTACTGCTTTGTTAATTACGGAAATGGAAAACCTTTTATTGGACTAACTTATGGGATTTTGAATAACAATTTGGGTAGCATTTTGGTTTTGATGTAGACTTCCAAATTCGACTCTAAACATTCAGACTGGACATAAAAACTCTTGGGGATGCAAAGAAACTACTGAACCACTCCAGCTTAGATATATTGATCTAATTTACTGTTTAATTCAATAATCTTTTGAAAATGTAAGAGCCAACAAAACCGGGGTTTCTTTAATAAATTTATGAAAGGCCATAGACATCTTGAAACGTTTCAAAAGGTCTCTAAATATAACAAAAGGCTCGTTTTGCTGGCTTCAATTTCTTCAATCTGGCATATGTAAATATTTTGAAAAAGGGAAGATTTTAAAAAGGTTTCAAATATTTAATCATTCTATTGTGTATTGTAGAATTGCTTTATTTAATTGAATCAGCTAGTTGAGGCAAAGAAATCTATAACTTAACATTTCACAAGTGCTTGATTAATAAAATGGGAATATCATTGCATTTTATGATTTGCCCAGCCGTGGGGCTAAAAATAAGAAAATTAACACAGCAATATATATATATATATATATATATTGCTGTGATAAGGGGTTGTTTAAGGGTGTACTTTATAGTAAAGGTCCTTTAGAAATGAGAAATTAACATAGGCAACAGAAAACTGCACTTATTTAGTGAAGAATTGAGAAATGGAGATAGTTTGTAAATAGTAAGCAGTCAACACCCTGTATATAAAGTATAAATAGTTTTAAGCGACGCAGATAAACATAGGAAGACGCATAGTTAGCGTAGAAACCAGGAAGACATTCATTAGGTAAATAGAAAATATTAAATACCCTGTAGATAAAGTTTTAGTTAATTTAGGTAAAGCAAGTAATGATATTTTTCAGTGGAAGCACGCGTATATTTATAGGTAAATACGATAAAGTGTAATTAGAGACGCATTCAAAAGAGTACCAAACGATTAGATTAATACGGAGATAGAAATAGAGCTTCAGGAAGCATAGGTAAATGCGTGCAAATAGCTAACCATTCTTGATAAGAAAGAAGATTAAAAATTGCGTGAACAATATGTAGATATGAAAATTAATAGTCGAATTGCATCAGTTGTTTATGGAAACGCAATTAGATCTATCAAAACACAGCAAGCAGGTTACAATTATTGGGAATCGTGGAGAATTACATCAGAAACTACTTGGAATGTAATTATTTGATTGGTCATAAATAAGCGACGATCTCTAGACCATACCCACTGACGGAGTGGGAACGGAATAATATATTAGCAGGCACAGTGATAACGAAGTCAAGTTTGCAACTCAACAAAGGCCGAAGTGCGTCGATATGAAAGAAAGTAATACGTAATAATTTTAAAAGTGAAAGATAAAATAAGTGCCAAGATGAAAACTATAATTGCCGATTAAACGGCTTCTAAAGCCGGGGAGAAAAATTCAAATTCTAAGTCCGGGGCAAAATAGAGTAATACAATTTCTAAGTCTGGGGGAAGAATAATACAATTCGAAGTTTGAAGAAATTGATTGATAAGAAGTAATAAGTCTGATATGAAACGACAATAAATTAGGGTGCATAAATTAATAATGGTAGTCCATAGTGTAATGGCAATAATTTAAATGTAATCCTGAATTGGGGAAGATAATTTTTATTCAAATGGAAGCGTCGATGTGAAGAAATAGACCAGGTCAGATTTTTTAGATATAAGACATTTTGTTTTTCTATATATTTTTTATTTTGAACATTGAATTTGCTTAATATAATGTGAATGTGAAAAAGTCAACAAAAGAAGTTGCATAAGTATAAAATGAGTAATATGATAACAGGTTTAGAACGATCTACGCTTCGTTGATAAGGATAATAGGTTTTGGTGACTTTGGGTTTTGAGTAAATAGGATATGATGTTTAATAAATGAAATTTACAACATTAACTAATTGAAAAGTGTATTTCAAATAATTTACAAAAGCTGTACATAATATATTGGTTTCATTATATAAAATCGAAATTAACTGAATTTTATAATTCCAAATAAATGCTAGCCGAGGTCATAAGATTTAAATAGTTCAAGGAGGAGCTACGAGTTGAATAGGAAATTGATAACACGCAAGGCGGTAACGTATCGAATTTTGCTATTGGCAGACAAGGTTGCTTCATGATAAAATCCAGTTAAGTTTCTGGAGGGAATTGATAGCAATATTAATAAGACAGCCCAACGTCGGAGGAGATAATTACAATCTTGTTTATTCATAGTAAATATTAAAATGGTCGTCCAAATGATGGAGCGCGAATAATTTAGAGTACATAGCAAATAATATAACAGCCCAACATAGGGGTTCGATAATTTCGGCAGTTCATAGCAAAATTAATAAGGCGCACAACGTAGTGGCATGATAATTTAGAGAGGAAAAAAAGAATTGCATAGATGCTTCGGGGTCCTTCGCAGTGACTTAAAGTTCAAAGTAAATACTGGATCACGGAAAGGAAAATTACAGTAAAGAAACAAAAGTCGTACGGATTAAATGAAAATTTAGATGGTTAAATTATAGCACATAAAGTTCATTTATAACAATGGTCTATAAACGTCCCAGAAACAAAACATTGAATAAAAATGTATATTTAATTTTAATTTGACCTAATTTAGAAGTAATGTAGTATTTATGGTAAATCAACTCTTAGATAGAAAAGTGAACGATATCAATTTCAATCTATTCATCATCAATAGAAATTATGTTCAAATGAAAAACATATGAACAGCATAATTTTATATTTTCCAGGTACAATAAACGATGATAATGAAAATCAAAAAATAAGTGTTTAAAAATTATATTACAATTTTTAAGATAATTTATCAACCCTGAATTTGAAGAAATTGAAAGTAATATAATAAAATTCTGTTCATTTAGTTACACAAACTGGAAACATTACAACCGTTAAAATATAATTTTTACCACATCAAATAAATATAAAAGCAAGAGCACACAGAATAACACCTTAAAAGTGAAACTCACTCCAATATCTTGTAAAATTCAATTTCTACTCAAGGTAAGTTCATAATGATATTATCAAATGTTTCTATGATTATCTTCCTATTTGTAAAGCAGGAGACCATAAATTATTTTTTAAGTTTACCCAATCATCGGCTGCGTCTTTTTTCCTCTCGTAGAATACAAATGTATTGCTGTAGTAAGCGAGGCAGTTAACCTCACAATTTTAACAAGAATATGTAACAACTTCTGAATTTCTGCGCTTATGAGTTGGAGGTAGCTCTCAAACAAGAGTAAAACACCTATAAGTTCGTTGATAATTGCAGCGGTGCCATCTCGAAAGTTGAGAATAACACTTGAAGTACAGGACCGACTAGTTGGAAACATTTGGCATCATTTGCAGCCTTTAGAGAACACCTTAACATGACAACTCGATGTGCTCACGTACCCTCTTAGCAAATAATGAAATGGCATATTAACACTAGATTACTAAATTAAACAAACCACTGTCTGCTGAATCTTGTGATAAGTACAGCAATTACTGTAACTAACTTTAAGCAAGAGTCAACATTACAAAACTTAAACCGAAATTTTATTGCGTTTCGTGAGAAGAGCGCTATAATTACGAACATGTGTAACAAATTCTCTTTAAAACATACCCAAGTGACACTTTAATTAGTAGGTCTATTTAATTCTCTAGTTTATATATGTTAAAAAGTTTTTCCTTCACATTCTAAAGATTGTTTTTGCGACTATAGTCACGAGCAAATATGTAAAAAAGCTTCAGATATTCATTAGGCGGCATATTTTTATTTAGGTCTGCCATAGTAAGTAGTACGATTCCCAACTACTACGTGTTTTCATTCGAACAGTTACATTTTAGTATTATTTACAATACTTTTATAAAGAATGTTTACATCGATTTCTCATGTATGTATTTTTGAAAACATCCTAATCCCGAACAATTAATCTCATAAGTATCCGACTTTTGCAACTTGTCCGCCGATATGAAATATTTCCTTCGATAATAGTGGACCAGCCGTGCGTTGATCGAACATAAAACCTGTTGTAAATGTGAAAATAATGTAAAACAGTTTGAACGAAAGACATCGAAATGTTCAGCTGCTGTTGTAAATAGTATCACTCGTATCTTAAGGAAGGGAGAAAAATGTAGTAATCCGCACTGTACACATTTGCCCGAGCCGACCGAGAGTTGTGCCTTTCTCGTTCACGTTCAAACACGAAAATTGTTCCTTTCTTACTCCACGCGTGCGTTCACATTATTGAAATAAATGGTAATTCCAAAATAAACAAATATTTGACAATGCAGCCCTGCTACGTAAACATTGCCCCCCCCCCCACCAAAAAATCACATTGTTTTTCTAATCCAAAAAACTTAAAAGTAAGAAAAGAACAATTAAGAAAATTATTGTTACTTGTAACTAAAAATACTCTTTCAGAATAAGGTAAAATTTAGCGTCAGGCAAAGGACATAGCTTAACTACTGGTCACCTATAAACACCTGGGGAAGAATAATACAATTCGAAGTTTGAAGAAATTGATTGATAAGAAGTAATAAGTCTGATATGAAACGACAATAAATTAGGGTGCATAAATTAATAATGGTAGTCCATAGTGTAATGGCAATAATTTAAATGTAATCCTGAATTGGGGAAGATAATTTTTATTCAAATGTAAGCGTCGATGTGAAGAAATAGACCAGGTCAGATTTTTTAGATATAAGACATTTTGTTTTTCTATATATTTTTTATTTTGAACATTGAATTTGCTTAATATAATGTGAATGTGAAAAAGTCAACAAAAGAAGTTGCATAAGTATAAAATGAGTAATATGATAACAGGTTTAGAACGATCTACGCTTCGTTGATAAGGATAATAGGTTTTTTTTGGTGACTTTGGGTTTTGAGTAAATAGGATATGATGTTTAATAAATGAAATTTACAACATTAACTAATTGAAAAGTGTATTTCAAATAATTTACAAAAGCTGTACATAATATATTGGTTTCATTATATAAAATCGAAATTAACTGAATTTTATAATTCCAAATAAATGCTAGCCGAGGTCATAAGATTTAAATAGTTCAAGGAGGAGCTACGAGTTGAATAGGAAATTGATAACACGCAAGGCGGTAACGTATCGAATTTTGCTATTGGCAGACAAGGTTGCTTCATGATAAAATCCAGTTAAGTTTCTGGAGGGAATTGATAGCAATATTAATAAGACAGCCCAACGTCGGAGGAGATAATTACAATCTTGTTTATTCATAGTAAATATTAAAATGGTCGTCCAAATGATGGAGCGCGAATAATTTAGAGTACATAGCAAATAATATAACAGCCCAACATAGGGGTTCGATAATTTCGGCAGTTCATAGCAAAATTAATAAGGCGCACAACGTAGTGGCATGATAATTTAGAGAGGAAAAAAAGAATTGCATAGATGCTTCGGGGTCCTTCGCAGTGACTTAAAGTTCAAAGTAAATACTGGATCACGGAAAGGAAAATTACAGTAAAGAAACAAAAGTCGTACGGATTAAATGAAAATTTAGATGGTTAAATTATAGCACATAAAGTTCATTTATAACAATGGTCTATAAACGTCCCAGAAACAAAACATTGAATAAAAATGTATATTTAATTTTAATTTGACCTAATTTAGAAGTAATGTAGTATTTATGGTAAATCAACTCTTAGATAGAAAAGTGAACGATATCAATTTCAATCTATTCATCATCAATAGAAATTATGTTCAAATGAAAAACATATGAACAGCATAATTTTATATTTTCCAGGTACAATAAACGATGATAATGAAAATCAAAAAATAAGTGTTTAAAAATTATATTACAATTTTTAAGATAATTTATCAACCCTGAATTTGAAGAAATTGAAAGTAATATAATAAAATTCTGTTCATTTAGTTACACAAACTGGAAACATTACAACCGTTAAAATATAATTTTTACCACATCAAATAAATATAAAAGCAAGAGCACACAGAATAACACCTTAAAAGTGAAACTCACTCCAATATCTTGTAAAATTCAATTTCTACTCAAGGTAAGTTCATAATGATATTATCAAATGTTTCTATGATTATCTTCCTATTTGTAAAGCAGGAGACCATAAATTATTTTTTAAGTTTACCCAATCACCGGCTGCGTCTTTTTTCCTCTCGTAGAATACAAATGTATTGCTGTAGTAAGCGAGGCAGTTAACCTCACAATTTTAACAAGAATATGTAACAACTTCTGAATTTCTGCGCTTATGAGTTGGAGGTAGCTCTCAAACAAGAGTAAAACACCTATAAGTTCGTTGATAATTGCAGCGGTGCCATCTCGAAAGTTGAGAATAACACTTGAAGTACAGGACCGACTAGTTGGAAACATTTGGCATCATTTGCAGCCTTTAGAGAACACCTTAACATGACAACTCGATGTGCTCACGTACCCTCTTAGCAAATAATGAAATGGCATATTAACACTAGATTACTAAATTAAACAAACCACTGTCTGCTGAATCTTGTGATAAGTACAGCAATTACTGTAACTAACTTTAAGCAAGAGTCAACATTACAAAACTTAAACCGAAATTTTATTGCGTTTCGTGAGAAGAGCGCTATAATTACGAACATGTGTAACAAATTCTCTTTAAAACATACCCAAGTGACACTTTAATTAGTAGGTCTATTTAATTCTCTAGTTTATATATGTTAAAAAGTTTTTCCTTCACATTCTAAAGATTGTTTTTGCGACTATAGTCACGAGCAAATATGTAAAAAAGCTTCAGATATTCATTAGGCGGCATATTTTTATTTAGGTCTGCCATAGTAAGTAGTACGATTCCCAACTACTACGTGTTTTCATTCGAACAGTTACATTTTAGTATTATTTACAATACTTTTATAAAGAATGTTTACATCGATTTCTCATGTATGTATTTTTGAAAACATCCTAATCCCGAACAATTAATCTCATAAGTATCCGACTTTTGCAACTTGTCCGCCGATATGAAATATTTCCTTCGATAATAGTGGACCAGCCGTGCGTTGATCGAACATAAAACCTGTTGTAAATGTGAAAATAATGTAAAACAGTTTGAACGAAAGACATCGAAATGTTCAGCTGCTGTTGTAAATAGTATCACTCGTATCTTAAGGAAGGGAGAAAAATGTAGTAATCCGCACTGTACACATTTGCCCGAGCCGACCGAGAGTTGTGCCTTTCTCGTTCACGTTCAAACACGAAAATTGTTCCTTTCTTACTCCACGCGTGCGTTCACATTATTGAAATAAATGGTAATTCCAAAATAAACAAATATTTGACAATGCAGCCCTGCTACGTAAACATTGCCCCCCACCAAAAAATCACATTGTTTTTCTAATCCAAAAAACTTAAAAGTAAGAAAAGAACAATTAAGAAAATTATTGTTACTTGTAACTAAAAAATACTCTTTCAGAATAAGGTAAAAATTTAGCGTCAGGCAAAGGACATAGCTTAACTACTGGTCACCTATAAACACCTGTAGCAGTTTTAACCGTAACTATACGTACTTTCCTGTCGTCCCCCGGTTGCAACTCTATCATTCTGCCGATAGGCTACTTAAGAGAAGATTTTAAGTAGCTTTGTATGAGAACTAGTAAAGCATTGAGGCCCCTGCGGGTATTGACGCAATGTGATTTCTGTCTTGTGCTCTGAATGTCAACGTGAAGATATTCAATCAAGCGCGGGTAAACGGCAGGAGTAACTATAACCGCATGTGGGCCTGACTCTGTTCGAGTTACCGCACTGCGAAGAGGACCTGTCCTAAAAAGGCTGGTCCTTGGGTGCAACGTAATGCTTTATTTTGGGATTGTTCCTAGCAGTCTACGGCAGAACCGTACCATGCTACTCAGTAAGGGAGGAGGAGATCCCACCAATCTTGACAATTGGCGGCCCATTACGATCTTCTGGGTAGTGCTTCGGCTCGTAAATGATATCATTGCGAAGCGCTTGGGGGAACTATCTCTCCACCCTCACCAGAGGGGTTTTACTAGGATCGACGGGGTGCTCCTGAATACCGTTACTCTCGACACTGTTATCAAGGACTGTCGCCGTACGGCGTTGCCTTATCAAGTACTATCTCTTGATATTTCAAAGGCTTTCGATACAGTATCCCAGGGTTCGGCGGGCAGGGTGAAACGACTTTTGCTGAAACGTCTTTTTGTTCTATTGTACTGAAAGCACCACTGAAACGTTATTTCTTTTACATTAAGGCGCTAGTAAATCAAAAGTCTTTCGACATTGCTAGGGGTCTATTCCTGGGTAGAGCAATAAAAAGTGGGGGGGGGGAAGTCGAATTCTGTTTGCAAACCAAAGCCAAGCTAAATCAAATAGGCGCCACCATGTCCTGAGATAATTACGATAATTGCAAAGCACGGTTCTAAGGGCGGACGTGGAAACCCAAAGAAAAAATGATCGCCTTCGTTAACAAAAACCTGTCGTATAAAAATAAGACGCAGCTCCTGTAAGAAATTGCAAAGATTAAATAAATAAAAAAGTAGAACACCATTTGTGTCCTATAAAAGTATATAAAAATAAAAAATGTATATCCAATATGATATTGGCACCAAATTTGTGTAATTAGATTTGATCGAATTTGACCAAAATAAAAGCCTTAAATTTGAACTAATTGTTTACTAGAAAAAACTCTTTTAAAATATCGGAACTTTTTAACGAGAAAAAATTGACATTATCAACTACATCACAGTTCAAGTTTTGACTTTTTTTAAAACAACCAACTATACTTTAAACATGAACCTGTTATAAATATTTGAGTGAAAATAATTTATAAGCATAACACACTGAATTACGTTCTAACCTGGGCAGATCTTTTCAGGTAGATTACAATTACTAGAATCTTATATAACGTGGATTTGAACTTTCATATTTACGTTTAATAATTTATGTATAGATAAGGCTGATCACAAAAATAGGAATGTTTTGTTTAAATTCCAGTACAGCTGCACAAAGCATCTGCTTTCAAGACAACATCTGTCAACTGTGCAAAACAAAAAAAATATGACGTCGAAAACATATGTTGACATTATCGAAGGTTCGGTTCATATGGAACAAAACTCGTTACTATAGAAAGCTAATTTGACAAAAATTTGTCCTACAGCTTATAAAACCAGTTCAACAATAACTGAAATTTACACAATTTACATGTTGTAAACATAATAGCAAGTTTACGTGATCTAACCTTTAAAACACATGCATGAAATATCTTATAACTAATAACGAACCAAAACAGCTTTTGTTGCTTCACGATAAATCGAGATGGAAATTTCGTTCTTCAAACAAAGTTACCAGCCATTCCTAATTAGATACGACTGCATCCAAATTAACATCCATAATTTCTTACTAGACAAATTTCCTATTAGACAAATTTCAAATCGACTGTTCCTAAATAACGGTAATTCTAAATTTTTGGATCCTACATGACGAATTCTACATGTTTCATTCTACGTGTCGCGCTAAATAAATTAATTCAAATTAAATTAGTTTGTAATATATATACTTTACCAACCGTTAGTAGAAGATATCTCAATAGTTAATAATTGATGCGTAGGTTGCCAGCCTCTAGCCGAAAATACATCTTAATAAAGATGTTGCCAGCGGTCGATTAACTTGTCAAAACTAGAACCGAGTGGTCGGGACGTTAGAGGCGTGGAATACGAAATAAACAACTAGAGATGCGCTTGGAAATAGCTTTATGTGACACAGATATATTAATATAAGTAGATCAATAAGGAACAATGCACGCTTAGCGCATTATTCTTGTAATTCAATGCAAATAATTATTACTGAAAATAAAAATGTTACAAGTGCACTCAGCCGTTTCGAGGCCGAAGAGGGAACCCGACGCTTGAGTATGGCCGGGTACGATGGGACTACGATTACCATTCAGGTAGCACGGTCTCGGACACCCCCCATAGAAATAACTAATGGAGTTAAACAGGGGGACCCTTTGAGTCCCATGTTGTTTAACCTCATTATAGATGAACTTATTTGCAAACTGCAGAATCTTGACGGTGGCCTAACCATTGGAGGTGACGCGCGAGTGGCGGCTTTGGTATATGCCGACGATTTGCTTTTGTTTGCTAGGAACGCCAAGGAAGCAAACCGCCTACTGAAGACCACAGTCGAATTCCTAAGAGAACGTAGACTCAGTTTTAACCCTGAAAAGAGTAAGACTGTGTCTATGGGATTGCTGCCGAAGAAGAAGATATTGTTTTCTTTCACGAGAGCAATCTACTACGGGAATGGGATAGGCCTCGCACCAATTGGACCTCACGACCTGGTGAAATATCTGGGTGCCAGGTACAATTGCATGGGGCAGATCGTGCCAACGCTCGACGGAGTGAAACTGCAATTGCGCGCATCGAGAGAGCATATTTGAAGCCTGTTCAGAAGCTGACACTCATTCGTCAACACTTGCTACCACGGTACGTGCATATACTGCAGACTCCCAGGATCAACTGCAGAATATTAAGGTCGTTTGACCGGCTTGTGAGAATCTCAGTGCGGCGTATCGTGCATTTAAACCGATCATTGGCGGACGCCTTTATTCATGCCCATCAACGGGATGGTAGTTTGGGCATCCCATCCCTGTCTTCAACAGTGCCCATGATTTTAAGAAATCGTTACTTAAGTTGATGTAGCATGCGGACGCCTTGACCGCACATGTGTTAGTCCTGCCAGCAATGGAGCGTCTTTTTAATACACTCGCCAGGCTTAACCGATATAGCGGCGAGTCAAAGAAAGAGGTACGCGACCATTGGTGCGAAACGCTGGAGAAGTCTTTCCCTGGGAACGGGTTGATGCAGGGGAAGGACACAGGGTACAGTTTGGCCTGGATCACGGACCTTCCACGTCAGTGGACGGGACGTGATTACGTACTGGCTGTCCATCTTCCAGGGAATCTGTTACCCACTAGGGGGATCCCGAGCAATCCACCTAATGAACGAAAGTGCCGAGCTGGCTGTCCGAATTCGGAGACCTTAAGTCATATTCTGCAACGCTGTCCAGTCTCGCACTGGCACAGAATTCGCAGGCATGAGAGGGTCGCGAATTGTTTAGCGAGGGCTGCTGAGTTCAATGGGTGGATTGTGATTCCGCCTAGAAGATGGATGTCTAAGGAAACCTGATCTCCTTTTTTTAAAGGGTTATTCGGTCCTAGTAGCAGACGTAACTGGGCCCTGGGAAGGTCCCAATGCGCTCACTGTTGCTCACCACCAGAAGACCACGTACTATAGCAGTCCGGCGATGGTCCAGGTCTTGCAAGGGAAATACCCTGGCAAGAACTTGGCCTTCGCGTCGCTTGTCATAAGAGCACGGGGTATCTGGTCGGTGACCAACAGGGAGATTGTGCAGAAACTGCAATTAACTCCATCTCTGGTAAGTAACACCAGTAATGGAAGCGTATTGATCCACCGGGATTTTATGCGTTTAGTCTTCCATCGCCATCGTAACACTGTTTACCCCAGAAACACTCCCATAGTGATCCGTGTGTTTTGTTTACTTACATATTTTTAAGTGTGTTTTTACTAACATTGTGTGTTGGATGCGTTTTTTATCTTTATTTACACCCTTCTTTTATGCGCATCAACATCCTATTGGTTGCAGGTTTGTCATTACCATCATGTTCCCCGTTTAGGTCCCTCAGCCACGGGAAACATTTACCTCCTCTCATATTGGACCTTCAGTCAGGGAGAAGGCTTGCAATCAACTTGCTGCACAGGATGCTAGGCGGCTCCGTGGCGTAGTGGTATGTGTGTGACTACTACGCCCAAGGTCCCGGGTTCGAATCCCGACACGGTCCGCTTGAAAAATGTTAGGCGAGCATTTTTCACAAAAATACACCCTCGTTCGGATGAGAGGTAAAATGGAGGTCCCGTGTGTGAGTGTTGTCACGCACGTTAAAGATCCCTACCTTGCTTGGAACAGCAAGGGTTCGGCAAAATTCCAAATTTTCCAGGTAAAAAAAACTCGCCTCCTGCCAATGTAGTACCTTCGGGTGGAGCATTGGAAAATCACATGTAATGCACAGGATGCTATGGAAAGTTTTACACATTGCAAACGGCCCGCAGACATCTAGCCCGAAATGAGCCTAAATATATTTAATTATTAAATTTCTTTTGAGTTTTTCCAAATAGCCAAAGCATTGATCTATATATTTGTGTTAGGGTTTGTCCATTTTTGCTTCTGTTAAAGCGTATTAAGGTATTCCAAAGAATACCGCTTAAAAAAAAATCAAGTCGCAACCTTTGAAGAAGCTGTCACCTGGAAAGGCGATTAAGCTTTGAATCTGAGAAATTTGTTTCCAAAATGACGGAGTTCAAAGGTTTCAAATGTAAAAAATGTCCGGAAGAAAGGGATGATAAATCATTGGGGTCGCTGCTTAATGCGCACAGTGGACGGGAGTTATACACGGCCTTAATTTAACAAAGAACGGTGTTAATTTCTTCTATCGTAAGTCCCTGCTTGCCGATAACCCGGAATAAATGGGTTTTAAACCCTTTTACTTCGGCTTCTGCCAAATCATTGAAATGTGGTGCTCAAGGCGGACTAAAATGCCACCGTAAGGAAAGCTTTTCAGGTGCTTGTTGTGCCAACTGTATAAATTGATTGTGAGCACCGTGAAAATTAGTGGCATTGTCGAAACCGTACCGCGACGGCATTCGAATCGGCAAAAATAATTTGTCTTTTTTCATCAGGTCAAGTAACTCTATAAAGGCTGTGGATTGCACGTGCTTAACAATAAGTAAGAGGCTGTGTTGAATCTCAAGGGGGCCTTGGATTCCGTAAATTTCATTAGAATTTTTGGGAAAATTGTTTATGACACGTAAACAATAACATAAAATCGTGAGAATTTTGTCTAAAGACGAAAATTGTTCAAGCAAGATATCCAAAAAATGAATTTCCGTATTTGCAGTAAATGCGTGTTGCACTTCTTCCAGTTCTGTTTCGGAATTAACAACTGGAGGAAAGTGTAAATAAGTTTCCCATAAGTTTCTGGGAGATGAAAGAAAATCTGGGCCGTTCCACCAGAGGCGGTTAATGAGCAACTCAGATGGGGGTTTTCCACGGGTCCCGACATCTGATACATTGAAAGTAGATGGGACGTAATGCCACGAGAGAGATGGGAGTATGTCCTGTATATGACTCATTCGACTAGCGATAAATGTCTTTCATCTTCTGGGTGAGACGTTCAGCCATGCTAAGACGATTTTTGAATCAGTTCAAGAAAATATATTTTGAAACGTAGCTTGCTCGGCAAAGGCAAAGTTTGCAGCAGAAACCAGATCGGCTAATATAACCGCACCTAACAACTCTTGGCGAGTTAAAGTTAAAAGTTTTGGGAGGGGCGACCTTACGTTTAGGACATAGTAAAGTAGCTTGTATTACCTCACTAGTTTTGATGCGTAAAAATACGGCTGCGGAATATCCAAACATAGTGGTACCACAAAATCCGTGAAGGTCGGATCTAAAATCGTTATTCAAATTAATGTGTCGCAGAAGTTTAAAATTAGCTAACAATGAAAATTCGCTTTTTAAGCGTGTCCAAGAATCTACAAGGTTTGCGGGGGTTGGTCGTCCCAATTGATATTCGACTTCCAAAAGCATAGCATGATATACTTGGCTAGGAGTAATACAGGACTTAATAGACAAAGCGGGTCAAAAATCCGTTCTATATCGAAAAGAATTGTACGTTTAGTACAGGGTCGAGTTATGGATTCCCCTGTATATGAAAAGGAATCGTCTAGGGGATTCCATTGAAACCCCAATACTTTAACAAATCTTGGTTCTTCTTTATCGAAAGTAATAGGTAATTGTAGATCAGAATTTAATAGTGATGGAAGTAATTCAGGAGCGATGCTCACCCATTTTTTTAATTTAAATTTTCCTGATGTCAGAAGGATGTTACATGCCAAAATTGGCAATGTACCATTTTTAGATCTAGTTATAATTTATAAATTAATTCCCGCGTATTTTTTAAATTAATAATGATAAGCTCTGTCGTCACTGACAGTCGCGTCTGCGCAGAGTGAATGCGGGGATGCGCGAGTGTCAAAAGCGGGACTAACCCACGAGCCTTCGAGCAAGCAACATCTACCTGTGTGGTGTGTGTCTTTTCTTTTAGGAATAGGTATGTAGGTTCCTTGTACCTTTACTTTTTATTGTATCTGGTACCTTATCTCCTTTCAACACCTTACGTGTGCAGTAAAAGCAAGGACGGATGAAAATCTGGTAATCAACATGGCGTAACTCAACCCACAAATTACCGTTGGACCCTGAGATGAAGTTCCGAGATGCCCGCACGTGATTTTATTTAAATTGTGCTTACAAATTTGACTTAAAAAGCGGTTGCATCACTCGAAAGCGTGGTCGGTATATGTTATAAAATGGCGGGGAAAGTATGCCACGCGTGTAACTATAAAAATGCCGCCCAAAACTATAACAAGGCCCATTAGCTCCTCATGTTAACTCAGAGCATTTAAAACAGATGTGCAAGAAGCGGTGACGTTATCCACACACATATGAGATTTTAAAAGATTACTTGTACGCGGAAAACGTTCGTTTTCTAAATCAGCAAGCTCCAAGTTAAGTAGAAGGGTCGCAGTCACAGAACTGCTTGGTGATACCATGGCGGTCCAGGTGGCAAGGGGATGTCCGCAGGGGGGAGTCTTGTCCACCCTGTTGTGGAACCTAGTCATAGACTATGTTGTGGAAGCTGAGCAGAGAAGGGTTTACCCCGCTAGTTTATGCTGATGATTTGGCTGTCTTAGTGGAGGGTAAATACAATAATATTATCAGGGATCGAAGGCAAGAAGCCCTGATAATAGTAGAGAGGTAGTCAACAGGGGAAGGCCTTAGAGTCAACTCCCAAAAGTCCACTTTAGTACATTTTATCCGGAGAAGGAAGATTGCGGGCATTACACTCTCCTCTTCCTTTACGCTAATGAAATCGGCCTGTCAGGCGAAGTTGTGTACTTGAGAGATACTCTGGACTCATATGAAACCTGCAGATCGATTAGATCATATGCAAGGCGGAAACTTCTTTAGCAATAGTTAGACGCACTTGCGGCAAATCCAGACCAGCCTTGGTATGGTGACCCAAGGCTGAACAATCAAACACCAAAATAAAGTTGGGCAGGATCCAGAGATTGGCATGTCTAAGTATTACAGGGGCGATGTGTTCGACGCCCACTGCCGCCATGTGGACTCTCCTTGGCTTTCCCCAGCTACACTTGGTGGTGGTGGTGGGGAAGGCAAGGCTTTGACTATACACACTAAGAACCTTCAGTCTAGGATTATTGAAGGAGCAGAGCATACAAGATTGCTTGGGAAAAATTGGGAGCATCTATTTGAGATGCGTTCGGACCAAATGACTCGCCAGCACTCGCCGGATCCACTCTTCAAGACTGTTATCCAGGATGTAGTGGGAAAAAATGAAGAGTAGATTACTTCCGGGCAGCATGGTCTAGTACACGGATGGCTCTAAGGGCGAGACCGGGTTCGGATCTGGACTCTTGAGGGAGAGACCGGAGATACGTTTAAGCGTTCCCCTAGGGGCAAACGCTACCATTTTTTAAACGAAAATATACGCCATACTGCAAAGTGTGCGGGAAAGTATAAGAGGTGCCTTTATTAAAAGACATATTGTGTCTGACAACCAGGAGCCACTTAAGGCTCTAATAAATCAGAACGTGTCATCAAGACTAGTATCAGAATGTATTGAGGCACTTAATAGACTGGCACAGCAGAGTTCTGTTACATTACAGTGGGTGTCAGGCCATCAAGGACTCAAGGGAAATGAAATTGCAGACAAACTTGCAAGACAGGGGGCGCAAGGGCCATTTATCGATCGCGAACCTGCCTTGGGAGTCATAAAAGCTGCAATCCGTAGCTATATTAGTGAATGGATGTGCAACCTACACCTAAGAACCTGCCAGAATGGACCAGGACTAACACATTGCAAAGCGCTGGTAAAGGGGCCTAGCAAAAACAGAACCCAGGAATTGCTTTGTTTAAGCAGGGTGGGTTCCTGAAAAGTCATACTTTTGTCAAAGTTCACTTCCAGAGGATGCACAAATATAACGGAGACCTCGAATGCAGACCTTGCTTAGAGGAACCGAAGACTGGAATGCATGTACTATGTAGATGCAAGGCGTTGGGTAGAACGAGACAGCGCCTATTCGGGCGACGAAAGTAAGACCCGAATGAAGTAGATACTCTTTCATCGATAGACCTGTACGCTATAAATCGGGGTGCTGGTTTTGCAGACTGGGTACGATACGTAACCAAGGTCAGCACAATAAGCCTTTTAGGCTGCAGTGCGGCGGAGCCGTTTGGTAGACGCATCCGCCAGGGTGAGTGGTTTTAGTGGATATGCCGCTAGGAGAGTCCCACACTTTGGCTATAAAAGCTTTCCACTCCACCGTCGGATAACTATCAACAAAAAAATTCAGGATCGTTGCTCACCCATTTTTTAATTCAAATTTTCCTGATTTCAGAAGGCCTATTAGCTCCTCATCTAAACTCAGAGCAGCCTAAACAGATGTGCAAGTAACGGTGACGTCATCCGCGTACATGTGCGATTTTAAAAGATTACATGCACGAGGAAAACGTTCTTTTTCTAAATCAGAAAGTTCCACAATAGTTGGCATTGCCAAGTAAGCCGACCAGTTAAGATCAAAAGTTACACGGTTTAATTCGAAATGTGAAATTGGATTTTGAGGAGAAAATTTCCATAGCATTCTCTAATACTTTTTGTGGCGAGGGTAATTAATATTTGTGAGAACATCTGACATATATCCGCCACAAAAACTATCGGATAAATACGGAAAATTAAAAGTAACGAGAAAATATCTTTTTGTATCTTGGGTCCTTGTAACAACGTATCGTTGAGGCTCAGACCATTCGGACCTTTTGCGGATGCATCGTGCACTACCTTGACTTTAGTGCTGATGCTATCTGGTTTTACCACACCAAAATGAGGTAAATAATAGCAAGAGAAAGAATTTTCAACTCAGGGCTCCGAAATTAGAAACATGTGTTTCTGTTGTATGTACTTTCGCACAATATTTGAATACGTCAAGTAACATTCAGGCGATTTTAGCAACTGGTTTTCCAGTAAAATAGATCGCCGATAAGCTTGACCGTATGTGTCGCTTAGAGCAGGTTCTCGGTCGCGAAAGGAAAGTGCCACTTGGGTCGACATTAAATTGCTACCATCTTCGGGTGCTAATGAAGTCCCACAATGGGCGCTATTAATTGCTGCGAACTCTCTACTACTAAAGGTGATTACTTAAACTCAAAAAGCTTAAAGTATGCCACGGCTCCTCAGCTGCTTTTTGTAAATAAAATTAAATACTCAAACAAAAATCTGTTACGGTAAATCGACTAAGTTTATTAACATACTCATAGAAAAATACACCCCAAGATCAACATAAAACTCCTCGTTCACTCATTATTTATACATTATATAAATCCCCTTTTTAAAATAACACATTTCAAGATACATTTTGAAATCAATAATGACCCCAGATAAATATTTAGGATTATATTATCATAGAAAGTGACAGGGCTTTACCACATTCCTTACTTTAACTCCGGCTTAATACGAGTTCATATTAAAACCTTAATCCTTCGTGCTAATTTTTGCACCCCAAAAAGTCTCTTTGACCTTGAACACCAAATATTATTAAAATCATAAATCATTTCTAAACCTAAATTCCCACATAAAATACAATAAAATAATACAACAGCAAAAATTCAATCCGTAACTCTTCCCAAGTTTGTCTTTTTAGTTCATAACACTATACCCACAATGCACAAAAACACCTGTTTATACACGTATGCAAACAAAAGCAACGGTTACCTGGATTCTATCACTGCCCACGGGACTGCCATCATACCATCAACGATTGCTACCTTTAGGAACTCCTTCCAATTTGGATTACAACACCCAGGTCTGCAAACTGTTACCTTCAGCAAGAAGTTATCTGGTCTACCAATTCCATAGTGCTTGCAGACTCCCAAGTCTCTTCCATCAATTGTTGGTAATTAACCAAATCGACCAAATATGCATTTACTCCATTTCCAAATTTTATTCTTGGCACACAGGCTTTACCTACATAAATTAAACTTTGTTTCAACTTGTGCAAGCAACATTTAATTCTTGAAGCCGTCAGCTGGTTGTAAGCTAAGCGTGACGTACGTTTGTTGAAAACCCCAGAGAGTAGTCTGCTTGTTGAAAAACTAAAAGAGCTCCACAACACTTTGCTGGTGTTTATATATCCTTTTCTCCACCTCCAAATCTGTTAATTCCGGCAACTTTCAACAATACAAACACTTTTCCACAAACTTTAACTAACATACACCAACGAACTTCAACGGCCACCGAAATCTTAGAATTTGCTCACATACCACAAGCTCACGTAGACATTTCTTCGTATTCTCTACACAAACAAACTCCAACGGTCAACAAGTTCTGTGTATTCGTTCTAACCGACAACACTTTTTACAACATTTTCTTGAGATTTACTTGAACATAACAAACGTGCCGACTCCACTAACCTATTTTCGTCGAATTTTTACAATCCCACTCTAAAATCTTGTGTATATTTACTCCAACTGACCATTTAAAATAGGTCCCTAATACAACATGTTTTATCTGTCTCCCTTTAACATACACACTAAAAATCCACTGTCTCGTACTTTGTACTCATTCCACTTTGTACATTCCTACCACGAGTTGTATCTTTTTCGCTCTAACCTATAGTCTACAACAACTATTCTTCTTACACCGTATTTTTCAAGTTCCATTGTAACCAATCTGCCACTTACCCACTCTTCAAATTATGTTTATCTCATTTATACGTATTTTATCTAATAATCTCTCCTTGTTTTCACGTTTTATTGTTACTGACAAAATCGTCCTCTCTTCTTAAGTTTAAACTATTGTCACAATTTTATTTTCGATAATAATTCTTTGCATATAATTTCAAGAATAATGTAACAATTTTATTAATAATAATAATTCTTTGCATATAATTTCAAGAATAATGTAACAATTTTATTAATAACAATAATAATTTGCATTCAACTTCAAAAGTAATACGCTAAGCCTGCATCGTCCTTTAATAATCTAGTTATATTCAGATATCTGTGTCGTATACAGCTATTCACAAGCACATCTCTGTTTGATTGTTCCTCTCTTGACGGCGCGACCGCCCGAGCTGGTTATAAGATAGTCGGCCACAGGTGATAGAGATATCAACATGTACCCTAGGCTGGAGGTCGGCAATCTGCGAATCCATTTCAAATAGTGAGAATATCTTCGAATAACGCGCGAAAAGTAGGATGCAACTTTTAAAACACACAAGGACACAGTAAAACACATGTAAGATGCAACCTTTAGAAGGTGACGTATTTCAACTTTGAGAGTACGACTGCTGCAGAATGTAATGCGACAGGATATGTTTCGACACGTGGAACGAAGGAATTATAGAAGTTGGTTTGGATGAATTGGTTTCAAATTGCAAACGCTGTTATCGTTGCTTGAAGAACGGGGATCCCGTCTTCCTTTGTCACAATGCGACAATTGCAGTTTTGGTTCGTAGATAGCTATAAGTTCTTTTTATGTGTTTCAAAACTTGGAACACGGTAACTTGCTTTGATGCGTAATACATGTACATTGTAAAAGTTTCAACTAATTGTTGAGCTGGATTTACCAGTAGTAAAATGAAAGTTCATTGATTTAATGTTCTAAAAACAACATGCTTTGCTCCATATGAATCGTCGGTAATGTCAACAAGTGTTACTGACGTCATATTTTTCTACTTTGTACAGCTGGCAGATGTTATTTTAAAAGCAAATGCTTTGAACAGCTTTAGTACAATATATGTAAACATGTCTATTTTTGTGATCAGCTTTATCTACATTAAAATTAGTATACATAATTTTGAAAGCTCAAATGCTAATATTGTTAGGAGCTATTGATTTGTTATCTACCTGAAAAGATTTGCCCAGGTTAGAACCCTATTTGTACAACAAGTTTATGTTTTAAAGTAAAGTGTTTAATTGAAAATAATAAAGACAAACCTGAAAGTTAAAAGTTTAAGATTGATGCAGTTAATGATTAAATTTTTTGTTACAAGTTATATTATTTTAAAAGAGATCTTTTAGTAAACAATTGGTTCAAGATTAAAGGTTTTTTTATTTTGATCAAGTGTGATCAAATCCTATTACATAAAGCTACAACCCTTCTGAGTAATAAATTGATGCCAATGTTATATTGGAAATACTTTTTTTATTATTTCTTTATGTATTTTTTCAGGACACAAATGGTGTTCCACTTTTTTATTTATTTAACTATCACAATCTCTTACAGGAGCTGCGTCTTATTTTATTAAGACAGGTTTTTGTCAGCGAAGGCGATCTTTTTTTCTTTGGGTCTCCACGTCCGCCCTTAGAACTATGCTATGCAATTATCGTGATTACATCAGGACTTGGTGGCGCCTATTTGATTTAGCTTAAGTTTGATCTGCAAACAAAATTCGACTTCCCCCCCCCCCACTTCTCATTGCTCTACCCAGGAATAGACCCCTAGTTGTGTCGGAAGATTTTTGGAACAATAAGTATTACTTGCGCCTAAACAAATAAATAACAAAAAACGTTTCACTGGCTCACATCGTGGGGCCAGCTATATAAAAAAAATAACGTTACACTATGTCTATGTTAACACGTGATATATTTATCTTACTTCTACCCATTCTAACAAATAAACCCTCTTTGTTTTGCTGTTGGCCCGCTGTATTTGTAACTGAAAAAAGTCTACCCATTCCAATAACTTCCTATCTTTTTAACGAGGCTATAAATTACTTTAATTGACATCGGACGACCAACCCTACTTAGAATTGCATGTTAGAATTCGTTTGTTTGTGCCGTCTTATCTGCGACGCTCATTATAAAAATCCGAGAAAATTTGTAACGAGTTATTCGTTTACCAATTAGCGATCTTCGGAAAGCTTTGACAATACTTTCAAACTTGTAACAAATAACATAACGGCCACTTAACTTTAGTAAATACTACTCACGTTGGTGTGTTATATAAATTGCTGTGAATTCCGCATGTTGATCGTTCTATATAAATTTCTGTGAATACCCCTAGTTGGATGCGTGCCCTTTATAAATTGCTGTGAAATCCCCTACGATTCGACAATAAAGATTGTTTAACCTCTTTTCTTTCTGTTGATATAAATGAAAATGAAAAATAAAGCAATCCAAACTTACACTATATAATAATCGATAATATGTACACTTTTATGTCTATAAATTATTAATTTGTTTAATATTAAAAAATTAGCCCCTGAATAAAATATTGATATTTATCTGATTCCACCAAATTTTATGTTCCCTGAAAGCCAGCAAAAATTCCACTGTAATTACTTTAACGATCCTTCCTCTATTTTTCAAATTCTCAAATGATTTTTGATGACTCTTACAGATATTTGATACAGCAAAATATTAAATGTTAAAATTGAAAAACAGTCTTATACTAATAGTGAATAAAATCTCTGACCTGTGTTTTCCCTGCGTGTCTCTAGGAACTGCCTCTGAATATCGATGGATTGTTACAGCTGGACTCGTTAGCGTAGTTTCTTCACTTGTTGACTTGTATGATTAATTAATTGTTGCTTGAATTTTCTCCTCGAATTCTTGGAATGACTTGGATTTAATTTGCAGTTAATTTGAGTATCTTGTTCATTTAGAATTCCCTTGAAGTCTGTTTGTAACTATTTATTTAGACGCATATTTGTTTAGAGGTACACTCAGATCTGGAGGTTTATTTAGAGGTACAATCAGACGTACACTCAGATCTGGGGGTATATTTAGAGGTACAATTAGAACCGTTTTAAGATCAAAACGGCTATTTCTCGTTGTATAATTGGCACTTTTTAATTTTCACTAAGTTTAATAAATTATTGATCTTCATTACGTTTACTTTTACGTAATATTTTATTTTCAATTGACGTGGTTGGTGCCTTGTCGAAGATATACTGAATGTTTACAAGGCCCCCATAGTATTTATAGACTCAACCTATCAATTTCTTTATTGGTGTTCATCGTGTGTTTGTTGATCAACGCGTTGTACGTTGCGCCTATCTCTGCAGAAATAGGTATTTCTAAAAATTCCTTGTTTCGACTCTTGTTTAGATGCTTGATCTCACACGTAGACATTCAACTTCGTGCGGTATATTTCGTAGAAAGTTCAAATTTTATTGCATTTTGGTCACGTTTTCCATGTTTGTGTCGACTATGATTCAAACTTTATCAAATCGCGGACCGCCTGTTGTTTATTTTGTTTTTTACTCCAAATATATTGGATTTTATCGAAATACAATGTCTTTTGTCACGTATTCATATTTTCATAATGACGTATTTGAACGCGTTTACTTATTTATGCGCTGATATTTTAATGATCTTATTAAATAGTTAGTATGCCAGTTTGTTTATCTTCACCGATTACGTGTTTATTTTGATGAAACTTGATGCGTTTAAAAACCTTATTGTTGCTCGTTTCTTTCCAATTCTGGACTTGTTTATTTAACTTAAAACGTATTATACGACGTACACATTATTATTTTAGCTGAATGGTATCTGATTATTGAATAATGAGCTGCGTTCTCATGAATTAAATGGGTTATGATTCATATACGGTATGCTCGCTATTGACTTTATGTAAAATAGTCGATTTACTCCTATTTAGTGGTGGAATTGTTTGGTTTTCTTAACGTTAATAATATTTACATTTATCCTACGACCCCTATGACTTAATATACCCTTAAACTACCCTCTTATCATAGCATTATATATATATATATATATATTGTTGTAGATTTATAGGGGTAAATAAGTGTAGACAATAAAATTTTAGCAACCGCGTATATAGAAAAAAGCAAATTTTTTACGCGCCAAATTAATTTAATTCATATAGTGAAAACGGACGAGTATTAAGGTACTTTTATATTTAAATAATTTCGAATGTGAAAATTACATAAGGGAAGAAAAGCCTTAAAGCATATAGAAGCTCAAGGATATAGATAATTAATCATAATTTCTTTTAATCAAACGCACGAAAGCAAAAAGGAAGCGTGCTTGTATAAAAAATCAATAATTTCTAACGCAAATACATTCGTTTTAAAAGCCAACGTTCATTTACACAGATACTACGAAGCAGAGAATCGAGAAATTGTTATTTTCAAACGGTCGCTAATTACAAGAAACATCTGTTGGTTAAATGTTACGTTCAGAGAATATTGAACGGACGTTAATATAGAATTCCATAGAAATTGTTTTCAACGGTTAATTTGTATAAACAGCTATAGTGACAAATATCTTAAGGAGTGAGTGGAATGAACAATCGATAATATACAACAGATAGAGACAAATATAAATGAAGCGTTGGATTGAAAGTCACGTAAGATATACACGTGGAGTTGACGAAGGACGTCGACAATATCGATTTTCTGTAACTCAAGTGGGGTTTGAAAGAAGACAACAAACATGCATAGAACAAAGATGAATAGCGGTTAGGTGGAGCATTGTGACGACAGAAAATTTTGTCATTGGTTGAGATCCAACAGTTTTCAAAAAGAACGCACACGGTAAGGTAGAAAACGAATTCTATGTAAACAGCACGTAGGACGCGCGAAATTTTTCAGAATTTAGTGTCGATTACGTTCAAAATTTTAAGAAGCCGCTTTGCAAATAAACTTTTCAAATGAAACGGGTCCAATAGGGGGATTGGATAATAATATAAATACCGGAGCGAAGACATTAAAACTCTCTTCTCTTTCTTTCCATCGAGTTCTGAATACGGGTTCAGACCAACATAATAGTAAAGCTTTCGGTTAGAATTTGTGTGTGTAGTAAAGTTACATTGAACATCTTAGTTGAAAGTATAAAACTGTAGTAGCGGACCTAAAGTTATTAAAGTGATGCACGAGTTAGTGCTTATGTAAATAAAAACTCCGGCTATTACGACAAAATTATTATATGGATGGATGATATTTGGGGTAAGCAGAACTGGAAAGCAAGTTTGTATGCGTGAAATATCTAGTATGGAACGTTACTGTGAGACAAAGCAAATATCTTGCGGAGAACAGGAGTGGTAGCGGAGATATTAGATGGTGGAGATCTGTGGATCCGGCAATCAGCGTAGTAGATGAACGCAACGACGAGGGGTTTCTGGTAGCCATCTCCTGAGGTGATGAAAATTAAAGATGTCTCCAGGTAATAAACTTGAAATTTCTGTTTTTATATAAACATTTGTGGATATTTTTTGTGTTTGTTTGGTTGACTTTTTGGTGGCATATTTATTGTTTTAAAAACTTGTTTAAAAAGAAACATGTACAGAACAATTTAATAATTTTGAGTAATGAAGAAGGGTTTATTTAGGATATATAAAAATTTATTCAGGCTATAAATTGTGTTGTAAGGAGTAAACGGGTCTGTAAATTTGTTTTCATTAATACAAGGTTTAAAAAGCATATACAAACTAAACTGGGTTATAATGAGCTCACAATACACCAGTGTGAAGTCAAATTAGGGTTACATGTGGGGCCCATCTACTTATATCTACTCGAATTTGTTTAAAATCATTTTAAAAATCAGGGACTTTAAAACATTCAATAAATTGAGCTGGTAATTATTGTAACAAACTGTTTGTACACATGTGTACATATATTTTATCTGTTAATATGTGTAAATAAAAGGTTGTCTGGTTGTCGTATTATTTTGGTAATTTCATTTCAATTTCATTGATATTTTATTGAAATATATATATATATATATATATATATATATATGAAATCCCCACGATTGTGCGCCATTAAAATTGCTACGAAATGCCACACGATTGGGCGTACCATTAAAATTGTTATGAAATGCCCCTAACAAGCCCCACGATTGGTGCGCATTTAAAATTGTTATGAAATAGCCTTTTTAGGTTTTAAACCCCTACGATGGTGTCATTAATATTGTTATGAAATCCCCACGATTGGGCGTCTTTAAAATTGCTATGAAATAGCCCCTACGTTGGTGTGCTCTTAATATTGCTATGAAATTCCCCCTTCTTTCTATCTGTTGAAATAATTTAAATGAAGAAATCCAAAATTACACAGTATAATGATTGGTAATACGTACAGTTTTGTCAATTCAAAAATTAGCCCCTGAATAAATTATTCACATTCACCAAATTTAATTTTCCTGAAAGCCAGCAAAAATATCTTTGTAATTACTCTAAAGTATCTTTCGAACGTTCAGAGATAATTTCCCTAATTTTTAAATTCTCAAATGACCTTTTTATTGACTCTTACAGATATATAATATTTAGCAAATATTAAAATTGAAAGTCTTTAACTAAGAAAAATTTTAAGATTTCTAACCTGCGTTTTCCTTTCTCGTCACTGGAATTGCCTCAGAGTGTCTGTGTTTAGCACCTCTTGATTGTTACGGCTCGACTTGCTTCACTTGATTAGCCAGAATGATGGATTAATGGTTGCTTGTATTTTTCCCCTGGTATTTCAGGAGTAACTTTGAGTATCTTCACGTTTATTTTATATTTCCATGTAATAATTTATTTGGACGTGTGTTCAGACGTATTATTTAAATATGCCTTTATTCAAATACGTTTTCTGGGATCTTTATTCGAATACGTTTTCTTGGATCTTTATTCGAATACGCTTACTTGCATCTTTATTCAAATACGTTTTCTTGCATCCTTATTCGAAGCCGTTTACGCGTAAACTTCGTTGCACATATTGGCACTTTCAATTTTTCACTTTTAATAGATTATTTACTTTCACTAATTGTTACTGGTAGGTAATTTTCACTTTAAATCGACGTGACTCGTGCCTTGTTGAAGATATGCTGTCTATTTTCGAGTTTCCCATCGTATTTATATGCTTCACCTTTCAACATTTTAATTGGCGCGCATCGCGTGTTTATTGATAAACGTTTGTAATTTCCGCATATCTCTGTAGAACCTTGGTATTTCTCAAATTCTCTGGTTTCAATTGTTGTACTTTCATTCAATCTCGCACGTCGACATTCAATATATCATAGCATCTTCTTAGAATTTCCAAATATCTATTGCAATTTTGTCACGTATTTCATATTTGTGTCGTTAATTGTCCAATGCTTATCGTATAGCCAACCGCCTGTTATTTATTGTTTGTTATTTGAAATATGTTGGATTTTCATGTAAATATAATATTCCTAGTCACGTATTCATTTTCTAATAATGAAGTATTAGAATGCGTTTACTTATTCATGCGTTCGCATTTTTGAGGATATTCTTAAATGGCTAGGATCCCAGGTTATTTATCTTTCCCGATAATGTGTTTATATTGATGCAATTTGTTGCATTTAGTACCTTATCTTTTACTCGTTTCTATTTAATTCTGGACTTATAAATTTAACTTAAAACATATTATACGACGTACACATTCCTATTTTAGTTAAATATTATCTAATTATTGAAATTGAGCTTCTTTCTTATGCATACAATTAAATATAATTTATATTCAGTGTGTTCGCTATTGACCTTTTGTAAAATAATCGATTTACTCCTATAATTGGTAGAATTATTTGTTTTTCTTAACGTTATAATTATTTACATATATTCTACGATCGCTATGACTTCATCTACCCTTAAACTACCCACTTATCATAGCATTATTCCCCAGAATAATATAAAATTTTTAATCAATGCCATATTTGGCGCCCAACATGAAGTTAAATTCCCCATTGATTATAAATTATTATATTTTTATTTTATTGTCTACTATTTACACGTCTCCTTTGTTCCTAATTGTTCCCCCAATTTTATCTACAAAATCTAATGAGTTCTATATGTAAGTCCCTATCCTAAATCCTATCTGTACCTATTTTAACTTATAAATATGTCCCTATTCTAATCCCTTGCCTGCACCTATCCTAACTTATAATTATATCCCGATTTAACTCCCCTATTTACTAGTTTATATTACAGTTTGTATACTTGCTTCTTTTCCATATCCATTATCAAAAGTCTTTTATCTAAGATTATTTTGTCCTTCTTTCCAATATTGACTATTTCTACAAAATTATTTCTCAAAGTTTACTTGTTAATTGCATTATTTTTTCCCCTAATATATCCTATTTAATATTCCAAACATTTTATATCCCCCTGAAAGAATTTACACTTCTTCATATTTACTTTTCTCCCTACTAAACTTAACTCTAACATAATCCTTTTGAAATGTTGATCTTTATCTTCGTTAAAATTCAAGATAACACTCCCATAATCAATACCAAATTCTTCATACGGTCTCCATATCTTCTCATCATCCTCTCCATTAACCTTTCCGGTTTAATAAAATCTTCATACACTAACGATTCGTCTGCTCCTGTATCAATGACTTCTATTATTTTCCACTTTTAATTTAATTATCGGTAATAAACTTTTATTTATAAATTCATGCTGGTGTACGTATTCGTTAATTTTTAAGGGCTTACTTGGTTTGTCCTCATTCAAAAATCCTGATTCGACATAGATGGTCTTGTTTGACTCGTAGTTTCAGCATAGGTTCGGTTTGTTCTGCTTGGTTGTGCCGTTTGTTCCCTATGTTGTTGTTGGCGTGCATATTGACTTATGTTCCTGTCGTGGTTGGTTTGCTCCGTTTCTCTCCTTGGCGTGTTTCCTGTATTCTAATTTCGCCTAAAATTATTATTGTAGTTACTAAAATTGTTTCTATTAAAATTTCCCTAGAATCTCCACTATTTCTTTGATAACTTGGTCTATTATTGTAAGTGCTCCTTTGCAGTCTAACTACATTTACTTGTTGCCTTTGCATTCTACTTTCCACCACACGACGTTGTCTCAATTCATCACAACGTTGTAAATATTCCAAGAATATGTCTCTATCCAGTATATTTTAAATCTTAATATAATGTCTTACCTCTTTTCCAAAATGTCCTGCTAAGAACTTTATAATTTGTCTTTCTTCCAATGGCGGATCTAATTGCTTTGCTACATTTTTGTATGGCGTATAACTCTAGTGTCATTCCTAAGTTCTGATTATATTTTTTCATAATTAAATTATCTCTGGCTTTGTACTGCTGGTTGTCCCCCCAAAAGTGTATTAAAAATCTAACTTCAAATTCCTAAATGATCCTATCTCTTTTTCTATCAAGTCAAACCAAATTTCCGCGCCTCCTTTCAACATTGACCTAACGAAGTTTAAATTGTACCTTTCATCCGTTGATCCATGTATTATTTTTCTTATATTATTTAAAAATATTTTTGGATTCATCTTGTTGTCTCCGTAAAATTTCGAATGTTGCTTCACGGATATCTCCGGTCTATTTATCCTAATGTGTTACCCTTTATTTCTACCAAAATTTTCGAAGACTGATTTTAAATTACCTAGTTCTCTATTTACATCATTAAATCCTATCTCACAATTTCCTTGAATTTCTTGCATCTTTATACCTAAACCTGTAATCTTATCATTCGTTTCCTTTTCACACGTTTCCTGATCTAATTTAACTTTCCAAGCTTCGTCCCGAACTTTATCTATATCGTTCATGATTCTAATAAATTTATTTTGATATTGCATCTGAATTTCCGCGATTGTTTGATTTGTTTCTTTTAATCCGTCGCTCATATTTTTTATTTCGGCACCTAACCTTTCATCATTTTCATTAATCTGCATCTTAATGGCCTCTTCGCTTTCGTCTAATTTCCTATTTAATGCTAATAAAATTGACATCATTTCGGATTGTTGTGATATCTGCTGTTCTTTACTTTGACTATGTGCTAATTCCCGCTCTTGTATTTCCATCGATGTATCATGTAAAATTACGCTTTCCTGAAACCCTATTTCTATACTCCTTCATTCCTTAATGCTTCTCTAGTTTCCCTTATTCGTTTATCCATTTTTATTTGAATTTTAATGTTTAAAATTTTTAATATTTTAAAATTCTTTCCTATCTAATACAAATTTTCACTTTCCTAACACTTGTGCTTTTTGGATTGCTAAATTTCCTACAATTTTCTGGTTTCTAAATTTCTATGTTATTCTCACTCCTATAATTTTTTCGAATTTCTTTTTGGTGTTCTCGCGATTCTCTGCGATTCTTCAATTTTTTAATTTCTTTTGTGGTGTTCTCGCCCCTACGATTTTTAAACTTTTAAATTTTTTTTGTGGTGTTTTCGCCCCTACGATTGGGTCTCCATTACATTGCTATGAAATCCCCACGATTGTGCGCCATTAAATTTGCTACGAAATGCCCCACGATTGGGCTTACCATTAAAATTGCTATGAAATGCCCCTAACAAGCTCCCCGATTGGTGCGCAACTAAAATTACTATGAAATAGCCTTATAAGGATTTAAGCTCCTACGATGGTGTCATTAATATTGCTATGAAATCCCTTACGATTAGGCGTCATTAAAATTGCTATGAAATAGCCCCTACGTTGGTGTGCCCTTAATATTGCTATGAAATTCCCCTTTCTTTCTATCTGTTGAAATAATTTAAATGAAGCAATCCAAAATTACACAGTATAATGATTGGGAATATGTACAGTTTTATGTCAATTCAAAAATTAGCCCCTGAATAAATTATTCACATTCACCAAATTTAATTTTCCTAAAAGCCAGCAAAAATATCTTTGTAATTACTCTAAAGTACCTTTCGATCGTTCAAAGATGATTTCCCTATTTTTAAATTCTCAAATGACCTTTTCATTGACTCTTACAGATATATAATATTTAGCAAATATTAAAATTGAAAGTCCTTAACTAAGAAAAAATTTAAGATTTCTAACCTGCGTTTTCCTTGCTCATCACTGGAATTACCTCACACTGTTTGTGATTAGCACCACTTGATTGTTACGGCTCGACTTACTTCACTTGATTGGCCAGAATGATGCATTAATGGTTGCTTATATTTTTCCCCTTGTATTTCCGGAGTAACTTTGAGCATCTTCACGTTTATTTTATATTGCCATGTAATAATTTATTTGAACGTATTTTCAGACGTATTATTTAAATATGCCTTTATTCAAATACGTTTTCTTGGATCTTTATTCGAATACGTTTTCTTGGATCTTTATTCAAATACGCTTACTTGCATTTTTACTCAAATACGTTTTCTTGCATCCTTATTCGAAGCCGTTTACGCGTAAAATGGCCTATTCTTCGTTGCACATATTGGCACTTTCAATTTTTCACTTTTAATAGATTATTTACATTCAATAATTGTTACTGGTAGGTAATTTTCACTTTAAATGGACGTGACTCATGCCTTGTTGAAGATATGCTGTCTATTTTCGAGTTTCCCATCGTATTTATAAGCTTCACCTTTCAACATTTTAATTGGCGCGCATCGCGTGTTTATTGATAAACGTTTGTAATTTCCGCTTATCTCTGTAGAACCTTGGTATTTCTCAAATTCTGTGGTTTCAATTGTTGTACTTTCATTCAATCTCGCACGTCGACATTCAATATATCATAGCATCTTCTTAGAATTTCCAAATATCCATTGCAATTTTGTCACGTATTTCATATTTGTGTCGTTTATTGTCCAATGCTTATCGTATAGCCAACCGCCTGTTATTTATTGTTTGTTATTTGAAATATGTTGGATTTTCATGTAAATATAATATTCATAGTCACGTATTCATTTTTTAATAATGACGTATTAGAATGCGTTTACTTATTCATGCGTTCACATTTTTGAGGATATTCTTAAATGGCTAGGATTCCAGGTTATTTATCTTTCCCGATAATGTGTTTATATTGTTGCAATTTGCTGCTTTTAGAACCTTATCTTTTACTCGTTTCTGGACCTATAAATTTAACTTAAAACATATTATACGACGTAAACATTCTTATTTTAGTTAAATATTATGTAATTATTGAAAATGAGCTTCATTCTTATGCATACAATTAAATATAATTTATATTCAGTGTGTTCGCTATTGACCTTTTGTAAAATAGTCGATTTACTCCTATAATTGGTAGAATTATTTGTTTTTCTTAACGTTAAAATTATTTACATTTATTCTACGACCCCTATGACTTCATCTACCCTTAAACTACCTTCTTATCATAGTATTATATATAAGGTAAAAAGGAATTATTGGCAAAAGTGAATCAAATACAGCCACGAGGGCATTCTATCGACGCGTTTCGCTCTAATTGGGGCTCATCAGAGCAGGAGTACCAAAGTTGTAATTTTTAATACAGACACCTTATGGGAAGTACATCATCACCTAGCTATATTACCGAGTGACCAAAAAAACGCGGAGCACACGACTTTATCCTTGTTAAAGTGAAAAGAAGGATAAGCTATATAGGTTGTAAATAAAATGGAGATAGATATTAATTTACGTTCGCGCACTGGTATAGTCCTAAAACACATCTGAACGCACTTCTAATTAATATTAGATTATTTGTCACTTGCAAATTCACAATTATAAGACAAGCTGTTATTTGTTTTTAGCGTTTCAATGCTGTCGAACAATCTATATCCTTAATACGTCTTTTCCTTATTCATCCAATCTTAATGTACTGAATTATTTCTCTTGAATATCCATCTACTATTAACTAGTATTCTAGTCCTCGAAAATGTCAGAGTAATAACTATTACACAAAGTTACTAATGAGACAACGGTCACAGAACAATCAAAAATTGCATAATAGAATTTAGTCATTTAAATACACTTTCAGTTTGGAGCTGACGCTAATTCAGTGTTTATTTCGGTCGGATACACCCTGTGAATAAGGCACAATGCGCATTTTTATTTAACATACAATTTCTGTACATTAAATGCTTCTGAATGTGATACCTTTCAAAATGTCAACAAACAGTGAGTGTCTTACGGCCGCCGCCTTATCCCTAACCTAAGCTCAACGATTCTGTGATGGATTACTGCATCGATTAGGGCTGATTGCAAGCTTCGCCCCAACCCCGTGTTTGTCTAGCATATCAAGTTCTTCATGCACATTACTATTAAATAATGATAAAACTCCATTACGTACAAAAGGATTCGATATTTTGATTTCGAAAAGCACTGGCGACAATAACTGCAGCTTTTTATATTTCGACCTTTGAAATAATTATCAGATACTTATCTTATGCATTTGTTGTTTATAGTTTTTGAAAGTTAATACCAATACATTGGCGGCGGACTATAATCTTATGCTCGCACTACACTAATCAATTGTTTATGTAAAAAAAGCAAGGCAATTGTTTATTTACAATAATATCGATATCGATTTTAAATTCATGTTAATAAACCGCAACCTAGACAATAGGATAAAATAACCTTAATTAGCGTAAGCACTATATTTACACTTACCGTGACGAAAAAGGCATATGTTGTAACGGAACTCTATTTGCACAAAAAACAGTTCTATATTTTCAAACTGATTACATAAACCTTTTCAGCAACTCGTTGTACTATGAAATTTCTAAAAGCTCACACAATAATTTACTATCAGAGCTATACCTGTAACAATACAAGTATAATCTACTTAGCACTAAGACTCTATCTTGTTAATTAATTTAATCTCGAAGCACTACAAATAATTTATATACTAGTCACTAATCACCATAATTAATTACATCAAATTTATACCAAATTTATGTCAACAGTAGAGTAATTTATGTTACATATTTTAAAGCTCTATGCAATATCATTCAAGTATTACAATCGACGCTAACATTGAGCTTTATTATAAACAATGTCGCCATCAAAACTGAACTTGTAAAACCCCTCAAATTGTTCTGGATTGATCTACAATAACCCAGAATATGCAAATTACGATCTGTAGATTTCTTATAACTTCTGGAATATATATTGACGTGGAATTATAGGTTAAACAGGTGTAGATAATAAAATTGTATCAACTGTGTATATAGGAATAGAAGCAAATTATTTACGCGCCAAATTAATCAGTTTATATAGTGAAACGGACGGTTATTAATATATTTTTCTATTTTTAAATTGGAATGTTAAAATTGCATAAGGGAAGAAGCTTTTGAGTACATAAAAACTCAAGAATACGCATAAGTAATTATAATAATTTGAAATCAAACGCATGGAGGCAGAAATGGAGCTTGCACGTATAGAAAATCAATAATTTAAACGCAAATCTTTCCATTTACATAAAAGCAAATGTTTGTTAACAAATACTAAGGAGGGAAGAAACTTGGAATTGTTATTCTAAACAACAAGGACTGTAAAGAAATACCTGTTGGTTAAATGTCACGTTCAGGGAACTTAAATAAACATTAAGACAGAATTTCTATGAAATTGTTTCCAACGGTCGGTTTGACCAACTGCTTTAAATAACAAGTGCCTTGAAGACTGAGTGGAATAAACGATCTATAATGTTAAACAGACAGAGAAATGTATAATAAAGCATTGGTTACAAGTCACATCTAAAATATACGGGGAAATGTGAAGGCCAACACAATATCGATTTTCTGTAGCTCAGAGGGGTTTCTAAATGAGACAATAAATATGGGTAGAACGGAGATAGCTAGCTGAGAGGTGGCGCGTCAGAATGGGGGAAAATTATATCATTGGTCGATGGCTAGCATTCCGCGTCCGTAGGGGGTATCGAACGAATTTCTATATAACAGCACGATGAACGGGGGATTTTTCAGAAGCTAGAGTTCGTTACGTTCGAAATTTTAAGAATCAGTTTAGAAAATAAGCTTTTCAATGGAAATAGGTTCCATGGGGGGTTTAGAAAAGTGTATAAAGACTCGAACAGAGATATTGAGGCTCTCTTTTCCTTTGAGATCTGAGATCGTGCTTAGGTCTGCAACGTAGTAATAGTAAATGCTTTTACGGGTATTGATTATTGTGTTTAGTCGGTAAATTTGCATACAACATCCTGTTTGAAATTATGTAAAGCTGTAGTAACGTACCGCAAATGTTGTAAAAGTGATATTGCACGAGCTGGTGCTGTTGTTTAGATAAAAGGGTGCCGTTACTACAACGACTCTATTGAATGAAGGATGGAACTTGGGTAAGCGAAGCCTAAAGCTTAATTTGTATGCATGAAGTATATTTGGTATGGAATGTTACATTTGAACAAAACAAATATCTGGGTAGAAAAATAGAGGTGGTGGCAGAGGTTGCGATAGGTGGGGATTAGTTGGATCCAGGCATAATAGAAGTATATGGACACAACGACGCGGGTTTCTGGTAACCATCTTCACCGGTCACGAGAAAAGAAGGCGACTCCAGATAAAGAAACTTAATTTCCTGTTTTTTTGTATAAACATTTGTGTTGATATTTTTGTGTTTGAGTGTTTTGACTTATTGGGGGTGTATTTATTACCATAAAACTCGTTTAAAGGGGTATATGTGCAGGATAATTAATTTTGATTATTAAAAAAGGGTTTATTGATGATATATAAAGGTGTATTCATGCTATAAAATGTTGTTGTAAGAAGTAAACGGATCTTTAAATTTGTTTTTAATAAAAATGCAAGGTGTAAAAGCATTTACAGAAACTGGGTTAAAATGAGCTCAAAATAGACCAGAGTAAAGTCAAACTAAGGTTGCATGTGGGGCCCATCTACTCGTATTATATAGAATTTGTTAAAATATATTAAAATCAAGGACTTTAAAGTATTTAATGATTGAGCTGGTAACAGTTTTAGCAAACTGTCTGTACCAAGGTGTAAATACTTTATTAATAATGGAAACTTGTTAATATGTGTAAATAAAAAAGTTTGTATGTTTGTTGCATTATTTGAGTGGTAATTTTATTTGACTGTGTGTGTGAGAAAGGTATGTACTTAAAATGGTAGGTATTCAAGAAGAAGCCTATTGCTGAGCTAGCCAAGCTGAGCAGAAATAAGGAGGTGTTCAAGAAGATAGTGTAAGAAAATTTTTTTTTATTAATCTCAAGTCCTGTCCAGTACCTTATATTTTCCATCTTTCGATTACTAGCCTGATTTGAAATGATCATTTGGGCTTTGCGTAAAAGTCTAAATTATTATTTCATCTTATTCACTATAATACGACAATATTTATCAACTTACCTTGTGTAATTGACTACCTCAAATATATATATATATACATATATATATATATATATATATATATATATATATATATATATATATATATATATATATATTACTGTGATGTTACCTTGTTACTATGAAATTGCCCCTTTTGATTGTGCGTGATTTTTAATATGATATTCGCCCCATGATTGGGCATGTAATTTTTTTACTATGAAGTTCGCCTTTTGATATGAAATATTATTTTAGGATTTTACCCCGACTAGTTCACTGAATAAATCTTATTGAATTCAAATAAAGCAATTCTAGAACACACAATATAATAATTGATAATATGTACAATACTCAAAACTTTCCTTTTTATACAAAATATCTACATTTACCAGATTTATGCTTTTCTGAAAGCCAGCAAAAATATCTTTTAATTGCATTCAGGGAGCTTCGAACGTTCCAAGATACCTTCCCTTGTTTTCATATTTTTAAGTGACCTTTTTGATGACTCTTACAAATATACAATATATAGCAAATATTAAATTGAAACAGTCTTTCAAGAATAAAGTGTATTAAAAATTGCTAATATGGAATGGGTTTTGGAGTTCCATCCTAGTTTACGATCTGCATCCCCTTGCTGTGTCTGTTTTGCTTAGTGGTATTTTATGTTTGCATTAAGACACAAAATGGCATCAACAAAAATGCCGTCTCCATATAAGAATCGCCTCCCATAAAAATCGCGTCCATTAGAGTACGTCCAAAATTAAAGTATCACCAAGTTACAATACATCTCAAAATTATAGTACGTCCACAAATCAAAGTATGTCCAAAATTAAAATACGTCCAAAATTATACGTCCCAAATTAGAATATGTGCAAAATTAGAAGCCCTGTTTTGTTAATATTAGAAATGAATTTAATTAAGTTGTTTAACTTAGTCTATCTATAGATCGGCTTATATTTCGTTGCACAAAATTCTCGCACTTTTAAATCTCATTTGTTTAATTTTTATTTCACTAATTACATGCGTTTTTAACACCCTCCAACATAGTTGTTACTTAGCTAAATATCGACTAAAATGTTGTTCAGTTTCTATCGTATATATAAGCCCTTCCTACAATTGTTTTCATTAGCGTGTTTACAATCAAGGCTGGTACTTTTACCTTATCTGGCAGAACTCGGAATTTTTACAAATTACCTAGTTTAAATCTTCGACGAATGCTCGATTCATCACGTCTGCATTCAGCATATAGCAGTATTATCCTAGGATTTCCAACTTTTGGCTTTTCATCAAGTCACGTATTCGATGTTTGTCAATTTATCATATAATTAAACCACCTGGTGTTTATTCTTTTTCCACAGAATGTTGGTTTTCTGAACAAATGTGTTCTTCTCTAGTCACGTAACAATTTTCTAATAATGAATTATTTAAGATGCGTTTACGTTGATATTTTTGACGCAGTTGTTAAATATTTGCAATGCCAATTTATCTATGTTTCCCGGTAATTTAATTTTGATGCAATTTGTTGCGTTTCAAAATCTTATCATTACTTGTAAACTATACTTAGACATATTTATGTTCACATGCATTTAGTTACATATCTTTTATATACAGTGTCCTCTTAATTGACATAATGTAGAATCGTCGATTTACTCTTATGATTTCTGGAATTATTTGCTTTTGTTAAAGTTGAAGTTGTTTATATTTATTCTACGACCCCTATGACTTAATCTACCCTAAAACTAAAACTATTATCATAGCAATATATATATATATATATATATATATATTGTTATGGATTCAAAAGGTTAAATTTGGGGTAAGCAATGCAATTTCAACCACCCTGTATAGAGAAACGAACAAATTATTTACGCGCAAAATTTATTTAATTTATTTAAATCAAACGGACAAGTATTGACGTATTTTTATAATTAATGATTGAAAGGTTAAAGCTACATAAAGAAAAACAGTGTCAATAACAAATAAAAACGCATAATTAATTTAATTTATTTTAATTCAACGTGTAAAAGCATTAGAAAACACACCAGGGTAAACAAAATGAATAATCCCAAGGCAAAAGGTTTCTTGGTAACAAACAGACGTCAGTTTTATCTAATACGGCAAGGTATCAACTCCAAAAATTGTTGTTTTAAATGGTCTATAATTAAGAAAACCTGCATTTTTAAAAGGTTACATTCATCGAAATTATCAGCATATAAAAGCAGGACTTCATAGAAAATAGTTTTCAACCGTCAGTTGATTCAAATAACAAACTAACAAAGTTCTTAAAGAGCAGGGGAGATGCACGATCGGTAATATGCTACAGATAGAGACGGATATAAAAGCATTGGTATTCAAAACGCAAGTACTAATCCACGTGGGGTGATAAGAAGCTGTCAGCAATATCGATTTTCTACAACTCAAGTGGGATTTGGAACGCGACAACAAATATGCATAAGACAGAGATAAAAATAGTACAGGCGGGGTTTTATGACAACACAGAATAGTATCATTGGTTGGGAACGGATAGTTTTACAAACGTACGAACATACGACAGGTGGAGCGATTTTTCGGATTATACGGCGCGCCCACGAGGTGAATTTCTGGAATCTTCGAGTCGATTATATCAAAATTTGCAGAATTGTTATTAGAAAATAAGTTTTTTGCGTGAAGTGTGTTCTAGAGGTGGCATTTTGTAAAATATAAATATTCTAGGAAAAGTATAAAGGCTCTCTTTGTATTCTCATCGTTTTATACTGCGTTACAACGATAGACCGACGTTATAGTAGAGTTCTTGTTAGTATTAAAAATATTCATAATACAGTAAATGTAGTACTTGCACTTGTAACTTGGTAGTTGAGGCCTCATAGTTATTAACGTGAGTAGTGCCGAGTGAATTAAATTAACCGAGGTCCAACTAATACCATATCAAGCTAGTAAATTAATAAACAGAAGTATAATATACGTGAGTTTGTATGCTGTTATGGAATGGTAATTGGAAGCAAGGCGCTTGGCAAATATTGAGGTTATCATCTATGAATATGTGGAGTATCAGAGCGCATAGTCACGAAGCCTAGGGGTTCTGGTGATCATCGTCGAAGGGATGGAGGCCTGAAGCATTCTCCAGGTAACTTATTTGAAATTTCTGTTATCTGATAAACTTCTATATTATTTGGTGATGTGTGAGTGAATATTGGGGTTATTTGTGGTTGTATAACGTATCGGAAAAGATTCGTGTGCTGGATAATTATTGGGGTTATTTAAAATATTGAAAAAGGGTGTATGTAAAACTTACTAAATTTCATTATGAATATAAATTGGATTGTTAAGGGTACACGGGTCTATTAGTTTTATATTAATTTTATGCAAGCTAAAAGGCATACATTAATAAACTGGGTTATTATGAGCTCACCATACTCCAGTGTGCAATAAATTTAGGGTATAATTTGGGGCCTATCTACTCATATTATATAAAATATTTTTACAAATAATAATTTAAAACAAGGACTTTAACATATCACTTATTGAGTTGTAATTAGTGTACCAAACTGTTTATACCTGTGAATAATTTGTTTGTAAATAGCGGTAAATAAAAGATTGTATGATTGTTGTATTATTTGGTGATTTTGATGAATGGTGTGCGAGTGGGGCGGAAGAATGATTGTAAATTTAAGTATCCGAGAAGAGGCACAGCTGAGCTAGCCAGGGAAGCTGCTGGAGATCCATGCTGAAGCAGAAAATCAAGAGGGTAAGATTTTTTTATAAATTTTATTAATTTTTTTGTGGAAATCGGTTGTTGACACTGACGATGTCAAACCCATAAGTCCCCAATAACAGCAATCTTATGACGGCCCAATGTTGGGGCTTAAATGGTTTTTAGAGAGATCCTGAGACTATATATATATATATATATATATATATATATATATAAAAGTTGCTGTGAATCGCGGACTTATTTTAAGAATCGTTTACGAATCGAGAGTAAGTCATTAAATACTTTTCAAAAATAAAAAGTTCACAACAAAAAAAAATTTCTTACCCTGATTTCTGCTTCCAAATATCTTCAGCAGCTTCCCTGGCTAGCTCAGCTGTACCTCTTCTTGGATACCTAAATTTACAATCATTCTTCATTTCCACTCACACATCATTCAATAATAGCACAAAATAATAAAATAATCATACAATCTTTATTTACCGCTATTTACAAACAATTATCCACAGATATATACAGTTTGGTACACTAATTACAACTCAATAAGTGCTAATTTTGTAAAGTCCTTGTTTTAAATTTTTTTAATTTCAAACACATTTAATACAATCGGAATAATTGGGCCCCAAATAATACCCTATATTTATTGCACACTGGAGTATGGTGAGCTCATAGTAACCCAGTTTATTAATGTATGCCTTTTACCTTGCATAAAATTAATACAAAATTAATAACCTATGTACCCTTAACAATCCAATTTAAATTCGTAATGAAATTTAGTAAGCTTTACATACACCTTTTTTTCAATATTTAAAATACCTTAATAATTGTCAAGTACACGTATCTTTTTCAATACGTTATATTAACCATAAATAACCCCAATGTTCACTCACACATCACAAATAATTCCAAAAGTTAATCAGATAACGGAAAATACAAATGAGTTACCTGGAAAATACTTCTAGCCTTCCACCTCCTTGATGATGCTTTATCCTCCAGAATCCTTTGACTTCGTGATTATGCGCTCTGATCCACCAGATATTTATAGATGATAACCTCAGCAGACGCCGAGTTCCTTGCTACCAATTACTATTCCATTCCAGCATCCAAATTCACGTATATTATACTTTTGTTTATTACTTTATTAGCTTGTTATGGTATTAGTTGGACCTCGGTTAATTTAATGCACTCGACACTACACACGTTAATAAGTACAAGGCCTCAACTTACCACGTTATAAGTGCTAATACTATTGTTACTGGATTATACAATTTTTCAATACTCACAAGACTCTTTCATAACGTCGGTTGATTATTATACGTAGTCTAAAGCGATAAAAATACAAAAAAGATCAGACTACAAAGAGCGATCAGAATACAAAGAGGGCGTTACTAATTTTCTTAAAGTATTTATACTATTCAAAATGCCACCTCTCGGGCCACTCTTTACGCGAAATACTTAATTTAAAATAATATTTCTGGAAATTTTAATCTAACTGACTTAAAGCTTCCAGAAATTTACCTCGTGGATGCGCAATTTAATCCGAAAAATCGCTTTCACCTGTCGCGTGCTCGTCCGTTGTAAAACTATCTATTTCAACCAATGATACAGTCCTGTGTCGTCATAAAGCTCCGCCTGTAATATTTTTATCTCTGTCTTATGCATATTAGATGTCGCGTTCCAAACCCCACTTGAGTTATATAAAATCGATATTGCTGGCCGCGTCGCCTGACTCCACGTGGATACGAACGTGCGTTTTGAAATCAATGTTTGTATATCCGTCTTTATCTGTAGCATATTATTGATCGTGCATCCCTTCCGCTCTTTAAGAAACTCTGTTAGTTTGTTATTCGAAGCCACTGACGGTTGAAAATATATTCTATGAAACCCGCTTTATTATGTTTATAAATACGAAGAAGGTAACCTTTTCAAACATGCAGTTGTTCTTGGCTATTGATCGTTTAAACAACACTTCTAGGAGCTTATATTTCACGGTATTCGATACAACTGACGTCTGTCTGTCTGTCACCAAGAACCTTTTGCCTTGGGATTATCGATTTTCTATACCCTGGCGTGTTTTCCAATGCTATTACACGTTGAATTTAAATAAATTAAATTAATTATGCGTTTCTATTTGTTTTTAAAACTGGTTTTCTTTATGAATTTTTTACTTTTCAATCATTAGTTATAAAAATACGTCAATACTTGTTCGTTTAAATTAAATAAATGAAATAAATTTTGCGCGTAAATAAATTGTTCTTTTCTCTATACAGGGTGTTTGAAATTGCATTGCTTACCCCAAATTTAACCCTTTGAATCCATTACAATATATATATATATATATATATATATATATATATATATATAGAAAACAATAGAAAGGGATCCGAGCTGTATCTAACAAGAAAAACCAGCTGGTATGTTTGAAAACAACCAACATAGAAACAAGCAAAAAATTGTCGAAAGCATTTGTGCGGAGCACAGCACTATACGTCTATCAAATAGGGACAGTAGTCGAAGCAAACAGAAAAAAGGTAAGGAGCCTTTTGGAATGTGGTACTTCCAGATGTATGAAGATGATAAACATGGACGGACGAAGGTAATAACACAAAGGTTCTAGAAATAGTAAGAGAAGAAAGATATTCGTAGAAAATAAAAGAAATAAGAGAAGCAGGAGGGCAGGACGTATTCTAATGCCTTTTGGGAATAGTGCGGTATATATTACAGACAAAAATAGGAAAAGAGAGAGGTAGAGATAGACCTAGATTAGACGCAGATATTGAAACATGTAGGCTGTGGGAATTTCAAAGAAAATGTGTAGATTAGCTCAGAATAGGAAACAATGGAGGTTCACGGCTAACCAGTTCAAGGACTAAAGACCTAACGTTGATGATGATGGTTTTTTAGAGTTCCACCCAATTTTTAATTTTTTAGATTCTAACTTAGTATACATGCCGTTTGCCCATCTCTGTATGGCTCTTCCACTATAAAGTTAAATTGTTTATCCTGGAATATGTTGTCCATCCCGAGAAAACTAAGTTACTATAGTCATAATATTGTGCAAATAGGTTTAGTATGTACTTTTTGGGATTTAATCTCCTTTAATTATATAATTTTGTTTCTATTTTTGAAATGTGTCACCGATGTTTCCCCTATTTTGTTTTTAAAAACTTGTTAATTTTATCATATAATTTCTAATAATTGAACTTTATGTACCTTTAACGTCTAAAGATGGCACCAGCAGAGTATCAAAATTGACAGCGCTAAATGTTTTGAAATATTAACAACATTGGAATTTAATACATTGGGAGGTTTTGAATTTTATCTTCTTTGAGGCTAGCTTGTGGAACATTGATGTAGAAGCTCCGTAGAAGTCGTAGCAACGAAGTACAAGCTGCAATACAATGATGGTGCGTAAATATTGTTACGTGCCAAAATTTTGGCACTAGACATTCATATAGTTTTAATATGCGGGAATTTCGCGCCATAAATTTGAAAGACTTGTTGCGCGTATTTCCGTCACTTGAGAAGTGCGTTGCGCGAGACTTCGCGCCGACGCGTGTGGGGGAAGAAGAAAGTGGGGAATTTCCGGAAGACGCGGAAGGACTTGCCTTGGAAACGTGAAGAAGAGCAGTTGGTCTGGTATCGTATCGTATCTTTTTTATTATGTAGATTTCCTTTTACCTTCTTTGATTATCGTTCCGCAAACCCGTTCCTTATCGTTCCCTACATAGAAAGAAGACGACCGAATTTGGAAGCAACCTGGCTTAGAAGATCCACGACCCGAGAAATAACGAATCCACGGAGCCCCGCAGCCGCCATCATGAAATAATCCTGAAGGAAGCCACGAGCCGCCATCAGGAAGTAATTTTGAAGGAAGCTTTACCTATTCACGTGAGTACCCCGTGGGGGTTTTTATAATATAATTTAGAAATTTGAAAATGTGTTGCAATAATTTGCATATTGTGTGACGTTATTGACAATTGGCGCGTTAATCTCCGCATTATGTAATATCGTTACCAACTGTCTTTTGTGGCGCGCATGCCGCGTCGACGGGACTGTAATAATATCCCCATAGCCTCTACTTGCGATCTTTAAATGTGAGAGAAATAATTATGAACCTGATAAATGATGACCTTGAAAGTACACTCTTACTTTTTCAATATCTAGAAAGCAAAATGCCAATTCTAATTTCGTCCTCTGCTTTTTTTTGCAACGATTAATACTTCTGTGCAATAGAGTTTTTGACAAATACGTTTTGATTTATGTAGCATTTGAAAGAAGCTGTAAGGCAACCTTATCCTTTCAACAATACAGTATACACAATAAAGCTGTTGCATTAAAGTTTTGTGGTGCACATCATTCCCAGAATATAAATTTATACGCTTTGGTATGTAAAATTTATCGGGTTCATTATTTGAGTTTGCAAGGAACGGTAATATTTGATGATATTAAAGACACATAAAACAAGGTGCTCTGCTCTTGGGGTAAAGCGTAATAAGACAATTCTGAAATATCGTTTCGTTGAAATTATATTAAGTCGATATTTGTCAAAAGCAAACATACGCGTTACGCGTATATTAATTTCCGGCTGCTTCGTTTCTATGTAGCTCGGTCTTATAATACAGCGTTTGCTTACTGATGATTACCTCTGCACTTTGTTCCTGCTACCTTTCTTTCATCACTTTACTGCCTGGAAAGTCAGACTATGCCATTTGTTTCCGGCTGATTTGTCTGTTTCTCATAGCATAGCCGTAGCCGGTGGCTGGAAAAACACTGCGGTGACACCTCCAAGTGACATCCAATTTCCACCGCGTCATCGTGTTTCATCCCCGTCTTGACAAAAGAGCTTCGAGCTATATTCATCAACATCGTCACTGACGTAAACACACCTAGGGTAGTAATCAACCCACGATGTACGAGCACACGTTGTCAAATGACCAGGATATTGTGCATGTATAGATAGAAGTATTCATAAAGCAAAAACGGTTTTGTACTGATGCGAAACGTTAGCAGCAAGATCTAAGAGAAAATTATCTAGTGTTATTAAAATCACGAAGCGCATTGAAAAAAATTTCCAACCCTATCTTACTTGGATTTGATCTCTCGTTCAGAATAAAGAATTTGGGAATATCAGATAAGAATATAAAATGCCAATGATGTTATAAAAGATTTATGTCAATGAGCCACGCGACCGTTTTCAGACAAATGACACCAATAATTTTAATCAAGTGCTCGATTTTATGTCAAATATCGTTAGAAATTAAGATAACTTTTTTTGTTGCCATGGCTGTTGCCGGGACTTAATAGCAATCGATTTTTAACTCATATGTCACTTGACCGGTTTTAACATAATTTGTTTTAAATTTCTAACATACCTAAGGAGGAACATGCATTAGAACGTGTAGTTAGTCTCAAAAACGAAGTTTTACTTCTATCAGCTCAAAGAGAAACCCTTACATTAATTATGTAGTACAATGCAAGAAAAATAACAAAAACATTTAAAGCATAGCAAAAATTATCAATTTAAGATTCATAAATAATGAACATCACAAATAATACCAATAAAGAATGTTACGAATACTGCAAATTTAACGGCTATAACCATAATGTAAAATATTATGAAGAAATCATGCATAGTAAACATGATACAAAAACGAATATGATAAATATGTCGAATAGTCACAATATAATTAACACGGCGGATTATGACGAATATAGAAAATACAACAAATAAAATGAAAATATCGAAACAGTTAAAATTGAGAATATAACAATTACAACGAATATGACAAACAAGCAGGGCATAAAAATAAATATGAATATTATATGAGGAATATAACGATAATGAGATAAATAACACACATGACAAATATAATAGTCAACGATTAATCTTGTAATAAGTAGCGGATGGTAAAAACCTACGAGTACAAGAGATATTGTTACTTTTTTTTCGTGGCAGCCACGTTGGGCGCCAAATTTATGCTACGTAACACAAAGAAAGCCAAAGAAATGACCCGGCTCAATCGGAGAGTAGGGGGGGTTGTAGAAAGCAGACTGATCTATGATGTATGCGGCGGTAAGGAGTTAGTAACAATACCTGCAAGAAAAATAGTTAAGCAAACCTGAAAAAAAAAGAATAAGTATAGCAGTAATGAAAAGTCTAAATTATTCAGTACTTTGTAGAATGTAAATAAAAACTGTTTAGATAAACTATATAATATAACAACGGTAAAAGCAATACAAAAATATTTAATACAAAGTGAGGTAATATTGGGGAGTAGCAGAAACGTTTCCTCACACACCAATTAAACATAAATCAGACAAAAAGTTAACAAAAGATAAATAGGTAAGTCACAATTGATATGAGTAATTCAGTAGTATTGATTGTTTTTTTTCTTTCTTTTTTTTCTTAATAGCAGGCACGTCTATTGTAAAAGGTATCAGTACGACGAAGAATATTGCAAAACAAACGGATATATATTTACAGTAATAACAAGTATGAAATAGTTCAACTTACACAACCAGGAGGACAGGAAGAGTTTCTATAGAATTGTACCAGTTCGGCTACTGATAGCCTTGCAGTTGGAGCTGGTGGAGTATGGGGTGTCCCTGGTTCCATCCCATTATCCACTTGAAACTTGGTAAGCCGGATGCCCTGGTGTAGCTTGGCAAAGATTCACAGTCTATTCGCGGGGGTGGAAGTTGTGGTACAACAGACAGGAACACATGCAACACACGCAACTAAGAACAATTAAAGTTAGAATAGTTCCGATCCAACCATCCGTCAAGAATTTTGCGGATCTGCTTCAGCAGAAAGAACTTCGTCAACTTCTGAAGCTAATTTCAGTTGGTACAGGCATTGTTTGAATACGGTGAAACATTTAAAAGCACGATCACTCTCACAATCTCGTCTTTAAAAAAAGAGAATGTACGTTCATAGTTTATTTACTTATTAAATGCAAGGTAAATTTAACATATCATTAATACGGAATGAGTTAAACACTTCTGCAATTTCGTTTTGCAAAGGTTTTAGGAGTTTTAAAACCTGACTAAAGTGGCTCCTTTAAAAATTCTGTACAAGTTTATTGCACTTACCCTGATAAACAGAAGGGACCACTACACTAGACCGCACGCACATTACTCCTAAGAAGAATCGGTCAAGTTTAGCAAGCAAGTTCTACAACTTTTATTTCAAGAGAAACTCAACTAAAAACACAATTAGTAAAGCACGCGTAATCAATCAAACCGTCTGTCTAAATGTCCTTAAAACCCACGTGCGTCGACCAAACACGTTCGCCTATAAAACCATACTTTATTTCACAAGAAAACAACTAAAAACCGTGTCGTGCTTGTTAATGAACAGCCCGAAAATTTATCACGCATTATTTCTCACTATCTTCAAAGCAAACAGCAAACAGTATTTTTAACGTAGTTAATATAGATAGGAACCAAGCACGAAAAACTAACAACCGCTCATCTATATTCATTCGTTTCAAAGCAAAACAGCAAACAGTCTTCTCAACGTAAACAATCTTTCGGAACGAGCAACAAACTACAACTGCTTGTTATTACAACCGCTTATCGACTCTTATCTAGACTTGTATATCCACATAAGGAACAACATTTATATGAATGCAGCAATCATATCTACTCATTAATTACAGCGGTTTATCATTTTCAATAAGTACGAATAATCCTATTTACAATTCATTGCACTTTATTTATTAATGAAAATCAAACTTCAATTTATCTACTTTTAAAGTAATACCCACGAGTTAATAAATATAAAACCTAGAGATAGTAGTTGCAGAAATGTGTTTACCAATTGAGTAGTGTAAAAAGGTTAAACTATAAAAATGCCCGTTACAATGTAACGAATATAATAGCGTAAATATGTCAAACATGACCAATATGACTAATGTAATCAACATGACAAATGTGATCATTTGATGAAAATAACGAATATGACGAATATGTCGATTATGACTGTATGCCAAAAATAACGAGTATTATGAATGTGACAAAAATAATTAGTATGATTCATATGACGAATATAACGATTTGGCAAATAAATTTATGGCAAATGTGACAAGTAACACAAATATAACACACATGACCGACCGAATGTTAAGAGTATAACGCAATAGCGCATATATCTAACATAACAAATTTATTAACAAACATGCTGAATATGTAAAAATAATTAAAGCATGAAAAACAAAATAAATATGATGTGACAGATATGTTGAATTTCATTAATATAATAAATGTAATGGGTAATTACCATAATAAGGAGCATGACAAATATACAAGTATAACAGACTTGGCCAATATGGAGACCAGAATAACAAATATCACCAATATGAAAAACACGACAAATATGACAATGAACACAGCAATTGCAAACAATGCGGTCAATATGGTAAATATAACAATAACAACAATATATTACAAATATAAAGGTTGCTGAATATAAAAATATAATCAATCACAATCAATAAAACAACTATGACTAATATAAGGAATGTGACAAATATGAACAATATGACAAAATCACAAATATGGCGAATGACAGATATGAAAAATAGGTCAACATGACCAATATAATAAATTCGATACAACAGAAAGTAATAAAACCGATATAACGATTACCATGAATATGATAAATATCAGAAATATAACGAATACTATAAGTACACCGAAGATGACGAACATCGCATAAGTCGCGTATGTACCACATACGATGTATACATTACACATGACAAACGATAAATGTGATACCTGTATCTTGCAGACACACAATTGCAACATACAAATTAATATATACAAACAAAAAGATACATTTACAACATCATCATCGTTAGGTCTTCAGTCCTGGAACTGGTTAGATGAGTAACTCCATTGTTTCCTATTGTCACAATTTTTTGTTAGTAAAGGAAAAAAAATCAGTCCTGAAACTGGTTAGAGGTGTACCTCCATTGTTTCCTATTGTAAGAATTTTTTTTGTTAGTAATGGAAAAAATTGCTAGTTGCAACAGATTAGAAGTATAAAGGCAAAAGGCAAGGAATATTCGTTTGTAAAAATAAGTAGATTTTCAATTCTTTGGTGCAATCACACGGCTAAATTCAACATTTTGTACCCAAAATCATGTAGAAAATAAATCATCTGTTTTGAAACTTGGTTTGTAAAGTTATAAATAGCAATTTAATCTTCTAAAACTCCATGTAAACACCTTATTGTTCAAGAAATACCTCATGGAATTCAACTTGTTTTATACATACGGCGCGTGAGCATTAAACCTTTGCTCTGATAAAACTTCCCCAGTCTTAACTGTCTTTGCGAATAATTTTCTAAATCCGTTCACTTTCACATCATCTTCGAGTCCAGAAAGTAGGAAAGTCGTTGATGCGCAAACCCCCAATAGGGCTTACAACCACAAAGGCCCTGTAGTGTTAGCATCTATCATTCAACTGTTAGACAATAGGCCGTAAGATCGGAAGCCACATACTAGTCCTCATGTACCATCTTGCCAACTAACGCTTTTGAGCATCTTAGAGGGTATCCATCACGTACTACATCTGTCCGGGGCCATCGCCGTTTGTTACCCAACTGAAATCTGTGCCTAACCAGCCCTAAGGTAGCCGCCAGCAGCCAACAGTTAAGGCTGAATGAGTTTTCTTAGACGCCAAAAGGGTCTGATAATTATTTTTGCAATCCGTTTTTTCACAACGGCTGTCTCGAGCCGTCAAGAAAGATTTTAATCGTTTCAGTCTATAAGAACCGACACCCCACTCTTACGTTGTCTATTAATTTTTTTTACTTACAGTATACTTTTTGTTGAAAATAATATTTGCCAAAATCTTAATGTTTGAAATTTTCAATAATAGCTATTATAAAATAATTGAAATTGCAGTTTTGCTTACATTTGTACGTTATTATCAGATCTGTTGTTGTTTGACTACTAATTTTTTTATATCACTAACACGTGAATTTATTTAATTTTTTTATTGTCGGATGAAAGTTATTTGTTATATGATAAATACCTTCTGATTTTAATATGCTCTATTTTCTAAATAGGGTAAATTAAAAACTTGAAACTCAAGTCCTCCGATATGGTTTCTGTATCAACCATGATATCATACCTTTTTAATACTTGTTAGATACAGTGGCGTCCAACTTCACTTTATTTATTTTCCCGTTTCAGGAAAAATATTTCAACACTGCCCTTTTCATGATCTTGTATGAGGTAATAGCCAAGCTAGCCGCCAGCGCAGCAAAGTTTTATCGTTTAACCCCGCACGCGTAAAAAGTTCTAGTCCCTATAAATTCCGCATAGTTGTTTTATCTTCTCCCTAAGGGCAAGATCAACAACCGTTATTTAAAAAATCGAAATTGCCATATTGGCACCGCATCCCGATGACCGAGTTGGAAAAATAAAAATAAACCATAGCGGGTTGATTTTCATTAGCCCAACAACGTGGAGCTGAAAATAAAAACCGGTACACCATTTCTAGTTAACCTACACATTTCCCTGCAATTCTCACAGCCTACATCTTTCACTATCTGCGTGCAATATGTCTACCTCTACCTCTCTTTATTTCTATCTCTGCCAGTAATACAGCCCGCACATTCCCCACATGCTTTAAAACGTGTTCTGTCCTTCTATTTCTCTTATTTTTTCCACAGATATCTTTTTTCCTATATTATTTCCAGAACCTCCGTCTTATTATCTTTGTCTGTCCATACTATCATCATCATCCATCTGAAGAACCACATTCCAAAAGGCTTTTACTTTTTTCTTGTCTACTTCTCCTACTGTTCCTATTTTATAGCCGTACAGTGCTATACTCCGCACATATACTTTCAACAATTTTTTCCTTATTTCTATGCTTGTTGTCTTCGTACATAGCAGCTGCGCTTCCTTGTTAGATACAACTTGGCTCTCCTTGGCTGGGTTTGATGTCGCAAAGGTGATGGTCTGGAATTTCCACGATTTGCAATAGCCAATGGTCACGTTTCATCGGCGATAGCGGCAATGGTGACATGCGATGAAACCACCGTCCATTTTAGGAAGGCACGAAATGTATTTCGCTCTGGCTTGTGCTGATCTGCGGTGAACGTACGTCCCATATAGTATTGGATACCAGTAGAATGTAAACGAGTAATGGTGCTGCTCAGAATAACAGTCACTGGCTACATAATTATGGAGTCATGTGCTTTAGAGGATAACAATCTCTGATCGTATAATATTAGAATAGTGGTGTATTCAGCAGTATAACAATCACTGACTGTGTAATGGTGGTTTAAGTAAGCATAGCTTGAAGAGCGTATATCTGGACGACTCTTGAATAACAATCACAAGAATGTTAGTAATACTGGTCCTTGGCTATCAACCACAAGGATTGACTTTCAGTTGATTCGGAATTGCTAATATACGTTTTCCTCTTTTGATTTTAGACGTGTCTTTCGTAAAAGGAATTGAGTTTTGAGAGTTGGTGCTGGTCAGGAAAACAATCACTGACTACGTAATTATGGAATTATTGTGTGCTTAACAGGATAACAATCACTGACCGTGTGGTGTTAGAATAGTGGTGTATTTGACAGGATAACAATCACTGACCGTGTAATGGTGGTTTAAGTAAGCGTAGCTTGCAGAGCGTAAGATTAGATAACTCTTGGATAACAATCACAAGAGTGTTAGTAGTACTAGTGCTCGGATATCAATAACAAGGATTGACTTCTAGTCGATTTGGAGCTGGTTATATACGTTTTCCTCTTTCGATTTTAGGCGTGGCTTTCGTAAAAGGAATTGCGTTTTGATAATAGTTGTTTCTACTCATGAGCAACTTTTACACGTGCGGAATACAGAATAAAAGGAAAGTAGGTTTTGAGCCCATTTTACACATGCTGCATACAAAACAAAAGGAAGGAACTTTTAGGCAACTGTTCACAGAACAAAATGATTCAGTTTATTTGAGGGTTGTTGACTGGTAACAAATGAAACCAATATAAAGATTATTAACAACGACCTTGTATTTATTTCTTTGATTTAAAAATAAATTTTCAGGTTTATTTGCGATTATTACTTTTTGACAAGAAGTAGAAGTCGAACAGACTAATCAGAATAGTTTTTGCGCATTGCTTGCTATTTTGAATCCCCTGTATTTTTGGGGAAGTTACTAGATGTAGTTAATCCAGAATTCTCCAAGGAATTAAAATTTTTTTAAATTTTTGAAATCGATTTAACCCCTGGGGAAGCATAGCCCCTTTCACACTGAACTTCAAGAATTTTGCACATCTAGACTTAACTCTATTCTCAGGGCTTTTTGAAACTCAAATTTAGAATTCTATGGAGAATTCAAATCCTTTGGAATTTTTTTAATCGAGCAACTCCTATAAGCCCTAAATCCAAAATTACTTTTACACATAGATTTCGATGTGTTTTTTGAGATCTAGCACATAAATTTTTAACCCCTTAAGACATATTTAATGCAAAAGCCTTCTGAAGAATTTAAACTGTTCACTATTTTTCAAATTATTACTACTATTTTCCCATTTCGAATGGCACTGCACCTTACCGGAGTTGTAGATTACTAAAACAGGTGAAATAGCTTGCGTGTTCTAATGAACTAAAGAGCCAAACTACAGGTCCAACCAAAGTAGTAGGGTCGTTAGTGAGGAACCAAACTAAGACAGGTCATCGAAAGAGGGCAGCGGCTCCTTCGGTACTTAGATTGGTAGAGACTATAGGGGTCGGTATGGCAGTCTAAGACACCCTACCGGGATGTGGAAGGCAACGGGAAACCACCACATTACCTCCCAAGTACACAGCGTACCTAAATTGTAATAAAATGATGGAATTGTCTGGGGTAAAAGATTCCGGAGGTATTACATTCAGATCTCCGGGAGGGGACTACTTCGGAGGATGCGATCGGAAAGCTCAGAATAAGAGTCTGGAACATTTAACATTAGTTAAGAGAATTTAAATTAAATATTTAAATTGAACATAACCTCAAAATCCACAAAAACAGTTTCATGAAAGCTTTAATGTTTACACTTCAAGGGTTATACCAGGAAAGCAAAGATAAATATTAAATTAGTTAAGATAATAGGTAAATAAAAGTATGACTATATTCTACATGGATTATTTTGTTATAGTCTAGGGTATAACTGGTAGAGTCCCGCGCGCGCGTGTTAAGAGCCACTACGGCAGTTGGCAACACATACTAATAACATACACAATATTGCGCAACAAGATATTACGTCATAATTGCGTCTCAAATTGTATCACATACCAAAAATGTTTACAGTGATACAAGAGGCGCCTTAAAAAAAAGATAAAATGTACTCACTTAAAAATGTGGAACGCTTTACGACTTTGCGGTTATTCTTGCGCAGGAGCCATACTCATCTTCATTTTGGGCGTGGGTTGGGCTACGCCCTCGTTGAAGCCAGATTGCTTTGTCTTCCCTCTTCTTTCTGTAGCGATACGATAAGGATCAACCAGGTAAGAAACGATAAGAGGTACGATAGAGGAACCTACATTCTAAGAGAAAAGACAAGAAAAAACGACACAGGTGAACTTCACTGTTCGACGTCTCGTTGGCTAATCCTCGTCGTGTCGGAAACCGCGCACTTACTTCCTCACTCCACGTCTGCGCATTCTCTTGCGCCGACGCAACTGTCCGAAGTGACGGAAATGCACAAGTCTATTTTTAAAATATTGGCACGAATTTACTCACAAATTTAAAAAGTGTGCAATGCCAATTTTTGGCATGTAACAATTTTTCTAGATATTTGAGATTTAAAATGTAACATATGTACATTTTTGCATCACAAAAGTAAATAAGATAACACTCATACCTGTATTCGTAAAATATAAAAGAAAAGTATACTTAAGTATTGAGCTCCGGCTTGTATAAAGCTATAGAGGTTTCAGTTTCTTCTTACTGCTTGTTAGGACGAACACCATCCATATTTAGCTTGGTTTTAACCTCAACTTTCAAATTTGTAAGAGCCAAACCTTTTTCCACAGCCATATGTTTTGCCAACGGATATTTAATTTATTTTAGAAGGTAAATAAACGGCAACATTAAAATTCTTGTACCATAATAGATAATATTTGTAAGGTAGTAGAATTAACGCATTACGCTTAGATAGTCTAGCATGCATAGTTAAATACTTCACTAGAGAACGCTTTACCAGAGGATGTTTCAGCAGAGAACAACTCAGCACAGAACCCTAGATAATAAACGTGTTACAAAAACGAAGTATTGTAATATGCCAAGAGGAATCATCTGAAAGTTTGATCTGTAATCAACTTACCATTCTTAAACATTTTGAATGGGTTATTCAAGTCAGCTTTCGTCGTATGCATGAAACTAATATTCTAAAACGATATTTTTGTATTTTAACAAGAATATAAGAAAAGGATACCTTTTACATACCAGGTACGACATCTTGGCCTTTAAAAGAACTTCTTTACCGGGAAACGGCATGTGCAGTGGGAGGCAGTCAGATATCAAAAGCACGAAAATTTATTCTGGTTTAAAGATAACCACGCATTTTGAGAGAGGGACAAACAAGAAAACCATCCTAAATGACAGATTCATGTATACACCAGTTGTGTATCTATGGACATTATTCAGAGGTTTACCAATTACAAAGTTACATCTGATCATAATTATTTATATTATTTATACAAAAGAAAGAATATTAAATTAAAACTAAAGATCGACGTACATAGTGTATTATTTAATAATACTAAAGGGAAATGTTACACAAATCAAAACTAACTTGTGATTGTAAACGGTATTAATATAAAATTAAGATGAATAAATACTTGTATAAGGAAGGAAGTGGGACCTCAATGTAACATGGCGAGGCAACAGCAAATTGATATGTTACATAACAACCTTAACTTATACCATCCCTGGACTTTCCATACCGTTAATTGTTACGATGTAAAAAAATTCTATTAAAAACCGTAGATACTATTTGGAAAAGCCGAAACAATTACTTTTACAGTTCGCAATAAAGTAGCAAAACATAAGAATGCGTATTTGAAAATTAAAAAGAGGTGATTTAGTTTAACATCATTTAAAATTTTCCACCAAAAGTTAGCAAAATGAATGAATGCACAAAAAATATGTCGTTAAAATAGAGGATTTTGAGTTTATCGGCGCTCAAATTCCTCTGCCCCTATGTTGACTCATTCTATTGCAAATATTAGAGAGAACTGTATATTTTAAATTTCATCATTACTGGACCGGCTGTCTCTGAAGCCTCCCACACCTTCATCATATTTACACACATATAGGCGTTTTTGAAGATATTCTTTTTTATGCTCGATAGGCGTGACAAGACAAAGTTCAATTCTTTATACCGTGAAATGACTTTAGGCTCCACTCGTTGGACGCAAGTGAAGCTTTATCCTTTTTTGTTGTTCGCGCCTTAGTATGGGAATTACCCTAAGGGTGAGCAATGGGAGTGGGCGTGGGTATGGTGTAAACTCAATAATAAGCAAACATAGAAAGAAAAAGGGAAATTGAGCGCCACTGTATCTATATGGACAATACAAGAAATTCGATACTCCTATGAGACTATACAGAAACTCATTGGATATAAGCGTATCTGGAAACCTCTTGAACGTATCTGCATCCTCTTCTATCACGATGACCTTAAAAAAAATGTTACACAAAAATTTTCTATTAAAAAGACACTATTTGTGCTTTTCAATAAAAGAGCATAATAATAATTATGAGTTAATTATCATGAGATTACTACACCAAAGGTATTCTACTTAAAAATGGATATCAAGAATAAATCAATTGTAACATGTCTGTACTTTTATATTGTTTCAGCATTCGTCTAATTTCGTTACTCAAAAAATTATTTTCTCAAAGGTTCTTACAATTTAAAAAGTTCATAATTACATCGCGCAAGCGCGGAATAAGCGACGCCACGGGCAGGTGGTAGCTCCAAGCTTTACACAGACTTTAGCGCGGCCATCTGACAATGACGTCACCAATAACAAATTAAATACGCCATTGACGGAAAATATGCCAATTTTCATACAATAGTTTATAACAGCGAAATACTCACATGAATATGTCCCTGAGTTAAAGTTGGCTTCTGTTGACGTCCATCAGGGCTACTGATGGCCCCTTTTTAGGCAATTAACGTAGGGTACGCGTAACATCCATCCATATGGCTGGAGCCCCCTTTAAGATAGTTAAAGATGGTGACTGCTCCGGTTAGCTGTTAGCGGAGCATGGACATCCGGCTCATTCTAGGGTCGTGGGACTGCTCCAGGGTCGTATCAGATTCCTATATGTAGCGGAACGATAAGGAATAGGTTAATTAGGTAAAGACAAACAAAGATAAGCAAGGGAAATCTACATAATAAAAATAAAGATACGATACCAGACACGACCGCCCTTCTCGATATTCAAAAGCAAACGGACACAGAGTCTCACGGAAACACTTCTCCCACTTTTTCTCCGCCACTCGCGTCGCGCGATCTGGCGCAAACGCACTCTGACGTGACGGAAATATACGCCAATCTTTTGAATTTTAAGGCGCGAAACTTCCGCACATCAAAATTAAACTAAAAAATGTTTAAGTGCCAATTTGGCACGTAACAATTGCGACAAAGCCATAAAAGAAAAAACTTAAAAAAAGAAAAAGCTTGTTAGCACTATAACAGCTTAAAATCTAAATCCTAGTTACCCTACGTAAAACCTAACATAAAACCTACATAAATGTTTATAAAAGGCGCCACCTGGTTTTTCGACTGATAACACGTCTACCGAAGTACCAGGAAACGAAAAATGTAGCCCCATTGTCTTTGACTACACTAATAATCGACAGCACAAATTAGTCGGGGAGCATGAAACACTACTTAAATTAAAACAAGTCGCCTAACCTATCTAAACTAAAGCTATCATTAAAGTTCTTACGTGCAAACACACATGAGCGTTGCATCAAAACTGTTCCTTGTTGGCAAAAAGTGCCCAAATTTAAAAATGTTCAACAGAGTGCGTTAATCTACACTCTAGAAAATTTTTGTTACTGGAACTTTGGTTTACTAACGATACACATCAAAACTTGTCCATGACATGGTTGTGAATCAATAAATTTACCAAAAGTACCACCCTACTAAATCTTTATATTGCTAACCTAACAAATTACATTTCTACATCAGGTTAGCTTTTTCACTTAAATTTCAAGAAAAATAATTCCCACGTCGGTCATAAATACCAAACGTTAGGAAGATAAAAAGATGAGACAAGATCTCAAATTGTTGTTAAAGATAATAGATAAGATAACGATATTGAGCTTAAATTGTTATCCTCAAAGGTAATAGGTAAGATAACGATATTAAGCTTTAGTTATTATTTGAGATACTAGGTAAGATAACGCGATATTAAGCTAAAGTTATTATTAGAGATAGTAGGTAAGGTAACGCGAAATTAAACAAAAGTTATTACTAAATATAATAGGTAAGATAACGCGAAATTAACTCAAAGTTATTACTAACGGTAGTCGGTAAGATAACGAGAAATTAAACCAAAATTATTACTAACGGTAGTCGGTAAGATAAGAGACTAACTAAAATTATTATTATAGGTAATCGGTAAGATAACGATATTCAAACTAAGAGTATTATCTAAGATAATAAATAAGATAAAGATATTAACCTAGTTATTATCAAAGATAATAGATAAAGATAACGATAGAGTGGCTCCGTGGAGCCGTTAAATGGGCATTTCTCGTACCCTCTAAAAAGAGCGACTTGTGAAGCAGGCCCGTTTACAAGAAACGGCACGAGGGACCGGCAAAGGCATTTGGGTGCATCCCTGCACCCGGCGTTAATCGATACCGGTGATGTAATCACCCGATACCCACAAGATATATAACGATATACACATGCACTCACCCATTCACACACTCATACATACCTTCACTGCCAGAGCCCATGCGCTGACAGCGGCACCGCATGACCTCACGAAAGATTCCCAGAGACGGGGTGTAGGTGTCTGTGAAAACCTCCCGCGCAACCACACGGTGACTAACGGAGATGAAAAAGGCAGAGAAATAGGAACGGTAGAAAGAGGGAGGTGGTTATTTGGAATGCATAAGAGGCACTTCCAGGTAGAAAAAGTAGAGGAAGGGCTCGCATTGAGCAAAAGAGACAGAAAAAGGTGGATAGCAAAGCGCTACTCAACCAGCCAATGTGACCAGTAGCCCGAAGTGAGGTAACATATCTCTTATGTGGCAGACGGGTGTTCCGGGACGAGAACAGGTCCACCGAAAGAAGGATAAGGCATAAACGGAGACAGCGGGATATTAAAAGTAGAGTTTTTGGACAAGCGTCCGAGAGAAGGTAGAGAGTTGTCCCTATTGAAATACAGCGCAGTATGAAGGACCACCTGCGATATTAATCCAACAAGATAAGGTATATACGTTTAAAATTTACTAGACTCTTAAGAGAACTAGTACGATCATTTTCCTAACGAGTGCATCCACTACGATAAGAAAATCAGACAAAAGTTGACACAACAACTTAAAAGTATCAATACAGATACATTCACACAAAAACAAACTGTTTTAAGATAGTTTTTTTAAAACGGTAGCACCGTAAACACACAAAAATGCCTAATTATAAGCAGTTAAATACAGATACACTGTCCCAATATGCTAAAACAACCGAGAATTTAATAAGATATCAATAAGAAGCAATAGCGTCTCACCACGAAGTTCAACAAAAAACAATGAAAAAAAATGTTTATAAGTTATGGTGATTTAGTAGGAAAAGAAACAAAGGATGATATAGTATAATGTGGGCGACTGTAATAATTCAGAGAAAAAACACATGGAATAGACAATCCTAGTTTTTGCAACTGCGAATATGAACTATTTCTTTCAATGGCATAGGCCGCGCGTGTCCTATGTGAGCCCAAAGAAGAAAAACATCCACTCTAACATCAGCTAAAACCAATCATAAAAATTCAATGAGTTATTACAACCAAAGTTACGACAATTACCTCACAATTAAACGAAGTACGAAATATACTAAAAACCAAATAATATGCTGTAGGAAAAGTTCGAGGATTAATTAAATGAAACGACAGGGTTATACTTGGGGGTCTAGAGGATAAAATGATATACCAGTAACGGTACGGTCAAGGAAAAGTCAACCAAAAGAAAAAGATAGCTAATTTAAGGTAAGTAAAGTTAAACGTGTAAAAGGTATATACTGTACACAAAAAGGGAATAAGTAATTAAAGTTAACTAATTGATAATGGGGGCTAAAACATTAAATACATTATCAGAGAAGTAAAACGTGTAAAGCTTTTAGATGTACGTATGGTTGAACGATTTTAAAGATAATTTTAAGCTATTTTATGAGGTTTGAATCGATATGTAAAGAGATAAGAGTAATCAAGACTCGATTCACTAATAAAATTGTTGAATAACAAAAAGATATTTTATAAAACATATATTTACTGGGATGGGAAGCTCTCATTTGAGTTCCTCCAAAACCAATAAAGAAAAATTTCAACATCATTATTAAAAAAAAATGATTACAAATTCTAAAACGACAAACTTACCAACCAAATTCTCGTCTAGACTTATGATGCTTAACGACCGGCCCTTTTATGGGTCTCGTTCTAGACTTATAGACAACTAGACGACCAAATCCGACAGTAAATTCCGCTTAATGGATCTTAAAGTTCTACGTTGAAATATCGATATCTAAAAAAATATGCAATCAAGACAAAATCATACTCGCTACACGAAAGAAACATTCCACGATACATATACTAAGAAGTAGTATTCCAAATTGTTGGAATATTCTTTCGATATTGCGGGAGTTATCAACAACTATCGTAAATGAGTTTAAATACTAAAACTTTAACGGCAATTCCTTTATTTCAGTATTTAAAGGAGCAGATATAAAGAGATGCAGTTTATTACAACATTTTGGAAGGTAAAAGATATGGTTATGTAATTTCGTTAACTATATATAAAGGCAAGAACCTCTATAAAAGGCATTCGTAAGGTATAATATTCAAATTTAATTACGGTAAGTATTTAATCCATTAAAGAAACACGTTTAGAGCTATAAGAGGGCAAGACCAGTGTTGAACAAAAGAAATATATCATTGATAAACTACAAAAAGACACTCCAAATTATAAAAAAGGTAGGTAATGTGTTATTTAACAAATGCAACAAGATCCCGTTAATCTAGCATTTTCAAAAGATATTCTAAAGGGGCAATTCACTACATTAAACGTTTTTAAACATAAGGTTTCTTTAAAAGTAAGTTCGAATATCATAATCAAACAGGTAAATAACTAAGACACTTTTTTTTAAAAGTGTAAACACACAAGATAATTTATGTACGGTTTTTTTTAAAACAAGCAAGGGTTATGTTTTAATCTGATATAAAGTAGATGATTTTCGTAATACATAGTGTTTAAGGCATGCATTACTTATTTATTTATTTGATTGTTTGTTTATTCATATCTAAATAATACACTTACCAGTATAATACAGAAGTAAGGTTATGGTATAAACCCTTCCTAAAACTTATATTTGTGTGTAAAAAAATAACTATGCACTGAACAATAAAATTGAAGTCAACAAACAGATCCCACATTCAAAATTAAAGGAACATTATATTAAAACATATTTTATAATCAACAGCTATATTTTAGTTTCAAAATGGCGGTACACCTCTAGTACCATAACAATTATTTTTGACATCTAAGGAATGTGGTGCGTTCCAAAACACGAATATAGGGTTTTAAGGTCAACAGATATTAGATAATTGATTTTTTTTTTAGTGAAAAAGCTATAAAAAACATTAGATAATACATTCTATAGTCATGAAAACAAAAGAACAACTCTTATTGCCACTTTCACACGTTGAAGGTGCCATTCTTATAATTTAAAAAGTTCATAATTACATCGCGCAAGCGCGGAATAAGCGACGCCACGGGCAGGTGGTAGCTCCAAGCTTTACACAGACTTTAGCGCTGCCATCTGACAATGACGTCACCAATAACAAATTAAATACGCCATTGACGGAAAATATGTCAATTTTCATACAATAGTTTATAACAGCGAAATACTCACATGAATATGTCCCTGAGTTAAAGTTGGCTTCTATTGACGTCCATCAGGGCTACTGATGGCCCCTTTTTAGGCAATTAACGGAGGGTACGCCTAACATCCATTCAAATGGCTGGAGCCCCCTTTAAGATAGTTAAAGATGGTGACTGCTCCGGTTAGCTGTTAGCGGAGCATGGATATCCGGCTCGTTCTAGCGTCATGGGACTGCTCCAGGGTCGTATCAGATTCCTATATGTAGCGGAACGATAAGGAATAGGTTAATTAGGTAAAGACAAACAAAAATAAGCAAGGGAAATCTACATAATAAAAATAAAGATACGATACCAGACACGACCGCCCTTCTCTATGTTCAAAGGCAAACGGCCACGTTACAGAGTCTCACGGAAACACTTCTCCCACTTTTTCTCCGCCACTCGCGTCGCGTGATCTGGCGCAAACGCACTCTGACGTGACGGAAATATACGCCAAGTCTTTTGAATTTGTGGCGCGAAACTTCCGCACATCAAAATTAAACTAAAAAATGTTTAAGTGCCAATTTGGCACGTAACAAGGTATTCTTATTAAAATTAATTACTCATAGAATAAAAACCTTGAATCCAAAAATGTAATTTAATGCAATTTCTCTCTTTCCTTTTTTTTTGTTAAATATTGTTAAAAGTATAAAATAATAAAATTGAATTCTGTTTTTAACTATAGATCTTTCTTGACATAACACGACCTTACTTTTTAATAATATTTTAAAACAAGATTTTTAATTCCCAACGAACAGATCTGTGAATTGGTTTACATATATATCAAATAAATTTAGTTCATGTTCCGTATAAAAAATCTAAATCACATGTAGCTAGTTTAAGTAAATAGAATTTCAAATTTATCCTGGTATAGAAATGACACGATGACCCTACTAAAGATTAGACATCTGTAATTAAATCTTTTTAAACAGGAAGTGGATTTTGGAATCTCTTTGTTTTTGAACACATGTATATTCCATGTATCTTACAAAATTACTTTAATATTACTTTCTAAAGAACCATATTTCACTTTGTTTAAATTTGTTTAGCACAATTTTAGAAAATAACTCTGTTATCAAATTAAGGAAATATTACCATTTCTATGATCTTACGCAAAGTTAATTCGTTCGTAAAATTTAACATGATTAAGTTAATCCTCTCTTAAAATTTAATATCGTTCATCAATCCAATGAACACTTTTAAAAGTCTAGAAAACGTAGGAACTGAAAGTTTAAATACCTGGGCTTTGCAAAGGTGAAGAAGTTACCTTTTCCAAACGAACTGCGATGCACAAGTTCAGGTCCTGCTTAACAAAACTTGATGTCTAGGATATAATGTTGACGAATAACATCTGCCAAAATGTCAAACAACAGCTTTAAATACATCCATAACGAAAGTTGCCTTAATTCTAATTATGATACTGGTTATTCCAAACGCTAAGAAATTAAAGATCTTTTGTTTTAGTATAAAAATTACTTAAATATTGTGGTCTCACCGTTAATAGACACCGATCTCTCTAGCCATGTTTGTTAAGAAGTGTGCTTCGTTGTCTTGCCTGAACCTGAAGAATGATAACATTCCAGGGCCCCCAAAACCACCACGAATCCTTCCCCTCCACAATGGGTATCCGAAGACACCATTTGACACGCAATTGTGTCCGCATCCTTTGAAGTTTGTAGCTTCGTTCACATTTTCAACCACAATGGCGAGTTTGCCTTTTAGTATCCTCCACGTAGAGAACAGCTCATATGTCTTGCGCGTTACCTCGTGACACTATTTACGCAAGCGCTATTTTAATTTAATTTAAGAAAGGATATAATCTGCCTACGGATTAGGGAACACAAATGACTTGTTCGTTACGTAGTCCTTTTTAAATACGTTTTCAAAGTGTTTATTGCTATTAAATATTTCCTAGTATGCATTTAAAGCTAATTAAATGATAATAACGTCCTGTTCTATTGTGAAATTGTTTTCTTCAGATATTACTATATTGAATAAAAAAAATTAGATATCACAGATCTGCAATGAATAGATACGATCTTTTTAAAACCAGTGCCACAGAATATATATTCGTTACAACCGTAAGCGTAAGCATGCTGCACTCGGTATGGAAAGTAGGGATTTAATAACAGTTTGGCAAGCAGACTCGAAAAGCTCGGCTCGAAGAACTGGCCTGCTCGGCTCGGCTCGATAGAAATGGAATTCGGCTCGAAGCTTAACCCAAAAAAATATTGTTGGCTCAGCTCGAAATCGAGCCGAGCCGAGCCGAGCCGAGCCGAGCCGAGCCGAGCCGAGCCGAGCCGAGCAAAGCTTAAGCTTGAGTCCAACCCTACTTATTTGGTATATTTATTTAACTAAAGGAGCTATTTTTCCGCCTGTGATTGCATGATAAAGCTAAAGTTATAGATTCAAACCGTATTCTTTGGCTTTCTGATCCGTTTCCCGGTTTGATTTGAAACCCTATTGTTTAGTTAATTAAAACAAACTGCTCTTACATCTCGTTAGAAAGACTACAAGACTATGACCTGCAAAAATTCTGTCTCTCTATTAATTTATGAATGAGAAAGTAATTAGAAAATAAACGCTAACGGCAGCAATCTGAGCATTTTCCAGAAAGTCTCCCAAGTAAATAAATCGCAAAATCTTACGTTATTCAATTGAGAACAATAAACCGCGAATAAATTATAATGGAAGCAAACAAGATGAAAACATCTGTAAGGGTCGTTCGACGATTATATTAGGGAATTATTAGCAAATCTACTCGATCTCTTTTGTTCGCGCTGAGAAATAGTAGAAATATCTTTCATCGATATTTTAATATAAAGTTGGTAGGAATGTTCCTCCGCCCTTTAATATTCGAAATGCAGTCTTCATTAACTCACGTTATTAAAACTCATTTAACATATAGGTACTGAAATGCGTTACAGCATTTTATCCTGTTCTGTTTGTATAAAATGTAGTTCCCAGTGACCAAATACGACCGCAAACTATCAATTACACGAATATTACTATTTCAATAGCACTCAACTCGGGGATGATTCTACCACATTATAACCTTCATAAAATTTTACGTTCGCAACTCGAATCAATACAATCAACGGAGCAACATTAAAATCATGAATACGAAAAGGCAGTTAATCTGAGACGTAACGAAGCACTTCAGAGGGAAACAAAAGTCCCTAGCGCATCTGCCATGAAAAACAAACGCAATTTTTTGCCACAGGGTGATAATGGGACCATAACCCATTAAGCCGTAAGCGAATGAATCCTGAATGCGTGATTGTGATTACATTGTCACTGAGCTTGCTTACAAATAATAATATTTAAGCATATCGGTGGGTGGTTTAAGCAAACATTTTTTTGTTGGCACTGCTGTAATCTAGACAAGAATGGACTGACTGGGTTGGTTAATTCTGTATATATAAGCACCGAGTTTCAGAATGAACAACTAACTCGTGCTAATGTCAATTTCTAAGATGGGTTATAATAGTTGAAGTTCTCGTTAGAGTTAAATGAAATCTGTAAAATGATTTTATTGGTCGTATAATGCGTTATGGCAATAGTGAGGCGCCATCAAGGGAATTGTTAACCGGCAATTAAACGACGTGCTGGATTAAGTTTTAATACGTCATTGGTATATTTGTATAATAAACGCACCCTACTTTTCATGTCTTAGATGCTGAATTTGTGTACCAATAGGGTCATTTTTGCAGAATTTAAATAAGAAAATATTTTAAATTATAATGCTCGACACACCTTGAAAGAATATTCTAGCTTAACAAAAGCTTAACTCGTTGGATTTGCCTGCATTAAGTACACAAATAACTGTACTAAGAAGATTCCTTGTTGCAGTCGATTTAGTTATTATGACACAGTATACAAAAATTAACACAATAGCAAACGGAGACGGAGATGATAGGTTTGAAAGGCAACTCCACGTCCTCGGATCTTAGTGTTACTATTGGTGTTATTACTATTGGTGTTAAGTCTACTTACGGCCATCAAAATGCTTCCTACAGACTAAGTTATTATAACGCCAGAGAGGGTTTGTAGCAAATTAAAATTAATTTGAGAGTACGTGGTCAACACCAGAACGTCCGTGAAGGGTTTAATTCAAAGTAAACTGATAGCTGAAGGGAAAATTTAAAAAAAGACAATCAATTGTTAACGATTTTTACTTTTTGTAGTGTAATAAACTTGTATAAAATATGGTGATGTACAAGAATCGTGTACTAAAAGTACAATTTAGATGTTTTGTTCGTGATGTGAAATGTATGCAAGAAATTTTTATAGTTTGGAATAAAACTCTGTATCATTTTTTTATTCTTAGGAAGATAGTGTACGCTGCATAAATATTTTTGAATACAATTGATGTTTTTTTATACATGAAAATATATTTACGCAAAGTTATCCCTTGTTAAAATTAATTCATACAACAATTTTATTATTAGATATTTATCATTGCTATATTTTAATATTTATTTACTTGATGATAGGTGAGCTTTTTTTGAAAAGTGAATATATATATATATATATATATATATATTGCTGTGAAACCTCCCCAACTCTCGGGAACCACGGTTTTCGAATCGAGCCCCAGCGTTGGGCCGTCAAGAATGCTATGAAACCTTCAAAATTAACTGGTCCGTTGACTTTCTTCTGATAGGAAGACTATTTACTCTTTCCGCCTCGGCTGCTCACCTAGTTAAAACTTTCATCCTCATTCATAAAAAAAAACAAACACATTCCTACCACAAACATCAACGTTAACTCTATTTACATCAATATTCATAATACATTAAAATTTCAAAATTAAATTGTAGCATAAATTTCAGTATCATAAAATTTCAAGATTAAATTTGTCATCATTTTAATTTGCATTCAGAATTAAAGTCCTTGTAGGATGCCTACTAATTAATTTAACAATATTTGCAGACCTGAGTCTGAGTACAAAGGGAGCATCTCCCAACCCCTTTACGTTAATCAAACAGGTTAGTCTAATTGAGCTCAAAGACAGACCCAAATTTTCATCATAATTCAGAACATCAATACTAAATACCCCTTTCTACTTAAACAAGAAAATTTCACCTTAAAATTAAAAATTTGTTGTTTGTACAAATTCACTACTGTCCATTTTTTAGAAAACAAATTATAAAGTTATTCAACACACACCAAAACATCAAAGTTCGAACAAAATTGTATAATTTACCTGAAGGTTACTGCACTAGTGGCTTCAATGTACATCGTCCTTGCTAATTTCACCATTCCAACTGGGTTATGTTTCCGTCCTCAGATTCCTGGTCGCCTTTTAAAATTCATCTACAACACCATTCGTTTAAAAAGATTCAGGGCTTCTCAGGAACGCATCTATGTGTATCTAACTCTTGTTTTGTGGATCCAATCACGATTACGAATAACATTTAATTATTAACACCCCCGAAAAATAGCAAAGAAATTCATACTTCTTTCACGCTATACCCCAAAACTGCCTACTTTTGTTTATTCATTTATCGTTACTGATTTCGATAATTGGTACAGTAATACTCGCAAATATAACTAGACTTTATTACCTTGTATCTTCTTTTCTAAGTGCACTAATGCATAATAACTTGTATCGTAGCACGTAAAGAGCAAACTGTTTTAAAGTATTCAATAATCACCAAAATATAAGAGCAAACTGTTTAAAGTATTGAATCAAAATCGAAAATCTAAGAGAGCACTGTTTAAAGCATCGAATAATCAAAAATCTAAGAGAGAGAAACTGTTTAAAGTCCGGGTTTATATAATAGCTCGCCCGTATGTCGGTTTTGTCCCGCGACGGCCAGTTTTCAGAATTTCGTCATTCTATGTTCCCTTTCGACAGTCCGGCACGCGGTTCTACAATATTTGCACACGCGCCAGTTGAAAATCTAAGAAATTTTTCACACGGCACGCAACGCGTCTGCAAATAACTAATTAATTTTGTATAGAAATTGTTGTGTTTTACCTCTCATATGTGTAACTTATTTCAGCCAATCGCAAACCCAGTGACGTTGCTCAAATCACGCCTTTTATTATCCGTGTCTCTGCCTTGCGCATTGTATCTGTCTTTTTCTAACTTGGCCTTATTGGTGCAAATCGATACTCTCTACTATCGAATATTTCAGTCCACGTGGATTCATATATGTGAGTTAAATAACCCCGTGTCTAGCCTTCCCGTTAATATAAGCTATACGGTTTATCCGACCGTTTGCAATATACGCAGAATTTTCATGTTTATCTATTCGAATTTATTAGAATTTTGATATTTAAAAATACGCAGGTGTTCAATCGTTAATACTTTAAATAACACTTCTACGATTTGAATATTATTGGGTTTTTAAAAGCTTTTATGCATGTAATACCTTAATAATCGTTCAATTAACTCCAATTAAAATAATGATGAATGGCATTGACTTCTACCCTTTAATTTTTAGTGAATACAAATTAAATATTAATTATTATTTGTACACTTTGTTTAATACCCGTTACTTAGAACTTGAATTAATTAATATAAATTTTGCACGTAATTTCCATTTGTCTCTTTACTTGGAATAATTAAATTACATACAAGTTGAGCATTTTAATACTGCTTCTTTTTATAGAAAGCGTCTAGTGAATAATTTAAATCCCTTATTTTTAATGAAACGAATAAATTTTTATGCTTCACGGTTTTAATAACGCTTACTTTTTTCCAAAGCTTCCTCATACACGGTGATGAAAATTATTTGATGTCGTTAATTAATTTTCTACCCTGGTCTAAATTTGAGTAATATATATATATATATATATATATATATATATATATATACAGGGTGGTCCGGTTTTCATTAGCCAGCGTATATCTTCTGAACTATGCAAGATATAGAAAAATTTCATGGAAAAAAGTTTTTTGAATGTGTTTGCTCTACAAATATAAGGCATTAAGTATTTTTCATGGCCTACTATATTTGAGCAATAATATGTCACTTTGGTTTTTTAAATAGAACACCTTGTATATTTTTTTGAAAAAATACTCTACTTGAAATTGTTTTTACGGCAATATACCACAACCAATGATTTCTTGTCAGAATACGCTAAATAACTCAAATAATAAAATTCCAATAGGAAACTGTGATTGTTGTTTATTTACTGTATAAATTAATAAATTGGAAATTTTTTCATACATACATCTGAAAATAATAGCGAACAAGAAAACTGATTATCTTAGTAAATGTTTAAATTGTTCACCATTACACTCTAAACATTTATTAACTGGAATAATTAAACTTTTTCTAGCATCTTGCAACATGACCGGGGTAATTAGCAAGCAAGCTGCTCTTATTTTTGCAATTAACTCTTCAAAATTTTGAAAAAGGGTAGAGTTAGGATACACTCGACCTTTTAAAAGCCCTCAAACAAAGAAGTCGAGAACTGACAAATCAGGTGATAAGGAGGCCACAAAATCGGTTCCCTATTACAGATCCAGTTCTGATCAAACTCATTATTTAAATAAGTTGTGACATTCATTCCGTTATGTGGTGGAGCGCCATCGTGTTGAAACCATAAGTTTCGCCTGATTGCTAGGGAAATATCATCTAAGAAATCCTGAAACGAAGTTTGCAAAAACATCAAATATCTATTTTGGGTTAAACTACCATTAAAGAAATATGGTCACCTACTACACCTATCCACACATTCATTGAAAATCGTACATGTGAACGGGTTTCAACAAATTGCTAAGGATTTCTATCATTCCAATAATCTGTATTTTTTCTGTTAAAAATACCATTTTTATGAAAGTTAGATTCATCAGTCCAAATTATACTGCCTAAAAATTCTCTTCCTACATTCAATGTCCATATACAAAAACCCACTGGGCTGTTGGGATCATTGGGATGTAATGTTGAACCAAACGCATCTTAAATGCTTTCATTGAACGACGCCTCATAACATTAAAAATCTGTCTTCTTGAAACGTTTAATTCAGCTGCAGCTTTTCTCGTAGAAACTTTAGGATAAGCTCTAAAGTAGGCCAAAATAACCATTCACAATCTTCGTTATGTTGTACTTGATTTCTGGTGGTAGTTGAAATGCTACCATTGGGCCTTACAGAATTTTCTAAATTGTTAAATGTATTTATATTTGGCTGTTTACGCTCATGATATAAGTTTTGATATAAAACTGCAGCTAGACGTATATTGTTGTTTGACCTATGAAAACAGCATAACATATAAACTTTTTCATTGTATGAATAATTCATTTCCATTATTTTGCGCGAAACAACTATTAGGAACATAATAATACTTTTACTTATTTATGTGACAGATAATTGTGAATAAACAACTGAAATACTGCAATGGCAATGCTAACAGAAACAGACTGCTATTGAAATTCTATTATTTAGGTTATTTAGCGCACTTTGAATAGAAATCATTGATTGTGGCATATTGCCGTAAAGAAAATTTCAAGTAGAATATTTTTTCAAAAAAATATACAGGGTGTTCTATTTACAAAACCAAAGTGACATATTATTGCTCAAATACAGTAGGCCATGAAAAATACTTAATGCATTATATTTGTAGAACAAATACATTCCAAAAACTTTTTCCCATGAAATTTTTCTATATCTTGCATAGTTCAGAAGGTATACGCTGGCTAACGAAAACCGGACCACCCTGTATATACATATTGCTGTGATAGGTGATTAAGGGCTTACTGCTTCATCAAATAATTTTCAAAAATAAAAAATTTCTTACCCTGTTACTTTCTGCTTCAAAAAATCTTCAGCAGCTTCCCTGGCTAGCTCAGCTGTGCCCCTTTTCGGATACTTAAATATAAAACCATTCTTCTTTCACACTCGCCCACCATTCAATAAAATCACCAAATAATACAACAATCATACAATCTTTTATTTACCCCTATTTACAGACAAATTATTCACATGTATAAAAACAGTTTGGTACATTAATTACAAACTCAAAAGGTGATATGTTTTAAAGTCCTTGCTTTTCTAATTATTTGCAAACAAATTTAATGAGATATGAGTAGAAGGGCCCCACACATTACCCTAAAATGATTGTACACTGGAGTATGGTAGCTCATAATAACCCAGTTTATTTTGTATATGCCTTATACCTTGCATAGATTAATACAAAATTGATAGACCCGTTTACCCTTTACAATATTTTCAATATTTAAATAACCCCAATAAATTGTCCAGTACATATATCTTTTCCAATAAGTTTATATAACCATAAATAAACCCCAAAATTTACTCACACAGCACAAATTTTCGCAAAAGTTTATCAGACAACAGAAATTTTAAATAAATTACCTGGAGAATGCTTCAGGCCTCCATTCCTTCGAAGACGATCACCAGAACATCTCTGCTTCGTGCCCATGCGCTGTGCTACTCCGCATATTCATAGACGATAACCCCAATTATTCGCCAAGCGCTTGTTTCAAAGTACCATTCCATAACAGTATACCATTCTTGGTTGTTTATGATGCTTCCCCACGTATATTATGCTTCTATTTATTGATTTTCTAGCTTGGTAAAGTAGTAGCCGGACCTCTATTAATTTAATATACACTACTCGTATTTCGCGTTAATAAATAGAATGCCTCTACTAATAATTTAAACGTGCTAGCACTATATTTACTGTATTATGAACATATCTAATACTCACATAACCAAAAACTCTACTATGATGTTGGTCTACTGTAGTAAAGTAGTATAAAAGCGACGAGAAGACAAAAAAAAACCTAATAATTTAGCTAGAGTTATATCATTTCAAAATGCAAGCTCCCGGACACACTTCACGCGAAAAGCTTATTTTCAAATTAAAGTTCTGCAAATTTGGATACAACCGTGTTGAAAATTTCTGAAATTTTACTCCGTGAACGTGCCGTATGTATCCGAAATCGCTCCCACCTGTCGCGTGTTTGTACGTTTGCAAAACTGTCTGTTCCTAGCCAATGATACTATTCTGTGTCGTCATAAAACCCCGCCTGTAATATTTTTATCTCTGTCTTATGCATCTTTGCTGTCGCGTTCAAAACCCCACTTGAGTTATAGAAAATCGATATTGCTGACAGCCCATCTCCACTCCACGTGTATTAGTACGTTTCCAATATCAATGCTTTTATCTCTGTCTCTATCTGTAATATATACCCGATTGTGCATCTCCCTTGCTCTTTAAGAAATTTGTTAGCTTGTTGTTCGAACCAACTGATGGTTGAAATTATTTTCTATAAAGTCCTGTCTTATTATGCTCATAATTTCGATGAATGTAACCTTTTAAAAATGCAGGTGTTCGTTAATTATAGACCGTTTAGCACAACAATTCTTGGAGTTTATATTTCGTTGTATTAGATAAACTGACATTTGCTTGTTACAAAGAAACCTCTTGCCTTCGAATTATTGATTTTCCTTACCCTAGTGGGTATTCTAAGGCTTTTACGTCTTGAATTAAAATTAATTAAATTAATTATGCGTATTCTATTTGTTTTAAAACTGTTTTTCTTTATGTACTTTTAACCTTTCAATCATTAATTATAAAAATACGTCAATACTTGTCCGTTCTCCCTAAATAAATTAAATAAATTTTGCGCGTAAATAATTTGTTCTTTTCTCTATACAGGGTGGTTGAAATTTTATTGCTTACTCCTAATTTAACCCTTTGAATTTACAACTATATATATATATATATAACTGTGAAATTTATAGGTTAAAAGGGATTAGATAGGTCATTGTATAATTTATTACAAGTTGTCACATGTAATTACAACTGATTAAAAATTTGAAATGATGTCTGTAGCTCTAGCGTAGAAATTTACAATTTAGTGAAAAATTTTCATTAATGTTAATTTAGTAATTGTGCTTTATGTGTTATAATGTAAATATTGCAAGCGTGTATAGTGTAGCATTTAAAAGATAGCGTATGGTAAATTAAAAACATATTTAATCATTGTTATAAAGTGTAATTGGCAAAACGTTAGCATTTGTATAACCTTCAAAGGCTCCACAAGTGGCCGTTACAATGTTTGTTAAACAGAGGGTAGAAAAAAATATTTTTTTAGTATTGTTTGTAACAGGCGTAAAAGTGTTTTAAACAAGCTTAACGGTTACAGAGGGGCAGACAAAACATCACGTTCTTAGTATTTGTATACGAGTTTGAAAGTAGTTTTGGTCAAGAATTTCTTAATATTGATGTAAATATATTCAACCGTCGTTAAATATCTACGTATTTCAACAGAGAACGTGCATACTTGGGGGAAATGCAGGGAAACAGGGTAAGAATAGATTTAATCTGTACGAGTGGGATGTCGCATGTTCTATAAACATCATTGGAGGATTATAATATTAGTGGGAAATAAAAGAGATAGCTTACAAGTACAAGCTGCTACAAATAAACAGAGATGGAATCGGATAGAATATATGTGTAAATGAGACAAGATTATTTGGAATATAGCTTGGAGAGGGCTATTGCATCAAGGACAAGAGCAAGTTGCAAGGAAAGCAAGGAATGGAAGATTGTGTGTATTGGATGGAAGGAGACAGATAGTTCCGTAGAAGGGATGTTATTGTAAACGTTGGAGAGTAGTGGCTTGGATTCGACGAAGTTGATATCAGTTAGAGCGCAAAACTTGTGCCTTCGTAGAAAAGAGTTTGTTTGTAACATCAAAATTCTCAGATTTTGGTGGCAGTTGATATTAGGGTAGACATCTACATGAAATTGATGAAGGCTAACAAGTATTTTTCAGAGTTAGAGTGGTAGTTGAGTATCTGTTGTGAGGTGTCTTAAGAAACGTGTTAACCGTTTGAAATTTACCAAGAAGGCTGTTTTGTTTGTATCAACGGAGTTGCGAGTATTAGGAAGTTTAAGGGGGGGGGCAAAAATGAGCTATATAAGCCCCAGTAGGAGGTAGTAGGGCTCTTTCTCTCTCTCTTTCTCTCCCTCTCTCCCTCTTTTGATTTTCATCGACGCGTCTGCTACTAGTAGTGAACAAGTAATAATATAATACTTAAAATAAAACTTATGCACAAGTTGGTGTAAAATATTTGTACTAGCAGTATTTAAATCTTTGAAAAGATAGTTTAAAGCTCCGATGCATACTTTATGAAAGTAAGTAGAAACTGCTTTTTATATGGTTGTTGGTGCAAGGCATGCACAAAAATGCAGTAGAGATTCTTGGTGGAGCGATTTGGTGGTGTATCCATGGTAAATTGGACCAGTAGCAAAGTTAGTAGAGTCCGGCTGTATCGTCAAGTGGTGATAGAGAAAATAGAGTAGCAGCGTGCAGCCTTAAACGGTATCATACTACTTGGGTAGGTTCCAAAACGTGCAGTCATAGATGGGGGCAACAGTCATCGATGATTGTGGACACATGTGTGGTGGTGCATTCCAGGTAACAGATTTTTGTGTATAATTGTTTTGTGGATTTATTTTGTGTGTAATGACATTTTATGTCTTATAGGTATATTTCTATAAATTTAATGAACTAAGAAGTACCGAATGAACTTTTATGATTTATTTTTTGACCATATTTTATGTGGGAATTTTATATGTGTAAAATAATTTATGTAATATTTGTGTATGTACAAGGTATAAGGGGCTTATGGTATTTGGCTGTGCAAAAATGAGCACGAGTGTTTATAGGTTTTACTATGAGCTCTTATTAAAAATGGGGTAATGCAAGGGGTATGAAAAGGCTCTGTTACTTTAAAATAAAATTTAATCTTTGGATAAAAATTTTAATCAGAAAATATTTGTAAAAATGTATTATTCCAATGGTGAATGTTTGTAATTTAATCGACGTGTGAAATAAGGATTGATGAGGATATTTGGCGTAGTATGTTGTTATGAATAAATCGTCACTGTAGACGCGTTTGCTTTTTAGTACGGTAGTATATTTCAGATAACAGGTGAGCAGCCGTAGCAAACTTCTCTGATGAAGCTGTGATTTGGGGATTTATAGCTAAAAGCTAGCAGTAGTTCGGCGTCCAATTCGTCAGGCCGTAGTAGTAGCAGTTGAGTCTTTTATTTTAAAAGTGAACAATCCATTTAAACCTCAGAATATAATGACGTCCCAAAGGTGGAACTCGAATTAGAGGAGATAGCAGCGGTTCAGCAGAGTAACTTTAGAGTTTTTTAGAGCAACATATATATATATATATATATATATATATATATTGCTGTGAAACCTACAAAAAGCCTCACCTGAGTAAAAAAAAAATTCGAGCCTCTTGAATTGGGCACCAAGATTTGTTGTGATTCTCGCCCTGTTGAATCTCTTCTGATAGTCGCCTTTTTACTCTTTCCGCCTCGGCTGCTCACCTAGTTAAAACTTCCATCCTCATTCATAAAAAAAAAACACATTCCTACCACAAACATCAACGTTAACTCTATTTACATCAATATTCATAATACATTAAAATTTCAAAATTAAATTTCAGCATAAATTTCAGTATCATAAATTTCAAGTTTAAATTTGTCATCATTTTAATTTGCATCCAGAATTAAAGTCCTTGTAGGATGCATACTAATTAAATAAACAAGATCTGCAGACCTGAGTCTGGATAAAAGGGAGCATCTCCCACCCTTTACGTTAATTAAACAGGTTAGTCTAATTGAGCTCAAAGACAGACCCAAATTTTTATCATAATAAAAAACATAAACTGCTAAATACTCCTTTCTACTTAAACAAGAAAATTTTACCTTAAAATTCAAAATTTGTTGTTTATACAAATTCACCACTGTCCATTTTTTTTATCCAACAAATTATAAAAATATCCAACACACACCAAAACATCAAAGTTCGAACAAAATTGTATAATTTACCTGAAGGTTACTGCACTCGTGGCTTCAATGTACATCGTCCTTGCTAATTCCACCATTCCAGCTAGTTTATGTTTACGGCTTTAGATTCTGACCGCTTTTAAAATTTCTCTACCCCACCATTCGTCTAACAGGTCTCAGGGCTTCTCAGGAACTCATCTATGTATATCTAAATCTTGTTTTGTGGATCCAATCACGTTTACGAATAACATTTGATTATTAACACCCCGGAAAAATAGCACTGAAATTCATAATTCTTTCCCGCAATATCCAAAACTGCCTACTTTTGTTTATTCATTTATCGTTACAAATTTGGATAATTAGTACATTAATACTCGCAAATATAACTAGACTTTATTACCTTGTATCTTCTTTTCTAAGTGCACTAATGCATAATAACTTGTATCGTAGCCCGTATTCTGCTTGAAGTATGGTATCACATCAAAAAATAAAGAGCAAAACTGTTTAAAGTATTGAATCAAAATCGAAAATCTAAGAGAGCGAAACTGTTTAAAGTCCGAGTTTATATACTAGCTTGCCTGCACGTCGATTTTGTCCCGCAACGGACAATTTTCAGAATTTCGCATTCTCTGTTCCCTTCTCGACAGTCCGGCACAGCGATTCTACTAAATTTTTGCACTCGTGCCAGTTAAATCTAAGAAATTTTCACACGGCTCGCAAACACGTCCGAGGACAACTAATTAATTTTGTATAGAAATTGTTGTGTTTTCACCTCTCATATCTGCAACTTATTTCAACCAATCGTTTCCTCGTGACGTTGCTCAAATCACGCTTTTTATTATCTGTGTCTCTGCCTTGCGCATTTTATCTGTCTTTTTCTAACCTGGCCTTAGTGGTGCAAATCGATATTCTTTACTATCGGTTATTTCAGTCCACGTGGATTCCTATGTTAATATAAGCTACGGTTTATCCGACCGTTTGCAATATACGCAGAATTTTCATGTTTATCAGCTCGAATTTATTAGAATGTGACATTTAAAAATACGCAGGTGTTCAATCGTAATACTTCTACGATTTGGAAATTCAACGTATTTTAACCTTCTAGATATATTTGTATGCTAGCAACGCGTCTCATATTTGGTATTATTGGGTTTTTAAAAGCTTTTATGCATATTATACCTCAATAATCGTTCAATTAACTCCAATTAAAATAATGATGAATGGCATTGACTTCTACCCTTTAATTTTTAGTGAATACAAATTAAATATTAATTATTATTTGTACACTTTGTTTAATACCCGTTACTTAAAATTTGAATTAATTAATATAAATTTCGCACGTAATTTCTATTTGTTTCTTTATACTTGGAACAATTAAATTACATACAAGTGGAGCATTTTAATTCTGCTTCTTTTTATAGAGAGCGTCTAGTGCGTAATTTAAATCCCTTATTTTTAATGAAACGAATAAATTTTTATGCTCCATTGTTCTAATAACGCGTATTATCTAATAAACTTCTATACAAACCCTACATTCTATTGAATGATTTAAACCTTTACACTAGGCATTTAATTACGCGTACTTTTTCCCAAAGCTTCCTTATACACGGTGATTAAAATTATTTGATAAAATTAATTAATTTTCTACCCTGGTCTAAATATGAGTAATATATATATATATATATATATATATATATATATATATATATATATATATATATATATATAATTTTCCAAAAATGTTGTGGGTTTTAGGTTGGCTGGATTATTTAAGAAAACTGTTTTTTATAAACCTGAGCTTTCGGATTTATTTTAATCCTTTTTCAAAGGTACTACAATTACAAAATTATTAAATAAACAGTAAATCATATTTTTTACTTACTAAGGTGAGGTTATATAATAAATTGGCAATTAACATAAAAGTTATTTTCGCTATAAATTTTCCAAAATTTATATAACAACGCCAAAATACAATAAAAGGTAAAATTATTATGTATATAAAATATTAATAATAAATAAAAGTCAAAAGTTTGATAGAAATTGTTATTAAAAGGCAACCTTAGAAAATGTTTAATTATAACTATGTATGTACCTTCGTGTAACACTGAGTATATATATGAGTCTGTATGGTGTGTGTGTGTGTGTGTGTGTGTGTGTGTGTGTGTGTGTGTGTGTGTGTGTGTGTGTGTGTGTGTGTGTTTGTTTGTAATATTATTAAGAGAAATTTATCTTATAGATCTATTGACAAATCTGTTGTATGGTTGTTTTTATTTTTGATATTTAGAAGATACGTGTAGATACAATTTAAGTCATTAACATCTGTTCTTTTGTTCATAGTATTTTTTTGTTGGTAGATGTTGCACATTTCTAGAAACTCTCTTTTTGATTTTTTGTTTTCCATCTGTAATATAATTGGATTGTTAAAATCTATTTTATGTTTTTTAGTATTTACCTGTACACATAGAGCATAAGCATTTGGTTTTATACGTATATCGGTGTTATGTTTGGTTATTCGGTGTTTAAGGGTTTGTTTGCTTTGCCCTACGTAACATTCATTACAATCTAGACAATTGATCTTATATGTGATGTTTCTTTTATTTAAAATATCTCCAGAACGACTGATAAAATGGAAAAAATTCGTGAGGGTTTGAGAGCTATAGGCGTAGAAATTGGTGCTCCAGAAAGTGTCTATTTGGAAGACTTGAAAAAGGAAGATCCAGATGTAAAGAAAGAGCAGAGTGTAGGATAATCTCGCGAATCGAAAGTATGGCTCTTTTATTGTATTTAAATAAATGTAATGCGGGAACAGAATGAGAATATGAAGGAAGTAAGTGAGAAGGACGAAAGAAGTTTCAAGGAAATGAGTCAAAAACATGAATAGAATGAAAAAGTATAAAAGAAATGAGTGAGAAATTTGACAAGAATACTCAGGAGCTAAAAATCAGAAGGAGAAAAATTTGAAATAAAATTTAAAGAGATGAGTGATATGAAAGTTTAAAAGAGACTAATAAAACCATAAATGATATGAAATTTGAGATTTAAGGAAAAGTGGTACAGATTGTTGAAGACATGGATAAAGGAAATTGTTCAAATAAAAACAAATCAGGAAGCATGTGAGAAAGTAGCCAATGGAAAAGTTAAAGTTTTAGATTAAAAAGTAAACGAAATTAAGGAAAGCTGCCAAGTCGGATTTAAAAAATTTAGCAACATTTAGGAAACCTTAAAACAGTTTTAGGAAATAAAGTAGAAAGTCTAGTTAAAAATATTAATGTTAGGAAACCTATTTCCAACATCTCCTTTAACTAATCATAAACCATTTCTAAAATCTGCTACTAATTCAAATAATTCAGCAAAATCATTTTGGAAAATGAAAGCACGAAGCAACGACGGACCTACCAAATCATTAAAATTTCCGTCATTCCATTCCAACACAATTCGACAAGTCTACTGAACCTACCACTGACTTTAAAGACACATCAGCTGTCGATATTCCTTACTTTAGACCGACCTACAATACGGCACTTGTCAAGAATATCATCCATAAGGATCCGAAATAAGTAAGCATAACCAAATGCTTACAACTGCACAAACGCAATCAGCATATGCAAATCAAAAAAGAAACTCCTAACCGCAAAACTTTAAGATGCACAAGGAAACATTAAAATCTTTATAATAAGAGATACGGAAACATACTGCCAAGCAAATCTGAAAAATATCGACTACCAACAAAAACCGAAATAAAAAAAAATTGTTTTAACAGTACTTTCAACTGATGCAACCGAACAGGGACCACTCCAGAATGGAACTTGCATAGATGTACCAGTACAAAACCAGAAATATTGTGAGGTTTGACCAAAACGCACAAACAAGAACAAGTCTGTTTGCACAAATAATCCAAATAATATTAACTAAACTGCCAAAACAAATATCATTGCCCTGAAACGCATAAATCTACTAAAGTGACAGAGTCCTCTACGAGCCTCACCTAGACTTAAAAAAAACAAAAACTTATATAATCACAAACCCAAAGAGTGATGCAAAAATTCCTTCGCGATAAACTTACCTCGATTCTCGTCTACACTAATGTACTGCTGAGCGAGCAACTCTTCATGAGCCTCGTCTAAACTAATGTGCTGCTAAGTGACCAACTACGACAAGTCTCGTCTAGACTAAATAGTTCCCAATGCCGATAAAAAACTGCTACAAAACAAAACTGTGCTTGTCGCACAAAAGCAGTCCTCAGACGTTATAATGACAGTAAGATTTAATATACCAGATTAACAAACCATAGCCTCAAATCACCAGAAATCAATTAGACAACCAGGTTTTGCTATCTCTTTAGCTAATAAACGAGCCATCATTTTTCTCTTACTTACTACCTCTCATCCTAAGTTCATACTCCAACTTAAATGATTTAAACAAACAACAAAAATTTTTTCAAACATCTTTGCAAATTTTAATAATTCAAAAATAAAAAATTTTAGGCTTTGTATGTGTTTATTATTCACACGCTCTCGTGTGAATTATATTTTATGAACTGAATTAATTTGCTTTATAAATGTAACGAATATTTGAGCATTTGTTCTTGTTTGTGCTCATTAACACGTGTTCGTGTTAATCCTGTAAATAATCATGCTATAATCTCAATTACTACCTTAAAGTTGTTGTTATATGTATATATGTTTGTGCTTGTTTATATATAGGAATATATGAACGTTTGTTCTTGTTTGTGCGTATTAACACACAGTCCTGTTATTTCTGTAAATATCCAACTGTACTGTCATTAACTAACTTAAGCAATACGTATATGTGTTTGTGCCTTCATTGATTGATTTAATTGGGAAGGGTGACACATGTCACACGCACTTAGGCCTTCTAGTGGGCCCATTGTGCTACCTTCCTAGCCCTAAGTTGGTCCTTCATTACTCAATCACCCGACCTTACAGGTGAATTTGAGGATGTCGGACCAGGGGGTGTCTCCTTCTCAGGCGAAAAATCCCCCAGCATGGATCCTCGAAGTCAGGCGAGTGCCGGGCAGGTGCACATAATGTGCTCCGCCGTCTCATCCACCTGTTGACAGCCGTGACGGGTGGGGTCGTCTGACAGACCCATCCTGTGCAGATACTACCTTAGTATGCGATGCCCAGACAGTATACCCACTAGTAGCTGTAGTTTCTGTCTCGGCAAGCATATGACAAATTTTTCGAGTTTGGTCATGGGAGCCCTTATAAACATTTTTGCCTGTCGGCAACTTGTTGTACAAACCCACCTGTTCTTGTGGCGGCGGTGGGTTATTTGCTTTATCATTGAGAACATCACCGATGCCGTATAAGCAACCACTGGCTCAGGGCCGACAAAACCCCGAGTCGCTTCCTTCCTTGCCATAGAATCTGCCTGTTCGTTGCCATGTACTCCTGAATGTTCTTTGATCCAAACCAGTTGAAAGGCATTAGAAGCAAAGTCGAGAATGCGATGGCATTGGTGAACCACCCCCAAGAGGAGCTTCTGCTTATTTAAGCTCAGAGGATCTGCTCTGCTATCGCTCAGAATGCGTATAGCTTTATTTTGGATTCTACGTTCCAGTATGGCGTTAGCACCATGCATGATGGCTATGATTTCCGCTTGGAAGACAGTTACCAGTCTGCCCAGCGTAACACTTTCATGAAGGTCTAGGTCATCGGAGAAGATGCCTGCTACGGTACCTTCATTTCTTTTGGAGTCGTCTGTGCAGATGGAGATCTCCGTTAAGGAGGCGTCCTCAGTGTTCGGACAAACCACGAAGCGTTTCTTGGAAATCATTATGGGTGCGATCGAATCAACCACCCCTCCTAAGAGAGGGGTGTTCCGTACAGCTTCTCTTAGTATATGTTGTGGTATCTACCACCGCCTGCCATATGGATCCATAGTCCTTTGAACCGCAGCTTCATTGCCGCTCTCAAAGCCACCGCCTTTACATGTAGGTCCAGCGGAGTGCGGCCTAGGATAGCCGGCGGTTCCATGGTGTAGTTGGTATGTGTGTGACTACTACGACCAAGGTCCCGGGTTCGAATCCCGACACAGTTCGCTTGAAAAATGTTAGGCGAACGTTTTTCTCAAAAATACACCCTCGTTTGGATGAGAGGTAAAATGGAGGTTCCGTTGTCACCCACGTTAAAGATCCCTACCTTGCTTGGAACAGCAAGGATTCGGCAAAATTCCAAATTTTCCAGGTAAAGAAAAACTCGCTTCCTGGCCAATGTGGTATCTTCGGGTGGAGCATTGGAAAATCACATGTAAGGTATGAATGATGTGGCGGCTCCGTGGCGTAGTGGTATGTGTGTGACTACTACGCCCAAGGTCCCGGGTTCGAATCCCGACACGGTCCACTTGAAAAATGGTAGGTGAGCATTTTTCACAAAAATACACCCTCGTTCGAATGAGAGGATAAATGAAAGTCCCGGGTGTAAGTGTTGTCACGCACGTTAAAGATCCCTACTTTGCTAGGAACAACAAGGATTCGGCAAAATTTCAAATTTTCCAGGTAAAAAACTCGCTTCGTGGCCAATGTAGTACCTTTGGGTGGAGCATTGGAAAATCACATGCAAGGCCTAGGATGGCTTCTAAGGCTGGTGTAGATTGCATTGCGCCCGTGATGCCTAGAAAGGCCACTCTTTGGATATGAGTAAGCTCTTTGACTGCATGGGCCAGTCTGGTCCTGGGCCGCCAGACTACAGCGCCATAGCAGAGCATCGGCCTTACCTACTATCATGGTGTATAGCCACAGGTCAGCCTTTGGTGGAAGACCCCAAAATTTGCCTATGGCACGTTTGCATTACCAAAACACTTGGTTGACTTTGGTAGTTTGTGGTTGTAAGTGTTTGGCCCAATTCAGTTTCTTGTCAAGTATGATGCCCAGGTACTTGACCTCTTCTGATAGGGGCAGAGAAGTTTGGAAGAGCATTGGCAATCTGGTTACCATCAGCTTCCTTTTATTGGTAAACAGCACTAGCCCCGTTTTATTGGGGTTGATGGTTAGAGAGTTATTGGAGCAACATAGCTCCGTGGTCCTTAGTGCTGCTTGCATCAAATTACGCAACATTTTTCAAATTCTTTGACTACTAAAATAGCTATGTCGTCCGCATAACCTATCGTGTAGAAACTTTCCTTATTAAGGCGTTGGAGAAGGCTGTCCACTACTGTGTTACATAGTAGCGGTGATAGCACGCCCCTTTGGGGACAGCCTTTACCTACCGCCTAATTACGGAGATTTCCCCAACATTAATGTGTACCCGTCGGCACCGCAGAATCTGTATAGTTAACTGCCGAAGGGTATCCTCAACTCCATGTATCCGCAGTGCTCTGTCAATGCTTGCGAAGGTGGTTTCGCTAAACGCACCGTCAATATCAACAAATGCGCCTAAGGCGGACATGTTGTCAAGGGGTTTTCTCAATCTGTCCTACAACAGCGTGGAGGGCATACTCAGTAGATTTTCCTGGTATGAAGGTGTGCTAGTTTGGGTGAAGTGGATAAGAAAGTACTATCCTCTCCCTCGTATCATTGTCGCACAGTTTCTCCAAGGTCGCTTTAGGCATCACCTGCAGGTCAAGGTATGGCTTGAAATGTCTACCGATGCCAGGGTTAAGTTGATGATTGTCTGAAAGCTAGATGTCACAAACGTGGGTTCGCTGCCCCAGTTAAGAATCTCCAGATTTTTACTCGATATGTACTCGAGTAGTACCTCAATGCTTCACCCGAAGGTACTACATTGGGTTTAAACGCAAAAATATAAACGTGCTCCAAAGTAAATCTAACTTCATAATTAATCCATTTTAATAAAAATCTAACAAACTGAAACAACCGCCACAATTTTATTCCTACCTCGTATGAAAATTTCTCCAGCATCCAAAGATCTGGTCCTCTTCTTACGTCAAATGATATCTTACTTTTAAGGGGAGTTGAATATGCACTGTTAAAGTCCTGGTGGGTATGCACTAAACGTTCTGGTAGGGTTCACAATTACTATCATCCTCCCATCATGCAGCTGATTTGAACGGCTGATACATCACGGCCACTCAGTTGTGGTAGGACGAGAGCATCGATGTGCCTGAGTTTAAGTTGGTTACTGGCCGCAAAGATAGTACCATTTAGGCTTCCCAGTCCCAAGATTCCTGAGCTTACCACCCAGGGTTCTTGGATAAGGGAATGTTCTGCTTGTTGCTCTGGTGTCTGCATAATAATGCTGCAGCCACCCGGCAATGTTGTAGGTTTACCTATATTACATTGGGCTGCGATGTATTTGACTTGCGTTTTAAGCCTCACTGGGCGGGCTATCCAGTGACGGTTTCCGAGACTTCTCCACCAGCCAGAGTCGGCGGTGTCCATCTGACTGCTTGACGTTGTCAATGATTTGCCTACGTCAGCCTCCTGAGGTTACTGCAGAAGCGGGGCTCGCTTTAGCTGTTTAGGAGGTGACGGTTAACTCTGCTGTTGCGCGGCAGGCGGTTGGGCTACCTCTGCAGCAGGTTGAGACTTTTGGATTTTAAGGTTCAAGGAGATGAGCTCTAAGTGAGGTTTAGGTAGCAGTCCCACCTGGACGACTATAAGGCGTGCAGCTTCCCACAGTTGTGGGAGGTTGCCAACCGCCTCCGTAATCCATGCTAGGGAGTGGTCATCCTCGCACCAGATCCGGAATATTTCGCCCGAGTACGCCCACCTCCTAAAGGTTGGAGGAGCATGTCGTTGGGAAGGGAGAACAGGTGGTTGTCCAATACCTTCTCAATGGCTAGTAGCAAGAATTTTGCTTGAGTCTTGGTAATCTTACTCCAAGGGTTATTCTTGTCTATAACAGCCACGTGAAGGTGCCTAGCGGCTGCTTCCTCGTAGCTGCCAGCGATGGGCTGATTAGTACCGATCCGACAGCCCCTCCTCCGCGGTGTACTTTTCGGAGAGGTTCCTTCAGATCTAGCCGTTTTCATGTTTCGCACCTTGGTCTCTGCTGGCCTGGGGGCGGAGGTAGATGGTTTCAAGGTGTTTGGCTGGTTCCAGACTGTGCTGTGGATAGGGTAGCCACATTGGTAGCCTTTTCCACCACACCCTCCTGCGCCGCCAAAAAAGCCTTCCGCCTTCTTTTCTGTTCATCCCCACTGATGCTGTTTTTCTGTGGGCGCTGTTGTTGCCACTCCTCTGGCTTGACCTTCTCGTGGGACCTGCAACAAAACTTGAGAGGTGTCCGAGGATGCACCCTCTGAATTAACTATATTACATATAGGATCCATGTTAAATAAAAAGATTCATCTTCCCAGCTCCCCACCCACCACGGAGCCCAAGTTGGGGTGTATAGGACAACAGCAAGGCTACTAAGAATGCGACTGACGCACGAGCCCCCATACAGCTTTGTAGCAGCACACATGTAGCATGTGCTGCTCCCCACTGTACCGGTTACACGCCTTCCATCTCTTTATATACAGGTATTTGTTCCTGTTTGTCCTTATTGACGCGCACGCGTGTTAGTCTTGTAAATAATCAGTTATAGTGTTGCATATTAATTTCCAGTCAAACTAAGAAATTAGGTGGCTTGTTTATCGGCATCGAAATAGTTGGTAAAGTTTCTGTCGGTTAGGCACTATCTTTGCAGTCTAATAATAAGTTTTATTTTTAAAGAACTACACACTCATGTTAGAAAATAAAAAAGCATTATTAGTTGAAAAACTTGCTACAGTACCGATAACTTACCTGCTAATGACTGACATTCTACGAATACTTTTTAATTCTTTATGGGATTCCGAAACTGCCACACACCGTCAATTATAAACATTCACATAATTTATTATAGCAGGTTGCTTTCTAAGATGTTGGCTGAAAGTTTTGTGTTTTAAGGAACGACTTTGTATTTGTTTGAATGTAGAATGAAAACTAATTCGAACACGAAACACAAATACACGATACACGAACTATTAATACAAATTGTACGCAATTGAGTTTATAAATTAATCTAGAACTTTGATTAGTATAGATCCTCAGTGACCTGACTAGCATTAAGTGACATAAGAAAAAATGTATTCCGAATTTAAGTTAATATATAATAATAATGTATCTAAATAAAGTTTCTTTTAACTGGTCTACTGCTACAGCAATATATTTCTAGAAACCTTCCCTAAAACAAGTTTACCTTTATGATAGCATGTAACACTATATAACAGGAACCTAAACGTAAAGGCTTTTATTTAATTTCCCAAGTCTATCACCAAGCATTAAAGTTACTTTGCAAAACTACAATGCTTGTTTGATCTGACGGACCTTCTACATCTCGATTTAAACTGAAATTTCTCCGAGTTGATCTGCTTTCCGATAATCCTCTGAGAGCAGTTGGTTATAGATTTAGGTGTGTCCGTGTTTGTCCAAGAGCTTTAAACTTGTTCTCTGATGCTTGTAATGTAGGTGGCAGTACATTCTGTAGAGCTAATCTGAATTTGCATTTTAGATTTTAACGCTCGCTCGTCAGAATCGGAATTAAACACTTTATTCCGTTTATAAATCTTTCTTGTTTATCTAAGTTTTGTGATGGAACTCTTCAATCATCACCATCACCTGCTGATTGTATTAAAAACCCTCATTCCATTTCCTTCGTTCCCCAATTGCAGAAAGAGCATCATTTTCACCCCTGGACGTTAAGTGGAAACTTTCGAAGTCGCGGCTTTCTTTTAAAACTTTAAATGCTCCAATCTTAGTTTAAGACCAATAAGAAGGAAGTGGGATGGCATGGTATGGCGTAACCGTAGCGTAGTGGTCGCGTATAAAATCGGAGTGAATCCATTTTCTTCGATTTCTTTAAGTAAAGCTTAATTTCGTTTCCTTGTTGAATTTATTTACACTTTGCTGACCCTACCTCAGATTAACTGATATGGAGTGAACTTTGTGTGGCTGCCATTTGCCCTCGAGGTCGAGATACTTGACAGGTCTTTGTCACCCCGGTGAGCAAAATCTAATTTTGTGCCCGACCGCACGATTCAGCGGTGTTGCCCTGAATCGGAATCTCGCCACTTTCAATTTACTTCACTGTGGCAGACAGGTGAACACGAACGTTGTTCTGATGAAATTCATATTGTTTTCGTCGATGTCATATTAAAATACCGTTTAAAGGGATGTTGTTTTAGTATTGTACGTTAACCACCCCTTTTTTGTACTCTAAAACTGTGACGCGTATAAATACATATCAAGCACTGACAGCAAGTATTATTAACAGGAAATTGAATTTTATTTTTAGTGAAGTTGGAAAGGCAGTTGTAAGCTCAGGAAATTCAGATTCGCCTTGAGGTTATAACAACTCATTTAGAAAATAAAGATAATTACGAGTGTGAGAACGTTCATGGTTTAAGAGAAAGTTCGCACATTACTCTTGATCTTGGGCAGTTTGGATTACCGGTTCGATTCCTACGTACAGCAACGACTTTTTTCTAGAAATCTTGTCGTTACTTTAGGTATTTACGACGTTTTGTATGTTAAATGGAAGCAATTTGAACTTAGCAGTTGAACCTTCCGTAATCCTGTCTAATAAAAACAAAGTTCATGATATCACATTGTAATCGTTTAGGTCGGCGGCGTCTGAAAGCATGTAGACTTGACTTGATTATTTGTTTACTAAGTATAAGCGAAAATAATCATAAGTTTCATAAATACACGAATTAAAATGAAATAGTTAATATTGAATGATTTTAACAGTTCGAAGCAGTTCGGAAGTCTTCGGTAATCTTCGGAGCCCTTCGGAAGGCTTTGTGGTTGTTTGTGGAACCAAAATAAAACTTATTGAATGATATATACAGTTTAAAGGGGTGTAAAAGTCTTCGGTAGTCTTCGGTACCCTTTGGAAGGTTTTGGAAGTTGCTTGTGCGGCTGAGTAGGAACTTGAATAACGGTAGTTAGAAAATATTTACAGTTTGGAGAGGTTCAGACGTCTTCGGCGGTCTTCGGAACTCTTCGGAAATCTTCGTGTTGTACTTGTGGGACAACTTTAAGTTACAAAGAATTATGATAGGAAATTAAAAACTATTAAGTGAACATATATACAAGCATAGAGGGGTTCAGAAGTCTTCGGTTGTCTTAGGAACTCTTCGGAAGGCTTCGGAATTTAGTTGTGAGGCCCATTGAAAACTTGATCAACGATAGTTAGAAAATATTTACAGTTTTAAGAGACCCAGACGTCTTCGGTGGTTTTCGGAACTCTTCGGAAGGCTTCATGTTTTTCTGGTGAGACAACGTGAGGGTATGAAGGATTATGGTGTGGACGTATGTACAACTTGGAGGGGTTTGAAGGTCTTTGCTGATCTTCGGAACCCTTCGGAAGGCGTCGTGGTAGTGGTGGCTTAGGCCTCGTCGGGTGCGTCGCCGTTGAACTCTACGGGGGTGTTGTCCCAGTGGTAGAGTTGACAGACGCAATCACAATAACGATTTATCGGTGAAGTTGTTAACTATTGATTGATGAATTATAGTGACGTGTCCTTGGTACGGCGGCCGACAGCGTCACCGTCAGAGAATACACAGGCTATGAAGAGCACTGCGCGCTGAAGTATAGCAGGCTATGGAGAGCGCTGCTCGCTGAAGGTTTTGCAGGCTATGGGGAGCACTGCAAAATGATTCCTTAGGCTATGGTGAGCACTAACGAATGTCTTTCGGAGAATTTGTAATTATATTTATGCACTTCCATTTCCTATGCTTCTTGTGTTGAAAAACGTTAATAATGTCTTTAGTCAATGAAATTGTGTGTTTCGATTTTTCAAGTGTAAAAGAATCTCCAAATTTAGTTTGATCAATGAGCGTGCTGATTTTTGGGTACCACAAAAAATGAGTTGGAAATTCTCGCGATTCTTAGTTTGTTCTGTGTTCAGCTCTTGTACTTTGATATAGTCCAGAGCATTTCTTTAGTTTGTTCTGTGTTCAGCTCGGGCATGATGATATAGTCACCCCCCCCCTCCGAAAAGTGTAGCTTAGCTAGGTTGTTGCAAGGAAGTGGCAGAATACTTGTTGTCAAAATATTTTAGGCTGTGGCGGCGTCTGCTTTTCGCTAGGCGGAATGATTGTCGTCGAAAGGGTACCTGTTCTTGGGATATCCATCCACAGGTATGCCTTTCTGGTTGTGCGCCTTGCACAAAATTGGGCAGAACGGCATGGGCTGTCCGGTTATCTCGTGGTCTGCATGTTTCGGTGTCTAGTGATAAAAGGCCGGTGCTGGTTGTGGTAGTTGGTTGGGCTGACCTATCAATTACTGGATGAACTTCTTCTCGAAGGCTGCTGGGCAAGAATTTGTCTGCGAACTGGTTAGTTGCAGTTGGCGTGGGTGGTTTGTTGGCGGTGACGGGCATTACCGTTGTGTGGTAGCGTCGGACATTTCCATGGTCATTTGCTGCTGGGTGGGATAGTTGTGATGAAAAGGGTACCTCTTCTTGGGACATCCGTCTACAGGTATGCCTTTCTGGTTGGCGAGGGCTGCGTGGTTAGCTCGTGTTCTGCATGTTTCAGTGTCCAGTAGTAATAGACTGGTGCTGGCTATGGTAGTTGGTTGTGTTGGCCTATTTACTACTGGTTCAAATTCTTCCCGAAGGCATCTGGGCAAGAATTCAGCTGGAAACTGTGAGTGGTGGTTAGCGTGTGTGGCCTGTTGGCAATAACGGGCGTCAGCGTTTCGTTCCAGCGGAGCGTCTTACGGTAATATGCTCCGAAATGTATGGAGCCTTATTCGCAATCCATCACCACTTTCTGACGTTGAAGCCAAGATTCACCCAGAATGATATCCTCAGCGAGGTTTGCTACTACCAAGAAGGTTTCGTGATCCGTCACTTTTCCGAGGGTGAATAGCGTGCGGAGCTTGTCTTTGATTGCCATTTCTGTCCCTGCTTCGGCTAGATAGGCGGGGGCATGAAAAGGTTTTTCCGTGAACCTGCGGGTATTCGATCTTCCCTAATCATGCACGTCGATGCTCCTGTATCTAGTAGTGTGTCAAAAGTGATCTTCTGTATGATGACGGGGATTCTTGGTTAGTGGGTCATCGTGGGTGATGTTTAGTCGCGCCAGTTGGCAAGAGGGGATCCGTGAACAGTTCCATGTCCCGGTTGACGTCTAGCTTAAGGCGGTGGGATTGCTACATCTCAGTGCCGAGGAAGGCGGCTACTGGTTAAGACGCTATATGCTTCTGTCCATAGTTTTCGGAGATTATTTTGACTCTGATGATTGGACTGTCGTACTTGTCCAGAAAGAACTTTTGAGTTCGCTGAAGGTGGGTTGGAACATCACGTATGCTTCCCACCATGTGGCTGCTTGGCCTCGGAATTGAGCGGTCGTTGTAGCTACATCCATCCGCGTCCATTGCTTCTCATTTTGCCGCTTGCTATGTGGCATTTTCTTTCGGTCCTGTTTTGAAACTGAGCTAGAAGTTTTTATCGATTTCCTCGCAATAAATATTTCCCTCTAAATTCTGGTTGTAAATCAGTTACTTCATCTCTTCCGCTTTCACATCGTACAAAATTACTAGAGGTTGTTTTTGCCTAACCGTTTCACATTTTAATATTTCATTCAATTTTACATGATTTGGTAGTTTGTTTGCCTCAGTATCATTTTCAGTGTCTATTATTAAGGCGATACATGTAGTTCTTACGTTTTTATATTCTAATCTTATCAGTGATTGGGTTGATTGTCTTTGTAAAAGTGTCATGCATCTGTCTTACAGTTTCTCCCCCCTTTTAATGTGATGAAAAGCGTACTTGATTGGATCGTAAGTACTTTAGTTATTGCGTCCGTCTTTTGTGGTACCGTTTTGGTACCCACAGTATGCGAATATGTAAGTGTCAGTTGAATTTGTATTTGTGAGTTTTTTTGTTTGGTGTGTCCTAATTCTACTTTAGTCGCCATTAATTCTGTTTCTAGTTCTTTAATCTTTTCCTGCATATATTTCCTCTTTCCTACTAACTCTGACTGTGCGAATGCCTGCTTCGTAAGGTTTGTTTTTTAGCTGATACTTTTAGTCTTTCGTTCGGGTCAAGTTCTGAGTCTATATATTGTAGTACATTTAAGTATAATTCGTGCGTGTTCTTTCCCAAGTGTATGTGTGGACTTTCTTCTTCTCTTGCTCTTTTACTTCTCACTATTTTCTCCTAGAACACTTCGCCGTGTTCTTGTGACTCCGAATTTGGAGTTGTAGGGACACTTAGATATTTGATTTCTTTTCCTGTTGGCGTTAAAGTATCTATGGTTTTCTTTTGCTTGTCCACTTCCATAGTACTAACTACCAGGGCCCTCTCACCGTGTGATCCCATCCAGCTGCTTGGAGGGGAGTGTTGCACTTTACCGCTAGATAGTAGACGCTGAGAAGCATGGCACTACCGCAGGAAACTAATTGTCTACGCACTAAAATCATCGACTCCCCACTTATCCCTTGTCCACACTTACTAATTTACTTGTCTTTCTTATATTATGCCACTTCACTTCTTCCCCGCTACCTTCTGCCGCTGGGGGTGTTTAGAGTAACCATTGCAGGCAGTTCTCAGTCTTTTCCCAGCCACACCTCGAGGAGGCGGTAGGTTGGATGCCTTATGTCTCTTTTGTACACAGCTTTTACGAGCTCGACTTTTTCTTGTTTTGAAACACTTGAAATCGCTTTTGCTACTCTGACCGCATGGTCGATCGTCCAGTTGCGTACACACGACTTACACTGGGGCTTAAGCGAACTGGCCCAGAAACGGTTCAAGCCATAGGTTACTTTGCTACACCTACAACCGTTGAATAAGTAAAAAGGTTTTTGGGAAGGGCCGACTGGTATAGAAGATTTATTTTAAATTTTTTAACTCTAACTAATCCAATATTAATGCTTATAAAAGGACGCTCTAAAAGCAGCGCATAAACTGGAGTCACGAAGCAGAATGTGCTTTCCAAAAATTGAAATTATTGTTGGTAACCTTACTGATTTTAACCAGTCCAGACTTTTCACAAAATTTTTTAATTCGAACGGATGCATCAGAAGTTGGTTTTGGTGCAGTTTTACTGCAAGGCGAGGGCAAAAACTAAAACGTGATAGCATATGCAAGCAGGTCCTTGACTACGCAAGAAATAGCATATAGCACCGTGCATTTACATGTCCAATGCTCCACCCGAAGGTACTACATTGGCCAGGAGGCGAGTTTTTTGTTGCTTGGAAATTTGGAATTTTGCCGAACCCTTGCCGTTCCAGGCAAGGTAGGGATCTTTAACGTGCGTGACAACACTCACACACGGGACCTCCATTTAACCTCTCATCCGAACGAGGGCGTAATTTTTGTGAAAAATGCTCACTTGCCATTTTTCAAGCAGTCGGCCGTGTCGGATTCGAACCTAGGACCTTGAGATCCATAGTCTTACGCTTACTACATTGTCCATGGCGACGCCAGCATATAGCACCACAGAGAAAGGATTGCTAACCGTAATTTTTGGTGTAGAAAAATAGCGTCCTTATATAAAAGGAACCAAGGTTAAAATCATTACTGACCAGTATTCACCATTATGGTTGCATAAATTAAAAAGCTCTTTAGGCAGATTACAAAGATGGAGTTTGCACCTTTTTCAGGTTAATTATGAAGTTTTACACCGGAAGGGAAAGTTCAGTGTCGTGCCGGATGCACCATCAAGAGCACTGATAGTAGTAAGTCAGATTACTATGGATTCAGATCAATGGGATCCGTGGTATAAAAAGGTGATGCAACAAGTTAAACAGTATCCTGAAAAATATCCACCATGAAAATTACAGAAAAACGTCCTATACAAATGTGTTGCAAATAAACATAACATAATTTCTAATTTAATAAAGTGAAAACAGGTAATTCCTAAAGCTTATAGAAAGAAATCATCAGACAAATCGCAACATTCCTGCATCTGCTCATTTAGGGACTTTTAAGATGTGCTTCAAAGTTGTGGAAAGCTTTTATAGACCGAAGATGAAATCAGATGGCAGTCGCTATGAAAAAAAATACCAAATTTGTCTTGCTGCAAAAAAAATAGTTTACAGTCGAAACTAGGGTTGATGAAGAAGATAAGGAACGTAAAACCCACTTTCAAATGATATCTGTCGATATTATGGAGCCTTTACCCAGATCGAAGAAAGGCAAGTCTGTCTTAGCAGTTTCTGACTGGTTCACCAAATATGTACTTATTCACCCTATGAAAAAAGCGACAGCTACCTCGATAAATAATTTCATTGAAGATCAAGTATTTCTTGTATATGGACTACCGCGAATTATAAGCACCGAAGATGGGTTTTAATTCATAAGTAAGGCATTCAAGAGATTGATAAAAGAATACCAAGGTCAGAAAGTTTGGTACAATACTAACTATCATTCTCAGATTATCCCTACTGAAAGAGTTAACAAAGTAATCACCACAGCGTTGAGGTCATATGTAAAAGTTAATCACAGGCTTTGGGATGCAGAATTACATAAAGTTGCGCATGTAATGAGGAATGCAGTTAGTGAAGTGACTGGCTACACTACCGTCTTTTTGAATTTTGGTCGTTCCATACCTATTCTGGGAAAATATTATGGGAAGCTATCACAATTTTCTGAGCCAGCTTTTACGGTCCAGTCAAGAGAAGAACTCGTAAAGGACCTCAATGAGCTGTTTAGGATTTTATACTGATGTAGAAGGAGACTTCACCCAGCTTATGAACGTAATAGAAAGACGTATGATTTGCGGCGTCGACCGGTGGAGTTTAAAAATGGGGACGTTGTTTGAAAGAAAAATATGGAGCAGTCTAAGGCTTCAGAGGCTGTGTCCCAGAAATTGACACCGAAGTATGTTCGCTGTCGAATCATTGAAAAAACTGGAAGTCACGTATCGACTGAGAGACGAAAGAGGAAAAGATATTTGTGTCAGGCACGTAAAGGATTTAAAGCCAGAAAACTAGCATTATTACCGACCAATTTAGTTTTGACTCACCTAGCAGGTAGGCTACTCAGAAGGAAGGTCCTTTCTTAATGTGTGTTTGCACCTTACTTTTGCATTAGTCTGGTGAGACCCGATGTTCAAAGGGGAGGTACCATGTATTTTTGGTTTGATATCTTAGCTTATAGTATGAGAATTAATTTCTCGTGTATGAAAGGGGTAGTGTAACGGTTCATTTTTACCTGTTACGAGTTTTGAAAGTTGAACCACTTTCGCTATTCATCTCTTGCTATTAGTAGAGAGTAAGATATTCGTTTCTGAGTGATAGTTAAAACTTTGTGCGTGGAGATTTAAGACGCAATAGTGGTTCTACGCAACCCTACTTTTCTAGTCGTTTTTTTTTGTTTAATATGTGGGGGAAGATGGACGCCATGAAAAGCCTTTGAGGAACAATTTGTTTTCTACCGTGGGAAGCTTTCCCGTTTACATATTTTGCATCGCCGGTTGGGGGTTAGCAATACTAATTAAATACGTTGATTCTGTTATTAGAATATTTATTCTAGTAATTTAATTTACCAGTAAATCTGGTGAATTATACACCTCGTGGTCGTGTACTTTGTTTTTACAGCTACTTGAGGCAGCATATTCAATTGAGCATCTGCTGGTAGATGTATTGAAATTTACACATTCTTATATAAACGTGATTTGCGAATTTAGCTCGAGTTTGGATATTTTATGGAAAAATTTTATTTTTGCGATTCACACCAGATGTTTGAAAAGATTGACTGTTTGACGGTCCGCCATATTTATCGTTATCGAGTAACGGGCTAGCAGCTGTACCAGTTCGTGAGACTCATTAAGATCAAAGACCATTAATTATTGCAAGTGATATCCAGGCGTTTATGTATCTACTTTGTAAATAGTTATTTAGTTTGCAATCATTTACTACTAGCACTTGCAGAGTTAATTTTATTTTAATTGCTGATAAAGTCTTAATATTTCATTTGTACAAGCTTGTGTGGCGTGAGCTCATATTAGGTGGGTTTCTATTGGTAAACCTTCTGGTAAACAGATTTGTGCACAAAAACAAAATAAACTATTGTTATTAACTTTGGTGCTTATGTTAGTGCACTAGGAGTTAGTTTACTTTGTTACGTTTACTTTACGACGGTCAGTTAAAACCTACCTCTTTTTGGTATTTCATTATTCATTTGCGTAGATTCTGCTCAAATCCTCCAACAACATCCGGTATATTAGACCTTCCTACAATAAGTACGCTTTCTAATAATTTTCAATTTAAATCTATTTACTTTAAAACGAAAAGTTTACTCTGTAATTTAAATAGTCGGTACCTTGTTTTTGGTATCCGCTGGTTTGCTACACATTACTATAGTGTACTATTAAATTGTTATACTATTACGACCGAAAGATTCTTCGAAATAATGGATAATACTATTATTTGATAAGCGTGTTTCAAAGTTTCTATTTAACACCTGGGTGTGATAATGCGAGTATTGTAAAAAAAAAAATTCATTTTACTCGATTCTTTCTGTATGTACATGACAACGATTACTCGTCGTTAACTTTTTCTTTTTTTGTTATCTTCACTATTTCGTGCACACACTGTGTGCTTATTCCTCCGGTGGACTTAACGACCCGTTGGAATGCCGCTTCTTTTTGGTATAGGAGGAAACCAACACGGCGTGATCCCGAGCTCCTCTGTTCCGCCTTGTCATTAGGACCAACCCTACGCTGTGGACTCGAGGGTGAGTGTTTACCCACCATTTTCCGATATGGATTTTATGTACTTGATGAAACAGCATATTTATAAGGTTCTTCTATTGCCGACTAAATTGTGTAGGGGTAAAACGATTCTCGTTATGTGAGATGATAATTACTGATACTATTGTATTACATCCTGACCTTTTACTGTAATAATTTTATGTAGTTAACTTCATTCTCACGATCGGGATTTAGAGCTGTTGTTGGTGCTGTAATTGTATATTTTTGTTAATTAAGACCTCGTAGCGAAAACCTTATAGATTTAATTTTATATTTACAATGATAATTCGAGCTGTTGTTTTTATAGTTTTAATTTTCTTTTAAGTAATTAACATAGGGGAGTGACCTAAAAACTACAGCTCATTTTAAGGAATGATTTTTGTTTTCTACCTGATATGTGTATATTGTGGTTATTGATTTTTTTTTTGTTATAATGCACTGTTATGTTTCTCCAAAATGTCACTTAGATTAATTATAAGTATTAATAAGTATGTTTAATTTCTTATTTTTATTTCAGGTTTTTGTTTAATTTTTTTTGTATTGGTAAGACCCCGATGGAGCCCGGTCATTCTTTCTTTGTCTTTTAGGCTACGTCAATATACGTAGCAACTTGCATATATCATTGGAATTGTTTAAAACTAAACGAAGTGCGAGTTTAGTTTTCCGTAAGAGTATTCCATAATCGTTTAAAGTATAGTTACTCAGTGGTTGTCTCATTTGGAAACTATTATTGCTTAACTTAGTATGATTGTTAGTTTAGGAACATAACAAAGAACTCATTCTAAGTGGCCCTTTATATAAGAGTTCCTCTCAGAGGTGACTATTTATGAATGTACCCTCTATTAACTCCTAATCAGAAAAAAAGAGGAGGTTATAGTAGTTCAAGGTAAAGTAGTTATGTTCAGAATGAATATCTTGGCGCGTTTCCAACACTCGTTTACCATAACCTCTTCTACGTCTCGCGTTCTGATTGGTCAGAAAAACGACATATCCGTTTCACGAGCGTGTGAACTGCCTATACCATAAAATTACATAATGATAAAGATTATTACCTTAAACATTGCCGAGTAATCCTATATTATATTTATAATGCATAATACCCTTGACTTAATTACAAAAAAGTTTCCTAAACTTGATAATTTTCTAGAATCTCTTGTGATGCGTTTGTCTAACTCGAGTTACGTTTCGGGCCTTGGGAACAGTCATTTTAAAAACTTCTTCTAAAATATTCGTAACAACTTATTTGGTTTAAACAGAAATTACAATTGAATTTTGACAAACTGATTTAAAATACTCTAAGTCGAAAATTAAATAATAATTTGAGTTTAATATGGACGAGTAGCCTAAACAAACGGCAATGTTAAAGCTGAAATACTCAAAACTGACTGATGGTCTTGGGGCTCCCGGTGTATTTATGTTGTCCCTGCCCCTCACATGTCTGTGGGAACCTACAGCGCTCATGTCTGCTTATTTTTTAACTCTATTCATTATACAATGTAACAATCTTAATTTCTAAGTAATTGGGGTTTCTTAACCGTCCGGTCAGTTTACTTATTATTAGGCATAAAAGTAGTACAATTCTTTCGTTATCTTCTGGTTTGTAGAAGGTTTTCAAAAATATTTCACACGCGGTAATGCAATTTCCTAGAAGGGCCTGATCTGTTTTAAATTGGGGGATGCTTTCGAGATAAATTTTCATATCTGAACTCATGATTGTTAAGGGTTGTTCTAATAATTAATAGTTACTTTCGGTTTTAATAAATTCCAAATATTTGTAAAATTGAGATTTATTTCGGTTTCTTATTTTTCAGTTTGGTTGGTATTTGTTATTTAAGAGTCGCTTTACTTATCTTTTATACGAAGTTATACGGTGTTATAATTAAATTGCGGTATTTGTGCTTGGTAGTGCCTGGTTAATTGCTGTAGCCTTGAATTCGTATTTTTATACTTTGTGGATGTTATCGTCGTTGCGGGTTTTAGTTTTCTGAAAGGTTTCTATGTGAATCAATATTCTTGCAATAATATGCGTTACAATAGTTGCATCAACGTCTCCTTTGTAATTTATTCAATAAATTGTTTAAATTATAAGTTTCTAGTTCCTGAAAGGTTTTATATTTTAGTCTCGAAATAAATGAATTGTGTCTTCTACAATTAATTACTTCGTGCTGAACTATTTAATCATAAAATGTTTGAATGATGGCTTTTTCAGTAATGTAGATATTTATAAAGTTGCGATGGTTTCCGGTAATAAGTCGTATTAGAATCGCGTTTTAAATTTGCACGCTTTGTTTCAATTTGTAATGAATGAATTGAAAGGTATTTCTGTAATTACGCACTTTGGTCAATTTGTTGCACTGAAGGTTAAGTTTTGAATAATTCGTTTCTATAAGCTTTTTGTGATAGAATGGTGAAATTCATTGCATTCTATTTTTGTATTTTAAATTCGTTTTCGTTTTGTATTAATAATTCGTGCGTCAGTTATGTTTTGGTTTATTAATAATTCGTAATAATTGTACTAATAATTGCATATATACATGCGTCTTTTTGTTTCTATTGTCTAAAAATTCTCTTGTTAAAAATAAATTATCTTAAAATAGTTCTCGTTTGAAAATAATTTCTCTTAATAGACAAGTAAATTATTTTCATTAAATGGCATAAATTGTAATAATAATAAAAATAAATTGCACATACATAAAATAATAATAAAAAAAAAATTCTATTACTAGCTAATATCAATAAATTTGTAAAAAGAATAAATTGGTTTAGGAAAATGAACTTACATAATTTTCATCGTCGTTTTGTTTTGTTTTCTGGCTGTGGGCTTGGTCGATTTTTGTACTTCGTCTACGTTTTGTTAATTTGGACTCGGTCGATTCTTGTACCTCGTCCAAATTTGTTTGGTTGGGTTCGGTCGATGCTTGTACCTCTTCCAACTTTGTTTGAGTTCTTTCAGATTGCGAATTGAAATTCTTTGTCACCAGTTAACCGATTTTTGGATTTGTAGTGCCTTTCTGGATCCTAGCGCTGCGCCAGTTACGTTCCTGGTCTTAGGAGCGGCCTTTTTAAAAACTTCTTCCAAAATCTTCGTAACAATTTATTTAGTTTAAACAGAAATTACAATTGAATTTTGACAAACTGATGTAAAATACTCTAAGTTGAAAATTAAATAATAATTGGAGTTAAATAAGGGCGAGTAACCTAAACAAACAACAATGTTAAAACTGAAATACTCAAGACTGACCGATGGTCTTGGGGCTCCCGGGTATTTATGTTGTTCCTGCTCCTCACATGCCTGTGGGAACTTGCAGAGCTCATGTCTGCTTATTTCTTAACTCTATTCGTTATACAATGTAACAATCTTAATTTCTAAGTAATTGCGGTTTCTTAACCGTCTGTGACCTGCAGCTGCAGTATCACTTACTGTCTGGAATACAATGTATTGCATCCGGTCTCACAACTTGCTTGTGAACTGTTAATAACCTCTCTAGTTTATGCTTGAATTTACATTGTTGCACATACTTAAGTTTTTTTAACAATTTCTAATAATTCCTAATAAATTCTATTTTATTATACATATAAAGATTGGGGGATACATCACTCGCGTGAGAGATAATTTTTAGCATGTCTGTACTGATTAACAAAAATTATATATTTGAATACCATTATCTTAGAAAACAATTCACAGTACAACTCCCGAACAACGTTAACAGGTAATTTTTCCGAACTACTAAAGCGGCATTTGAGTATATTATTGAAAGATATATTCTAGGCTTAATTTTTCTGCGAATGAGTGATTGGAAATACTCTCGTTCGAATGAGCAAATAAAATTTTACTGATAACCAATAATTCTGTTTATATTCTCGACACCTCAATTCAGCTGAATCTGTAATCGTAAAACTCATACGAGAGCTATAACAATGCCCAAACGTCCGAGTAAAAGCAATAAATAGAATTTTAATCACAACACAGCCCATTAGCACATTACTAAATATACCTAGACGATATATTACGTACAACTCATGCAAGCAATTGTAACATTCCAATTTGATTATGGCGTATAAATTTCTCTAACCTACTAAATTTCGTCACTAACTAAAACGCCACATTATGTATCACGAGGCACTGTAGATAATAAAAACCAACTAATTTGGAGAGATCGTATAGAAAGGAGAGTGTCATTATTTTTGTAGACTGCATGTGATAAAAGAAGCGACTTTGATATTAAAACGTTCGCAATAATTACACTGGACTGACATGCAGTTATACCTATGCATGGCGATATACGATTTCATATTCACATTAAATTTTGCAACATGAGGATGATGATGATTTTAATGGGCAGCGACGTGTATGGCGCATTTTGAATTGGAATAAAACGTGCTGATTAGTTGAACGTTTGTAGTAGAATGAAATGGTTGTTGTACTTTAACATAACACCCTTTATGCAATCGTTATGAAATAGGTTAGCATATAATTATGATTTATGCACAAATCAGAAGTGGAATGAAAAGGTACACCTAGACAAGGGCTAACACACAGAATTGTTATAATCCTAACCGGTTGTTGCTGTTATTCGCTTATCATAATTAGGTCTTCAGTTCTGGAACTGGTTAGACGCGTACTTGTTTCCTATTCTGGGCTAACCTACATATTGTCCTGAAATTCCCACAGCCTATATCTTTCACTATCTATGTGCAATAGTCTAACATAGGTCTACCTCTATTTCTCTTTCTTCCTTTTTTGCTTCTAATATTGTAGGATTTTGTATAACAGTGCACGGCAGTAAATTTAATAATTTTTCTTCGATAAGTTAGTGGACCAGCTGTGCATGGTTACGACAAAATCCCAACGGTTAATACGTAAATGGTTGAACAGTTTATAGCAGAAAAACGTAAACAAAGTCAAAGACTTACCGATGGTGGTAGCAGCAGCGGTCCAGTGGCATCACTTGAAACTGTAAGAGGATATTTGGGGAAGAAAAGGAAAGGAAACAAAGGAAACAATCAGACGGTTCGAGAGCACTTCCGACCCGACAGATTCGCGAAATTGACATCCCTACAGGTACTTTCAAACTCGACTGACTGATAACACACGCGATGATTGTCTTGTTTTTGACCGCGAGTGCGTTCAGTTAATTTGAAAGAAATGGTAAAACCAAATTAAATTGAATATTGCACTTGTTGCGCAAACATGGCCGCCCCCGAAAACACGTTGTGTTTTCCTAACCCGAAAAACTTAAAATTAGAAAATTAAAAGTTATGTAACTAATGTAACAAAGGAAATACTCTGTAAAAAACAAAGTTAAACTAAGCGCAAGGCAAAGGGCATAAACACCCGTGGCAGTCTTGACAGTAACAATACGTACTTGCCCATCGTCTCCCGAGTGCATCTCTATAACTCTACCTATGGGCCACTTAAAGGAAGATTGTAAGTCACTTCGAATAAGGATTAGAGTATTAATCTGTAAATTCATGTTAGGGCTCGTCCATTTTTGCATCTGTTGAAGCGTATTGAGGTATTCTAAAGAATACCGTTTCCAAAAACCAAGTCGCAACCTTTGAAGAAGTTGCCACCTGGTAAAGCGGTTGAGATTTAAATCTGATAAATTTGTTTCCGGAATAACGGAGTTCAAAGGTTCTAGATTTAAAAAATGTCCGGAGATAAGAGGTGATAAATCATTGGGGTCGTTGCTTAACGCGCACAGTGGGCGTGAGTTAAGCACGGCTTCGATTTGACAATGAAGAGAAGCTAAGTCGCTGTTTGCCGATAACTCAAAATAAGTGGGTTTTAAACCCTTTTACGCCGGCTTCCACTAAGCCGTTAAAATGTGGTGCCGAAGGCGGACTAAAATGCCACCGTAATGAAAGCTTTTCAGCCGTTTGTTGTGCTATTTGTATAAATTGATTGTGGGCGCCGTGAAAATTTGTAGCAGTGTCTGAATAACAATCAGAAACAGTACCGCGACGGGATTCGAAACGGCGAAAGGCTGCAATAAAACTGACTCTAGGCAACTTCATTGCGAGTTCAAGGTGCATTGCTCTAGTGCAGGCGCACACAAAAATGCAGACATATGTGTTTAGTGATCTTGAGCCTCTTGAACGATGAAGAATAACGTAAAATGAGCCGCAAAAATCTATTGCGACATGAACAAAAAGTTTAAGTGCCCGAATTCTATAGGCGGGTAAATCTCCCATAATTGGAGGGGCGAAAGGACGACGCCTAGCGCGAAAGCATTTAGACATCCTGCAAGTGTCTTGTGAATAGTCTTTCTGGCAGACAATATCCATAATTGTTAACGTAAAAATAGTGTAAACTTTTCAAACTGGGATGCAAATATTTATAGTGCGTGTTTTCGACGATAAGACTAGTAAGCCTATGTTGACTTGGTAAAAGTAGGGGGTGCTTAGCTTCGTAAGCCAATTCGGAATTTCTAAGACGACCTCCTACTCTTAAAAGTCCACCTGGATCGATAAATAAGGAAAGGCATCGAAAAAGTTTTGGCAGTAATTTACCTTCTTCTATATGATCAATTAGCTCTGTAAAAGCCATCGATTGCACGTGTTTGACAAAAATTAGAAGACTGTTTTGAATCTCAAAGGGGGTTGGGATTCCGTAAATTTCCTCAGAATGTCTTCGAAAATTGTTTATGACGCGTAAACAGTAGCATAACATACTGAGAATTTTATCTAGGGATGAAAATCGTTCAAGCAAGAAATCTAAAAAATGAATTTCCGTACTTACAGTAATACTGTCTTCTCCCAGATCTGCCTCGGAATTGATAACAGGCGGAAAGGATAAATAAGTTTCCCACAAGTTTTGGGGAAGTGAAAGAAACTTTGGACCGTTCCACCAGAGACGAGTAGTAAGCAATTCCGATGGGGTATTCCCGCGGGACCCAACATCTGCGGCATTGAAAGCAGACGGCACGTAGTGCCAGGAAAGGGAGGGAAACTATATCCTGTATATGACTCACTCGATTAGCGGCAAACGTCATCCATCTACTGGGTGAGGCGTTTAGCCCCGCTATAACGATTTGTGAATCAGTCCAAGTAAATATATTTTGAAATGTAACTTTTTCAGAAAGGGTATATTTTACGGCAGAAATTAAATCATTTAATAAAACCGCGCCTAACAATTCCAAGCGAGCCAGACTCAAAGTTTTGAGAGGAGCGATTTTACTTTTGGCACATAGTAAAGTAACTGCGAATTTGTCACTGTTTTCGACACGTAAAAATATTGCTACTGAATAAACCAATCATAGAGGCGTCATAAAACCCGTGTAGATCACATCTAAAATCGTCATTCAAGTTAATGTGCTGCGGAAGTTTGAAATTAGCTAACGATGAAAATTCGTTTTTCAAGCATGTCCAAGAATCTACAATAGCCTGCGGAGGTTGATCGCCCTAATCTATAATAGATTTCCACAAACATTGCATAATATGCTTGGCTTGAAGTAACACTGGACTTAATAGACCAAGCGAGTCGAAAATCCATCCTATATCGGAAAGAATAGTACGTTTTGTACAGGTTCGAATTATGGTTTCCCCTGTATATGAAAAAGAATCGTTTTGCGGATTCCATTGCAGTCCCAACACTTTGACGAAGCTGGGTTCTTCTTTGTCGAAAGTAATAGGTAATTGTAAGTCAGATTTTGATGTTGACGAAAGTAACTCAGAAGCGTTGCTCGCCCATTTTTCCAATTCAAACTTTCCTGATTTTAAGATGCCTATTGGCTCCTCCTGCAAGCTAAGAGCATCCATAACAGAAGTGCAAGTAGCTAAGACGTCATCTACGTACAACTGTGTTTTTAAAAGATCACTTGCACGAGGAAAACGCTCATTTTCTCTATCAGCAAGCTCCAAGATAGTTTGCATTGCCAAGTAAGGTGAAAAGTTAAGACCGAAAGTGACACGGTTTAACTCGAAATGTAAAATTGGATTATTAGGAGAGAATCTCCATAACGTTCTTTGAAATTTCCTATGATTAGGAGTAACTAATATTTGCGAGAACATCTGACAAATATCCGCTACAAAGACTATCGGATGAACTCGAAAAATTAGGAGTAATGAAAAAATATTTTTTGTAACTTGGGTCCTTGTAACAACATATTGTTGAGGCTCAGACCTTTAGAGCTTTTTACTGATGCATCATGCACCACCCTGACCTTAGCGCTGATGCTATCTGGTTTTACCACTCAAAAATGTGGTAAATAGCAAGAAATGAAATTATCAACACATGGGTTCGAAATTGAGGACATGTGTTTCTGTTCTATGTACCTTTGCATAATATTTGATTATGATAAGTAAAGTTCAGGTGATTTAAAAATACATAATGCCAAGCATGGAGCCATTTAAGCTTAATTTTAATACAAAGTTATACACAGGAAACAGTCCATTCTTTATGTTTATTTGGAGTGGTTTTAATTTTATCTAATTTTATTCCCAGCTTAAAATTTAAATCGATACCCTAGTCTTCTATCTTCTTTTCTAGCCAATAGTTTGATACATAGAGACCGTCTAGGTTTTCGAATTGCAAAATGTGCCAAAGTTTGCCTCTATATACAAAGTCTTTGATTCCACCGACAACCAGATCCATTCCTTCGTGTAATTCTTGCAGCTTGTGACAATCTTTTAACCGCAGCTTTCTCACTATATCCTGCATACGTATCTTGTTAGCTTGATCGACTTCTTCTTGTCGGTATTGGAGGAAATCCTTATTCTCCCACTCACTGTTGCGTAGTTGCATGTCCACCGCTTTTGGGAATATATGGTCGTTATAGGTTGTAGGACCCTCGGTTTTAGATGATCCAAAAGGTTCTTTACTAGGCAAATATTCAATGTTTAGCGGAACCCCTTTGCGTGTGGTGTACGCCAAGGTTACGAAACCCGCATTCCTTAGTTTGTCTTTGTTATCTGCCATTTTGATAAATACGTTTTTAGAATAACCTTTTAAAAAGTATACGGATTTAGTACCACCCTTTTCCGCAAGGACACCTTTCCTACATAACTAAAAGAGTCTTTATTACTAACCACAAATGCATACAGCTTGTAGAACCCGGATGTATCTAAGTCAGTCCATCGGCACATAAAATGATTTTTTAATTCTTCCCCATTTTCTCTAATAAGATGTTCTTTGTCCAACACATCTTTGTATTGTTGGCGTATTGTCGCAGTGTTTTCCATGTAGTCCAACTTTCGCCTTTTTGCATCCATTTCTTCCACACAGTGTATGGCGTGCATAATGGGGCAATTTCTTTAGCGTAAACGGATAGAGTTTACTGCCCATATTTACGCGTTGTTGTACTTCTGGGCGAATGTTAGGCGTATTTATCAACTCCAATTCCGAAATGATTATTTCTTTTGGAATTTTAGAATATGGTGTTGCAGATTGTGTAAAATATGTACTACCTGCTTTAATGTAGCACTTGTGTAAGATTTTTGTTTCATCTTGGCTGTCTTCCTCCTCTCCTCTCCAAATAATTTACAGGTAAATAGTTAAAACTAAAAACCGAAAGTACATACTTTATCAATTTTTCCCTTTCCTCTGGTTTTTCGGACAACTTAATTTGCAAGCCCGTCAATTTCTTTGTATTGCCATTCCCCCAATACACGTACTGTAGTAGGTTATTATACACTAAACAGCAGCTATTTTGTAGCTTGTTCGATAGCTTACCCCACATTTTGGCAAGTGGTACCGAATACATTGTAGCCTTTAGGAAGTATAACTTACTATCTTCCAATAAGATTAAACAGTCTTTTAAGAGATTATACACCCGTTCCGCACTGACATAGTTTCCAATTGTACAGTTGTATATTGTCGCTTCCAATCGCGTAATACCATGTTCTTTGGCCAAAGTATACGCAAATGTTTCCCTTAAACGTACATCTGGACAACGTAAAAATCTAGTATATAATTTCCAAGGTGTTCATTAACACCAGGACTTGTTATCTGACACACAAATTTGTTGTATATCTTAATTCTTGCATTAGTTGTTAGCCATGTTAAACAATCGATTCCCACAGTTTAATCGTTGTCAACCATAATATTGCAGTTTTCTTCGTATTCGCCCTTGTAGCAAAAGTTATGATTTGTAGTTAAATAATTACACATTTCCATCTTGCCAAATATGCCAGCAAAATCTTGGGTTACATCCATGTCAAAAAGATAGTTGCTACGTGCATTGACGTAGCCTAACAAAAAAAAGGAAGAAAAAAGAAAATAAAGAAATTGACCGGGCTCATTCGGTGAGTGGGTGGGATATAATGCCTACAAAAATTAGAGAAGGCCCGAAAAAAAATACACGCACTATTTCATTAAAACCACACGCAACAGAAAAAAATTATAATTAAACAAAAAAAACATGTTATATCAGTACAGTAGTACCAAAAACAAATGAAAACAAAAATAAGTAGTAATGACAATATGCATGTTAGGAAGAACCAAGAAAAAAATCAATTCTTATCATGGCGAGCTGCCGTTTTTAGGTATCTACCCCCATATTAATTAACAAAGAAAGAAAAAGAAATCGTAACTCTAAAAATCGCAGCTCTAAATCGTTATTTTAAATATAAAATTAAGTATATACAATCGTTACAATATTAATCATACGTGTCAAACCCCCCCGTACAGATGATAATCATTTTAGAACCACAAGGTGTGATTATCCAACAAAACGGAAATATACTGGTTCAACCAGTTCATGGAACCCATTCAAAAAAAAATAGTGGATAAACACCACGTGTCGAATATGTTTGACCTATTACACCCTCATTAGGGCCGCAGCGTGGCAACAGGGTCTAGGACCACGCAATTGGTGCCATATAAAAAGAGGCAGCCATCGCCCCCTCAATTAGGTCCAAGGTATCACATAGGCCTATCCACCGGAAGAAGCAAGAATGATTATAGGTGAAATTAATTTATTGTCGTCGAAAAGTATAGATTTGTAAAACCAGCATTACTTACCACGCTGTATTGCGTGCCCAGGCGGCTCCGTGGCGTAGTGGTATGTGTGTGACTACTACGCCCTAGGTCCCGGGTTCGAATCCCGACACGGTCCGCTTGAAAAATGTTAGGCGAGCATTTTTCGCAAAAATACACCCTCGTTCGGATGAGAGGTAAAATGGAGGTCCCGTGTGTGAGTGTTGTCACGCACGTTAAAGATCCCTACCTTGCTTGGAACAGCAAGGATTTGGCAAAATTCAAAATTTTCCAGGTAAAAAAAAAAACTCGCTTCCTGGCCAATGTAGTACCTTCGGGTGGAGCATTGGAAAAATCACATGTAATGTATTGCGTGCCCGAAATCCCCCCCGAAGAAAACAGAAACAGCAAGAATATAACGACTGTTTTCGTCGTGTACAAGGAAAAGTAAGTCAATATTAATTGGTTTTATAAAAAAGTAATATTGGTGTTATCAAACGATTAGAAACTGGAAAACAAGTTTTATCGGATAGTGCGTGACCTTAGTTCGACTAGTCTTTAGATAGAAATCACATAAGAGACAATTATACACGGTCGTACTGTATAACCAGTTAACGGATACCTAAAACAAGGTACTGACTATTTAATTATAGCATAAACTTTACGTTTCAAAACAACTAGATTTGAGTTAAAAATTATTTTAAAGCGGGTTTATGATGAACAGGTAAAATAGATGAGATGTTGATGAAGGATTTAAGAATAGCAACGGAATCGATTTAACAAAATTATTGTAAAGCGGCTTATGAATTAGCAAGGGAAGAAGGGGTATTTAATTTATCTTGAAAATAAACGTATCATAGTAATAATCTTTTTTGAGTTCGTCTAATATATCTAGTAGTTCCTCCGATAAAGTTTCCGACTTAACATCTGCTAGTTCCACTGTATGTGCCTCTTGGAACGACAAGGGACGCAAATAGAAATTTCCTGGAGTGCAGTAGGCAGTAAACCAGGGGTTGTAAGGTAGAGCATGGACTGTATAGAGTAAAAGAAGAGGAAACATAGATTTTGAATACAAAGTCACATAAATACTTAAAAGCACTTACCGAAGCACAACATCTGGAGCACTAACGCGGCACCTTTCAGTACTGTTTCTGGCCAGAGGTAAATAGGAACGGAGTAAGGAAATGATTACGGTAGAAAGACATTATAAAAAGTAATATTGAGAATTAATGAAACACGTTCGCGTTCGAGGATGGTTGTTTATCGACTCTGTCTTAATTATGTTATTCCTTATCTTTAGTCTGGCTTGATAAAGAATACCACTTTGGGAGAGCAAAATGGCGTGAACATCCACTTTGTACGGAACACATATAGGATTTTGGAATTTTTTATTAATGCTTTCGAGGTCTTCTTTATTGATAATTTCTTTTACTCCCTGACCCATCTTGTTAGTGCTTTAACACCATGCCTAGCGGAAAAAAATCGGTCGAACTTTCTTCGTAGATAGCTGTTAAATGCACCACACATTCCTTTTTTTAGGATAAACATCCTTTTGTTTGCAGATGTTTGCTCGGCGTTAGAAAGATCGCAAATTTTAACCAACATTATATTGTCACAAAATGGTTCTGTAATTGGTGTGTGTAGTCCACTAGTCAGCATCTATTCGCTTTCGACATAACAAATATTACCAATATCAGTCACCAGATTATTGTTGCACATATTTTCTGCCAGCAGCCACAATCCAAATCGCTCATTTGTTGGTTTCACTTTATTCCCAAGAAGTTGAGGAATGTTAATCACCTTAGAGACGCTCATGTTTACTGTTCTAGCTACTGCCGAATACTAAATTGAATACGAAAAATTGCCGAAGATACCTGAATATGTCTGACACATATCGTTTACATTCTCTTGTTTAGGAACAGTTTTTGCTTTTCGACCTAAGTCGGATTTAATCCGACCTAGGTCGGACTGGGCAGGGATACGCATCGACATATGTCCGAATATATGTCGGATATATGTATGCAGGATATAGTGGGAGAACCGTGATTAAAAGATCGTCACAAGCTGCAAGAATTACACAAAGAAATGGATCTGGTTGTCGACATAATCAAAGACTTTATTTATAGAGGCAAACTTCGGTACATTTTACAATTTGAAAACCTATACGGTCTCTATGTATCAAACTATTGGCTAGAAAAAAAGACAGAGGACTAGGGTGTCGATTTAAATTTTAAGCTGCAAATAAAATTGGATAAAATTAAAACCACTCTAAATAAACATAAAGGATTATTTTCTGTGTATAACTTTGTATTAAAATTAAGTTTAAATGGCTCCATGCTTGGCATTAAATATTTTTAAATTTTGTTATGTGTAATGCCAGAATAAAATTTTAGAACAGCATTACATTGCTCTATATTTATAAAAGGCTATGACGTCACCACGACCTTGGAAAAGTAGACGAAACTAGGTAACTGAGAGCATAGAGAAGTGGTGATTTTACCTGTGTGGTGGTTGTACAGGTTGGTTCTAAATTTTAGGGGTTAGGTTACCGATTTTTAGGGTAGGGATGATGGGGGTAAAAATGAAGCAAGGAAAAAATCCCCCCTCCATCAAGGAGGAAATTTCACCTCCACAAGGAGGACATCCCTCACCACAAGGAGGAAGTCCCTCCTAACAAGGAGGAAATCCCTTTAAACTAAGACTTAGCAGGTCCTCCTTATGGGAATTAACATGTAAAAACCTGGGTTAGATATGATTCGGGTGGATCTGGAGTAATGTGGATCGGGAGGAGTGAGTTAGGAGTGTTCCAGGAAGCCCATATTCCTCTACTGCAGCCGTTGATGCACACGTTCGGCAGAACACGCGCTTCACTATTAACGAACTGCATAAGAATTTTCAATGTTTCCCGATCTGTTCTCTATGGCGGTTGGCTAAAAGGGCTGGCGGTCAACTTCTATAACGAGGGGATCGTCAAACTCATCTCCCGTTCGGAAAAAAAAACTCCCACTAATCATGAAATATATATTAAGCTAAATTAAAAATAAAAGCGTAAAAGTTTGTTTAGGATTAAACGAATTACAAAACTAGACCTATCTTTAGGTGATTAGAAATAAACCATAAAAGAATTCCTTTTTGGTTTATTCTATCAAAAAATAGCTATTTTGTTACATTAAATTGCTTTGTCAAAAACGAGTAAACGTTTATTTCAATAAATATTTCATAACTAATAGAATATTTGGGGTCTTCGGTTTAATATCTTTCATCAAATGCTAATATCGAAGAAAGTATTTCCAATACAAAAAACTTTGACTTGTTACGTGTAAAGTGTGCTTTATTAAAACAAAGTTATTACAAATGTTTTATTTTTAATGAATAACTAACAAAATAAAAAAAGGTTCAATTGTTGTAATATTTACACTAATGTGTATATAGGTATTTTTAACCGTTAAATCATTACCAACCAAAAATTTAAAAGGAACACTGTTTTACACCATACGTAGCAATGTAAATGATATAAAACTATCGGTAAGAAGAGGGAATAACAGGCATTTGTAATATTTGTTAAACCCCATATTTTAAGGTCAATACATAAATGTTTAATAATAAATATACTAACAGCTTTCGATTTGAAATTGACTTTATTGTTGTTAATATTACATTAAATATTAGTATATAAGACATATTTGCAGGTCCATGCAGGCGAAGTTTAGTCATAGACTACTTTTACACCACTACATATCTCTACAAGAAAAATTAGTGAAACAAATGAATAATTACACAACAATTGAAAAATATACAATTAGGCTATGTTCCTGCTTATCCAAATGATTTGTTTACAAGAGTAGCACATTCACACGTCTTACTGCTTCGACATACTCGCGATATTGCAAAACGAGTCATTTAATATCTTCCAACCACAAATGCATTAGTTTCAGAATTAATAATATATTGTGTATTTGAACGATAGTATTATCGTTCATCATAAAGTACGAGTCAGAATACAATATGAACAAATAATGAATGTATAGCCTTTGCAAATAATTTTTTGAATTGGGAGCAGGTAGACCACTCACGTAGTAATGGACCAGAATAATGAATATATATGAATTGTGAATGATCATCAGATGAACAGTTGGTAGTACTTGCAGTATTAATTTCTTCTACAGAACACCTGTTGTAATGGCTTATGTGGACATGTTACTAATTTTTTTTGTAGACTGAATATTGATCTAATGGATCATACTTTTCTACATCTTTACTCAAATGACACAATGTGTGGATATTGTACGCAAAACATTCTTTGCCATAAAAATTTCACAATGTTTCACAAAATCTGTAAGAAGTGAATTATTAGCTAATTGGGAACCAAATATTTGAATGTGAGAACTTGGAAATAAGGGTTTGCCATCAATATTGAAACTCGATTTGATTTCTTTATCAGGAAATACGCTATTTAATGAGATGTGCGGCAATAAATTTACTACTCCTAATTGACCAATATCCTTATTTATTGAGTAGTATGAGTTTTTAACAAAGTTTTGCAGTCCAGAGGTCGGATAAATGATATGCAGACACAATTCGCAGCAACTTGGTAGTAGCTGAGTGGGATTTGTTACGATCAGTTACCCAATTGCTTAATGTCATCGATAAATTATTTTCAGAGACATTAAGAGTATGTTCACAATCCTGGTTAAGGCTATTTGGGAAACTAGATTCATCGTTCGACTCACTATTATATACAAACTCTTGTAGTGTCACCGACCTGAAGGCTGACCCAAACGCTCTCTATAAACGGTACACCGGGCTCCATGATCTAACATCTAGTGGCAGTGGCTCGACGACTCCTACGTTGTGTTGTTATAATGTAACCTAAACTCACACTGGGAAGATGGCGTTAAGGCGGGAAGGTTTGAAATAAAACTACAGTATTTTCCTAACTTTACGTTTAATCAAAAGAATAACCACTAAATAGGCCATTCGCATGGAAAAAATGAAATACAAAGCAAACAGTGCCGTACTCAACCTGGGTGATTGGGGAAAGAGCACGGCAGAGAAAACCCCAAACTGCCCTCACACTTCCAACTGCATTTAGCACATCTCGACAAGGACGGGTAACGTACAAGTACCCAGATCACCAACATTGAATTTAATGGGATGTTAACTGTTACCCAGACATACCACACATGACAACTGAAGAAACGTTACTGTAAACCAGCTAGTCTTTTCTGGTAGGTACCGAGGTTAATAACCAATACTACCCAGCTAAAGTTGAAGAGGGGGGACACCAGGAAGATAAAATCAGAGGTTCAATTCAATTACATCACAACAATTATCACAAATGTTAAATACTAGTTAATTATATAGGAACATCGGCTAGATAATAGGATATACAAAACAACAAACAATATAATTAACTTTAAACCGAGATATGAGCGATGCAGTGGAATATGTGGTTAATAAGCTGAAATAAAACAATTACACATGATAAAATGACAAATGAAACATAAAAATATCAAACATTATTAAATAAGTTGACAGCAAATACATGCCAAAATTCTATAGCACAAATACAGTCCCAGAGTCAGACACTAAATGTTTATATAAATGCATGTTAGTTAAATATATGAAACCTAGTAAGCGAACGTTAAAATATATTCATTCTGATAGCATCAGTTAAAACGTACCTTTTAAAATTTAAATACATCCTAGCATTACAAGTTCTAACTAAAAAAAAATACACAACAATTTTGTGGTGAATTCAAGTTCTATCTTAAAACCAAAATAAATATAACATAGAAATATAACACTGTTCATATTCAAACTTGCTTAATAATTTGATTCAATACAATGTCAGTATTTATCATTAATTGTCGTAAAATTACAGTAATTATTATTATTTATTATTCTTACGTACTCGACAGGAATAATCCAATTATAGAGTAACGATACATACAGATATTTTATAATAAATATCTATAGTACTAACTAGAATATTACAACAAGTTAATTAGCATGCTACCTAACTCCTTGTAAGACAGCCCAAAAATATCACACTGGTTTGCTATATTATTGTACAACCTACACATTGTGTATAGTGGTGAATTAATCAAAAGATTTGTCCTAGGGGTTTCTGCTAGATAAAAGGTACTAGGTAACCGAGTGGGGTAAGTCAGAACATATATGCTATAGTACTGCAAAACATGTGAGTTATCTACCTTCCCATGTACTAGTTTATGCAGGTAAAATACGGCGTTTACATTTTCTCTGGATTCCAATGTTTGTAAGTTAAACAATCCCAGTAAGTTCTTTTTTGACATATTCCAGTCATAATGCCCTGTTGATTTATAGTAAAAAAAGTACCTCTGCAATAAGTGCAATGCAATTGTAGTTTCAACTCTAAATCTAAAATCACACTCATTTATACATAAAACAACCGGCATCAAATTCTAAGCCAAAAGCAACAGGTAACACATAAATATTCCCTTCAATGATTAAATAACTAATGGTTTTACAATAAATACCAACATCATATTCAAAACAATGCTCCGACTGTCGACTCGATCGACCGTCTCGACAGATGCACCTTCTGATACTGTAAATTCTGACGTCATGGAATGCATTCAGAAGCCTGCAAGTGATTACTGAGCTACTCTAACAAATACCTTCGAATATCGAAATGTACACTAAAATATTTGTAATAATTATCGACCAATAAGAAATCATTTAGAAACAGTACAGATTACTTCATTCGCCCCTTTGAAAAAGTTTCGAACGAAAATCATGAGGCTGGACATCTTCAGCACTCCTTTAAATAGAAATATATTAGCATGCCCCTTAACGTCAAACCAACAAATAGCTAACTGGGAGTTCTCTATAAAAACCCAGGACACAATATTATACAAACAAGTAGCAAAATAATCCCCATAGGAGGTATTATAAGGAACTTTTTGATGTATTAGAAGATAGTATGAGATACTTTACTCGAGGTTGATACAGTATTTTGCATGGGTGATACGAATGTAGATTTGTTGTATTTTGGTAGTGTGGAAAGTAAATGTGCTTTTGAAGATATAGGGTTTACACAGATGGTCAATCAAGCTACTAGGTGACTCTTAACTCGGCAACATCGATTGACTATAGATTAGAATTGCTTGGTAACAAAGATGTTGTGCAGCTTTTAATATTTGCTTTTATTTGTGGAGAGACTTATCTTGTTGCTTTGCCTGTGCTTGTAACATATAAGCAGGATCAACGCATTTCTTTCCAGCAGGAACATTTTTTTGAATAATCTCTGGCAATATGCAATTTAAATAAAACCGGTCCAATTTTGGAACCATAATAGTTTCCCAAAAGCTAATATTTCTGTATATTTTTTTCACCAACAGTGGATTGTTATCACCGCTGTACACTACAAAGTAACAAACGTCTTTTGTTGAGATGTTCAGTTGCCCTTGAATCTACAACAATAATTATTACAAAATTAGTGCATACACACACGCACACACACACACACACACACACACACACACACACACACACACACACAGTTCGCCCACAAAATGTACTTCATATTTGCATACCTGATAATAATAGTTGTGAATCCTTTTAAGTTTTATTTCGCCATTGACTAGCTGGAGGCATGTTGTCTTATATTTAGCAATTCCTTCAATTAAAGATAAATGTTCTTACGCAATTTTGTACATACACTTAATTTCCATTATGGCATTATTGCCTATAAGTCCTAGAAAAGAATATCTGTATATCTATACTGAAAGCAATGCATACCATCTGGTGTTGCTCCCAAATATCCTCTTGCTAAGTCTACAAATAGGCCACATTCTCTTACCAAAATTTTCTTCTCCATCGAAAATCTTTCCTTGACCATTGGTTCCTTCATTTTACCATATTCTATAGCCCGACTATTGGAAAAGTTTTCATATAGAATAGTTTTGACAAGGACATGGCAAGAGGTATGGTCCAGTCTTTTAACAACTGACCCAAAGTGAGACGCCGTCAGCCTATTTCTTCTATTTAATAAAAAAATTGGATTTTCAAATTGCCCAATTGTTTTACACTGTATTTCTTCCTGCATTGTTATCTGTTAAAAGCAATGATACTTACACAATACATGTTTTTCAAAAATGCTTACCTGCATGGCGTTTAATAATCTTTTTCTTTCTGACTCCATTTCTGTCGATGATAACTCTGCTTGCTCTGCTTTTCGTCCATATGAATTGTTTACAATTTTTGGTAACTTGATCTTTGTTTTTTTCTCGGTCATTTGTGTTACAATATGTCTTCTTGCAGCAATCAACTGCGCTTTATGTGTTTGTTCAGCTAGATACTTTTTAAAATAGTGACCCGGACTTACATTGAGAGCAGTCTTCCATGGTGTAGAATGCCAATCGAAGCCTCTGTCATATCGCAATCCTGTTAGATGTGATCTACTCTCAAAGGATCCTCTTTGGGTAAGATTAAGCCTCTTCCCAGCATTAAATCGTGCTAAGATACCCATAAACAGTTCTGCTCGATTATTTGTTTCAACGTCCAACAACTTATGTGCTTTTTGTACAACTAAATCGAGTACCCCTAAAAAATGACACAATTTAGGATTAATCATTCAAAATCTGTAATAATATACCATTTATATGCAATAACAGACCAGTGGCTTGAATATTTGTGACTTGGCTCTGTGTGCTTTCGCCAACATTGACACAATATGAATCTTTGCAGTTCCGATGATCATTAAAAACATGGTTGGGTGTATTTAAAATATCTTCTTTTAGCACCTCCACATCCCCATTTGCATTACTGTAAATCACACTTTGAACAGAATTTTCCAGCTCTGCAATTATGTTTTTGTCAATTGGTTTCTAGCAGGCAAATTTACACTAGTATCCTTTTGATGCACCTTAATGCTTTTCCATAATTTTTAAAACATGGTTAACACATTCTATTTTTGTACAGCCGTACCATATTCCACATTTCGTCTAATACTAGCAAACACGTTAGAATCTCCATCGGCAATGAAGGTTTTGTATCGAAGTCCATGCATTTCGATTGATGTTTTAAAACCTTCGGTTATTATGTCAGCTTCCATTGCTGATGAACTTTCAGACCAGTTTCGATAACAAATGTGTTTACTTGGAGGAAGTTTTTTGTTGGTGGCTCTAGCACAAATCGAATAATATTTATTACGAACTCCTAAAAACAATAACTTTTTGGTGCGCCTTCCAATGATAGCAGCCTAAAAAATATAAAACATTACTGCAATATTCGAACAACGCAATGGAAATTTTTATATGTAATTATTATATTTGTAAATAGAGTTTTACATCAGTTATATAAATAAATGTATGCAAAGCAAATAATTTATTTATCCAAGAATCTATCTACAAAAATTAAAGTCAATATTTGAGCACACATTTTCAAAATCGAATGAAATATATAATTAATTTTGTCCATTACTTCCACAAGTATAAGAATTTAAAATATACTCACTTCCAAGCTCAAATACACCCACACTAAATAAAGCTCTAAATGTTTGTTTATAATAATAACGAAATGTCACTCTATGAACAATAAACTACACATTCAAAAATAACAATTAGCGAATACCATATGTACATAAATGAAATAATACAATAAATACTATACAAATTTGTTTCGGAAAACGACCTTGGCTATTATTAGAATGCACTATGTACCTGACGCTTTGCTTGCATTCGAGTTTGCCGAAGGTCATTTACGACAAATACTTCCAGGAATGAGAATTGAAAAAATAGCATCCTGCCGTATTTACTAAAGTTAAAATAAAGTAGTTCCCTCTATCATGCAAAAGCTATACCACAAAGGCGGCTATTTTAAAATTAGTTCGTGTTATGAAAATAGAGGGATGGTATCGCGCCCTTAAAAACGACTCTAGTCCGATAGATTAGAATGCCATATAGAAACAAACACAAGTAACGTTTTCAAATTTTGAGAATTATAGAATTTTGAGTGCGGTACTTCACAGAGCCTCTGCGAAATATCTGCTTCATTTTTCTAGGCTAAATCGGTAGATAAGAACGTTTTGAGTTTGGTTCTATCGTATAAGAATATTCGCAATTGTACTATCGGGATTTCTATAATCGATTTATTTTTGTACATGAGAGCAAGAGTACAAAAGCTACATTTATGTCTTTGCGGCACATTTTTGAATATTTCTCTTCGTGTATGTAAACATAAAAAGCATACACTTATTACAAGATTTAAAGCAGAAATTAAGATGTTCATTCTGTTAACAGTTGAAGTTGAGTGAACATGGGTCTTTGACATAACTCACTTTTCCTTAGAAGGGACCACGATGTATTTTGCCTCTATTATGAATATTTTATATATACGCCATTCGAAAATTCGCCTGACAATTTATACGATCCTAGATTTGCGAGGTTTCGCGCCAAATTATTCTACGTCGGGCACAAAAGTACATTTTTTACGTCTGAGACACATCGTTGGTTAGTGCGAGATTCCATCCAAAGTCGGCGCCGAGGTACGTTTTCTAACATTGGCGCCACCACTCAAATGCCCACACGAACATATAGGCTAACACACATATTTGTATTCTAAATAGCAACTGGATTCTTGATACAATAATATTTCTGACCTTTTTATATACATATGTAGATAGAAATCTGGCGGAAAACATACCCTTTCCTAATGAAGGACATCGTAACAGACGGACGGATTGTATTAATTAAGACGCTCTCTGGCTAGAGTAAAATAACACGATATGGGAAGCAAATTTATTGCGTACGGGATATATAATATGATGACTTTTATGGCAACACTACCCCTAACGTCTATACCATTTATCAGAGGACAAACTGAAACACTCAATGCGTTTCAGAATCAAGTAATCACAAAATTGGTTGAGAAGGGAGATTTCTTTCTTACGCATAATCGTGTCATATTCTATCCTCGACGAGATGTAATATACACTACGATCTTCGTGACGTCTTTTTCAGGAAACATGCACTTTATTAAAGAAAGAACAATAAAGAGCTTTTTTTCTAACAGTGTACTATCTGCTTTCGCATCTTAGGAAAGTGTATGTATTACATTCAGTCTTTATGGTAGGAAATAAAACTGATTGCTATCTTAATAAAGGACCAATCTTGTAAACCACTCAACAGTACTTTGTCATTTAAGTTTTTATATTTGGCGGAAGATTATTCGTTTAACACACCGTATAAAGTTTTGTAATTTTAAAAATAGCGAGATGTACTCGTTACGGAGAACGTAAATCTGTTTATTCCAAATGAAGAAAACGGTTGACGAATAATGTAAACTAACGGCAACAGTATCTCACGTTATTAGGACAATAATCGAAAAATAGCACCAAATTAGAAATCAAATAGAACTCTTGGACAATAGATAGGGTGATGAAAGCAGTGGTTGTATCTGCTATCAAGTACTGAAACAATAACGCTACCTAAATTAAAGTAAACATTCTTATTTCTTTCCAAGTACTCCACATTACACCAACGAAGAAAAATTCCAAAACGTAATTCTAATTGAAATTTTTACATAATAACCAGAACTATTGTACGTAATATCACGCCTCGGCTGTCTATTGTAACAGGGCGGCTCCGTGGCGTAGTGGTATGTGTGTGACTACTACGCCCAAGGTCCCGTGTTCGAATCCCGACACGGTCCGCTTGAAAAATGTTAGGCGAGCATTTTTCACAAAAATACACCCTCGTTCGGATGAGAGGTAAAATGGAGGTCCCGTGTGTGAGTGTTGTCACGCACGTTAAAGATCCCTACCTTGCTTGGAACAGCAAGGGTTCGGCAAAATTCCAAATTTTCCAGGTAAAAAAAACTCGCTTCCTGGCCAATGTAGTACCTTCGGGTGGAGCATTGGAAAATCACATGTAATGTCTATTGTAACATTTTGGTGCAGCGAAATTAGCGATCAGCGATGTTCAAGTCTGTTCTGAATGGACCTGCACCTTAAAGAACTTCTAGATTACTAGAAAGGGTGGAACGGGTTGAAAGTTCCGGTGATCTAAATAGCCGAACTACAGGTTTAACCAAACTACTGGGGTCTTTAGTGAATTACCTCGAAAGAGGGCAGCAGCTCTTTCGGTACTTAGAGTGGCAGAGACAGTAAGGGTCGGTATGCCATTCTAAAACCACTACTGCGATATGGAAAGCAACAGGAAACCACCACATTACCTCCCAAGTACGCAGAGTACTTAAATTGTTACATCCTCTGCGGTAGAAAATTTCGGAGTTAAAATAGTCCTCCATGCGGATCTCCGGGAGGGGACTACTTCGGAGGATGTAATCGGAAGGTTTAGAAAAAGAGTCGGGAACATTCTGCGAGTCGAAACGTGGAATGTCAGAAGTATGGAGCACGTAAGTAAGCTAGAGAACTTGAAAATTGAAATAGATACATTAGCATTAGATATAGTGGGGATCAGCGAAGTTCGGTGGCCAAAGATGAAGGATTTTTAGAGTGGAGACTTTAGAGACGCCCAGGATCAGAGAAAGAAAATTCGAGTGTGGGGATAGTTTTGGGAAAAAGGACAAGACACTGTGTATAAAACTACCTACAAAATAACGAAAGCGTATTAATGATTAAATTAGCATCTAAACCGGTAAATACAGTAATAATACAAGCCCACATCTAGCTACACCGAGGAAGAAGTAGAAGCGATCTACAAAGATATCGAAGACATACTAAGATACGTAAAAGGACGTGAAAATTTATTAAATACGGGGATTTTAACGCAGTGGTAGGTGAGGGTAGGAAAGGAGCGGTAGTTTATTTGGTTTAGGTACGAGAACCCACAGAGGAAATAGGTTGGTAGAATTTTGCGATAAAAACAATTTAACCGTCACAAACGCATTATTTCAACATCGTCCTAGAATAAGATAGACGTGGAAGATGCCAGGAGATATACGAAGATATCAAATAGATTACATTATTGTTAGACAACGGTTTAGGAATCAAGTAAAACACTGTAAGAACTACCCAGAAGCAGATATAGACACTGACCACAACATCGTAATTATGAAAGCCGCTCTTAAATTTAAAAATTTGAGAAAAAGAAACGGAAGAAGGTACTCTGACTTTGAGAAGCTAAAAAATAAAGATGTCCACGAACGATTTGAAAAAAAATCAAATGAATAGCTGAAAGATATCGGGAAAATTTGTTATAATAGGGAAGTAGAAACAGAATGGAATTCCGGGGTATACACAAAAAGAAAATAAGAAACCATAGATAAAAAAGGATATCCTGAATTTAATAGAAGAAAAACGAAAATACAAAAGCAGACAGGACAATGCTGGAAACAGAGATACAGAGCCATAAAACTGGAAATTATTCGCAAATGCGGGAAAGCTAAAGAGCCATATATTGATGAAAAGTGCAAAGAGGTAGAAACTAAGATGAAAATAGGAAAGACCAACAAAGCATAGAAACTAATGAGAAAGACTCTAAGATATATAAAACCGTATAGCAAAAATATTAGAGGTGCGGAAAAAGTCATGTAGAGAAAGTGGTTATATGGCAAGAATATATCCAGAATTTACATGCAGGAGAGGAACTATCAGCACTAGAATAGGAATCGGACATTGAAAACGATAACATGGGATATCCTATACTAAGAGAGATGAGTTTGAATTAGCATTAAAAGGCTTGAAAATGGTAAGACACCGGGTATAGATAGGATGCAAGCAAAAACTCTAAAGGCCGCTGGACAAACAGTAACAGAACGTTTCTAACAACCTATAAGCTATGTGTATGAGACAGGCGAGATACCCAAAACTTTTCAACGTAACATTATAGTCACTATACCAAAAAGGAAAGGCGTGGACAGATGTGAAAATTTTCGAACAATAAGTTTGCCAGCACACGTGTCAAGAATATTAACTAAAATTGTACAAAGACTGATGGAAAAACAGTCCAAAGAAGTACTAGGGGAAGATCAATTTGAGTTTAGGCAAAACAGGAGAACACTGAAGGCTATTCTAACTCTGTGGGTGATAATGGAGAAGGCGATAGAAAAAGGAAAAGCGTGCGTATAGAGGATGTAGATCTGGAAAAAGCCTTTGACACTGTAAATTGGAAAAAAATGTTCGAAGTACTTAAAAAGATTGGAATGAGTTTTAGGGATAAACAAATAGTAAATAGCTTATACAAAGAACAAAGAGCTATAATAAAATTGGAGCAGGAAGTAGAGAAGTAAATATTAGCAAAGGAGTACCACAGGGATGCGCCCTATCCTCGTTAATTTTTAACTTGTACATTGAAGAGGCAATGAATACTGTCAAATGCAGGAAGACATTTAAAATTATTATGCGGGGACAAAAGATTGATATGTTTAGATTTTCAGATACAGCGGTGTTAGCATCTAGCTAGGATGAGTTAGAAGCATCTCTTAATGAAATGGAAACAGTTCTAACAGAGAGTTACGGTGTGAAAATTAACACAAATAAAACTAAGGTACTAGTATAAAAAGGAGGGGAAAATACGTAACAACTAGAACACAAATAGAAAGACAAATAGGTAAACAAATATCGCAAGATTGGAAAAGCGCAAATGATATAAAACAAAAATTAGCACAAGGTAGTGCAACATTTAATAAGAATAAGCAATTGCTGTGTTCAAAAACAACAAACAGAAACAAGGAAAAGATTGCTAAAAACATATGTGGAGCACAGCACTGTACAGCTGTGAAACTTGGACAGTAGGAGAAGCGGACAGGAAAAAGCCTTTGAAATGTGGTGCTACAGACGTATGATGAAGATATCATGGACAGACAAAGTTAAGAATAAAGATGTTCTAGAAATAGTAGGGGAAGAAAGAAATGCGAGGAAAACATTAAAAAATTGGAGAAATAGGATTATAGGTCACATACTAAGGCATGAGGTAATATTGCGGAATATATTAGAAGCAGAGATAGGAAAAAGAAGAGGTAGGTAGACCTAGGATAGACTATTGTTTGTTTGTTTGTTTGTTTATTTATTGTTGTACACTATTTCTGGGCCAAAGGCCTAACCTAGTGAATATGAACAGACGTTTTACAAATGACATAAATTACAATAGATTTGCAATATGTATCAATTTTCGATGTAGTACGTTGTTGATAATATTGATTTTCTTTTCCTTATCGCCGAGTTTATCTTGGGCTGTTGGCAGAGAAGTTGGTGCACAGTGTAGTGTTGTGGAGGTAGGAATATTGGTGTGGAGGGGATACTATTATTGGACCGGGGGTTTCGTGAATAGGATTTCATTTAAAAAATGATCAAATTGGGAGGGATAGTTAGCTGGGAGAAAGTTGATGCTAGGTAGTGGAGTAAAGGGATCAAGTTGGATCGCGTGCTTTATTTCGGTTTCGTGAGGAATGAAGTTGGGGCATAAGTATATTAAGTGGTGGGAAGTTTCAGTAATGTTTTGGTTTGAGTAGAGACAGTAAGGTGAGGGACGGACTTAGTTGGAAGGAGTGTAATTTTTGTCGGAATTTGCCGTGTGCAGTCAGGAATTGAATAGTGAATCGGTTGGAGTATGAGATATGTTCGGGGATGTTCGTTATATCTGGGAAAATATCGTGTGTGTGTGTTTACCTGTGACTTCGTTGTTCCATTGGTCTTGTCAGCTGTGCTTTAGAGATTCAGTAATTAGGTTGTTTATGCTTGTCATCGTCATTGTTTCGTATTCTGTGGGTTGTAGGGTGCGGTCATGTAATTGTATTAGTCTTTTTTTCATTAGGTTCCGAAGTTGTACTTTGAAGCGAAGCAGGATGTTTAGGGGTGGTTGTTTCAAAATTGTGTATAGTACTGAGGTGGGGGATGTTGTGAAGGTTCTTGTGGAAAATAGTGGGAAAGGTTTTATGATTGATTTAAGGTTTCTGCGGAATGAGGTGTTTTAAGAGGATACCAGAAGTCTATTACGTAACTTAGGATGGGAATTATAATTTGTTGTAGGATTAGTTTACGAGTGGGGCGAGTCAGTTCAATGGCTTTTGGTAGGGAATGGTGTATATTATTAAGGATTGCTTTGGTTTTGGATCGGAGATATGGTAGATGACCGTGCATTTTAAGTCTTGTTTCGATTTTGATTTCAAGGTACGTGGTCTATTCGAATAAGGTTAAAGATGTATTAAATATGTGGATAGTGGGGGCGCGCTGAAGATGTCCTTTAAGTAATAGGATTTTGAATTTAGCGGGAGATAGGGGTTGTTTGTTTAGTAAGGGCCAGGATTCGATTTTTTTATCAGGAGGCGGGCGGTGTTTTCTTAGAATATACAGGAGTTTCCATGTACGAGGTAGGTTAGGTCATCAGCATAGGCGAAGGTAGAAATATTAGGGATATCAAGGTCTAAGAGGGGGTTTATAGAAAGGTTTCATAGCATAGATGAGAGGATCGATCCTTGCGAACAGCCCTGGGATAGGGGTTTGGTGATGGAAAGTTAGTTTGCGTTTAGGTTTGCAGAACCTGAGTGTAGGTAGGATTTTAGGATTTTCTATATATTTCGAGGAAAGTTGACTTTTTTAATTTGTGAGAGGACATTGGGCCACAATAAAAGATCAAAGACAGATAGGAAGTCAAGGAAAATTGCTATTACATATTTGGAGGGAGTTGTCTGGACGGTGGTGAGTAGTGATCGAATGGTGTTTTCGGCACTATGTCCGGGACGGAATCCATGTTGGTTTACAGAATGCCGGGAGTGTTTATCTATATGGGAATTGATCTTCTGGATAAGGATACGTTCTAGGATTTTACCAATTGTGGAAAGAAGTGCTATGGGACAGTAGGATTTAGGGTCTTCAGGGGGTTTGTTGGGTTTTAATATGAGGATAATAGACGCTTTTTTAAGGATATTCGGAAAAGTACCCGATTTAAGAAATTTACGGATACGTTAGATCATGGAATCTTTAATGATGCCAAGATTTTTTATTATAAGGTTGGAGATTTGATCTGGGCCGGGGGCTTTGATAGGGTCAAAGTTTTTTATTATTGAGTCTAATGAGTCTATATCTAAGCCATAATCTGGTGTGTTGTATGGTGGTGTATTTGCGTATTGTATTGTTGTTGTTCAGTATGTGCATAAGGGATGGTAAAGGGAATTACTGTATCCAGGAGTATAGTTAGGGTATCAAGAAATGAGAGGTCAGTTGGTTCAATGGAGTGGAAAGTATATAGTTAAGGGATGATTTTATTAGTTTACGGTATGTCTTACAGGGATCATTCGTGCGTTGATTGATTATAGTCATGTAGTGTTGTTTTTGGTATTTGTTATCAGTGCTTTGTACTCGGTCCTTGCTGTTTTGAACAAGTGTGTAAGTACGTCACGTTGTTGTGCTGTCTGCGTTTGGCGTTCTGAAGTTGGTGTCGTACTTTGCTCAGTCTTCGTCTTTTAGAGTCAAGTTCTAATGTCCACCATGTGTTTGTTTTCTGTGTGTAGTATTTGTATGGGATGGTGTCTTTAGCTGCATTATGTATGTTCGTGATAATAGTGGTGGGGTCAGTATTTTGTATGTGCTTGATGAGAAGATGGAGGTATTTTTATTGAGGTTGGTTAGCAATTGCTGCCAGTTGGCTTTACGGGTATTGTAGGATGGGGTTTTGTAAGAGGTTCGTGGTGGAAGGTTTGCTAGTATTTTGAAAGTTATAGGATTGTGATCAATGGTTTGACTTAAGTAGGATATTTTCCAAGTGGAGATGATATTGGCGGCGAATGGGGTGGCGAGTAATACATCAATATTGAATTGGTGGTTAAAGGATTCCCATGTTGGGATATGGGAGGGGTTGTTTAGGATTTGTAAGTTATGCTGAAGGATAAGGTCTTCAAGAAGGGAGCCTCGTTTGTCAGTGGTGTCGTTATGCCATAGGGTTGATCGTGCATTGGCGTCTGTGCATATAATTGTGGGTCGGTGTCCTATAACGTTAAGTACATTAGCTATTTGCTGTAAGTGAATGTTGATGTCATGTCCGTATTGAACGTAGGAGGAGATTAGATATAGGGTGCCAGATTTCCAATGAAGTTCTATTGTTGTAGTTTGGTATGTGGAAAGGGATGGTATGTAGGAGGCATCTATTGTAGGGTCTGTGATGATAATGGCGGAAGTGATGTTAGGGTCAGTTGGGGTAGGATGGTTGTATAATCTAGCGTATGCTGGAAGTGATGGGATTTTATTATTGATAAGGTGGGGTTCTTGTAATAGGACAATGAAGATGTGATTTTCAGGAAGTGTTTTAATAAATTCCAGGGTAGATGCTCGGGAATGTAGGAGGTTAACTTGTACTGCATGAAGGGAAAGTTGGTTATTGGAAGAGTCTAGAGTCCGTTTTTTTTGTAGGGGTTTAAAGTCTATAATCAATACGTCTCAAGTGCTTGTTTGTATATGGGGCATTCGAGGTTAGTCACCATGTGGTCGTGTGATTTGTTAATGCGTAAGCAGTTCGTACATGTCGGGGAGGCTGTCGTAGGTCGGGTGCAGTCTCTTATGGTATGAGGTCCTGCGCACCTTCCACAGGATACTTGGGAGCGGCAGACTTTCGCCGAGTGGCCGAATTTTTGACAATTTTAACACCTGGTGACGGACACTAGGTCTCGCATGCGGCAGGCCTTGTATCCTATGAAGAGGTGCGTATTGTTGGTCGGTAATGTTTTAAGTCGGGGGAAAACGTTTATTATTAAATTGCCTGTCTTTGGTCTACGTACTGCAACTGAGATTTCTTGTGAATATATGTCTTCAGGTATGAGGTTATGTAGGAAGCTTTGGGTGTAAATGTAGTTTATTGCGTCCATGTTTGAAGTTTCCTTGTCGAAGTCAAAGATGATTAACTGGGGTTGTTTAGGGGCTGTGGGCTTTAGGTTGTGATTAATTTTATATCGGAGGGCTTATCGGTAAGGATGGTGACTGCGGATTTAGTGGGTCGGATATTTCTCATATTGAGGTTTGGAAAGGACGGCTGTAAGTTTGTTTTTATAATTTTTAATAAGGCAGAGGGGGTCGTATGGGTTGTGAGTAGTTTTAATGTGATTAGTTTGGAAGGTGGTCTTGTTGAGGGTGCGTGTAAGGAAGTTGGTTTGTGTAAGGTTGCTGTTGCGTAAGTAATGGCTGTGTTGATTGATGTGAATGGTTGTGTGTCTGTGGAGGAGGGTTGGCGTGGCCTTATCTGAAGGATATTCTCTATATTCTTCGCTGTCGATTGTAACTTAGTGGTCGTAATCTCGTTCTGGTAGACGACTTCATTAGCGATAAGGCCTATTTCTTCAAACTTAGCTATAAGGTACGTCGCGTTCGGTTTACTTATCTTGTTGCCATCTTTCAGTACAAGCTCACTGATATCAGTTTTGATGTCGCTTATTAGGCGCATAATCGGGACAGTCAGATGTTCAAATGCAGAATCATCTTCTTCTCTCGGTCTCTTAAATTTTTGTGGTGTTCGAGCTCGCGGACGAAGCTCGCGAACGTTGTGGTGGAGAGTGCAGCATGACGAAGCTCTTTATGCAGGGTTCAGCGCCTCTACTGATGGTGGCGGTGGTAGTGCTAGTGGTGACGGAATTATTAAGTTGCTTGATGTGATACTAGTATGTGCTGTTAGCCTTGTTTGCTAATCCGATTTATCGTTATCTATGGACATGCGATGTTCAAGCTGTTGTTTGTTATCGTTTTAGTGCCCAGATATTCGTAAATTTGAAGTTGGTTTATTTAAAATACCCGTTTCCAAGTCTAATTTCTGCTAGATACTGCTGATTTTGGAATTGTAACTATATCAAGATGACTAAACATGCTCATATTATGTACCGCACGTATAAAGTTCTATTTTTAATGGTCTTTTAGCACTTTACTTATGTTTGATTTGAGAATTAATGTTCTAAAGATAGAAAATATAAATATACCCGCAAGATTCCCTCGCACTATTATTTATCGAGTCTTATGCTTATAGAATATATTATTATATCACTAAAACTCCTAACTTCTAACTTCGATATTTAGTTAATTAAATATGTGGGGCGATTTAAAACGCCTTGCTCGTTCGACGATAAAGGTTAGACTATTGCACACAGATAGTCAAAGAAATAGGCTGTAGAAATTTCAGGGAACTCTGTAGGCTAGCTCAGAATAGAAATCTATTGAAGTACGCTTCCAACCAGTTTCAAGACGGAAAACCCCAGGGACAAAGAAATAATTCTACTTAAACTTGATGATTATAATAAGCAACTCCAAGTGTTGGTTTTGAAATATTCTCAACTACTATTAATTGTGTGAAAGAATTTCCCGGAAAACTATTAATTCGGCAAGTATCTGTATTCGGCAAATGTTCAAGTGTTGGGGGATCTTGGTTGCCGCAGGCTACTTAACCCTTTACATACCACTGAATTTCGGTGAAATAGGGTATATATTTACAAAACAACAAAAGGAAAACCTAACTGTATCTAACAAGAAAGAGCAGCGGCTATGTTCGAAGACAACAAACAGAAACAAGGACAAAAGTGTTGGAAGCATATGTGTAGAGAACAACACTGTACACCTAAGAAATAAGGGACAGTACGAGAAGCAGACAGGAAGAGGAAGATGCCTTTTAGAATGTTATGTCTCAGATGTACGATTATGATAGCATGGGCAGATAAAATTAATAACAAAGAGGTTATGGAAATAGTAGGGGAATAAAGATATTTGTAGATAAACAAAAATAAAAGGAGAAATAGCCTAAGGCCTGGATACGATTTTTGGGGAATAGTGTGGGCTATATTACAAGCCGATATAGGAAAAAAAAGAGGTAGAAGTAAACATAAATCAGAATATTGCACGCAAATTGTGAAAGATGCAGACTGGAAATTTCAGGGAAATGTGTAGGCTAGCTCAAAATAGGAAACAATGGAGGTACGCATCTAGCCAGTTCCAGGACTGAAGACTTAATGATGTTCAAGTTTCAAACTATCCCTTGAGCAACTAAACTTTCTCTAGTGCTCTGTATTTAATACCGTTGTGCAATTTTATTTCGCAAACTGTGCTTTTCAGTTTTAGTAACGATATTTTACGACATGGTCGAGCATTGCTAAAGATTGCTTCTTATCAGTTTGTTTTTTATAGAATTTGGCGTTAAATTACCTCTCGTGACCTCTTTATCACATTACGAGAAGTCATTTAACGCCAAATTCTATGTGAAATTACCACCCAATGAGAAGAAAACTGGAAAAATTGAAATTTCTCAATATTTAATTTCTCTACCCTGTGTATAAATAAGAGTATTTCATTACCATTAAATTGCAAAGCCATTCATTTCACTCGCATTTTTACATAAAATAAAAAGAAACTTTTATTATGTGATTAAATCCCGGGTGTTTGATTTATTGTAGAGTGTGAAAAGATCGTAAACTTAAAAAGCCAAACTTTAAGCCGTGTGTGTAAATAATTCTTGGGAAATACATTAAAACTAGCTTTTATTTTAAAATGTAAATACGAAAACCATTAATTTTCTTTACTTGAAAGCGATATCTATTTATTTCAAAGCAGAAGAACGAAGCGCTCATTAATAAATTTTCCGTCTGCATACGATTTTGTAAACTGAAAAGAGGTTGCATGCACTTTTAAAAATACCATCTAGATTTTCTTGTATAAATAATCATTAGAACACGTTTATATACCGTAGAGCAAATCTTATTGCCTTTGCAAAGCATAAAGAACGCAATTGTGAGATTTAATTAATTATGTCATTAATTTCCGTGTGTAGATATAACATTTAAATTAATTTTAAGAGTTCTAAACAAAACATTAGTTCGAGAATCTTCTTTATTCATAAACAAATACGTCACTTTTACTAAGAAATGTTTTTAAAAGACATTAATAAGTTGAATAAACGCCCCAATTCAAGGGACACGCGACTAAGCCATAAAAGTTAAATATGAAAGATTTAATTGCTCTTGATATTACAATAAGAAGGAAGAAGCCATCACATTAACTTCGTGTGCTAGAAAAGGATAGGTGACGCTTTGGGAGAATCAAAACATAACAAACCGCGAAAGTTTGACCCTAATTAGATCATTAAACGTCGGTATCCTCGTAAAGATTACATCACCCGAGTGTTATGTTTCAAAAAGGACCAGGAAAAATTTCGAACATGACGTTGGAGATTATTTTGTATATAAACGAATTAACGAATTTTATGAGATTGACGTTCAGAATTAATTCCTTTTACGACTTTGAACATGTAAGAGTTGCACGCTTTAAATTACTCCACGACATGAAGCTCTACGTTGCGAGCAATTTCAAATCTATTTGTTCAGCGTTCCACAAGTAACATAAAAATTAGCAAACGTAATTATTTGAAGATTTATTACAACAATATGAATAATCTTGATAGAACTGATCATTTTAATCAATTAACAACAAATGCATTTTTGTAAACTGTTATTATAACGTCAATTTGAACTAGGAAGTATTTAATGCCGTTAATTACGATGGAGATGAGATTTGCATAAGCGCTCTTTAACAATATTTATAGCAAGCATAAAAGTTTGATTTTTGTTAGTAACCTATAACGTTTATATATTAGGAACTTAAATTAGTTCAAGTTCTCTATTTTATTATTTGTGAATGGAATAATTCCCAGCAAATTTTGAGGTCAGAGTTCGAAGCATTTTGACCTTTACTAAATTATCTGTGCATCGTCATTCTCCAATCACACTCACAAGCGGGTAATAAAGGATCGGCGAATTATCCACATATAAATTAAAAAGGATTTTGTACTTCACACAGGAGATATTTGACTTTTTGTACTTGTTAACAAAGATTAGTAGGTAAGGATTATTATTAAGTAACCTTTAGGAATAATTTTCTGTATGAGCTTAAGCTGTAAATTGTTTTATAAATGCAATAGGATATTTTGTATGACAGAAAAATGTTTTAAATGTAAAGATGTTTCTTGAGATTTCTGTTTTATTTCATAAATTGTTCGTTGGGCTAGTCGGGTAAAGAAAAGGAACAGTGAGGTAAGATAGTGGTTTTATAATTTCCTATTGCATCCTCGTTACTACAATTCGCGGCACCTTAGTCACAGCAAATCAGCAGCGACCTCATTACGCGGGTGTGTATTGTATTGTGAAGATGCCCGACGTTGGGCGTTAGTAAATGTTGCTGTAAATTGTAGTTGATGAATTAAAAGTATTGCCCTAATTACTTTACTAGCTTAGTTTAAATGAATCGACAACAATCAAACTTATAATGGCATTAAATACTCTTGAACAAACAACCTTTTAAATAACAATTGCCACAGTCGAATCTCACATGTTTCGTGTTAGCTGAGGATCTCATCGTGGCTAAAGCTTTCGCAAATGCTTAGCATTTTACCGTTCCAGCTGTTTGTTCTTTCTCTTTACAAAGTACGCAGCACTAAGTCTTTGTACATGCTTTTGCTACATGATCGTCTTTGCCGCATCTATGGGATGCTGTCGATCAGCCTGGTTTTTTGCAGGCGGCCACTACATGACCGTGTGTTTCTCGGTAGCGATACACGCTTTCCAATACTACCCTGAACTAGCATCATCCTAAACTCGCTTTTCATTAGCTCAGCCACATCTCCTTTGCTGAGTGTCAGGGTTATGGCCATCGTATCGTTATTGTTCAGTCGTTTTTCACCTAGTCTAAATGTCTTGTCCTTCACGCCCCCAATATTTTTTTCGATGGTGAAGACTATTTCCCGCCTTTCGGTAGCGGACTCAATGCCCCTTATGTGCATAACCTAGGTTTCATTCCTCTGGGAGGCCCTCTTTATTAGTATAGTGTTGTCATTATTATTTATTAGTGCTTCGATCTTGCTTATGACCTCGCCTTTTTTTCAATTTTTATAATAAGTTTACCGTATCTGGTTTTGCTTATGTTTTTGATTGCCGTAACGGTCGTATCCTTTTTTAAAAAATCCTTAACCTCCTTAAGTACCCATGTGTAAGCCGTAACAGTTTTTCGAGCACCAAGGCGTAGGTATCTCTTTCTGCCTTTTTATTTCCCTTTGCCCTTTGTAGTCTCTTGTACGAAGTGGTATACACTGTCACGTCTGCTTTATTACTGTGGTAGACCACATTCATACATTGGTTAGATTAGAGAAGGTTCGGCGACATTTTAAATTTCCCTGTAAAAAGTTTGCCTCATGACCAACGTTGTATCTTCGAGTGGAGACATTGGATACTTCAAATATAAAACATCCAGACCAACGAAGATGCTGACTTGTTAATCAGGATGTAGATGTCTCTTTCTAGAGCCTGGACCATGCATATGCCGAGCGAGAGAATTTGTGGATTTTGAATTAAAATTTTGAACACAAAAGAAGTAGAAAAGAGAGTGGAAACACAGATAGGGAAACAGTTGTGTTAATGAGCGTTTTCACCAACTACGGAAGGTTATGGAAACACCTTACTCTTTGGAGATTGAAGGAAATCGTAAGAGCCCGATGTACGAAAGACATAACGACTGAAGAAAACTATGGCTCACTATGTATGCGAGGGGTGTATGAGGTTAAGGTCGATAGTAAGTCGGATACTTTCCAGTGGGAGGGCAAAACAGTGAAGATACCTTAAGATAAAGTGGTGAAAACTAAGAGGGGTACGAGCGCTAGTAAAAAGGGCCTAATTACTTGATGCTTGCAGTTCCATCTTATTTATTCATCATCATTAGGTCTTTAGTCCTGGAACTGGTTAGACGCGTACCCTCGTTGTTTCCTATTCTGAACTAACCTACACATTTCCCTGAAATTTGCAGTCTGCATCTATCACTGTCTGATCTAGGTCTATATCTACCTTCTTTTTCCTATCTTTGCTTGTACTATATCCCATACTATTCCCCAAAAATGCCTTAAAACGAATTCTGCTCTTCTATTTCTCCTATTTTTTCCACAGATATCCTTGTTCCCCTACTCTTTTTATAACCTTTTTGTTGTTAACTTTGTCTGTCCATGCTACCATCCTAATACACCTTAAGCATAGCATTCCAAAAGGCTGCTGTCGTTTTTTTGTCTGCTTTTGTTACTGCTCGTATTTCATAGGTATACTGTGCTGTGCTCCACACATATGCTTTCAACAATTTTCTTCTTGTATCTATGTTTGTTGTCTTTCATCATAGGCGCTGTTCATTCTTGTTAGATGCAGTTCGGTCCCCTTTTATTGTTTTACAACTATATATTTTATTTCCCAGACATTCAGTGGTTGTGAAGCAGCCTGTGGCTGCCAAGTCCCTCCAGCACTTGAACATTTGCCGATTTAATATTTTTTTCAATATATCTTTTCGCAAAGTCAACATTAGTTGCAGATATTTCAAAACCAACACCTGTAGTTGTTTATAATAATCTTCAAATTTATCTGCGCTTATTTTTCGTCATTAGGTTTTCTGTCTCAAAACTGGTTGGGCACGTACCTGCACTTATTTATATTCTAAGCTAGCCTACATAGTTCCTGAAATTCTCACACAGCCTATATATAATTCAGTTCCCCTTCTATTGTTTTATAATTTTATGCCCTATTTCACCGAGATGCAGTGAGGGGGGTTAAGCAGCCTGTGACTGCAAAGATTCCCCAGCACTTAGAGATTTGCTGAATTAATAATTTTCTAGTAAATCCTTACACACAATTAACATTATTCGTGAATATTGCTCAACTAATACTTGTAGCTGCTTATGATAATCATCATGTTACTTTTTTCATTCATTAGTTTCTCCATCTTGGGACTGGTTGGATGCGTACCTCCATTGATTTTTATTCTGAGTTAGCCTACACATTTCCCTTAAATTCCTACAGACATCTTTCACTATATGTGTGCTGTAGTCTAACCTAGGTCTATCTCTACTTTTCTTTTTCCATTCTTTGCTTCTAATATATTCCGCACTATTCCCCTCATGCAGTAGTATGTGGCTTATCATTCTATCTCTCCTATTTTTTACCGTTTTCCATTTATTTCTTTCTTCTCCTACCATTTTTAGTACCTCTTCGTTCTTAACTTTGTCTGTCCATGATATCTTCATCATACGTCTGTAGCACCACATTTCAAAGGTTTCTATCTTTTTCTTGCCCGCTTCTTCTACTGTCTAGGCTTCACAGCCGTACAGCGCTGTGCTCCACACATATGTTTTAAGCAATCTTTTTCTTGTTTCTACGTTTGTTGTCTTTGAACACAGTAGTTGCTTTTTCTTGTTAAATATAGCACGACCTTGTGCTAATCTTTGTTTTATATCTTTTGTACTTTTCCCATCTTGCGTTATTTGGCTTCCTAGGTAGCAGAAAACTTTAACCTCTTGTAAGTTCTTATTACCTATTTGTATTCTTGTCTTTGATTGATTTTCCCCTGGCCTTTGCATACTAGTACTAGTTTTATTTTTGTTAATTTTCATACCGTATCTCTCTGTTAGAACCGTTTCCATTTCAATAAAAGGAGCTTTCTTCCTTGCTAGATGCTAATACCTCTATATCATCTGCAAATCTAAGCATATCAATTTTTTGTCCCTGCATAGTAATTCCAAATGTCTTCCTGCATTTGACAGTATTCATTGCCCCTTCAATGTACTAGTTAAAAATTAATGGGGATAGGGCACATCCTGTCTCAGCCCTTTCCTAATGTTTACTTCTCTACGCTCCTGCTTCAATTTTATTACTGCTGTTTACTTTTTGTATAAGCTATGTACTATTCGTCTATCCCTAAAACTTATTCCAATCTTTTTTTCCATTTTACATTCTCGAATGCTTTTTCCAAATCTACAAACCCTATATACACGCTTTCCCCTTTTACTATTGTTTTCTCCATTATCATTCTCAGAGCTAAAATTGCCTCCCGTGTTCCCCTGTTTCGCCTAAACCCAAACTGATCTTCTCCTAGTATTTCTTCAGCTCGTTTTTCCATTTCTCTTTGTACAATTCTAGTGTATTTTTAATACGTGTGCTGTCAAACTTATTGTTCGAAAATTTTCACATCTATCCGCGGCTTTCTCTTTTGAAATAGTTACTACAATGATACGTTTGAAATCTTTGGGTATATTACCTGTCCCGTACATATAGCTTACAAGTTGGAAGGGACGTTCTGTTACTGCTTGTCCAGCGGCTTTTAGAGTTTCTGATTGCACCTTATCTGTACCCGGCGCCTTATCACTTTTCAGACTCTTTAATGATAATTCAAACTCATCTCGAGGTATAGGATATCCCAAGTCATCATTTTCAATGCCTGATTCGTGTTCTAATGTTGTTAGTTCCTCTCCTGCATATAAATTCCCTATATATTCTTGCCATCTACCCACTTTCTCTACATTTTCTCATAATGACGTTTCCTTCCGCGTCCCTTATATTTTTGCTATACTGTTTTATATCCCTAAAATTGATTCTAATTAGTTCGTATGCTTCATCTGTCTTTCCTACTTCCATCTTAGTTTGTTCCTCTTTGCACTTTTCATCAATCCGTTGTTCTTTAGCTTTCCTGCATTTGCGAATAATTTCCCATTCTATGGCTTTGTATCTCTGTTTTCCTGTTTCGTCTAATTTATTTTTGTATTTTCGCCTTTCATCTATTAAATTCAGGCTATCCTTTGTTATCCATGGTTTCTTATTTTCTTTTTGTGTATACCCCAGAATATCTCTGACCGCCATGTCTAGGCTGGATTTAATGTTATTCCATTCTGTTTCTACTTCCTTAGTATTAGGTATTTTCCCGATATCTTTCAGCAATTCATTTGACTTTTTTCGAATCTTTCTTGAATATCTTTATCTTTTAGTTTCTCAAAGTCAAAGTGCATTTTCTGTTTCTTTATTTCAAATTTTTAAATTTAAGTGCGGCCTTCATAATTACGATGTTGTGGTTAGTGTCTATATCTGCTTCTGGGTAGATTCTACAGTCTTTTACTTGATTCCTCAACCGTTGTCTAACAAGAATGTAATCTATTTCTTATATCTTCTGGCATCTTCCACGTATATCGTCTTCTTGCATGAGGTTGAAATAATGTGTTTGGGACAGTTAAATTGTTCTTGTCGCAAAATTCTATCAGCCTATTTCCTCTGTCGTTTCTCGTGCCTAAACCAAATAAACCTACTACCGCTCCTTCCTTACCCTCACCTACCACTTCATTAAAATCCCCCGTAATTATTAAATTTCCATGTCCTTTTACGTATCTTATTATGTCTTTGATATCTTTGTAGATCGCTTCTACCTCTTCGTCACTGTAGCTAGAGGTGGACATGTATACTTGTATTATTACTGTCTTTACCGGTTTAGATTCTAATCTAACCATGAGTACTCTTTCGTTTTTTTGTAAGTAATTTTCTACACAGTATCCTATCTTTTTTCGCATAACTATCCCCACATCCAAATTTCCTTTCTCTGCTCATGTATGAATTACCCTGAAGTCTCCACTCCAAAAATCCCCCGCCTCTGGCCACCGAACTTCACTAATTCCTACTATGTCTAGTGCTAACCTATTCATTTCCATTTTTAAGTTTTCTAGCTTACCTACTTGCTTCATACTTCTAACATTCCACGCTCCAACTTGCAAAATGTTCCCGACTCTTATTCTGAACCTTTTGATCGCATACTCCGAAGTAGTCCCCTCCCAGAGATCCGAATGGGGGACTATTTTAACTCCGGAATCTTTTACCCCAGAGAACGTCATCATGTTTATTTCAATTTAAGTACGCCGTGTACTTGGGAGATAATGTGGTGGTATCCCGTTACCTTCCACATCGCGGTAGTGTGTCTTAAACTGCCATACAGACCTCTATAGTCTCTGCCAATCTAAGTACCGATAGAGCCGCTGCCCTCTTTCGGGGACCTGTCTTAGTCTGGTTCCTCACTAACGACCCTACTACTTTGGTTGGGCCTGTAGTTTGGCTCTTTAGCTCATTAGAACACGCATGCCATTTCACCTGTTCTAATAATCTAGAACTTCGGGTGCAAGTCCATTCGAATTGGATCTTATTTATTATTACTACCAAATATTTTAGTATAAACATACCAGCGGAAAAGTGCTCCAGAAATTTAGATAACGTCCTCGCATAGTAAAAACACACACTTCAGCATTTGTAAAGTGATTCTCATTTGTTACATTTCAAACAGGCGAAAAAACACTTTAAGATAGTTGAATCTCAATGAAACTATTCCGATTCAAACCTAAAACATTAACTCTGATATATTTTTTTATTACGATCCATTTCAACATACAAAGGTGCCAAATGTCTACACTCTTTTTAACAATCAGACCCCACTATAACCTAAAATGTATGAAATACACGTTGATGTGGGCTTTAGAGCTAGAGACTGGACTGACTTGCGGTTTACTATATCACGGTCGAGCTCACGGGTTCCAGATAATGATTTCTCCCTATTTTAGACAATTAACGAGGGTTGAAACGGATTCAATTGTCGAAGTTTAACAGGTGTAGGGTTAAAGCGAGTTGAATTTAATTAAATGTAGTACAAGAACCGATAAAAAAACGGAAACAAGCATAATTTTCTGGAGCAAAATGGAATCATGCAGACAAATTGGGAGATACTTCTCTTCTCTTCTGTTGTAAAACGGTTATGTGTCTATTACGTTCTTGCTCACTCAATTCTCACTTTACAATTTCACGGGCAATTTTCTCGCACGAGCATTGTCGGTGAAATCTGAAATGACCACCGTCGATACCGTGTAATCACAAGAATACGTTCGTAAGGATAAAAATGTTTCGCAAATGCTTAGAGATTAGAATCTTAAAAGGGATAAGATGTACTTCGTCCTGGTATGGACGCAGAACATTTTAATCTGTCGCATCCACTGCACTTTTCACAATTGAATCTTGCTTCAGAACTGGAATTTAAATAACTGAATTGTTTTTTGCGTGTAATGAAAGCAGAGTTTACGTACAAATTCGGATAAAGCGCGTAAAGGTTGAAAATGTTGCGGTTTTGGGTGGGTTTATCCAAAGAGTGGCGCACTGATTCTTACTTTCTCATTCCTGGCACGTTCTTCTAATACTCTCACACTCCCGCATTCACTCTTGTTTAACTGTATGAATTTGTCCGGCTCCATTATTTCAATTAATTCATATGAATATGGAAACACTTCGGTTATTTTCCATTGTTTTTAATAAGAAATTATTGTCAGGGCAGTTTGTACGGGCTACAAAATGCTTCTTTTGTACTCTGTCAAATGAACGTTATATTTTCGAAGAAAATTAATTATTCATGGTTTATGGAAACTTTGTATGTATTGGTTAAGAAATGCTAGCTCCATCTTTAACTAGTTTCCAAAGAGAAAAAGCTGGAGCGGTAGTAGATCTAATGGTTAGAAGGGGTAAAAATTGAAAATACATCATTTTTCTTAATAAAATATCGTCACCGTGGTTATAGAAGAGCAATAATTAGATTTTTATAATTCATAAGCGGCCAACGATGACAAAATAGAAAAAAAAGAAAATATAATCTTTTAAGCAACTCGAGAGAACATAAACTGAAGCACCTCAATAAGAAATCGTCATTTTAAACGAACGTGTAGGAAATGAACCCATCATATGGCCAGGGCCGTACCTGGGTATATGGCCGCCTGCGTGCCAGTCTGTATGGCCGCCCCCAGGATAACATTAAAAACTACTTTAATTTTTAATGTTTATTATTATACACAGGGCATCAAACCGGGAAAAAATCAGTTTTGGTTAACCGAAATCGAGAACGAAAAAATATTGGTTTTGTTCCCAAAACCGGTTTCTGAAAAGAAAAACCGGCTAAAACCGGTTAGGTTACCGGTTAATTAGGAAATCTTTCAATCTTTCAATTATCGCGATTGAAAGTGAAATTGCTGAATCTTCACAAAGCAATTATTAAATAAAGTACATATTAAAAGTTAATCCTACGGGATTTTTACTGACAAAATCGTCAATTGCTTCGTGAATATTTAAAGATTCAGCAATTTCACTTTCAATCGCGATAATTGAAAGATTGCTCATACGTTCTTGCGTCATGGAAGTACGTAGGTAATTTTTATGATTTTCAATTTAGAAAACTACGTTCTCCAGACGCAACTGATACAGGCATGGTCAATAATAGTTTTAAGCTTGTAGATACATTTGGAAATGAATTTTGTAAATTGTGTTTGTACAAATACTTTAGGAGTTCTTCGGGTTGTTTCCTATCTTTTATAATTATTTTCAATGAAATTAACTCTTCGTATAATTCTGCTCCGTTTATGTCGCACGATTCGCCATCCTTGAATTTATTATGAAAGTCGAAGCAACTTTTTTATGTCGTCCTCTCCTATTTCAACAAATTTATATAAAATCCGAAAGACTGTTCGAAATTGGATAATGTTTCAAATCGGGTAGTAACAGATGAAATGGCTGTATCCAATATTACATAGAAAAATTAATTTTGAAATTTTCTTTAGCAGTTAACTGAATATCCTCATCTCCTTCATAGTCAAATTGTTTTCGCTTATGGCGTCGACGTAGATTAATTTCAACAGGAAATTCCGGTTGTATTTCAAGTGATTCACATAATTCATCAGCAATTTTCAAATACTTTTCGAAATTTTCATCATTTCTAATACTTTTGAAAAAATTAAAATATTATTAATAGATTCAGCACATGAAGTAAGATTCCAAGAAACGGTCTGCATCATTTTACTAATAATATTTACTTTTCTAAGATTTCGTACCATATTACTGTGGAACAAATAAATTTGTACGATTTAATTTTCATTGCCAAACATTTAGCTTCATGTTGACCTATTGGTGTTGAACATTCTTCCGCTAGTTCTATTAGGCTGTCATAAATTTCACCTAATTCATGACGCAGTGGTCTAATCGCCTTAATCCTTGATTCCCACCGGGTTACGCTAACTTGTTTTACTGTTAACGATTTTACATGTTTTTAAAATTTGCCATCGAAAAGGTGATCCGGAAAAGTAATTGTATATTGCTGACACATTACTAAAAAAATCCACAGTTGAAAAAGAAACTTTCGCTGCATCATTGACGACCAAATTTAATGTATGCGCGTTGCATGGCATAAACAAAGCTCGTGGATAATTGTCCAAAATTCGTTTCTGCAATCCAATATGTTTTCCAGCCATATTTGATCCATTATCATACCCTGGCCTCTCATATGGTGAACATTTAATTTAAGAGAGCTTAATTTTTCAATTAAAAAGTCGTAAAAAGCTTCTCCAGTACTTTTTTGACCTGGAGAAAAACCAACGAAATTTTCTCTCACTTCTACTTCGTCATTTTGAATATGCACATATCTCAAAATTATTGTAATTTGCTCGACATGTCCCATGTCCGGCGTACAATCAAAATTACTGAAAAATATTTGGCGTCTTTTATTGCTGACAAAATATATTTTTGAATTTGCGCTGCAAGGATACTAATTATTTCATTTTGGAAGCGATTTCCGCATAATGTGGCATATGGTTCTTTAAAGCAACTGATTGTTGAATGCGATTTATGTGATCTGCCATAACATCATCAAATTTTCCTATCATTTCAATTGCTTTTAGAAAATTTCCATTATTGTTTTCATACAATCTGCTCGAGCTACCTCTAAACGCTAAACCCTGTACTGCCAGAAATTGTACCACAGATATCATGCGTACGACAATTTGATACCATCGTTTTTTCTCTGCGTCATAATACCGTTGCAAATTTTTATCAATTGTAGCTTTGTTTCTTAAATTTAATTCCAAATTTTTCCAATTGGTGCAATTTCCGATATGCAGCGATGTTTTTTCATGACGAGATAAATTATCAGATGTGTGTTGCCAATCATTGAAGCCTTCATTAACTAATTTTATTTCTTGTTTGCCAAATAATTTACAACAGAAGCAAAATATGGAATCCGTTTTTGGAGAATAGATTAACCACTCACGATTAAATTTTTCACCATTTGGCATTTTCTATAGAAATAAGTTGATGAAAATGATCTTCCCAATTCATTAATTGGATATGTAGATTGTTTATTTTGTATGGGTCCTTTTTCGATTAATATATCCAATATTTTAGTGGTAATTGTTAAAGGCCAGCAAGCTGGATCATTTAAATCCATACACATAGCAAAATATGCTTTATCAATTTCAGCGGTATCGGTATTGTATAGATCGATATCCTTATTATCTTCTGTTTCCATTTCGTCGGTACTACTAGTATTGTCATTAGCCTTTTCATTTTCGACAGATAATTCATTTTCATTTTTATCGCAAAACAAATCATCAATTGGATTTAATTGGCTACTACAACTACTTTCCGGTTCTGGCGATTTTACTAAAACTTTGTTAATGAGCCAAACATTTGTTTAGCTTCATTTTGCTTTTCCTCTCGCTTTCTTTTATATTGCGCTCCAGACAATCTTTTCGTTTTCCTTTCAGACATTCGTAGGCCTTTAAAAATGTAAATGAGCAGTGATATTAAATTTTAGGGTAGACTTTCAATTTTGGGCCGGGAAATTTTGGCGGGTTTTGGAGGAAAAGGCCTTTTGATATGAAATTCTTAAATAAATATTAAAAATATTTAATAACATTAAAAAATTAAAAAAAAATTAAATAATAATTAAAATAAATAATAAAATAGCGCAATTTAATATTAAATTACTTAAAATCTATAATTAATGTATATTTTAATGCGCATAGGATGACACGATAAGAAAATCATTTATAAGCTTTTTAAGTAAAACATATTTTAAACATAAATATGTCAAGATTTATTTTGAAAATGAAAACGGAGAGGAAAATCCAACCACATATAACTGTTTTCTAGTTCAATGTCAGGTAAATTTCTTCCATTTAATAACAATAACATTGCTATTATAAAAGGAATCATAAGCTTAATTTAAAGAGTTGCTTTCGGCTACACAAGTTCAAATGCTTGATTTTCCATCGGCGGGTTGTGAGCGATTTAAACAGAGAATCTCGTATGCAAACAAACAACTTTTAATTATTATATAAATGCATTCAAAATGAGAAAGATATTCATTTTTTAGTATAAATTAAGGAAGATTTTAAGTAATTTAATATTAAATTGCACTATTTTATTATTTATTTTAATTATTATTTAATTTTTTTTTTAATTTTTTTTAATATTATTAAATATTTTTTAATATTTATTTAAGAATTTCATATCAAAAGGCCTTTTCCCTCCAAAAAGACCCGCCAAAAATTTTCCGGGCCCAAAAGTGAAAGTCTACCCAAATTTTACATTTTTGTGTATTACCTTTTCAGTCTTTGTCGAGTAAATAAACTTTTATTAAATTTCACCACACGAACACACAACTAAAAGTTTTCAGGAATTAAGCAATTTATTTTTATTTGTTAAATTAAAGACTTTAATAATATCGGATCACACACAGGACACAAATAACGATTTATCCTCGCTAGTCTATAGACTAATACGACTAATAAGACGAATAAGACCGCTTACGCGACGCCGGTCAATTGAAAAAACTATTTCGGCTCGTCGCTCGTGCAATGTTCGAAAAAATTCGGATTCGCTGCATGACTAGGTATATAAATACTACAACGACCTAATCAGTTTTTATACATTTCTTATTTCTGAGAAACTCTTTTTAGATAGATTAGATTAGAGAAACTGTTTTTACTTCGTATCTTAATGAAAACAAACCGATTGTATTTTTGCCCAGTAAACAACTTGTAACGATTTGGCCGCCTCTTAATTTCGGCCGCCTGCGTGCGGTGCACGCAATGAACGCCCGTCAGGCACGGCCCTGCATATGGCAACGGTGATTAGAAGAGAATGAAAGAAGAAGCCCAATTAATAATAAAACAAAGCTCCTACAATTTTTTTTTTGTGTTTATGGTATATCTATAGCAAGTGTAAAGTCCCAATACAATAATAGTGTACAAATATACTAAAGTAGAACCAAAAAAATGAAAAATAAATCAATTATTGAATTCTTCGTTGTAGAAAACCCCCAAATACGGTTGTGAGGACTCCTAAACTGAAAAAAGGACCAGAAATTGGAAGTGATCCTGTTCATCTAATTTTTAAGACTCCTAAACTCAAAAAAGGACCAGAAATTGGAAATGATCCTAACCATCTAATTTTTAAATTGTGTGACCAAGAAATCTCAAACTAAAATAAGTGCTAAGAAAATTCAGAAAGTAGAGAAGGAAAAGGAAAAGCTAAAAGAAAGAACTGAAAAATAACAGCTTGTAAACCAAGCTAAGCGGCTATTCAAAAACAAGTTAAAGAGCTGTGAGCAACAAATTACAAGAGATTAGCAAGGAAAGTGATGGGTAATAACTCAGATACCGTATTAAACTTATTGAAAACAGCCATGCATGACAGCACAGCCAGTGTATGCGAAACTAGTAGAAACCGCAATACAAATAGAAAAGACCTGTTTGCGATAAAAGAAATTGCAAAGAAGAATACCATATAAAAGATATCTGAGTACAAAAACCCTAGAAAACAACTAGAAGTACACATACTAGAGATCGGCTACGAATTAAATTGTTAAAGCTCTTAAAGCGAGTTACGTTTCAGGCATTGGGAGTAGTCTTTTTAAAAACTTCTTCCAAAACTTCTTGTAACAAATTTTATTTCTTATACAGAAATTACATTGGAATTTTGACAACTTGATTTAAATTAAACTAAGTCGAAATAAAATAATAATTGAATTAATATTAGGATAAGTAGCCTAAGCAAACGGCAATGTTAAAGCTGAAATACTCAAGACTGACTGATGGTCTTGGGGCTCTCGGGGTATTTATGTTGTCCCTACTCCCCTCACATGTCTGTGGGAACTTGCAGAGCTCATGTCTGCTTATTTTTTAATTCCATTCATTATACAATATAACAATCTTACTTTCTAAGTAATCGCGGTTTCTTGACCGTCTGTGACTTGCACCAGGAATATCACTTTCCTCTGGAATACAATGTATTACATCCGTTGTCACAACTTGCTTTTGAAATTTAAATAACCTTTTTATATTTATTCTTGAAATACAATGTTGCATATAACTTAAGTTTCCTACTGATTTTCTAATAATTTCTATTTATTTGTACATATATAGTCTATTTCGATAATACATTACGTTTTCTTCTTCTATGATTATATTTGTTGCTTCTTCTAAATTTTGAGGATGTTGGAATCTTATTTTATCCTATGATCGTTCGGGTAATGCATTTATTTAGGTTTCCAGTGCCATTTCGTCATACATTTTTGCCTATAGTAGACGAATATTTTGATCGGGTTCTTCGATTTTTAGTTTTGTTAAAATTAAACTTCTTACGTCTTGACATTTCATTCAGAATTTATATGGGGATTGGTTACTTTCCATTCTAAGGTTTCTTAAGTCGCGGATATGACATTTGATGTTTCTTTGGTCGCCGAAATATGCTATCAATATGCGTTTAAAATACTCCCATTGTTCTAAATTGTCGCGGCTGGCTATTAGCATTAGTGCTCTTCCGGTCAATTTACTTATTATTAGGCGTAAAGTAGAACATTTCTTTCGTTATTTCCTGGATTTTAAAAGGTTTTCAAAAATATTTCACACGCGGTAATGAAATTGTCTAAGAGAGCTTTCTTTCCGTTGAATTGAGGGATGCTTTCGAGGTAAATTTTCATATCTGCACTCATAATTGTTAAGGTTAGTTTTCGGTTTTAATTAATTCTAAGTTTTTATAAAAATTGAGATTTATTTTTCGGTTTGGTTTGTTAATTTTTCAGTTTGAATTGTGTTGGGTTATTTAAAGAATCGCTTTACTTATATTTTGTACGTAGTTATACGGTGTTATAATTAAATTAAGAAATTCGCGCTTGGTAATGTCTGGTCAATTGCTGTATCCTTAAATTCGTATATTTTTTTTATACTTTGCGGATTTTACCGTAGTCGCGGGTTTTAATTTTCTGAAAGGTTTTTATGTGGATAATAATTTCTTGCGTTATACTTTGTACGTTTTGTTGCGCCAGTTATGTTTAATTACGTTTTTATTTGAGTCCTGCTGATTAATTGGTTAAGTGTCTGCTTTAATTATCTCGTCTCCGTAGGCGTTGTATTGATGGGTGTATAAAATGTTTTCTGTCAACTGCGCTGTCTCGTTATCTTGAATGTTTTAATTATAGAGTTGCAAGTTTTTAGTCACTGTTTCGTTACAGTAGTTGCATCAAAGTTTCCTTTATAATTTATACAATAAGATTGTTTAATTACAAAGTTCTAAGTCTACTGAAAAGTTTTATTTTTAGTCTCGGTGATAAATTTAAATAAATTGCGTAATGCTTTTATATAATTAAATATCCTCGTGCTGAAAAATATTTAATTTTACTTTATAAAGTTTGTTTTTTGTCCGAATGGTTTTATTCAGTGAGGGTTTCCGGTAATAATTTGTGTAAGAATCGCTCTATAAATTTGCACTCTTTGCTTCAACTTGTCATGTGGTTTACAAAATTTTAACTGAATTAGTAAAAATTGTCTGTAATAAAAAGTTTTAAGAATGGTTTTCAGATTTTCTTTTAGGCATGAGCTGTAGGAAAGTTATAATTTAGAGTGTATGTGTGTAAAACTGTTAGAGGTGGTCCGATTTTAAATCTATCTACAGATTCGGATTCTGAGTAAAATTATAGACTAATTTCATGTGTCGCATGACTAAAAAATTTATAGGGACTGTCAGAAATCCCTACCGGTAAAAAATCTTAAAATGAGGGTAGCTTCCTGGGAGATGATGCAATCTAAAAAATTCCTAGAAATTCGTGTAACTGAGAAAAATCTAATATTAATTAATACCAAACAAGATAGATTTATCTCGAAAGATGAGCTAAACAAGATAGAAAGTATGGTGTGACATTAAAAGCGAGTAGTGGTGCGGTGGCAGTATGCTCACTAGAGGGCGTGTGTGTAAAACGGTAAGGAGTGGTCAGTTTTTAAATCTGTTTGCATATTCGGATTCTGCGTTAAATTCTAGACTCGGTTGATTTGTCGCATGGCTAATAAATTTATAAGAACGGTCAGAAATCCCTGCTGGTAAAAATTCTTAAAATGAGGGTAGCACCCTGGGGGATGATGCTATCTAAAAGATTCCTAGAAATTCAGGTAGCTGAGAAAAATCTAATATTAATTGATATCAAACAAGATAGGTTTATCTCGATAGATGCAATGGCTAGTCGAAGAAAACTATTTGGTTTAGAATGTTAGCGGTAAAACAATCTTAAAATTGGGGTAGCTCCCTGGGGGATGGTGTTATCTAAAAAATTCGTAGAAATTCAGGTAGCTGAGAAAAATCTAATATTAATTTATACCAAACAATATAGATTTATCTCGTGGGTGGAAATATGGAGAAAGATTTATCTTGCTGGTGGAAAGAAGGCGAGTGTGACGTAATCAAAATGGTTGATATGTGGATGTCCGAGCAAGGAGGTGAGCAAGGAGGTAGCAAGGAGGATATCCATCTCCTCAGATCCTGCTTATGGAAATTTACATGTAAACTTGGTCCAGATGTGTGAGGAAATGTGGATGCTTGAGGAAATGTGGACCCAGAACTGTTAAAAACTAGCTACTTACTTTTATTTATGTTTTCAATAATTATAGTTTTTGTAAAAAAAAATTTTAATACTTTTTTGAAAAATGATTCGGACTTTCAAGGAGCTTGGCCCCCTGGTATATATGGCATTGCTAGACAAGTAGGTAATCGATCACTTGTTTATATATTTTTCATTTTGTCATTTGACTAGTTATTAATATTTTGCTTGACAATACCATCTATGCTATTATGTTGGAAACATGAAAAAGTCGCCGATAGTTATTTGTTTACATTCGAGTATAGAGAGCACATAAGTTACATTTTGTACATACTACATATTTGTGTATAATTTCAAGAACTTGGTTGATTGTTTTGCAGAGAGAAATGGTTCACTCTGACGATCTGTAATAACAGCGGAACCAGTCATTGGATTTTTTCTTTTCAAAATAACCAATACTTTATTGATTAATTTTCGTTCACTATACTCGAATTACTGTTCCAATATCAGACAAAATTACTCATTACCATGTAGCTGGAAACGTATTACTTTCCGTTGACCAAATTCCTCATTTAGCATTGGATGTAGTATATTCTTAGAAGGTCCACCAGTGTTAAGTAGGTAATCGGTAACTTGTTTATTTATTTTTCTAATATATATATATATATATATATATATATATATATATATATGGGTAAAATACATGCTTTTGGATTAATTGTTGTTTTATTCTTGTAACGAGTTTTGGTAGTTGTTTCTGAAGAAATAATCACGGAAAATACGTATAGTATAGAAATAAATTTGAGCATATGTTTATCTTTCAACGATAACACAGCTGCATTAAACTAGCAACGTTCAGTAAATTCCTAATTATAAAAATATATGGCTAAATAAGAGACCAGAAAGAATATAAACAAGTAAATTCATGTATTAAAAAAATAATGAGCAACGAAACATCCGATCGAAGAGGTGAGAATGTCAACGAAGAAAATGTAGAAGAGTGGCTGAAATTTGATACAAGTGAGTCGAAATTTGAACGACTGGCTGACATAGAAATATCGAACAAAACAGTGGGAGTAGTGGAATATACCGATTCCGGTGCAGCGCCGCCGTCTCAGTGCCGCCGTCGCAGCGCCGCCATCTAACCTAGATTTACATGTAAATTTCCATGAGGAGGATTTGCTAGGAAGGATTTCCTCCTTGCTCTCTCCTTGTGGGAGGGATTTCCTCCTTACTCCCATCCTTGTGGTGCAGCGCCTCACGCCTCACGCCTCTAGCCTCACAAAACGCCATTAGGAGGGGTGGAGCTCCACCCGGAGGATTCTCCGATGGACTTCGGCGTCACAGCGCCACCGAGCTAACCTAGGTTAGCTCTACTGTTTTTAAATCACTTTTACCCCCACTATCCCTACCCTAAAAATCGGTAAGCTAACCCCTACAATTTTCGAGATACCTCTCGGTGCCTATCGGCACCGCACGACCTTTGTATTTCTACCTTTTTAATTTTTATCTTAACCTCAACCCTTATCGAGTTACAACCCCCAAACCCCAATTTTGTAACTTTTTTATTTATAAACATTTTCTAAACGCGTAAGACATCAGACATGTTTAAATTTTCTTGGAAGTCTCAAACCGGTAATAATATTAATCTAGGATCAATCCTTATAACCACCAAACCCAAATTGTATAACTTTTTCATTTATAAACAGTTTCTAATTGTGTATGGTAATACCGATTTAATTTTTCTTGGAAGTCCGAATCTACCATTAATTTAACCTTAGGCCAACTCGATTTGAAAAATTGGAGTAAGCAAAAATGTAGTACACATTCCTTTAAAACAATTTTATTTAATTATAAATATACAGTGTACACTTGACATCTAGTTTCATACACATATATCTTTACTGATAGAAATTTTCTGACGTAATTTAAGTAGAAAATTTAAATTTTCATTTTGGTATTGCAGGGTTCTTTTCTTTATTCCACTGGATCCTCGCACCGGCTTATGCTTAGTAATATTTATTTCTAAATAGAGCACTTCTTCCAAAACCAACCAGACCCACGTGCTTCAAATTCTTCTGATTTTGTTTATAGTTTAATCCAAAGTGGAGTACAGAACGATTTGGAGTTTGTCTGCCTTTAATTTTATGGTACACAATAACAAATATTGTTAGTAAAATTTTACAATCCAATAAGTGTGATATTGCACAAGCATGTGACAAATGAATCACCGAGCGAAAGTACATGCTTAATGTTATTAAATTTAACCATTAGGTTCTCATTTTACGAGCGCGGTTAATTATTATTTAAAGTCTAATTTGTTTTAAATAAAGAAATCTAATACTTGACTAGATTCAATGATTCACTCATCGCCGACTCATTAGTTTGAACAATTTGTATCTCATTTGTTAAACGTAAACCACTTATAAGCTTATCAACGTTGTCTAATGACCTAGCATTAATTACTTATACGAGGTCAGGTCAGTCGATTTCCTTGAAAGTGAAACTTCGTTTTCCCTAATACAAGTAACTTTTCATGAGGTACTATTAACACTTGTTAGGTAGATTATTCACAATTTTTTTATATCATGTAAGGCTAACAATTTAAATTCAGTAAATTTGACATCGTGGCTACGTAATGGGTTTAGTCGATATAGATTACTAGTGTCTGGGATACTCCTTACAATATCTTCAATGCTGTTCACAAAGTAGTCATTTAAATGTTCAGCTATATCCTTTTGTTCTCTCATAATGATTTTATGGTGATTATTTTCAAATTGCACTCTTTGTATGTCACAATTATTTTCATTATTACTAACCAACATTTTTAATATTTTCCACATTTTAGTGCTATCTCTTCTGTTATTGTCAATTTGTCTTTCATAAAATTATTTTTCTTTCCTCTTCAATAAATTAACAAATTGATTTCTACAAGTTTTATAATCTTTCCAGTTTACAGCACATTTATTGATTTTGAATTTTTTATAAGCAAAGTCCCTTTCTTTAGCTTTGGCACACACTTCATTGTCATACCACTTTAAACAGTTATGTGATTGAAATTTGCTTTGAATAGGAGCTTCATGGTCTAACGCATGTGTAACATTATTTATTATATCATTCAGAATTATATCAACATTTGTGTTGTCAAATTTCCATGTACATTTTAAAAGTCTTAGGTTTATTCGGTGAATCGCTGCATCGTTTAGGTTTCTGAATTGACTTATTTGGTTATTACTATTATAATGTTTATTTTCTTTAGTAATTGCTACTGATATAATATATAATATAAAACTATGTAACGTAGGAATTTGAAATTTGGCACAATGCTAGGTCTTTATGGCGCGCACATATATCGACAGTCAGACAATAGAAAAAAAATATTTTTAGATTGAAATGACGGAGGTCAATTCGGTCAAAAGTTTTAATAAATATATCGTATGAGGTATCATTTGAAAGAGGATTCTAAAAAGTTTCTAAAAATATTTTTTTTATAAGTTTCGGTCTAGTAGTCTTCATGATATAGCTCAAAATGTACCAAAAATGACCTTTCCCCCCTGTTCTCCTACATTTCTAAAGCTAAAATTTTGATTTTAATAGGAATAGTAGTTATTGAGTCATACATTATCGGAAAACTGCAGGTTTTGTGAGTGTAATAGTTGCTGGGGAAAAAATTTTTAAACACAGTAATAGACAACGTATTTACTAATGTACCAGTACAATGTGGGACAATATATTTATTTTTCTGTTATCACAATCAAATTTAGATAAGATTTAAATATACGTAAAAAATATAAAAACAGCTTAATTTGGTTTATTGATTGCTCACTGTAGTATTGGTACGGAACCCCAATAGTGCTAGCTCGACTCGTTCTTGGCTAACTTCTTTTATTTTAGCGATTTATACGTAGATCAAAGGTTTCTGCTGTACATGTATGTATGTAATTTTAAAAGTTTTATGTATTATGTTGTTTGTACAATACAACATAGTTTTATGTTGAAACATTTTTTTCGTGTTATCCACGATTTTTGCTATCCACGGTGCCGTTGTCACGCAATATGTAACAATTTGAAAAATATCACGTAGAATAACGGATGCATTTGTATAGGTATACAATTGTAGTAAAATTTAAAATCTAGTTACATTCTCAAAAGCATAATAAATCCGTGTTGATAGTTCAAATGCACCGGACGTAAAGTGAAAAAGTTTCTATAATTTTTTTGTAAACTGCCATGATGAATGAGCACAGCACAGGGTCGTATTTGCACTAACAAGCGTTCAATAATTATCCATTAAAAATGTTAAGGTGGGTTTAACAGGCTAAGGTTGTGTCTATATTTTACATTCAAGTGAACCTATGGAAGATAATCTCCTTCTCTACTACATTCATTCGTATGGAAGGTGTTAAGGTACCCCACCTTCATCTACTTACACGTTATCGTATCATATTAAATTCCATTTAGAACAGGTTTTAGGCCAGAATAAAATTATGCCAATATGAAAACTGCTCGTAATGGTACTTAGTGCATTAACACCGCATTGGTATGTGCTTTAATTTTTACCTTAAGCAGCTCGTCTAGTAAAATCCTTATTTAATTTGAAACAATTTTATAAGTTGTTGCAAATCGATAACTCTTGTATTTGAATGCGTTCGATGTATTCCAACGTAGCACGAGCATTTAGCATGTAACGAAGCAAATCAACTGCTTCAGTAAATAATGAAGTAACTTTATTTATCCTTTCACGAGCGCTCTTGCTTATTTGCACTCAGACTAAGGGATCTAAAGTTGCTCAGTTTGAGGTATTTCTGATGCAAATGTCTCTGATTATCCCGCGTCGAAGACGCAGAACGACAAACCACAAACAGAGACGTACCACAACAAATAATAAACCTGCGCTACAAGTGGAAAACCAACGTCTTTATACAAAAATGCAAAGCCACGACTTTTAAAATTAGAGGTTATCTCAGAATAGGAGCTTAATTGAGTAAACGAACATTGACAAGACGGGAAAATTTTTCAAGCCAGTTTACATTAAGATAATTCAACGATTGTGTTTATCAAATAATGCGTAAATGAGTAAGAGTAGCTCAAAAATTGTTTTTTATGTAAATTCAGACCATATTGCTGTGATTCTTGGGGAGATTCGCTTTGCATTGAACATTAACATGTAAATTCCCATTCTTACACTTGCTTTGTGTTTTAGTAGACAAGGATTTTCTGATTCTAGAGAAACCTCGGTTTTTATGTGCTGTGTGGTACTAGAAAGTTTTATCCGCAACTACACTAACCTTTTAAAAATGCTCCAATATAACAGGACAAGAGTTTGTAGTTCTCTTAAGCAATTGGACAAAATTTGAAGAAAACATAATTATTATAGATCACTACATATTTTGCACAATATATATCACCTACGAAATTTTCTATAATAGATTTCGTTAGTTATTCGCCTCCACAAACATCCCTTCCACAATATGCCAGAAGAAAAGTATAATCGAATACGGTCTAGAATTTTCTAGAACACAATAAATCAGCAGGAGCAACAGAAGTCAGTTTTCGACTGTAGCTTAATATCATTTAATATATTATCAAAAACTCGGCTGAATTCATGATTAGAATAGTAAGTGATTGTTGCGCTTTTTTTCAAAAGGGCTTCATATTTTATTGTATTACTGGAAGCGGTTTTGGAGTCCCTATAGGACTGCTTTGAACGCCTCGATCTCCCTTTCGCCCCGACCCCCACCCATTCGCTCCACCCCCTTTTCGCGCAGTCGCCCTTCTCTCAGGTCGATCTCCTTTTCTCCCATCCCTTTTTCGTACATATCCACTTGTCTCCCAGTCTCTTTTCACTCAATCCCCTTTTCGCTCATCTCCCTCATCGCGCATGTCCTCTTTCGCTAATGTACCCTTTTCGCCCGCATCCCCTTTTTCGTCTAGTCCCCCTTTTTTGTCTCTTCTGTATATTGAATTACCAAGCGTTTTCGCGCTTCGCCCTTCAATAGTCCTTCTAACCATTGAATCGTGCAAGCGTTTTCGCCGCTCGCTTTCAAATAATTTTCTTACTAATGAATCGGCTTGCTACGTACCTAGACGTAGCCGGAAGAAACGTAAATATCAGGCTAACTACCATACGCGGAGAGTAGGGGGGATTCACCTACATACCAAGAAAAAACAAAAAAGCACATCGCCCACGATTATCTATTAACAATAAAAATAAATAAAGGATTCTGTACAAAACAAGCAAAAAGAAAATAAATTAAGCGTTACTATTTCAAAGCAAACAATTATGTGATACGAACAATTTAGTACTTTATATACGAAGTGCGCATCTCGTATCTCCCACAGAATAAAACTAGTCAGTAGAAAATAAACATGTCAGAGCTTTTGTCAAGCGTTTTTAAAATTGCACACAATACCTTTTGTAAAATAAACTAATCAGTAGAAACGAATAAGCGTATGGAAACTTTTGTCAAACATTTTTAACAATGTACATCACACCTGTAGAGCGATGAGATGGATTCGCAGCAATAAACAATGGTCCTACATTGTCACGTTTCTTATGACGTAACTACACCAAACACTGATCAGGAATATGCCCTCGATATACACAAAAGAAAACAAGTTGTATACCTGTATGTGTCGGGATACTTAACTTGCACTCTAACGGGAGTGAATCAGCATCGTATCGCCACGGTTGTCGGGATCTATTTATCCTGCTACCATAACGACACTAGCGATCTACAGGCAAGGGCAGTTGATCTGTGGCAAAGAACAATTGGGCCTACATAAAGAAAGAACCAATTTGGCCTCCAGCTAAGAGCTAAAAAGAGAATCTGATTAGGATGGGTAAGCGCGGAAAACTCACCGATACACGCGAGATACCTCCTACTTGTCGAACAAAAAAACGTGCATCGCTCTTGAAGTACTGGGACGAGTAATGTAGAAAATATTTCAACGCACAAGCTGCAGAATTAAATTAAAAATTGGTTCAAATAACACGAGTTCGAACTGCAATCCTCGCGTTATCAAAGCGCGATTAGAAAACTGGAAAACACGCTATCAAATAATAGTAGGATCCATTATTTTGACAAGTCTTTAGATGGGAAACACAAGAGAAAGCAATTCTACGTTAACGGAATGTTTAACAAATTAACGGTTACCTAAAACAAGGTATTGACTATTTAATTTATCGAATAAATTTTCGTTTTAAAAGCAAAATTGATTCGAGTTGAAATTATGTTGAAGCGGGCTTATTATGAACAGGTAAACTATATAGGGTGTTGTTGGAGAATTTAAGAATAGAAATGAAATTTATTCGAGCGAGTAATGACTTAACCAGGAAAAAAAAGGGTATTTAATTTATGTAGAAAAATAAACGTAGCAGGCTAAGTATTTTGGCGTTTCGCGCTCAAAGCTTCACACATAAAAGATTAGGAAAAGCCGTGCTGATACTGGTTTTACGACCTGAACGGCAGATGCATTTCTCAACTCTTTTAGAAAAGCTGCTTCGATGTTTACAATAGTGAACGATTAAATAAGTCCGTTTCTAAAAATTTATTCATAACATCTTGTGCAAACATTATGTGCTACCCTACAGCAACCAAAAAGCAGATTTGCATTTGGTTTTCTATCGTTTGTAGTTCTGGTTCCTATAGCCGCAGCCAACAAGGGAATATAACGCAATTCAGGTGGTAAAAAATATCTATTTTAATACATTATAAATTACGTCCACTGCTCATAAATTTATCTCCTTAACATTGCTGATAGATACACTTTTGAAAATAACTGGAAAGATATACTACAAAATGAAAAAAAAATTCATTACGAACATATTCAAAAATTTGAATATGATATAAAACAGTTCACAACAGGTACGTTCGCATGTTCTTCATAAACTACTGTTTGAAAATTTCAAGTTTTCTCGTAAAATTCGAAAATTAAGACGATCCTAATCTAAAAAGAAACTCAAATTTATCAGCTTCTAATTTAATAAAACACAGATACACTAACCATAATTGTAATATTTAGTCAACCCTTCCACTACTTACAACAAATTATCGAAAACGGCAAGCAAACAAAAAAATCATGACGTACTCATGCTACTTTGAAGTTACATTAGTGTATCCATTCTCGAGATAAGGCTGAATGGGAGTATTCAAATCAAGCTTAAAATCGCATTGAGTCAACGTGTCCTCCTACGCATTTGTTTTTAGAGCAATACCACCTAAAAAAATAAAATTTGTGCCCATAATTTAAAAGAATTGTAAAATACTTGCCGTAGTTATATTTTTTATTTGCGCCCACCAGTTAGGTAAAGCGCACTGTACCGAAAACTCGTCAAATACAAAACACCCCAAATTTTAACTACGCCTAACAACCCAACTCTCACCACACTGGACAACCTATTGTCATTCCTACTATACTCTGCAATGCCTACTGCCACACAAGGCGTACATACAGAAGCACAACAAACACTGATCGCCCACACTAAAATCCCTCCACTCTTCCCCACTGACAAAACAATCAAAATTACCCTACTAGACTCCCTTGTTAAAAACCTCAACCCCAACAAAGTTCCTGGGCCCTTCCAAATCACCACCTCTATCCTATAAAAATACTGGTCTCTAATTAGAGAAACCACCAACATACTTTTTCACAAATGCCTATCCGAAAGAATTTTCCCTACCTCGTATAAATTCGCTAACATAACATTACTCCTAAAACCCAATAAACTAACCGAACACCCTAAATCATACACACCGATTGCTCTGCTACCCTCCCTAAGAAAGCTCTTTGAACAAGTGATCTTTCTCAAACTTAATTCTCACATTGACAGTCATTCCCTTTTCTCTCCCAGCCAGCACAGGTTCCGTCAGAGAAATAGTGCTGAACACGCCATCCACTTCTAGATTTCAACCGTCCAGTTCCCACCCAATTATTATGTAATAGTCCTTTCTTTAATTTCAAATCCGCCTTTGACGTCCTATAGTGGCCGAACCTCCTAAACGAATTATGCACAACCAACTTCCCAAGTAACTTCCACTATATAATTAAATCCTCTCTTACATCCCAAACTGCCACACTTTTTTCAACTTATTCACAGTCTCCAAGTTCCTGTCATAAGGCTGCTTCGAGGATTCCGCCCTTCCCCCACTTTATGGAACCTTTGTATAATTCCCTTCCTATAACTAAATATCGCCAATGCATCAACATTTGCCTATGCCGATGATGCGGCATTCCGTCAAAACTTGGTCCCTGCTAAATAAACAACCGCTGTCCCCTTTCAAATCCAAAATGCTCCTCCTCAAAGGAGTCCTTGACTTGCGACGCAGTCTGTAAGTTCACATCCTACATACCCTAATCACCTTCTCCACAGCAGCTCAATACCTATGACTGCACCTAAACACATATCTTAAACTAACACCCATTTGACCAAACATCGCACAAAAACCAAAATCATTCTACAGAGCCTTCAACATTCACTTTCAAAATCCGTACATCTTACCAACACCACACGCAGGCTAATGCTCAACCAAATTATTTTTCTATAATCAAATACACTGCAGACTCCTGGTTTCCACTCACCCCACCCTCAACAAGATACAAACTCGACCGAATTATAAGACCATTCCTACTCTACCACTTCCGAGCATATAGAACAGCTTCCACATTTGCACTCCAAACCTTTCTACACGTCTCGTTTATAGAACTAACTCTCCATTCATATATTCAAATTTGAAACCTTAAACAAAACAGACACTTGCGCGACTCAACACTCTATCCCGGTAATTACCGTACACTTTCCAGAACAAAGATTAAATCTTTAATTCACCGATCCCTCATTCACTCCTGGCAAGAATCCTGGACTCTCTCACAAACTGGTAGATTTACACATAACATCTTCCCCAACATCAAAGATATTCCCTCACATATAGTGCAATCCTATTTATCAACCTTCCAATCCCGCATCCGACGGGTTCCTTCAGAGCTAATTTACATCAATTACATTTAATCCCATCTCCCAATGCCCATGCCACGACTAGATCCCAGAAACACCACTCCATCTCATTTACTCATGTCTCTCAATCTACTCCAACAATCACCCCTTAAATTAATTATCCATTTGGACCTCTTCACTCTCCTACCCAAACTCAACTTCCACGTAAACCAATTTCCCACAGCAAACCTAACAAATTTTTTATCATATAAAACGAACTTCTTATCCAAACCCCGCGGTAAGCACACTGACGACAACTCAATACACACATCTTCACATCCAAGCAATATCCTACAAACACAAGACCAACACACGCACACCTGTACATGCTCACCATCCACACATCCACCATACCCTCGAAAGAAGCTACCAACAACACAAGGAAGGGTGCCAAGCCCCGACCGTAGACCTATCCAACTGCGCACAAAAACCAAACTCACTTCCAAAATCTCTACATCTCACGAACACCACACGCAGATTAATCTACAGCCAAATTATCCTTTCTATAATCAGATACGCTGCAGACTTCTGGATCCCACTCGCCCCACCCTCCACAAGACACAAACTCGACCTGATTATACGACCATTGCTACTCTACCATTCCCCACCATATAGAACAACTTCCGGATTTGCACTCCAAACCCTCCTGCACGTCCCACCCATAAAACTAACTCTCCACTCATATATTCAAATCCGAAATCTTATACAAAACGGACTCATATTTTTGCACGACACAACACTCTATCCCGATAATTACAGTATACTTCCCAGAACGAGATCAATTGCTTTATTCACCGATACCTCATCCACTTCTGACAAGAAACCTGCATCCTCTCACAAACTGGTAGATTTACACATTACATCTTCCCCAACATCATAGATATTCCTCCACACATAGCGCACTCCCATCCGTCAACCTTCCAATTCCTTACCGGACACGGTCCTTCAAAATTAACTACACGAATTACATTTAATCCCATCTCGCAATTGCCCATGCGACGACTAGACCCCAGAGACATCCATTCACCTTATTTACTCATGTCTCCTCACTCTACTCCAATAATCACATTTTAAATTAATTATTCATCTGGACCCTTTCACTCCCCTACACAACTCAACTTCTTTGTAACCAATTTCCACAACATACCAACAAATTTTTTATCGACATCTTATTGAACAAACCCGCTATCCAAACCCTACGGTAAGCAGACTGACAATAACACAATACACACATGTACACACCCAAGCAATGTCCTACAAACACAAGACCAACATAAGCACACCTGCAAACACCCGCCATACCATCGACACAAGAAAGGGCGCTAAGCCCAAACCATTTTTCGCTACAGTGTAACAAGGGTTACAATATATTTGTTAAGATTGCTTAAACAATTAAAGTCTTGAACACGAGGTTCTTGGGTGATGGAATCGTATGGGCGTGATACAATGACAATCCCCACCAAACATCAGAAGAATAGGAAGGACGAACGCTAGACAGTGTCGGAAAACCACAAATTAATTATTTATCAACCACAGATCAAAACACATGTAAGGGTATATAGTGCAAAGTTCGTAGTCAATTACACCCTTTGATTATGGAATAATAAACTAGCGTAATGTAGTGAGATACGGAGTTTAACAGAACTCACAACACTAATATATTGAGACGGTTTGATTCCCAGCAAAAGCTATTTGGAAATAAACACTCTTATCACCACCTAAATTACTCTTGACTGAAGTGGAGTTCTATAGTCACTAGAAGGCGTAACTGTAAATCATACTACCTTAGGATTAGATGTTGGTATTGGTGGTATTTATGTACAATATTTGTTTTATAAATTATTGATAAATGTATCGTGTTAAATCCTTAAAAGACCAAAATCTAGACATTGCAAGTTAATGGCCAATTATAGACGTGTAAATTATTATTCTTGTTAATGATTGAAATAATGATTAAGTATAGATGCACTCATTATGAAATTTTACCATTTTGTGCGTGTATATGTTTACAGGAATACCAAATATCGCTGATATTTACATCGATGCAAGTAACTCTAAAATTATGTTTGTTTACCTGTTTATAGGAGAATGAACTAATGTTATATAATAGATTTAGGTAACATAGGAAGTGGTTGTTTTATTTGTTCAAACATACAGGTGGTATTTTATAAAAGAAATCCATTCCACGAAGAGAGTAAAGTAATTAAAATCCCCCCTTCAAATTGCTCGACGTCGAGAGATTCGCAGTAGACTAAATTAGATGAGTTGACGCCCATAATCTTGACAATGATTAAAAGTTGTTCAAATTAAGAATTATTGGTAACGTAATTTGACATTGCGTCTAAATAAATTTTCTTCCATTTATTTATATAGGAACCCACACCCGCACCATTGTAGTTGGCCGGTACATCTTTATTTTGTGACGGGATTTTCGTCTTTTTTCGGCAATTTTAAATTTAATAATTTAATGCTTCAAACACTCTTAACAAAACTTTTAAAAATTTGATCTCTTCTTCTTAATTAAACAAAAATTACTGCAAGTTCGCCAAAAAGAATACTAATCAACTTATAACCAGATATGACTCATTTTAAACCGTACCCGCACCAAAAGGTAATACAAAAGAATTTAGGAAATTTATTTAGTTGAATGAGCTTTTAGCAAGAAAGCATTCTGAAGACTTATAGAAGTTTCGGTAGTTCAAACTAATAACGTAGCTATTTCAATGCACTATTAAATTAGGATAAAGAATTAAAATAGTAAATCGCTTAGCACATTGTATACAAACTGGAACAACGATCAAAACTTTAAACGATTCATATTAAATTTAGAAAAATACAGAATAGATGTCAGTAAAAATCACCGGACAAAGCAAAGTTTGTTTGTACACATTCATACGAGTTCTAATACAAACCCTTTAACATGGAAATGGACCGACACATCCTACAACCACAATAATCATAAAACTAGCCATCAAAATTAACACGTTACTAATAAACCCTACATTTGATTATCCACTGCTACACCCGAAGGTACAGCATTAACCAGAAAGCGAAGTGTTTTTACCTGTAAATTTTAAAACCCTTGCAATTCCAAGCAAGGTAAGGATATTTAAAATATGTGACAACACTGACATACTGCACCTGCAGTGTACATCTCATCCGAACGAGAGCGTATTTTTCTAAAAAACGCCCGCCTAACATTTTTCAACCAACTAAACCATGGAGCCGCTGTTACATGTAAACCGTGGGAGGAATTAAAAAATCACACGCTTAAAACGACACTGACCTGGACAATAAGACAGTTTTAGGAGTACAATCCATGAGAACGTAGATATGGAGTAATAACCTTGTGGCATTAAAACTTATAAAACCGACAGAAGTAGGTAGTTTTGGGGGCTCCTGCTGCCACATTTCCTCGCAATCACACGAAACATCGATTATGGACTGTGAAGATAAAACAAAGTCCATAAGAAGCCAAGGAGATTAAATTCGCGCAACTAAATCTCGGGAAAGGTAGAGGGGCAACAAATAACTTCGTAAAGTTATTCATCGAAAATAATATCGACATCGGGTTTATACAGGAACCGCACCTGTATAGCCACAAAATAACAGGCTTTGGAAGGAGGGTTACCGTATTAAATGCGAATGGTGAACAACCGCGTAGCGGGATAATAATAAATAATGGGACGTGCGCCGGAAATATATTAAATAATTTATCGAACGAATTTTTAACGACGACCGAAATCAAATCAGGGGAAAATGCGTTCTACGTAATAAGCGCGTATCTCCCGCCGGTAGATTCCCGGCGGGAAAATCCCCACACCGAAGACTTGATAATTCAAGTAGATAATATTATTCGTAAAATCGGCAGAAATAAAAATCTAATCATCGGGGGAGATTTTAATGCCAAGTCGCTACTATAAGGCAGCCCTATCGAAGACGATAGAGGCTCGCAGGTTGCTGATCTTTTTACGGAATGGGACCTTAGTGTGATAAACACTAATGATTCACCTACGTTTGAGGGGCATAGAGGCAGCAGTTTTATAGATATTCCTGCAGTCTCGCATGAAATGTTAGAAACGATTTGTAATTGGAAATTAAGGTCGGACGAGGAAACGCTCTCTGGGGAACCGCATACCGCGTAATTAGAGGAAAACAACAAAAAATCGCGCTCAGTAATATAAAGAAAACAAATGGCGAATACACGGAAGGTTTTAAAACCACAGCGGAATATTTACTAGAGAAATTTTTCCCATCGGATAATCCCGAGGGGGATGAAGGGTCGCACGATTTAGTACGTCGGGAAGCTGCAGAGGCGCAAAGAACAGGTGCCGATAAGGCAATCCTAGTTCACGAGATCGTCAGGGCTCTTAGGAGGATGAACCCTAAGAAGGCACCGGGGCATGATGGAATTACATCAGACGCAGCTCCTGGAGGCGTGCCTGTTAGCCCCGTGTGTCTTTGTCGGGTTGTTTAATCTTTGTTTAGAAAGTGGAGTTTTTCCGCCTTGATGGAAAATCCAGAACGTGAAATTTATATCTAAACCTAAAAAGGCGGATGCGTCAGATCCGGGCAGCTATCGTCCAATTAGCTTGCTACCGGTGCTGGGGAAAGTTTTAGATCGCGTTATGACTACGCGTGTTGAGCACCTAGTGAGAGACAGCGGCGGTTTTAATAACCGACAGTTTGGTTTCGTGGAGGGCAAGTCGACTATCGACGCGTTAGAGTTCGTTGTCGGGGAAATTAAGCAGGCGAGAGATGCTAAAAAGTACTGTGTCGTTATTGCTTTGGACATTTCAGGAGCATTTGATGCTGTCTGGTGGCCATTAATCGTTTGCGAGTTAAATCGTAGGGGTTGTCCGCGAAACTTGATGTCTTTGGTCAAGAGTTATTTCTCGGGGCGATTGGTACAGGTTAAAATTCCGGGTGAAGTTCTGTCGCGTGAGGTGGAAAGGGGATGCCCGCAGGGGTCATGTTCTGGTCCCACATTTTGGAAGTTGTTGTATGAGAGCATCTTTAGGGTCAAGTTGCACGCAGGATGCTCAATCGTTGGGTTTGCGGATGACACGCTTTTAATTGTAAAATCGAGATTGTTAATGGATATGCGCACAAAACCGAACGAGGCGCTTAATAAATTACACGAATGGTCGCAAGCGGTAAAATTAAAATTTAACACGGCGAAGTCAGAGGCGCTTTATTTCGGCACGAAACCAGGACAGAGACTTCCTAGGCTAGAGCTAGGAGGGGAGAAAATCCCGTTTAAAGATTGTATTACCTACCTCGGCGTCAAGATCGACGATAAATTAAATTGCAAAGCGCACGTACAATACGTTAAAAGTAAGGGCGGCGAAATATCAAATAAAATGATGGCGACGGCTAAAATAAAGTGGGGTTTCAGGGGCGAATCGCTGAGGACGGTTTATACCGGAGCAATTGAGCCGGCAGTGCTGTACGCAGCTTCTGTATGGGCAGAAGGCAATTGACGAGCGTACAACGCATAACCGCGGTAAAAGCGGCGAGGGCGTACAGGACCACCTCCACGGAGGCGGTCCTGGTGATTAGAAGGACTCTCCCTATCGAATATGTCGTTAGGGAGATTAGAGATAGGAGACTTATAGATATAGGGAAAGGGCGCGAAATTATCGAAGATATTAATCTTGGTAATAGGGACGTTGCAAGAAAGATCGTGGTATCAGAGTTGGGGCACCCGGCCGATATTAGAGGAATCGAGTTTGTCGAAGGTGATCGTGACGCGACGGGTATCAGAATTTACACGGACGGTTCACGTATGGATGACGGGCAAGCAGGCGCGGCGTTTGTCGTGTTTAAGCAGGAAAGGGAGGTGTTTCGGTTTCAAACCAAACTTGCAAACTGGAGCACTATATTCCAGTGCGAATTGGTAGCCATACGAGAGGCTATCGATTATACAATGACAACCGCGTGTAAAATTCGGTGGGGTTGGTGGGAGGATTGGAAAATTTTAGATTGACTTGGCGTGAGTAAGGATACGAGCATAGATATAACCAAACCCTGATATAAAAATAATAATAAAAAAAAATAAAAAAAACATGATAATTATACCCAAATGTCAATATGCACGAGAAACCCCCACACCATTAATACAGTCACTGCCTATCTTCATAATTATGTGCGGAAAATCGGGAATAAATAATAACAAACAAACAATAACAAATAAATCAGAAACCCTCATTAAATTAAATCAATAAAATAAACAAAGATAATAAAATAGAGTGAAACCGCGCATCCCCACAGGACTTGAAAGTGAAGTGATAGTGATAGTGATTGTGATCCCTCTCCCAGAACATTTAGTGCATACCCACCAGGACTTTAGCAGTGCACCCCATCTTCCCCTTAGAAGTAAGTTACAGTTAGATGTAGGCAGACGACCAGATCTTCGGATGCTGGAGAATTTTTCATCGAGGTAAGACTTAAATTGTGGCGGCTGTACTCGCACAAGCATTGATTTACATTAGATAGTAGTTTTTGAAATAATTTAACAAGCACGTTTTGTGCGTAATGGCGCTAGCCGACATAATGCTTGTGCGAGTGCACCTGATAAATAGGGTGATGCTTTTGCTTTTTTGTGCACTGCTATATGCTTAACGCTTATTAGACATATGTTTATATATTTATATAATTATATTTATTTATATTTTATATTTACCCTTTATATTTATTAGCATGTATTGTAGTATTTTGTAGCATAATTGTTTTGTTTGACATTCTGTCGCCATTTTGGTTGCAGTATGTATTTGGGAAGGAAGAGTAGAATAGTGAAGATTGTAATCATAATATAAATCAGTTAGGGAATGATAGGGAAAGCTAGGGATGGATTTAAATTAGCTAGATTTGGATAGTTTTAAGACGACCCTTCAGGTCGCACTGGTAAGCAGAGCCGGCGTCTGCTATCCGGTATTACGGATCCCTCCCCCTCTCATTTTTGCTTGTGTCTTGTTGATCGGGTACACTACAAAGTCAGCGCTAGGGATACCATTATTTACAACCCTGTTTTTATTTTTTGTTTTACTTTTTGTTTCAGTTTGTCAGATTTTTAGGTTTGTTAGATTGTTAGAGTTTGTTAGGTTTGTTAGATTTTAGGTTTGTTAGGTTTTTATTTAGAATTTTATTAGGGTGGATTAATTATAAAGTTAGGATTAATTAGAAGCACGATTATTTTTCGCGTTTAAACCCAATGTAGTACCTCCGGGTGGAGCATTGGGGACGTGGCCGGAAGTATAGCGGCCCCTTATTCAAATTATAATGCCACATTTCCTCCAGCATTCACATTTCCTCACACATCTGGACCAAATAGTTTTCTTCGACTAACCATTTTTCATCTTTTGAGATAAACCTATCTTGTTTGGTATCAATTAATATTAGAATTTTCTCAGCTACCTGAATCTCTAGGTATTTTTCAGATAGCCCCCCCCGAAAGCTACCCCAATTTTAAGATTTTTTACCGGTAGCAATTTCTGACCGTCCTTATAAATTTTTTAGTCATGCAATACATCAAATTAGTCTAGAATTTTACGCAAAATTCGAATCTGGAAACGGATTTGCAAAAAGACCACGTACTGCAAAGTTATACCCCTTTAAAGTCTGGAACCTCTAAATTTTGCTCTTTGCTCTATAAGCAAACCTAACAAATAGCTTTCTTTGACTAGTCATTGCATCTTTCGAGATAAACCTATCTGGTTTGATATCAATTAATATTAGATTTTTCTTAGCTACCCAAATTTCTTTAAATTTTTCAGATTGCATCATCCCCCAGGGAGCTACCCTCATTTTAAGATTTTTTGATTTCTGACCATCCGTATAAATTTTCTTAACCATGCAACACATCAAATTAGTCTAGAATTTTATGCAGAATCCGAATCTCAACACAGATTTAAAATCAGACCACCCCCTGCAAAGTTATAACCCTTTAAAGTCCTGAATCTTTAAATCTTGCTCTTTGCTCTATAAGCAAACTTAACAAATAGTTTTCTTCGACTAGTCATTGCATCCTTCGAGATAAACCTATCTTGTTTGGTGTCAATTAATATTAGATTTTTCTCAGCTACCCGAATTTTTAGGAATTTTTCAGATTGCATCGTCCCTCAGGGAGCTACCCTCATTTTAAGATTTTTTGCTGGTAGTGCTTTTCTGACCGTCCGCATAAATTTTTTAGTCATGCAATACATCAAATTAGTCCAACTAACAAGTGAATTGTTTGTTGTTGAGAACACCAGCCTGCGGGTGAGGAGAATATCCTCGATAGTGTTTAAAGCAACAATATAGTAAATTATAGGTTGGGAAGGTTCACTTCAGCCTAAGTGGTGAGGAGAATATCCTCTGAAGTGTTCCAGAACAACTAATTTTTTTTTTTTTTAATTACAGGTTTTCTACTGATGATGACCACATAGTGCTCGAAATACGTATCTAGTAATTTAAATATTTTTTGTGGTTAAGGGTTTTTATTTAATTTTATTTAAATCGTGCCACAGTGTTCCTATAGATTATTAAATTCAGTTCTATTTTAATAAAAAATGCAGATTTACCTTAAATTTTTTAAAAAAAATTTGACGAAAATCACTGCACAAAACGATTGTTTAAATTTCGATGAACTTTACACAAAAGGGCGCGGGTTATATACAGTTGAAATAATTAACCGTTAATTGATCTGTATTATTAAATGAAGTTTGCATTTCCCTAAATACGTAGTCGAGGACGTACTAGAAAGTACATTGTGTTATTAATAATCTACAAGCAATTATACGTGAATTTTCTAATGTACGGCATTGAAATATATTCCTTGTATTTTTCAAACATATAGTCAATAATATAATTAATAAAGAGAAAGGTCTACACTGTTTTCACGTGTACATGATCGTAAAGCAATTAGTTTTGGAAGCGAAATGTATTTTCAAGTACATATTTAGCAATGAGTATATAATTATGTTATGACGTGCTTAGTAATTAGGAAAATGTTAAACCAGAAAATTAATAACTGTTTAAAATTTTAAAAGTAATGTTTTTTGAATATTCTAAAAAAACAGTACATCACCGTTTGAAAATGGTTTTAAATATTAAACACTTATGTCCCATAAAGGACTCTCGCGGTTTTAGATTTTCGGAGATGTTTGGTTAAAGCATATGTCATAGATGAGCAAAAAAAAAAATTTAGAGATTTGAAAGGCTTTAAAAGTGTAACTTTGTAAGGGGTGGTCTGATTTTAAATCTGTTTGCAGATTCAAATTCTGCGTAAAATTCTAGACTAATTTGATGTATTACATGGTTAAGAAAATTTATAAAGATGACCAGAAATCGCTACCAGCAAAAATCTTAAAATGAAGGTAGCTCTCTGGGGGATGATGCTATCTGAAAAGTTCCTAGAGATTCGGGTAGCTGAGAAAATTCTAATATTAATTGATACCAAACAAGATAGGTCTATCTCAAAAGATAAAAAGGGTTAGTCGAAGAAAACTATTTGATCCAGATGTGTGAGGAAATGTGGGTGTTGGAGGAAATGTGGCAGCAGGAGCCCCCAAAACTACCTACTGACAGATCATAAAAGAAGCGAGATTCATCTTCAGTTCGAGACCAGACTGCAAAACAGAGCTTCAAATTCGATTGACACGCAATTATCGCCGTACGGATAAGATTCTATTCGAGTAGTAAAAACCTCAAAACTGTCCGAATGCGAGTAAAAGCACCGACATACAAGTACCGTTAATCGTGAAACTGGCCTGTGTTGAGAGCTTTCATTCAACCTGGAGTTGAAATAAGTAATCTACCTGCAGCCATTCATGTATCTGGAAGATCGACGAAGCCTTGTTGAATACAAATAAATACCTGTAAATCTCTTAAATTTCTGTTTATTATTTACGTTTAGTACTTAATAATGTACAGCTAGGTTGGTCCAAGGCCTCTGTATAGTTATAAATAAATGTATATATTGTTACGTTACGTAATTCGTGGCAGTCCCTGTTCGGGCGCCAAAGTTATGTTACGTTACGTTGGCTCGTAGCCGTGCGTAACAAAAAGAAAATCAGAGAGAAAAAAAATGACCGGGCTCAATGGGAAAGTAGGGGGGGTTGTAGAAAGCAGACCAACCTATCATGTACGCGGCCGTAAGGAGTTAGTGATAATACCTGCAATAAAAAAAAATTAGTTAAGCAAACCTGAAAAAAAAAGAATAAGCATAGCAGCAAGGAAACGTCTAAGTTATTCAGTACTTTGTAGAATGTAAAAAAAAGAAACTGTTTAGATAAACTATATAGTATAACAACGGTAAAAGCAATACAGAAAAATGTTTCGTACAAAGTGAGGTAATATTGGGGAGTAGCAGAAACGTTTCCTCACACACCAATTAAACATAAATCGGACAAAATGTTAAAAAAAAAAAAATAGGTAAGACACAATTGGTATGAGTAATTTAGTAGTACTGATTTTTCTTTCTTTCTTTTTTTCTATGTTTTAAAATAGCATGCAAGTCTATTGTAAAAGGCATCAGAACGACAAAGATATGGTAAAGCAACGGATAGATATTTAAAGTAATAACCAGTAGGAAATAGTTCAACTTACAAAAGTCCTTCAGCAACGCTTCCTTGCAACGGAAGTGTGAGATTCAACGATGTCCTGCACTAACGAAGCACTTCACCCTTGACTGTGAGGGTGTTGATGGAACTTATCACACGTTACACTAATCACTAATCACTGGGGTTAGCAGCAGACATTATCACGCTGATGGAACCAGGTAGCATTGATAAAGTTCTTGGTAATTCTATTTCCTGAGACAATAATTCCGAAATATTTTGTAACACAAATTGTAAAGAAAAATAGTAATAAAAATTTAGAATCACGGGCTTTCGAGGCACGATGTAATGCATGTCATCTGAGAAGTTCTTGCATTAAACTAACAGTAACGTGAGGTGTTTTATTTGCTACATATGGTAACAAAGAAAAATCTAATGCTTTTGAATAACAAAACTCACGCAAGCCATGATCTATTTTAGATTCTTTGTTGTTCAAAAATTCAGAAACTACAGTATCACTGTATTTAAATAATCCAAAGTATGCGCAACTCTCATAAAAAAAAGGGTCCCCGAAAACTAGATCGCACATACAGTTCCAAATATAAAAAGACAAATCAACTTAAAAAACAATTAGCACAGCAACGCGTAATCACTAAGTCAATGTTCCGTAAAATACGTGCGGTCGAGTAAGACAAGTTCTATCACTTTTATTTCCAACAGAAAAGCAACACAAATAATTAGTAAAGTAACGCGTAAGCAATAAAACCGTCTGTCAATGACCTTAAAACCCGTGCGGTCGAGTAAACACATTCTACAGTTAAAATACACCTTTATTTCACAAGAAAAACAACTAGAATCGTGCCGCGTTTGTTCATGAACAATTCGAGAATTAATCCCGCATTAATTCTCACTATTTTTAAAGCAAAAAGGAACAGCACTTTTAACGTACTTATTAAACAGGAACAAAGAACAAACTACCACTGCTCGCTATTATAACCGCTTATCGACTATTATCTACCTCGCTAATAACATAAGGAACATCTATAACGTGAATGTCACAATCGTATCTAACAATTAATTACAGGCTGTTTATCGTTTTCGATAAGTTGGAATTTATTTATTAATGAGAATTAATCTTCAATTTATCTATCTTTTAAAATTACTACACACGAGTTAATAAATATCAAATACAGAAACAGCAATTTGCCGAAATGCATTTATAAATTGGGAAACAGCGTAAAAGTTTAAAACTACAAAAATTGCACGTTACAATATGATATGATGATGATAGTCCTCGACACCGTATACTAGCTCCAAGTATTTGTACGGCGTGTTGTGTCTCACTAACATTCCTGTACATATTTATTCATTTTTTTTTACTTTTAAGGTTGCGGATTGTAAATATACAACTATAGCTTGCTATTTTGTCTCATTTTCCGTTAAACGTACAACACTAGTAAGTTGTTCCTAACCAAATTTACATACGAATATCTTAATTAAATTTAATTCTCTTTTAACTTTGTTATCCAACACCGAAAAATACTGAGAGAGGCTCCAATGTTATATATATACGCTTGATGTAAAGATCAAACTTGCCGCCGTTTCTGACAGTTCGTCACTGACTACCCTTGTGGATATCCTTTAGTGAATAATTTTTTAATAACACATTACCAATTATTTAATTTTTGTTCATAATTAAATAACAGATGTTCTCGTACAATTGACTTCTTTTTTTGCGTATAAAGTAACGAAAGCAAGTTCCCAATATCACTATTAGCCAGTGGAAATCCAAGTAGAATTTCTTTTGCTAAATGACATTTAAGTCTCTCAAAATGAGCAAATAAAAATAGCGAAAAGCATCCATCACGGAGGACAAAAACAGGTGATGTCAAAGCATATTTTCCATCCATTAAGTACAAAGGACACGTAACAGCCATCATTCCTCCACCTTTCGCGCTTCTTAATTCGTGTGTCGTTGAGTGCCTCTTCAGGAATGAAAGCATGAGGCAAAGGCTTTTAGCCAGAATCAATACAAAATGTCCTGCTATCTCTAGAACATATATCTTAGTCCAGAAGGACACCGCTACTACCCGCATGCCGTACAACTCTCCAAACAAATATATATAGCGTTTACAAGAAAAAGTACACAAGTTAAATATATTGTACGTCCGTCCAATAAAAATAATTTTATATTTCAACTGGAACAGGAAAATGCAAACTATACAAACTGTAACTGTTTTGAAAATATATGTCGTCATCCGTATTCAACTTTGCGTTATAAATTTATATTTTATCAGTAAGGTCACTTTATTATTACAACTTCCCAAAAACTTTAGTTTTTGCCAACCACAAAAGGCTTCGAATGTAATTTCCGGCACGAAGAACAACTGACCGACGATATTAATTCTTTTGGTTTCCACTGGGAATAATTTGAAAGTCTTGTAAGAATTAAATCAATCTTGAGTTAAGCGACATTGTGGTCTTGCTTAGGTTTCTGGTTCGTAAAACTGGATAGTTATAAACACGTCTACTTTGACCTAAATATAATTACTTTAAAAATATTATCGTCGTACTTGTTGCTTGTATTATTTTAAGTTTACGGATTTCATCATGTCTATGGAAAAAGCAAAGTTAAACAAGCAAAATTAAGAATCGCGCTTTATTCACGAGGTGAGATAGGTGATGGGCTTTTGGGATCTTCTTTTTAAAAAGACTTTATTTCCAAATTTACACTCCTATCAAGTGTATTTTAATTTATACAGCAATTACAATGAAATTTAACAAGTGGTTACGTTATATTCATTAACATTTTAACAATTGCAAACAATCAAAGTTACTTTTCACTAATTAATTAATTAAACTAAATTGAATAGCTTGAACAACAAACAATGTTAAAGTTGCGAAGCTCGAAACTGACTGGCCATCTTGGGTTCCTGAGGGTATTTATGCTATCCCTGCCCCTCACATTGCTTGTAGGAACTGCAGATCTCGTGTCTGCTATTTCTTGATACAATACAAAGTATTACATTTTAATAATCTTAATTCTAATAATTGCTGTCTTATTGTCTACTGTGACCTGCACCTGCAGTGTCATGTTACGTCTGGAATACAAAGTATTGACATCCGTTCTCATGTCTGATTTATGAATTCCATTAACCTTTTGTAATATGTCCTTCAATTATACTTTGTAGCAATCTAACTTAAGATTTAATAATTCCATTTGATTATTTTTATATCCTAATTTGGGAGATATGTAACTGGTGTCGCAAAAAAGTGCATCGAGTTATACAGGATCGTTATTCTACACGTAGAATAAGCAAGAAACGTTCAAAAACTTTTTCAAATCGGCCTAATTTATGTGATGTCCTCCATTTTGAGTTTTATGAAAGAAAATTATCTTTCGAAAACCGATTTAAACAATTTGTTTCAAACTTGGAAAACATCTTTAGTAGGCGTACCTCTAAAATATCTTTAAATGAAGTGTTCATTTAAATTCTTAATGTCAAACTTTACAAATATCAAGTACTTAAAAAACTATCGAGATACAAAATTTAAACACATTTTAATTACGAATTTAACACTTACCTTTTGAAATCGATTATAACCAACAGCTTCGATTATTTAAAGTGTTGTCATTTAATGAATGTATAGACTTGTTGCTGGTAAAAGTGACGTTCCCCAAGAAGAGGCGTGAACTCAGCTACAATTTTAAGAGTGCACCAGCTAACTATGGTGGTGTGGAAAGGATTCCTGCGAAATAAATTATAAAAATAAACATTTGAAATGGCTGAAATTCAAAGTACATTATATTGACCACCTACTTTGGAAACTTTTCTTGTTATCATAATTAAGGGACACCAAACCGTCTTACTTCAGCAACCCTTTTCGATACACGGAAGACGATTATTCCACATAGGTCTTTTTTACTTTTGGTTTGTTAAATCTTGACACATCACACATTACCTTTCTCTACAATACCTTAAAAACACTTTACATGTTGTCATATTAATGAAATTGGCCATTCCGAATAGACCTGCACCTTGAAGAAGTTCTAGATTATTAGAACGGGTAGAATGGCTTGCGTGTTCCAGTGGTTTAAAGAACCAAACCACAGGTTCACCAAATTACTAGGGTCTTTACTGAGGAACCAGATTAAGACAAGTCCACAAAAGAAGGCAGCAACTCTTTCGGCTCTTAAATTGGCAGACACCACACGGGTCGATATGGTATTTTAAGACACACTACTGCGACGTGGAAGACAATGGGCAACCACCACATTACCAACCGAGTTACACAACGTACTTAAATTGCTGTTTAAGATGATGACATCCTCTGGAAAAGATTACGGAGTTAAAATAGTCCACCATTCAGATCTCCAGGAGGGGACTACTTTAGAAAAGAGTCAGGAACATTTTGCGAGTCGAAGCATGAAATGTCAGAATTTTGAAGCAAGTAGATAAACTAGAGAACTTGAAAATTGAAATGGTTAGGTTAGCATTGGGCATCAGATAAGTTCGGTGGCAAGAAACGAGGGATTTTTGAAGCGGAGACTTTAGGGTAATTCACACAGGATCAGAGAAAGGAAATTCCGGCATGGGTATAATTATGCGAAAAAAAATAGGACACTGCGTAGAAAACTACTTACAAAAGAACGAAAGAGATAGGATGATAGGCCACATACTAGGGCATGAAGGTGTCGTACGGAAAATATTAGAAGCTAAGATAATGAAAAGAGAGGTAGACCTAGGTTAGACTATTGCACGCAGATGGTCAAAGATGTATAGACTAACTCAGAATAGAAATTAATGAAGGTGCGTGTCTAACAAGGTCCAAGACGGAAAACCCAATGACCAAAAAAATAATTGTACTTGAATCTGATGATCATTATAAGCAACTACAAGTATTAGTTTGGCAGTATTCTCACCTAATGTGACTGTACAAAAGTATTCATTGGAAAACTATTAATTCAGCGAACGATTAAGTGATGGGGATCTTGGTAACCGCAGGCTGCTTAACCCCTTTACATACTACTGAATTTCGTTGAAATAAAGGATATATTTAGAAGACAGTAGAAGGGGTACCGAACTGTGTCTTACAAGAAAGAGCAGCTTCTGTGTTCGAAAACAAAACAAAGAAACGAGGAAATTATTGTTGAAAGCATATGTGTGGAGTATAATACTGTGTGGCTATGAAATAAGAACCTACAGTAGGAGAAGCAGACAGGGAAAAAGTATAAGCATTTTAGAATGTAGTATTTCAGATGTAATAACATACAAATTTTAGAAATAGTATGGGAAGAAAAATATCTGTAGAAAACAAAAAAAAAATAGGAAAAGTAGAAGATCAGGATACGTTCTAAGATCATTGGGGAATAGTACAAGATATATTACAAGCAGAGATAGGAATAAGAGAGATAAAAGTAGACCTAGATCGGACTATTACACGCAGATAGTGAAAGATGTGGGCTGTGGGAATTTTTTTGAAACATGTATACTAGCTCAGAATAGGAAACAATGGAGATGCTCATCTAACCAGTTTCAGGACTGAGGACCTAATGATGATGATGATCAAAAGAATGTCTTAAGATGAAGTGCCACTCCCAAATACCACTTCATCACTGAAATGGCTGGAAAACCCTTTCACAAGCTTAACTAAGTTTACTTAGTTCATAAATAAGTACAAACCTGCCTGCCCTGCCCATCGTCCATACGTGAACCGTCCTTATAAATTCTGATACCCGTCGCGTTCCCATCACCTTCGACACACTCAATTCCTCTAATATCGGTCGGGTGCCCTAATCCTGACACGACAATTTTTCTCTTAACTTCAATATTGCTAAGATTTAATACCTTCGATGATTTCGCGCCCTTTCCATGTATCTACTAATCGCCTGTCTCTAATCTTCCTAAAGACATATTTGATAGGGAGAGTCCTACTGATCGCCTCCGTGGAGATGGTCCTGAACGCTCTCGTCGACTTTACCGCGGTTATTCGTTGTCGCTGGTCAATTGTCGCATCTCCCGAACTTTACAACCTTCCGCCCATATAGATGCTGCGTACAGCATTGCCGGCGCTATCGCCCCGGCGTAGACCGTCCTCAGCGAATGGCCCCTGAAACTTCAGTTTATTTTCGCCGTCGCCATCATTTTATTTGATATTTCGCCCCCCCCCTTACGTTTTACGTACTGTACGTGCGCTTTCCAATTTAACTTATCGTCAATCTTTACCCCGAGGTATGTAATTGCTTCCTTAAACGGCATTTTCTCCCCTCCTAGCTCTAACCTAGGGGGTCGCTGTCCCGGTTTTGTTCCGAAATACAGCGCCTTTGACTTCGCCGTGTTAAATTTTAATTTTACCGCCAGCGACCATTCGTGTAATTTATTAAGCGCCACGTTCGATTTTGTGCGTATATCTATTAACAATCGCGATCTGCTAATTAAAAGCGTATCATCCCCAAATCCAACGATTGAGCATCCTGTGGGCAACTGGACCCTAAAGATGCTCTCATACAACAACTTCCAAAATGTGGAACCAGAACATGACCCCTGCGGGCATCCTCTTTGCACCTCGAGCGATAAAATTTCACCTGGAATTTCAACCTGTGTCTGTCGCCCCGAGAAATAACTCTTGACTAAAGACATCAAGTTCCACGGACAACTCCTACGATCTAACTCGCAAACGATTAATGACCACCAGGCAGCATAAAATGCTCCTGAAATGTTCAAAGCAACAACAACACAGTGCACTTTAGCATCTCTAGTTTGCTTAATTTCGCCAACAACGAATCCTAGTGCGTCGATTGTCGACTTTCCCTCCATAAAACCAAACTGTCGGTTATTTAAACCGCCGCTGTCACGCACTAAGTGCTCATCCGACCATCGGCAGCCGGATATCGGGGGTCCCCATTGTGCCTAATGACCGTTTGTGCACCGCAGCACGTCGGCAGCCAGAAACCGCGATGCACTCCCGGATACCCCTTGGGTGTAGTGTTGGATGGATAATTGTGTTTGTGTATGTGTATTTACGCGCGCGCGCGTGTGTGTGTATGTAGACGACTGGGGTGGGTGGGTGAGTTTGTGTGGGTTTGTTGGGGCAGCGCCGCCTTTCCCTGTGCACCGGAATCGAGTGTGCAGGTGGATTTGTGTGGGTGTGTAAGTGTGGGGCAGCGCCACCCCCTTCCTCAGCACCGGGACATCGTCAGTACATCGATAGAGACATCACGCTGCCCGTTGCCCCTTTTAGCCAGGGCCGTCGGATACCCTGGTTTTAAAAGAGGCAATGTGTGTATGTGTGCTTGTGTGTTATGTATGTACGATCCGTTTTCAGTTACAAGAGGCGGAATGGTTTGGATATTTTCTTACATTGCCCCTTATTGCAATTTTAAAATTAGTGATAGTGACCGGTCAGGTAATGTATTAGTCCTAGTGTTGGCATGAGGTGTTTGGGTTTTAGTCTATCTTTGATGTTTGGGATCAGTGCATAAATCCTTCTACCAGTTGTGCTCTGGTCCCATCGTCTTCACCATTCAGCTAGTATGTTGTTTTTGATTTCTGTCTTCGTTGTGAGTGGGTTGTCCGTATTGAGGAGTTGTAACCTTTCGTTGTCGTCATGTGAGAGGAAATATAGTGCTGCGTGTTGTTTGATGCATAGGTCTAAGGGCATTACCCCGATCACGACGCCTAGGGTGTTAAGTAGGCTAATAGGCCTATACGAGTTCTACTGCTTCGGGTCCTTGTCTTTTCCTTTCGGGATTATTACAACGTTTGCTCGCTTCCAGATATTTGGGAAGGTGGACTGTCATTCGTTATAAAACCCCGTTATTGTGGGTAGTAATTTCCCTTGCAGGACTACAATGACCTCTACGGGGATATTGTCCGGTCCAGGTGCTTTCTTGCCCTTGGTCGAGTTTAGGGCAAGTTTTACCTCGTCTTCCGTAACGGTTGCAAATCTTCATCTTGTCTGTTCTAAGGTCGGTTACCTTGGTTGTTACTTATTGTTTTTTACGTGTTTGTTCCTTTGTTTCTCACAGAATATCCGTGTGAACCACAACTTTATATGGTTTTCAGATACGTCGGAGTTACGATATTATCTGTTGGGGATTTCCTAATGCAGAGTTTTAAAAAGTCCCCTAAACCTAATTACTACACTAATATGTTGTAGTTTTATAAAATAAATCGTAACGAAATTGTGTAAATATTTGCAGCATGGCTTCAAATCCAACTAATTGAAAAGGGTTCACGAATAAACATGAAAAATGCGAATGCCTTACGTAAGGGGCGAACCTCTATTTTCAAGCAATTGGAACATACAGACGACATTATAATTTGAATTAGGGCCGCTATACTTGCGGCCACGTCCCAATGCTCCACCCGGAGGTACTACATTGGGTTTAAACGCGGAAATAGTCGTGCTACTAATTTATTCTTACTTCATAGTTGATTCAACCTAAATAAAATCTAAATAAAAATCTAACAAACCTAAAATCTAACAAACCTAACAAACTCTAACAATCTAATAAACCTAAAAATCTGACAAAAACTGGAACAAAAAAACAAAAACTAAAAACAGGGTTGTAAATAATGGTATCCCTAGCGCTGACTTTCGAGTGTACCCGATCAACAAGCAAATGAGAGGAGGGATCCGTAATACCGGATAAGCAACGCCGGTTCTGCTTACCAGTGCGACCTGAAGGGTCGTCTTAAAACTATCCAAATCTAGCTAACCAATTTAAATCCATACTAGCTTTTCCTATCGTTCCCTAACTGATTTACATTATGATTACAATCTTCGCAATTCTGCTCGTCCTTCCCAAATATATACTGCAACCAAAATGGCGACAGAACGTCAAACAAAACAAATAAGCCACATAATACATGCATATATAAATAAATATAAAGTGTAAATATAAAATATAAATAAATATAATTATGTAAATATATAAATAAATGTTTAATAAGCGTTAACATATAGCAGTGCACAAAATAGCGAAAGCATCACCCTATTTATCAGGTGCACTCGCACAAGCATTATGTCGGCTAGCGCCTTTACACATCAAACGTGCTTCTTAAATTATTTCAAAACTACTAATTAATGTAAATCAATTTATAGTACAGCCGCCACATTTTAAGTCTTACCTCGATAATAAAATTCTCCAGCATCCGAAGATCTGGTCGTCTGTAACTTACTTCTAAAGGTGGGACGGGGTGCACTGCTAAAGTCCTGGTGGGTATGCACTAAATGTTTTTGGGGATCACAATCACTATCACTATCACTTCACTTTCAAGTCCTGGGGGGATGCGCGGTTGCACTCTGTTTTATTATCCTTGTTTACTTACATACAGACGACAACTGAAGTTTGCTAGACTTGTTTCAAAGGTTCTGGACACGGGACAAAACACAAAGACTCGACTATATAACACAATTGAAATGTCGGTTGTTAAAACGTCACGTTGCAGTACATCATGTAGTAAAAATACTACAGTTTTAAATATTGAAAATATTGATTGAGTGACGGAAAAGTGCTTTAAATGTGTAGAACTAAATAAGATTATTTGAAGTACGTTGAAATAGTTTCAAAAGTGAAGAATAAATAAATGATAGTTAAATTTTTATTTAATCTAAATGTAAGCGTATATGGTTTGGAATGCAATTTGGTGTTTAATGGTATTTAATGTAAAAACTTTAACAATTTTGGACATGGGTGGATGACTATGTGCCAAACAAGAAGACACACGACGACCAGCATAATCTACACTGTAAAATAAAAATTGCTTTTCTTTACATTTTAAAGAGAGACATTTCAATTTATTAATTTCCACAATAAGAGTATTTTGTGTACCAGAATTTGAAGTTGGATTAGGGAGTTTGTACAATTTTGATAATTCGATTGAGGGAGTGGCAGCCTGTGGTAGGATTTTGTCATTATATAATAAAAAACCTAACTAATCAGATAAGTTTAAATCCGATTTTAAGGGGCGCTTTAAGTTATCTATCTTATCTTGCCTAAATCTGTACATAATAAGATTAACTATATAGTTATTGATGAAAGAAATTAATATTAGAGTGTGTTAACTCTGATTATAAAAGGGAATTTGGGCTCTAAATTTAGAGTAGGTGGCAATATTGAACTCTACTTTTAGATCTTATTATTTATATAAAAGTGTTTTTTTAGATTATGTGTAAGATGTTGCTTGTTCGAGAAAAGCTGTTGTGAATGTAATAATTATTATTTGATAGATTGTTTGTTAAAATACTTCGTGGCATTTTAAATCTAATGTCTGACCCTAGTGGTTTTATATAAATTGAATTAACAGAATAATTAGGGCAAAACATTAAAAAATTCAGTGTGTGTGGTGTGGTGGTGTGTGTGTCGTGAAGGATGTGTAATAAGAGGTTATGGAGAGTCATATAACATCTTCTCGTAAACATCCAACGCCGTAAACCCGAGCAAATTCAAGAAAAGCTCAATTACGTAGATATTAATTTGTATATTAAAAACGTATTTGCGAAAACGTCAGGTATATGAAATATGGATGCATATGAACCGTGATTCAAAATAGTTTTTATTCTTATTGCATAACTTAATGACGAAGCGATCGTGTTCTAAGATAAGAATAATGGTATTTATTATATTCTTCGCGTAAGAGAGCGTTTTTCAAAGAGTTTCAGCCACATTTTTATTATCAAAGAACTAATTGTGCGTATAAATTTCGCATAATTGCGTGAACATATTGCAAAAGGCTTTAATTTTGCTATTAATGAAAGGATTGTGCGTTCAAAGATTGTAAGCGCTCGATTTATGTAAAGCTGCGTGTAAAATAGTTCAATTTTCATAAATGAATAATGAAATAGCTGTGGGCGACAATACAATTCGTGAAAACGATAAACTCAACTATTAAATCCTGAATATTGATAAGATAGGGATAGAACATCAACTATGGTATAGCTCGAGGCAACCAAATAATAAATCTTCAAATTTTGTATCACGCTTTTGAGAACATGTGCATTAAAACTTGGAAACAACAACTAGAGTTGCCGCGAAATTTCTAGATACCTACGTCACAGGGGCTCGCTCTTATAAAACCCAATTGATGTTGAGAACAATCCTGATGTAAACGACATGATACAGTAGACCTGATGATAATACACCATGTAGTAACATACTACAGTTTTAGAAGTGAAATTTTTAAATATCGTTTAAGGGACGATTTTATCGAAACAGTCAGTCAATATGTTTTAATACGCAGAAGCCAGTAAATTAATTAAGTATTTACAATGGTTTCTAAATGGAGGATAGATAATTGAAAATAATTAAACTACCGCAAGATAAAGCACGTATGATTTTAATGATTTATTATATGGTATTCTTAAAACAATTCCAATGATTTTGGAAGATGGATGGATGATTACTCTCCGGACAAAGGCAACGACCAGAAGATTTGTAACAGTAAAATAGATCTTGTTTAAATTTAGTGAAGGACTCATATTTATAGAGAAGTTAGTTAGAATTGTTTATGTGCAAGTCTTTGAGTGACAGTAAAATGTACAAATCGATCATTTGATTTAAACGGTGGCAAGCCTTCGGTACAGGTTTTAGCCAGTATATAAGGAAATAATTAAGCCTTACTTATCAGATATGTTTATATGCAATTTTTAAGGGGAGATTGTTAAATTATCCGACTTATTTTGATAAATTTTGTACACAACGTGATTTAATTATTTATGAATAAAAGTTAAAAGATTAAGATTTGTGAGTGCTCACCTAATTTGTCATTTATGCAATTTGGTTCGGTTGTAATATGTATTGTTTCCAAAAATAGTTGGCTCTTATAATTTCCTTCGATCTCCAAAATTTTTACATTTTCGTAACCTATGTTGTGTTTTGTAGCATCTACCTAGTGAGATAAACCACATGTATTCTTTCTTACTGTAGCATCGCTCTTACGATGAATGATCCTAGGTTTCTTCCATTGCGAAGTTTGACCTACATAAGTACCTTCGCATTCTTTGTATGGAATGGAGTATACAACATTCGATCATTGTAGTAAATGATTTTTGTCTTTGTTCTTGTAAATAATCTATTATTCGTTTTTAGGTATATTTTGCAATAATGATGTCATTAATTTTTAATTATTCATTAAGAACTGATAACGTTTTATAACTTTTTGCTGAAAGGAAGCATTTGAATCTCCTGTACAGCTAAGTGTATGCTTCGGGAAATAGTTTTATAAAGATGCTAACCAGTGAGTGTATTATTTATCAGTTATAACCTTGCCCTACATAATCGCTAGTGGTTTTTCTAGGTTATGTAAGTTTTTAACACCGAGCGGAAGATATGCAGAAAAGCTTCGGTATATAATCACTGCTTCTGATATTAGTAAGTTAATGCTAGCTAATTCCCCTAAAACACTTCGTTCTGATGGCGCCATTCCGTTTTTACGTAGAGTTTCGTACAGTTCTAAAGTGTAATTTAGTGTAAGATTTAAGAAGGTTTAATCTGTTAAAGTTACATTAAACCAAGCAAAATGCGGACGAATCGTAGAATAGGAGCAAGAGACAATTTAAACCGCAAAAGTCGTTACTATGTAGATGAAAGGTATATTTACATATTAAACATCTTCATTTTATATCTATCAATGTATTATTACTACAGAGGGCGCGGTAGTAAATTCAGATACGATCTCGGCATCTTTAATGTTCCTATCGCTTTTATTAATTTTTCCGTTATAAATGAAGGTCTGGAATACCCGATTCGCTTTTAAATCGGAAAGTTGGAACAACATTCTTTGCAAGCACTCAAGGAAGAACAAGAAAAATGCAAATGATTACTCAAATAGAAGTTGAAAAAGCTGGGCAGGTACTTTTTTCGTTTTATTGCATGATTCAGTGCGCCGCTAGTAGGTTAAAGTAATTATGCATTTTATTCAAAAGCCCCAATTTATTATAAAGCGTGTTTTATGTTAATGTTGAGATCCACTAGAAGTATATAATTCAGATGGAGAAAGAGGATAGACATTGAATTTCACTTCACTGCCATAAAACATTGCTTGGGTTTAAGATACTGACAGTGAGTTTGATAATTTAGAAAATTTTCGGCTGAGAGTGTTAGCAGTTAACTTTGACTGAAGTCGCAAGTATAATACTGTACTTTATAACTGCTAGAACAGTTTTTTATGAGAACTACTGAAGAAACACATCATCGGTGTTTTGTTAAAATGGCGAATCAGACATTTCACAAATTTTACAGGAGAACCATTTTTACCTTTGATATTACTACGCGATTTACTACTATGCCATTTTTTTTAAATTTCTAGTACTAATATAATTATTGGTCCTATTATCCATATTTGGGGCATATAGTTCTTCATCATATATATATATATATATATATATATATATATATATATATATATAACTCATATTTAGACCAGGGTAGAAAATTAAATAATCACATCAAATAATTTTAATCACCATGTATAAGGAATTTTATTAGATAATACGCTTTATTAAAACACCGTGGAGAATAAAAATTCATTCGTTTCAGTAAAAATAAGAGATTTAAATCATGTACAAGACGCTTTATATCAAAAGAAACAGTATTAACAAGCTCTACGTGTAATGTATTTATTCCGAGGAAAGAAACAAATGGAAATTACGTGCAAAATTTATATTAATTAACTCTATTTCAAGTAACCGGTATTAAACAAAACGTACAGATAATAATTGAATATTTAATTAGGATTCACTAAAAATTAAAGGGTATTATTTTTAATTGAAGTTAATTGAACCGTTAGTAACAGATAATATCTATAGAAACTTGTAAAAACCCAAGATTATAATACCAGAAAATAAAGCTCTGAGAATTAATATTATTTTGAACACCTGCGTAGTTTAAATATCATATACGGCGTAAATTTTGTAGATAATTAATAGTTTCCAAGAATCTTGGAGAAACCGGGGCTTAATATTCACGAGAATGTGCGATACGGGGTTATTAAACCCAGATAACAGTCCACATGGACTAAAATATAATCGATAATAAAGAATATCAATTTGCACCAATACGAACAGGTTAGAAAAGGAAAGAGAAAATGCGTCAAGCAAAGACACATATAGTAAAAGGCGGGATTTAAGCAACGTCACGAGGGTCACAATTGGTTGAAAATAGGATGCAAATATCAGAGGTAGAAACAACAATTTCTGTACAAAATTAATTAGTTTTTCTCGGACAGGCTTGCGTGCCGTGTGTTGAAATTTCTGAGATTTAAATGGGACGAGTGAAAATTCGTAAAAATCGACGCGCGAGCGACAGACTGGGAACATAGAATGAGGAATTCTTTAGAATTACCCGTTTTGAGGACAAAAGCGACGTGCCGGCTTTTTGCTATATATATACCGAGATGAATATAAACAAGCCCTCTTAGACTCTTAGACTTTTGACTATTCGATGCGTTAAAAGCTCTTACATCCGCGACTTGATTGAAGATGTTAAACAGTGCATTTAAGTTTGAGAAAATAATTTAAAATTTTGCTCGTATATTTTAGTGATTCAAAATAGTTGGTTATTTACGTGCTAACATGAATGTACTTCAGTGCACTTAGATACAAGGTAATAAAATTTAGTTTCACTGTACCAATTAGCAAAATTTACAACGACAAATGTATACACAAAAGTAGGCAGTTTTGTCGTATATTGGTGAAAGAAGTATGAAGTTATTTGCTATTTTTCGGGGTGTTAATAATTAAATGGTTCAAATACGTGTCTGGATCCACGAAACAAGGGTCAGATATACATAGATGAGTTCCGGAAAAGCCCAGAAACAACTGGTGATGGAGAAAATTTTAAAAGCGTTGAGAATTAGAAGCCGTAAATATAATCCTGTTGGAATGGTGTGATTAACTAAAGGGACGATGTACTTTGAAGCTACGAGGACAGTAACCTTCAGGTAAATTATACTATTTTGTTTGACATTTTTGTGTGTTGAATAACTTTATAATTGATTTACTTTAAATGGACATTAGTGAAATTGTACTAACCATAAAATTTTAAGTTTAAGATGAAATTTGCTTGTTGAAGTAGAAAGGAGTATTTAGTTTTGATGTTCGGTAATATGATGAAAATTTGGGTATGTCTTTGAGCTCAATTAGACAAACCTGGTTAATTAACGTAAAGGGTGGTAGATGCTCCTTTATACTCAGACTCGGTCTGCCTATATTGTTATATTAATTAGTAGGCATTCAACAAGGACTTTAATTTTGGATGCACATTAAAATGATAATAAAATTAATCTTGAAATTCTTTTTAAAACTGAATTTTATGCTAAAATTTAATTTGAAAATTTAATGTATTCTGAATATTGATGTAAATAGAGTTAACGTTGATGTTTTTGGTAGGAATGTGTTGTTTTTTTTATGAATGAGGAGGTTTATAACATTAGGTGAGCAGCCGAGGCGAAAAGAGGATCACAGCCGTTTATGACGCCCAATCTGTGGGACTAGAATTTTTTTTGTTGAAAGGACCCAGTTCCCGCATTCATAGGAGAATATCACAGCAATATATATATATATATATATATATTGCTATGTTCGTTCCCGGTTCTATTCTGCGTATCTAAATCCTATACCTCTTTTTAAATATACCTCGGCTAGCTCAGTCTAATCACCACAGACTGCCCGACGACACGACAATAAAGAATGTTTAACCCCCTTTATATCTAGCTCCTATCTGTTAAAATAATGTAAACGAGAGTAACCAAAATTTGTATGATAATCGAGAATATGTACGCTTTGTATTTTAATAAGTTTGACTTTGATTTTGTATTCAAAAATTAACCCCTAAATGAAATATTAATATTTATCTGATTACACCAAAATCCTACTCCCTTAAAGACAGCAAAAATACCACTGTAATTTACTTGAAGCACTTTTGAAGGTTCAAGTAACCTTTCCGTTTGCATAAATTCTCAAAAAAAATTTTATGGTCCTTACAAATACTTCAATATAAACAATAGCAAATGTTAAAAATTGAAACACAGTCTTATGTTAATAAAGGATAATATATATTAGAACTGTGTCTGCATGTGGATTGTCAGCACCCCTGAATTGTTTCCAATTTAATTCTCTGGTACAGCTGCTCCTTGAATTTTTCCCCTTCGGATTTATGTCAGATTTTGTTTAGTTTTATTTTAATTATTATTATTTGAATGACTTAAAGTTACTTGAAGTAACTTGAAGATACTTGAAGTTTCTTGGATGACTTAAAATTCCTTAGAGTTACTTGAGGTTACTTGGAGCCCTAAATCCTTAAATATTAGAATTATATGTAATTAATAATTTACCTTACGTTTTTGAAAGTAAACGGCCATTTATGTTGTAGTAATTGGCACGCATTTTCACTTTAATATCACTAAATTCTTTATTTTGACTAAGTTCACTTTGCGTAATATTCTACTTTTAATTGACGTGATTGGTGTCTTGGTCACAGAGATACTGGTTGTTTACGAAGTCCGCGTTATTTATAAAACTACACCTATTTTTCCCATTGGTTTTCCTCGCGTGTTTGTTGATTAAGACGTTGCACTTTGCGTTATAATTAAACGTACTCCAAGGGAATCGTCTTATCGCACGGCGCCACGAAATGAGTAGTCTATCTAAATGTGGTCCACAAATTTAGTTGTGGTTTTTGTATATGAACAAATTTTATACCGTCCATTCTAGTGATGCTTGCCAAGTCTGCAGTTATCTTCTTGGTTCAACTTTCCATTAGTACTGATAAAATATTACCAATAGAAACATTATATTCTAAATAAATATTTCATGTGTTTATTCTACAAATGCGTACTCCTATATGTACATAGTTAGTATTAGTTTTAACTTTGAATTACAGCCTTTTGATGCATGGGGAGAACGTTTTCCTGTGGTGACCAAAAATTGCCATATATTTTGATTACTTTAATTGTATTATTCTTCTGTGGTTTTAAAAGATCAAAAATAAATATTTAAGAAACAATTTCAGAGCACCCTGTATAAAGGAACAACCAGAAATTACGTGCGAAAGTTATATTGTTAATTCATTTTTAAGTAACGGGTATTAATTAAATTGTACAAATAATGATAAATATTTAGTAGGTTTGTAAAGAAATTAAATGGTAGAAGCCAATGCCATTAATTTATTAATTTAATTGAATTTAATTCAACGATTATTGATGTAGAATATGTATAAAAGCGTCTAAAAACCCAATAATACCAAGGTGAGACGCGTTGCTAACAAACAAATATATCAGTAGGATTGAAATACGTGGAAAATCCAACTCGTAGAAGTGTTATTTAAAACGCGTTAAGATTAAACACCTGCAGAATTTTAAATGTCAAGTTCTAATAAATTTGTATAGATAAACATGAAAATTCGACGTATATTGTAAACCGTCGCTTATATTCGCTGGAAATACTAATGAGGGGTTATTTAACTCACGTAGAAAGTCCACGTGTGGTAGACAGCGCACAAACCAGAATATCGATTTCTTAAACCACTCAATCAAGGTTAGAAGGAGACGTAGAAAACGCATAAGCATGAGACAACGGTAGTATAGGAGGGACTTGAGAAACGTCAGTGGGTCTACGATTGGTTGATATGTTTAGTTTGACTTGATATAAACACGAGGATAGTGTAGCGTAATTTTCTGAAAATATTGTAACGACGTACTGAAATTCGCGGATTTGAAAATCGGGGTGAGTGCAAAATTGTGGGAATGTGTTGTTGTGAGCAGGAGATTTCGAATAAACGTGGCCAGGAGGTGGCATTCTAAAGATATAAATAGTTTACGAGAACATTATTAAAGCCCTTAATATTTCGATCGTCCCAAACAACGTATGAAAGTTAACACGAGTTGTAAGTATTATAAAATCATTTAAATTATATTGCATAGTGGTAGCCTCTTAATTGGTACGCGGTTAGTGTGCCGAGATTACATTTTTAATTGAGGTATCACCTATAAATTTTAACCAACTCGCGTCGGGACATTAAGTAACGTAGATTACAGTAAATATTCGTGAAAGACGTATAATTGAAATGGAATTTGGTTACACCGTGAAGGCGGCGTTAGCAGTTCAACTTAGATGGAGTTCGTCTAGTAACAGCGAGAAACGGCCTGCAGACCAGATAGAAGAAATACATGGCATCGTCTACAGAGCGGAGATCTTCTGGAAATTTCCAGGTAACTTTTAAACGTTCCATCAGAACGTGAAATTTTGTGAAGAGTACATGGCTTTGTTTTTTTTAGTGCAAAGTAGAAGGGCATACATTATGCATAATTAGCTGGGTTATCATGAGCTCACTCTACCCCAGAGTTTACTTAAATTTAAAAAATAAATAAATTATAAAGAAGGAATTTTAGAGAAGGTATTATTCAAGGCCCATTTACTCCAGGTACATTTTATGTGTTTGATGATTTTAAAATAAAATACAGGACATTACAAAATAAAATTTACTGAAGTGTAACGTGAACAGTGAAATATGGACAATATTGAATTTCTATTGTAAATAGTAATAAATAAAAGATTGTATGTTTGTTGTATTTTGTGGTTTTATTGGGAGTGTGCGTGAATGATAGAATATGAGAGTGAATATAGATATCCAAAAGGAGGTCCAAATGAGCTAGCCGGAAGCAGTTGAAGAAGGCCATTCAACCGAGGAAGAGAGGAAAACGGGTAAGAAATATTTTTTTGGTATTATTTAATTTTGAATTTTCGAGTTTTGAAAATTTTATAAAATTTTCGAAAATATTTTTGTTGGTGAGGATTTTACCCGAGTTCCACGGCAATATATATATATATATATATATATATATATATATATATATATTATTTGAGTTGATATTTTTTATTATTTTACTGAGTAGTAGAAGTAATATCCTACATGATTATTAAGTTGTTTTACTATTTTTTTTATTTCAGATATTTACCACAATACGAGTTTTCTTACAGTCGCGCACCGGAGGCTGTCGTTCGTCTCATACGACCAACCCCTACTCTCCCACTGAGTCCGGTACATGTTGTTTCTGTCGATTGTATCATAATTTTCGTATCAGGTTCATCTAAAACTTTAAAAGAAAATTTAACTGGTGTATAACTCACATATTAACATTGAAGTAATTGGTCTACAATTAATATAAAGAACAGAACACAATCTATTAGGTAGTTCTTTGATTATTGAATGTAAATGGGTTTATTATTTTTGTTAGAAGCAACATATATTAAACAGGCTTGTCAATGCAAAGATAATATGGAAAACACATGTTTTATCTGGGTAGATAGATAGAATACTATTATTACAAAATGTATAATTTTGCAACTAATTGCTAATATACAAGACTAGTTATCAGATTCAAGACTTTATAATATTGCGGTAAATATGCGTGAATTGTTCATGATCTACTTATTGTTGATGCTGTTTGCATGGCGTTGTATCTGGAACATTTCCAAAATATTCCTTTTCTTATCATTAGGTTGTCTAACGCATGATTTGCGAGGATTGTGCATCTCCCTATACATTTAAACGATTATCACCACCAAACAGACTTTGACAATACAAAAATATTACATGTAGAAAAAACATATAAAAATAGACTATTTCTAGAAAGCTATCATATACAAAAATAACCCAACAGACTTAATTTTAAAAACGATATGGATAACCTAAACAAAAGTTACACATTTTTATTCTTTTTTAATAATTTATAATTAAATTTCACTTAGCCTAATTCTAATAATCATAAAACCGTTACATACACTAAAAAGACACATTTATCATCCACCACACTCGGACCATACCACCCACACATATATAATCGAAGTTAAATTAAAATTAGATATAAATAAAAGTATTCTTTATGTTTATAGTAGATTATTATTATTTAAAAACAATTTTTTCTTTTGTAGTGCTTTCAATTTTTAACTTTTAAACTTCGAATTATAAATAACTGTTAGAAATTTAGTATTAGAACCTAGTTAGTACAACATTTTCTATGATAATAAAATAAGACCATATTATAACATTAACAATCATATGTCAAGTGAATGTAGGTATAGATATAAGAAATTCTCCATATATTGTAACCTTTAAATTAAATTTCAAAACTAAGTTTAAAGAAACATATTTTCCGAAACGTCACATAAAATGGCATTTACATAAATATTGTATTTGAACGAAATAAACCCCACAAGATTTCACAATATGTTTATTTACATATTAATATTAAATATATTAAAAATATATATATATATTGATGTGGTAAGCCCCGCGTTGCAGCGTCACTAAAAGAGCGCTGTGACAACGCCCTACATTGAAAGCGTCGCTAAAAGAGTGCTTTGATACAGATACAGCAAATTGTAAAATTTGAAATTGTTGACTTACCTTCATTTCTAACTTTACTTTGCCCGGCTAGCTCAACGGAAATGTTGGAATTTATAAAATGAAATCAAACACAGCAATATTAAAGCATTTATACAGTATGAAATATTTTCTCTCATACAAAAGTATATAAAACATTTAAAACATCGTTTCTTTCAGACGTCAAATAACTTCTAAGAAGTACTTATTTATTTAATTAGAAAAATGTTCCTTACCTTATTTTAAATTTACAGAACTAAATTTCCTTCTATATGGATAATTTACCTGGTTATGATTCTCACGCTTGTAAGGTTTGTTTTGGCCAAAAAATCCTTGACAGATAATCTATTAAAAGGTCAGAATGTTTCGAACTCTGAGGACAAATTTACCTGGTAAAGATCTTACAAAAAAGATTGTTCACGCGCGGTGGGTCTTATAAATTTATACATCGACTTACCTCCGCGGTTTTTTGTTGTTCTAAACTGCAGTTCCTATTCCTTCAACCAAGTGGTATGTATGCGAAATTGAGTCTGTGTTACGTTGCACTTGCACTGTGTTTTTTAGGGGTTTAACAAATAAAGTCCGCGGCACTTGACTAACTTACGGTACCGAACGAAAAACCGACGACTGTTCTGCTTCGATATCCATAAGAAAGTGTTCGTTTACTACTCTTAGTCCAACTTATTCACACATGCACAAGGAATTTTTATGGCAGGATATAAGGGAACAAGGGATGACAGTTTTACTATTAGATTTACGACTACAAATTTAAAATAACTTAAAATTAACCACGCGAACGTGCGACAAAGAGACCGAACAAAAATCATTATATAATTAAGACCTATTCTAGTTTAGATTTAAATGAAAAATACTCAACTATCAGTTACAAACAATATTTAAAAAGATTATACTTGCAAAATCTACGAAGCGCTTTTCCAATTTGTAATCAACGGAATTAACTCTGCCTCTATTCTTTAATTGACGTCAAATCCCAGTTTACAAAATCATGCATATTCGCTTAAATCTTCCTTTCAGTTATTTAATAAAATTTTTAAAGTAGCGTTGTGTTGAAGAATCTTCCCTCTTCATTGTATATAATTACATTTAATAATTTCAATTTTTTATACAAGTTACGTTTAAAACATCCCTTCTTTATTCATTGTAACATCATAATTATTAAATTAAGGTATGCGCACTGCGAATTTCAAATATCATCTTCACAAAGCAACAGCTTGCGGCTTGATCAAAATAAAATTCCGCGATCGAATTCATGAATGAATTTTTTTAATAAAATTTTCCATATATGTACAAAAATTATCTATTTTCTAAAACCTAGTAGTATTTACGTAATTCCATTCTAATTAATAATCGCATATCTCACGTATTTTCTTGGAAATCCTCATTAGCGTTCAAAATCATCACGTTTTATTACCTCGTTAGTGTTGATTTATGTGCACTCTCCGTCTTACTCTGTCACCCAAGGCTATTGCGTCGCATCGCTTCTCTCCAACAGTGATTGGAAAAAGCTAATAAATAATTTATATCTATTTTTATTACATTTTGTTTTTTTTAATATTCCGGCCGCTTCATGGAATAAACATTTATTTATTAATGAGTTTATATGAAATTCACGTATTTTTCTCAATTTCTCTCGAAAGTACGAGAATATGTTTTATTAAAAATGTTTTTATGCTATACAAAGGCTAATTAATTTAAACTTTAAAAAGGTGTATTTTTATAGAAAATATTTGCTTTCACGGTAAAACGTGTTTCTAGTACACCTATTAAGGTTAAAATTGGGGTTTTAGCAAGATTGTAGTTTCCTACGCAAAATACGTAAAGCTAGTACTATCCTATGTTATTTACAATACGCTTATATCATCATTATCATCATTAGGTCTTCAGTCCTGGAACCGGTTAAACGCGTACCCTCATTGTTTTTTATTCTGAACTAACCTACACATTTTCCTCAAATTTGCACAGTCTGCATCTATCACTATTTGTGTGCGATAGTGTGATCCAGATCTACCTCTACCTTTTTTTTCCTATCTCTGCTTGTAATATATCCAGTACTATTCCCCAAAAATGTATCCTCCCCTTCTATTTCTCCATTATTTTTTTTTGTTTTCCACAGATATCTTTTTTCCTCTACTATTTATATCACCTATTTGTTATTAACTTTGTCTGTCGATGCCATCATCCTCATACATCTGAAGCACAACATTCCAAAAGGTTTATATCTCTTAAGACGGGGGTATTTCGTCATTTTTTAGGGGTTTCCCAATCAAATTCAGTGATAGAATTCAAAAAGGCGATTTGTCTCATATGCACAGACGATTGTTTGCGAGTGCTTTGTAAAGAAAAAAGAGCATTAAGATGATTTCTGATTAGACCACGCTTATCGTTATGTCTTCACAAATCTTATTCCAGGTGTCTCATAATTATGGATACTTGAGTTCTGACAACATCGACCATCGACAACTTCAAGTTGTGATAGCTTTGAATGTTGGTTAACGAGTCATTCTTATTAATGAGACAATAGTGTCACGGAAGTCAATCCAGATTTGAGCAGATGCGTTATATTTTGGTAAGCATATGGCAGGGTGACGTGCGAAAGCAGAAGGGGAATGCCTATGGAAACTTGAGTGACTGGAGTTTGAGGTTCAGACTTTTTCCTCAACTAACAGAATTTCAGAATCGGTGAGAAGAGTGTAATATCTTTGTTCAAATTTATTCCTTTCTGTTAATTCATTATCAAAAGTATCTGGAGCTAAACCTTCAATTTGAGTTTGAATTTCATCAAACGCATTAAGCACATATCCAAAATCATTCAAGCGATTACGTAATTTTGTTCAGTTTGAGTTTGCAAATTTTACACAAGGGTTGATAATTAGTAGCCGTTTGTTTGAGTACTGCACGATTTCTAACAGCTACTTCCATTTCTGTCGTCATTATAAATAAGATTAAAAAATAACAATGAACGTTATCGTAAACTTTGTTACGTTTCATTCGTGCCGTTATTCACAGCATAACCCTGGGCATAATTTTATTACACCTCCACATTTGGTTCCAATTATTGCCGTCACCGGTAAAGCTAGCAAAATAAAAATATGACACGGGTATACCTGTTCATTCGCTGGAGCCAAAGACAGTCTCCGCTCGTCTTCAGGAGGCCATAGTCACCTTGGAATAGTTTATTCTATGTTTTCAAATTTTGAAGGCGAAATGAGTGCACCTACATTTTGCGGAACACGAACTGTTTTTTAGGTGATTACGAAAAAAGTACGAGAATAAGAAGGGGTCACTTTGCCGGAACTAACGCGCAACCGCGTTCGATACTGCTCGATAGATGGTGTGAAGATAAGTCTCTTGTTTTAGAATGTGTCCTTGTCACGAACCTGTTTGTATCCCCTTCTCATGGCTACCGCGTTAACCACATCACATTCCTTTTCCTAAGAAATGCAGGCTTATGCGGAATACAACCAATAAGTTATAGGGTTATTACCCTCTGGTTCGTGAGAAATATTCATAAACTTCACACGTAATAACTTAATTTAAGAATGGGAAAAAGCTTTTCTTTCCTGGTTTCATAAATCCACTAATTCTAATATTAAAATAAAATTTGATGCAGTCTAAAGTTGCAACAATTTTTAAACAATAGCCGAGAGTTTACACATAATTACAACAAAAGGGAAAATCAGGCTGAGACCTAATCAGGTGATCAACATTAAAGAGAGGCACAATTCAATAGAATTTTAAAACATGTATACCATGTTTTTGTAAGGGTTTGTATTTGGTCGTGTACCTTTTGCCAATAAAAATTTATACTGGATACATTCATATAAACAGGGTTTACTATTTATAAAACAATAAATCAAAAGAATACAGTAAAATTAAAGATATTGCAGTGCAAACAATTTTATTTATAATTTAATTAGAGAATAATGATGTTTAAAAGAGCAATAAATGTAACTATGTACCATCCCTTAAACACGATTAAAGCTATTAGTATAGTATTTAAGGATTATTTACGTTTGGTCGTGATAGCATACGAATCAAATACCTCTTTCAAACCAGTTTTTGTACCTTGTGTACCTGTATCATCCCCATAGAAACTTAGCACGCATATAAATACTCGTAAAGTTCATTCTTTCCATTCCAATATAACTGGTGTGGTTTTTGAAAAAACTCTAATCAATGCCAATTCAAAATCCGGCCCGAAGCACTAAAATGTAATAAGAGTAACTACAATAAGTTGGGTTATAACACTTATTAAGAGGTTTTTGTTATAAAATACTAAAATTGCAAAATTAGAATTTAATATACTGTGAGCTTCATGAGCAATAATGAACATCACGACTTCACAGAACGAAGGTTCGCTAGTAAATGCTAAAGACGATGAGATCTATATTGACCGGTGCGCAGTCAACTAAAATCAAACAAGTACGCACAATTCGAGCCCTTATGAATAATATAATAAATACAAATTCCTCAACATTATGGCAACTATTAAATTACAGTACTTAACAATGATGTTTCTACGATATATTAAACAATATTGCAAAGGAAGCAACCATTATTAATATAAAGTAACCTTACACAATGTAACGAAGAAGGATTTCAGATTATTCTAAAATAGATGACATTATATAGTTGTAATAACGTTGCTGCAACGTTAAAAAGCATTTGTGGCAACATTTGGTCTATCCCTGACTAGAATTATTACATTGGAATGTAAGAGAGGCGTTTGTACACTAATTGACAGGCCCCCTGCGGGAGATGGATTTGATTGACAGGTACAAGAGTTTTACATTTAAAAACCTTACAAAGATACAATAGGTACATTCAAGTTATTATTTGCATATTCTGGTATGTTCTTAAACTATTGAATAAAATATAAATTGCTGTGATGAGCGTCAGTTAGGACAGTTCTGATTGAAGCTTTGATTACAATATGTTCCAGTTTAAAGCTTTGAAAGATGTAGTATAAATTACTGTTGATATATAAATCGCCCTATTCAATATAAATTAATTATAGTGCTTCGTATATAAATTAATAATTAGTGCTTGGATGTTCTGATATTAGTTAATTAAAAAGATAGCATCGTAGTTTTAGACGTTAGTTGTTAGCGACTAGCTGGAAATAAATTGTCCTGAGAGCTTTCAGAATTCATTGTAGCTAAAAGTTGTTGAAAGAGCTTATATAATCAGTTTGAAAATAAAGAACGGTTGTTATTGCAAATAGAGTTTTAGTTACAATATCGTACTATTGCACAAATACTGCAAATTTTGCAATTTTATTTTCAGAAATGTATTTATAATAATAGTTGCTGTATATGCATTGATTCATGCAATTATATACTTTATTATGCTCTTTTCTAACAATCTATTTTCTTTTCAGGTAAGTGATGCACTATGACAATGTATAAACAGCTAGTTATCGGGTGAGTAGAAAAAATCACTTGCAAATATGGAGAACAAATATTAAGGTGACTGTACATAATTCCAACACTTTAAAACGAGTTATTGCCAGAAATAAGGTAATTAAAATAGTGAAAACAAAAATATGCTTTAAAAACCATGTTTGTGGTATAGTTTGAATCACAAAGATTTAAATTGTTTGTAGTTTTCTCAAATTTTTTTGAAAACAGTTAAAAATATATGATATTTTTTATTCTTACCACAGTAAATATTTCTGACAAGGTTATTTGAACATTGTACATATTTATATGGCCTGGTGAAACATAATTCCAACATAGGCACACCATTCTGATATTACCGAACATAATTCTATCGTAAAACTGAAAATTTAATTAATAGGTAGTGTGTTTTTTATCGACCAACGGCATTTTAAAACAGTTAATTCAATTAAAAATATACTAACCTGTAATGGTCGCCAGTTGCGCTGGTATGAACAAATGTAGTGGACTGTAATCTGTGTCTTGCACGGCCGCCGTAAACTGCATAAACGAAAAGTTCACTATTCTTGAAGCGTTTTCACCATTCAAAGTGCCATGGTCAAACACACCGAACTGATTGTTACGGTCACTCCCGTTGCCAAGTTAATACTGCTCTGTCCGATGCTCGACTTCGACTGTCTACTAACACAAAGAGGCACTTGCGCGCACACTTTCCAATATCCAAAATTGTATATATTTGTTATAGGATAGGCGATACAAGGAAAGGAACTTTGATAATGTAAATATCAAACCAAAATAATATAAAGTGATCGTATGTCATGAAAAATGCTATAAAATGCATAACAGGTAGAAAAGAAACTCATTTAAGTACTACTTTATTGTACACATTTAAACAAACTTAAAAAAAAAGCATAATTTAGAAAATCCGTTAAAACAAAGAAAGATTTGAAAATTAGAATATGCTATTAGACCTTAGAGATTTTCGAAGTAAAAACTTGGTATTTTTTAATTCTCTGTACTATATAAAAACCCTATTCATTGCATTCTTGCAGATGTTTAATTTTTTCGATGATTTCTACAAACTCATACCAAATTTCATCTTTCGCCTTATGCCACTTCCATTTATCGAATCCACTCATTTGCATATTACCTATAAAGGCACGATTACCTCCTATAATGCTAATAAGCGCGGGATTGTATTCACCCTCATATTGTACTATTACATAGTCAGTAGCAATCGGTTCAATAGTATCTATGGTTGTGTGAATTTCTTCATTAGAATTCTATAGATTTGTAGCTCCTGTAGCACCTTGGCATCTTTTGCTTTAGCATTTCATGTTACCTTTTGAATTTTGTTTCTTTTTTGTTTATTTTCTTTTTTCAGCGTTTTCTGTCTACTTTTGTAGCTTCAATCTTTTGGTTTTTACTTTCCTTTGTATTATAATATTCCCTTCAGACATCAGATGTTGTCACCGAAGGAATTTTTTTTCTTTTTATTCTTTGTCGTTTTCTTTTGAGAAATGGCATTGAGCCAAAGCAGCGATCTTTTAAATGGAGACGTAGTACTACTTTCTGCACAATTTCTGCTTTATTACTGGTACTTTCTTCAAGTGCATTTACTATCTCGTTAACATTTTTATTGTGTTTTAGTAATTATCGTCTAACATGTTTTTGATTATTTCACCAACCACAACACTATTGGTTCGTGTATAATTAGCATTATCAGAGTTGTTTCGGATTTCTATTGCACTTTATCCACCTTGCAACTTGCATACTCCATTTTGATGATTACCACTGTGTTGGATATTTTCTGTTAATGCCCTCTGACAGATCTGAACAAACTCATTAATATTGCTACACATTTCGTTTTTACGTTCATTTTGTTTTTTTAATTGGCTCGGATGTTCTTCGTTAGTAGTCGGAGAAGTGTAGGTTTGTCACAATTTGAATTTTCAATTTCACTTCCGACTGTGATTTTTCTTTTTTCTGTTTCTTTTCTCTTCACTATCTGCATCGACGAGGGAATTTATCCATTCACCGCTTAACAGCAAATCACCTTCTATTTTGATTACCACATCATTATCAATATTCTGTAATGGTGGTGACTGTGATAATGTTGATTGTAGTAGCATGTAATCATCATCATCATCATCATTAGGTCTTCAGTCCTAGAACTGGCTGGACGTGTACCTCCATTGTTTTCTATTCTGAGCTAACCTACACATTTTGCTGAAATTTGCACAGTCTACATTTATCACTATCTGTGTGTGAAAGTCTGATCTCAGTCTACCCCTGCCTATCTTTTCCTATCTCTGCTTTAATATATCCCGTACTATTCCCCAGAAATGCTTCAGAATGTATCCTGTCCTTCTATTTCTCCGATTTTTTCGTTTTCCGCTGATATCTTTATTCTTCCACTATTTCTACAACCAATTTGTTATTAACTTTCATAGATGTACTGTGCTGGGCTCCACACTATGCTTTGAACAGTTTTCTTCTTGTATCTATGTTCGTTGTCTTTGAACATAGCTGCTGTTCTTTTTTTGTTTGATGCAGTTCGGTCACCTTCTATTGTTTTACAGTTTATACCCTATTTCCCTGATATTCAGTGGTATGTGAAGGGGGGTAAGCAGCCTTTAGCTGCCAAGTTCCCCCAGCACTTGAACCTTTGTCGAATTAATAGTTTTTCCAATTTATCCTTTCGCACAACCAACATTAGTTGAAAATATATCACAACCACACCTGGTAGTTGTTTATAATAATCTTCAGATTTAAGAGCACTTATTTTTTCATCATTGGGTTTTACGTCTTGAAACTGGTTGGACCTGTACCTCAGCTTATTTATGTTCTGAGCTAGCCTACCCAGTTCCCTGTAACTCTCACAACAGCCTATATACAGCTCCATTCCCTTCTATTGTTTTCTAATTATATGTCCTATTTCACCGAGATTCAGTGGTATGTGAAGGGGGTTAAGCAGCCTGTGGCTGCCAAGGATCCCCCACATTTAGACATTTGCCGTATTAAGTTTTCCAGTAAGCTTTCGCACAATTAACAGTAATTGAGAGTATTGCAAAACCAATATCTGTAGCTGTTTATAGTAATCACAATGTTTAAATACAGTTATCATTTTTGTCATTAGTTTTTCTATCTTGCGACTGGTTGGAAGCGTGCTTCCATTTATTTCTATTCTGAATTAATCTACACATTTCCCTGATATTGTCACACTATCTGTGTGCAGTAGTCTAACCTAGGTCTACCTCTACCTCTCTTTTTTCCTATCCCTGCTTCTAATATATTCCGCACTATTCCCTAATGTCTTAGTATGTGGCCTATCATACTATCTCTCCTATTTTTTACGGTTTTCCACATACTTTTTTTTCCCCCTCCATTTTTAGTTTTTCTTCGTTCTTAACTTACCTGTCCATGTTACCTTCTTCATACGTCTGTAGCACCACATTTCTTGTCCGCTTTCTCTACAGTCCAGGCTTCACAACCGTACAGTGCTGTGCTTCACACATATGTCTTAAGCAATCTTTTCCTTGTTTCTATGTCTGTTGCCTTTGAACACAGTAGTTGCTTTTTCTTGTTAAATGTAGCACGACCTTGTGCTAATCTTCGTTTTATATCTTTTGCGATTTTCCCATCTTGCGTTATTTGGTTTCCTAGATAGCAGAAATCCTTAACCTCTTGTAAGTTCTCGTTACCTATTTGTATTCTTGTTTTTGATTTATTTTCCCCTCTTTTGCATACTTGTACCTTAGTTTTAGTTTTGTTAATTTTCATAGCGTATCTCTCTGCTAGAACTGTTTCCATTTCATTAAGAGCAGCTTCTAACTCTTCCTTGCTGGATGCTAATACCGCTATATCATCTGCAAATCCAAGCATATCACCCCTACTTTGTAATTCCAAATGTTTTCGTATTCATTGGCTCTTCTATGTACAAGTTAAAAATTAATGGGGATAAGGCACATCCCTCTCTCACCTCTTTCCTAATGTTTACTTCTCTACTTTCTTGCTCTAATTCTATTACCGCCATTTGCTCGTTGTATAAGCTATGTACTATCCGTCTGTCCTTAAAACTCATTCCAATCTTTTTGAGTATTTCGAACATTTTTTTCCATTTTACATTGTCGAATGCTTTTTATAGATCTACAAACCCTATATATATATATATATATATATATATATATATATACGCTTTCCCCCTTCTCTATTGTTTTCTCAATTACCACCCTCAGAGCTAAAGTAGCCTCCCGTGTTCCCTTGTTACGCCTAAACCCAAATTGATCTCCCAGTATTTCTTCAGCTCGTTTTCCATTCGTCTTTGTACAATTCTAGTTAATATTTTTGAAACGTGTGCTGTCAAACTTATTGTTCGAAAATTTTCATATCTATCCGCGCCCCTTTTTTTTGATATAGTTACTATGATGTTACGTTTGAAATCTTTGGGTATCTGGCCTGTCTCATACATATAGCTTACTAGTCGGAAGAGACGTTCTGTTACTGCTTGTCCAGCGGCATTTAGCGTTTCTGCTTGCATCTTATCTGTACCCGGCGCCTTACCATTTTTCAGACTATTTAATGCTAATTCAAACTCATCTCTAAGTATAGGATATACCAAGTCATCATTTTCAATGTCTGATTCCTGTTCTAATGCAGTTAGTTCCTCTCCTGCATATAAATTCCCTACATATTCTTGCCAACTACCCTTTATCTCTACATTTTCTATAATGATATTTCCTCCCGTGTCCCTTATATTTTTGCTATACGATTTTATATCCCTAAAATTGATTTTAATTAGTTTGTATGCTTCATCTGCCTTTCCTACTTCCACCTTAGTTTGTACCTCTTTGCACTTTTCATCATTCCATTGTTCTGTAGCTTTCTTGCATATGCGAATAATTTCCCATTTTATGGTTTAGTATCTCTGTTTTCCTGTTTCGCCCGATTGATTTTTGTATTTTCGTCTTTCTTCTATTAAATTCAGGATATCCTTTGTTGTCCATGGTTTCTTATTTTCTTTTTGTGTATACCCCAGAATATCTCTGGTCGCCATGTCTAGGCTGGATTTAATGTTATTCCATTCTGTTTCTACTTCCTTAGTATAAGATATTTTCCCGATATCTTTGAGCAATTCATTTGACTTTTTTTAGAATCTTTCTTGAATATCTTTATCTTTTAGTTTCTCTAAGTGCCTTTTTTTGTTTCTTTTTTCAAATTTTTAAATATAAGTGCGGCCTTTATAATTACGATGTTGTGGTCATTGTCTATATCTGCTTCTGGGTAGCTTCTACAGCATTTTGCTTGATTCCTAAACAGCTGTCTAACAAGAATGTAATCTATTTTATATCTTCCTATATCTTCTGGCATCTTCCACGTATATCGTCTTCTAGCATGATGTTAAAATAATGTGTTTGTGAAGATTAAATTGTTCTAGTTGCAAAATTCTACCAGCCTATTTCCCCTGTCGTTTCTCGTGCCTAAACCAAATAAACCTACTACCGCTTCTTCCCTACCCTCACCTACCACTGCATTAAAATCCTCGGTAATTATTAAATTTTCATGTCCTTTTACCTATCTTAATATGTCTTCGATATCTTTGTAGATCGCTTCTACTTCTTCGTCACTGTAGCTAGAGGTGGGCATGTATACTTGTATTATTACTGTAATTTTCTAAACAGTATCCTATCTGTTTCCGCGTAACTATCCCCACACCCAAATTTCCTTCCTCTGCTCCTGTATGAATTACCCTGAAGTTTCCACAACAAAAATCTCTCGCCTCTGGCTACTGAACTTCACTGATGCATACTATGTCTAGTGCTAACCTATTTATTTCGATTTTTAGGTTCTCTAGCTTACCTACTTGCTTCATAGTTCTGAAATTTCACGCTCCGACTCGCAAAATGTTCCCTACTCTTATTCTGAATTTTCCGATCGAATCCTCCAAAGTAGTCCCCTCCCGGAGATCCGAATGGGATACTATTTTAATTCCGAAATCTTTTACCCCAGAGAATGCCATCATTTTATTACAATTTAGGTACGCTTGTGAGATAATGTGGTGGTTTCCCGTTGCCTTCGACATCGCGGTAGTATGTCTTAGACTGTCATACCGACCCATATGGTCTCTGCCAATCTAAGTACCGAAAGATCCGCTGCCCTCTTTCGGGGACCTGTCTTAGTCTGGTTCCTCACTAACGACCCTACTACTTTGGTTAGACCTGTAGTTTGGCTCTTTAGCTCATTAGAACACGCAAGCCATTTCACCTGTTCTAGTAATCTAGAACTTCGGCAAGGTGCAGGTCCATTCGAAATGACCAGTCGAATATATAATTCAGAAAATCTTTTGTACACATGTTCCGTTGTAAAATAAAAGTAAAAATGTTTTTTCTCCGGGGTAATTTTTTTTTAAATTTTAATTATTTGCTCCTCGTTGTCATCTTTCGTTATCTGAACTTGATATAGTTTTCTATTGTCTGTTTTTGTATATTTTACCAGTTCAGGTTTGGTTAGAACTTCGGTAATTATAAATTGATCGGTTTCATATCTATTGCTTTGTTTAAAATTTTAATTGCAGTTTTTGGTTCGTCACTTTGCGTTAAATGTATAGTTTCCATTTCTTCAGGGCTTTCCTTCATCTTTGTTTCGTCAACATTTCCTACAACCGACTCTGTCTCTATGGCGTTGAGTTGTATTCTGCTTAATGCGTCCGCATTATTGTTATATATTCCTTTCTTGTATATGATCTCGTAGTCATAAACTTCCAATCTAATCCTCCATCTCTGTAATTTTGAGTTTGGTTCTTTGAGTTTACATAACCATACTAATGAATGATATATGGTCTGTGTATGTATAAAATTTCCTTCCATAAAGGTATGGTCTAAAATATTTTGTTGTCCAAATTATTGTTAATAGTTCTTTCTCCATAGTACTCTACTTCTGTTCCGTTTCATTTAACGTTCGTGATGCGTAGCTGATTGCTTTATCGCTAACCACTTTTCCTTGACTTAATACTACCTAAAGCAACGTTAGATGCGTCTGTTGTTAATACAAATGGTTTTGAGAAGTCAGGGTATTCTAAGACAGGGTGATTCGTAAGAATACACTTAATTTTTGCTACCGTTTTAATAAATTCCGGTGTGTGTTCGATTTTATTACCTTTCTTTAAATAGTTGGTTATTTGTGGGTAACCTTTTATAAATTTTCGGTAGGTTCCACTGAGTCCTACAAATCCTTTTATCTCTTTGTTGGTTTTCGGTAAAGGGTAGTTTAATAGTTTGAGTTTGGCATAACACCTTGTGACGTTATAACGTGTCCTAAAAATGCTACTTCTTTTTGCAAGAATTCGCTTTTATCCAATTGTACTTTAACGTGGGCTTTTCTTAAACGTTCAAAAACTTCTCTTAATCTTTCGATGTGTTCATTGAGTGATTGATGTTGAGTATACAATTATGTCGTCCAAGTACACAAGACATTTTTCGTTATGAATTCCTCTCAAAATATTATCCATAACCCTCTGAAAAGTGGCGGGTGCGTTCTTTAAGCCAAACGGCATGCGTTTGTATTCATAGTGTCCTCTGGGTGTACTGAAAGCCGTTTTGGTTGCGTCTTTCTCCTCTATTTTCACTTGGTGGTATCCTGAGGCGAGCTCTAATGTCGAAAAATATTGACATTAGACTAGTTTATCTAATAGCTCGGTGATATTTGGTAGTTAGTGGGTGCTTATCGTCTACAAACCTCTCGTAGAATTTTCTGTAATCGATAACCATTCGGTATTTGCGTTTACCTGAGGTATCTAGTTTCTTCTGTACAATTAGTACGGGGCGGCTCCATGGTGAATTCGAATATTGACTGATGTCTTGATTTAATAAATCTGCTACCTGTGTATCTGCTTCTTCTTGACTTTGAGGCAGTCTATATGCTTTGGTGAAAATCGGTTTATCATCTATTAGTTCAATGCTATGTTTGACTGTGTTGGTGAATGTTAAAGATATTCCTTCACAATGGAATATATCTCGGCATTCGAAACATAAGTCCTTTATTGCTCTCTTCTTCTGTGTTAATATTGTCATTGAAACAAATGTTTATTAAATTTTCCTTTAACATTTTATCGTGTTCTGTGAGGTTGGAATTACTTTCAGGGTCTTTGTCGATTTACATTTCACTAAAATTTACTTCTTCCACTTCGATCGGTGTTGTTAACGATACTTCTATGGGGTAATCGTTTGAGTTCAAAATTGTCGTAGTGGCATAGTTGTTTTTTATATGTACTTATTACAACCCCGCCGCGCCGGTACGCGTGCGACTATGTCAGTTGGTAGCGATATTAGGTAATTGTAAAAATGACGCGCAAATTATGGATGACGTCACACAATATGCAAATTATTGCAACATAATTACACAAATTTTAAAGAAAACCCCAATGGGGCACTCACGTGAACATGTAGGGCTTCCTTCAGGATTACTCCATGATGGTCGGCCGTGGCTTCGCTAGTCTTCCGGGCGTCGGCTACTTCGCTAATCTTTCGGGCGTTAGCTGCTTCGTTAATCTTTCTGGCGTGGGAATTCTTGAGCCAGGTTGAATCCAAATTCGATTTATTTTCTCTCTATATGTAGATACAAATAAGGTAAAGGAGACAGGGTAAGGCACGATAAATTTGGAATCACAGGAAACCTACATATCAGAAAAAGACACGATACGATACGATACAACTACTCTTGTTCACCTCTCGGAGGCTAGTTCCAACGCGTATCTCGGAAATCCCCCACTTCCTTCTTGGCCCACCGCGTCGGCGCGAATCTCGCGCACGCCCTATCTGAAGTGACGGAAATACGCGCACTAGTCTTTTTAAATTCATTGGCGCGAAATCCTTTCAAATTAAAACTTAATTAAGAATGTCTAGTGCCGAATTTTTCGGCACGTAACATACTAACGCGGTGGGTGTTTCTGCTCCCTGTTAAAATGACATGTGATTTTATTATACCTATGCCGCCTTTTGAATTTACTAAGACTTTTATTTGTTTTTCAGTCCTAGGTTCGATTGTGTACTTTTGATCGGTTTGAATGTTGCTGTTTTGAAATTTAATTGGAATTTGTCCGTGTTTTGTTCTTAATAAGCTTTTTTTTATATCGATATTCGCCTCTAGTTTTCTTAAAAGATCCATGCCTGATAATCCATCGTATTTATCGTTAAATTCGAAAATACAAAATTTATGTTTCATTTTTACGTTGAAAGTTTTTGGTAAGGGTATGTTTGCGATAAATTGGTGTAGTGTCGTTTTGTGTGCTGTTTGGATTTTGAAAGGTTCACTTTCTACAAAATCTAAACAATGTTTCTGCCTAGTTTTGGGGCTAATTAAGGCTCTTGAAGATCCTGTGTCGATTAATAATTTAATTTCCGCGTGAGGTATTTTTATATAGGATAAAATGTGTTGATTAAAATTGTTTCGATTTATTACGTCTTGTTTTATTTTATTTGGTCCAACTGAAAATTTGAGCACGCATTTTCTTCATCGTCCACTTCGTAATTTTCGTAAGGGTTGTTGCATTCGTAATTTTCTGAATGATTTGTTTCATCGTCTCTACTTGGATTCGCATAATTATGTGTCTTGATTGTTAAAAATCTTCTACTTCTTGGTGAAATGTTCCTTGAAAGTAAAGTTTCGTTTTTGGGTATAATCGGGTCTAATTTGAGATATTTTAGTGTTCTGTCTGGTGTTACCAGACGAAGTGTCCATAAGGGTTAGTTTGTAGTAATTATTGGGATTGTTGTTATTATTTGTCACGGGTGCATTTCTGTTACAATTTACGCCAAACGTTTGCCATGTTTGATTTGCGTTCTGATTGAATTTTGGTGTAAATGTGCGTTTTATAAAAGTCGAATTTAATGTGGGTTTCGAAATTGATTGTTGAAATTTGTATTATTATAGTTTGGGTTGTTAATTCTTGGTTGGTTTATTTGTGCGCTAAAAATGTACATTTAGGTTGTGTTGGTATTTGTCTTACCGCTAGTATCGTTTTAATTGGTAAGTAATTTTTGTTCGCGTTAGGATTGTATTTCCGGTTTCCGTGATACATCACGTTTTCTTTTTCTACAAATAAATTCATTGCCTCTTCTAAATTTTAGGGGTTTCGAATTCTTATCTTGTACAATAGTCGTTCGGATAACGCGTTTATATGTGTTTAAAGCCAGCTCATCGTACATTTTTGTTTTTATTAAACGAATGTTTTGATGGGGTTCCTCGAGTTTCAATTTTGTTAGGATTAAACCTCGCATGTCGTGACATCGCATACGAAATTGGTATGGTGATTGATTAGTTTCCATTCGTAGGTTTATTAAGTTCCTAATAAGACATTTTATATTGCGCTGGTCACTAAAATCTGCAATTAATACTCTTTTGTAATCGTCTTAATCTGTCAGGTTATCGCGACTTGCAATAAGGGTCAAAACTCTACCTGTTAACTTACTTATGATTAAGTGTAATAGCCATAAATTTCGGTCATCGTCTCCTTGTTTGTAAAAACTTTTCAGAAATGTTTCACAAGCAGTAATAAAAATACCTAATACCGCTTGATTACCATCATACGTTGGTATTGAGTCTAAATATAGTTTTAAGTTTTTAGAATTCGTCTTTATAAATTTTATTCTCAGTTACTTCAGTCGAGTTTGTATTATATTTATTTAAAGAATCACTTATTGTTGCGTATATTGTATGTAATTATAAACTTCTGCTATAATTGCATTGGTTTCAGACTTTTGCTGGATAATTGTTTCATAAAATAATTGTTGCAATAATAAATTGTACATAAAATGTGTATAATGTAAATAATACTACCCAGGTTCGTTATTTTCGGACTATGATAGATGCATGTAATCTTAACATTTTACCATTTAAACCCATTCACCATGCATCCCTTTCATCATCGACTATTGACCATATTATAATTTGGAATAAGGACAGAGCCAAATGCCAGGCTTTGTTTTTGGGAACACAAAATTTAATTAGATTAGTTCAGTCCGTGGATCTTCCTATGTTAATGCTTGGAAAATCGAGCATAAACTTTTCACCTATAATTAAAAATCTAGGTATCCTGTTGGATCCACACCTTATATGGAAAGATCAGGTATCAAACGTGTGTATAAAAGTTCTATTTACTCTGCATACTTTTAAGCGTCTAAAACGGTTTATACCGACTAAATTAAAGTTAAAATTAGTACAATCATTAATTCTTCCACATTTCTATTATTGCAATGCATTATATACCAATTTTTCATCTAATTTAAGTTTACGTCTACAACGCTCGCAAAATAGTTGTGTACGGTTTATTTTCGAACTAAAATATTGGAAAAGAATTACCCCATTTTACACAAGAATGTCGTGGCTTAAACTAAACAATAGGCGAAAACTTCACTTGGCAGTACTTGTTTATAAACTTATTTCTAACCGAAACCCGTTCTACCTAAGCCAACATTTTTCTTTTCTTTCAAATCACCGCTATAACACTAGGCGAGATGACTTGCTATCTATCCCCATACACCATACCCATGCATTCCATTTGTCTTTTCCTGTTTCCGGTTCCCTCTTGTGGAATACTATTCCTTCTCATATTAGGCAGGCTCCGACCGTGCAACGTTTTCGTAAACTTTTGTAGGAACATCTTTTAAACTTTCAGGTGTAGAGGCAAGCGCATTTTCCTAAACTGATGCTCGATGAGTGTATGCGTGGGTTTGTATGAGTGAAGGAGGGTTGTATGTGTGTGTGTGTGTGTGTGTGTGTGTTATGAGTGCATGTGTTGGGGAGGGGGTGCGTTCGTGTGAGGGTGTGTGTAGTGATTATTAATTATTTATTCAAGAGTACTGCTGCATGCAAGTTAGGTGTAAGGCAGGGCCTAATGGCCCTAATCGCGCTTGATGCAGTTTGTATCATAAGTTTATATCTCATAATGTATATTTAATTTAATAATAAAGATGTTTTAATTCAATTCAATTCAACTTTTGTTATATTCGAGTTCAGACATTTGCCGAGTAAATTTCTTTCATTCAATTGTACATAAAATATAAATTCTCTTGTTTCATTCTTACTTTCTAATATCAATATGCAATTGGAAATGGTTAGGAAAATTAACTGTAGGTACTCAGAATAATTTGATTGCCAGTTCCATCAGCCTTCCTTCTTTATTGAATTAGGTCGATTCTGTACTTCGTCCAATTGTTTGGTTTTTGTTTCCACTGAAAAATTTTAATTCACGGTCACAGTTCTTCGATTTTGGAATTGTTAGTGCCCTTCGGGAATCCTACCGACTGCGCCAGATAGGATTTAGGCCTTTGAAAGCTTCTTTTTAAAAACATTTATTTCCCAAAAAACTCTTCTATCAATTTTATTCTCAATTATACAATTACAAAAATGACTTCTTTCTGCTACAATCAACTTAAACGTTTATATTCAGTAAACTAGTTGAAATTGACAAAATACTTGAAGTTAATAATCAATAATTAAGAATTATGGTGAGTTGCTTGAACCCCCAACAATGTTAAAGTTATGAAGTTTGAAAGTGATTGGCCATTAGGGGTTCCTCAGAGTATTTATGTAATACCTGCTCTCACATCATTTCGTGGGAAAGTGCAGATCTCATGTCTGCTACTTCTTGATAACATACAATGTTTTACTTCTTAGTTTTCTTAATTAAGTCTGCTTTTATTGCAGTTCATTGTGTCCTGCACCTGCAGTATTAGGTTGCGTCTGGAATACAAAATAGTTGCTTCCGTTCTCATGTCTGATATGAACTTTCGTTAACCTTTTATATTATTACCTTCAATTATACAATGTAACATTCTATTTCTTAAGACATAATAATTGCATTTAAATTTATATACATATTAATTGGGGGATATGTAACTAGCATAGATGAAAAATGAACAAAATGTATTAAACAAGTTCATTAAATGAAAAGGAGTTGGTTTTTAAATAACTAAGAATGAGCTTTAGTACATTCATTCTACAGAAATTCCTGTCAGTACCAATGTTGATATACATAGGTAAGGTTTCTCTTAAAAAAACAGTTTAACTGTAATAGGGTAACTCAGTTTACCTTTAATGTTACGTTTAAAGAGTATAAATAAAATGTGAAAACGTTTGTGTGTTCATGATTATCGAGATATTTCCATCTGTGATAGGCAACTCAATCTAATATTTCAAGCATTAATGACAAAACTATGCTTCAAGTGGGAGTCAATTATTATACATCCCATGTATTCCGTACGAGAGTAGTTTCTGGCGTACAAGCAACATAAATCCTCTACTCGGAACAGTTTATTAAACATATTATCAGTTTTATAATTCGCTATTAGTATGATGAATCCACAGTCCAAACTAACCTAAGACATTCAAATTGCATGCAATGTTATATACACCGCAACAATCTGAAAATCTACTTTCTAAGTTATTTATGACTATATTGTTCCTATAAACGCCGAAACAAAGACCGTAGAAGTACACCAGGGATTTTTTATCTACCCTTCGCTTTAAAAAATGTTGCTATTATTTTTTCACCTCTGCGTTTTCGGGTCAAACCCGCCCATGAACCCGCTGTTTATCTGGCCTAGCGTCGGTCCATATAGGCCACTAAATCATACGGTCAGGCAGTCAGCCATCATCCTTCACTTCACAACCCTGATTCGCCAACTGAAGCTCCACGTAACATACAGGTACTTAACTTAGCGTTCTTTTCTATGCAGAACGAATGGTAAAAAGAACACACAACAGAAATATATGCCGAATGATTAATTATAGAAGTTTGAGATTTGAAAACGTGCTGTTACGCGACGGATTTATTTTTGATGCCCAACAAAATAAAGTTCAGAAACAAAACAAAACACCGGAACAAAGCGAGCGTTAGGAGGTAACAGATGTCCTGGAAATTCATCCCTGTAATGTAATTTATAACTTCACGGTGATACGTACGGGACCATTGAAGCGTCTAAAGAATTCCATTTCAGTTCTGGACATCGGACAAGGTATGTTGCTGCTGCAAAGCGGCTCTAAATTGAGTTAGCAAATGTCGCAGCCGCTGCACTTAATACGAAAACTGACCATTTTCCGTGTGCTTCATCACCTCGCCTTAATGAAAATACCGCGTTCTGCATTTTGTATTTAGTATTCAACACGTGCAACAGCAGCCAGTCCAGATTATTCCTGCATATAACATAGACCGAACAATGCCTAGGGCGCTTTCTTAACTACATTTATTACATTATTTTGTAAGATTTGTGGGATGAGATAGTGAACTCGGCAATTTCCACTATCAATCTAGGGACCGTATAACACTAGAATTTTATGTCGTTCTTATACAAAAGCAGCGAAAGTTGCTACCAGCAGCGAACAAATATCAGTGAAAACCTCTCGAGTGTCTTCCTTCTCACAAATTGGTTCAATTCTCCGAGTATATAGGATTGTTGATCGTTTGATAAGACCAACCATGCGTCACAAAGAGAAACATGAAGGGATATCGTGTGCTTGAGTCATACGCGTGTGAAAACGTCGATTGTCCGATAAGAAGTAGTGTTGCTCCCTGAGGAGAAGGTCTTATCTTCATAGTTTCAGCATTGGCTTGACCGTTAGAAGTTACATCGCGTACACACACACAGATACCTCTCCGCTTGATTTCATTTCCACGTCTACAATACGGATAAATTGCGAGCGAGCGAGCTTTATGATGTACCTTACTTCAAGCAAAATTGTAACATGTGTGATAACCGTAACCAGTATTACGTCCTGTGGGAACTGAGCGACCTGCAGCGGTCGTTTCAAGACGCTCTGGCGAAAACAAGATAACTAAGGTGCTGCAAAGGCAAACGAGAAATCTGACAATTGTGGAAATAATAGTCAAAGGAAGTTGAGGTTATAAAACCGAGCCCGTCGAGAAGAGAAGTAGCGATACCATCGATGAGTCTGTCCGAATAGTCGACCTCGTGGCGGTGACGTTCCATTGTCTGGTTGGTAACATAAGGGAAAACAATGTTGATCCGTTGCTCGACAATCACCTTTCACGGTCCCTCTGGGTCTATGATGGACTTCCGGACGGATGTAAAGGAAGCGTTCATGTATCCTTTCCGCACAGTCTAAGAACTGATTTTATCTTTGTGTATAATTTCCAATGCTGTCTGAGAATAACTAAGCATATGGTTTACTATTAACGATTGATAAGGACGTCCTTGAAATTTTATGGTTTTAGCTAAACGGTTGTTTGTACAGAATGTTGTCTCAAAGCCATTTAAACCATTCGATTAAGCATTCTATAAAATCATCAGTTTTGTGCAAACTGAAATCGTATTTATAGTTCCCGTTTATCTTTTTCTAAGTCGCTGAAAGGACTAATACTACGTATATTACTAGCACGGGTCAAGACCGCGTATTTAAACTCATGAGCTTCGAGTTGCGTTAAATCAGTTTTGAAAAGTGCCAAAAATGTATTCTTAAAATTTCACATTCAGTGGTTACACATTTTATAATTAATAACATTTTAGTGAATGGAGCAAGATAAAATATTTAGATAACATCGTGACGAACTTCTTCAAGATACCAGAAAAACACAATATTTTATAGTATATGTTTTATACGAAATTTTATTCAGCTTTCCCTGCAAAGCAAAATCTAGTCATAGTTACAAATTAATATAGGATAATGATCTTGGTTATTTAATATATGCTGAAACTCAAGATCTGGCGTTCCACAAGAACACATTGCTACTTCCGCTTGCACTTCTTTATAATTTTTTCCCCTTTATCGGTGTTGACCGTCGTACCTCCAACTTTATCAATCACGTCTTGCTCCTAGTTTTTCTTTCGCTTCCTTGTTAAAGTCGTCGTCTTTATCCATCTTTGACTTTTTTCCTTCTTATTTATATTTTTTCAATTATTTTCATTTACTTTATTTCTCTAAACCAAACAATTTTATTACTTTTGTTCCGCTATTTCACTTTATTTTGCTTTTATTCGTATATTTTCTCTTCTTCCCTTACATCTTCTTTTTTGTTCATTTTATACCTCATTTTCTAGCTTCTCTCTTTGTTCCGTTTATATTGTAAATAATTTACAGCTAAATTTATTTTCCGTTGAGTTTGTTGATTATTTACGTCCGCTTTGGTATATTTAAATTTGTTAGTGTAAAATTCCATGTTTTACTTCAAGCACGTGCCTACAAGTGCCGCGAGTGATAAACTTTGCTATCAGCATGTGCAAGAACATTATAATAACTTGGAAAAACACACGAAGGCACTCAGTATCGATTTGTCGTTCTTGAAGGCCGCATCATTGCTTTCATGTTCTACATAGAACCATTAATTAGAAGAACCGCTTTTCTTCAAAACATCCGCTATCGAAATAAATTTGCTTCGCTACACCAAACAAAAGAAGAGTAGATTTTATGTTTCCCGTAAAAGCCGGACAGATCCTACAGTTTCGTTTACATCGTTTTCCGGTGGCACGGCTGCGTAAACAACAGGTGAGTGTTTAAAGTAAATGTTTGGTCTGGTTAAAACCATTAATTATATGTTGTCTGTTAATTATCACTTTTTTGTCGTATACATGTCCATCCACTTTTCTTTACCACAGAGCTATTCGAAATTCACCGCAAAATTTTGCACTCTTCATTTTCTTCTTCATTACTTATATATTTATGCAGAAGCGACTCATAATTGATCCTTTGATCATTCTTATTTATTAGGTTTTCATGTCTATTCAGTACCAACATCTTGCTTTGCGATTTTTCAATCGATTCCACCATATCTTGCAAATATTCTATTTTCTCCATCAGTTGTTCTACCAGCGTTCATATATTATTTGGATTTTACCTCAGGTAAATCAATTTCAGGTTAATAAAGCAGTCACTTACCCGAGATATCGGAGGGGTATCCCAGAGTGCGTCGACAGAGTGTCGGCTTGTTACTGGACATATTCGATGTCTACGTTTAGGAAAAACGTTAGGGTTGTAACGCATTGCGTTACGCTATATATACAAATTAAATTATATGAGTAATGAGGAATTAGTCTTGAATGACAAATTAGTTATTGACGTACCCTGTATAATTTTATTTGTATAATAGTGTGTAAAAACTAAACTTGTAGCAAAATCAGTATTTTTCTTCAAATTAGAAACTTAAAACCACAAATATAATCGTTTTATCTCTGTTATATACATATTGGAACTCAACTCAGGGTTGTAAATTATTTTAAATCACAAAAATGTAAACAAAACATTTATAACCGTAAAGTTTTATGTGGAAGCATGTCATGTTTATCTGAAAACTTTCAAATTATAAAGTGTATAACAGTAAGTTTGTTAATATATGCATCCCAATTATTAGCTTTTAGAAATTTTAGTTGAACAAATTTAATTTAATAATACATATTTGCAATTACTATAAAGAAAACCACAGACATATTTTAATACAATATAATAACTAGAGAAATACACAAGTATTAGGTTGCAGATGAACTAATCTTTTTATACAATACATTACAATGTATTCACTTATATAGGTTTGGACAAAGAAAACACAAATATACCTAAGTAAATTACATGATAGCACGACTTCCCTGGTTTCATTTCATAAACGCAATAGCAAGAATGTGCAAAGACAAAAAATACCTGGACTAAGAATATAGAGTAGGAAAAATAATACATGAATTAGAATCCAACGGAGGATGAAAAAATTGATTGTGAACCGGCAATACATCAACATCAAAATGTAAATACACGCGTGAATAGACAAAGGGAGTTGGTGGTTGATATAATATTAGTTTATATACTAGGTTGAACCTACAGAAGCTGCAATAAAAATCTGATTGCATTTCGAAGGGAATAAGCGGTGATCGCCATGTTAAGATAAAATACATCTGCAAATGGTAGGGTAGTTTCATAAACATGCGCACGCCTATATAATATCGTGAGGACCGATTGAAAACAAAGTGGTTATGATTGGGAAAGTTACCTCTTCAATAGATTGGAACTTTGTGGTTTGATTAGTGCAATGGGGTTTTCTGTTTGTGGATAACTGAATATCGCAGTTAGTAGATGATACTTTTTAGGTTTAAGAATTTTTATTTATGCATTTATGAACTAAAATGTCTATTGGTTATTATTTATGTAATAAGGAATTAATTTAAACGTGAAAAGGATTATTCGGTTGGATTAATTAGCGACGGAAGGAGTGAATAGTGATTTTAAAAGCCAGGTTTATTACTGAAATTTAGGTTAGTAAAAGTATAAAATGGACAATAAAAATATACAACAAAATTTGGTATAAACTGTTTTTTTTATTTATTACAAACGACATTTTCAATAATTCAGAGATCTGAATCCTAAGAACTGAATAAGAAAACAGAAAAAATTGGGATTGGCGAATAGTTTTGACAGTGGCTGAGATTTAAGGCTTTTTAAGATTTTTCTTTAGGATATTTTTGTGTTAGCTATGCCTGACCAGATTTGAGATTAAGAATTTGTTTGAGAGTAAATTTCTATATTTATAAATATTATTTTATGTTAATAGAGTGAAGTCTGTTCCGATTCGACCTGAACCTTGAAGAGGTTCTAGATTACTAGAACGGGTGGAACGGCTTGCGTGTCCCAGTGACCTAAAAAGCCCTACTAAGGGCTTAACCAAATTACTGGGGTCTTTAGTAAGCAACAAGAATAAGAAAAATCCCAGAAAGAGAGCGGCAGCTCGTTCGGTACTTAGATTGACAGACACGATAGGGGTCAGTATGGCATTCTATGACACACCACTGCGATGTGGAAGGTAACGGGAAACCACCACATTACCTCCCAAGTACACAGCGCACCTAAATTATAATAAAATGATGGCATTTTCTGGGGTAAAAGATTCCGGAGTTAAAATAACCCCCACTCGTATCTCCGAGAGGAGACTTCTTCGGAGGATGTGATCAAAAAGTATAAAGGAAGAGCCGGAAACATTCTGCAAGTCGGAGCGTGAAATGTCAGAAATATGAAGCAAGTAGGTAAACTAAAGAACTCGAAAATTGAAATGGATAGGTTAGCATTAGACATAGTAGGGATTAGTGAAGTTCGATGGCCAGATGCGTGGGATTTTTGGAGTGGAGACTTTAGGTTACAAATCAGAGGAAAGAAATTCGAGTGTTGTATAATTATGCAAAAAAAGATAGGACACTGTGTAGAAAACTATTTACAAAAGAAATAAAGAGTACTCATGACTAAATTACAGTCTAAACCAGTAAATACAGTAATAATACAGGTATACATGCCCACCTCTAGCTACAATGAGAAAGAGGTAGAATAATCTACAAAGATGTCGGAGACATACTAAGGTGTATAAGAGGAGATGAAAATTTAATAATTACGTGGGTAGGGAAGGAGTGGTAGTAGGGTTTAACCATCACAAATACATCATTTTAACATCATGCTAAAAGACGATTCACGTGGAAGATGCCAGCAGATATAGGAAGATATCAAATAGATTACATTCTTGTTAGACAACGGTTTAGGAATTAAGTAAAAGACTGAAGAAGCTACCCAGAAGCAGATATAGACACTGACCACAACATCGAAATCATGAAGGCCGCTCTTAAATTTAAAAATTTGAAAAAGGCAGGGAAAAAGGCACTTTGACTTTGAGAAACTAAAAGTTAATAATATCCACGAAAGATATGAAAAAAGTGAAATCAATTGCTGAAAGACATCTGAAAAATTTCTGATACGAAGGACTTAGAAACAGAATGGAATAACATTAAATCCATCGTAGATATGGCGACCAGAGATATTCTGGGGTATACTCAAAATGAAAATAAAAAACCATAGATAACAAAGGATATTGTGAATTTAATAGAAGAAAGACGAAAATACAAAAACAGACTAGACGAAGCAGGAAATCAGAAATATAAAGCCTTAAAATGGGAAATATTTGCAAATGCAGGAAAACTAAAAACAATGGATTGATGAAAAATCCAAAAATGTACAAACTAAGATAGAAATAAAAAAGACAAACGATGCATACAAATTAATTAGAATGAATTTTAGGAATATAAAACCGTATAGCAAATATATAAGGGGCGTGGTGGGAGACATCATAATGATGGAAAATATAGGGAAAGTGTTTAGATGGCAGGAATATATAGGGAATTTATATGCAGAGCAGGAACTAGGAGCACTAGAACAGGACTCTGAGATATCTTATCCGCAGGTTGCTTAATTTCCTTCACATAGCACTGAATATCGGTGAAATATGTTATATATTTAGAAAATACTAGAAGGGGTACCGAGCTGTACTTAACAAAAAGAGCAGCGGCTATGTTCGAAGACCAAAAAAACATAGAAACATTATAAGAATTGTTGAAAGCATATGTGTAGAACACAATACTGTGTGTCTATAAAATAGGAACTGACAGTAGAAGAAGCAGACAGGAAAAAGGTAAAAGCATTCTGGAATGTGGTGCTCAGATGTATGATTATGATAGCATGGACAGACAAAGTTAATAACAAGAAGTTTTAGAAATAGTAGAGAAAGAAAGATATTTGTGGAAAACGAAAAATAGGATAAATAGAAAGACAGGATACGTTCTACGGCAATTATGGAATAGTGGGAGATAAATTGCAAGCAAAGATATAAAAAAAGGGAGGTAAAGGTAAACCTAGATTAGACTATTGCACGCAGATAGTGAAAAATGTGAGTTATGGGAATTTCAAGGATACGTGTAGGTTAGCTCAGAATAGGAAACAACGGAGCTATGCGTCTAACCAGTTCCAGGATTGAAGACCTAATGATGACTAATAAAGAAAGTAACCATGCGAGTACCAGAATATTGCATTAAATGTGAAATACGCAACCACATACGAATATGATCACCAACAGCTCATTGACTTTCATTAATTTTAAATTGAAAAATGTACTGAACCCTTGTTGTTTAAACCACGGGGCTTATTGCATTGAAAGATCTACATTTAATTGAATATTCTAGATTCTGTGGGCGTGATTTTGAAATCACTTATAACTGCCCACGGTTATTCGATATCCTTGTGACTATAACAAGTGTAGATTGTTAATGAGGTATGACACTTTTAGCCCTGGAAGGTGCTCCAAATATTACATCAAAGGATATACTTGAGACCTCTTTGCAAGTACTGTTCATTGTACTTAAACCTGATTATTATAAGCAACTATAGGTGTTGGTTAAAGTCTCCACTCTAAAAATCCCACACATCTGGAAATCAAACCTCACTAATTCCTACTATGTCTAATGCTAACCTATCCATTTCAATTTTCAAGTTATCTAGTTTATCTACTTGCTTCATATTTCTGACATTTCACGCTCCGACTTGCAGAATGTTTCCGGCTCTTCCTTTATAGTTTTCGATCACATCCTCCGAAGTAGTTCCTTTTCGGAGATACGAGTGGGGGCTATTTTAACTCTGGAATCTTTTACCTCAGAGGATGTCATCATTTTAATTACAATTTAAGTACACTATGTACTTGGGAGGTAATGGTAGTTTCCTGTTACCTTCCACATCGCAGTAGTGTTTCTTATAGTGCCATATCGACCCCTATGGTGTCTGCCAATCTAAGTACCGAACAAGCTGCTGCCCTCTTTCGGGAACCTGTTTTATTCTTGTTCCTCACTGAAGACCCCAGTAATTTGGTTAAACCTTTAGTAGCGCTCTTTAGCTCACTGGGACACGCAAGCCGTTCCACCCGTTCTAGTAATCTAGAACCTCTTCAAGGTGCACGTCGATTCGGAACAGACTTAAACTCTATTAACATAAAATAATAAAATTTACTCTTAAAAAAATTCTTAATTTCAAATTTGGTCGGGCATCGTTAACACAAAAATATCCTAAAAAATCTTAAAAAACCTTAAATTTAAGCCACTGACAAAACTATTCGCCAATCCCAATTTTTTCTGTTTTCTTATTTAGTTCTAAGAATTAAGAAATCTCAATTATTGAAAATGTCATTTATAATAAATAAAAAAACAGCTTATACCAAATTTTACTGTATATTTTCTTTGCCCATTTTTAAAATTCTAAGTTTTTATACTTTTACTAACTTAAATTTTAGTAATAAACCTGGCTTTTATAATCACTATTTACTCCTTCCGCGCTAATTATTTTAACCGAATAATTTTTTCACGTTTATATTAATTTCTTATTACGTAAATAATAACCAATAGACATTTTAGTTTATAAATGAATAAATAAAAATTCTTAAACCTAAAAAGTATCTACCCACTGCCATATTCAGTTATTCACAAACAGAAAACTCCATTGCACTAAACAAATCACAAAGTTCCAATCTAATGAAGAGGCGACTCACTCAGTCATAACCCCTTTGATTCCAAACGGTCCACACAATATTATATAGGCGTGCGCGAGTTAAGGTTCGTGGCTTGGAAGCGGCCTTTTTAAAAAACCATTTCCAAACTTCTTAACGATTTATTTTTGTTGATACAGAATTGACTTGGAATTTTGACAATCTTGAATTAATATTATTCTAAGTCCGAAATACATTAATTAATTGTACAAAAATGAGTAATCTAACGAACTGCAATGCTATAGCTGATCGATGGATTAACTGTCGTCGATTGGGGCTCCCGGTCCTTTTATAATATCCCTACCCCCTCACATGGCTGTGGGAACTTGCAGATCTCATGTCTGCTTATTCTTAACTCTATTCATAAATACTTTGTTGCGATCTTACTTTCTAAGTTATCTTGGTACGTGACCGTCGGTGACCGCCTGTGACCTGACATCTGTAGTGTCACTATCGTCTGTGCTACAAAGTAGCGCTTCCGTTCCCATGAACGTTAATAAACTGTATAAATTGTCCTCGATTTACAATGTTGCACTTCACTTAGCGCATTTCTAACATTTCTAATAATTTCTTAATTATTCTATTTCTTTGTACATATATCAATTGGGGGATTACATAACTCTTCCCGACGTACATTAAAAATTAAGGGTTTTCTTTTTCTTGATTTTTAATTTTAAAATTCATTTAATTTCATTTCTTAAAATTCATAATTTCTAATGGTACATTTTTTACTTTGGTTGCCTTAAATCTAAAACTGTTTCCTTTATTTTTATACCTAATATTCATTTTGTAATTTACACAAATGATCAATAAAATAGTCAAAATAATTAATACAATTGTCCATACACTAATGTTATCGTAGTGCACTTTGAGCGTTATAAGTTCGTTTAGATGTTCTTTGTAATCTTCCATAAGTTTCATGGCGTGATTGAGGTAGTCTAATTCCAGGTGTTCAAGTTGCATGGGTTTTTGAAGTATTTCTTCGTCTTCGTCTTGCATTATCTTGATTTGTAATTTGGGTAAGTTTGCTAATCTTGGTAGACAATAATTATTTCATTTTTTAATTTTAAATAACAATTTTCCTTAAGGGTGATTAATTTACTTCCGGTTAATGCTAAGTTGCTTTTGTCTTGGATGCAGTGGATGGTTGCTACTACTTCTGTGGGGAAAATGGCTATCCATTTATTTTTCGTTACTTTCTGGATTTCATATTGGTGATTTGTACAGGTTTGGCTTCAGAATTTTCGTAATGATTTGAAAATTTTAGTAGTTGTACTTCGCAAGGACTGTCTTCTTGGATTGTTGTCGTGGTCTATGATTGGCATAAATATTGATTTGGTGTGACTTCATTACATTTTTCGTTCGTATAACTATATCTTAGTTCGCTTAAGGATAGGAATTTGGTTTTGGGTATAATAACTTGGTATGTGCTAGTCATTTTCATTGGAAAAGCAAATAAATGATAATAATTGTAATTGTTAATCTCTACTATTGGAATTTCTATTAAAAATGTTATATCGTTATTTTTCACATAGCCTTTAACTATAGCTATTTTTTCAAATATTAAAATGTTTGATTCTACTACATCAAAAGGTAATTTACTGTTGGTTATAAATGATCTAATTTTTAATAAATCTCTTAATAAATCAATTAGTTCTATGATACTAGAATGTAGGGTATTTAATTTTGCAAATGTTACTGCGTTGTCTAACGTGGCTAAAATTTGTTGAATTAAGGTAAGGGTTGATATTATCTGGGTGTATATCGTGTTAAATCTGATTAAATCTCGCATGCCTAACATAGTAGTTTGCATGTTATTTTCAAGGGTTTGTATTCGATTGGCTATACTATCTTGGTTTCTAACTAATTTTCCTAGTGTTTCGTTGAACTTTATAATCGTTGATTGAGTTAGTGATATTTGATTACTAATTATGGTTTTTGATGTCGTTCTGGTTTTCTATTAATTGTGGTATTGCGTTGTCATAACGTTCTACGTCTTAATTATCTAAATCGCCTGTTATTGCTTTTATTATGTTTCCTAATCCGTTGATTGGTCCTCTTTTTCGTCTCGCCGTTTGTTTTGTGGGTATTAGTCGATTAAATTTGTCTTCTATGTTCCTCAAAATACTTTCTATTATGCTGTAATAGTTCATCGCTCCGTGGCGTAGTGGTATGTGTGTGACTACTACGCCCAAGGTCCCAGGTTCGAATCCCGACACGGTCCGCTTGAAAAATGTTAGGCGAGCATTTTTCACAAAAATACACCCTTGTTCGGATGAGAGGTAAAATGGAGGTCCCGTGTAGGAGTGTTATCACGCACGTTAAAGATCCCTACCTTGCTTGAAACAGCAAGGGTTTGGCAAAATTCCAAATTTTCCAGGTAAAAAAAAACTCGCTTCCTGGCCAATGTAGTACCTTCGGGTGGAGCATTGGAAAATCAAATGTAATGTAATAGTTCATCATTTCGATTGCGTATTCCTTTCCGAATTTTGTTGTGTCCATTGCTTGTTTTAGTCGGTAATAATTGTTTTTGATTATTTGAAATTCTTGTTTCAGTTCCGTTAAGTCGAATTTTTGTGCAAAGGTTCAATAGTCTATGGTATTCTGCATCCTGCCTAATTTTATTGGTAGTATACCGGGGTTATTTTTTAATGTCTTCAATTATGATTTCGGTGTCCGTTCTACCTGGGTGGAGGTTGACGGTAAGGGTGATGATTGTCCATCTGAAAGTACAGGGTGTCTTAAGATTTTCAAGTGAATATATTTTGTTATCTTGCCGTTGTCTACTACGGCTACGTTTTTGTCGGATATTCTTTTAATTTTAGAGAGGCCTAAATTTCTAGGTGCCGTTTTATGTCGTTTACTTTGGAAATTGTTCTCGTACACGGCTTGTCCTATAGAAAATCTATTTACGTTTGTGTTTTTATTACGGGTCGCGGTAATGCGTCTTTGTCGTTATCTAACTTATCATTTACTTTGTCATAAGTTATTTTTAGTCTTTCTTTATGATCTTTGGTGTATTGCTGATTACTTCTTTGTTGTAATGTATGTCATAAGGGTTGCGTGAATGTCCTAGGGTTAATTCTAATGGTGTAAAATTGGTTGATGAATAAATTGTGTTGTTATAGGCGATTAATGCGCATGACATCAAATTAGTTATGTTCTTGTAGATTATTCTTAATAATCTGATCTGTTCTAGTAGGGTTGAATGTAGTCTTTCGATTAGTCCGTTGGATTCAGGGTGGTTTTCAGTTATGAAATGAATTTTTATTTTGTGTAATTACAAAGTGTTTTGTATTGTTTCATTTTTAAACTCGCTACCGTTATCTAACGTTATTGTTTCGGGCGTTCCATAAAATGTAAAATAATGTAAAAATCCTTGAGTTACGTCAATGCTATTTTTAGAGGTGATTGGTATTGCGTGGCCTATTTTTGTAAATGCGTCCACGATTGTTAAGTAACTTTGTGCTTCTACTACTAGAGTATCGGCATGTAATTTCTGAAAGGGTTTGTCTGGTGTTTTAGTCAACATTAAGGGTATTGTTAAGGCGAATTTCTTATTATGATGTAAACCCGCCTTTAGTTATTGTTAAGTCGTATTTCTTTATGATGTAAACCCGCCTTTAGTTATAGTGAACGAGGGGTTTGCATCCCTTTCTTAACCTGTTGGAACAGTAGTCGTCAGGCACTCGTATGATAAGCTGCGCGCTCTTAATATTGATGCACCCTAGCGTGCTTTATCGATATGTAACACAAGATTTATGTAATCCGCGATTCCTTATTATACGTTATATATTTGTTTTTGTGTGCTACAATGTTAGTTATTTTACCCGTAAATAAAGGCATAAAATTAGCCGCACATTTCTTTATTTTGGAAGTGATATCCTACCAGTGCGATACCAAGCAAACCTCTTGTACTTGGTCCACTACAAGAAGGGTCTCCAACCAAGGCTGAACAACCGCATCAGCGGCCTAAGGAGCCCCCTCGCCCCAGGTATCTTCGGGGGTTTCCTGTCATATTTTGCTTTGTCACATAGTTCACATTGATTGATAAAGTCTGTAGTTAGTTCTTTCATGTCCTTGAAGTAATAACGTCTCATAATTTGTTTTAGGGTTTCATTAATTCCACGATGGTTGGTCTTTCCTTCGTGTTGGTTTCTGATCACATCATTTATTTCGTCAGGGTCGTCTAATGTTATTAATTTTCTTGTGCATCTTATAAGTTCAGGGCCAGAGTTATTGAATAATTTAACATATAATTCCGAAAATCGTTTATACAAGTTTTCCGTGTTAAAGTAAAAGTAAAATCGTTTTTTCTCGGGGGTGTATTCCTTTAGAATTTTAATTATTTGTGCTTCATTGTCGTCTTTGGTTATTTGGATTGGGTATATCTTTTTGTTATCTACTTTCGTATATTTTACAGGGTTGGGGTTGGTTAAAACTTCGGTGATTATAAACTGATTGGCTTCGTTTAAAATTTTGATCGCGGTTTTCGGCTCGTCATTCTGTGTTGAATGTATGGTGTTCATTTCGTCTGGATCTTCTCTAATTTCTGTTTCGTCTACGTTTCCTATAACTGATTCTGTTTCTAGTGCGTTAAGCTGTATTCTACTTAAAGTGTCTGCGTTATTATTGTAAATTCCTTTTTTGTATATGATCTCGTAGTCATATTCTTCTAATAGGATTCTCCATCGTTGTAATTTTGAATTGGGTTCCTTGAGTTTGCATAGCCATACTAATGGTCTATGATCGGTAAATATATAAAATTTTCATCCGTATAGGTATGGTCTGAAATACTTTGTTGCCCAAATTATGGCTAACAATTCTTTCTCTATCGTACTGTATTTTTGCTCGGTTTTGTTGAGGGTTCTGGATGCGTAGCTGATGGGTTTATCATTGCCTACTATTCCTTGGCTTAATACTGCGCCTAATGCTACATTTGATGCGTCTGTGGTTAATATGAATGGTTTCGAAAGATCGGGGTATTCTAACACGGGGTGATTCGTTAATATACTTTTGATTTTATCTACGGCTTTAATGAATTCTGGGGTATGTACAATTTTGTTTCCTTTCTTAAAGAATTTGTCAGGGGTTTGGTTATCTGAGCATAACCTTTAATAAATCTGCGGTAATAACCACCAAGTCCTAAAAATCCTTTTATTTCCTTATTCGTTTTTGGTATGGGGTAATTTAGTACGGCATTTGTTTTATCGGGGTTCGGCATGACTCCTTGGGGTGTTATTATATGTCCTAAGAATGCTACTTCTTTCTGTAGAAATTCGCTCTTATCTAATTGTACTTTAAATTGTGCTTTTCTTAATCTTTAGAACACTTCTCTTAATCTTTCTATATACTCCACTAATGATGTTGAATATACTATGATATCGTCTAGGTACACAAGGCATTTTCGTTGTGTATCCCTCTTAGTATGTTATCCATTACTCTCTGAAAAGTTGCGGGTGCGTTCTTTAGTCCAAATGGCATACTTTTATATTCGTAATGTCCTCTAAGCGTGCTAAAGGCTGTTTTTTGTGTATCGTTTTCTTCCATTTCTACTTGATGGTATCCTGATGCTAGATCTAATGTCGAAAAATATTGGCACTTGCCTAATTTGTCTAAAATTTCAGTTATATTTGGTAGCGGGTATTTATCGTCTACCGTTTTTTCATTTAATTTTCTGTAATCTATTACCATTCTGTATTTTCGTTTTCCTGATGCGTCCAGTTTTTTTTTGGTACTATTAATACGGGGCTGTTCTAGTTTTACCACTATTTTGTGCAGTTTTCTACCCACTAAGTACAATCTAAAATGTGTAAAGAGTATCTCGGCCAAAATGAAATTCTTGAGTAATTAATAATCATTACCTATGTTTTTGTTGCATTTTCTTTAACCTTGTTTAAACTTGGTTATGGGGTTTTCAGTTTTTAAAAGAATGAAAACCTCGTTCGAAACACATCAATAGAGAAAATTTATTTAGTTATATTAAAATATATTTCCATAGCTTGTCCTAAAATTAAAACAATGATCCAGTCCGGCCCGCAATCAAACCTCTTCGCTAAAGCCATAAATAATACAAAATACTTTAAGACAAACACCGTCAATATTTTCTTAGTTTGTCAGGAAAGCTCGAGGGAAAGGACTTTATTTATATCGTGTCATCCTCTGTTGCAGGTCTACGAAACCCTACTGTTTAGATTTGCTATTTATCATCGAAATATGATGTAACGCAGTTCTCCTAAGGGGAACCACAAAGACTTCGGTAAAAATCAAATACCTTGCTGAGATATTCAATATTATATCGCCAATTAAAGGTTAGGGTACTTTTTATTCGGGTTTCGTATTTACCACATTAATATTTCTATTTGTGTATTATGAAACATTAAAATTTTGATTCCTTTTATGTTATTCAACGAATTGAAAAAGGACTTTTCATTTGATAGATTTTTAAAAATCTAAATTTGAAAACGTTTCATTAATTGTATGGAATTATTTTACCTATTCTTATCAGAAAGGGCTCCTGACGAAGTAACAATACTATACAGAACGATTCCTTGTCCAATAGTAGATAAGTTACAGGCGTTCTGACTCAAAATCAACCATTTTTACATGTAAATATTCATAAGAAAATCTAAGGTCCACTTTGAAAACTTTTGTATTCGCTATAGGAATTTCCATAAGAACGCATAGGGTCTGTTGATATTGTTTTTTGTATCCTTGAAAAAATTGTTAATCGATATGTATATGGGAAACTACTAGAACCAGTTTTCTAAAATATCTATATTGGAGTTTTTTGAAAGGCTCGTTCTAGCCCAAATAATTTCAAATTTTCTACTACTTCCTGTTATACCGCAAATAGACCCCAGCTTCCTTATTTTAAAAGGATTGCTTCGGTTTTATGGAATTTTTCGAATCTACGCTAAATTGCAAAATAACTTTATATAAGACATCATATGCCTGAAGTACGTCCTTTTTGAGCTATTTCAGTTTTTTCGTTTTTAGCAGATTGAGTCTTCCACATAAAAATTTACTTTTTCGACATCCAAGCGTGTCAGGTCAAATATGTTCAAGATTTTTCATAAATGACACACGTGGCATTCCAAATCTTTAAAAACTCATCGAAAAAATTGTATAGGGTGCTTAGAAATTGGTGCCAAATTTCACTGTAGCAAAGTTCGGAACTTACTTTTTAAATGGCAACTTCCACTGTTCTCTTCACTCTTGGATTCTACGCAAAAAAACTAACAGGATTTGGTGATTACGCAGAGGTATTTCACATTGCATGTCAATCGCCGCCAATTCCACTCGGGAATTTTCCTACAAGTTTTTCAGAGCTCTGTACATCCCCCTATAAAAACGCACTATCAGCCCAACATCCCCCTTAAATTAATGCCGCTGAGGGGATCAAGCATTGAGGCTGTCCTGCTCTATTGCATCACTCTACATTTTTGGTGTGGTTGGTGACCGACATCTATAGGACTGTCTCATTGAATTAATCTCAAATCGTTTTCATTTTTTTTAATTCCCCTCTACTTCGTAGACTGTCCAGGATTTTTCATATAATTGCACAATATTGTGATTGTTTTATATAACATTGCACGTAAGAAGTCCCTGCTATACTGTAATTTACATAAGTATATTTGTAATTTTTTATCTGAAACCTTATAAGCACATATTGCAGTCTAATGTATACAGATATGACCTCATTTTGTAACCCTATACGGGTGTAGTCTGCTATATCCATGTTTGCTTAATACAAAATGTGTGGGTTTCCTCCTTATGATAATTTCAATATCTACTAGAAAAATGTTATATTACAATAAATTTATTTAACCTTTCCTAGAACTCCTATTTGAGGTGCATATTAATAAATTTCTCAACAACTCTGAAAGGTTTTTTTTAAACATCTCCAGCTACCCCAGTAATCGTTCATTGTCCATTTAGAAAAAGTTAAAATCAATATGTATATATTTCTTAAACTTTTATAATAGTAACATTGTGCTTGAATTTAACTAACACTCGTTCTGTCGTGAAAGTATCGTTCAGCAAAACAATCACTTTCACTGTAATTAATTTCCTACTACATAAATGCACACCATTGATATTTAAAATCCAGCTTTACATTTAATACGTAACATATAAGCTCATAATATTACTCACTGTTTAATTTCCAAACTTCTTACAACTTCTTAACCTTTTATAATGGTAACATTGTGCTTGAATAACTAGCACTCGTTCTGTCGCAAAATTATCGTTTAACAAAACAATCACTTTCACTGTAATTAATTTCCTACTACATAAATGCACATCACTGATATTTAAAATCCACCGATACAAATAAAACGTAACATAAAAGTGCATAACATTACTCACTGTTTAATTCCCAGATTTCTTACAACCATCGGTATATTTCATTTTCACGTCCTATAAACAACACCTTCCTTGATATAACAAATTTCATTTTAATTGTGGGGTAAACTCTCCAATTTATAACTTCTTGAATCGGCCGTAACGACGATAGTTCTACAAACGTGTGAATTAAAATTACCTTGCCTGCGCAAGCGTAAGTTCAAGGATAAGCCGTACGCCGCGATTATTATCCCTGCGAGAACATCGACCTACAACCAGTTTTTGACCCAACCTTGTTTCTAATACTACTTCCATCCTTACGACATTTAATCGTCAGATTACTTGCTTCAACTGCGACTAAACGTGACACATTTCTCGTTGTGCCCGTCCCTACATTTGATTTTCCAATACTCCACCCAGGCACTACATTGACCAGGAAGCGAGTTCTATTTTTACTTGGAAATTTTAAATTTTGCCACACCCTTGCTATTCCAAGCAACGTAAGAATCTTTAAGGTGCGTGACAACACTCACTCACGCAAGTAACCTAAATTTTACCTATTTCCCGAACCAGGGCGTGTTTTTGTGAAAAATTGCTTGCCTATAGTTTTTCAAGCGGTCCGTGTCGAAAATCGGACCCGGGACCTTGGGCTTAATAATTACACGCAAACCAACTAATTCACGAAGCCGCCCTTGTGTTCGTCCGCATGTTCATCATTGCTACGGCTACGGTCGTAAGGTCGTCACCTGACTCATCTGACCTTCACGTAAACATTGGTTAAACCGAAGGTTTCACTTCCTACTAGATTTTATGTGTGCGAATGTTCGTGGCGAGCGCCCTGTGTTTCATTCACTTTCAACTTACTCCCCCATACCGACCCCATTCAGCACATGTTACCGTCATATTACATGCTGGAATAAATATATTTTGACCTGTTTATTACTGGTTCGTGAATAATTAATTATTTTTTTCAAGGTATGAAATTTTCGCCATTTAATTCCCTTCTTTGTTATGTTCAGTCTGGGGTTTTTGTAATAGTACAGTCTTGCTTAGGTTTATGGAAGGAATCTTGGGAAAGTACTTATAGTATCACGGGATTTACTTAGGTTAACGTGCGTGTTTCTTCTGTGTTCAGCAACATTAATTGAGTGCATTGTAACATCGTGTTTGGTTTGTAAGCTAATCTTTTTTCAGCTTAACAACATTGTAATAACCTTATTTTTATTTTGGTTGTTTACATTGTAAACTACATCTGTAATCATTACGGTCTATTATTAAATAGAATTATTTTTAATGACCAAAGTACGAAGATTTTCCTAATTTTATGTGAGGAATGCGAACTATTGAAATCTGTTTTACTTGTTTGTAGTTTTAAAATAATTTATGAAAATGCGTTCCGTTCTAATATGTATTTTACCATAAATAACGTTCTGATTTCGTAGTTTGAGTTTATTGCAAGACGCCCTGCATTCATTGTATACTTATTACATTGTATGATTTTAGGGCATTTGTTATTTTAGGGGTTTATATTGAATATATATTAAATGACTAATACGCTACACGTTTTGCTTTTCTCATTTACAAATATGTTACGAAACGAATAGTCGAAAATCCTTCTTTGCAACCTGATAGTCAATTACGGCATTATAATTTCCATAACCTCATTGCAACCAGTTTCGCACTTGAAAGATTCAAATACGTCTTATAATAGATTGTATGTTAGTGGATAAAAACTTTTAAATGCAAGGCCTCTCTCTTCTAGAAACAAAGATATCAAAGTATTGGTCTTATCGGTGTTGAAGGGTCTCGGCTTATTCGATCCTGGACCTCTCAAGTCCAACTTCCTTTTACAGCGTTAATCTAATCGATTCTGGCTGTCTCGTTGATCTCTGTTGTTTCGGATTTTGTTGTGTTTTTGCGGTTGGTAGATGGGGTGACTAACTTCCCAGATCTTTCTCTTGGTTGCTCTCCAACTATATGATATTCAAATCCTGTAGTTTTAAAATAATTTATGAAAATGCTTTCCGTTCTAATACGTATTTTACCATAAATAACGTTCTGATTTCGTAGTTTGAGTTTATTGCAAGACGCCCTGCATTCATTGTATACTTATTACATTGTATGATTTTAGGGCATTTGTTATTTTAGGGGTTTATATTGAATATATATTAAATGACTAATACGCTACTGTATAAAATTGCACCAATTTATTGTAAGAAAATTCAATTTTTTATTGCTTTAATTATACTGCTTGTTATATTTACTAAAAAGAATCGAATTAGAATGAAATATTTGTAAAATCTATTATACAAAGTGCGTCATATTTAATTTGTCCATTCAATTTTACTAAATTGTCCTTACTTGTTTAAGTTTATAGCTAGCGCAATGCGCCTGCGTTATAACTTGCTTTTCGATGTCTAGCTAGGATAGAATAAAAATGGTCAAATGAATTCGGGTTAAATGTTGGGTTGAATTGGGTCAGTAATTTTTTTAATTATTTTTAACCTTTTGGGAAGTCACAAACAAGGGAGTTTCAAATAATTTTTTTTGTAATATGAATTGTATATTCTTTAATGATTGGGTGAATTCTAGACGCGACAAAGGATGCACAGAGTCCTGCGATGGATATTATTTTCACATTTCAGCAACAATTTCTTACGAGAACACCAAATAATTGTAGCAATATTTTGATTTTTCAAAATTGATACAGTTTCATTACTTCACGAAGGTGATTTGTAAAGTAAAATTACAAAAGCTCGTGATTTTCTTCGACTCTATGCACAATTTATACCATTTTAAGCGATTAGAAGAATATAAAGCATTTATTGAATTTCCAGGGTGACTATAATCATTCCCGAATAAAGTAAAACGACCTAAAAATAAGATTTAACGTTCTTTTTTCTCCCCCTTTAAGCATTCCACAAATTGCATTACTTATGCTAAAGGCAATTAATTTGTCCAAAGATTAGCCATGCATCCTGGTACCTCTCAAGTCGCGGTGCTCCGACTTCTTTTAATTAAGTTTAATTAACGTTACCAAAGTCCGACATGGCGTGCTAAGGAGCGCGAGCGGTAGAGAGCGGCTGATCTATGATGATCTTATTACTTGGGGTGGCTCGGTGGCAGCAAAGGGTAAATGGAGGATATAAAATGAACATTTAGTGGCATTGGAGATCTAAAAAGTTAACTTTGATGAAATTAAATTGTCATTCTTTTAGATTTAAAATCAGAGATTCCGTTCCCACCGCTGACGCCGCCACCGACCCTTTAACGTTTACGAGGAACGCTAATTTAAAATACCTATCTGTTGTCGTCGAACAGGGGCGCAAGACAGACTGAAAAGGGCACATTTTAATTGTTACACTGAAAAAGTTTGATGTACTAAAAGATATTGAAAGTTGGATATCAGTGAACGTTAAAGAGTTTGTACATATTTTAGCATCTGAGATCTTTGAAAAGTGTTATTCTTAATAAAATATAAAGTAAACCTTTTTCTTCGTCGAATATTTAGCAGCAAGCAACCAATTTATCATTTAAAGACCCACCGAAGTCTTTTTTGTAACTTTTCTTTAGACAGATGCAGTAAATAAACCTAAAACATCATCTTGAAGTTAGCAGGGATTTAGTTTATTAAATACTAAAGTAAAAATTGTTGCATTGAATATAGTAGTTCATATAAATAATCAACAAATGGTCAGTAACAAAGCTATATAATTAAATAACTATAACAGACGCTTTCTAGAAGCGAAAACAAAAATATGAGTTTTTTAACAAATAAGTATATTTTTAATCAAAAGTTCAAAAAGTAATTTTAATTCTGGCAAAAGTAAAAATCGTTGAATAAACAATTACTTTCAAACAAATATAATGAAAATTTTTATTGGTCTAGGTTTTGTAGCGCTGATCGATCTGCCTATGATCAGGGTAATTACATTGGAACGCAGTAAGTCGTTTATACACAAAAGATGATTGGTGGCCCGCCGCGGCGTTACACCTTTCGAATGAATTTTGATTGACGAGTGCAAGAGTTTTATATTTAAGGGTTATTTAAAGTACAGTAAGAAATCTCGAGAATGCGATTTGTATAATTCTGGTATCTATTCAAGTAATTTAGAACAATTGAAATGTATACAAATTTGCATTCATCAATATTTCAGTCAGTTCTGATCAAGCTTTGATCACGATGTTATTTCTGAAGTTAAGTTCCGATTATGGTTTTGATTACGATATGTTCTAGTTTAAAACTATGAAAGATGTGATATAAACGTCTGTGTATTGTCGATATACATTAGTTTTAATATAAATTATTGTAATGTGCTTTTATAGTAACTTAGAATTAGCATCGTAGTGTTAAGAAGATAATACTTGCACTGTTAGCTAACTTAAAATAAATTTGTCAAAGGTTTTTTGAAATTTTATGGTAACTACGAGATGCTGAAAAGGCTTGTATAATCAGTTTGGGCGCCAAATTATAACATTCAACCGCATCTCAATAAAACTCAACGTAAATAAAAGTCATCAAATACCCCGTCATTCCACTTGGGAGCGGCTGTCGTCCTTTGGAGTAAGTTCCTGCTGTCCTTGTTGTGCCATCCCGACACGGTCCGCTTGAAAAATGTTAGGCGAGCATTTTTCGCAAAAATACACCCTCGTTCGGATGAGAGGTAAAATGGAGGTCCCGTGTGTGAGTGTTGTCACGCACGTTAAAGATCCCTACCTTGCTTCGAACAGCAAGGATTCGGCAAAATTCAAAATTTTCCAGGTAAAAAAAAAAAACTCGCTTCCTGGCCAATGTAGTACCTCGGGTGGAGCATTGGAAAATCACATGTAATGTCCTTGTTGTGCATTGTAGCTTGCCACTTCAGGTGCTGCCGTTGGTGATGCTTGACGATACTATAAGAAGGATAAATAAAATGTGTAGAAATGACGATAGTCGAAGCACTCACGTCAGCACTACTCGGCAGGCGGTAGGTAGTGTTCACTCTACGGAAGGCGGTGCGGAAATGTTCTGAGCTATGCTGCATTTCTCACTTAAAACGTATATTCCCTCCAACCAAGGTCGACGCAATTTTTTTGCGTTGGTGAAAACTGTTATGTCAGCATACTTGCGACCGCAAAGATAAATCAATGATATCAACAATCGTGCGAACACCAACAAAGCGTGGTTTTCACAGCATCAGCGGTATTGTCATAATCTGCAGGAATTTGATGTGAACGAGAAAGAGAGAGGATGAACGAGAGAGGGCATGGTGTTGAGGCAGGTAGGGGGTGGTGAGGGAAGGGGAGGAATGAATGCGATAGGCAAAAGATGGGGAAGGGAGTAAAAGTGTAACCGTTACATTACTATTTTTATTTTAAAATTTTACATAAGATCACGGCTAATTGCTACTTTTGATTTCCTCAATTGTCACCATTTTCAAATGTCCTTGATATTACTCCATTTAACGTTTTTCATACTTTTATTGCAGCATCTCGGGATACATTGGTGTATTTTTTATTGATGGAAGTACAGCAGTACGAACTTAGGATTACACGGTCACAATTTAACTTGCAATATGCCATAAATACACAGACAGACCACAAAGATTTTTCCATGAAAAATCGTTGCTAAAATAAGAATAAAACTTGCAAATTTAGACATAGTTGGGATTTTACTCTCTTGGGTTTATGATATATTACGAGTTAACTTAAATATTTGACTTACTAAATGCGCCATCTTTTATCCTATATTATTTTTTCAAATTTAGTCTTAATATATCTTGTTATATATTTTTTCTACGTTAAATATAATATTTTTGATATTGTTTGTTATTCCATCATCATCATTACTAGGTCTTTGGTCGTAGAATCGGTTGGAAACTACACATTTCCCTGAAATTCCCACAGCCTGCAACTTTCACCATCTGTGCTATAGTCTAATCTAGGTATACATATAACTTTTTTTTTCCTTTTTCTGCTTCTAATATATAACGCGCTACTCTCTTATGTCTTACTACGTATCCCATCAACCTATCTCTCCTATTTTTTACTGTTTTCCACATATTTCTTTATTCGCCTATCATTTCAAGAACCTCCTTATTCGTAATCTTGTCTGTCCATGGTATCTTCATCATACGTCTGTAGCACCACATTTTAAAGGCTTCTACCTTTTTCCTGTCCGCTTCTCCCACTGTCCACGTTTTACAGCCGTACAGTGCTATGTTCCAGCATATGTTTTCAGCAATCCTTTTCTTGTGTCTATGTTTGTTGTCTTTTGAACATACTAGTTGCTTTTTCTTGTTAAGTGCAGCACAGTCTTGCGCTAATCTTTGTTTTATATCTTTTGTACTCTTCCCATATTGAGTTATTTGACTTTCTAGGTACCAGAAATATTTAATTTCTTGTTTTCGTTTTCTATTTGAATTCTGATTTTCGACTTATTTACCCCTCCTTTACACATTAGTCTGTTAGTTTTATTTTTGTTAATTTTCATACTGCTCTCTCTGTTAGAACCGTTTCCATTTCATTAAGAGCTGCTTCTAAGTCTTCCTTGCCAGACGCCGATACCGTTAAATTATCTGCAAATCTATCCATATCAATCTTTTGTCCCTGCATAATAATTCCAAATGTCTTTTTGCATTTGACAGTATTCATTGCCTCTTCGATATATATGTTAAAAATTAATGGGCAATAGGGCATATCTCCATTCCGAATGGACATGCACGTTGACGCAGTTCTGGATTACTAGAACAGGTAGAATGGCCTCTGCTTTCCAGTGATTTAAAGAGCCAAACTACAGGTTCAACCAAATTGGTAGGATCTTTAGTGAGGAACCAGACTTAGACAGGTCCCCAAAGAGGGCAGCGGCCGGTACTTGACAGAGACCATATTTAAAATGATGACATCCTCTGAGGTAAAAGATTCCGAAGGTAAAATAGTCCCCTATTCGGATCTCCGAGAGGGGACTACTTCAGATGATGTGATCGGAAAACGTAGAAAAAGAATCGGGAACATTCTGCGAGTCGGAGCGTTGAATGTCAGAAATATTAAGCAAGTAGATAAGCTAGAGAACTTAAAAATCGAAATGGATAGGTTAACACTGGACATAGTAGGAATCAATGAAGTACGTGGCCTGTGGCAGGGGATTTTTGGAGTGCAGACTTTAGGGTCATTCATACAGGATCAGATGAAGGATATTCTGGTATGGGAATAGTTATGCGAAAAAAGATAGGGCAATGTGTAGAAAACTACTTACAAAAGAACGATAGAATACTCATGGTTAGATTAGAATCCAAACCGGTAAAAACAGTAATAATACAAGTATACATGCCCATCTCTAGCCACAATTGGGAAGAGGTGGAAGCGATATACAAAGATATCGAGACATACTAAGGTACGTAAAAGGACATGAAAATTTAATCAATACCGGGGATTTTTCTGTAGTGGTAGGTGAGGGTAGGGAAGGAGCGGTAGTAGGTTTATTTGGTTTAGGCACGAGAAACGACAGGGAAAATAGGTTTGTAGAATTTTGCGACAGAGACAATTTAACCATCACAAACACATTATTTCAACATCATGCAAAAAGACCATACACGTGGAAGATGCCAGTGGATATAGGAAAATATCAAATAGATTACATTCTTATTAGACAACGGTTTAGGAATCAACCAAAAGACAGTAAAAGCTATCCAAAAGCAGATATAGACACTGACCACAACATCGTAATTATGAAGGCCGCTCTTAAATTTAAAAATTTGAAAAAAAGGTATGGAAAATAGCACTTTGATTTTTAAGAAACTAAAAGATAAAAATATCCACGAAAGATTTGAAAAAAGTCAAATGAATTGCTGAAAGATATCTGAAAAGTTTCTGATACTAAAGAAGTAGAAACAGAATGCAATAATATTAAGTACAGCTTAGACATGGTGGCCAGAAATATTCTGGATTATATACAAAAAGTAAATAGGAAACCATGGATAACAAAAGATGTCCTGAATTTGATAGAAGAAAGACGAAAATACAAAAATAGATCAGACAAAACGGGAAAACAGAGATACAAAGCCATGAAATGGGAAATTATTCGCAAATGCAGGAAAGCTAAAGAACAGTGGATTGATGAAAACTGCAAAGAGGTAAAAACTAAGATGGAAATAGGATAGACAGACAAAGCATAGAAACTAATTAGAATGAATTTTAGGGATATACAATCGCGAGAGGAAACGCCATAATATGAAATGTAGAAAAAGTGGTTAGATGGCAGGAATATATAGGGGACTTATATGCAGGAACTAACAGCATTAGAACAGGAATTAGACGTTGTAGATGATGACTTGGGATATCCTATACTGCTAGATGAGTTTGAGCTAGCATTAAAGGGTCTGAAAAATGGTAAGGCGCTGGATAGGCAGTAACAGAACGTCTCTTCCAACTTGTACGCTATATGTATGAGACAGGCAAGATACCCAAAGATTTCAAACATACCATCATAGTAACTATACCAAAAAAAGAGGCACCAATAGATGTGAAGATTTTCGAACAATAAGTCTGACAGCACACGTGTCAAAAATATTAACTAGAATTGTACAAAGAAGAATGGAAAAACTAGCTGAAGAAATACTAGGAGAAGATCAATTTGAGTTTAGGCGAAACAAGAGAACACTGGAGGCTTATTTTAGCTCTGAGGGTGATAATGGAGAAAACAATAGAAAAGAGGAAAACGTGAATATAGAGTTTTTAGATCTGGAAAAAGCATTTGACAATGTAAAACGGAAAAAAATGCTCGAAATACTCAAAAAGATTGGAATGAGTTTTAGGGATAGGCGAATAGTACATAGCTTATACAGGGAGCAAACACCTGTTGGATTGTTAGGATGAATGAGGTGATATAGATATGCTAATTATAGGGAAGAACCAATTGCTTTTGTAGCAATACCGATGGCGGTGGAGCGGTTATGTAATAACTAAAAAACAACTACAACAACTACTTAAGAAGGGTATAAATACCTTAAGGCCTGTGCCGCTGTGGGCAATAAAAGTTCACACACAAAAGCTTCGCGGACAACCAAGCACGCACGTTTGGGTGTCGGTGTCGCTTTCAAAAGCTCTCATACAACCCTCTTCTGTAAAGGTTCGCGTACGACTGTGTTCACGCACTTCCACTGTCGGTATAAAATGTTTCACTGAAAACTGTAGGATACCCGCACTACTGGTGTTTATTGTCAACCACTACCAAATTGTTCAATGACGACGTAACATACCGCCCACCAAATTCATAGAATTTTGAAAAGGAGGGAAGTAGGTTGGGTGAAGGAAATCGCATGGGATTTGACCTTGCTAGGAAAACAGGTAACGAAAGATAGGGTGGTACACTACAGCGAGCGACATTACCAACTATGCAAAAATAAAAATATATATGTAAATAAGCAAATATTTAAAAATAATATACTACTATACATGTAAGAAATGTGTATATACATCTAAACATAAAATAAAATTAAAATACCGGTAGCGGCGCTAGTTTGACCAAAGGTCGTTTTAATGTGCCATGTGCAGTTTTGATCTCCGCGACACGTATAATACCGTCCGCACCGGGAAAAGTATTAATAATACGACCAAACTTCCATTGAAGTGGAGAAAGCTGGTCGTCCTTGATGAGGACAATAGTGTCCTTTTCAACCTGTCGGGCACCTACCTTAGAGTGCCATTTAACCTTCTGATTCAGAGTATGTAAGTACTCATGGCTCCAGCGAGCCCAAAAATCTTGATGGAGTTTTTGCAGGAGTTTCCACCTGCTCTTTAATGGTAAAACGTTGGTTGAATGGTTCTCATCTGGTGGTGCAGAAAGAGGCTCCATAGTTAGGAAATGACCTGGTGTTAAACAACGCAAGTCATTTGGATCCGAACTCAAAGCGCAGAGTGGCCTTGAATTTAGAACAGATTCAATTTGAGTGAGAACTGTGTAAAGTTCCTCAAAGGTACGTTTTTGTTCGCCGATTACGCGAGCTAGGTGCGTCTTTACCGACTTAACACCGCTTTCCCACAAGCCACCGAAGTGAGGGGCGCTAGGTGGATTAAACGACCACTTTATCTTTTCTGAGGTTACTGCACTATGCAGATAACTCATAAGCTGACGATAGGCACCTACAAAATTAGTACCGCAATCACTAAATATTTGAGAACAGCGTCCTCGACGTGCTATAAATCGTCGCAAAGCGGCAAGAAACGCGTCTGCCGACAAATCCGACACAAGTTCAATATGTGCTGCCTTAGTGGCAAAACAAACAAAAATACAAATATAGGCCTTAAGAGTTTTAGAGCCTCGCAGGTGGTTAGCCTTTATTAAAAGAGGGCCAGCAAAATCAACACCAACAATACTGAACGTTTTGATTTGGGTAATACGTGCTGCCGGTAGGTCTCCCATAGGAGGAGTTACCAGGACCGGTTTGGTACGAAAACATCTATGACATGATGATAAATAACTTCGGATTGAATTTTTAATAGAAAGGATCCAGAAATTCTGTTGGATAAGATACGCTGTGGTATTAACACCGGGATGGCAATACCTTTCATGAGTTGACCGAATGATAAGTTCGGTTAATCGGTGCCGCTGAGGCAATAACGCAGGAAACTTTTCGAAATAGGAAAGCGAAGAATGTGTCAAGCGCCCACCTACTCTTAAGATATTTTGTGGATCAACAAATGGAGAAAGTTTTCGCAAGCTTTTAGGTAATTTACGGTTTACCTTGATCGAAGCTATTTCCTTTGAAAATGTAACATTTTGTACATGCCGCACGATAATCATGAGAGCATTGTGTAATTCAATGTCTGTTAAGGGACCCGTATGACGTTGAGCCATGGGTTTAGAAAATCTATAAATGTAAGCCACGATGCCTTGGATTTTATATAACGATGAACAGCGACTTAGTAAAATGTCAATGACGTTTGGATCTGTTTGAGCGACAAATGTTAGGATCTTCTTTTCCGTAGTTACCTCAGCAATTGAGGTTGACAATGTTGGTTGAGGCGGCCACGAGTCACTAGGGTAGTGAAGCCATTCAGGCCCCGCCCACCATAGCGAACATGAAATAACCGCGCTTGGCATTAATCCCCGAGATGCAGGATCAGCCGGATTATGCGAAGATTTAATATAAAACCATCGACTAGGTGCAATGATTTCTTGAATGTGGCTAACACGGTTTGCCACAAAAGTTTTCCAACGAAAAGGTGGAGAACGTATCCAAGTGAGAGCGACCGTAGAATCACTCCACGCTGAAACATCGGAGATTTCAATCAAGCCTTGATAAGACCGAATGGTAAAAGAAAGTAAATCGGTTAATAAAACGGCGGCACATAATTCCAAACGTGGAATTGAAATGCGCTTAATTGGAGCTACTTTTGTTTTAGCGGCTACAAATTGCACAGTTATTTCTCCAGTAGTTTGATTTATGAACTGGAAATATACTACCGCTGCATATTCTACCTCGCTAGAATCGCAAAACCCATGCAAATGACAAGTAAAAGGATCCGAAGGGCGTAAACAACGTGGTAACTTTCATGACGATAATAACGGAAACTCTTCTTGATACTGCTGCCATTGAGACGAAATGTCTGCTGGTGGGATGTCATCCCAATTTAAACCTAACATCCACAGATGCTGGATTAGGCGTTTTGCAAAAAGTGTTAGTGGTGCTAAAAATCCTAATGGATCATATATTCTGGCAACTTGCGAAAGTATGTTGCGCTTTGTACATATTGGGTTTAATGGTTTAACCCGAAATGAGAAAATATCTTCTGTAGGTGACCATTGAAGACCTAATATTTTTATTGATTCGTCAGAATCGAAATCGAGAGAAGTATATTGACAAAAATCTGACGGAATGCCTTCCAAAATAGAAGCTGAATTAGAACTCCATTTTCGAAGTTCAAAACCAGCCGAATGTAAAAGTCGAATAAGTTGATCTTTAATTTCGCGGGCCGATTGTATAGAATCTCCACCGGCGACGAAATCGTCAATATATAGATTTGACCGTATAGCCTCAGCGGCTAACGGAAACCTTTTGCCTTCGTCAATGGCCAATCGCTGAAGAGTTTTTAATGCTAGATAAGGCGATGACTTAATACCATAGGTCACTGTATTAAGCTGATAAGTCTGAATGGGTTCTTCTGCGGAGAACCGCCAAACAATTAATTGAAACTTTCGATGTTTTTCGGTAACCAAAATTTGTCGATACATTTGGCGAACATCACAAGTAAAAACGAAACGATGAGAGCGAAATTTAAGTAAGATTGACGAAATGTCATTTTGGAGACTAGGTCCAGCCAATTGAGTGTCATTAAGTGACACGTTGTTTTTAGCCTTTGCAGAGGCGTCAAAACCACACGAATTTTAGAAGTATGACCTTCTTCTTTAAACACAGGGTGATGGGGTAAAAATAATTATCGTTCCCAACGGGCGGAGAATCGAGTAATGCCATATGACCCGCATCAAGATAGTTCCTGCATGAAATTGTTGTATTGGGCGCGTAGCTCCGGTTGAGCATGCAATTTGCGCTCCAACGAAAATAGTCTTTTGTAGCCATGTCAAAGGAATTATCAAAACGGGCAAAGTATCGTTGAACGGTAACGCAACAATAAAACGACCGCTAGGGTCACGAGAAAACGTGTTTTCAAAATCAAATCTGCCTTTTCTTCTTCTGGAGAAGTATAAGGCTTGATGGCAACTCTTCTATCTCCCAAAACCGCCTTAGGGTCTGGTCGATAGGATCTTCTACAGAAGTAAAAATGCTTGGACAGTATCAGACTGCAAGCTTTTGTGGGACCAATAATAGTCCAACCAAAAATTGTATTTATGGCGGCAGGCTGAAGAAATTTGCCATGTATAACACCGCCATTGATGATGAACGGATAAACATCTGCTCCAAGGAGCATGTCAATAGTTCCTGGAGAGTTCCAGGTCGGGTCTGCAAAGTGCAGGCCGCATAAGTGTTCCCAATTATTAGGAACTTCAACGCTGGGTAATTTGCCAGATATTGACGAAAGCACAAAAGTTGTGAATTCTAGAGATTTTTCAGCGTCTAACATAGAGCGAATGGTGCAGCTGACGGCACCCCTATTGACTGCTGAAGTTGTCTGCCCAAGTCCATAAATCGGAACTTGAGAACGTATGCGTGGAAGCCAAAGTTTGCTCACGCAATCGTCTCGAATAAAGCTAGCTTGAGAGCCAGGGTCTAAGAGAACCCTGATCGGTTTGTATCTACCAGAACGATCTTGAACTTCCACAACAGCAGTGGAGAGTAAGACAGTAACCCCATGATTTGAATTCGTCTGTGAAGACAAAACATTTGCCGGAATAGGAGAGGCTGACTGCGTCCTATTGGCATTTTTATGCATAGGTGTAGCGATCGATTCAGCTGAACGGCTAGAAGCAGGTTGCGCTTCAAAATGTAGCAAGGTATGATGCGGCTTGGCGCAAGTTCGACAGGAATTATAAGATTTGCATTGCATGGACGCATGGTCTGTTCGTAAGCAATTTAAACAAAGGCGTAAGCGTTTGACAATGTCGAAACGTTCCGTCGGAGTTTTCTTTAGAAACCATTGACATCTGTAAATTAAGTGATTGCCTTTGCAAGAAGGACAATGGTGCGAAAATGAATTATTTGAGTCACTGGAGCTACTTGGTGTATCCAGTGAAACTACGTTAGAAGAAACTTTTGGTTTAAGTTGAAACGGTGAGGATTTCTTAGGCACTGATGTGTTAGATGTATGGACAGTCGTCGAATAAGAAACAGGTGCGGTTGAAGAAAAGGTTTCCAACGCTGCACATTGTTAAGTTAAAAAATATCTCAAATCCTCGAAATTAGGTATTTGCTTCGGATCCGATTGGAGTTCGAAGCGTTTTCTAGTCAACGGATCGAGCTTTTCTAAAAGAAAATCGACTAGAATAAAGTTCCAATGTTCAGTGGGAAACTTTAAGTTAGTTAGAACAGCAAGGTTCTCTGAAAAACAATCAATAAGTGCCCTAAGTTTCTTAGGGTCTTCTGATTTTAAAGGTGGAAAGTCTTTCATAGCTTTCCAATGCAAAGTTGCCAATAAACGCGGATTGCTAAATCTCTCACGCAAGGCATTATATGAAATGATAAAATTATCTCCCGAAATGGGTACCGATTTAATGATTTTCAAAGACTCCCCGCTACAGCAACTGATAAGGTAATTTAGCTTTTCGATATTGGACAGCGACGCGTTATTATAGACCAGACTGTCAAATAAATCGATAAAAGACGAAAATTCCGTTACCTCATTATTAAAATGTGGGAGCTTTAACGTTAACAATTTTGATCCCGTGCTGCTTGGAGCATTTTCAATGATTTGTGGTGCTTTCATCGTTTCAAGATGCAGCAGTATGCAATAATAAGCGGAATCTACTTCCTTCCGTAAAGCGTGGTAATTCAATGATTCTACCTCGTCACAGGACGCTAAGACATCAACTAAAATTTTATTGAAATTGGAGTAAAGGTCATTTACTCCCCTTGTTTGAATATGGAACAACGTTTTTAAGGTTGGGTCACTTTGTATAGCCTTACCAAGTTCCCACATCTCCATAATGCGTATTTTCAGTAATCCGAGCTCGGCTACATGTGATTTCTTCGGAGCCATAGTGACAGTTATTCTGAAAGGCCTACAATAAATGCTGTAAAACGGTAACCGCTCAAATATGCGCTAAGAAATATTAAAATATTATGAGTTGTTCAAGGCACCAAAAATGTAAGATAGCGTATAAACCAATAAATCACGTTTTATGACTATTAGCCTGCAATGTGGTCTTAAGTCACGTCGAAAACCTACCGGTTTGTCAAACAAAGCCTAAAGATAAGATTTACAGTTTAAAACCGGGCGGCTTTTACCATCAAAAAATCACAGGAACGTTTAAACATGTGGCTTAACATATTGCAAGAAAAATGCAGCTTTTACATTCTATTACTCCTGCAAATGTGTTCAATAGTTTACGTTGTAAACCGACTGAAAGGTTGTATGTGAAACTAAAAACGCGCAATGGCTTTTAATGCAAATTAGCAAATTTTATATTAAGGATTTGTTTTCACTTAATTTTAGTCTAACGAAAGTATGTAGCTAATATTGTACATATTTTAACCCGCTAAATATGGGGTTTGAACACAAATTTAAAGCTAAATCATTAATTAATTAAAAAGCTCGCTGAAATGCAAAAGTGTATTTAATTTAGGACATGCGTATAAACATAGGACTAGTTAATTCGGATCGTTTGGACCAATGGCTTGTTAGGATGAATGAGGTGATATAGATATGCTAATTATAGGGAAGGACCAATTGCTTTTGTAGCAATACCGATGGCGGTGGAGCGGTTATGTAATAACTAAAAAACAACTACAACAACTACTTAAGGAAGGGTATAAATACCTTAAGGCATGTGCCGCTGTGGGCAATAAAAGTTCACACACAAAAGCTTCGCGGACAACCAAGCACGCACGTTTGGGTGTCGGTGTCGCTTTCAAAAGCTCTCATAAAACCCTCTTCTGTAAAGGTTCGCGTACGACTGTGTTCACGCACTTCCACTGTCGGTATAAAATGTTTCACTGAAAACTGTAGGATACCCGCACTACTGGTGTTTATTGTCAACCACTACCAAATTGTTCAATGACGACGTAACACCTGCAATATACTTAGAGCAGGAATGCAGAGAAGTAAATATTAGGAAAGGGGTGAGAAAAGGATGTGCCTTATCCTCATTAATTTTTAACTTGTACATAGACGAGGCAACGAATACTGTCAAATTCAAGACATTTGAAATTATTATCCAGGGACAAAAGATTGATATGTTTAAATTTTCAGATGATACAGCAGTATTAGCATCTAGCAAAGAAGAGTTAGAAGCTGCTTTTAATGAAATGGATACAGTTCTAACAGAGATACGGTGTGAAAATTAACAAAAATAAAACTAAAGTACTAGTACGCAAATGAGGGGTAAATAAATTAAAAACTAGAATGCAATTAGGTAACAAGAACTTATAAGAGGTTAACGATTTTCGCTACCTAGGAAGCCAAATAACGCATGATGGGAAAAACGCAAAAGATATAAAACAAAGATTAGCACAAGGTCATTCTTCATTTAACAAGAAAAAGCAACTATTGTGTTCAAAAACAACAAACCTAGAAACAAGGAAAGGATTGATTAAAACATATGTGTGGAGCACATCACTGTACGGCTGTGAAACCAGGACAGTAGGATAAGTGGATAAGAAAAAGATAGAAGCATTTGAAATCTGATGATACAGTTGTATGATGAAGATATCATGGACAGACACAGTTAAAAATAAAGAGGTACTATAAATGGTAGGGAAAGAGGGAAGTATGTGGAAAACAGTAAAAAATATGAGAGATAGGATGATGGGCCACATACTAAGGCATGAGAGAATAGCGCAGTATATATTAGAAGCAGAGATAGGAAAAAAGAGAAGTAGTGATAGGCCTAGGTTAGACTATTGCATACAGATAGTCAACGATGGAGCCTGTCGGAATTTCAGGCAAATATGCAGGCTAGCTCAGAATAGAAATCAATGGAGGTACGCGTCCAAGAAATTCCAAGATAGAAAACCTAAGGAGAAAAAAATAGCTGTACTTAAACCCGATTATTACTATAAGCAACTGCAGGTACTGGTTTTGCAATACTCTCAACTAATGTTAATTGTGCGAAAGGATTTACTGGAAAACTATTAATTCGGCAAATGTCTATGTGTTAGGGGATGCTTGTTAGCCACAGGCTTCTTAACCCCCTTCACATACCACTGAATCTTGGTGAAATAGGGCATATAATTAGAAAACAAATGAAGGGGAACCGAGCCTTACCTAGGCTGTGGGAAATTCAGGGAACGGTGTAGACCAGCTCAGAATTGAAATAAGTGACGGCACGCGTCCAACCAGTTTCAAGACGCAAAACCTAACGACAAAAAAATTAATTGCTCTTATACCTGATGATTATTATAAACAACTACAAATGTTGGTTTTGAAATGTTTTCAAGTAATGTTGATTGTGCGAAAGGATATATTGAAAGCTATTAATTCGGCAACTATTCCAGGGTTTGGGGTTCTTACTAGCCACAGACTGCCTAACCCACTTTACATACTATTGAATATCGGAGAAATAGGGTATATATTTGTAAACAATAGAAGGCGAACCGAACTGTATCTAACAAGAAGGAGCGACGGCTATGTTCGAAGACAACAAACATAGAAACAAGGAGAAAAACTGTTAAAAGCATATATGTGGAGCACGGCACATTACGTCTATGAAATAGGGGCAGTAGGAGAAGCAGACAGAAAAACGGTAGAAACATTTTGGAATGTGGTGCTTCAGATGTATGGGAATGATAGCATGGACAAACAAAGTTAATAACAAAGGGGTTATAGAAATACTAGGGGAATAAAGATATCTGTGGAAAACAAAAGAAAAAATAGAAGGGCAGAATACGTTCTAAGGCATATTTGGGGAGTAGTGCGGTATATATTTCAAGCAGAGATAGGAAAAAGGAGGTAGAGGTTTATCTATATCAGACTATTGCACGCAGATAGTGAAAGATGCAGACTGTGGAAATTTCAGGGAAAGATGCAGGTTAGCTTAGAGTAGGAGACAATGAGGGTATGCTCCTAACTGAAGACCTAATGATGAATGACCTGCTTAATAAAATCACACTATTCCACACTATTATATCTTCAGGTAATAATTTTTAATTAGTTTAAATGGTTTTTAAAAATGATACAGTATTTGATATAGTTTGTGCTGAATATTATTAATACTTAGTACTTAATCTATCCTGAATATGCTTATAAGCACTCCTCATTTATAACTTTTTTGCGTTCTTGGAAAGTTCTGTTTTTATACAGGGTGGAGCACGGGAACCCTCCACATTTCATTGATTGGGTGTTGGGGAATGGGCCATTCCACGGGGGAGGGCTTGGTTTTGTTTGGAGGGGTGGATGATCTAGTTTTCAGTAGTAGCCATGCCGTGGACTGGAGCGCAACGTGCGTTTGTTATCGAGAGTTTTATAAAAAATGGCGAATCTGTTATGGCGACACAAACGACATTCCGCACGTGGTACAATTTGTCATCGTCTGCTAGTGTTCCCGAACGGAAAACAATTTTGTGTTGGGTGAAGAAATTTAGGGAAAGTGGATCTGCACTAAATGTGAAGAAGAAGGGCCCTGCTGTGACCATCAGAACCCCTGAAAACATCGGTAGAGTTAGGACGTCGATTGAACAGTCTCCAACGCGTTCTGCGCGCAAACACGCTGCTGCTCTTCAGATTTCGACGAGAACAGTGAGGCGCATTTTGCATTGTGAATTCAAGATGCACCCCTACAAGTTGATGATTGTGCAGGAATTGTCCCCAACGGACTGCGGGCGACGTGTGGAATGTTATCAGACAATCCCTCGGGAAGTGCCTACAACTTGTGGATTAGCGACGAAGCTCATTTTCATCTTTCAGGGTGTGTTTTCCATTCTGGTCAAATAAAAACTTTCGACGGCTTCACGAAACACTCCTGCACAGCCCAAAGGCAACAGTTTGGTGTGCAGTAGGCATTATTGAGCCTTACTTTTTTGACGAGAATGACGTCACCGCTACTGTTAACTCAAACCGGTACTGTGACATGCTTGAGAATTTTGTCGGGCGTAGAATCAAAGAATTTGGTCAAGAGCATGATCCACACTGCTTCTGGTTCCAGCAGGATGGTGCTACAGCACACACTGCCCGTCGTTTACGAACTATTCTTCAGGAGATGTTACTTGGGAAGGTGATCTCCTTGCGCGAGACGGTTGAGTGGCCCCCGCGCTCAAGGCCGAGGTTTCTAAAGTTCGTCCTAGAACCCTGAATGACCTGAAGACTGCAATTGAAGAAGAAATCGTGCAGATAACCCCCGCCACACTCGAGAAAGGCATGCGAAACTTCAAAGAAAGACTCAATATGTGCGTCGTCCGCCAAGGCCATCATTTGAAGGACGTTGTTTTAAAAACATAAATTAAAAAAACAACATTTTATATCCTTTCCTTTTTTGGAATATATCATTTAGTTTTGTTTTGCCAGTCTTTTGAAACGTGGGAGGTTCCCGTGCCTAACCCTGTATATAAAAGATTTTTGCATAGTTATTTATTTTAGTATACTTAGTAAGTTTCAAGAGGTGCACCACTATTTTCTTAGGATGAGAAAATACTCAGAACGCCATGTAGCCAATTTCAGCGATTGATGTTATAGGTGACTTTATTAAAAAGTACCCCTCAATAGCCGTGAAGACGGTTTTGTAATTAATTTCAAATTGAGAATCCATTTATTAAAATGTTAGTTAAGTTTGTTGGAAATTTGCAAAGAGAAAACAACCACTGACCACTGAGTTCGTTGTAATTACAACTCGTCAGTTTGACTGAGTCATACATGCATTCTTAACCTATTCGTTTTCCCTCGTACCGGTATGAACACAAATGGTTTAAACCACACTGTCACAGTAACAATCCTTTTTATTTCAAAATACGCTAGAGGAGTATTTAGCATGAAATATTAATGAAAAAATTTTGTGTATGTAATTGTTCATCGCATACTGCACAATATGGCAAAGATTTAAACGATACGCATATCAAACGATGGTAACGCATTCGAAAGGCAAAAAACAGGCACATACTAGGCATGTACATACATACTCGCGAACGCGCGCACACACACAAAGAGGCAGTATGCACACTTCCATCAGACACTTGGTCCAATAAAAGGAGTCTGGCATGCGTTGTACGCAATCGCCTAACTACTTGATCGTTGCCAATTTTATAAATCGTACGAACAGAAATTTCGCAACCCTTTTGGGATAATTTTGAAATTATCTAAAGCTTTATTGTATTTTCCTTCTCGCCAGATAAGGTGGATTACAGTTGCAAAAATTACAACGTTTGTTAATTAATAACTTTATATTTGACTTCGAAACAAATTCCACACTATAATAAATTTACACTTTGCTTCTGATACCATTGTAAATGTCAATCTTCAACTCTATAATAAGTAATTTAGAGCGTATCAGGAGGGGGTGGGCTTATTATCCACGTTATCATATGACTGTTAAGCTAATTTGGACAAACTGCACATACGAGTTTTACATATAGAGCTGGAATAAAGCACTAGATAGCTTTTAAAGACTTTGCTGTTCTTCGAGGTATTCTCCACAAAGATTAATGCACTTTTGCATACGTTCCAACCAACTCCGGAAATAGTTGTTCCACTCGCTTGTTGGTACGGTCAAAATTATATTTTTGAAGACATTGGCTGCTACTTCTGGTGCCTGGAACTTTTGACTTTGATTTTCGGAAAGGTATAGCAATCGTTGAGACTTAGGTCGAAACTATATGGAGGATGGTCTAACAATTCGACGTTGTTGCTTTAAAAATTCAATTGCCTTGCGAACTGTGTGCGAATTTGCATTGTCTTGGTAGAAGATGATTCGTCATTTAGGGTTTGTTTTTGAAACTTCGCGATAACTTGCGGCAAACAAATAGTTGTATACAAATCGGCAGTAACACTTCTTTGATCTTGTAAAGGAATTGTTATTACATGACGTGCTTTTGAGACATTATTTTTTTGGAGACGCTTTGAGAACGGATGACTTGTGTAGGCTTTTCTTCACATTGGTATACCCAAACAAACGACTGGCGTTTATTTTCTGGCTTGTATGAGTAAATTCAATATATATTATCACCCACAATGTTGTACACGTTTTTAGAATCTAGGGTTTATTGACACCAATTCACCTTAGCAGCATGCTCTTCTTTGGTCAACAGATGCGGTATCCAGCGGGAAACTAGTTTTTTATACGCAATTTGTTATGCAAAATTGCTAGAATTGAAGTCTTTCCAATCTCTCATGGTGCCTCAATTTCCCGATATGTCACGTGTCGATCTTCGTTGATGAGTTTGCACACAGCATCGACGTTTTCCCCAGTGACTGCCGTTTCTGGTGCATCTACTTTAGGATCATCCCCAGACTAATCCGTCTACACTTGAATTCTCCATACTAACGAGGAATTGTTGACTGAGGTGATGCTTCATTGTCGAAAACAGAAAGCCACTCGACGAGGCTTTCTTGTTGAGATAATTGTCTTCGGAAATTATAAAAAATTATAATGTGAAAATTTTCACAATTTAATTCCATTTTTCGATTAACTTGTTAACTTTAAAAACTCTCTATAGCTAGACCACTACACGAGTTACATTTGGAGCCTTGCGAGCGGTGTTTTTAAAAACTGCTTCCAATTCTTCGTAACAATTTATTTGTTTAAACAGACATTAATTATGGAATTTTGACAAACTGATTTATAAAACTTTAAGTCGAAATAAAATGATTAATTGAACTAATATTAGGGCTAGTAGCCTAGGTAAATAACAATGCTAAAGCTGTAATACTCAGACTGACTGACTGGTCTTGGGGCTACCGGGTTATTTATGTTGTCTCTGCCCCTCACAATTTTGTGGGAACTCGCAGAGCTCATGTCTACTTATTCTTAATTCTATTCATTAAAACATTGTTACAATCTTACTTTCTAGGTAATTGCGGTATCTTAACCGTCTGTGACCTGCCACCTGCAGTATCACTATCGTCTGGAATACATTGTATTGCATCCGTTCTCGTGAACTGTTAATAAACTTTTTATATCTATTCTTGACTTACATTGTTGTACTCTACTTATGATTTCTTTAACAATTTCTAATATTTTCCTATTAGATTCTATTATATAATATATATATATATATATATATATATTGCTATAATTATAGGGTAGTTTAGGGGTAGATTAAGTCATAGGGGTCAAAGAATAAATAAAAAACAACTTCCAGTTGAAGAAAAGCGCATAATTCCAGATAGTATAAGAGTAAATGGTCACTATACATATTGTTAATTGAGAGCACACTGTATATAAAATACATGGGACTAAATGTATAAAAACATAGAAATATCCAAGAATAGTTTACAAGTTAAGATAAGATTTAAAAACGCAACAAAACGCATCAAACTTAAATCAACGAAAAACCTATATGAATTGGTTTTTACGAATATTTAAAAAGTGCGTTAAAAATGTCATCGTATACGCAATCTAAATTATGCATTATTAGAAAATCGTACGTGACAGGAAAGAATTCACATTTGTTCAAAAATCCAATATTATGTAGAAATAAACAAGTTCCACACTATCAAGTTTGGATAATAATAAATAACAAACAAACAAATTGTTGGAATTTCTTAAATAATACCATGGTATGTGAAAGTATTACGTGACTAGCCAGACATGCATTCGAATATTTGAACTCAATAATTGGTGAAAATCCCGATGTATACAAGATTAAGGTAAAAGTGTCGTCCCAGCGCGTGAACGTAACCAATAAAGAGCAGGTGGAGGCACGGCTTTAAATACGATAAGAATGAAGCAATGAGTTAGTATACATTCAAACTGGGCTACGACTATGTTCGAAAGTACTAATTATTTCACGTAACCAGTGAAACAAAAATCAAAGTGAAATCATTTGAAAAGTGTACGAATCTGTGCAACGAATAAGCCGATCTATTATAGACGTAAGTAATAACGACTTAATTATAAATTCATTTCTAACATTAATAAAACAGGGCTTTTATTACTGGTATTTTAATACTGGCTTTTAACACTGCGATTTAAATTGGATTTTAAATTATACCGAGATTGAAATGGTCAAAATACCTACATTTAAATGGGATTTTAATATCTACATCGAAGTTGTTCTCATACCGATATCTAAAACTGGATTCTAATAACAACATGTAATTTGGATTTGGATTGTAATTTGGTTTTTATGTCGACTTCTAAATTCGACTCTCAATTTGGACATATTCAGACTTGGCACGAAACAACCCTTGGGGATGCAGATCTCGGGCTAGGAAGGAACTACAGAACCATTCCAGGTTAGCAATCTTGATACAATTTATTAAGGAAACTGTTTTAATTTTGTATCTGTAGGAGTCAACAAAACATATTAGGTTCATTGATCAATTTATGACAAAGGTAATAGTCATCTTGGAACGTTCAAAGCTCCCTAAAAATAAGCAAAAAGATAGTTTTGCTGGCTTCAAATATCATAAATCTGGTATCTGTAAATCTTCTGAAAAGGGGAAAATTTCTAAAGTTGTAAATATTTAATCATTATATTATGTTTTGTAGAATTGTTTTATTTAATTAAATCAGCTAGTCGGGGCAAAAACCATAACTTAACATTCTTCTTAATCTTCTTTGGGAATGAAACCACTCATAGTTTTTAAAATCTATTTCATTTACGTTTCGATCCATGACCTAGGATCGTTGTCAAAATAATAAAAACTTCAAGTTTGATGTTTATGACACAAATTGAAGGTTTCTTTGATTTAATGATGTTTGAAATATTTGGTTTGAGTACACTAAGCAAAAATTTTTAAAGTTTAAAAGAATGATTGCCTTCAATTTGTGTTGCGACCTGGGATCGGTAAAATAAGACATAAAATCAGAAATCTCTCAATTGTGTAAATAGAAACATGTTAAAAAATGTTTCCCAAATTATTGAATTTATATAAAATTCACCAATAAAAATTAATCAGCTGATTTCACGTTAAGCGTATTGGCTACCATAGGAAAGTCGATCCCAGGTCGCAACACAAATTGAAGGCAATCATTCTTTTAAACTTTAAAAATTTTTGCTTAGTGTACTCAAACCAAATATTTCAAACATCATTAAATCAAAGAAACCTTCAATTTGTGTCATAAACATCAAACTTGAAGTTTTTATTATTTTGACAACGATCCTAGGTCATGGATCGAAACGTAAATGAAATAGATTTTAAAAACTATGAGTGGTTTCATTCCCATAGAAGATTAAGAAGAATGCTAAACAAACCACAACAAACATACAGGGAGTATTCATAACTAAACATTCCATACCATAGGTGCTTGATTGAATTAGGGTTAAATTTCACAACAAAATTTATTACGACTCAACGCTGGGATTTATATCACAGCATTTTATATTACGCCCAAATCGTGGGGCAGAAATACCACAGCATCATATAACATGCCCAAACGTGGGGCCTAATGTAAAAGGGGATATCACAGCATTTTATGTACGTCCAAATCGTAGGGCAGAAATATCATATATATATATATATATATATATATATATATATATATATATAAGAATAATCCACATTTGGAATGCAAATGAATGCTTAATATTTATTAAGATGATTTGAAAACCCAACTTTGTATTTAAAGTTGAATTACCATTTCAAATCGAACTAGTAATTGAAAACCACTAAAAGAACGGCTACAGCAGGATTTGAACCTGCAACCTCTGATTTTCCGGATCAGCGCTCTAACCAATTGAGCTATCCAGCCTAATTGTTTAGATGATGTTATACTTAATACTATTGAAACTTGGCTCTTGTTAACGATTTTCAATTTCCTTAAACGCAAGACGTAATTCCGGATGCAAATTAAAATGATGACAAATTTGAACTTGAAATTTTATTATGCTGAAATTTATGCTAAAATTTAATTTTGAAATTTTAATGTATTATGAATATTGATGTAAATAGAGTTAACGTTGATGTTTGTGGTAGGAATGTGTTTTTTTTTTTATGAATGAGGATGAAAGTTTTATCTAGGTGAGCAGCCGAAGCGGAGAGAGTAAAGAGGCGATTATCAGAAGAAAGTCAACGGACCAGTTAATTTTAAGGGGATCACAGCAAATCTTGCCGCCCAATTCGTGAGGCTCGATTCTAATACGAGGAAACACAGCAATTTATATATATATATAAATTGGGGGATACATAACTCATGTATCGCACTGAATTTTTGAATTTAGATTAACCAAAGACGGAGGTTAATTTTTAATACTGACATTTGATTATTGGCACCCTCTATGTCCTAGTATGCAAAATATTAAAAGATATCCCTGGTACCATTGTAAATGTTAATCTTCCACTCTATGATAAGTAATTTAGTGTGTTATCAGAATGGGTTGCGCTTATTATCTATGTTCTTATATGACCACTAAGCTAATTTAGACAAGCTGTATATAAATGGTAGATGGGAATGCTCCCGAATAAATTCGGTGTATCTTTTCCTATCAATCATAATGAGTATTACAAGAATACACTTTATGGAAAAATGTAAACCTTGTTTTGTTCTGTGTACAATGAAAACAGATTGTTGGCTTCACAAAGGATGCCGATGATGATATCCACAAGTATATTGTACACGTTGTTGTTTTGTTTGTACCGTTTGACGTAAAATTGACTTGTCATAATTTGCATCTTGTGCAAGTGCGCCATTTGGTTTTTCGCTAACGAAAACGTAGCGTAGTATACAATGCAACATATAGTTTTTACTAGAACTGTGAAATATATTTTAAAATATTTCAGTGGTAGTATTAGATTTAATATTCAAAAGATAACATTTATTATTAAGCATGCAACCAATAATATTTTAGAAGAAATTTCATTTTAATGTTGCAGGTTTATGGAGTGGGAAACTATCGACCCTCAAAGCATACACTTCTCCATCCACGAATGAATCTTTTTTTAAATCATGGTAACTTCTGACGAAAGGATAATGTTTATATTTCATCAAAGCCGAAAACTGAATGTGCATTATTTGTAAATAGGATAATTTTGATCTCAGATGGAGTGAGGTGAGAAATATTGTTCTATGGGGAGGTGGTGGTCCTTTTTCTTTATAATAACTTTTCTAATACTAATTTTTGTAGTTACAAAGTTTCTGTTATCCTATTTATCTAAGATTTTGTCTATATAATAGTTCTACCCTATATCGTATATAGTACAGGGAAGGGATGAGGATGATACATTCCCTTGCAACAAAAATACAGTGTCTGTTTATTACAAATGTTTCACCTAGTTTGACTTCATTAGTAGCGAATTAAATTTCAATCAATAATCATTTATTTCGCTTCACTAAAAGCTGCTCTAAAATATGTAGATCTTGTGAATTAATATTCAGTAAACATACCGCAATTTTTTTAACACATAAAGACAATCTATTTAGCTCTTAAGTGGCCATGTCCATTTTCAAAGAGTATAAAATAAAAGAGTCGAAGAAACATTATAAGCCTTCACATCGAAGCTAAATAAATTGATTGTAAAATCCTTAACAATATACGCATTAACGTACGTAAATAGAAATGGACAAATGGAACAGTTTACATGTTATAGGCAAGAAAAGGAAGACTAGAATTGGATAAACATGATTTAGAGAAAAGTGAATTGAGATATGGAAATACCTAGAGCAATAAAAGAATTATGTAGACATTTGTTGAGAAAAAGAAAAAGAAGAAGCAGAATCAAGAGAAACGCTAACAAAGTACTTCAAAGCGTCCTGGAAAAAATTGAAATCTATTGAGAAATGTAATACACCGACATTTTCCTATAAGAATAGGCATTTCTACATGGGCGGTATATACTAGATGTCCAGAAACTTTCCTGCCAAACGGAAGTGACACATGCTAGGCATGATTTTACGTCTATTTAACTCAAACTATCCTAATCCAAAAATGCTTCTTAAGGGAGCTAGAGCTCTTTAAAGATGGTGCTTAAGAATTCTGTTATATAAATTATTCAAACTTGATAAAATGGTTTATTCCCTATTAACAATTGACCACTATAAACACGATTTATATACTAAAACCAGAAGCGTCCAATTTGGGAGTAAAAAAACTAACAACACCTAATAGCTCAACGGAACCAAGTGTAACGGGCATTTTTAATAGTTTAACATTTTACGCTTTTTCTCAACTAGTAAATACCTTTCTGCAATTACTATTTCTATATTTTATTTATAATGAGTGGATCGCTGTTTGTATAAAATAAATTGCAAGGAACGAATTTTAAATAGGATTATTCGTAAATTACTTTCCCACTTATCGGAAATGATAAACCGCTGTAATGAATGAGTAGATATGATGGCTGCATTCATTTATTGGATGTTCCTTATGTGGATATACAAGTTTAGATAATAGTCGACAAGAGTTTATGGTAACAACGAGTTTATATAAACAGGTTTGAGTTTGCTCTTCGATCCTACGAATTAATTACGTAAAACATAGTGTGTGCTGTTTGCTTTGAAAAGAGTCGGATTGTTTTAGTGATACGCGTAGCTTTACTAATTGTTCTTTTTGTTGCTTTTCTGTTGGAAAAAAAGTGATAGAACTTGTTGACTCGTCCGCACGTGCTTGTTTTACGGAACATTATTTTAGTGATACGCGTTGCCTTACTAATTGTTTTTAGTTGTTTTTCTTGTGAGATAAATGTTTTAAGGTACATTTGACCGACTTGCTTTAGTGATACACGTGCTTTACCCGTTATGGTTCTTTTTAGTTGTTTTGTCTTTTGATTTTTTAAACTGTGTGTGCAATCTAGTTTCGCGGTCCTGTTAGCGCATACTTTAGATTATTTAAATACAGTGATACTGTAGTTTCTGAATTTTCTAACAACAAAGAATCTGAAAGGGATCATTACTTGCGCAAATTTCGTTATTTGCGAAATATGGCAGATTGCCGTCTTACAAAGGTATTATTGGAAGTTTCTCACTGCTTGTTGGGATGTTTATGAACATAATATACATCTGGTCCCAGTTGGAATTGAACTACTGCTGCGGAATATTTCGAAATTATTGTCTTAGGAAATAGAATTTATCAAGGCGACATAGTTCCGACGCGTGATAATGTCTGTTGCTAACACCAGTGAAATACGTAGGTGTGATTAGTGTAACGTGTGATAGGTTCCATCAACACCCTCACAGTCAAGGGTGAAGTGCTTCGTTAGTGCAGGACATCGTTGAATCCCACACTTCAGTTGCAAGGAAGCGTTGCTGAAGGACTTTTGTAAGTTGAACTATTTCCTACTGGTTATTACGTTAAATATCTATTTGTTGCTCTACCATATCTTTGTCGTTCTGATACCTTTTACAATAGACTTGCATGCTATTTTAAAACATAGAAAAAAAAGAAAGAAAAATCAATACTACTGAATTACTCATACCAATTGTGTCTTACCTATTTATCTTTTGTTAACATTTTGTCTGATTTATGTTTAATTGGTGTGTGAGGAAACTTTTCTGCTACTCCCCAATATTACCTCACTTTGTGATCAAAATTTTTGTAATGCTTTTATCATGATTATATTATATAGTTTATCTAAACAGTTTCAGTTTTTTTAACATTCTACAAAGTACTGAATAATTTAGACTTTTCATTGCTGCTATGCTTATTCTTTTTTTTCAGGTTTGCAGGACTAATCTTTTTTTTTATTGCAGGTTTGCTATTCTAATTTCTTGTATTGCAGGTACTGTTACTAACTCCTTACCGCCGCATACATTATATGTCAGTCTGCTTTCTACAACCCCCCCTACTCTACGATTGAGCCCGGTCATTTCTTTGACTTTCTTTGTGTTACGTAGCACAAGTATACAACAGGTGCTATACATGATGACCATCTCTTTGAATACATAAATCTATTCTTTTCTGTAAAGATACTCTAATTTTTGCAAAAATTACATGATTATTTCTAATTTCATCGCAAGCATCTTTAATTCCTTGCCACAGTTGAATACGGGTTTTTATTGGAACACCATAAACAAATGACTTCAAGTAGCCCCAAATATAGAAATCACATGGATTCAGATCTGGTGATCTGGGAGACCAACTGATTGAATCACTTTTTCCAATCCATTAGTCTCCGTTACTTTTGTCAAGAAATTAATGGACATCTCTACCATAATGAGCTAGGAAATTATCGTGTAAAAACCATAAATTCTGTCTGATCATCGGGTGAACATCCTCAAATCGGGTAAAATATTTTCAAGAAAATTAAGATAATCCTGGTAACTCTCTACGTATTCCGGCAACTGGTTACCTATGACACCTATCCAGACATTTATACTAAACCGTTGCTGATACTTAGTCTATTTTATTTCGTGTTAGAAAAAAATAAAATGCAATGAAATTTCTAGGTCACAAATAAAGGGTATGGGGGAAGGGCAGCGAATTGGATATTGAGTGAAAGCTCCAGAATGAAAACACAAGGAGTAGAAACTTGCTGTTACAACTGCGAATATTGACTTGTCTCAACATAGACATGGTCGTCGGCCGCCATGTTTACTCTATTGGATAAGCATCAGCTCGGACAAGTTTTAACGATTTTAAGCGTTGTTCATTCCAATGATATATTAATTATAAATGGAGGGGGGAGGAGTGTAGAGAAATGGTAACGGAAAGTATAAGAGAAATTTGTGCAGATAGATTGAATATTTAAGGAATAAAAAAAAACATTAAGGTAAATTATACAGATGTGAATTAGAAATCACAAAAACGAAAGTACGAAGGCGTACAAGGTCCACAAAAATCGCTCTACTTATTTTAGTTAAATTTCGACTTCCATGTCGAAATTTAGTTAAATTTCGACTTAGATCTCGAAATTTAGTTAAATTTCGACTTCGATGTTGAAATTTAGTTAAATTTTGACTTCGATTTTGAAATTTAGTTAAATTTCGACTTCCATCTCGAAATTTAGTTAAATTTCGACTTCGATGTCGAAATTTAGTTAAATTTCGACTTCGACACCTTGCTTGCAGCAGCAAGGGTTAGGCAAAATTCAAAATTTCCAGGTAAAAAAAATCGCTTCCTGGCCAATGTAGTACCTTCGGTTGGAGCATTAGAAAATCAAATGTAGCAGTACCCTAGGCAAAGGTAATGAAAGGTGGGAACGATAATTAGGACACTATATTTACACAGAATGAGAACGGCACTCCAAAGAACACAACCGCTTCCATTAATTCTTAATGCTTAAGTCCTTCGTTTAAGTCCATGTATATTACTTACTTTTGCCCCAACACGTTTTCATTATTTTCTAGATTGGTTTATGCGAAACGGCTAATGTTTCACAATCAATTGGAATAAGGAACTTCGACACTGCAATAATGGGTGTTCACTTTTCATTCTCCGAAAGCGATAAAAATCCCCTAGGGTATCTTAATGCATTTACACCTATTGAACAAAAGGAATTTCTTTACTTTTAACTAAATACCGTAAATTTAATAAATATAAGAAATGGAAACTGGTTATCCAATAATTAAAAAAAAGCCATGTCACAGATTAATTCACTTAACACGTAACATCTGGAGATCTTTTGTATTGTTAAAGAATGTGCGATATGTTGCCGTATTTAATTGGTTTAAATATATTTTTTGTTACTGTTTCTATAAACAAACACAAACCAAAATTGAATTAAAAACCAATTTCCTGAGACGTTTCTGCCGGTAAACAATCTTAAAATGGGGGTAACTCCCTGGGGTATGATGCAATCTAAAAAAATGCTAGAGATTCGGGTAGCGGAGGAAAATCTAATATTAATTGATACTAAACAAGATAGATTTATCTCAAAAGATGAGCTAAACAAGATAGAAAGTATGGTATGACATTAAAAGCGAGTAGTGGTGCGGTGGCGGTATGCTCGCTAGAAGGTATGTGTGTAAAACGGTAAGGGGTGGTCCTATTTCAAAAGAATGATTTCTCGCGCGTGTGGAAAGAAGGCGGGTGTGACGTAATCAAAATGGTTGATGTGGGGGTATCCGAGCAAGGAGGAGAGCAAGGAGGGATCAAGGAAAAAAATCCATTTCCACATTTCCTCCTTATGGGAATTTACATGTAAATTTGGTCCAGATGAGGGAGCAATTGTGGATGCTGGAGCAAATGTGGGGCCAGAACTGTTAAAAATCACCTAATGCCATACCGGCCCCTATGGTCTCTGACACTCTAAGAACCGAAAAAGCTGCTGCCTTCTTTCGGGGACCTGTCTTGGTCTGGTTCCTCACTAAAGACCACAGTAATTTGGTTAAACGTATAGTACGGTTCTTTAGCTCACTGAAACACGCAAGCCACTCTACCCGTTGCAGTATTTTGGAATAGATTCAGAATAGATAACCTATCTACTTACGCTATATTATTTGTCAAAAATGTCTAGCCAAGTATAACATTCCAGTGTTAGATCATCCGTTTTATTCGCCTGAGCTGGTACCATGTGACGTTTTACTCTGTTCCCCAAGTTCAAATCTGTACTAAAAGAAACAAGACTTCAGACCGTTGGAGTTATAGAAGAAAAAGCGGCAACTGTCATGAACCAGCTCGCAAAAGACGGTTTCAGCACTGCTTTGAACTATGAAAAGTTCGCATGCAGCGTAGAGGAATATTGAAAGGGATAATAATTAAATATGAATAAATTTACAACATCAATTTCGTTATTTTATAGCAACACCTCGTACAGGTATAAATCCCAAAATGTTTAAAAAACTTAATCTGTATATATTATGAAAGCGTTGCGTTTTAGGTAAGAGATTAATAAGACGCTTATTATTTTTATGTTGTTTGTCATCCACAGAAGTTTACCGGTGTTTATTCATATCACCCTGTATATTTTAAAATCTTCATTGACGTCATTTTCATGTAATTTGACAATAAATGTTGAATTTACAGCTTCCAATTTGTCATCAATGCTCAGCACAAGAGCACGTGCGGGTGTAGTTCATGTTACTTGACCACAAGTTGCGGGCGCCCTCTGACCTCACCGCATTAAGTCGTTTCGTTATAGCGCTGTAATGTTAACGACCAACTCTTTAGGTATCCGGTAACTTGGTAAGTTAAAGCCTAACATACAGAAGGACAATGTTGACATATCCTTTGTCGATTAACCAACCGGTAGCATCTAAATGTAGGATAGGGTTGATACTAAGGGTTAAATTCACTTTCACTTAATTCCAGAAACGAAGCGAGGCTGAATCAAACAATAGTCTTCTGCTTGTCAATATTATCTCATTCATCGTTCTCTGTAATTATGAATATATTAGAAATGGATGATGGATGTGTAGCATCAGCTTCTTCAACAGTGTTTACTTTACTCGCGAATACGCATCAATTCCATCCAAAATTGAATCAGCCGTGTACGAGGCATTAAAATGTAATACCTAGTACCTCTATTAAGGCTTTCAATTTCAGATGAATGTTTATCTTTTACACTCTCTCTCTGCTAGGAGAAAATCTATCCAATCGGATGTGAATTTAGATTGTTATATATAAATTTTATTTACTCTGCAGCTTTATAGCAAATTTCGTTTTGTGCGGTAGCGGTGATACACGCGGGTTAATACGAATAGCTGAAAAACGCCGTCAGCTAAAATTCCACTTAAACAACAGAAATTTCGTATTCTAGAATGTTTGAGACAACACTAAATGATAAAGTTATAGCCGGCAGTCTTAGAATTTCACGGTTTGTGGGTGGCTGAGGAAGCTAAGCGTTTTCTAGCGAGGCCGCGACCTGACCACAACAGCCGCTTTTGCTCCTATAGCTGATGCCCCTATAAAAACTTATCATCCCTTATACTTTATTTGCATACCATCCTGAGGCAATGTCTCCAACCGGGAACATGAAAAAGGTGTTACTCTGAGACCGACGCAGCGACCCGTCGAGGTGCAGAGCACGCGGGGTTGAGAGAACTTCAGTAAAATTAATGAACTCCTGTCCACGTAGGAAACGAAATAATCCACTTTTCCGGCAATTTGCTCTACCTTATGGCCTTTATTAAGTTTCTCCTTGCGTTATTCTTCTTTTCAACTTTATTTATTACCGTTTGTTTCATTTGTACTTACGAATCGTATAAAAAGTAAATACACGCTGAAGCACTTTCCAATAAATCCTTCTCTCGCCAGTGGCAACTTTAATGCCGCCGTGTTTAACGACTGACACTTTTAAAGCGACCAAGATGACACCGGCCGCCGCCGCAGTCGTTGCGGTTTCTGCCAAACGCAATATAGAAAAATGTATAACGTAATTACGGAAATTTAATTAGAGCTAATTAAAGACCGAGCTCCTGAGAAGCGATTTTGTTCTCTTTTTATTTACTGCGACGGTCTTCGTCTTTGGATGTAAGGAAGGCGTGACTTTGGCGCCAACTGCATCCTGGCCCAAATAATATACATAGTTAGGTAATTAACGCTGCGACCCCGGCTATTTGCATGCTCTCTGATTATTTATGCAAATAAAGCACGTCTAGAAGTCCTCCTCCTCGGAGGCTATCTCGTCTCGTACCGGCAAAGGGGAAATTGCTAATTTTCTAAGTTACCGTCTCAAACGCGACCGGAAAGAACACTGCTTGCATGATTAGTGGCATCCTTTTAAGAGATTTTAACGCGCTGCAGAAAATTTTGAGATCATTGCTAAAAACGAGTGTTTACAATTAGCTTCAAGGTACCTATAATAGATGAAATTGTGCTTGAAACTCAAACTCTGAAAGAACAGGCACTCAATTTTGTATATTTGTGCAAGTAAGTGTAATTTAAAACCGCTGACGCAAAGTAAAATCTAATAAGGAAGACAGACTTTACTGTAAATGCAACTCTATATAATTATTATTTAACCCTTAATTTACTAATGGTATATCACCACGAAGCCACTAACAAACACTTTCTCTAGTAGCCCAGCGAGTGTAACATGAACCTGTCAAGTACCACATAGCTATAATTAATGTCACCAACCACGGTGAGTGAGCGATTCAATTCTATTGCAACTAACCCTTTTCTATCTACGTTTAAGTGGTCAGACGTGGAACTCCTTGTTCTATCGTAATAATCTGTGCAATCTACTAAGATCAGATGATAGTTAGGCAGACTCAAAAATATATCTATCATTGTTAATGCCAATACTTTTATTGCTTTTTTTTTAAGAAATGGAAATAAGCTCTGGTAAGCTGTCAAATTATTTTGTTCTCGTAAAAGATCTGTGAAAACATCAACCTACGTTACATAGTTAACTATAAATTTACTCAAACAAGTTAATATTGATATTAAGCCTTTAGTGTCCAGTTATATCATTATAACGAACTTCTTTTTATCCTTTTTTATCTGATCTAATATAAGCCTAATCATTCATAAATACAAAGAAATCTGAATTTACTGAGATATCGTTAGTGCTACAGATATCACTGATCATAATTCCTTGTTAATACGGTGCTTACATTATAGTTCGAATACGTAATTTATCTACACAAATAAATTAATACCCACATTAAATATATTTATTTTAAGCGCTGATCTAATAATTTATTTGATAATACTTGCGGATTCATACTTTGACTGAAATTCAATTCTTTGATGAGTTATACGGTTTATATATGTAATCAAGGTAGCTTCCAGGAGCTTATAAAAATCACAGAGTGATTCCCCATTCATTCTTCATATTGCTTTTTTGAGTTCATTCTTATAGATGTCGATGAATTTCTTGTTGATTAATGGGTTGGTCCTTTTCGATTCTAGACTTCTCAGCGTCTTTGTTACAATATATTCCATGAGAATAAAGTATACCTTTAAGTCATCATCATTTTGTTTTCGATCTTACTTAAGGTCGGTTTGACACAGCTCTAACTACTTTTCTATTCTGTGCTAATCTAAAAAGTTCTACATACCCTTCACAACTTAAATTTTTAATAATTTGACTAATATAGCTTGGTCTAGGTCTTCCTATATTCTTCTATCTTTTTCTTAACTACCTGGCTCTGCCTAGACATTAGCAACCTGATGGTTGTTGAAGAACTCCAGCACGTTTACATGATTCCCATTTATAAGGAAATGAAATATTACCTGGTAATTCCCTCTAAAAAAGGAAAAGTGTTAAATTATATGGTATGGTAAGGCTTAAGCAACGAATGGCTGCCAACATGCCAGACAACTAACTAATTGTAAGTTATGTCATGGTGACGTTTATTAAATTATATGGTATGGTAACGCTTGAGCAACGAATCGCTGCCAACATGCCAGACCGCTAACTAATTGTGAGTTATGTCATCGTGACATTCAGTTAACTCATTTTTATTTATTTATTTCTTTGTTTTGTTTTCGAACTTACTTAAGGTCGGTTTGTCGCAGCTCTAAATTCTTTTCTAATCTGGGCTAGTCCAAAAAGGTCTACAATCCCTTCACAACCTAAATCTCTAATAATTAGACTGATATAGCTTTGTCTAGCTCTTCCTACTTGATAGTCTATAGTCTAGGACCTTACTAAATAGCCCCTCATGTCTTAATTAGCGCCCTATCATTCTATCTCTCCTGACCTTTAATTATTTCCACATACAGGGTTCCTCACCTATCCTTCTATAAACTTCCTCATTTGTTACTCTATCTGTCCAACTAATCTTTAATATTCTCCTATAACACCAAGTTTTAAAAGCTTCTATCTTTTTCTTATCTACTTTTTTAATTGTCCAAGTCTCACTACCGCATAATAGAACGCTCCATACGTACGACTTTAAGAAATTTTTTGTATTATCTAAACTAATACTGTTAGCTAATAGTAAGTCTTTCTTTCTTAAAAACATTTTTCTAACTTGAGCTATTCTAGCTACTATATCCCTTCTACTATGTCCGTCGTTTGTAATTATACTACCTAAATAGCAACGTTCATCTACCTCACCTAACTCGGTATTACCTATTTTTAATTTTGGTTTAGAACCAGGCTGTAACTCACTTGTCATTATCTTTGTCTTTCTTGAGTTAATTCTCATGCTATAGTTACTCTGTAGTATCTCATCTAAAATATTTAGAAACTCTTCTAACTTTGTTCTACACTCTGCTATGATAGCTATATCATCTGCAAAACGTAAAATGTCTATTTTCTGTTCCTATACACTAATACCTATCTCTTTTCTTTCTCTAGCTAAGTTTAAAGCTTCCTCAATATAAACATTAAAAATCAAGGGAGATAGTATACAACCCTGTCTAACACCATTTCTAATCTTAGCTTCTTTTTCTATTTCATCAAATTTAATTACTACGCTTTGATTTTTATATATACTGTAAATAATTTTTCTATCCCTATATGAGAGAGAGATTCCTATTTCTCGTAAAACCCTGAACATGACAATCCAATTAACTATTTCAAATGCTTTTTCTAAATCTACAAACGCGAAATGAGCCTTTTTATTTTTTTGTAACCTTTTTTCGATAATTACCCTAATCATTGGTATCGGTTTCTAGTCCCTCTGTCTTTACGAAAACCATATTGGTCTTCACCTAAATAATTCTCAGTCATAGCATCTACTCTATTTTTAATTATTATTATTAGTATTTTGGAAGCGTGGGAAGTTAAACTAAAATTCTCACACTTATCAGCTCCTGACTTTTCTGGGATTGGGATAATAATATTTTATTCGAAATCTATTGGGACCTCACCTGCGTCCTATTATTACTTTTACTAGTTCATATAATCTGTCTAAAGTTTTCCGACTTGCATATTTTATTAATTCTGCGGGTGTATCGTCTATCCTCGGCGCTTTATTTAGTTTAAGATGCCTAACAGCTCTATCAAATTCCTCTCTTAATATTGAGAACCCTATTTCTACATCCTCTTCTTGGTCGTTCTCTAACTCATCCATATCGTCTCTCTTATATAAATCTTCTAAATATCTTTTTCATCTATCTGCTACATCAACTTTATTTATTAGAAGGTCATTATTCTTATCTTTAATACCATTATGTTTTTCCTATCTTCCCCGAAAAATTTTTTGACTGCCCTGTAAGCCCTGTCTGTCTTACCTACTCTCAAATTATCTTGTATTCCCTTACAATTCTCCTCCATCCATTTATTTCTAGCTTTTCTACACTCATGTACTATCTTATTTCTAACTCTATTATATTTTTGCTTACTTTCACTATCCAATTCTCTGAAAGGTTTAAGCTTTCTTCTATTCTCTATTAAATCTAATATCTTGATTGTTACACAGGGTTTTCTGGCTTCTACATTTTTCTTATCCATAGTCTGTGTTGCTGTATCAGCATCTATTTTCTACATCCCCTCCTATAGCTATCTCTTTGATCTTATTATCTAATACTTGTTTATATTCCCCTTTTACCTCACTATCATTAAGCTTACCTAGATCCCATCCATCTCTTTCAGCCTTTGTGTAATAATAACAAAAAAAGGTATTAAGAAAATACCTAACACTAAACCCTTGAGACAAATTTGCTTTATTCTCATAATTATTTTTTATTTTTATTTACTATTATCAAAGGGTAATATAACCTAATACAATGTGTTTTCACATTAAATATTGAAAATAGCTATCACATCTATGTTCGAGTACGGCAGAATAATAGGCGAAACTAATAGACATTTTTAAAAATAATATACGACATATACTTAAAAGAGCCTGCATGGATATCACATTGATTAGCCATCTTATTAGATTCCCAGCACATTATTGAATTTGGTGAGTTGAATAATAATATTATAATGTTATATTATAATATCTTGTATATATAAAGCGATGTGTTACCTTGATTGCTAACGTAGTGTTAGGAAATTAAGAGACACATGCAAGTCCACGTGGTTGTGTAAAATGTTATATTACACCGTCCCCTTTTACGATGAGATATAAAGGATAGGTGTACTTCAGAGTAAAGTAAATATACTTTGGCGGACCTAGCATCGGCCTTTAATGGCTGCGGAGTGTCCACAAGGCTAATCTCGAAGGATGAGTTATTCACAGATAAAACTCTTAAGGCTATTGATTGTATTATTTTCATTTCCTTTCTCACTTTACCATAAAAAAATTAAAAATCAAGTGCAAGTTGAAGCAAAGAAATTACAAAACTTGGTATACTGACATTCTGGTTCAAACATATTAATAGGTATTTCTATAAGTGTAATAACGATCAATATTTACCCTGTGGAAATCACAAACTCTTAATGCAAAATTTTTATAAACGTTTACACAAACTTTTTGTATATACAATTAAATAGTTCTGTTCATGAAATTTCTTAGATTCACACAGTTAGGTTATAAGCAATAAGAAATATTTAAGAGCACATTTTAGTTAAATGAAAATAAGCAGAAGGCAAAATGACTGTTATAAACACTCACATAAATAATTTAGATATGTGTATAAAAGTTAGGTTATAACATATATGCACTACCTTTTACACTAAAAGAAAATTAATTACAACTCATACCTGGAGGAAGTAAGTAACTATTTTAGTCTTCTTTGTGGTTCACATGACACCTGTAGAAACAGCTGGCGGCGTCAACACCTCGTGGTAATAGTAGCAGCTGACAAAATTACGACTTTCTGAGTCGACAAGCGCCTTGTCCATCGAATATTTGTAGTTACGGATAATCAGGTTTATTAAAGAAAAGTTGTATGTGCTATTGTTGCATTTTATGGTCGTTTTTAAAGGTAGATTAAACGCTGAGAGAAATTTTGAAGGTTGTCACGATATTTAACATAAAATATCAAACCAAAAACATGATCGTAGATAGGAATAGATATATAAATATAGGCATGTCCCTACAAAATTAATTGTGTTACCAAAATATTTATTTATTTATTTATTTTCAGTAGATGCTTACAGGACAAACCCAAACTAGCCTCAAAATAAAAAAAAATCAGGCAAGAATAACTAAATGTAACAAATCAAATATAGAATGGTTAATGTCACACATCAGTTGTGGCACAAAAAGAATAAAAATAAAAATTCATCCGATAACAAATCAATTAGGTGCTATTTAGAATTACTTCAATTACATATCTCCTAAAACTGGTAAAAGATATACTAAAGATGTCTAATGTCAAGGCAGAATTAGTATTGCTAGCGTGTAATGAATTAAATGAAGTCACAAAGCGATTAATAGGCGAATTCAAATAAGTATTTGTAGAAAACCTTTTGATAAAGAAAGGAAGGATTTTACGAGATATACTGGTTGAACATTGAAATTTAGCATACGAATTATATTTGGGCAATTAAAGTGATTATTACATACTTTATTAACAAACAATATATCAGCTAACATTCTTCGCTGGTTGACTTGAAGCATTTTATAATGCAATTATTCATGTTGGTAATTTGTATAATTGGCTCCAGTATGATAGCAAAGATATTTAATAAATTTCCATTGAACCATCTCTAGCCGCAAAATGTTATGATAGTAAAAAGGATTCCATATTACAGAGCTATAACTTAACTGATTATACATGTATGTATTATACAATCTAATTATCCTTGTTGAGCATCTGAAATTCCTACAACTCTCTTAATAAATCCAAGTATTCTGTATACTTTCATCATCATTAGGTCTTCAGTCCTAGAACTGGTTAGACGCGTACCATCATTGTTCCCTATTCTGAGCTAACCTACAGATTTCCCTGAAATATGCACAGTTTGCATCTATAACTGTCTGATCTAGGTCTACATCTACCTCTTTTTTCCTATCTCTGCTTGTAATATATCACATACTATTCCCCAAAAATGCCTTAGAACGTATTCCGCCCTACTATTTCTCTTTTTCCCCAGATATCCTTGTTCCCCTACTATTTCTGTAACTTATTTGTTATTATTTTTGTCTGTCCACGCTATCGTCCTCATACATCTGAAGCACAGCATTTCAAAAGGCTGCTACCGTTTTTCTGTCTGCGTTTCAGACTGCCCGTATTTCCTAGGCATACTGTGCTGTGCTACACATATGCTTTCAACAATTTTCTTCTTATTCTATGTTTGTTGTCTTTCCTCATAGGCGCTGTTCTTTCTTGTTAGATGCAGTTTGATCACTTTCTATTGTTTTACAGTTACATGCCCTATTTCTCCGACCTTCAATGGTTGTGAAGGGAGGTAAGCAGCCTGTGGCTGCCAAGTTCTCACACTTAACCATTTGGCGATTTAATATATTTTCCAATTTATCTTTTCGCACAGTCAACATTAGTTGCAGGTATTTCGCAACCAACAACTAGTTGTTTATACTAATCATCAGATTTATCTGCGCTTATTTTTCGTCATTAGGTTTGCCGTCTCAAAACTGGTTGGACACGCACCTGCACTTATTTATATTCTGAGCTAGCCTACATAGTTCCCTGAAATTCTCACACAGCATGTGTATTCAGCTCGTTCCCTTTCTATTGTTTTCTAATTTTATACCCTATTTTACCAAGATTCAGTGAAGGAGGTTAAGCAACCTGTGGCTACCAAGATCCCCCAACACTTAGACATTTGCCGAAATAATGGTTTTCCAGTAAATCCTTTCACACACTTAACATTATTCGAGAATATTGCCCAACCAATTCTTGTAGTTACTTATAATAATCATCATGTTTAAGCACAGTTATCTTTTCGTCATTAGTTTATCCATCTTGGGATTGGTTGGATGCGTACCTCCATTGATTTCTATTCTGGGCTAGCCTACACATCTCCCTGAAACCTCTACAGCCTACATCTTTTACTATCTGTGTGCAGTAGTCTAATCTAGGTCTGCCTCTTCTTCTCTTTTTTCCTATCTCTGCTTCTAATATATTCCGCACTACTCCCTCATGCCGTAGTATGTGGCCTATCATCCTATCTCTCCTATTTTTTACCGTTTTCCACATATTTCTTTCGTCCCCTACCATTTTTAGTACCTCTTCGTTCTTAACTTTGTCTGTCCATGATATCTTCATCATACGCCTGTAGCACCACATTTCAAAGGCTTCTACCTTTTCTTGTCCGCTTCTCCTACTGTCCAGGCTTCACAGCCGTACAGTGCTGTGCTCCACACATATGTTTTAAGCAATCTTTTCCTTGTTTCTATGTTTGTGGTCTTTGAGCACAGTAGTTGCTTTTCTTGTTAAATGTAGCACGACCTTGTGCTAATCTTTGTTTTATATCTTTTGTGCTTTTCCCATCTTGCGTTATTTGGCTTCCTAGGTAGCAGAAATCCTTAACCTCTTGTAAGTTCGTGTTAGATACTTGTATTCTTGTTTTTGATTTATTTTCCCACCTTTGCAAACTAGAACTTTAGTTTTAGTTTTGTTAATTTTCATACCGTATCTCTCTGTCAGAACCGTTTCCATTTCATTAAGAGCAGCTTCTAACTCTTCGTTGCTAGACGCTAATACCGCTATATCATCTGCAAATCTAAGCATATCAATTTTTGTCCCTGCATAGTAATTCCAAATGTCTTCCTGCATTTGACAGTATTCATTGCCTCTTCTATGTACAAGTTAAAGATCAATGGGGATAGGGCACATCCCTGTCTCACCCCTTTCCTAATGTTTACTTCTCTACGTTCCTGCTCTAATTCTATTACTGCTGTTTGCTCTTTGTATAAGCTATGTACTATTCGTCTATCCCTATAACTCATTCCAATCTTTTTGAGTATTTCAAACATTTTTTTCCAATTTACATTGTCGAATGCTTTTTCCAGATCTACAAACCCTATATACATGCTTTCCCCTTTTTCTATTGTTTTCTCCATTATCACTCTCAGAGCTAAAATAGCCTCCCGCGTTCCCCTGTTTCGCCTAAACCCAAATTGGTCTTCTCCTAGTATTTCTTCAGCTCGTATACTTTAGGGACAATTAAATCAGTGTGTTCATTACAGATAGATAGTCTTATTTAATAGTTTACCATGCAAGCCATAATCATACCTAATTGTAAATAAATTTCTAGTAAATGATATTTCATGACTCTTTTTGATATTGAGAAATAATTGATTAATGGTGCAATATTGATCAAGGCCAGTTATATCTTCTTGTAACGCAATGCAATCAGTTATATTTCTAATTTTCCTAAAAACTTTCAGGATGTCAACAAACAGCAGAAAAATAGAGTTGCGAAGCATATCGATATATCATTAATATATATTGAAAATAATAGAGGATCCAGCCGTTCTGAATGAACCTGCACCTTGAAAAAGTTCTAGATTACTAGAACGGGTGGAACGGCTTGCGTGTTCCAGTCAGCTAAAGAGCCGAGATAAAGGTTTAACCAAATTAATGGGGTCTTTAGTGAGGAACCTGACTAAGACACGTGCCTGAAAAAAGGCAGCAACCTTTCGGTTATTCGAGTGGCAGAGACCATGAAGTTGGCACTACAATCTTTAAATTTTAAAAAAACAATGATAGTTCTAGTAGCACTTTTCATAGTTCTAGAGTTCCTGATAGAAAATAATAAGAGTTCCGCATTTTTAATACAAAAAAATAGCAAATGAAAAATTGCCGTGCTAACTTCGCGAATCTAGCACGACACTTTCTCCTGTAATCTATAAGAAACCAATAAATATCACCACTTTTAGCAAGAGTTCCCGTTAGTACTAATCGAGTTCCATCTCTATATGTAACTAAAATAAAAAAATCGCAACAATTAGGTTATTTGCATAAACGACGTATATTCTATCCAGCACGACACTCGACGAAAAAGTGTCGTGCTGATTCTTTCTAGCGCATTTTTTGATATATATCAACAGTTCTACATGAGTTCCAACAACTACAATCACTTTTAACCAGAGTTCCAGTGGCTAACCATTTTTAAATAATTTTCTAATTTTCGGTCTAGCACGACTCACGGAAAAAAGTGTCGTCCTGTTCATTTCTAGCAAATTTTTCTATATATATATCGACAGTTCTACATGGGTTCTATCAACTACGACCACTTTTAGCTTCAGTTCCAGTCTCTAACCATTTTAAAATAATTTTTTAATTTTTGGTCTAGCACGACACTCGGAAAAAGTGCCGTGCTGATCATTTTTAGCGAATTTTTCGATATATATATATCCACAGTTCTACATGAGTTCTAACAGCTACAACCACTTCTAGCCTGAGTTCTAGTGTCTAACCATTTTTAAATAATGCTTTAATTTTTGATCTAGCAAGACACTCGGAAAAAAGTGTCGTACTGATAATTTCTAACGAATTTTTCGATATATATCGACAGTTCTACATGAGTTCTAACAACTACGACCACTTTTAGCCTGAGTTCCAGTGTCTAACCATTTTTATATAATTTTTTAATTTTTGGTCTAGCACGACACTCGGAAAAAGTGCCGTGCTGATTATTTTTAGCGAATTTTTCGATATATATCGACAGTTCTACATGAGTTCTAACAGCTACGACCACTTTTAGTCTGAGTTCTAGTGTCTAACCATTTTTAAATAATCCTTTAATTTTGGTCTAGCACGACACTCGGAAAAAAGTGTCGTGCTGATAATTTCTAACGAATTTTTCGATGTATATCGACAGTTCTACATGAGTTCTAACAACTACGACCACTTTTAGCCTGAGTTCCAGTAGCTAACCATTTTTAAATAATCCTTTAATTTTGGTCTAGCACGACACTCGAGTTCCACATGAGTTCTAACAACTACGATAACTTTTAGCCTGAGTTCCAGTGTCTAAATATTTTTAAATAATTTTTTAATTTTTGATCTAGCACGACACTCGGAAAAAAGTGTCGTGTTGATAATTTCTAACGAATTTTTCGATATATATCGACAGTTCTACATGAGTTCTAACAACTACGACCACTTTTAGCCTGAGTTCCAGTGTCTAACCATTTTTATATAATATTTTAATTTTTGGTCTAGCACGACACTCGGAAAAAAGTGTCGTGCTGATAATTTCTAACGAATTTTTCGATGTATATCGACAGTTCTACATGAGTTCTAACAACTACGACCACTTTTAGCCTGAGTTCCAGTAGCTAACCATTTTTAAATAATCCTTTAATTTTGGTCTAGTACGACACTCGAGTTCCACATGAGTTCCAACAACTACGATAACTTTTAGCCTGAGTCCCAGTGTCTAAATATTTTTAAATAATTTTTTAATTTTTGGTCTAGCACGACACTCGGAAAAAAGTGCCGTGCTGATCATTTCTAGCAAATTTTTCGATATATATCGACAGTTCTACATGAGTTCTAACAACTACGATTACTTTCAGCCCGAGTTCCAGTGTCTAACCATTTTTAAATAATTATTAATTTTAGGTCTAGCACGACACTCGGAAAAAAAGTGTCGTGTTGATCATTCCTAGTGCATTTTTCGATATATATATCAACAGTTCTACATGAGTTTTAACAACTACGATCACTTTTAACCAGAGTTCCAGTGGCTAACCATTTTTAAACAATTTATTAATTTTTGGTATTATATATATATATATATATATATATATATATATATATATATTGTGGATTTAAAGGGTTAAATTTGGGGTAAACAATATTTTCAACCACCCTGTATAGAGAAAAGAACAATTTATTTACGCTCAAAATTTATTTAATTCATTTAGGAAGAACGGACAAGTATTGACGTATTTTTATAATTAATGATTGAAAGGTTAAAAGTACATAAAGAAAAACAATTTTAAAGCAAATAGACGCGCATAATTAATTTGAATTTGGTTAATCCAACATGTATAAGCATAGGAAAACCCACTAGGGTAAGAAAATCAATAATTCCAAGGCGAATATAGTTCATTGTACACAAATACGACGAAATATAAACTCTAAGAATTGTTGTGCTAAACGGTCGATAATTAACTAACACCTGCGTTTTTAAAAGGTTACATTCGAAGATATTCGAGCATGTGTTGATATAGGTTTCATAGAAATATCTTCAACCGTCAGTTTGGTGTATACAACAGGTTAACAAATTTCTTAGAGAGTAAGGGAGATGCACGATCAGTTATATACGACAGATAGAGACAGATAGTGATGTGTTGATATTGAAAACGCACGTACTATATACACGTGGAGTGGAGATGAGCTGTCAGCAATATCGATTTTCTATAACTCAAGTGGAGTTTTGAACGCGACAGCAGACATTCATCAGACAGAGATAAAGATAGTACAGGCGGGGTTTTATGACGACACAGAATATTATTATTGGTTAAGAACAGACAGTTTTCCAAACGTACGCACACGCGACTGGTGGGAGCGCTTTCGGATACATACGGCACGTAGACGGAGTAAATTTCAGGAATTTTCAAAACGGTTGTAACAAAATTTGTAGATTTTAGAATTGAAAATAAGCTTTTCACGTGAAGTGTGTCCGGGGGGTAGGATTTGAAACAATATAAATACTCTAGCTAAATTATTACGGTTCTGTTGTCTTCTCCTCGCTTTTATATTACTAACTTCGATAAAGTACTGAATGCTGACCAACATTATAGTAGAGTTTTTTTGTGAGAATTAAATGTAATAATGCAGTAAATATAGTGCTAGCACGTGTAACTTATTACTAGCGGCCTTCTATTTATTAACGAGAAATACGTGTAGTGTATATTAAAGTAATAGAGGTCTGGCTACTACTATACTAAGCTCGAAAATCAATAAATGGAAGCATAATATATGTGGGGTAAGTATCACAAACAACCAGGATTGTATGCTGATATGGAATGGTACTATGAAACGAGGTGCTTGGCTCGCAATTGGGGTTATCGTCTGTGAATCCGCTGAGTATCACAGCGTATGGTCACGAAACCAAGGTGTTCTAGAGATCGTCGTCAAAGGAATGGAAGCCTGAAGCATTCTCCAGGTAATTTATTTCAAATTTCTGTTGCCTGATAAACTTTTGTGAAATTTTGGTGCTGGGTGAGTGAATTTTGGGGTTTATTTATGGTTATTTAAAGTTATTGGAAAAGATACATGTACTGGACAATTTATTGGGGTTAAATATTGAAAAAGGGTGTATTTGAAACTTACAAAATTTTATTCTGGATATAAACTGAATTGTAAAGCGTAAACGGGTCTATCAATTTTGTATTAATTTATGCAAGGTAAAAGGCATATACTAAATAAACTGGGTTATTATGAGCTCACCATACTCCAGTGTACAGTCAATTTAGGGTAATATGTGGGGCCATTCTACTCATATTTGACTGAATTTGTTTGAAAAGAATTAGAAAATCAAGGACTTTAAAACATATCACATTTGAGTTTGTAATTAGTGTATCAAACTGTTGTTTATACATGTGAATAATTTGTCTGTATATAGCGGTAAATAAAAAATTGTAAGATTGTTGTATTATTTGGTGATTTTTTGAATAGTGTGCGAGTGTGAAGAAAGAATGGTTGTAAATTTAGGTATACGAGAAGAGGCGCAGCTGAGCTAGCCAGGGAAGCTGCAGAAGGTTTTTAAAGCAGAAATAAAATGGTAAGAAACTTTTTTTTGAAATTTTTGAATTTGTGAAAATTATTTGATGACACTGACGAAGCATAAAACCTTAATCCCGAAGCCAACGGCAATATATATATATATATATATATATATATATATATATATATATATAGCTGTGGGCCGTCATTAAATGCTGAGGATTTAATGTAGAACTGTCGAAATATATCGAAAAATTCGCCAGAAATGATCAGCACGACACTTTTCCGAGTGTCGTGCTATACCAAAAATTAAAAATTATTTAAAAATGGTTAGACACTAGAACCCAGGTTAAAATTTATTGTAATTGTTGGAACTCATGTAGAACTGTCGATATATATCGAAAAATTCGCTAGAAATGAACAGGACAACACTTTTTTCCGAGTGTCGTGCTATACCAAAAATGAAAAAGTTATTTAAAAATGGTTAGACACTAGAACTCAGGCTAAAATTTATCGTAATTGTTGGAACCAATGTAGAACTGTCGATATATATCGAAAAATTTGCTAGAAATGAACAAGACAACACTCTTTTCCGAGTGTTGTGCTAGACCAAAAATTAAAGGATTATTTAAAAATGGTTAGACACTGGAACTCAGGCTAAAAGTGGTCGTAGTTTTTAGAACTCATGTAGAACTGTCGGTATATATATCGAAAAATTCGCTAGAAATGAACAGGGCGACACTTTTTTCCGTGTGTCGTACTAGACCGAAAATTAGAAAATTATTTAAAAATGGTTAGGCACTGGAATTCTGGCTAAAAGTGATCGTAGTTGTTGGAACTCATGTAGAACTGTCGATATATATCGAAAAATGCGCTAGAAAGAATCAGCACGACACTTTTTTGTCAAGTGTCGTGCTGGAGTACAATATACGTCGTTTATGCAAATAACCTAATTGTTGCATTTGTTTTTAATTACATATAGAGATGGAACTCGATTAGAACTAACGGAAACTCTTGCTAAAAGTTGTGATATTTATTGGTTTCTTATACATTACAAGAGGAAGTGTCGTGCTATATTCGCGAAGTTAGCACGACAATTTTTCATTCGCTATTTTTTTGTATTAAAAATGCAGACCTCTTTTTATTTTCTATCAGGAACTCTACAACTATGAAAAGTGCTACTAGAACTATCATTGTTTTTTTAAAATTTAAAGAATGTCGTGCCAACTTCACAGGGGTGGCGTCGGTATGGTATTCTAAGACCTACTACTGCGATGTGGAATGCATCAGAAAACTACCATTTTACCTCCCAAGTACATAGCGTACTTAAATTATTATTTAAAATGATGGCATCCTTTGGGGTAAAAGATTGCGGAGTTAAAATAGTCACCCACTTCGAAGGATGTGATCAGAAACTATAAAGGAAAAACCGGAACATTTTGCGAGTCGGAGCGTGGAATGTCAGAAGTATGTAACAAATAGGTAAGCTAGAAATCTTGAAAATTGAAGTGGATAGATTAGCATTAGACATAGTAGAGATTAGTGAAGTTCGGTGATCAGAAGCGGGAAAATTTTGGAGTGTAGATTTTAGGGATCAGAGGAAAAAAATTTGGGTATGGATATAGTTATGCAAAAAAAGATAAGACGCGGTATAGAAAACTGCTTACAAAAGAACGAAGAGTACTCATGGTTAGAATAGAGTCTAAACCGGTAAACACAGTGATAATACAAGTATACATACCCGCCTCCAACTAGAGTGAGGAAAAAGTAGAAATGATCTACAAAGATATCGAATACATACTAAAATGCGTAAAAGGACGTGAAAATTTAATAATTAAGGGGAATTTTAATGCAGTGATACGTGAGGATAGGGAAGGAGCGGTAGTAGGTTTATTTGGATTAGGCACGAGAAACAACAGGGGAAATAGGGTGGTAGAATTCTGCGACAAAAACAATTTAATCATCATAAACACATTATTTCAATATCAAGCTAGAAGACAATGCATGTGTAAGATGCCAGGAGATATAGGAATATATCAAATAGATTATATTCTTGTTAGACAACGGTTTAGGAATCAAATAAAAGACTGTAAAAGCTACCCAGAAGCATATATAGACATTAACCACAACATCATAATTATGAAGGCCGCTCTTAAATTTAAAAAATTTGAGAAAAGGGAATGGAAAAAGGCACTTTGATTTTGAGAAACTAAAAGTTAAAGACATCCACGAAAGATTTGAAAAGAAGTTAAATGTATTGCTGAAAGACATCGGGAAAATTTCTGATACGAAGGAAGTAGAAACAGAATGGAATAACATTAAATTCATGTTAGACATATCGGCCAGGGACGATCTGGGATATACACAAAAAGAAAATAAAAAGCCATGGATTACAAAGGATATCCTGAATTTAATAGAAGAAAGACGAAACTACAAAAGCAGACCAAACTAGACGAAACAGGAAAACAGAGATACAAAGCCACAAAATGGGAAATTATTCGCAAATTCAGGAAGCTAAAGAACAATGGATTGTGAAAAGTGCAAAGAGGTACAAACTAAGATGAAAGTAGGAAGGACAAACAAAGCATACAAACTAATTAGAATGAACCTTAGAGCTATAAAACCCTATAGCAAAAACATAAAGAGCGTGGAAGTAGACATCATAATAGAAAATGTAGAGAAAGTGTATAAAGAATATATAAGGAATTTATATTCAGGACAGGAACTAGAAGCACTAGAACAGACTGAAAAGGATATTCTGTACTTAGAGATGAGTTTGAATTAGCATTAAAAGGTTTGAAAAATGGCAAGGCACCAATTATAGATAAGCCGCAAACAAAAACTTTAAAAGCCGCTGGACAACCAATAATAGAACGTCTCTTCCAACTTGTAAGCTATATGTTTGAGACAGGCGAGATACCGCAAGATTTCAAACGTAATATCACAGTCACTACACCAAAAAAGAAAAGCGCTGATAGATATGAAAATTTTCGAACAATAAGTTCGATAGCACACGCACATAGACGGATGGAAAAATGAGTTGAAGAAATAGTAGGAGAAGATCAATTTAGGTTTAGGCGAATCAGGGGAACACGAGAGGCTATTTTAGATATGAGGGTGATAACGGAGAAAACAATAGAAAACGGAGAAAGCGTGTATATAGGGTTTGTAAACCTGAAAAAGCATTCAATAGTGGAAAATGGAAAAATATGTTTGAAATGTTCAAAAGATTGGAATGAGTTTTAAAGATAGACCGATAGTCCATAGCTTATACAAAAAGCAAACAGCGGTAATAGAATTAGAGCAGGAACGTAGAGAAGTAATTATTAGGAAAGGGTGAAGCATTTATAAATTCTATGGTACTAACTTTTGAAATCGCTTCTACTCGTTACAGTTCTGTGGCATCTGATTTAATTATTTAGCTATATTATATTAGAAGAAGCAATTTCGTGATAGAAATAAACGTTATTATAATTTAATTCGCTTTGAATTTATATTAAGAATATATTCAATTGTAACAAATACTTTAGATTTGTTCCAAGAATTGAACGCCTCATCATAAGTTATAAACAAGTCACTTGTGTTGCCTACTTCTTAGACGGTCTATATCCATTTCTAAGAATTACTAAGTTAATATAACGCTTGTGGAAAGTGTCACGAGGTGACGCTTCAGACAGATAACCTGTTAGTTATATTGATAGTATCGAGGGCAACTCGGTCATTTTTGATCTTGTACAACGGTAAGAAAGCGTGTGAAGAGAAGATGTTGGCACTTTTATGTGCCAGCTGGTGCTTAAGAATCGCCATCTAAGTCGACGGAAAGTTCGCGGTCGTCTTGGGGACGGGGCGGAATGTTAAAATTTCCCCGGGCTCTATTAATACGGTCTGAATATTCAATGAAATAACAAGGTGGTTACCTAACCTTGGTATACATTAACGGTGAGATTATAATTTTTTGTAATTCTCAAGCTAAAAGATCCTTTTGACTTTGTAGCGCATCGTTTGATTATGAAAGAATTTTTGTAACAAGACGTAGTTGAGACCGCTCAGATGGTGTCGATTTGGTAGAAAGGTATGACGTCATGATGTCGTCTGTTATTTTCGGAAATCCCGTAGGCGAGATTTTGCTGGCAAGATGAAGCCCTAAGTTTGTGGTATTTAAAACCCTCAGTGGCATAGGAGTTGATTCCTGGTGAGTGTTTGAATTTTTTTGTGTCAGTTATGGTTGAAGCTTTATTATCACGATTATGAACTTTTGAAAATACCCGTACAGTTATTAAAGATACTAAATTTTATGAGAGTATTAATATTGCATTTAGGATTTAATATTAAAGGTCGTAGAAATAACAACGCTCTAGTAATCGTTTGCCAGGTTTTTTTTGTTAAATGTGGAAATTTAAAAAGAAAAGGAAACCTTGCTCTTTTGAATTAAATTAAACTATTTTGTGAAACACGTGATACATGCAGGTGGCCTTATAAAAAGTTAATAAAGTTCACTTTCACTTCAATAGGTCTATTTATAGTATGCTTGATAGATAGTAAATGAACTGTTATTCCAGTACCATATAAATCTGATAAATTTTGATTTTTATAATGCGAACTACGTGCACGTTTGAATTCAGTGTACCAGCGGTATACAGTGGTTGTGGATGGCGCTTCATCGCCAAAAGTTAATTTCAGTTGATTGATGCATTGTTTTTGTGTTAGACCACGTCGAATATCATAATAAATCATAGCTCGAAAATTTTCACAAGTTAATTCCATATTTTGGCTGAGATGAAATTTTAAACACTGCAAAAAACACAAATAGTGCTAGCACATCAAAACGTTCTGAGTACCTATAACCTCAAAAATGTCAAACTTTACGATGGCAATTTCAGATTTCCCCTGTCAATACCAGTGTTGCCAGTTATCAATACATAAATAGTCTCTCTCGTAACAGTAATTGTCTACGTTCTATTATTACTTAAACTACGTGTATGCGTAAAGTTCTTTATAACGCTAAGTTTGAAGTAAACAACTAACGCTACTGAAGTTTGAAAAATTTCATTCTGCCTTTAGTGAAATTTGAATTGTTAATAAATGCCTTAAACCGTAAAGATAAATTTTAGAGGATTTACATTTTGAGATTAACGAAATTAAGGAACTTTGTGAACTAATCAAATCTGAATAGGCTTTAATGTATTATAAACATAAATATTTTTGCAGATTAAATTTTTGGTCACTTTAAGATTTGTTATACTTTGATAGGATATGAAATGAAAAAGATGAGAAAATAAACTTATCTGTACATATTACCGTTTAATAACTATCTATAGAAAAGATGTCTGATTAATTTAATTTATTTTGCGAATATCAAAGTTGCATAATTGTTTCTTGTCTACATACATGAAAAATATTTAATTTTTATAATAGAATTATTTTGAATATTACCACATCTTATTTTTTGACGAGTTAATCTTGTCCAAGGTGAACAACATTCAGATTAGAAGTTTATCTTTGATAACTGAAGTAAGTCGGTCATACATATAGGAGTTTGGATAAATAACTAAAGTGGTAAATTTTTGGACACAAAGATTATTTTCAGGAATCAGTGTTGCTGAGAAGTAGGGTGTTGGCAGGCATTCTGGTTCCTCATTTGCTCCCGAAACCCTCATTTGCTCCCTCATTTGCTCCTCATTTGCTCCCGAAACCCTCATTTGCTCTCGATTCCCTCATTTGCTCCCTCATTCACATGTAATTTGCCATAAGGAGGAAATGAGGAGTGACTCTCTCCTTCCTCATTTGCTCCCTCATTTACATGTAAATTGTCATAAGGAGGAAATGCGGAGATGAATCTCCGTTTTAATCGACTAGCCATTGCATCTTTCGAGATAACCCTATCTTGCATTTTCATCTTAGCATCCTCATTTGCTCCCACATATGAAGCAAATAGTTTTCTTCGGCTATCCATATTTTCATCTTTCGAGATAACCCTATCTTGTTTGGTATCAATTAATATTACATTTTCCTCAGCTACCCAAATTTCTAGGAATTTTTTAGATTGCATCATCCCCGAGAGAGCTACCCCAATTTTAAGATTTTACCGGTAGCGATTTCTAACCGTCCTTATTAAATTTTTTAGACATACGACACATTAAACTAACCTAGAATTTTATGCAGAATTCGAATCCTCAAACAGATTTGCAATAGGATCACCCTCTACAAAGTTATACCCCTTTAAAGCCCTAAACCTCTAAATTTTGCTCTTTGCTCCCACATCTGAACCAAATAGCTTTCTTCGAGTAGCCATTGCATCTTTCGAGATAACCCTATCTTGTTTGGTATCAATTAATATTAGATTTTTCTCAGCTACCCAAATCTCTTTAAATTTTTTAGATTGCATCATCCCCCAGAAAGCTATCCTCATTTTAAGATTTTTTTGCTGATAGCGATTTCTGACCGTCCTTATAAATTTTTTAACCATAAAATACATCTTGTTAGTCTAGAATTTTATGCAGAATTTGAATCTGCAAACAGATTTAAAATCAGACCTTACAAAGCCTTACAAAGTTACACTTTTAAGGACTTCGAGCCTCTAAATTATGACATGTTTTAACCAACTACTTAGAGGTATTAACACAAAGAAATTAAGCACACAAAATTTTAATAATTTATTTTATCCGATTTACAGTTTAATAAACTAATTGAATACAATTTTTACAAAGTATAACATTATTTTCTTTGTGTTGTCGAATCCATGCAGTAAGTACACAATTTCTTCCAATCGAAGTATGAGAATGTTATCGTAGAATCTGCACACATACCACTACAGCAAATAACTTGGATGGCAGATTGAAGACCGCCATATAAATCAAAACCAACTTCTATTATATGGTGGTGAGAATTTGGTGGAAATTCGCCTAACCTATAGGTTGTCTTACCAACTAGTTGGTTGATATTTAATTGTGGTACTTGCACTCTACAATGTTCCAAAAGCTACACTCTATACGAAACTCAGATCAAACGAAAATCGTGTACAAAATTTGGAAATGTATACTACACATTTGTCAATTAAAAGGAGGAAAAAATGACTTTTGTGTGTGTATTAGTTTTAATGAATAAAAATATATTTCTATGTGCAATGTACTTGTTAAGTATTTGAATTGAAATATAAATATGGTTTCAAACGTTTTGGTTATATATATATATATATATATATATATATATATATATATAATGGTATTGTTAGGATACAATAAAAATACAATACTTCCGTTACTCGGAAGCAGTAGCAGAATCTTGGTTTATGTAATATCATCGAAATTGAACAAAAAATTTTAAACTAAAAGGTATGTTTCAAACACGCAGTTGTACTCATTTCTATTAAAATTAAATGTAGCGCTCTTTGTTATAATTCTTTTCATAAGAACTTAGATACCCATTTCAGTTGCGTGGACATTTGAAAAATTAAACAATACCCATGTATACTTTATATTTTATAACATAAACAAGCTAATATATACAAAAATAATTTCTAAATTCACATCATTCATTTCTTATGATAATAGTTGAGGTGGTTAAATTGTTATTTTAAAACTTACAATTTAGTATATATTCCATTTGAATATCTACCAACAGTTTTATAAACCCCATCTCCTCGATTATTTCTATAAAATCATCCAGATCCTCAGGCATTGCTAACACAGCAGTACAGTGCTGTATTGCTTTCTCGTATGACTGACACATAAGACATTTTTCTCCTTCTATCGAAAAGCGTTGCCCACATTCTGCTTTTTTACTCGTAGAGCATTGCGAAATCTTTGAATAACTTCCCCAAAGTCTTTATACATATTTGTTATATCGTCTCTTTAAACTGTACAATCAACAAATAATAACTGCTACGCGAACAGCCCTTTTATATGAGCTACTCCTCTTTGGGTATGTACCGATTGTACCCGATTTGGGATGGACACGAACCGAACCAGACATTTTATTTTCGAACCGAACCTTGAACCGGACCGGCAAATTTTTCGAACCGAACCGAACCTAGCTCAAGGTACGGTCGGGTTCAGTTCGAAGGGTTTGATTTTGAAATAAAAATTTAGTTTAAAAATTCCATTTTCACTAAAAACATGTCAATCTTAATTTCCCCAAATGCACATTTTAAAAATCTCTAGTCGCAAGCATGTAAGAAATAGAACGATTTTCTAATGTACATGGTCATCGAGTTTTAAGCCAATAGGTAAAAATGTAATAGGTATTAGTGTTACACATTTAATAAATTTTGTCATCGAGGCACGTTTGTAGAGAAAAAAAATTCTACATTAGTTCGATTTGTGTAATGCTCCTTATTTCAAATTGTTGTTTGTTTATAACTAGTATTAGATATTAAAGAAACTCGAAATGATTTTGAAAATTTGGTTTTAAAAACAAGCTTATTTTATTTAATGAACAGAAGTAGTGTTGACAACCATCTTAAACATATACAAGCCGACGTCACGGTCTAGAGACTACAGAAGTTTTCAGAATAAACGAAACAATTTAATTGTTAATTAAGTATATATTACTAATCCATCATTTTGAATTTTTTACTTTTGTATGAAAACCAGCTTTCTATTAATATTAAAAAATGTAACTTGTAGCAAAAACTAATCTCCTTTTTTCTTTGTACATAATCGCTCAACAAATGGTGTTATAAAACGCACGGTACCATAATATTTACTGTTTATTTAGTGTGGCCATTACCACCAACGTCTTTAGAAGTAGCCGATACTCCAGAAGAATGACCCCGAAATTTCTCTCAAAACCAAGGGTCGAAGTTTATGACTTATGGCGGCATAAACGTTTTAATCAATGCCGACATAAAATAACACAGTATAATGCAAATAATAAGCAGACAATGCCCGTGCCATAAATACTGTTATATTTTATTATGAAAAACGTAAGCGCTGTTTGAGGTAGATTTACGATTCTTTCCGAGAACCATCTGATATTGTCTTTTAAACGAAATAATAATAATGATAACCTGGCAAACAGCTTTTTGTTTGTACTGTATAAGAAATCAGCAACACTTTATTGTCTTGATACTTTTTTTATACTAACTAAAACTAAAATAAAAGTAATCGCAAAGATCGTGTGATATCGTTCTTTTACGGTAAAATGACATTAGTAAAAATCATCAATTATTAACACATTCTAAATTTTAGAGGTGACTTTCACTATTAACCTAATTGTAATTACGCTTTGTTAAAGATAGTACGTATTGAAAAATCAAACATGGACAAATAGTATTAATATGATTTATGCTACTAAAACTAAAGCAATTAATATTGGGTTTATTTGAAAGTAGCAACTACTAAATATAAAAACTACATTAAACATTTAAATTCTTGTAGTTCAACGCAGTAGTTGTTTAAAATATCAAAATGTCGAACCGGTTCGAGGTTTGGTTTGTTTTTTTCGAACCGAACCGAACCGGAATATATTTTTCCGAACCGAACCTCGAACCGAACCGGACTAAAACGTTTTCGAACTGAACCGAACCTAGGGCAAGGTTCGGTTCGGTTCGGTTCAAATCCATCACTATACCGAATTTGTGTGCACGCACGAAACAACCGGTTGGCTAAACAGAAACTGAATTATATTGTATCGCACGGTGTTTTTATACCTGGTTGCTATAATTAGGTAGTTTACTTTTAAATTAGGACAAACCCAACGTCGTTTTGACCTCGAGTTATATTTCAAACCAGTCTATTCACATCGGTAAAAATTAATTAGCTTCTTGCTTACGCACTACAACTATAATTATCGGATGTATCACTTTAACTTTCACTTACTCTAATTGTTTACAGACCAGTCTATGTACAAGGTCCTTAAAACTATCTACATTAATATTCTTAACTATACTAAAAAGTTTACTTTTGCGTAGCTGCTTTATGCTCCCTATAGAATGCAAACCGAAGGTTTCCGAAGACAGCCGAACGATATTAAGGATTCAGCGGGGAACTAAATGACATCATCTTTTGTCAATCCTTGCTGCTCGTCCAGTACATTTAGCACCAATGCATGCGCTCGGTTCGTTTCGACCATGCTGCGAATGCAGTTAGTGGAACTACTGAAAACGTTTTCCATGTTATACGGGCATCGCATGTATATTAAAAATCCAAAAGGGTGGTAGCATACACACACACACACACACACACACAAATTGGTTGCAAGTCGTGCGGTAGAAGATGCAGTGCTACTATATACAAAAACTTAATAAAACACTTTAAACCTTTACTAAGGGAATACCAACTTGTTGTGTACAGAATACTTACTAATAAAGCAATTTAATTTTAAATAACTTCTACGTCATATTGGGAGCAAATGAGGGTTTCGGGAGCAAATGAGGGCTCAGAATGCCTGCCAACACCCTACTCTGAGACTAGTGTTTGATACTAGTGCTTTATGATTTTCAGTTTTATTATACCGTTATATATTGGCTACTAAAATTGGTCTTCGTTATAACTAATCAAAATGTTTCCTTTCAAGTACACTTTTGTTGAGACACAGTTTCACGTGCTTTGGTGATCACTTTTCAGTCTGGAAATTTTTAGGGTTAGTGGTTTCTGCGTTTCTCACAGTGCTCTTACTAGTGAGTTTATTAGAGTCAGTAAACGCTGTGGCGCCCTTTTTTGTTGGTTTGTCGTACGAGGTAAAGCAGAATTGGCCTACACCCACTCTCGTGATCTCCCTTGAATTAATAATCAGAGTTAGTCGTTTTATCTTGGTTGGGGTTCCTTTTTCTACAGTCATTTACCATCCAAGTAATACTATGGGCTTATTTCAACATAAGGAAACCTTTTTTGCGTACACTGGCCCAACAACCTGAGACTGAGAAAATTTTTTATAACAATGGAATACGAATATTTTAATCCTATTCTAGATAAGATAATATACGAAATTAGTAAACGACATTCAGCATACTCCAGCATCTGTCATAGTTTTGGATTTTTGTTTAATCTTTTGAAAGTGGAAACAGATTTTATAAAAATGCAGCCGATGAATTGGTGAAAATATACGCCAGTGATCTCAATACAAATCTTGGCGAAGAATGCATTCATTTTAAAGCAGTTCTGAAACTATTTACTTTGGAAAAACAAATTGAATTGGCAGCAATGGTGCTTTTTAAAGAGGGTATTATGGAAAAGTTCTTAATATTAACATTTCCAAATATGTTCACAGCCTTAAAACTATTTCATACAGTACCTACAGCTCCGCCAAGCCAACATTAGCGCTGGAGAGATGTGACCTGGTGGCACTGCTGGTAGTAGTGTATACTCAGTGTAAGAGTTTTTCTATGACATTCAAATTATTTTTAGGTATTATGAATACTTTACTAAATTGATGTAATATCACAACAAATGGTACTTCAGTCAATATATTTAATAAATCAACTTGTATTAAGACCAAAGCATAGAACAGTGTTTATTGAACATTTCTTCATGTATTTAAACATAGATGTACATTGCATAAATTTAAATACATAATTATCCACAAAATAACATTATAACACATTTTTGAACACGAATTCTGGTGCTAGATACCTTCGCTGTCGTCAGTTTCATCTTCGTAGTCTTCTGATGATCCTGTGTTTACAGTAAAGTTCAAACTTTGAACAGTATCATCTACACCATCCCTACACCAAGCTTTTTTTGTCAAACAATCAACATGATTACCCTATTTTACCCACTTTAATTCACTAATTTCAGAAAATGCTTTTTGCACTAGATTTATAATTTTATCACTTCTTTCACCCACATTATTCATTGCAACCATACGTTTCAGCTATAGTCAAAACCAGTTAAGCTGACCGATGACGCATCTTGTTAAAGCATATGCATCAATGCAATCAGAACGTATTTCTAGCATTCGGATTAGTTCAGTTGTTTATACAAAATGGCGCATAAAGTTTATATTGTGACAAATCAGCTGAGATGTCCTAAGGCTTTTATAAATGATCTTTTAATTTTTACGAATTATAAGAAATGTTTGTTGAATATGCAATTGGCAATGGCGTTAACATAAGTATAAAATACATTTTTCTTTTATAAAAATAAAACCAAAAATTTTTAGGTAAATTGGAAGTTTGGAACGGAAATAGTCCAACATTTTATTTAGATAAATTGTGTTTAAATGAAAATATTAATAATATAATATGGAAATTCAGGAATGTAGATAAAATCTTGGTATAGAAATGTACAACAGAACTGGATATTTTGGTTCGGAGCATGGTGTCGCAAATATTGTTGGTTTTTGAAAACAAAGTGAATTTTCAAGATATTATATTGACATTAAGTATAAAGACGCTTGTGTTCTAACTGATTCGATAATATCTGAAGACTAATGATTACTGTTGGAATTGAGACTTATTCACACGATTATCAGGGAAATTGTAGTTTCGGGATTTTATATTATTCCTGTTTTAAATGGTTAACAGACATGGTTGTACATATAAAAGTGTATTTGTAAATATTTAATTTGTATATAATCAAATTTAGTATTAAACAAACAAAACGGTATTGTATTATTTTATTGTACTATTGCTCTACTACATTAAGGTAGGTAAAAGTCTTCTTAAGCTAGTTAATTTAAAATCATATATGCCGGCACTAGCAAGTTCTTTTGAGTGTTTTACAGTTACATGCAATCCTAAAAATATAAAAATCAGTCACTATTTACGATTAATTTTGTATTACTTTTCGAGTGCATCTCATAAATTTTACGTTTAATTGCATCTGTATTTACCTTTTACAATGTGTAAGAAATCCTTTTAGTTTTGAAAAACTTATATATTTGCAATTTGAGCTAAATGTAAAAACGTAAATACAACAAAAAAGCAAAAACTACGTAAAAAGACAACAAAAAGTGACAGGAAACTAAAATTATTTATATGTTATAATAATACATAAATATTAGTTATAACAGACATACGTTTTGATGCTGCCATACTAATCTTTAAAAGACGTACTTCTTTCCTATTCATCCTTTTTAGCGCAGAGTAGTTACATATACTGACAAAGACAATATAGTTTATATTATCATTTCTAATAATGTACCGCGGTAAGTCATAGGTCAGCTTAAATGGTTTCGACTATAACTCCATATGCATTCTATAGGATTGCAGTCACAATGATACGCAGGTACTACCACAGTATGTCCATATGTGTTTTAAGTAATTCATAAAAAATTGTTTAATATATGGAAAGTTCTTAAATTAATACTAATAATTTAGCTGTGCACGTTCTATTTGTTGCCGAAACTCCTTGATTTACCAGCCAATCCCGAAGAATTTCTTTTCGCACTGCTCGTGTAGGTGGTTTATTAATTTGGACAGTATGATATGGTGCGTTGCGTTGCCCATAACAATAATGCCATTGGAAGGTAAATTTGGAATTAACTATTTTCCATCCATTGCATAAAGTTGTTGTGCTTCATGTCATCATGCTGATCTCCAGTTTATTTTTTAATTTGAATATTAAGAGGCCATTATTGACAAAGCCATAACGTCCATCTACATGCACAATTATGCAACGTTGGCCAGTTCAAATAGTCTTGTATACACTAGGCTCGTTTTCAGATTGCCAGCATTTCAATACACCGTACGATGGAGGAATATATGTTTCATTCTTTTTTACGAGCAACGTTTTTTCGTAAGACACGTAGAACGCGTGAACGCCATGCTTCAGTGTCTTTTCGTTCCATCAGCAACTTACGTTTATCATGATATTTTTTAAAACTAAATCCAGTCTTTATCAAATGCTTGCTTATTGTTTCCTAACTACCAGAATAATTGATTTTGTGTTTCATTCCCTTGACCAAAATATCCAATGTTTATCAACCGTATAAGTTTCATGAACAGTACGTCTCAACACCCCAAGTCAAAATCGTCAAGGGTAATTTTATTAGAACCACCACTATGTTGCCTTTTCGATGGAGATTTTAATGCTCGATTCTTCGATGTCGAAGCTTCCTTTCTTATATATTTTATAAATGCACTCGATTTCCAAGTTGCAACGGCAGCAAGTTCAGTTGCCTTTTGTAAAGTTTATAATCACACAGTTGCATCTTTCTTTTATCGAAAAATTCTATAACATATTTAATTAACACTCTTTCTATGTGTCATTACTGGGCTACAGATATAAACTTTTGTTAGTTAACTAAATACAAGAATCTGTTAGAAATCATAAATTCCAGAAATGTGAGGTTATGTAAAACTTTAACTTTGCAATATATACTGTTTCTATACAAACCTAAAAGAGAGGGATGGAATTTAGGTAAGCTTAATAATAGTGAGGTAAAGAGAAATGTAAACAAGTATTAGATAATAAGATCAAAGAGATAACTATAGGAGAAAACGTTGAAAATAGATGGAAAGAAATAAAAAGGTCTGTACATGATACAGCAACACAGACTATAGGTAAGAAAAAAGTAGAAGCGAGAAAACCCCAGGGTAACAAAGGAGATATCAGATTTAATAGAGAATAGAAGAAAGCTTAAACCTTTCAGAGAAGTGGATAGTGAAAGTAAGCAAAAATATAATAGTTAGAAATAAGATAGTACATGAGTGTAGAAAAGCTAGAAATAAATGGATGGAACAGAATTGTAAGGGAATACAAGATGATTTGAGAGTAGGTAAGACAGACAGGGCTTACAGGGCAGTCAAAAAGTTTTTCGGGGAAGATAGGAAAAAATATAATGGTATTAAAGATGAGGATAATGAGCTTCTAATAAATAAAGTTGAGGTAGCAGATAAATGGAAAAGATATTTAGAAGATTTATATAAGGGAGACGATATGGATGAGTTAGAGAACGACCAAGAAGAGAATGTAGAAATAGGGTTCTCAATATTAAGAGAGGAATTTGATAGAACTGTTAGGGATCTTAAACTAAATAAAGCGCCGGTGATAGACGATTTACCTGCAGAATTAATAAAATATGCAAGCCAGAAAACTTGAGACAGATTATATCAAGTAAAGTAATATATGACACAGGTGAGGTCCCAATAGATTTCAAAAAAATATTATCATCCCAATCACAAAAAAATCAGGAGCTGATAGGTGTGAGAATTTTAGAACTGTTAGTTTAACTTCCCACGCCTCCAAAATACTAACAATAATTGAAATGTTAATTTTTATTGTCTAATTGATTAGTTACAAGGCTAGCCTCACGCATGGGCACCAGTGAAACGTAATTTATTGATACGCCTCACGTTGCCGGCACCTATGGGATGTTAATTAGGGTTAAGCCCTTCTTTACAATATTCGCGGTCTAGTCTGGGAATTACCCCAAGGGTGAGCAATGAGTTTGGGCGTGGGTATATGGTGGGCTCGACTACAAACGGGAACAAAAAAAATAAATGGACGCCACTGCATCTATATAGGCAACAAGCAAAACTAAAGTATCCTACAGGAAGACGCAGAAACCTATAGGATATTATGATTATCAAAAAAACTTACAAACCTCAATATACAATACCTCTGGAAACCTCTGCTCTAGCTTCCGCGATGTCAAACCTGCAAGAAGATGTCACACAGAAAAATAAAATATAAGACACCGTTTGTGCCTTACAACAACAAAATATTTCGATCTTTATAGATCGATTAGCCTGGATTCAAAACCTTAATAACACCTTACCTATGAGAAAATACTCTACTGGAAATTACTTATTCCTTACTATTAACTGATGCTGTATCAACTTTTTCCACAATCAAAATTTTGCTGATCTAATTTGATCAATGTTAAGTTCAATAAGTGAAATAAAAGACAAAGGTATCGATTCAAAATTTAATCTAAATATGATTCTCTTTTGTTGCAAAAATTACTTGTAAATAAATTTCATTAATCAATATATAAACTTTAAAACTTTCTTAGAGTGTTCCTCTATAATCAAAATAATCAACCTTAAATAAGTTACAGAAGTTTCTGAATATACTTCTCTACATAGAGAGGTATTAGCATTTATAAGTTAGTTAATACAGTTTAGTTTTGTAAACATCCATAAACAGATCTGTTCTGGCTTACAAGATTTTTATCTAAGGAACTTGTTACATAAACAGTTCATATGGTTTAAGCATGAAAATAATAAACTCAGATTAACATATGTCAAAAACAGCTTAGTTCTTCTACTAATTACAACAAATTGCTAGAAAACACCTTTCATCCAAAGGTGGACTTTATACATATTTTTTATCACTTGACATGTGCTTCATAAAAGCACTTTGAATAACAACTTTTAAAGCATCTAAAGATTAAAAAAAATTTCTCTTATAAAGCAATCTAGTTCTAAATGAAAATATTTGACTTATTAAATTTTAGGTTATACTTCCAAACTAAATTTTTACGTGGTATTTAAGCATAAACACATTTAGCAAACAAACTTGAAATTTACGTTACTTAACGAAGATTTACCATGATTTTGTAAATAGTAAATTAAAGCTTTAACCTTAACTAGCACACGAAATTGATTTTCAGCAAAAAGGTTTATAAGTACCTGGTACATTTAATTGTTACAGCTGCGATGTTGACGAATTTAATAGATGAGCTCGGACACTTTACTTTCCATCTGTTTGAAATTCCGAAAGATACCAAAACATGCCTGCATTAACCATAATTCCTCGGACGTTTTAAAACAATTAATCTGATAATACTCGACCACAATCTAAGTCCATCGTTTAGCGTGTTCCTCAAATTTTTGCTAAAGGGATTGAATCAAGTATTAGTATTAAACACGGCTAATTAATTACACGGTCCTTACCACCAATGGATTTCTCACCACGTGTTGTAGCTGTTGCTTGAGTTGACTGGGCGGCTTACACGAGAGCTCCTTCGTCAAGCCTCCACGCGACAACTAAGCAGCCCTACCCTTCTTCTAGAGCTATCCTCAGCTCCCACTTACAAGCGAAATTCACCATGTTTGGCAGTGAAGTCTACGTACCCGCGGTTGCTTGCAAGATGGCCGTATTCTTTATTTGTCAATGCTCATAGCCTTCGCGTCATTTTCGCGCAGGCGTTATGTTTAACAAATACTCTAGTGGACGCCAGAACGCCTGTAATTTATGTAACACAAGTTACGCTCAAGGTATCCTTGATATTGAAAGTATAGAAGTCTCTGTTAAATACTCCTTATAGGTAAAAATAACATAAACGGAAAAAGTTGTTCTTCTTTATAGTACATTAAATTAATTAATGATTACACGCTAAATGACGAATTCGCAAAATAATAACAGTTAGAACTGTTTTTTTATAGATATGAAATGTAACAAAAATTTTGTTACATAATAATTAAAAATGGAGTAGAAGCTTTGATTGAGAATTATTTAGGCGAAGACCAATATGGTTTTCGTAAAGACAGAGGGACTAGAGAACCGAAACTAATGATTAGGGTAATTATCGAAAAAAGGTTACAAATAGACTCATTTTGCGTTTGTAGATATAGAAAAAGCATTTGATAGGGTTAATTGAGATGTTATGTTCAGGGTTTTGCGAAAAATAGGAATTTCTCATAGGGGTAGAAAAATTATTTACAGTCTATATAAAAATCAAAGCGTAGTAAGATTTAATGAAATAGAAAAGAAAGCTAAAATTAGAAATGGTGATAGACAGGGCTATATACTATCTCCCTTGATTGTTAATGTTTATATTGAGGAAGCTTTAAACTTAGCTAGAAAGAGAAAAGGGATATGTATTAGTGTACAGGGACAGAAAATAGACTTATTATGTTTTGGCAGATGATACTGCCATTATAGCAGAGTCTAGAAACGAGTTAGGAGAGTTTTTAAATATTGTAGATGAGATATTACAGAGTAACTATAGTATGAGAATTAACTCATGAAAGACAAAGATAATGACAGCCTAGTTCTAAACCAAAATTAAAAATAGGTAATACCGAATTAGAGGAGGTAGATGAATTTTGCTATTTAAGTAGTATAATTACAAAGGACGGACGCAGCAGAAGGGATATAGTAGCTAGAATAGCGCAGGCTAGAAAAATATTTTTAAAAAAGAAAGACTTACTAATAGCTATAGTATTAGTTTAGATAATAGAAAAAAATTTTTAAAGTCGTACGTATGGAGCGGTCTATTATACGGTAGTGAGATTTGGACAATTGAAGAAGTAGATAAGAAAAAGATAGAAGCTTTTGAAACTTGGTATTATAGGAGAATGGTAAAGATTAGTTGGACAGATAGAGTAACAAATGAGGAAATTTATAGAAGGATAGGTGTGGAACCCTGTATGTGGAAACAATTAAAGGTCAGGAGAGATAGAATGATAGGGCGCCAGTTAAGACATGAGGAACTATTTAATAAGGTCTTGGATTATAGACTACCAAATAAAAATAGACCTAGACAACGCTATACTAGTCAAATTATTAGAGATTTAGGTTGTGAAGGGTATGTAGACCTTTTTAGACTATCTCCGAATAGAAAAGAATTTAGAGCTGTGTCAAACCGACCTTAAGTAAGTTCGAAAATAAAACAAAAAAATGAATAAAAATCATTTATCTAAATGTCACCATGACATAACTCGCAATTAGTTAGCGGTCTGGCATGTGGGCAGCAATTCGTTGCTTAAGCCTTACCATAACGTTTAACATTTAATACTTTTCCTTTTTTGGAGGGGTAATATTTCATTTCCTTAAAAGTAAATGGGAATCATGAAAACATGTTGGAGTTCTTTAACAACCATCAAGTTGCTAATATCTATGTAGAGCCAGGTAAATAGGAAAAAGATAGAAGAGTAGGGGAAGACCTAGACCAAGCTATATTAGTCGAATTATTAGAAATTTAGGTTGTGAAGGGTATGTAGAACTTTTTAGATTAGTACAGAATGGAAAAGAAGTTAGAGCTGCGTCAAACCGATCTTGAGTAAGGTCGAAAACAAAATGATGATGACTCAAAGGTATACTTAATTCTCATGGAACATATTATAACAAAGACGGCGAAAAGTCTAGAATCGAATAGGACAAACCCATTAATCAACAACGAATTCATTGACATCTATAAGAATGAACTCAAAGAAGCAATATAAAGCAAATAAAAGAGATGAATGGGGAATCACTTTGTGATTTTTAGAAGCTCCTGGAAGCTGCCTTGATTACATATATAAACCGTATAACTCATCAAAGAATTGAATTTCAGTCAAAGTATGAATCCACAAGTAAGGCCGAAGACTATTTTTAATTTCGGTAAATTCAATTAATCGCCTCGTAGGAATATTCGAGTTTCACTTCCAAATAATTTACAAAACTGGCCTCGTATTACTAATTATAGCTAGATCATTAGACGACGGTGATAAGCGTATAAGTGGTTTGCGTTTAACAAAGATTTTAAACACTAATTAACTGCGCTTGCAAATGAGATACAACTTTCGCTCGGTGATTCATTTGGAAACTAAACAAGTCATATATTCCAAAAATATGACGTAGAGGTTATTTAATTATTTTATTCGTAGCCTGTAGACAATAGCATGATATAAAACGTTTGAACTTGAAACGTTTCCTAAGCAGCTGTTTGATTTCATGAGGCATACTTTTATATAGAGTAATTATTTGAGAAATTTTATAAAGAAACACTAATTTAAATAGCGGGAAATCAAGCTTGTTCAGAAATTTAAAGGCGTTTTTAAAAATGAATGCAGGAAAAATTACTTGGAGGGTTTTGAATGTAACAAACTGTTTATTAAGTTTTGTCAAAGGTTTTAATTGATTTACAAAACCTAAATTGATTTTTAAGGTATTGAGAGAAATCTATGTATATTTGGTTGTCTAAAGCACCTATAAGAGTAGATCTTATTTTGATAAAGTACTAGAATTATAATCCGCGCAATACTGGGTAGTCGGGAAATTCCGGATTAAAGTGTATATCTCGGGTAACCGAAAACAATTTAAAGGTACGAGGATTTATCAGGGTGTAACTTTGTAAGGGATAAACCGATTTTAAAAATTCAAACAGGGTTAGATTGTCCGAGGAACTAGGATTCAGGTCCAATTAACAGATTACCCAGTGTAAAAGTGAATAGAATGGCGCTTGTGACATAGTGTGCGTGTATGTTGGGTTACAAACATTTAGGTACTCAGAGGTGCTATCCGTGCATTGTAAAGGTACGAGGCTTTAACAGGGTGTAACTTTGTAACGGATTGGTTCTATTTGAAATATATTTACAGATTTGGGCTCCCTACAAAAATCTAATATTAGTTGATACCGAACAGAATATATTTATCTTAAAAGAAACAAAAATTATCTTTTATATGTTCGCTAGAGGGTATGTGTGTAAAACGGTAAGGGGTGGTCGAATTTTAAATCTATTTACAGATTCGGATTTTGCATAAAATTCTAGACTACTTTGATGTGTCGCATGGCTAAAAAATTTATAAGGACGCTCAGTAAAAAAATCTTAAAATTGGGTTACTGCCTTAGGAAGTGATGCTATCTAAAACATTCCTAGAAATTCAGGTAGTTGAGAAAAGTCTAATATTAATTGACACCAAACAAGATATATTTATCTCGAAAGATGAGCTAAACAAGATAGAAAGTATGATAAAACATTTAGGTTGCGGTGGCGGTGGTGGTAATGATAGATGTCACCTAAGGAAAAATGATAACATCGTTAATGAGTTTTCCCATTAATATGCGATTAGTGTTAATAAGTTTTCCAATTAAAAAACGATTAGCGTTAATGAGTTTTCCCATTAAAAAACGATTAGTGTTAATGAGTTTTTAATGAGAAAACCCATTAATAACGATTAGCGGCGGCGGCGGCGTAAGCGCTGTGCTCGTATCCCCCAATCCTACTACTTGTAGTTTTTGATCCTTATATTCAAGAAACATATATAAGTATATTAAACATAGGGATAGAGCGGCAAAAATAATTTGCCCAAAGCGGCATGGTACCCTAAAAAGTCCCTGAGTATGAAACGAACACATTAACGTATGCTATGTTGAATGGTGGATTTTTAAAATCTTACTTTGAAAAGTCGGCCTATGAATGTTTTAAATTTGTATTGTATTGCTTCGGCATTTCGCCTCTACTTATGTCGTTTTTTAACTAGCTTTTAGGTTTTCATAATAGTTTATGCCTTACATGTGATTTTCCAATGCTCCACTCGAAGGTACTGCATTGGCCAGGAAGCGGATTTTTTTTACTTGGAAAATTTGGAATTTTGCCGAACCCTTGCTGTTCCAAGCAAGGTAGGGATCTTTAACGTGCGTAACAACACTCCCACACGGACCTCCATTTTACCTCTCATTCGAACGGTATTTTTGTGAAAAATGCTCGTCTAACATTTTTCAAGCGGGCCGTGTCGGGATTCGAACCCAAGACCTTGGGCGTAGTAGTTACACACATACCACTACGCCACGGAACCGCCTAATAGTTTATGCCAATGTGCTTAATAACAAAAATGAATTATTATAATAATGCATTTGAAGAAAATGCAATCTCCCCTTGAGCCACTTCTAAAGTGACAATTGACTTCTATTATTCAAATATTCGAGTTCCATATAACGTATGATTGCGTTGCATTAAACAAAAAAAAATCAATTATAACATTTCATAGTCATACGTAAATTCCCAACGCCAACAACAATATAAACTGATATATTGCATATTTTTGCTTTGTGGTTAGGGGTTAAGTATAATGATGGGGTTTATAAAAGAGATTAAGAATGTAATTCGTAACGCCCAAATTAGTATTTCAGCAGACAATACACAGAGTGAGATGTAATAATTATGCACACTTTTAATGGCGTAGCAGTTGTAATCGCAACATTCATTTGAATAAAGATGCTGCAATAATCTCAATTAAAAATGCCGCGTCGAAACAATGGCTGGCATTCAGGCGCCGCAGCTAGAGTTATCTTCGTGCTTGCTACTGTTAAGAGTAAATTGATAATTAATGTTGTGTTTATAATAGATGTAGGATTGAAGGATTATAAATGCACCTTTTCATGGTGAAAACGCTAATTGCAGCGGAAGAAGCGCTGGATCATATTAAAACGAGGAAAGAAGTGTGAGACGAGCGAACAATTTGTCTTGCTTGCTCCGGCAATGGAATAGAAATTTGTTTTGTTTTATCTTATCTGTATAGTTTTGACAGAGTTTTAAAGTTTAAGCGACCAACTCCAAGTCAGCCATCGGGAATGAAGGTGTAGAAAGTTTGTGGCGCAAAACTAGAAATTGGTTTTGTACACACCTGAGACACATTTTACTTGGATGCTGCGTTTAAGAAATAGTGAAAATCACAGTGACATATAAGGGATTATATGGAAACTAATAGGTTTTTCCTGAAACTCTTATGTTAAGGTTTTTTTAATGTAAACATAATCTAGTGTGGTGAGAAATTCGATATCCGGCTTATTCATCCTGTTAATTTGCTACGTACTTTACCGTAGCCTACAAAAAAAGCCCAAAAGTAAGTGATGACCGGGCTCAATCGGTAAGTGGGGGGTTCCACTGCGAAATAAAGGGAGACCTGAAATAAAAACCATACTCGCCCTCATTCATAACGCATAACAAAACATCAAAAAAACTTATAATTAAACAAAATGCATTACAGGAGCACAGTAGTACTCAAAAATGCAACTCAATGACCACAATGTACATCTAAAAGCAAAACCCAAAAGAAAGTATTTTTTTTTCTTTTTATAATGGCGAGCTGCAGTTTTTGGTCGCTCCCCCATCTTAAAAAAAACAGTACAACTCCAAAAGCTGCAGCTCCAAGTGATCATAGTAAGCCTAGAAACAAATACCTACAAATAAATAACCACAGTGGTCCCCGTAAATACAATATGAATAGTCCATATAACTTACTGATGTACAATCATTTTCACCACCAGGCCATTAATTAACAAAACTTCCGATCATAGTCATACTTGTCTTAAATAGAAAATCACCATCGTGAGATTAAAGGTCATTACGTGAAGTTCCCACGGTAAAGGATCAGTATATATAATAAACCCATATAGCAAATAACGGATCAACACTCACCCATGTGTCGCTGCTGATGGACTTTTTAACCCTCCTTAGGATCGGAGCGGAGTAGCGGGTCCTAGGACCACGTAGGTTGTGCCATAAGAAGGGGCGGCACTCGCCTCATCGTTTATAGCCAAGGTGACAGGAGGCTCCTATCCACCGGAAATTTGGAAGAACGGAAACACAAAAAAAATTATGACGGCAACGACAAGTAATTATTGTTGTCTCTAGGACAGAATTTAGTAACAAACAATTCGTTTTCAATGATAAACATTTAACGCAAAACGTTAGTGTTATTGAACAGGTGATTACAACTTGAAACACGGGTTTATCCAATAGTCCGATACCTCATTTCGTCGAGTATCTAGATCGTTGCAATCAGGAAGTACGTATATGCAATCAGAATAGTAAGCCCGCGCACAGCTACAATACGGTACCGACTATGAAATTTAATATTGGAAATTTTCATTTGGCAACGTAAATATATTGAAATGTAAATTATTAGGAAGTGTACTATTGTAAAGCGGTAAAAGATACAGGAAGATGTTCTAAAGATTTAAGCGGGTTCGTATTCAAGTGAATGATGCATTACCGGAAAAGGATGTATTTTTTTTGCTTAGCCGAAAATAAACGTATCACCCCTCCAGCAATAGATCGGGGTAGGAAAGCAAAAGTACAGGAGTGTACAGTACAAAAAAAATTAACCTGGAACATCAACGGAAGCGAGCTACGAGAAAAAAAGAAAAATAAAGAAAAGAGAAAAAAGGAAGATGGGTAACAAGCAATCAAAGAGGACTACGGTGGAACGGCCTCGGCACTGCGGAGTCGTAAAGTTATCAATCTCCAGAACAGGATTGGTTTCCCGCGAAGAAACAAAAAAAAAGAAAAAAGAAAAGCGAGAATGAAACCGAGCAGTAACAGCCAAAACAGGACCTAAGAGTCAAGCCTCAAGTATGCAAGGAAAGAACAAGGGAGAACGAGAGGAGGAGAGGAAGAGCGCTGGTAAAACAAACGAATTACTACAAATTACGGTAACCGGAGTCGTTCCCAACGAACAAACAAGGAGAGTATTATGCTGATAGGCCCGAAAAGTCGACAAAGTCGCAGTTTTCAAAGAAAAGGAGAAGAGCCTACGAAGCATACCACAGGAACGGATGGACGAAACACAAGCGGTATAGGAATCGACAACAAAGAAGACCAGCAAAAGGGTAGGGAAACGTGGATCCAAAGTAACAGGGAAGTAAACTAAAGCAAACAAAACGTATATTATAGCAGCACCAAAACTGCAAGAAGAAGACAAACCCCGTTTACAAAACAAAACTAAGAAACAATATAAAAAGGTAATCGAACAGAATCCCAGTGTAGTTATGTATAGTATGTGAGAATGTGTGGGTATATGAGTGTGTGTGGGTCTGTCTGTGTGTCTGTCTGTGTGTGTATGTGTGTGTGTGTGTGTGTGTGCGGGTGTATGTGTGTGTCTGTCTGTGTGCATAGGTGTGTGGGTGTGTGTGTGTGTGTGTATGTGTGTGACCGCTTTAATCGCCTCTTACAACAGGCAGGTCGTACCATGAGACTATTCTATACCCGGTCCCACACGGGGTTGGGGTACAAGGAGAAACGAAGAGAAAGAAAACCCAGCAAAATAGGGAAGTAAATAAAAGGATTCGTCAGTTTCAAAAATCAAGTCCTAAGGAGAGCAAAATCAACATAAGAGTCTGGAGCGCGAGGACTAGGTGTTGGACTTAAGTCGTTTGCGCCGCCAGCAAGAAAATAAAACTAGATCAAGGACACTAGAATTTTGCCGACATATATCTTCAGATTAGGAATCCGCATAGCCTAATTTCTGTCACTTTTGAGCAGTTTTCTGCAAGGCGGGAACAGCAGGGGTATAGCAGTTGTAGCACGCGGTTTAGGAAGTGGCGAGGTTGGAGGTCGTAGTGGTTGTCGTAGTTTATGGAACTCAGAACGCGTTATGGAAGAAAGTGGTTTGTTTTTAGAATTGGTTGTCAGAATACCAACGGTAGAAAGAGAAAAAGTATTGGCTGTACAAGAATCAACCTTGCGAAAAGAAACGCAAGCATAGCACACTTCAGTTACGTTAGCTAGAGGGACCTAAGTGGATAAAATTTCAACGACGTTAGACAAAGGACTAGAAGCATCACAGTTAGGAAGGAAAACAGCATTGGCTGTAGGAGTATCCACCTTAGGAAAAGGAGCAGAATCCAATAACACTTCAACCATATTACCTAAAGGAACAGAATCAGGTAGAAGTTCATCAACGTTATAAGAACAAACAGTATCAAGTAGAACTTTGCCAATGTTAGATAAAGGAGTAGAATGAAGTTTATCATTACATGTAATTTTCCAATGCTCCACCCGAAGGTACTACACTGGCCAGGAAGCGAGTTTTTGTTACCTGAAAAATTTTGAATTTTGCCGAACCATTGCTGTTCCAAACAAGGTAGGGATCTTTAACGTGCGTGACAATACTCACACACGGGACCTCCATTTTACCTCTCATCCGAACGAGGGTGTATTTTTGTGAAAAATGCTCGCCTAACATTTTTCAAGCGGACCGTGTCGGGATTCGAACCCGGGACCTTGGGCGTAGATGAAGTTTATCAACATGAAAGAAAGGACCAGCACCAGACAGAATTTCATCAACCTTACAAGTACAAACAGCACTAGGAAGAACTTCATTACTGTTAGACAACGGAGTAGGAACAAACAAAACTTCAGCCACAATAGGAAGTGATTCTTTAATAATAGTAGATAACAAAACAGGATCAGGTAAAACTTTGATGACAGCAGCAACAGGCATCACAGCTACGGGTTCACTAACTTCCACAGGACCTTTATCTATCCGTATTAGAAATTATCTTCACTTCAGCTACGGCTGTTATTGCAGGCACGACAGAAATTTCTTGAGTCGGTGCATTTATGAAGACAGGAACAGATAAAATTTTCACCAAAACGGCAAGAGGCCTTAAGGATGCAGGTTTATGGACTTCAACAGGACCTTCGCTGACTGAATTAGAAATTATCGTCACTACAGCGACATCTGTGCTTGCAGACACAATAGAAATTTCTTGGGTAGAATCGTTTAAGAAAGCGGGAACAAATTCTTGAGAAGCTAGCTGCAAGTCACTAATTCGAAGTATGGGTTGCAATGGTGGTGGATGCACAGTTTTGGGTGGAAGTGAAAACGTAGGATCCATTTGAGAATCGTTTGAATCGCAAACAACAGAAGAAATTTGGTTTTTGTTAGTAGAGGTTCGGTAAGTAGGGGCGTGATAGTCGTAAAAATAAATATTATAGTTCAAAGGCTCAGATGGCTGAAAAGGGTACGAGGTGATGGTAGTAAGGCGAGTAGAAGGAGGTGTAGAAAAGAATGTAGAACTAGACACGGAAGAAATTTTGTTCAAAGCTAGAGGTGAGGACAGAATTTGAAGTATGATTCGAAGACTTATTAGTAGTAGGATGACAGGTTAGGATAGTTGTGGCGAGTAACTCCCTTATGCCTGCAACCATAGCAATGGAGTACTTTAAGACGAGTACAACGTGTCGAAACATGACCAGGTTTGTCGCAATTAAAGCATATGACCTGACGAGTAGAAGCAGAACTAGGAAGAAGAACAGTAGAAAGTACAGGAGAAGTATCTGATCTACCCGTAGGCGTAGGAAAAACTTTAACAACTCGGTCATGTGAAGTAAAGGCATTTTTCTTAATGGTTTCGCTAGGACCCATAGTTCGAACATTTATTTCATCTAGTATGCGTTTATTAGAGTCCACGGGTGGGAATTCTGCATTTAATAAAGTAACCACGTATTTCCAACATCTGAGAGAACGCTGATGTGCGCGGTAGAGAAATAAAGCCTTACCGGGGGCAAATTATTAGGAAGTATACTATTGTAAGGCGGTAAAGGATACAGGAGCATGTTCTAAAGATCTAAGCGGACTCTATTCGTATGAATGATGCATTACCAGAAAAGGATGTTTTTTTTTTGCTTAGCCGAAAAGAAACGTAACAAATTATTTGGATAGTTATACAGAGAAATGCCATCCCATATGCAACCACTTTCTTTTTTTAATTATATAATCTCTGTATGTAGTATAATATGGTTTTTGCTGTCTTCTTCACTTCTACTTATAGGTAATATATACCTTTGTATACTTTATATATATCTTCCAAAGAACAGGCCCTCGAAATTGAAGAAACATTCGTAGATTTTTATGAAATATTTTCCACAACTTTAAGCGTTCTTCCAAAAATTGTGCAAGATATCTTGCCCCAATTTAGTTTATGTATAAACAATTGTCACTGCCAATGTTTTGATGGTGTGGCAAATACATGCGGACACGCTAACAAAAGAAAATTTTTGAATTAGGACCTAGAGCTATATTCATGCATAGCACGGTACATACACTGATTAGTGGTGCAAGATTCAATGCAAAATATTCCTAAAGTGTGAGACTTTTGGTAGTTTTGAGAAAAATAATTTATTTTATTAAAAGTAGCCGAAAGCGATCGGTTTCTTTCACAAGTTTGCAATATACTATTAGTGATGACAACGATGAAAGCAAAGTCCAAATATAATCTTCATCTTCATCATTACATTCATTTTGCCCAACAAGGTGGTGTTTGCGCATTAAATCACTAGGAACTGTCCAGCAAAATTTTGGGCAATTATTAACATTTTTTATGAGACATCTAAAGAATCTGGCGAAGCTGGGGAAAAAGCAAATGGCTTTTTAAAAATAACACGGTACATGCACTGAATTTAATGGTGCAAGAATCAATGCAGAATATTCTCAAAGTGTGAGACGTTTAGTAGTTTTGAGAGAAATGATTTCTTTTATTAAAAGTAGTCCAAAGCGTTTGGTCTCTTTCACAAATTTGCAACATGCTATTAATGATGACAACGATGAAGGGGAAGTTCAAATATAATCTTCATCTTCATCGTTACATTCATTTTGCCCAACAAGGTGGTGTTTGCGCACTAAATCACTACAAACTGTCCAACAAAATTTTGGACAATTATTAACATATTTTTTATGAAATATCTAAAGAATCTAGCGAACCTGGCGCAAAGCAAATTGTTTTTTAAAAAGTTACTAAGAAACACTTTTTTTTATAAAGTTGCTACGTACCATGACGTAGCCGGAAGAAAACGTAAATATACCAGGCTAACTACCAATGCGGGGAGGGGAGGGGTTTCTAGCAACACAAAAATAATACATCGCCAACGATTTTCTATTTAAAATAGAAAAAACACAAATATCGAAGTTTTTATCGAAACAGCAAAACAAAATTAACTACGGTTACTATTTAATAAAACAATTTTACTCTATGGACAAATTCACTGAATGTTCCACGAAGTGCGCAATTCGTAGCTAACATGCAATAAATCTAATCAGTACCAAAAAGAATAACGCTGATACTTTCGTATAAGCGGATAGGTTAATTAAAAAAAGCAAAAGCATTAAAGTTCGAAACTTTTCTAGTAAGGATTTTACCAGAACGAGCATTAGCGTATTTAATTTCAAATTGGGTTTATTTCTGGGTATGTTAGAAAAGAAAAACAAGTCACATACATGTGTCGGGATACTTATCTTGTCATCCCTCAGAAGTGAATTGATACAGCATCGCCACGGTAGTCAGCAACAACCCTGCTACCACCGTAATTGCAACGGCGGTCGACATGCAAGAGCAAGGAATAATCGGGCTACGCAGCAAGCAATTTAGCCTTCAGCTAAGAGCAAACCTACACATTTGATAGAGGAGAAACGTACATCGCTCTTGGAGTAACAGAACGAGTAGTTTTACAAGCACATCAACGCACAAGCAGCAAAATCAAAGTTTAAAAGGAGTTCAAAATAACACGAACTCGAAAAGCAAACATCCGCGTTATTGAAACGCGATTGAAACTGGAAAACGCGGTTTTACCGGAGAATAGTAGGATATATTATTTCGACAAATTTTTAGATGGGAAACCCACTAGAACGCAATTATACGTTATCGGAAGGTATAACGCGCTCACGGATACCTAAACAGGATCTTGACTAATTAATTGTAGCATAAACTTGTCGTTTCAAAACAAGTAGATTTACGTTGAGAAATTCTTAGAAAGAGTATTTATTATTAATTATGCGGAAGGATTTAACAATAGACAAGGAATTTATACGAACGCATAATGAATTAACAAGGGATTTGAGTTGAAAATTATTAGACAGCGTATTTATTATTAATTGTGTTGACGGATGTGAGAGTAGCAACGTAGTTAATTTAACAAAATTATCGTAAAGCGGACTTATGAATTAACAAGGGAAATTTCCAAAGCAAAATTGGAACGTATCAAAGTGTATATGATAAGAATTTTTGAAAGAACGGAACACGTTAATGCCATTCTTCAAAAAAAGACAATTTGCTTCGAGACGTTCAAATTCTAATCAATAATTTAATCAGATCCATTGAATCGTAACGTAATAGAATTTCCTACACTATGGACAAATACTGGGGAATGGGACAAAACATTGTGCTGTGAAGATTCAATCTTACCTCGTAAACGAAAAATACCTCGTTGTTTAGGTGACGGATGCGCCGCGTATGTTTACAATTCCGCCGAAGAAATGTATAAAGTATAAATAAAAGTATAAATTATTGATCAAACTCTGACTTTTTTAAGGCCGAGATTTCAAGAGCTAGAGCATGTGTTAAGTCATATGACAAAATTGGAACAATTTGCAATTGGAAATGCAGATGCAGAGGAAGTTTTTCAATTGTATGGCAACAACGTTGCCAAAGAAAAGTACCTTTACATCGAGATGTTTTTGGACATTTGCAAATCGGAAAATATAAATGTAATAGACTTACGTGAGATTTTAGCAGTTTATAAAAATTCGAATACGGATAGTAATAACGTGACGCGCGATCTTTTGCCGGAATTTGTGAAACTTTAACAAAATTGTAAATTCATTTGTCCTTAAAACGGATGTTAGACGTATTACTTTTTTTCTGGAGTAATACTGTTTGTGTGTTTGTATTTTCGTTTAGTTTTATGTGTGTGTAATATCGCAATTTTTAATGACTTTGTAATCTCTTATTTGTATAATTGTATTATAGTTTTCATATATTTACTTTGAAGTATTTGTTTCTGTTAAAATATTTTATCAGAACAAATCGTAATCATCATCATCATCATCATCAATGGGTCTTTAATCCCAAAACTGGTTGGATGCGTACCACCATTGTTTCCTATTCTGAGCTAACCTACACATTTTCCTGAAATTTCCACAGCCTACATTTTTCACTTTCTCCGTGTCATGTATGACTTAGGTCTACCTCTACCTTTCACTTTTCCTCTACTTCTAATATATTACGGTACTATTCTCTCATGCCTTACTATGTGTTACATCATTTTATCTCTCCTATTGTATACTATTTTTCACATATTTCCTTCTTCCTCAATTAATTTTTTCGATAGCAGAAATCTTTAACATCTTGTAAGTTCTCGTTTCCTATTTGTATTCTAGTTTTTATTTATTTCCCCTCCTTTACATACTAGTATTTTATTTTTATTTTTGTTAATTTTTATACATTACCTCTGTTTGAACTTTTTCCATGTTATTAAGAGCAGCTTCTAACTTTTCTTTGCTAGACGCTAACACCGCTGTATCATCTGCAAATCAAAGCATATTAATCGTTTGTCTCTGCATAGTAATTTCAAATGTCTTTCTGCAATTGACAGTCTTCATTGCTTTTTCGATATATAAGTTAAACATTAATGGGGATAGGGTACATCCCTGTCTAACCCCTTTCCTATTTTTTACTTCTCTACCTTCCTGCTCTAATGTTATTACCGCCGTTTGCTCTTTGTATAAGCTATGTACTATTCGTGTATCCCTATAACTCATTCCAATCTTTTTGAATATTTTCTCCCATTTTACATTGTCGAATGCTTTTTCCAAATCTACAAAGCCTATATACACGCTTTCTCTTTTTTCCATTGTTTTCTCCATTAACACCCTTAAAACTAAAATGTGTGCACATGTTTCGTCCAAACCCAAGTTGATCTTCTCCTACTATTTCTTTAGCGCGTTTTCAATCCGTCTTTGTACAACTGTAGTTAATATTTTTGACACGTGTTCTGTCAAATTTATTGTTAGAACATTTTCACATCTATCCGCACCTTTCTTTTTTGGTATAGTGACTATGGTGTTAAGTTTGAAGTCTTTGGGTATATCACCTATCTCTTACATATAATCTACAAGATGAAAAGTCGTTCTATTATTGCTTGTCCAGCGGCTTTTAGAGTTTTTGCTTGCACCTTATGTATACCCGGTGCCTTATTATTTTTCAGACTCTTTAATGCTAATTCAAACTCATCTCTTGAAGTGTATAGGGTATCCCAAGTCGTTCATTTCAATGTCTGATTCCTGTTCTAGTGCTTCTACTTTCTGTCCTGCATATAAATTCCCTTTATATTCCTGCCATCTAACCACTTTCTCTACATTTTCTATGACATTTCATATTCTTAGTATGTCCTCGATATCTTTCAAGATCGCTTCTACCGCCCCATCACTGTAGCTAGATTGTATACTTGTATTATTACTGTATTTACCGGTTTAGATTTTAATCTAACCATGAGCACTTTTTCGTTCTTTTGTAAGTAGTTCTCTACAGTGTGTCCTATTTTTTTCCGCATAACTATCCCTACACTTGAATTTCCTTCCTCTGATCTTGGAAATACCTTAAAGTCTCCGCAAAAAAATCCCCCGCTTCTGCTCACTGGACGTTGCTAATCTCTACTACGTCTAATGCTAACCTATTCATTTTAATTTTCAGATTCCTTAGCTTAGCTACTTGCTTCATACTTCTGACGTTCTACGCTCCAGTTCGCAAAATATTTTCTGCTCTTCCTTTATACTTGTCGATCACATTCTTCAAAGTAGTCTCCTACTGGAGATCCAAATGGAAGACTCCGGAATCTTTTACCGCAGAGGATGACGTCATTTTAAAACATTTCCAGTGCGCTGTGTACTTGGGAGGTAATTTGGTGGTTATCCGTTACCTTCCACATCGCAGTAGCGTGTCTTAGAGTGTCATTCCGACTCCTATGGTCTCTGCCACTCTAAGTACCGAAAAAGCTGCTCCCCTCTTTCGGGAACCTGTCTTAGTCTGGTTCCTCACTAAAGACCCCACTAATTTAGTTGTACCTGTAGTTCGGCTCACTGAAACACGCAAACCATTCTACATGTTCTAGTATTTTAGAACTTCTTCAAGGTGCAGGTCCGTTCAGAATCGAAATCATAGTCATTGAAGTTAAACTAGATCTTAATTTTTATTTCTAGCCTAAGGGCGCATATTTCGTGCTCGTCTGCCGAGCTCCCCCTGAGAATTTTATAACCCGGCGCTAGTGCTCGTTACAACTCTAAAAATTGCAAACAAAACCGTATCGAGTGTTTTAATTATTATATTAATCTACTTCAATTAAATTCTGATTTAAGAATAATTCCATCAAGTGCTGTCAAATACATCGTGAGGAAAGAATTCGAGATAATTCCTGAATATAAATAAACTTCATCCACTCCGCCACAAGCCCGACAACTAATCAAGCGTTTGCAAGTATAATCTGGCATAATAACAAACGATACAATGCTACCTAGAAATGACTTTGCTCATTGTCTTCCCGTGTAAACGTGTAAATAAATCTCCCTCGGGCTTTCTAAGCTAACAACTTAGCCCCTTAGATATTTTAAAGTTAATTTAAGATCTACAATAGGTTACAATTGTGTAGAAACTTCTACTCAGCTAAACAACTTCATCATAATGCCATCTCCGTTACGATAATGAAAACACCTTCAACTCCACCGTGGGGAATAATTCCCCGCTGAAACTTCTTAAAAATATTTACACTTGTACGCTATTTGATTTATTTCTGGAAAGTTTGAAGCTGGATTCTTTTGCAAAAGACCTAATTGTACGGAGAGTAAAAGGAAAATGTTCTCTCTAAATCAATAGTTTGCAATATTTGCAATTTGCTGAATTAGCATAGACTCGGTGGAATTACAAATTGAAAGAGAACGTATACGAAATGGTAGGAACATCAATCGGAAATGAACCTAACTACCTTAAACCCCATCGCTTGTAATTGTTCCGCCTGTAATGACATAAAGCCACGACCTCCCCAGGTGATCTGAGGGCTCCGGTTTAATTTACCTGGGTAATGAGCTGAATGCGGATTTCGTCGCTCTTGGGACGAATATGTTAGTTTAATTGTTGTGAAACTGGTTTGTCATTTAAAACAAATTTTAACTTCGCTTTACAAAATCGCTCACATTTTTAAGGAAAGTAATATTCTCATCAAAACTTTCGTTTACACCAATGTCAATATAGGAGGAATGAAGTGTAGAACTGTACGTAGACTAACAAACCATACAATTTTTATTTTAATTTTTCAATGTGAACTCGTTCGTGCAATAATTTTTTGTTTGTAAAGGAAAAAATTTCTAGTTGAAACAAATTGGAAGTATAAAAGCACGAGAGAAGAGAAAAAAATTCGCCAAGAATATTTGTTTGCAAAATTAGGTCGATCCCCAATTTTTAATAAGTCTTTGGTCCCATGCGGAAAACAACATGCGATTTGTTATCTTCTAGTTTGGTTCAATTACAAGGCTAACTTCAACATTTTGTACCCACAATCGTATAGAAAACAACTCAGCTGTTATGGAACCTGGTTTGTAAAGTCATACATAGCATTTTAATCTTCCATATTGTTCAAGAAATGCCTCATGGTGCCCAACTTGTTTCATACACACAGCGCGTGGGCATTAAACATTTGTTCTGATAAGACTTTCCCCCGTTTAAGTGTTCTTACAAGTAATTTTCTAAGGTCGCTCATTTCCATATCATCTTCGAAGCAAGCAGGCTGGAAAGTCGTTGATGGTGAGATTTACGGTCAAAACTTTAAGTGCCTTAATCGATTTTTATTACAGCGCAAGTCGATGACCAAGTTTGCACATCAGCAACCAGTGGAAGTAGCCGTTATAGAACCCTAGTTGAGATATAATATTGTTCTTGATTCTTTGTAATAATTTTTGGTATAAAACATTACTCAACTGTACGTAGTAATAACAATTGTAGATAAATTTTGGTAGTATTGGGAAGTATTCGGAATACTCGAAGGTTCTCTACTGAAAGAAAATTTCTTAGTTTTTTTGTTTGCTTAAAATATTTTTTGAGGTTGTGGAGAATTGCTGGAAAGCAATGCTTCGTTTAAGTGTCACTGTGTCATTTATAGGGTATTGAGTATTCTAAAGTTGACACCCATATTTTGTTGGAACTAAAAATTATTTTTAGTTCATATTTGTGAGGGATAGAAATTCGACCCTTAGAAAGACTTTTATTGAGAGGTGTATGCCAATGATAAATATTGGCATCTAAGCAACTTATTTGATAACAATAAGTGGAGTTTTGTCCCATCTTAGAAAATATATATATTTATTAATATATAAACCCTTTTGAAGTGTGTGTTTTTTGTTTATCCCTATAATCCTCCTGTATTATACGAGTGTAGACACTCTGATTGTGAGTTCTACTGATTGTGATTTCTACCGATTGTGACTTATACCGATTTTGTCTCCTTTTGAACGTGATATACGAAGCTTCCCTCACACTCGCTTATCAATTTAGTCGTGGATTCATTTATTCGTTTATATATTTATCCGTTTATTAGTTTATTGGTTTATTAAATGATTCATTTATTAATTTCCATTTTTGGTTTAGTTATTAATTTATTAATTCGTTAAACTTCTTGGGTCCTTGTTCTCACAGAAACGTTACAAATAATTTGTCGGATTTATAATTTTATCCAGTAGTCTTTCTAGTCGCTTGAATTTTCCAATCGTCCAAGCAATTATAATAAAGTAACAGATTTTATGGGAATAATTTTGGAATTAAAACGTTTATGAGTTTAGCCCTAATTGCTTTGATAATTTTTTATTTAGTTTTGATACTGTTGTTTGCCTTTTTTCTGGAACTCAGAGTTTTTTCTATTCTTTGGATTTGAAACAAACTGGAAGTATAAAGGCGAGAGAGAAGAAAATGAAAAAATTCGCCAAGAATATTTGTTTGCAAAATTAGGTAGATTCTCAATTTTTAATAAGTCCTTGGTCCCATATAGAAAACAACTATTTTGACAACGATCCTAGGTCATGGATCGAAACGTACATAAAGATGATTTTAAAAACTATGAGTGGTTTAATTCCCAAAGAAGATTAAAAAAACATGCGATTCGTTATCTTCTGTTTTGGTTCAACTACAAGGCTAAGTTCAACATATTGTACCCACAATCATACAGAAAACAACTCAACTGTTATAGAGCCTGGTTTGTAAAGTCATAAATAGCAATTTAATCTTTCAAAAACCCGCGTAGACACCTTATTGTTCAAAAATATCTCATGGTCTCCAACTAGTTTCATACACAAGGCGCGTGGGCATTAAACATTTGTTCTGATAAGACTTCTCCCGGTTGGACTGTCCTTGCAAGTAATTTTATAAACCAGCTCCATCATCTTCGAGTCAAATAGGTTGGAAAGTCGTTGATGGTGAAACTTACAGTCAAAACTGTAAATGCTCTAATCGACTTTTATTACAGCGCAAATTCCCAGTAGGGTTAACAACCACAAAGACCCTATAATGCCAACCACTTTCATGAAATAGCTAGACAACAGGCCGTATAAGCGAAAGCAACTTGCTAGTCTTCATGTACCTTCTAGCCGTCCAACACTTTTGAACATCCTAGAGCGTATCCATCACTTACCACATCAGTCAGAGTCCGACGCCTTTTGTTATAAAACTGGTACCTGTGTCTAACCAACCTAAAGGTAGTCGCTAGCAGCTAGTGGTTAAGGGTGATTTTTACTGGATCCCAAAAGGGTCTATTAATTTTGCAACCCTTTTTCCACAACGGTTATGTACTGAGCCACCAAGAACAATTTTAATCGTTTCAATCTGTAAGACTTGACATTCCACTGTCACAAATAATACTCTTATGTTGACTATTAAAATTTTTTATTTAAGGTATACTTTTTCTTGAAAGTAATAATTGCTCCAAATCTTGTATATTTGAAATTTTCTATAGTAACCATCGTAGAATAATCTGAATTACAGTTTTACTTAAGTTTGTACGTGGTTAACAGATCTGATGCTCATTTAAACCATAATAAACAAAATGTTGTTTAACTAATAATTTTTTTGATATCATTAACACATGTGCATTTATTTAATTTTTTTATTGGATAAAAGTTATTTGCACTATAATAGATACCTTCTGATTTTAGTATGTTCTATTTTCTAATTATGGAAAATTAAAACTTTTAAATAATCCACTCCGATAGGGTTTCTGTATCTGCTACAAAATCGCATCTTTTTAATACTTGCTAGATACAGTGGCGTCCAATTTCACTTTATTTAGTTTTCCGTTTCACAAAGAATATTTCAATTCTTCCATTTTCATGATCTCCCGTAGGATAATAACCAAGCTAGCGGCTGGCGCAGCAATTTTTATAGTTCAAACTCACATGTGTGAAAAGTTCAAGTCCCTTTAAATTTCAAATAGTTGTTCATCTTCTCCGTAGGGTCTGAAGAAATAAATTGCTACATTAACACCCAACGCTTTGAGAGCTCGAAATGAATAGTCGTTTACGTACACCATCTATATAACAAACATCGAATTTGCTGCATTGGCACCGCATCCAGGAGCCGGAGTTGGAAAAACAAAAATAAATCCGCTACATTAATCCAACAACGTGGCGTTGAAAATACAAACTGCTGCATTAGCGCTCACAACGTGGGACACAAAATATTCTTCTATTCTCCTTAAACCAGATAATTTCTTGTGAAACTTATTTGCTACATTTAGTAAGTAATACTCTTTTCAATTTAGCACATCAGTTAATTGCAGAATTTTCAGTCTATATCTATTTGTCATGTTAAAGTCTCGAAATATTCTGGGTGACTTTGAGGACCAACCACGGTATTATAAGGAACAAGCAGGACTCAGAATAAACTCTTTACTATCTAACAACTTGACGCTTTTACAACAAGAACAGGTGGATATGGTCATTAAATCCTTTGAAACAATTAATGGGAACGTTCATTTGGGTGGGACTGACAAAATCAGTATACACATTGATACTGGGGATAACAAACTTTTAAGAAGAGACAATACCCTACATCTTCTTATATGATGCATATCCTTAATTCTGAACTCCATAAATGCTGGAGTTAGGCTTAGTTAAGAAGTCCTAGGTATAGCCCTGTACTTCTAGTAAAAAAAGGATCGCGAGACTATATATTATACTTTGATGGGCGTGCGCTAAATGAAATCACCAAACATGATTCTTATCCAATGCCTTGTACTGTCTGAATTTTAGACATGTTAAGGAACGCCAGGTATATTCACACAATAGACTTAAAAAGTGCTTCTGGCAGATGGGATTAGGCAAAGCTTTTCCTGAGAATACCGCGTTTAGTGTTGCCAGCCGGGTCTATTTGAATTCCCGGTTATATCCTTTGGTTTATGTAACAGCGATCAAACTCAACAACGTCTAGTTGTCCTTTTTGGCCCGAAATGCGTCTCAAAGATCTTCGCCTATCTCGACGATGTGATTGGGACTAGTAAATCTTTTCAAGAACATGTGAAGCTACTTGAAGAATTCAGAGATATCCTGCATAAGACCAATTATTCACGGTTATGCCCCTTCGTTTATGTAACAGCGCTCAAACTCAACAACGTGTAGTTGTCTTTTTTTGCCCGAAATGCGTCTCAAACATCTTCGCCTACCTCGACGGTGTGATTGTGACTAGTAGTTTTTTTCAAGAACATGTGAAGCTACTTGAAGAATTCAGAGATATCCTACATAAGATCAATTTAACGGTCAATTTACAAAAATGTCAGTTTTTTAAAACCTCACTTAAGTTCTTAGGTTACATTGTTAGTACAACAGGTTTGTTAACAGACCTTAATAAAAAAATTTTTATAGTTAATTATCCTAGACCAACCACATATACAAAGGTTAAGAGATTTATCGGATTATGTTCACGGTATAGGCGTTTTATTGGTAATTTTAGCACCTCAGTCTCCACCTTGAATGTCCTCTTTAAAGGCAGGAGAAAAGGTCAAGCTTGTACTATGGTTTAGTCAAGCTGAGGACTCGTTTCTAAAAATTAAACAGGCACTGGTGTCAGCCTCTATTTTTTCCAGCCTGATTTCGCAGCCCTCTTTTCAGTGCAGATGCCTCTGACATAGGCATAGAAGAGATCCTAACTCAAATCCAAGATGGTGAAGAGCAAATTATAGTTTATGCCAGTAGAACTTTGTCTAAAGCTGGACGTAACCATTCCGTTACAGAACGAGAGTGTTTGGTAGTAATCTTTTGCATCGAAAAATTTAGACCCCATGTAGAGGGAATTTGTTTCCAGGTAATACACAGATAGCCAGTCGTTATTATGGTTAAATAATTTAAAAGATCCGACAGGACGACTTGCTCGTTGGTGTGTACGTTTAAGGCATCACCACTTTGAGTTGATTCATAGGCCTGGAAAATCGAATATGGTGCCTGGAGCACTAAGTCGCGTCCATGCTATTAGCCAAATAGCGTTAGTGACCAGTCCTTATGATATTTGGTATTTGTCAATAAAAAGCAAAATTTTAAAAAAATCACATAAATATGCGTATTGGAAAATAACCAACAATTTGATTCGTATATTCCAAATCTTGTTTTAGATTGTTACAGGCGGAAAAGCTACTAAGTATATATTTTTCAGTAAAATTATGAAACGGGGGCGGCCTGTAAAATAAAAATTAAAGGGAGGTCACCGGCACTAGCTAGCGGAAGGTCGTGGATCATATAGAGGGTTAAAATTTTGCAGAAAAGGTTAAATTAATTTATAATACACTACAAAAAAGATTTGGCACTTACCTTTCATAAATATTGTGGCTTAATGACAATTACCAAGGGCGCCTGACAAGTCGAGAATGTCCAAATGTTTGTGAAAAACCTGGAGAGCTTGTCATCCCAAGGAGGACAATTGTTTCTTTTAATCAACTCTTATCTTTTTGAATACTTATGCAACTTTTATGATAAAAAAATAAAAAAAACTATTGACTTAATCAACGGCAAACAAAACTATTTAATTAACAGAGCAATAACCGCGAACCTCTTACATTCATTGATTTTAATTTAGAAATTTAATTGAATAGGTGAATATGGAATTATGAAAATTTTGCGTACAAAAGTAATTCCCAAACATTGTATATGAAGAAAACTTATACTATAAATTTTACACTAAATTAATCCTACAGTTTATGGCCAAAACGTCCTAACAAATAAATTAACTAAAAATTGGTCATGCTACTTACTTACTAAAAATTGTCCATTGTTTGATGACTTGCCTTCCAACGTAGAACATCTCTTAAATTGTGGGAGAGAATATCGCTTTCTTCTTAATCTTCTTTGGGAATGAAACCACTCATAGTTTTTAAAATCTATTTTATTTACGTTTCGATCCATGACCTAGGATCGTTGTCAAAATAATAAAAACTTCAAGTTTGACGTTTATGACATAAATTGAAGGTTACTTTGATTTATTGATGTTTGAAATATTTGGTTTGAGTACACTAAGCAAAAATTTTTAAAGTTTAAAAGAATGATTGCCTTCAATTTGTGTTGCGACCTGGGATCGACTTTCCTATGAAATACAGCCTACATACATGATTTCTATTTATACATACAATAACTAATTACATAGCAATAAGCATATTAACTAGAAAACCATTATTTCGGCAAATTATAAATGTTGGGGGATCTTGGTAGCCACAGGTTGCTTAACCCCCTTCACTGAATCTCGGTAATATAAGACATAAAATCAGAAATCTCTCAATTGTATAAATAGAAACATGTTAAAAAATGTTTCCCAAATTATTGAATTTATATAAAATTCACCAATAAAAATTAATCAGCTGATTTCACGTTAAGCGTATTGGCTACCATAGGAAAGTCGATCCCAGGTCGCAACACAAATTGAAGGCAATCATTCTTTTAAACTTTAAAAATTTTTGCTTAGTGTACTCAAACCAAATATTTCAAACATCAATAAATCAAAGTAACCTTCAATTTATGTCATAAACGTCAAACTTGAAGTTTTTATTATTTTGACAACGATCCTAGGTCATGGATCGAAACGTAAATAAAATAGATTTTAAAAACTATGAGTGGTTTCATTCCCAAAGAAGATTAAGAAGAATGCTAAACAAACCACAACAAACATACAGGGAGTATTTACAAGTCAGGTATGGGTCTGAAATTTGTATTTGTTTTAGACAGTTGGACAATCTAAACGTAAAGCTATCGCATTCCAAAAATTCACTCACATTCCTAATAAAGCGCAGAAACAACGAAATAATACCAAAAGGATTTAGAATCAAATTTGAAAAGACAAGCAATAAACTATCAAGAATTCTCGAAAGAGCAAGTTACAGTATGATGAGGGAAAGACTACAAAACCACCGACACATTATTTATAAGTTAAAACAAGATATTGAGGGCATTATAAATTTCATACGAATAAAGGTAACAAAATATGATTTTGATAAAATTCTCGTTAGTGCAAAAACCTACTACGAATCAGTATTTTCCAAACAAAAAGAAATTCACATAAAGAAATTTAATAACCTATTTATAGAGAAAAATAGCAGACAAACTAAAACGTTAGAAAACAGCAACACCATACTAAACACCGTGATAAATTTATCAAACAGAACTATTAACGACACAGAAAAATCAATTCTTTCAAAAGGCCTTAATTTTGCAGTAACACCAAAATCAATACCAACCTTTGAAATAATTAGCTGTATTGAGAAAACAGCAAACCAACTCGAAGAAGATCAAGCAAACGAATTTAGAATACGATGTAAAATCGAAATAGAAAAGAATCACAAAATAAAGCCAAATGTAAGTAATAACGAAATAAAAGCAATTCGCAATCTAAAAAACGATAACTCAATTATAATTCTACCTGCTGACAAAGGCAATGCAACAGTAATAATGAATAAAACGATTACAACACAAAAGTCAACGAACTATTGAACACTGAGAATTACACCAGTTTAGAAACGGACCCAACAAAATCAATTGAAAATAAAATATACAAAACTCTATTTAAATTTAAAAATGAATTCGAAGACAAAGAAAGAAGTAAACTAGTCCCACATTACAGTAAACCACCCCACTTTTACGGTCTACCAAAAATTCATAAAAAAGACATTCCTTTAAGACCTATCGTAAGCTCAATAGATTCACCATGCCATAATTTAGCAAAATTTCTACTAAAAATTATAAATCCATTAGCAGGCAAAACGGATTCTTTCATTAAAAACAACCAACACTTTTTAGAAAAACTATCAAACATAAAAATTGAAAATACACACACAATGGTAAGCTTTGATGTAGTAAATCTCTTTACAAATGTCCCTATAAACAAAACGCTTAATATTATAAAAAACAAACTCGAAAAAGATGGCAATCTTAAAGAAAGAACAAAACTAAGTATATCATCGATTATGGAATTACTTGGTTTATGCGTAAATACCACATATTTTCAAATAAATGATCAATCTTACAAACAAAGCTTCGGAATGGCAATGGGAAGTCCACTATCCCCAATCTTCAGTAATATATTCATGGAGGAATTCGAAAAAGATGTGATATTCACACAAGAATTAAAGCCACTGATCTGGTGGAGATACGTTGATGATGTTTATGCTATTTGGCCTCATAATATAGAATTAATTAAAAACTTTGTACAGTCAATTAACGAAATAGAACCAACTATTAAATTCACATATGAATTAGAACAACATGGAAAACTTCCGTTTTTAGATATTCTAGTTAGCAAAAACGATACAACAATTAATACATCGGTATATAGAAAACCAACGCACACAAACAGATACTTAAACTTCGATTCAAACCACCCACAATGTGTCAAACGAGGAATTATCAAAAACATGTATGATAGAGCAAAATTAATATCATCAAACGAAGAAATTTTAAAGAAAGAGAAAGACCTAATCAGATATACACTAATAGAAAACAAATATCCTAAAAGAATAATAGAGAAAGAAATGAATAAAAACCCTAAAAATAAAGAAAAGAAAACAAAACAACGATACACACCACAAAATGCTCTCAATACCATACATAAAAGGATTCTCCGAAAAAATTCAAAGAATAGGAAACAAGTTTAGAATTAAAACAGTATTTAGAACCAACAATACACTAAGAGCACAATTAACAAAAACAAAACCCAAAAACGCAATACAAAATTCAAAAAACTGTATCTACAAAATACCGTGCGAATGTAATAAGTTTTATATAGGAGAAACTTCCAGACCATTTGAAGTTCGATTAAGAGAACATAAATCATATATAAAAAATAGAAAATTTGAAAAATCCATGATTTGCCAACATGCATGGGACTCCAGTCATAAAATAAAATGGGAAGATGCAAAAATTATCGACAAAGAAGAAAATCACCAAAAACGCAAAATCAAAGAAGCTGCCTATATAACCTTACATAAAAACAACTGCGTTGCAAACGAATCCGTGACTTTCAGTAAACAATGGATTCCATTACTAAAAGAAATAACAAAAGAAATAACAAATGAAGATCAAATGCCCACAATATCTAGGTAGCATTGCAAGTTTTTCCTGGGTTTTCCTTGCGATATTAACATGAAATACAGCCTACATACATGATTTCTATTTATACATACAATAACTAATTACATAGCAATAAGCATATTAACTAGAAAACCATTATTTCGGCAAATTATAAATGTTGGGGGATCTTGGTAGCCACAGGTTGCTTAACCCCCTTCACTGAATCTCGGTAAAATAAGACATAAAATCAGAAATCTCTCAATTGTATAAATAGAAACATGTTAAAAATGTTTCCCAAATTATTGAATTTATATAAAATTCACCAATAAAAATTAATCAGCTGATTTCACGTTAAGCGTATTGGCTACCATAGGAAAGTCGATCCCAGGTCGCAACACAAATTGAAGGCAATCATTCTTTTAAACTTTAAAAATTTTTGCTTAGTGTACTCAAACCAAATATTTCAAACATCAATAAATCAAAGTAACCTTCAATTTATGTCATAAACGTCAAACTTGAAGTTTTTATTATTTTGACAACGATCCTAGGTCATGGATCGAAACGTAAATAAAATAGATTTTAAAAACTATGAGTGGTTTCATTCCCAAAGAAGATTAAGAAGAATGCTAAACAAACCACAACAAACATACAAGGAGAATATCGCTTGTTGCTCTTGTTGTTTGTAATTTTTAAATAATTGAATGGCACACGAACCCGGCAGGATCTTATTGACAATATCACTTAACTTGTGCGTCACACGCCTACAAGCTTTTTATTATTTACCTTGTATCACTATAAATCCGCGAACATACAGGCGTAACCTTCGCGAACTGGAAGAGTTAATTACTCCTTTCCAATTTCACTATCGTGATACTAAGTACAATTCCATATCTGTGATGCCGGAGAACGCTATCCGCGAACTTCTGTGGCTACGTTTCTACCTCTTGACCACGGACAGCCCCATTGGAAAAATCTCCGTCTTTTGGTTAAAGCCTTAAGTTATATAGATTAATTCCTACTCTAACTATTATTTACGTCATATTTCTGTTATCCAATGACTGAACAGAACCTCCCCAAAAACAAGATTTTAGAAACCCAAAGCCAACCCCTTTTGAAATGAGGGTCACGTATGCAATTATTTTTCTAAGGATTTAAATATTTTGTATCTTCTCGGAATTGTAATTACTTGATTGGGGACCATACTTATGGCGACAGTTGTCTGCCATTAACAAAAGACCGATTAACCCACTTGAGCCAAAATGGATTTTAAATACAATGGATGTCTCCAGACTACTTAGAATTACTTGCAATCTTTGAACAAATCAAATTGGAAATAGTTTTCACTATTTGTAATGTTTTGTTTTCTATAACCCTTGTCAATCAAAGAAATTATTAAGAAAATTAAACTTTTCAACAGAAAATTGCTTTTTTTTATTTACGTTAAAAGGTACTATTCATTTAATTTTATCAGATTCTTCAATCTGTAACCGACCTAAGCTTTAAAAGGGTTATTGTATTTGATTTACAAGAGTAGAGCTTTAAATTATGATGACCTGCCGCTCGAATTTCTAATAGTTTAATCTTAAGCTATTTGTAAACATGGTCTTTTATCAGGGATGCTAACTAAAATATGAAAATAATGTATTATGGAATTCTTGTCTATAAGTTATGCAAGTTAATGAATTTTAATTAATTAATTAATCTGTTTATTCGTTAACATTACAAAATCTAGATCTAACGCAAAGGAGTGGAAGATGGTAGTCCCGGGTTCACTAGTGCAATCAGTGATTGAGCCCTACTACGACTCTAGTACATGTGCCCATTTAGGATTCTTTAAAACCTTAACCAAAATACAAGAAATATATTATTGGCACAAAATGGCGTCGGATGTCAAGCGTTACATACAACGTTGCCTAGTATGTGCTCCTAACAAGGAGTCAACAAATTGGCCGTATGGGAGAAGAGCAACAAGCACTTTCTGTGCAAATTATTTCCATAGATTTATGGGTCCTTTTCCAAGCTCGAAACGTGGTCACGCACATTTTAGTGGTAGGTGACTGGTTAACCAAATACACGCTACTGTCCTTAAAAAAAATCGACTGTCCCCTTACTAATTAAGGATAATGTCTTTTTAATATTCGGTGTAGCTTAATTTGTTCTTTACAATAACGGGCCCAATTCGCGGGACACTTGTTCAAAGAATTTTGTGATAAATATGTAGTTCAAAAAATCTTGTTCACCCCACGTCATTCCCTACAATGCAATTTTGTGGAAAGAACTAATAATACAGTATGTACGGCAATCAGATTTTACGTCAAAGAACATAAAGGTTGGAATGTTGAGCTGTGTAGGACAAGGCGTGCTTTGAATACAGCTAATTATGAAATTACAGGTTATATTCCTGTTTTTTAAATTTTGCCCGTCACACCCCGTTGTCTGGAAAATATTATGGAGAAGTATCGTCTACGCCAGGTCTAAAGATCAGCCCAGGAAATAAGTAGTCCTATGCCGCAAACCTAGAGCATATAAACCTTATACTTTCTGAAGTCTAAAAGAGGCTTCATACTTCATATATCCGTAATGCCATTCAGTATAATTTTGTTTCACGTTGGAAAGAAAGTTTGTGGAAGGAGTAAAGTTTTGTCTAATGCAGCCGACCAATTCTCCACCAAACTGGAACCAAACCGTGTGTTATGTACTGTTAAGAAGATTTCTCGTTTAGTTTTCAATTTAAGAAATAAAATGGTACTGATGCGGGAAACTGGCATGTTAAAGATTTGATCCTAATTCAGATATTTCGGAAGGGCAACCTCAGAATTAAAATTTGTGAGTTCATAAGTTTTAAAACTTCTTTTTTAGTCTATTGATGTTCTTGGTTGATGACCAAGTTTGCACATCGGCAGCAAGTGGAAATAGTCGTTAGAGATCCATGGTTGAGATAAAATATTTTTCTTGACTCTTTGTAATTTTTCTTTGATATAAAATATTACTCAACCATAGGTAGTTTTGACAGTTGTAGTTACATTTTGGTAGCGCTGGGAAGTTTTCGGTTGAGAATACTCAAAGGTTCTCTACTGAAAAAAAATTTCTTAGTTTTTTTGTCGACATAAAATATTTTGTGTAGAATTGCTAGAAAACAATGCTTCGTTTAAGTGTTACTGTCATTTACAGGGTATTAAGTATTCTAAGGTTGAAACCCATATTTTGTTGGAACTAAACTTTTTTCTAGTTCATATTTGTGGGGGATAGAAATTCGACCCTCAGAAAAGTTTTTTGATAGGGGTATGCCAATAGTAAATATTGGCATCTAAGCAATTTATATGATAACAATACGTAGAGTATTGTTCCATCTTCAAAAAATTCATATATTTATTAATATATAAACCCCTTTGAAGTTGTCAAAAAAATTTTTTGTTCATCCCCAAACCCTCCTGTATTATACAAGTGTAGACAATCTGATTGTGAGTTCTACTGATTGTGACTTTTACCGATTGTGACTTATACCGATTTTGTCTCCTTCGTGTGGTACACGAAGCTTCCCTCACACTCCTTTATCGATTTAATCGTGGATTCATTTATTCGTTTATACATTTATCCGTTTACTAGTTTATTGGTTTATTAAATGATTCATTTATTAATTTCTATTTTTGCTTTTATTATTAATTTATTAATTAGCTAAACCTCTTGGTTCCTTGGTCTCACAGTAACGTTACAAATAAATTTTCGGATTTATAATTTTATCCAGTCGTTTTTCTAGTCCCTTGAGTCTTCCAATAGTCTAAGGAATTAAAATAAAATAACAAATTTTATGGAAATAATTTTTTAATTAAAACTTTTAAGAGTTTAACCCTAATTGCATTGATAATTTTTTTATTCAGTTTTGATAATGTGTTTGCCTTTTTCTGGAACTCAGAATTTTTCTACTTTTTCTTGAGTTGAAACAAATTGGAAGTATAAAGGCTAGAAGAAAGAAAAAAAATTGAAAAAATCGCCAAGTTTATTTGTTTGCAGAATTAGGCGGATTCTCAATTTTTAGTAAGTCCTTGGTCCCATATGGAAAGCAACATGCGGGTTGTTATTTTATAATTTGGTTCTATTACAAGACTAAGTTCAATACTTTGTATCCACAGTCGCGTGGAAAACGATTCAGCTGTTATGAACCCCGTGTAAACAGCTTATTGTTCAAGAAAAACCTCATTTGTCCAACTTGTTCCATACACACAGCAAGTGGGCTTTAAACATTTGTTCTGATAGTGTTATATATTTTATTTAAATCTAATCGACAATAAGAATCGTGGTAGATTTAATATTACCTATCGAGAATTCTTATGTAACTGTAACAAGCCCAGGGTAAGGTTAGGATGGAAATCGGCTTTTAGTAAAAGAAACCTCTTAAGACTTTTAGCTAACGGAGTTTTTGGCCCACGGTCGCATGAGATTGGGTCAGTGGGTATATTAAGGTTGGAAGAAAATAAGATAATGGACGCCACCTAATTTTTTTATAATGCAACTGACTAAATCGATTTGCTTAAAGGAAAAATTTGGAAACCTATGTTATCGCTAACCACTTTAAATACAAAATTTAATTGTCACAAATATGATACTTACATCTGGTCGTCTTCTTCAATGATCTAACGATGAGTAGGGCGACTTTAAAACATAATTACTACCAACATAGACACCCTATATATCTTACGGACCAGTATGAGTATGGAATCTTTGATTTAGCTTCAATTAGATTCCCACTATATCGTGGTACACATTCTGGTAAGTTTAACCTTTTAAATACCTAACAAAATTTGGAGAAATTTAATGATTGCTGAGTAATGAACTGAAGTCAAAAATAACTCTATATTCTCTTTTAAGACAAGCAATGAACATTATAAATTATAAGTGTACTTAATAAAAAATTAAATTCTTATAAATGTAATTTCTTGAATCAGATATTTAACTTTGGACATTATTTTTCATAATAAATAGTCTGGGTAGCGCTACTACGACTTTACAATTTTTAGAGAATTTACTTAAATTCTGGCAAATATTATCAGTTGATTAATTAATCTAAGTTCAAATTTCATTATACAGGGGACTTAGGCCCTATAAATTAGCATGTTGGTATTTCAAATTATGGTAAACAAGATAACTATCATGATTGTATGTCAGCATATGTACAACCGGTGAGGTATAATTTCTAAAGTTGAACGCACTATTAATTACAAAAAAAATTGCTGTATTCATTGTACTTTACACTTTAACAGAATGAACTTTTAGTAAATTAACTAACAAAATTATTCGTACGAGCCGTAATGAACTGTAGACAGCAACCTGAGGTCGTTATAAGTTTCAAAAAAGAATTCATTACATGCAAAAATTACGTAATGAACTTTGCTACGGCAGCCTTATGTTAGAAACTAATACATTCTTACCCATAGCAGCAATGACCTCTAACCTTCAAATGACATGTACATCAACTAAACACGCCAGGTACAGCTGCATAGTAAAGTCGGCCACGTGTCGAACAAAATTGCTTACTCATTTATATTTTAAACGAGTTCCATAAAATTTAATTGAACCAAACCAAATAAAATATGTTCCAGATGATCTAAGCTTACATCGAAATTACGTGGAATTACATCAAGATGATAACGGAGTTATCTACATTTTCAGAGTTATCGAAGTTGCACTGTAATAAATTGTATAATTAATTTTAATATGATTACACATTTAAACAAAACCGTCGCCAAAAAGAGTTGTACACTACACTTTTACTTCAGTTGTCACGGACAACTTTTAGAATACTGTGCCATTTATTACGGCGTCTCTGCCAGGAAAACTTGATTTCCCTGAACATGTTGAGTGTTTTTTAAACACACCAAGCGACCTTTCAGTTCAACGAAGCAACGAAAAGTGACAATCGGTCACGAACGTCGGAACAACTTGAAAATCTCAGATACTACAAGACGTAGGAGCACGCTAACAAGTTTGTATATATATGTTATCAGTAAGTGGTATATAGTAGATTGTAATGGTAATTAAAATTGAAGTGTGCCTTGAAGTTTATTGGTTATCAAATATGCAATATCGATCGAATCAATAATATAAACGTTGTTGAATAAAAACTAAAATAATAGATGCACCGCGGTAAAGTCAACGAATAAATTAGCAGGAAAATTTATATGTTACAATAGGACTTTCCCAGTTGATCTGTCCTTGCAAGTAATTATCTAAATCCGCTCTCTTCTACATCGTCTTCCAGGCAAGCAGGTTGGAAAGTCGGTGATGGCGAAATTTACGGTCAAAACTTTAAGTGCCTTAATCGATTTTATTACAGCACAAACCACCAGTAGAGTTAATAACTACAAAGACCCTATAAGGTCAATCACTATTAAGAAACAGCCAGGCAATAGGCCGTAGGAGCAGAATTCACTTCATGTACCCTTTAACCGACCAACACTTTTGAACATCCTAGAGCGCATCCATCACGTACCACATCAGTCTGAGGCCGACGCCTTTTGTTATATTTTTGTTGATATGGCTAGAGCTGGTATTTGCTTATCAAAAACATTTGCTTCCAAAATATTATAATAGCGTTCAAAATCTGGTATTTGGTATCAAAACATTTGCCTCGGAAATATATTAAATAAGTTTAGGAACCTGGTTTGATTACATGGCATTATTAATCAAAATGGTAAATTTCTATAATTTTCTAGGGAAACTTTGACAACCCATCAGACAAATCTATATATTTCCAAAAAAGAGGGTGGTATACAGGGTCCCAAAATTGCTACCACGTGTTGTAGACGTCAAAAGTCGATTGGGTCTAATTTACCTATATACCAAAATCTACTGTTTGGCCGTAAGAAGAGTTCAAGCGCAAATTCAGTTGGCCGTGGACCCAAAGACAACACTATTTTTATAACAAGTGTTCAATGTGATCTCCACCTTCATTAATTCATAGGTCAATTCGACGTATGAAATTAACATGCACCCATTTTAAAACATCTTCGTTTTGTCGTAATACGTTTACATCATTTTGAATTCTGTTCCACAATTGTTCGAGATTATTAATTTGAACGTTATACATTTGTGTTCTAAACGCTCCCTAGATGAAGAAGTCGCAAGGATTTAAGTCAGGAGAACGCGGAGGCCATTGAACGAGTGCTTCGCGGCCTCTACAGATCCATCTACGAGTAAATTGTTCATTAAAATACCCTCTTATAGCACGTGCAAAATGAGGTGGTGCACCGTCGTGCATGGAAAACATATTTCGACAAACATTAAGGGGCAAACCTTCTAGCATTTCTGGCAAACTTTTTTGAAGAAATCGAAGGTAACTAGCGCCATCCAAACGATCAAGCAATCGGAATGGCCCAACCATAAAATTGCCAATAACTCCGACCCACACATTAATTTCATATTCTCGTTGATAATGTTTTAATAGCTTGTGGATTTTCATCTGCATACACATGCTCATTGTGCAGGTTCGTCATGTCACGACGTGTAAAACAAGACTATCAGTAAACAAAATATTAGTGTGGAATCCGTTATCAACTATCCTGCGTTTCCGAAAACTTTGTGAAAAATTTAAACCTGATCCATGGTCAAGCGGCAGTAATTTTTGCACTGGTTGAATGTAGAATGGAAGGTGCTTTTTGGAATTCCAATCTCTTGTTGCAATGTTCTGGTACTGGTCTCAGGATTATCATTAATCATTAATCATTTGAAGAACAGTATCTTCTGTAATTGGTGTTCCTTCAGCGTTAGTGATTGACTTCAACGTTCTTGTTTCTCGAAGACGTCTTTCGATTCGGGCCTGATTTGGAATTCTTCTGTTTATATACTTCTCTTGATACATCCTGACACTTACGGTGTTTTTTGATATCCCAGTCTCTCGTTGCAATGTTCTGATAATGGTCTCAGGATTGTCATCAATCATTTGAAGAACAGCATTTCCCGTAATTGATGTTCGGGCTTGCCGAGGTCTTCCAGCATTAGTTCTGACTGGCTTCAACGTTACTGTTTCTCGAAAAAGTCTTAGGATTCGGGCAGAGGTTTTGTGATTAGGAATTCTTCGGTTTGGATAGTTCTCTTTATACACGGAGAGCGAACACTTTCGAGGCAGTTACTCTGACATAATCCAAGAACTAATAGCATGTCCACCTGTTCATTAAAAGGGAACTCCATAATTTGCTAGCTACCAAAATTACACAATAGTAATAGCAATGGAAGCAATAACGGTGATTGCGTTAAAAAAACAGTACAAAAGCAAACTGAAGGGAATCAATTTTTTAACATTTACTGTCAAAAGTGCCGAAAACTAATGCGATAAGATTATGTTTTATGACATTTATGAATATCGTTTAACAGTGTTTGAGAAAACATTTGTTTCCCTCGAAACTAAGTGAAATACGGAGTTTTTACAAGAGTAAAAAAATGAACATAATGGGTAAGTCTTTCTGTTAAAGAATTCTTAGAATGGTATTACAACTCCAAAGAAAAGTATAATAAAAACAGTGAGGAGTGAAGGTGGTTTTAAGCCTTCTACAATTTCCTTTAGATTTCTTTGATTACTGAAACTAGGGTAATCCTCTGAAATGTACTTTTGCCAAATTTCAATAAGTTTGTGTCACACATTTCTGAACAGCTTACAAAAATGTGATTTCTTAAGTAAACTTTGAATTCTTCTCACGGACACATAGTACATTTTGGTATATAGGTCAATTGGGTTCAATCGACTTATTTTGACGTCTACAACACGTAGTAGCTTTATTTCCCAGCAATTTTGGAATACCCTGTATATTCATGTAGCATACTTTAGACACGTTTTCTGGAGTGTTCCAACCAAGAGGTTAGCGGGTTTTCTATTGTTGATTTTAGTTTTTGTTAAATGTAAGGGTTCAACAATATCAAGTTGTATTAAGTTGTATTGTTGATTAACCTTTTAAATCAAGTAGTGATGTCATCTGTCAAGTGACGGAACTGCTCCTTTAAGTTTTTGTAAAAGCATAATACCATTTTTAACTTCTGTTCTTAATAAAGGCTTATTTGCAATATTTTATCTTTATTATTAAACACGCACTATAGGTTCAACATTTGAGAATTAAACCACTCATAGTTGTTAAAATTGTCTTTATTTACGTTTCGATCCATGACATAGGATCGTTGTCACGACATTAATTAGTGGCGCTCCTACTCGAATTTGTGTCACAGCAATATATATATATATATATATATATATATATATATATATATATATTCAGAATATAAAAGTTAAAGAATTAATAGTTGCACACCTAAATGTGGTGTCGGCCTTTTAAATGTTTAGAAGCGGCGGCAAATCTTTCCTGATAGTACCGCAACCTGACGTGCTTGCATATATTTAAGCACGCTGAAAAATACTATGCTAACCTGTGTAGTTTTGTAAGATTTAATAAAGAAAAAAATTTTGTTTTATTTATGCCACGGCTCTTAAAACTCACTCATGGATAATTGAATCTAGCAATTTTACTCTGTCAGAAAACGTGGGTTCTTCGTCCTCTTACAGATATATTTAACACATGCGCATAAAGCGTCGTCTAGTTAAAACCACTTAACCTCTCTTAGTACTTGTAGGTCGTGGTTATATTCAAAGATTGATAAATAGACTCAGCAATGTATAATTTAGATAAACGTTTGAGATTCAAATTACTAACAAATAACTTTAAATGATGTATATATAAGGATAACTTCAAATACCTGCAACTCATCTGAATGTGCTTGGGTTGTACATGGACCTTGATACAGAATACAACAAAATCGTCTAGCGAACGCTTGCAGTTAATACCTGTTGAAAGTACGTTTTAGTTTTATGTTCTAATAAAATTCACTCTTTTTAGGTTCTACAAATAATAAACTAATAATTCATCGACAGTATACTTAGAAACGGCTCTATTAATAGGAACTCTTGCAATACTTCACCACATAAGATGAAACGTAATTCTATACGACTGGATACCCGCTGGAAAATATCTAAAGCCCACTGGTGCTACTCTTTTGTAACTTGCTTGGTTGTATAAACCTTCTTAATTATTGCATGATACACTTTTTCTCCATAAACATGAAACTCTTTGTAATATTACTACTGTTACACGCTCAAATGAAAGGGATAAATTTTAAACACATATATTATTTTTTCTAAATTCATTTACAAGCTCTAAAAGCCAAAACATCTATATAGTATACAATTTTAAAATCAACTAACTCATTATCAACACTTATCACCTAGGAAATCGTCTCTAAAAAATTTACATCTTGTCTACTATCTATAATAATCTAAGAGGGTCATTCATTGCTTCAACATTATCTGTACTTAATTACTATTTTGGAACAGATACTGGTATCATTTATATAACTTGCCATTGGTTGACATTCCAGAAATTTTACCATCACTTTATGATAATTAAAAATGCTAAACTACTTTCATTTACAGGTACATAAATTAATTAATGGTATAGAGTATCCTTGAACAAAACCTATACACATTCAGTTGGAATTGCATTAGATACACGTTGTATTGAAGAACAGTGAATCAAAAATGCTTCCTTCAAACCTCAAACGCTGCATCACTAGTACATAACATTTTATCTGCGTTTAACAAGTAATTATTTATCAATCCGTATTTTATCGTTGTGTTTTAAATTTAGAATACCTTGATAGGAGTGGTAAATTAATGTGTTTACCTTCAGTACTAACAACTATCTTTTAAACCATTTTATAATTTCATAATATATATATATATATATATATATATATATATATATTGCCGTGGATCGGGACTTAGCTCTGGACCTTGCCAGTTTAAAAAAAAAAAAATTTTAAACTTTCACAAAAATTTTCTTACCCGGATTCTGCTTCATCAAATTAATTTCTTCAGCAGCTTCCCTGGCTAACTCAGCTGTGCCTCTTCTCGTATACCTAAATTTATACTCATTCTTTCTTCCCATTCACACACCATTCAATAAAATCACAAAATAATACAACAATCATACAATATTTATTTACCGCTATTTACAAACAATAATTCATAGTTATGTACAGTTCGTTGCTCTAGTTACACCTCAATAAATACTATCTTTGTAAAGTCCTTGTTTTTTAAAATTGTAATTTCAAACACATTTAATATAACAGGAGTAAATGGGCCCCAAATACTGCCTTATCTTTATTTATTACTACACACTGGAGTATGGTGAGCTCATGATAACCCAGTTTATTAATTTATGCTTTCCACTTTGCATACTATTACTACAAACTTAATAAACCCATGTACTCTTAACAATTAAATTTAAATTCATCAAGCAATTTAATGAGCTTTACGTACACCTTTTATTTTATATTCAAAATACCATAATAATAGTCAGTTATACGTATCTATTTCAATACGTTAAATAACGAAAAATAACCATCAAAGTTCACTCACACATCACAAATAATTTCAACAGTTTATCAAAAAAACAGCAAATTCAAATGACTTACCTGGAAAATGCGTCAAAACTCCATCTTCGTCGATGATGCTTTAGCTTCCTGAACCCCTCGGCTTCGTGATTATGCGCGCAACTCCACCAGATATTTATAGATGAAAACTCAGTCTAAGCCGAGTTTTGTGCTACCAATTAACATCAATTCCAACATCCAAATCCAAGTAATCTTACACTTGTTTATTATTGCATTATTAATTTACGAGCTTGTTAAGGTATTCGTTGGACCTCAGTTAATTTAAATCACTTGCCACTACTCGCGTTACTAACTATTAGGCCCCAAATACCCTAATACTATGTTACTGAATTTTACAAATTTTCAGTACTCACAAGCTTCGTCGGTTGATTATTATACGTCGTTAAGCGATGCGAAATTAAAGAGAGCCCTATTAATTTTCTTCCCGTATTTATACAATAAAACCATGCCCCCCCTTGGCCACTCTTTACGTGAAATACTTAATTGAAAATAATATTTCTGCAAATTTTGTATAACCGTCTTAAAACTTCTCGATATATTCCCTCGTCAACACGCTATATTATCCAAACTACCGCTTCCACCTGTCGCGTGTCTGTCTGTTGTAAAACTATCTATTTCGACCAATGATATAGTTCAGTGACGTCATAAAACTCCGCCTGTAATATCTTTATTCCCGTCTTATGCATATTTGATGTTGCGTTCTACCCTTACTTGAGTTGTAGAAAATCGATATTGCTGACCGCGTTTTATGGACTCCACGTGGATTGACTACGTGCGTTATACCTGTCTCATTCTATAGCATATTATTGATTGTGCATCCCTTCTGCTCTTTAAGAAACTCTTGTTAGCTTTTATGCAAAGCCACCGACGGTTGAACAATATTTTTCTTGAAGCTCGCCTTATTATGTGCACAAATAAGCAGAAGATGACCTTTCCAACATGCAGGTGTACTTAATTATTGATCGTTTAAAATAACACTTCTCGGAGTTTACATTTCACGGTATTCTATACAACCGACGTCTGTTTGTTTGTTAAGAAAGCTTTGAGATTATTGATTTTACATGCTCTGATGCGTTTTCTGACGTTATTACCCGTTGAATTAAAATTAATTAAATTAATTATGCGTTTCTATTGGCTTATAAAACTGATTTTATTTATGAACTTATTACTTTTTACTCCCTAATTATAAAATGAGTCAATACTTGTTAATTTAAATTAAATAAATGAAATAAATTTTGTGCGTAAATATTATGTTCCTTTCTCTATACAGGGTGTTTGAAATTTCATTGCTTACCCCAAATTTAACCTTTAAATCCACTACAATATATATATATATATATATATATATATATATAAGAAAAGTAGGTTTAATTAATCTTAAATTAATACAAAGTAAAAAGGAATTATTGGCAAGTGACTCAAATTCAGCCACGAGGGCATTCTGTCGCCCTAATTGGGGCTCATCAGGATAGGAATAGCAAAGTTGTAATATTTATTACAGACAGCTTATGGGAAGTACAGCATCACATAGCTCACAATTTGTGTCTTCGTGTCGATTTATTTGACATCGCAGGTTTTACCAACAGTCAGCACGGAGGAGATCCGGCTCAACTGCCCCTTTCCATATCCAAAAGTTATAATTTAAAAGAAAAGTAGGTTTAATATATTGCTATGATTATAAGGTTATTTAAGGTCATATAAGTCGCACGGCAGAAATACTTCATGTAAATATCATAAAAACCACGAAAATCAAACATTTAAACCCAAAAATGTATATAATTCATTCATTATGGAAAAGTAAATACACTCTGTATAAAATCAATAACAAGCTACAATTAATTAAAAGAAGCTCATTCCGTAATAGCTTCGCTACATTTTATTAAAATAAATAATAGCTGAAGCAGTTCAATCATTTTAGAACATATAAGGACACTCTTAAGCTCAAAATACATACAAATTCAACATATTTGAAGAAAAATAACCGTGAAATGAAAATTCTTTCAATCTGAACGTAGTTGCGTAAAGAAACTAATAAATGCGTGTAATTTATACCAGTTTTCAATAGTCAAACACTTAAAAACAAGCATATTTCATAAAGTATAGATATATGAGACGACAGTAAACCGTGTAATTTAGAACGTACATAAAATGCCATATTTAATACCATTTGTTAATCAAGTCCCTCTAGAAAGTCCAATGTACATACAATTTAGAACGTACATATTAGATCATCCAAGATCCAAGACGTTGCAGATATAATCATAATTGAAATGCATTTTCCACGTACGAAAAACCGATAGCGTTCCGTCAACCAATGAGAACGCGTGGAACATTCGTGAAGAAATTTGATTCTATAAAACTAACGAAGCAAATAAAGGAGGATCATTTTATAATGCACGCCCCGACTGTGCTATTTTGAAAGAAAATTATTACGTGAATAGAAATTTTTAGTAAAAGTTGCAAATTTAAAAGTTAAACTTAACAAGATTTAAACGTAAAGTAATATAAACAGTAGAATGCATAATGTAATAAATTTATATAGAATTTTTGCCGTTGATATAAACGTAAGTCTAGAAATAATTAATATAAATAGAAATCTTTACACTTTTATTAATTTAGGGTCCTAAGTGGTAGGGAAACACCCTAAGTGATTGACAAACACTCTAAATTGCATGCAAAACTCTAAGCTGCTGAATAAGCGTCTTTAAGTTATTGGATAACAATCAAGAGTGATTTCTAAGCCGAATATTGGGAAGTTCCCAAACAAGTGGGAAGTTGAGGCCAGGTACCTCCAGAAAGAAAGAAAACAGAAGAACTATAAGGTCAGAACTATTTATTCAATTTATAGCACGTTGCATTTTGTAATTTTACATAATTTGTGTATTCAGAAGTGAGTTTAAAAATTTACATGTGATAAAATATAGTGTGTAAAAGGTCAACAAAAATTTGATAGAATTATGGTAATAAAAGGGAATATTTCTTTGAACGTTCAACGAAACTATTCGTGGTAAGATAAATTTTTTTGCTGTCTTTAATTGTTTTAAAAAAGTGTAAAAATCATAATCTTCTTAAGAGCTAATTCAATAGAGATATTTATTTTGATTTAAAAGTTCTATAATAGGTAAATGATATTAAAAAGAGCTTGGATTTGTAAATTGTAGTATGGCAAAAATTTTATTTAGTTCATTATACAAATCTTGCTGAATTTCGTTTGTCTTATTTTTAGGTGAATTGCGTGTTTGGGAAGAGTGAGTAAAAAATTCTTTGTTATCATACCGTCGTTTCACTCTGTGCGTGGTATCCCTGAGCTAGTCGAGGCATAAATTTGATTGTGCTAATTTTAAACTATTTTAAAGGCACAGAGAGGTAGCGATCAGCAGGCAATTGATCGTTACGCACTTGTCGAATACGGCGATATCGTAGCAATATATATATATATATATATATATATATATATTGCTGTGTTTCCCTAAAAATTGAATCGAGCCTCACGAATTGGGCGTCAAGGATGCTGTGATACCACCAAAATCCGGGTACTCCTCTTTTCGAATCGAGCCCCTACGAATTGGATGTCAAGAATGCTGTGAATCCTACAAAAAGCTATTCATTACCTTAACTGTGTTGGTCCATTGACTTTCTTCTGTTAATCGCCTCGGCTGCTCCTCTAGATAGCTTTCATCCTCATACATAAAAAAAACAAACACATTCCTACCACAAACATCAACGTCAACTCTATTTACATCAATATTCACAATACATTAAAATTTCAAAATTAATATTCAGCATAAATTTTAATATCGGAAAATTTCAAAATTAAATTTATTATCATTTTAATGTGCATCCAGAATTAAAGTCCTTGTAGGATGCCTACTAATTACTATAACAATATATGCAGAGTACAAAGGGAGCATCTACCACCCCTTTACGTTAATTAACCAGGTTCGTCTAATTGAGCTCAAAGACATACCCTAAATTTTCATCATAATCCAGAACATCAATACTAAATACCCTTTCTACTTAAACAAGCAAATTTCATCTTAAAATTAAAATATTATTGTTAGTACCATTTCACTACTGTCCATTTTGAGTAAATCAATTATAAAGTTATTCAACGCACACAAAAATCTCAAAGTTCAAACAAAATAGTATAATTTACCTGAAGGTTAATTGCACTCGTAGCTTCAATGTACATCGTCCCTTTTGTTAATCACACCATTCCAACTGGGTTATATTTACGGCTTCTGATTCTCAACGCTTTAAAAATTTTCTCCATCACCATTTATTTAAAGTTGTTTCAGGGCTTTTCCGGAACTAATCTGTGTATATCTGAACCTTGTTTTGTGGATCCAGACCCGTTTATGCACCATTTAAGTATTAATACCCCCGAAAAATAACAAAGACCTTCATACTTCTTTCACCAATATACGCCAAAACTGCCTACTTTTGTGTATTTATTTGTCGTAGTAAATTTTACCAATTGGTACAGTGATACTAAACTTTATTACCTTGTATCTTCTTTTCTAAGTGCACTAACGTACATTCATTATAGCACGTAAAGAACAAGCTGTTTTAAATCACATAATATTCGAGCAAACTGTTTAAATTATTTAATGTTAAAACCGGAAAACTCAAAAGCACTGTTTAACGCGTTCAATCAAGTCGAAGATCTAAGAGAGCTTGTTCATATTAACCTCCGTATATATAGCGGTTAGCCTGTCTGTCGGTCTGTTCCCCAAAACGGCCAGTTTCTAGAATTTCGTCATTCTATGTTCCCATTCCGTAGCTCGGCATGCGATTTTTACGAATTTTGTACTCGCCTCAGTTAAATCTCAGAAAATTTCCACACGGCACGCAACGTCTGAGAATACCTAATTAAATTTTATACAGAAATGTTATTTCTACCTCTCAATTTTGCCTTTTACTTTCAACCAATCGCAACCCCATGACGTTGCTCTACTCACGCCTTTTTACTATATGTGTCTCGGTCTTGCGCCTATTATCTGTCTCTATCTACCCTGTTCTTATTAGTGCAAATTGATATTCCTTATTATCGATTATTTCAGTCCATGTGGACTATCTGGGTTAAATAACCCCGTATCGCACCTTCTCGTGAATATTAAGCCACGGTTTCTCCAAGATTCTTTGTAACCATTAATTATCTGCAACATTTTCGCCGTACGTGACTTTTAAACTACGCAGGTGTTCAAACATAATATTAATTCTCAGAGCTTTATTTTATTGGGTTTTACAAGTTTTATAGATATTATATGTTACTAACGGTTCAATTAACTTCAATTAAAATTAATACCCTTTAAATTTTAGTGAATCCTAACTAAATATTAATTATTATCTGTACGTTTTAATACCGGTTACTTAAAATAGAGTTAATTAATATAAATTTTGCACGTAATTTTTATTTGTTTCTTTACTAGGGATAATTAAATTACCCGTAAAGTTTTCTAATACTGCTTCCTTTTATATAAAGCATCTTATAAATAATTTAAATCTCTTATTTTTAATAAAACGAATGAATTTTTATGCTTCACGGGTTTTTAATAACGTGTACCTTTTCCCAAAGCTTCTACACGGTGATTAAAATTATTTGATGTGATTATTTAATTTTCTACCCTGGTCTAAATATGAGTATATATATATATATATATATATATATATATATATATATATATTGCTACGATATATATATATATATATATATATATATATTGCTACGATATCGCCGTTCAAGACTTTCCCCCTTTTTACGAAATTGTTCACGTATAAAAATTAATTTTTGATGACTCTTTACATAAATTATTCAGATATAAAATATGTTCAAAAATAATAAATAGAATATAATGCCTTATGCTAGATAGTTCTGACCTGTAGTTTTCCTTGTGTGTCTTTTTACTGCGTGCTGTGGATCAGCACCCCAATATGCCATTCAAATCAGTTGCTTCATTCAATTTACTTAGTCTCCAAGTTTTACCCCGTTTAATGTGATTTCCCTTAAATTTTCGTACTGTCTCCTTAGGATTTTGTAATCTCACTTAGATTTCCTGATCTCGATTAGAATTTTTGTAATGTCTCTTAGAATTTTTGCAATCATTTAAATTTGTGTAGTGTCCCATAGAATTTTTGCAGCGTCACTTAGAGCGCTACATTATAAATATTTAATCTAATTAATTAATAAATTTCTACTCACGTTTTCCAGCAAACGGCGAGCTTGTCTCATATATTTTCACTATAATTTATTTTAAAATTTTTAAAACACCATTTTTCACAAAAAATTTTATTATTTAATTTGAATTTTTACTCGACGCGTAAATTCTTGAGTATGAGTGATGCAGCTTGTGCTTGGTTTTAACTAAGACTGTCTGCTTATCAAACTCGCGTTTTATATAGTCTACGCCCCATCTAAAAATCCATTGGTTATCTGAACTGTTGTTCAAAGTTTACGACCAACCATCGGTTGTTTGGGATATTCTTGGGCTTTTACAGGTATATCTCTGATAATACCTTGTCGAAACAATTCCTTGATCACGTAGGTACCAGTGGATTTCTAGTTTGTATTTATTTTTGAACGTGTGTTTTGATGTTGGTACAGGAATTTCTAATTCGCCTTGGCACGTAATTTCACGTATGGCTTTTGTTTGTCAACGTTTGCCAATGCAGAAAATCACGTAGCCACAGTGACGTAAATTAACATATTTCTGTTTACATTTTTGCGTTTCCGAAGCGTATTTATTGCGAAGGATGCGTTTATTATCAGGACCCTATGCTATCTGCTTTAACTATCGCATATTTAATGTGGATTGTATTATGATTTTCTAGCTTTTTATTGCATTTAACGCGTATTGATTTGCAATTTATGAATACTTTTGGTTTAAGACAAGTTTGATTGCGTGTAGAGTTATTTCATTTGCTGAATGTGTGTTTATTGTCGAACGATATGCTTCTCGTCATTAATTAAAGTCAATTGCGATCCTTATACAGGGTGTTAAATGTTTGCTCTTTGTATAATTTGCAAATTACGCATTTCTCTTGCTAAATAAATGCAGTTTTCTAACTCCTAGTACTATTTACATTTATTGTCTAACCATTATGACTCAATATACCCCTAAATAACACCTTTATCATAGCAATATATGTATGTATATATAGAATGCTGTGATCCACCAAAATCCGGGAACTACGGTTTTCGAATCGAGCCCCACAGATTGGGCGTCTAGAATGCTGTGAAACGTACAAAAAGCTATTAACTTAACTGGTCCGTTGACTATCTTCTGTTAATCGCCTCTTTACTCTTTTCCGCCTCGGCTGCTCACCTAGTTAAACCTTCATCCTCATTCATAAAAAAAACACATTCCTACCACAAACATCAGCGTTAACTCTATTTACATCAATATTCACAATACATTAAAATTTCAAAATTAAAATTCAGCATAAATTTCAGTATCAGAAAATTTCAAGATTAAATTTGTTATCATTTTAATGTGCATCCAGAATTAAAGTCCTTGTAGGATGCCTACTAATTAATATAACAATATATGCAGACCTGAGTCTGAGTACAAAGGAGCATCTACCACCCTTTACGTTAATTAACCAGGTTCGTCTAATTGAGCTCAAAGACATACCCAAATTTTCATCATAATCCAGAACATAAATACTAAATACCCTTCCTACTTAAACAAGAAAATCTCACCTTAAAATTAAAAATTTGCTGTTAGTACAATTTCACTACTGTCCATTTTAAGTAAATCAATTATAAAGTTATTCAACACACACCAACACATCAAAATCGAACAACAAAGCATAAGTTACCTGAAGGTTACTGCACTAGTGGCTTCAATGTACATCGTCCTTGCTAATTTCACCATTCCAACTGGGTTATGTTTACGTCCTCGGATTACTGGTCGCTTTTAAACATTTTCTACACCACCATTCATCTAAAGTTGTTTCAGTGCTTTTCTGGAACTCATCTGTGTATATCTGAAGCTTGTTTTGTGGATCCAGACACGTTTACGAATCATTTAATTATTAACACCCCCGAAAAATAGCAAAGAAATTCATACTTCTTTCACGAATATACGCCAAAACTGCCTACTTTTGTGTATTCATTTGTCGTTGCAAATTTGACTAATTGGTACAGTGATACTAAACTTTATTACCTTGTATCTTCTTTTCTAAGTGCACTAAATTACATTCATTGTAGCGCGTAAAGAACAAACTGTTTTAAATCACCAAAATATACGAGCAAACTGTTTAAATTATTCTATCAAAATCGGAAAACTAAAAGCACTGTTTAACGCATTGAATCAAATCGAAAAATCTAAGACAGCGAAACTCATATTAACCCGGGTATATATAGTGGTTAGCCTGTCTGTCGGTTTTGTCCTCAAAACGGCCAGTTTCTAGAATTTCGTATACTATGTTACCATTTCGACCGCCTGTGCGTCGGTTCTTATTAAATTTGCACTCGCACCAGTTAAATCTCAGAAATTTCGACACGGCTCGCAACGTCTGGGAATAACTAATTAATTTTTATACAGAAATGTTATTTTTACCTCTCAAGTTTGCCTCTTATTTTCAACCAATCGCAACCCAGTGACGTTGCTCAACTCACGCCTTTTACTATATGTGTCTCTGTCTTGCGCATATTATCTGTCTCCATCTACCCTGTTCCGAGTGGTACAAATCTATATTCTTTAGTATCAATTATTTTCAATCCATGTGGACTTGTGAAATAACCCACCTTATTAGCATTTCCCGTAAATATTAAACAACGGTTTCTCCAACATTCTCTGTAACCATTTGTTATCTGCAAATTTTACGCAGAACATAAAACATTTAAAAATACGCAGGTGTTCAAACATAATACTTCTACGATCTGAATATTATTGGGTTTTACTAGCTTTTATACATATTATATGTTACTAATGGTTCAATTAACTTCAATTAAAAATAATACCCTTTAATTTTAGTGACTCCTAATCAAATATTAATTATTATCTGTACATTTTGTTTAATACCGGTTACTTTAAATTGAGTTAATTAATATAAATTTTGCACGTAATTTCCATTTGTTTCTTTACTCGGAATAATTAAATTACACGTAGAGCATTTTAATACTGCTTCTTTTTATAGAAGGCGTCTTGTAAATAATTTAAATCTCTTCTTTTTAATGAAACGAATGAATTTTTATGCTTCACGGTTTTACTAACGCGTACCTTTTCCCAAAGCTTCTACACGGTGATTAAAATTATTTGATGTGATTATTTAATTTTCTACCCTGGTCTAAATATGAGTATATATATATATATATATATATATATATATATATATATATATATTTACATCCCAGTATTAATAGTGCGTCCTTTTACAACTAACACTTACAGCGTCCACCAGAAATACTGCTAATGTTTCAATATACATGCATGTATATTAAACCGTTTAGAATGGGCTTGAACCTAGGGGGTTTAGAATCTATTGTTACAAAAATATCTACTTTTACTTTTTCATCTTCACTGCGTCCTTTTATATTGCACACTTTAAGCTTCCGATGTATATACTCCTTTCATATACAGCCCAAATACGATATCAACCAAAGATCCAACAACGTTGCCAGCTTTTCCGCATATCTCGTTGTCGACAAGATAGTTAAGTATTTGTGCTTTCTGTGCAGTCCTGTATGAATTTCGTTGAAATTAAAAGTTATGAGTACCGTTTATTATTATATATGGAATTTATTTCATCATATTAGTTTTTCTTATTCTAAGAATTAAACCATGTAAACATGTTTCATTTTGAGTGATAATTGAAATTATTTGACTTAGAAGGCTACCTACATAACATTTCTTAAAAAGTAAAAAAGTTTTTACAAAAGCAACGGAAGTTATAATGCGTTAAAGGATTTGTCTAAAATCACATTGTATATGTAGTTAAAAATGGTTTAGAAATCAGGTTTCACAGTTTTCATTAATTTTGTCTGTCGGAACAGTTAGAATCAGATTAAATTCAAGGTCTAAGCAAGAGGTATCGTATTTATTGTGCGAATATGATGACCGAGAAGTCGACGGTCGAGGATTAGCATATCAAGTGCTGTTTGAAAACAATTGCTAACGAAAACAGCTGAAATGTATTTTTCTTGATTTGTACTTCAACATTTAAGAACGAAAACTTTCTGCTTCTATATATTGATATCTAGCTTTCCAAATATTAATATATAACACTTTTGTTCGACGATACAAAACAGTCCTCACAACTTTTAAGTTTAATAGCCTGTCTACTTTTTAAAAACAAAATTTTGTTCAAAAGTAGAAATAGTGCAAAAATTAGCACATTTTAACACAATAGTATCAAAGTTTCATCTTCGAATACCCGAAGGGTACATTTATAGTGACCGCATGAAACTTTTACAATACATTTTACCTAATTTGTTTACGATTCCGTGCATTAGCTGGACCCGACGTTCTCAGCGTCGGTATTATGCCTTTTAATTCGAGAGTTTTTCTGCTTGTTGATGATGTGATGAGTTGTTGTGGTGTTTCTTATAGGTTGATCTTCTTAAATATATATGTTGGTCTGGATTCCAAGAGACCTGCTCCTGGAATCCTCTTGTTTTGATGCAGTGAGCAGTTTCCCGGATCTTCCTCTTGGTTGTCCTCCAACTACACGATATCCGGATCCTGGGTACACTGGCCTGTGGTTTTCGACGGACAGGATGGCTATTCGCCACAAGCCGCTCCATCGTCAGGTAGCTCGTCTAACAGGACTGACGGATGTGGATCCCCAACGACTTCACTTGTGTACCCATTTCTCGGCGGCCCGTATAGCTGGAGAACTCCCTCAGGCCGTAACCGTTCCGCTGCTCACTTTTGGTCGCCCGGAGGCGGTGGTAGATGACTGTTGTCGCCTCGTCGGCGTCTGCACAACAACTGTCTGTTTACGATTGCTTATAAATAGCAATTAATGTTCATGTTACCTACTTTAGAAGCCGCGGACCTTCGATTTTGAAAATACCAAGTGTTTTATAAGGATAGAATAAAGCACACAAACTGGTTATAACTTTAGCCGGCCATGAAAAGGACGTGAGTCGGTCAAGAACGATTCGCCGGAATTACTATAACAGAAGAAAAAACGGAAGGAAGGAGAAGGTCGCATTAACACAGTCGAAGATTGAGGGATCAATCAGAACGAAACCAATGAACCTACAGCCCGACAGCAAAGTGTAGAAATACATAACAAAATAAAGAACCAGACAATAATTAAGATATAAGTAACATATAAATAAAAAAAAAATTACTATTCATATACATATACAAGGTGGCACACTACATATAAACTACTCGCTAGCATCTAAACGAGCGTAACTGATAGTTTCACTGCGTGTCGTTCTTCGGCACTACCGGCGTCATTACTACCGTAGGATGCTAACCGGTTAACGCGTACCTTTTCGGAGCTTACGAATCCGATATTCCTCGTCGTTGATTCTTTTACAAATTTGTACGGACCCTCCCAATGTCTTTGTAACTTCTTGGACAATCCACGTCTCCGTCTGCAGTTGTGCAGCCAAACGCGGTTGCCCTTTGAAAACCAGCTTCCTGTACCTTGATGTCATATCTGGTTATCATTCAATCGCTTGTGAACCGGATATTTTTCCTAACGTCACCATGGATGTCCTGCATCTTGCGTTTGAGCTCATCGACGTAGCCCTAGCACACGAGGTCATCTCAGAGCTGACGCCCAAACTCAAGATTACACGGCAGAAGTATTTTGCGTCTCAGCAGTGTCTGTTCAGTGCTCCCATTGTGTCCGGTACGACTTCAGAGTGCTATTCAATGGACTAGTGTCCTGCCAGGAAACGCGTTCTGCTCCGACTCTCCAAGCCAGAATGAGTCGTAGGTCTTTGTCATTCTCTTGTTTCGTTCGCATCTGTATAGGCTACCAATCGTCATTGATCACGGTAATCCACCAAGTAGATCACACTTTGTTTCTACCCTTGAGCAATGATTACAATCTTCGGCTAAAACCCGTCTCGAAAGTGTATCTGCATTACGATGACTTGCACCAGCACGGTGTTCCGTATCGAAATCATACTGCTGAAGATATTCATCTGGTGACTTGCACTTCGGGCTTTCTAAACTGTAATAGCACCTTCAAAGCGGCGTTATCGCTTCTCAGGTGAAATTTTCTCCCGTAGGAGCACTTACAAAAGTTCTCTACAGATTGCACCGCAGCCTACAGTTCCCGCCTTGTAACGCAATAATTCCGTTCTGGTTTCTAGAGCATCCTGCTAAGGTAACCAATGAATTGTTATAGGTCAGTACCAATAGTGAAATCAGTCTTGTCTCGATCTTTGAGTTCCATATTCAGTTGCCAGTAGCCACTCTTTAAATTCAAAATTGAAAATCATTGGTACCCTGAAAATGTATCTAGGATGTCGTCATACCTTAGAAGTAGGTATCTGTCCTTTTTGATCACGGCATTCAATCGCATGTAGTCTAAACAAAATCTTGTTAGCTCGTCCATTCTCTTAACAAGCACAACAAGCGATGTCCAAGGCTATCAAAATGCTCAATCACTCCTTACCCTCCATAACTCCAATAATCTTCTTGACCTCCTCGCATTTGGCCAATGGGAGTCTCCGCACCTGCTATTATATTGACCTGACATCTCCTGTATCGATTTTGTGCTCGGCTACTGCGGTCTTTCCTAATCGGCCGCCGTCGATTGCGAAACCTTCCGAGTACTGTCGGATCAAGTTCTTAAGATCGGCCAGCTGTTGTAATTCAAGAAACTGGCACGGTTTCGTCAACTGATCTAATAACTTTGCGGAATACTCCTTGGTGGGTGATTCTTTTTCAATACCGGAACACCCCGTCACTTGGACAACCGAAGAATACCACCAACCGTTGAATTATTTTTTAGCATGTTAGAAGTCATTAGCGTTTAGGATTCTAACAGGTACACCATCTGTCACTTTCGTCAGTCTTCTCGAAACACGTCATCTCCAAGAAATTCTTCACTAATCGGTTCAATAGCGAGCACAAAATCTTCCCAGAGAACAACATCCAAGCCTCCCGGTACAACATTTTCATTCCTTCAGGTAGAACAACCTTGTCCGTCAAACAAAAACAAATTTGCATAGACACGTCGTCTGTTCGCAAAACAATACTACCTCGTTCCCTACTCTCAAGACATCCTCTTTCATACCTACATGGAATTTGTGTCCCTTCAAAATATCTATTCCCAAGATAACTTTTTTGGTGGAGTTCGTAATTACTACCTGGTGGTCAAATAATTTGCTCCCAACTCTGATTTTTACATCTAGCAAACCATGTCTTTGAATTTTCTCACCAGCCACGGTTTGAAGACGTACCGTGCGAATGACACTATACCACTGTTGTGCACTTTATCCGGATTAGCAATTGTCCTCATTATTCCAGTATCAACCAAGAAATTCACAATCTTGCCACTAAATTGTTCACATATGTAAATAATGTCATCATGCTTGGATGGTGCGATGTCAATAATCATCTCCTGCGCAGAATCCGTCCAGATTGACTTTCGCCCTTCCTGTCGAACCCTTTAGTTTCCGGGTTTTTACTTTTCTCTTGGGCTGCTTATATTTGGACTGTATACGCCCAAACTCACCACAATTCCAGCATCTGGGTCTCCTCCTCTTTGGTTGGTGTTCACGAACTACTCGTTGAATCACCTTCTCCATGCTTTCTGAGCGCTGCTTTCAAACGGAACATTTTGCATTTGCCACTACTATGATGCGAAGTTTGCTTTGCTGTTTCAAATTCAAAGAATGAGGTAGCGCTTCATCTAAGGCCCTTCGTCGAGACAGTCATAGTGCTTGCTGCATCACTCCGTTACGTACCCCGCCAACAAAGGTCTGTAGCGTCAGTTACTTTAGAAAGCTATCTGGTGTTGTTAGGTAGGCTAGTCTCACCAAGCAAGAAATATCTGCTTTAAACTCTTGCAAATTCTTGTTATCCCTTGGTGACGGTCCTTCACTTAAGCGTGATACACTTGTTACAGAGAGTCGTCGTACTTCATTTCTAGCCTTGATGTTGATGTCCCATAGCTTTTTTGGTCATGATCTGGTATGACCTGCAGAATATTCAAGACCCGCCTCATCATCATCATTAGGCCTTCAGTCCTGGAACTGGTTAGACGCGTACCCTCATTGTTTCCTATTTCGAACTAACCTAAACATTTGCACAGTCTTCGTCTAGAACTATCTGATCTAGGTTTAAATCTACCTCCTTTTTCCTATCTTTACTTGCAATATATCCCATACTATTCACAAAAAAATGTTTTAAAATGTATTTTGCCCGTCTATTTCTCCTATTTTTTTCCACAGATATCCTTGTTCCCCTACTGTTTCTATAACCTATTTGTTATTAACTTTGTCTGTCCATGCTATCTATAATTCTCATACATCTGAAGCACAACATTCCAAAAGGCTGCTACCGTTTTTTTGTCTGCTTATCCTACTGCCCACATTTCATAGGCATAGTGTGTTGTGCTCCATACATATGCTTTCAACAATGTTTTTATGTTTGTTTTCTTTCATCATTAGCGCGGTTCTTTCTTGTTACATGCAGTTCGGTCCCTTTTTATTGTTTTTCAATTATATATCCTATTTCTTCGACATTCAGTGGTTGTGAAGCGAGATAAGCAGCCTGTAGCTGCCAAGTTCCCCCAGCACTTGAACATTTGCCGATTTAATATTTTTTTTAATATATCTCCTCTCACGGTCAACAATAGTTACAGATATTTCACAACCAACATCTGTAGTTGTATATAATAGTCATCAGATGTATCTGATCTTATTTTTTCGTCATTAGGTTTTCCGTCTCAAAACTGGTTGGACACGTACCTGCACTTATTTAAATTCTGAGCTAGCCTACACAGTTCCCTGAAATTCTCACACAGCCTACATACAGCTCGGTTTCACTTCTATTGTTTTCTAATTATATGCCCTATTTCACCAAGATTTAATGGTATCTTAAGGGGGAGGCGGGTCCGGGGCGTAGTTGGTATGCGTGTAACTACTACGACCAAGGTCCCGGGTGCGAATTCCGACACGATCCGCTTGAAAAATGTTAAGCAAGCATTTTTCACAAAAATACACCCTCTTTCGGATGAGAGGTAAAATGGAGGTCCCGTGTGTGTGTTGTCACGCACGTTAAAGATCTCTATCTTGCTTGGAGCAGCAAGGGTTCGGCAAAATTCCAAATTTTCCAGGTAAAAAAAAACTCTTCCTGGCCGATGTAGTACCTTCGGGTGGAGCATTGAAAAATCACATGTATGGTATGTGAAGGGGGTTAAGCAGCCTATGGCCGCCAAGATCCCCCAACACTTAGACATTTGCTGAATTAATAGTTTTCCAGTAAATCCTTTCACACAATTAACATTATTCGAGAATATTGCCCAACTAATACTTGTAGTTGCTTATAATAATCATCATGTTCAAGTACAGTTACTTTTTCGTCATTAGTTTATCCATCCTGGGACTGGTTGTATGCGTACTTCCATTGATTTCTATTCTGAGCTTCGCTATGCATTTCCTGAAATTCCTACAGTCTACATCTTTCACTATCTGTGTGCAGTAGTCTAACCTAGGTCTACATCTACTTCTCTTTTTTCCTATCTCTGCTTCTAAAGCATTCTGCACTATTCCTCATGCCGTAGTATGTGGTCTATCATCCTATCTCTCCTATTTTACCGTTTTCCATATATTTCTTTCTTCTTTTACCATTTTTAGTACCTCTTTGTTCTTAACTTTGTCTGTCCATGATATCTTCATCATATGTCTGTAGCACAACATTTCAAAGGCTTCAACTTTTTTTCTTATCCGCTTCTCCTACTGTACAGGCTCCACAGCCGTACAGTGCTGTGCTTCACACACATGTTTTAAGCAATCGTTTCCTTGTTTCTATGTTTGTTGTCTTTGAACACAGTAGTTACTTTTTCTTGTTAAATGAAGCACGATCTTATACTAATCCTTGTTGTATATCTTTTGCGCTTTTTCCATGTTATTTGGCTTCCTAGGTAGCAGAAATCCTTAACCCTTTGTAAGTTCTTGTTACCTATTTGTATTCTTGTTTTTAATTTATTTTCCCCTCCTTTGCATACTAGTACTTTAGTTTTATTTTTGTTAATTTTCATACCGTATTTCTCCGTTAGAACCGTTTCCATTTCATTAAGAGCAGCTTCTAACTCTTCCTTGCTAGATGCTGATACCGCTATATGACCTGCAAATCTAATCATTTCAATTTTTTGTCCCTGCATAGTAATTCTAAATGTCTTTCTGTCTATGACAGTATTCATTGTCTCTTTAATGTACAAGTAAAAAATTAATGGGGATAGGGCACATCCCTGTCTCATCTCTTTCCGGTCCTTCTTCATTCGTTTTTGTTTAATTCTAGTTAATATTTTTGACACATGTGCTGTCAAACTTATTGTTCGAAAATTTTCACATCTATCCACGCCTACCTTTTTTGGTATAGTTATTATGATGTTACGTTTGAAATCTTTGGGTGTTTCGCCTGTCTCATACATATAGCATACAAGTTGGAAGAGATATTCTGTTACTGCTTGTCCGGCGGCTTTTAGAGTTTCTGCTTGCACCTTATCTGTACCCGGCGCCTTACGATTTTTCAGAATCTTTATTGCTAATTCAATTTCATCTCTAATTATAGCATACCCAAAGTCATTTTTTTCAATGTCTGCTTCCTTTTCTGATGCTGTTCGTTCTTTCCCGCATATAAATTCCCTATATATTCTTGCCATCTACCCACTTTCTCTACATTTTCTATAATGACGTTTCCTCCCGCGCCCTTTATATTTTTTGCTATAGGATTTTATAACCCTAAAATTGATTCTAATTAGTTTGTATGCTTTATCTGTTTTCCTATTTCCATCTTAGTTTATACCTCTTTGCACTTTTTATCAATGCATTGTTCTTTAGCTTTCCTGCATTTGCGAATAATTTTCCATTTTTTGGCTCTGTATCTCTGTTTTTCTGTTTTGTCTGATTTATTTTTGTATTTTCGTCGTTCTTCTATTAAATTCAGGATATTCTTTGTTATCCACGGTTTCTCATTTTCTTTTTATGTATATCCCAGAATATATCTGCCCGCCATGTCTAGGCTGGATTTAATGTTATTCCATTCTGTTTCTACTTCCTTAGTATCAGATATTTTCCCAATATCTTTTAGTAATTCATTTGACTTTTTTTTTCGAATCTTTCTTGAATATCTTTATCTTTTAGTTTCTCTAAGTCCAAGTGCCTTTTTTCGTTTCTTTTTTCAAATTTTTAGATTTAAGTGCGGCCTTCATAATTATGAAGTTGTGGTCAGTGTCTATATCTGCTTCTGGGTAGCTTCTACAGTCTTTTACTTGATTTTTAAACCGTTGTCTAACAATAATGTAATCTATTTGATATCTTTCTATATCTCCTGGCATCCTACACGTATATCGTCTTCTAGCGTGATGTTGAAATAATGTGTTTGTGATGATTAAATTCTTCTTGTCGCAAAATTCTACCAGCCTATTTCCCCGGTCGTTTCTCGTGCCTAAACCAAATAAACCTACTACCGCCCCTTTCCTACCCTCACCTACCACTAAATTAAATTCCCCTGTAATTATTAAATTTTCATGTCCTTTTACGTATCTTAATATATCTTCGATATATTTGTAGATAGCTTCTACCTTTGCGTCAGTGTAGCTAGAGGTGGGCATGTATTCTTGTATTATTACTGTGTTTACCGGTTTAGATTCTAATCTAACCATGAGTATTCTTTCGTTTTTTGTAAGTAATTTTCTACACAGTATTTTATCTTTTTTCGCATAACTATCTCCACACCCAAATTTCCTTCTTTTGTTCCTGTGTGAATTACCCTGAAGTCTTCATTCCAAAATCCCCGCCTCTGGCCGCTGAACTTCGCTGATCCCTACTATGCCTAGTGCTAACCTATTCCTTTCAATTTTAGGTTCTCTAGCTTACCTATTTGCTTCATACTTCTAACATTCCACGCTCCGATTCGCAGAATGTTCACGACTCTTATTCTGAACTTTCCGATCGCATTCTCCGAAGTAGTCCCTCCCGGAAATCTGAATTTTAACTCCGGAATCTTTTGCCCCAGAGAATGCCATCATGTTTATTACAATTTAAGTACGCGGTATACCTCGCCTCATAATGCGATAATTAACGCGGTCGCCCTTTCATCGTCGTTGTTTAAGATATGCCTGTATAGGTGACTTCCTATCAAATGTGGCTGATTTTATTCTGAACCTTGGCGCCAGTTCGCGTTCTCCGACATTCTTAGATTCTGGTACCTGCCATTGTATCACCGGCACTAAGCGTTCTGGTGCTTGTACTGTTTTCTGCTAGGTTTTCGGCATTTTCCTGTAATTTCTTTTCTTATTTCGCTGCCAGGTTTGCAGAGCTTTGGTCTTTGGTCAGTTAATAGTATATCTTGAAAGATGTCAACAGATAGTTAAAGCCAACAATGAAAACGAGCACAATAAAATTTATACAATGAAAAGAGAAAAGTGGTTCCTTGGACTAGTGAACAAAAAATTGTTGAAAATTACTTTGCAAGACATAAAATCTAAAAATCCTCAAAACTTCATGAGTGTGAAAAGTTAAAGACTGTGTTTCCGGATAATTTGGCTAATAGACTGACTAAAAATAAAAGTTTATGTTCAGAATAAGTATGTCTCGTCAAAATAATAACTGTATTTTGGTAAGATCGTATACTTTGTAAGTTATACAGGTATTATTTTCGATTTTTTTTATTTACTACTACTGTTATTGTAGTTTTACAAATGTTTTAGTACAATGCAGTTTATTATGTTAATAATACGTTTAGTTTCGAAATTAAGGTTCTAAGCGGAACTACGTTTGTATATTTTCTGGAAAAATAAAGTTTCAATTAAATTGCATTTTATATTATAAAGGAAGGCGTGTGTCTGTGTTAATATTTATATCATGATACGTAATCAAAATAATCCTAAAATAATCAAATCTCCTAGGGTAGAATATGAAAATGAAACAATTATTGTTTCTTCCAAGTTATGAATCATGATTTATTAATACCAAAAAGTATAAGTTGTATAACTTATATTCTGCTTTATGAGACTACGTTTCGAATTTACTCCCAGAGATCGAGAATCAGATAAATTAATATAACTTTCGGAACTTTTAAAAAATAGAACTACCATACACATTACTAAAACAATATACTAGCGATTTGTTCAAAAAATCTTTTGCTCTTCTGGGTCTGTCGCTGTGTGTTTGTGCATGTGCAGGTGATTTGAAAAGCATGTAGGCTGGTATGTGCAGTTATATAAGAAATTATCTTTAGGGTATTTCTGAACACCTGTACACCTGGCGCTGAAACTTTGTAGCGACCTTGAGATTATTTATCCTCAGCAACAAGCCGATTCTCGGTACACAAAAGGCAATTTCACAATCTTGATATACAAATAATTATTAGATAAGTTCCTCTTTATTAATCTATTTTCAAAGATCATTTTTCTATTTAATATGAATAAAAAAAATATGAATATATAGCCAAGAACAGTCAATTTAAGCCTAGAACCCGCAAAATCTTAATCATAATGAATTTTACAAGCACGGTATATTCGGCGGGTTTAGAACGCCTAAATTTAAAAGAATGAGGAAAGTAATTATTTATAACAAGGAGATATTTGTCGTTCTTCTCAATGACTTCACTTGAAAATAGTATGTACACTCAAGGGATCTTGTGTTCAAAAAGGAATTAATTATTGTTCATTACTTTTGTAGAATGTAGACAAAAAACTCATCCGCTTTTATATATGAAAAATTCTACATCTCAAAGCCTATCATATTTCACATTAAGAAAATTTAAGTGTCCGTAAAACTATTTTTAGATAACATTGCAATCAATAAGATTGACTCTTCTTTAAAAATCACTTCACCAATCGATTTAATAATATACAGATTTGAATACAATGGCACGGTGTAATGTCAACCTTGAACAACAAAAAACAGTGGTAAAATTGTTTCCAAATTGCGTTATTCTAGAAAATATTATTAAAATTAAGAGCCATAACATTGAATTTTTAAAATAACCAAAATAAGAAAAAGTAGTAATGCTGAAAATCACATTTGCATCAAACAATGTAGTTTAATTAATGTCGTACTTTATAGCAAAATTATATAGCGCTTTGTTGACAAACGTTTGGGTTCAAAAGTATTCTCGATTTGTTACTCACGGTAAGTTCTTATAATAATTAAAGCCTAAATCATATCCTAATAAAAGTCAATGATTTACATGTATGCATTTTCAATTTTACAGACTACTGTATTACTTCAATGAACGCTAAACGCAGTTTCGTCCTTCAAATTAGTCACATAATTCTTTAAACGTGAACTAATATCTTACGGAAAAAGCAAATGCAGCAAGCGCCTGTCAAACTCCCCTCACACATGCTAGTCAATCGAACAAGTAAAGCTTAGTTGTTGTGTACCTAAAATAACGAGCGACTTCAAGGAGTACAACGTTGCCAATTCTCCGGACGTGTGGTTGTGAATACCACGACTGATAGATATACGGTCTCGATATACACCCGACGAACGCAGTGCCTCTGCTGTAAAAACGTTGAACTAAAAATGTATATTTTTTTTATGTTTTGCAGCCAAGGGGCGTCCACCCTAATTTTTGCCAAATGACATATTTAACTCTTACAAAGCTTCTCCAAAAATTTAACATGCTGGAAATTCGGCGTCCGTATACTGGACGTAGTATTTCACATGGACGTTGGATGTAATGTAAAATCAGAATGTACGGACGTTCGATTGATGGTGGGATGTATATATATATATATATATACAGGTTGAGTCATAACTATTAGAGCATAGAATGGCACAGGTGATTTGAAGCATAATATGAGGATTGGACCTGATATGCGTTAATAAAATATTTTGTTAAAAAAGATAGAGTTGATGTTGAATTTAGTTTTTCGTTTTTGGATGATCTCCTACCAGACGAAAGAAGAGCAATGTGGTTTATGTAGGACGGAGCCTAATAAGTAAGGTTTGGTTTTTAAATGGTTATGGATTTAAAAAGTCTACATTTTCTACAGATAACCATAGATTATTTAAATTGGGGAAGTAAGCACTGAAATGTGTGGAATAATATCTAGTTGCGTGTTAAGCATGCGAACCGCAATTCTGAAATTTTCCCAGACCACAAATTATAAGTCAATGTCTGGACTTACGCGAAAACCGAATCTTTGTGTGATTTTCATGTAACGCTTGTATAAAGGCAATAAAACTAAAAATTTCCCCCTGCCGGATTTAAAATCAATACAATAAAAAATGAAGCTTGTAAAAAAGCGCAACAATGTATGTATTTTGTTACAAGAATGTTTGTAGGTCACTAACCCGGCTATTAATGTAAGGTCATTTTAAACTTGTTATGCCTATTTGTTCATAGAAGTGTTTAGATTGTTTTGTAGAATAGATTTAAGTCAGTTGAGTGGAGAGTATTTTAATTTGTTACAACGAACAGGTAGCCTTGTGTCGCGTCATCACTAAGTCTTCACTTCTGGCACTGGTTAGAAGTGTACTTCCATCGTTTCCTATTCTAAGCTAACCTGTACATTTCCCTGAAATTCCTTCAGTCTGCATCTTTTACCATCTACGTGCAATAGTCTGATCTACGTCTATATCTACTACTCCTTTTTTTCTATATCTGCTTGCAATATAACCCGCACTATTCCCCAAAACTGCCTTAGAACGTATCCTGTCGTATTTTTCCTATTCTTTTTGTTTTCCACAGATATCTTTATTCCGCTCCTATTTCTATAACCTCTTTGTCATTAAATTAATCTGTTCATGCTATCATCATCATACATCCGAAGCATAACATTCCAAAAGACTTCTTCCTTTTCCTGTCTGCTTCTCCTACTGTCCCTTATTTCATAGGCGTACAGTGCTGTGCTCCACACATGTTTGCGACACTTTTGTCCTTGTTTCTATCTTTGTTGTCTTCGAACATAGCTGCTGCTCTTTCTTGTTAGATACAGTTTGGTTATCTTCTATTGTTTTGTAAATATATACCTTATTTCATCGATATTTAGTGGTATGTGAAGGGGTTAAGCAGCCTGCGGCTACCAAAATCCCCTAATACAGATATTTGCCGAGTTAATAGTTTTCCAGTAAATTCTTTCACACAATTAACATTAGTTGAGAATATTGCAAAACCAACATTTCTAGTTGCTTATAATAATCATCAGTTGTAAATACAATTTTTTTTTTTCATCATTAGGTTTTCCGTCTTGAAACTGGTTGGACGAGTACCTCCATTGATTTTTATTCTGAGCTAGTCTACACATTTCCCTAAAATTCCCACAGCCTACATCTTTCACTATCTATGTGCAATGGTCTAACCTAGGTCTACCTCTACCTCGCTTTTTTCTTATCTCTGCTTCTAATATATTCCGTACTATTTCCTCGTGCCTTAGTTTGTTACCCATCATCCTATCTCTCCTATTTTTTACCGTTTTCTACATATTCCTTTCTTCCCCTACCATTTCTAGAACTTTTTTGTTCTTAACTTTGTCTATCCGTGATATTTTCATCATACGTTTGTAGCACCACATTTCAAAGACTTCTTCTTCCTGTCCGCTTTTCCTACTGTCTAAGTTTTACAGCCGTATAGTGCTATACTCCACACATATGCTTTCGTCAAAAATTTCCTTGTTTCTATGTTTGTTGTCTTTGAATACAGTAATTGCTTTTTCTTGTTAAATGTAGCACGATCTTGTGCTGATCTTTGTTTTATATCTTTTGCACTTTTCTCATCTTGCGTTATTTGGCTTCGTAGGTAGCAAAAATTCATAACATCTTGTAAATTCACGTTTCCTAACTGTATTCTTGTTTTTGAATTATTTTCCCCTCCGTGCATACTAGTACTTTAGTTTTATTTCAGTTAATTTTCATAGCGTATTTATCTGTTAAAACTGTTTCCATTTCATTAAGAACTGCTAATTCCGCTATATAATCTGCAAATCTAAGCATATCAGTCTTTTGTCCCAGAATAATAATTCCAAATGTCTTCCTGCATTTGGCAGTATTCATTGATTCTTCGATGTACAAGTTACAATTTATCGCGGATAGGGCACATCCTTGTCTTTATCCTTTTCTAATATATTTTTCTCTACGTTTCTGCTCTAATTCTATTACAATTGTTTGTCCTTGTATAAGCTCATCCCAACCCTTTTGAGTATTTCGAACATTTTTTTCCACTATACATTGTCGAATGCTTTTGCCAAATCTACAAACCCCATATGCACGCTTTCTCCTTTTTCTATCATCCTCTCCATTATCACCAATTGATCTACTTCTAGTACTTCATTGCCTCTCCGATGTATAAGTTAAAAACTAAAGGGGATAGGGCACATCCCTGCCTCACCCTTTTCCTAATGTTTATTTTCTACGTTCATGCTATAATTTTCTTACAGCTGCTTGCTCTTTGTATAAGCTTAGTACTATTCGTCTAATCTTATAACTCATTCCAATATTTTTGAGTACTTTGAACATTTTTCCATGTTACTTGGTCGAATGCTTTTTCCTTATCTATAAACCCTACCTACACGCTTTTCTCTTTTTCTATTATCTGCTCGATTGCTAAAATAGTCTCCCGTGTTCCCATGTTTCGAGTAAACACAAATTGATCTCTTCCTGGTATTTTTTCACTCCGTTTTTCCATCTGTATTTGTACAATTCTAGTTAATATCTTTGGGTGTGTGTGCTGTCAAACTTATTGTTTGAAAATTTTCACATCTATCCGTATCTCTCTTTTTTGATGTGGTGACTATGACGTTTGAAACCTTTGGGTATCTAACCCGTCTCATACATGCAGCTTCCAAGTTGGAAGAGACGTCCTGTTACTGTCTGTTTAGCAGCTTTTAGAGTTTTTGCTTGCACTTTATGTATACCCGGTGCCTTACCATTTTTCCGGACTTTTAATGCTAATTCAAATTCATCTCTAAGTATAGGATACCCCATGTCATCGTGTTCAATGTCTGATTCCTGTTCTAGTGCTATTAGTTCCTCTCCTGCATATAAATTCTGTATATTTTTGCCATCTAACCACTTTCTCTACATTTTCTATAATTATGTCTGTTTCCGCGCCCTTTATATTTTTGTTATACGGTTTTATATCCCTAAAATTTATTCTAATTAGTTTGTATGCTGATCCGGTCTTTCCTACTTCCATCTTAGTTTGTACCTTTTTAGCTTTCCTGTATTTGCGAATAATTTCACATTTTATGGCTTTGTATCTGTTTTCCAGTCTCGTCCGGCCTGTTTTTGTATTTTCGTCTTTCTTTTATTAAATTCAGTATATCCTTTGTTATTCATGGTTTCTTATTTTCTCTTTGTTTATATCCCAGAATATGTCTGTCCGCCATGTTTAATATTATTCAACTCTATTTATACTTCCTTAGTATCAGAAATTTTTCTGAAATCTTTCAGCAATTTATTTGATTTTTTCAAATCTTTCGTGGCTATCTTTATCTTTTAGTTTAAGTCAAAGTGTCTTTTGACGTTTCTTTTCCTCAATTTTTTTAATTTAAGAGCGGCTTTCATAATTACAATGTTGTGATCAGTGTCTATATCTGCTTCTGGGTAGCTTCTACAGTCTTTTACTTGATTCCTAAACCGTTGTCTAACAAGAATGTAATCTATTTGATATCTTCCTATATCTCCTGGTTTCTTCCACGTGTATCGTCTTCTAGCATGAAGTTGAAATAATGTGTTTGTGTTGATTAAATTGTTCTTGTCGCAAAATTCTACCAACCTATTTCCCCTGTCGTTTGCCCAAACCAAATAAACTTACTACAGCTCCTTCCTTGCCCTCATCTACTACTGCGTTAAAATTCCCCGTAATTATTAAATTTGCATGTTTTTACGTTTCTTAGTTTATTTTCTATATCTTTGTAGATCGCTTCTACCTCATCCGCGCTGTAGTTAAGCGTGCGCATGTACACTTGTATTATTACTGTTTTTATCAGTTTAGATTCTAATCTAACCACGAGTACTCTTTCGTTCTTTTGTAGGTAGTTTTCTACACAGTGTTATATCTCTTTTCTTATAACTATCGCCACACCGGAATTCCCTTTCGCTGATCCTGTGTGAATTACCCTAAAGTCTCCGCTCCAAAAATCCCCCGCCTGTGGCCACCGACCTTTGCTAATCTCTACTATGTCTAATGGTAACCTATCCATTTCAATTTTCAAGTTCTCTAGCTTTCCTACGTGCTTTATACTTCTGACATTCTACGCTCCGACTCGCAGATTATTTCCGACTCTTTTTCTAAACTTTCGGATCACATCCCCGAAGTAGTCCCCTCCCGGAGATCCGAATGGGGGACTATTTTACCTCCGGAATTGTTTACCCTAAAGGATGTCATCATGTTTATTAACAATTTCTGTACGCACTGTACTTGGGAGATAATGTGGTGGTTTCCCGTTGCCTTCCACGTCGCAGTAGTGTGTCTTAAAATGCATACCTACTCCTATGGTCTCTGCTACTCTAAGTACCGAAAGAGCTGCCGCCCTCTTTCGGGGACCTGTATTAACCTGGTTCTTCATTTAGTACCCAACTATTTTGGCTGAATCTATTGTTCGGCTCTATTGATTACTGGAACTTTGAAGTTGTTCTACCCGTTCTAGTAATCTAGAAGATCTTCAAGGTGCAGGACCATTCAGAACGGGTAATCTTGTATAAGGAACTCCATTCACCAAGAGAATTAACAATCCCCTGGTTTACACGTCGGCCAAAGGAATCCTTATTACTCCCGACGTCATTTGAAGACGTAACAGGGTAAGTTGTAGTAGTAATGTAGCTTGGAATCGCACCTATGTAAAATTTCGCTCATTATTCGATTTAGCTCGGTTTTCTGACAATTATTATTATAGGAACCCACTTCTGCACCAGTTGGTCGGATGCATCCTTATTTTGTTATGAAATTCCCGCCCCTTTTGAGCACTTCCAAATTTAAAAACAATGCTTCAAACACCCATAACAATATTACATATACCGTAGCTCTTAGACGATCTGTATATTTGTTGTAGTGATGAGATAGTGAATAAATTATTCCGTGGGGATTTTACGCACTAATCAAAACCTTTTCCACACTTTGGTCTGATACGCAATTGAAACAGCTGTGTAAAAGCTACAGGTTAACCTAATTAACTAAGAGCCTCGGAGAACATGATGTAAGAAACACATTGCGGAAGCAATTTATTTTATTTATACGATGTTATGTATGGAGAAATACACTTAAACGACCGTGCATTTGTTTAATTACCTTCTATATGTCGATGATGTATTGAGCAACAAATATATTAAAAATCGGCATTAAAATTTAGTCGTGCATACGCCTTCGCTCTAATGTTTAAAGCAAACTAGTTTTTCCAGCATTTTATCGATAATAATTTTTTAGCACTTGACATGAAACTTTTTAAAATTCTACACACTTCCTAGAATTATGAAGGTTTTTTGAGACAAACAAAAATTTACAACAAAAGCTACAACGTAGTGTACCCAGAGAAGGCAATGGTTGATCGGTTTATTTATGAAAAAAAGTTGTATTTTTCTTATTTTAAAAAATCGTTGAATTTTGGAAAAACTTACTACAGTTTTGCATGAGGAGCAGTAATATATGACTTCAAAGGCTGAACCGACTGACTCAAATTTGAGGTTCGTTGGTGCACACCCCGAATTAATTGGTGCATCCCTGACAAATATTAAATTATTGATATTTATACCAATAAAACAAGAAATATCAATAGTAAGAACTCTTTTTATTAAGGAAATGCGTAAAATAGAATTCATATTTTGCAATAAACGCAAACATAAATCTAAAAATTAATCAAGAAACATCATCTACCATTTAAAACTAACTAATATCAAGCAACATGAGAACGTTGACTGACAGTAGAACTAGGGATCTCAAACAATTATAAAACGATATAATAAGACAAACAAAATAAGTTGTCATCACCTTTGCATTGCAGATGTGCTACAATTACAAACTGTACATTGAATCTAACCTTCACCGAGGTTGCTCTTTGTTAATGTATCCATACAAAATTGTCAGAAGCAAATTCATCATCTGAATCGTTCGACTCCAGCTTCCTTTCTAAAAATTAAAACGTTCTGTTTGCATTAGTTTAAAATTTTTATTTTTTCTCAGGAAGAGACAATCTTCTTATATTTCAACGTTATCAATACCGTTAAGTTTACAGATTTTTCTTTTGGAATTAATTTGCTCGTTTTCAATCCCATCTTTTTCAGAGTTTGTCGGACCTAGTTCTCTCAGAACCAATTTCCTCTTGCAGCATGAATCCTGGGATTTTGACTGCTATGTCGGTGTCTACGGACATCTTGTTATTGTTTTGTCCGTTAATTTAGTAGAGTATCGTGTCTTGAGCCTTCTAATTCTTCACTATGTCGCGGGGTGGTGTTTAAACCGACCTGCGGTGCTATGTTATGTAATATGGCATCAGGTGAAATGTCTATGATGTCATACATCTTGATGACCAGCGTTTTATAGTGTTCGCCAAGAGTCTCCACGTTTAGGTCTCGTCTAATCACTTCGTTTCTTACGAACAATGATGCACCTGCGATATGCGAAAGACGACATTTCCAAAGCTTCCATTTTCCGTGTTTGTGTCGTTTGGGTATGCTATCCATGCCGACAAAGCGTAGCTAGCGATAGGTCGTAAGTACCTCGTTTAAATCTGCAATCTCATGTCTAGTGCAAGTTCTGATACGTGGGTGTAGAAGTAGCCTCGGACACGCCGGAATTTCATGAAGACCTCGTTAGATGTTTGGTGAAGGCTAGGTTACGGTCGACTGTAATTCCTAGGTATTTAACTTTTAATTTCCATTCAATGTTTCGTCTATCCAGCCTCAGTTGTTGTTGTAATGATGTACAGTGTTGAGAAAACATTATGGTTTCTGATTTCTCCGAATTAAGGGTGATCTTCCATCGTTGAAGTTGCTCGGGTATAGGGATGGACACGAACCGAACAGGTTCGAGGTTCGGTACGATTTTTCGAACCGAACCGAACCGAACCAGACATTTTATTTTCGAACCGAACCTCGAACCGGACCGGCAAATTTTCCGCACCGCACCGAACCTAGCTCAAGGTTCGGTCCGGTTCGGTTCGAAAGGTTCGATTTTTTAAATAAAAATTTAGTTTAAAAATTTAATTTTCACTAAAAACATGTCATTTCTCCCAAATGCACATTTTAAAAATTTCTAGTCGCAAGCATATAAGAAATACGACGATTTTCTAATGTACATAGTATCGAGTTTTAAGCTAATAGGTAAAAAATGTAATAGGTATTAATTAGTATTACATATATAATAAATTTTGTCATCGAGGCACGTTTGTAGATCAAAAAACTCTAGATTAGTTCGATTTGTTTAATGCTCCTTATTTCAAATTGTTGTTTGTTTATAACTAGTATTAGATATTAAAGAAACTCGAAATGATTTTGAAAATTTGGTTTTAAAAATAAGCTGATTTTATTTAATGAACAGAAATCGTGTTGAAAACCATCTTAAACATACACAAGCCGAGGTCACGGTCTAGAGACTACAGACGTTTTCAGAATAAACGAAACAATTTAATTTTTAATTAAGTATGTATTACTAATTCATTATTTTGAATTTTTACTTTTATATGAAAACCAGCTCTCTATTAATATTAAAAATGTTAACTTGTAGCAAAAACTAATCTCCTTTTCCTTTGCACATAATCGCTCAACAAATGGTGTTACAAAACACATGGTACCAGAATATTTACTTTTTATTTAGTGTGACCATTACCACCAACGTCTTTAGAAGTAGCCGAACTCCAGAAGAATGACCCCGAACTTTCTCTCAAAACCAAGGGTTGAAGTTTATGACTCATGGCGGCATAAACTTTTCAATCAATGTCGATATAGAATAACACAGTATAATGCAAATAATAAGCAGACATAATGCCCGTGCCATAAATACTGTTATATTTTATTATGAAAAACGTAAACGCTATTTGAGGTAGATTTACGATTCTTCCCGAGAACCATCTGATATTGTCTTTTAAAAGAAATAATAATACTAATAAAGATAAACTGACAAACAGCTTTTTGGTTGTACTGTATAAGAAATCAGCAACACCTTATTGTCTTGATACTCTTTTTATACTAACTAAAACTAAAATAAAAGTAATCGCAAAGATCGTGTGATATCGTTCTTGCACGGTAAAATAACATTAGTAAAAATCATCAATTATTAACACATTCTAAATTTTAGAGATGGCTTTCACTATTAACCTAATTGTAATTACGCTTTGTTAAAGAGAGTACGTATTGAAAAATCAAACCTGGACAAATAGTATTAATATGATTTATGCTACTAAAATCTAAAACAAATTAATGTTGGGTTTATTTGAAGCTACTAAATATAAAAACTACATTAAACATTTAAATTGTAGTTGAACGTACTAGTTCTTTAAATTATCAAAATGTCGAACCGGTTCGGTTCGATTCGAGGTTCGGTTCGTTTTTTCGAACCGAACCGAACCGAACCGGAATATATTTTTTCGAACCGAACCTCGAACCGAACCGAACTAAAAAGTTTTCGAACCGGTTTGGTTCGAATCCATCACTACTCGGGTAGTTGGTATAGTTGCCTTAGTAGTCGTGTTGGGACTTGAGTAGAGCTTCTCCTTCAGACATGAACATGTTATCAACCGCATACATTGCGAGTATGGTGTCTGTGGAGGATGACCTATTATACAGGTAGGTGTTGAAGGGAGTAGGTGATAGACATCCACCTTAAGAAACCCCAGCAGTTATTTGCACCAGTAGGGATATTTTGTCTTCGGCCCTAACCAGCAGGTGTCGATTTTGTAAATAGCTTGCTATGAGTTGGATATAATCTGTGGCGGCTCTGTGGATTAGATAAATTCGTAAATAACTACTAATCCCAAGGTTTCGGGTTTTGATTCCCGACACGGAGCGCTTAAAAAATGTTAGGCGAACATTTTTCACAAAAATACGCTTTTGGGATGAGAGGTAAAATGCAAGCTCCGTGTGTGAGTATTTTCACGCAAGTTGAACATACCTTTTTTGCTTGGGATAGCAAGAATTCAGTAAAATTCAAATTTTCAGGTAAAAAAAACTCGCCCCCTGGAAAATGTAATACCTTCGGGAGAAACATTTTTAAATCAAATGTAAAGAAATATATATAGTCTATAGAAAGGTGGTGAATGACTGCCAACTTGAAGAGAAGTCCATAGTACCAGACCTTGTCAAAAACGTTTTTCGTCAATGGAGATCTCTCCAGTTAGCAACCGTAGCGATTTGATTTTCTACCGGGGTGATTTGAAGAGTCGTCGTATTGTTTTCCGGTTTGCCGTGTAGAGACAGCTTTAACCTTGGCCTCGAAAGGGGTTTTAGGTGTGGAGGATATATCAAATTAAGTGAAGAAACCAAAAACAAAGTTATAAAGCAGATTTTCTAAGTATATTTCTCATTACACAAGAAACATCACTGAGGCTAGATTTTTGGCATCTGACCTTACATTAAACAAGATGTTTAGCTTATACATAGAAGAAGAGCCCGACCATAAAGTTGGATTTTTTCATACAAAAGTATATTCTACAAATACTTCAATTTAAGGCGTAAACCCCCTGTGAAAGACATGCAATTTGTGTGTTAATTTTAAAGCCAAAATTTAAAATGGTCACCAGAATAGGACAGTCAGAGAGGAACAAACATTGCAACATGATGAGAATTTAATACAAGCAAAAACAGTACGCGATGCGATGAAGTGAGTGAGTGGAGTTGGCAAAAACAAATGTGAAACTTGAGACTGTAACTTACGACATGGAAAAAGTATTGGGGCTACCAAAGCTCCCCACTAATATAGTATACTACAAGAGACGATCGTCTATTTATAATGAAGGAGTGCATACGGCTTCTAATAATACACCTTAATGCTTTGTTTCGAACGAGGGAACTGTGGGCGGAGGAGCGCAAAAGATAGGTTCTTGCCTTAATAAATTTATAGATATATATTTGACATCAGAAACACAGGAATTAATATTATGGTCTGATTCCTGTGGTGGGCAAAATAGGAACATCAAAATTGTTTTACTATTAAAAGCTGTTTTAGAGTCTCATTCTTCAATAAATATTATTTATCTGAAATATTTGCTGCCTGGTCATAGTTTTTTGCCGAACGACACCGACTTTGGAGAAATAGAGAGGTCTCTAAAATACCAACTACGCGTATACACTTTAGATGAGTTTTAAAAATTCATACAGATGTGTTCAAAAAAGAATAAATTTGTTGTTGTCGAAATGGCAAAGGAAGATTTTCTTGGAATGTTAAAAATAGAACAATCGATAACTAACCGAGAAATATATGTAAATGGAGAGAAAGTAAATTGGCTTCAAGCTCAAGTAATAAAGTTTACTAAAGAATGTCCTTTTTCAATATTCATGAAAAACACCCATATAGCCGAAGAAGAATTTCATCATCATCATTAGGTCTTCAGTCCTGGAACTGGTTAGACGCATACCATCATGGTTTCCTATTCTGAACTAACCTACAGATTTCCCTGAAATTTGCACAGTCTGCAACTATCACTATCTCATCTAGGTCTACATCTACCTCTTTTTTCCTATCTCTGCTTGTAATATATCCCATACTATTCCCCAAAAATGCCTTAGAACGTATTCCGCCCTTTTATTTCTCTTTTTCCCCAGATATCCTTGTTCCCCCTACTATTTCTATAACCTATTTGTTATTATCTTTGTCTGTCCATGCTATCGTCCTCATACATCTGAAGCACAGCATTTCAAAAGGCTGCTACCGTTTTTCTGTCTGCGTTTCAGACTGCCCGAATTTCATAGGACTACTGTGCTGTGCTCCACAGATATGCTTTCAACAATTTTCTATGTTTGTTGTCTTTCCTCATAGGCGCTGTTCTTTCTTTTAGATGCAGTTCGGTCACCTTCTATTGTTTTACAGTTATATACCCTATTTCTCCGACCTTCAGTGGTTGTGAAGGGAGGTAAGCAGCCTGTGGCTGCCAACTTCCCCCAACACTTAACCATTTACCGATTTAATATATTTTCCAATATATCTTTCGCACAGTCAACATTAGTTGCAGATATTTCGCAACAAACAACTAGTTGTTTATACTAATCATCAGATTTATCTGCGCTTATTTTTTCGTCATTAGGTTTTCCGTCTCAAAACTGGTTGGACACGTACCTGCACTTATTTATATTCTGAGCTAGCCTACATAATTCCCTGAAATTCTCACACAGTATGTGTATACAGCTCGTTCCCCTTCTATTGTTTTCTAATTTTATGTCATATTTCACCGAGATTCAGTGAAGGGGGTTAAGCAACCTGTGGCTATCAAGATCTCCAACAGTTAGACATTTACCGAAATAATGGTTTTCCAGTAAATCCTTTCACACACTTAACATTATTTGAGAATATTGCCCAACCAATTCCTGTAGTTACTTATAATAATCAGCATGTTTAAGCACAGTTATTTTTTCGTCATTAGTTTATCCATCTTGGGATTGGTTGGATGCGTACTTCCATTGATTTCTATTCTGGGCTAGCCTACACATCTCCCTGAAACCCCTACAGCCTGCATCTTTTACTATCTGTGTGCAGTAGTACAACTTAGGTCTGCCTCTTCTTCTCTTTTTTCTATCTCTGCTTCTAATATATTCCGCACTATTCCTTCATGCCGTAGTATGTGGCCTATCATCCTATCTCTTCTATTTTTTACCGTTTTCCATATATTTCTTTCTTGCCCTACCATTTTTAGTACCTCTTCGTTCTTAACTTTGTCTATCCATGATATCTTCATCATACGTCTGTAGCTCCACATTTCAAAGGCTTCTACCTTTTTTTTGTCCGCTTCTCCTACTGTCCAAGCTTCACAGCCGTACAGTGCTGTGCTCCACACATATGTTTTAAGCAATCTTTTCCTTGTTTCTATGTTTGTGGTCTTTGAGCACAGTAGTTGCTTTTTCTTGTTAAACGTAGGACGACCTTGTGCTAATCTTTTTTATATCTTTTGTGATTTACCAATCTTGCATTATTTTGCTTCTTAGGTAGCAGAAATCCTTAACCTCTTGTAAGTTCGTGTTACATACTTGTATTCTTGTTTTTGATTTATTTTCCCCACCTTTGCATACTAGTACTTTAGTTTTACTTTTGTTAATTTTCATACCGTATCTCTCTGTTAGAACCGTTTCCATTTCATCAAGAGCAGCTTCTAATTCTTCCTTGCTAGACGCTAATACCGCTATATCATCTGCAAATCTAAGTATATCAATTTTTTGTCCCTGCATAGTAATTCCTAACGTCTTCTTGCATTTGACAGTATTCATTGCCTCTTCTATGTACAAGTTAAAAATCAATGGGGATTGGGCACATCCCTGTCTCACCCCTTTCTTAATGTTTACTTCTCTACGTTCCTGCTCTAATTCTATTACTGCTGTTTGCTCTTTGTATAAGCTATGTACTATTCATCTATCCCTATAACTTATTCCAATCTTTTTGAGTATTTCAAACATTTTTTTCAATTTACATTGTCGAATGCTTTTTTCCAGATCTACAAATCCTATATACACGTTTTCCCCTTTTTCTATTGTTTTCTCCATGATTACTCTCAGGGCTAAAATAGCTTCCCGTGTTCCCCTGTTTCGCCTAAACCCAAATTGGTCTTCTTCTAGTATTTCTTCCGCCCGTTTTTCCATTCGTCTTTGCACAATTCTAGTTAATATTTTTGACACGTGTGCTGTCAAACTTATTGTTCGAAAATTTTCACATCTATCCGCGCCTTTCTTTTTTGGTATATTTACTATGATACTACGTTTGAAATCTTTGGGTATCTCGCCTGTCTCATACATATAGCTTACAAGTTGGAAGAGACGTTCTGTTACTGCTTGTCCAGCGGCTTTTAGAGTTTCTGTTTGCACCTTATCTGTACCCGGCGCCTTACCATTTTTCAAACTCTTTTATGCTAATTTAAACTCATCTCTTAGTATAGAATATCGCAAGTCATCATTTTCATTGTCTGATTCCTGTTCTAATCCAGTTAGTTCCTCTCCTGCATATAAATTCTCTATATATTCTTGCCATCTACCCACTTTCTCTACGATTTCTATAATGACGTTTCCTTGTGCGTCCCATATATTTTTGCTATACGGTTTTATATCCCTAAAATTCATTCTAATTAATTTGTATGCTTCGTCTGTCTTTCCTATTTCCATCTTCGTTTGTACCTCTTTGCACTTTTCATCAATCCATTGTTCTTTAGCTTTCCCGCATTTTCGAATAATTTCCCATTTTATGGCTTTGTATCTCTGTTTTCCTGTTTCGTCTGATTTATTTTTGTATTTTCGTTTTCTTCTATTAAATTTAGGATATCCTTTGTTATCCATGGTTTCTTATTTTCTTTTTGTGTATACCCCAGAATATCTCTGGCCGGTATGTCTAGGCTGGATTTAATGTTATTCCATTCTGTTTCTACTTCCTTAGTATCCGATATTTTCCCGATATCTTTGAGCAATTCATTTGACTTTTTTTCGAATCTTTCTTGAATATCTTTATCTTTTAGTTTCTCTAAGTCCAAGTGCCTTTCTCTGTTTCTTTTTTTCACATTCTTAAATTTAAGTGCGGCCTTCATAATTACGATGTTGTGGTCAGTGTTTGTATCTGCTTCTGAGTAGCTTCTACAGTCTTTTACTTGATTCCTAAACCGTTGTCTAACAAGAATGTAATCTATTTGATATCTTCCTATATCTCCTGGCATCTTCCACGTATATCGTCTTCTAGCATGATGTTGAAATAATGTGTTTGTGATGATTAAATTGTTCTTGTCGCAAAATTCTACCAGCCTATTTCCTCTCTCGTTTCTCGTGCCTAAACCAAATAAACCTACTACCGCTCCTTCCCTACTCTCACCTACCACGGCATTGAATTCCCCCGTAATTATTAAATTTTCATGTCTTTTTACGTATCTTAATATGTCTTCGATATCTTTGTAGATAGCTTTTACCTCTTCGTCACTGTAGCTAGAGGTAGGTATGTATACTTGTATTATTATTACTGTGTTTACCGGTTTAGATTCTAATCTAACCATGAGCACTCTTTTGTGCTTTTGTAAGTAATTTTCTACACAGTGTCCTATCTTTTTCCGCATAACTATCCCCACACCCAAATTTCCTTCCTCTGCTCCTGTATGAATTACCCTGAAGTCTCCACTCCAAAAATCCCCCGACTCTGGCAACCGAACTTTGCTGATCCTTACTATGTCTAGTGATAACCTATTCATTTCGATTTTTAGGTTCTCTAGCTTACCTACTTGCTTCATAGTTCTAACATTCCACGCTCCAACTCGCAGAATGTTCCCGACTCTTATTTTGAACTTTCCGATCGCATCCTCCGAAGTAGTCCCCTCGCGGAGATCCGAATGGGGGACTATTTTATCTCCGGAATCTTTTACCCCAGAGAATGCCATCATGTTTGTTACAATTTAAGTACGCTGTGTACTTGGGAGATAATGTGGTGGTTTCCCGTTGCCTTCCACATCGCGGTAGTGTGTCTTAGACTGCCATACCGACCCCTATGGTCTCTGACAATCTAAGTACCGAAAGAGCCGCTGCCCTCTTTCGGGGACCTGTCTTAGTCTGGTTCCTCACTAACGACTCTACTACTTTGGTTGGACCTGTAGTTTGGCTCCTTAGCTCATTAGAACACGCAAGCCATTTTACCTGTTCGAGTAATTTAGAACTTCGGCGAGGTGCAGGTCCATTCAAAATGGAAGAATAATTTAAAGAAATTATTATAAAGAAGATAAGCAAAGGTCGTCCGGCTACTGATAATCGTCTGTCCTCCCCTATGTATATTATGTAGTTCTGTTCCTGGTCTCAAGCTGAAGTGCCCAAAAAATAACAAAATAAGTAATATTTACATAACAATGGCTTTATGTGTCATAGTATTTTGCATTATCCAAGAACCATTAACAATGCCCAAAAGGACCCATATACAACATTTAAATTTTATCAAAAAGGACCAAGTGCTATTTTAAACCACAGTACACGATGGAAAAATAAAATTCTAAAAAGTTTATTAAGATCTTTTAAGTTAAATTGTTTCCTTTAATAAAACTCCTAGGCAAAACTACAAGCACAATTTGATTTTTCAAATTAAAAAAACTTTAACAGCAATTTTCTCGCAATCAGAAAATGGCGGTTAGTACCTTTTAGATAAACGCTATCCACTTGTACCGTGGGCCATTAGTTATGAAAATAAAGCGTTAGGAAGGTTTTTAGAAATTTTATTATAGCTGTGAGTTGTTGAAAAGGCATCTATACTCAGTTTGAAAATATAGAAATGTTGTTATTGCAAATAGAGTTTCGTTACAATATTATCTAAGAACAACTAATTATGTCGAGTTCCTCGCATCTGTATGATAACGACAAAACCAAATCATTATATCAGGGGTATCGATGTAAATTTAAAAAGCGACAATTAAATAATGATTTAAGCAGGTTTGCCTATTAAGATTGAAATAATCGCTCTTCATAAATATAAGCTGAAATAAAATCCATAAAACAGCATACAACAAAAATATGCGTCAAATTGAAATTCACACATTACAAGCAACGTACAAAAATCAATCTAAAAAACCTATTCGTTTCTTGTTACTTTAAAAAATTAAAATCCAGTCAAACGTTTACTGCCTTAATGCTACAGGTTATTCTAATTACATCAACTACCATAAGAAACCATGAACGTTGTATTTGTTCTATGATGTAAGTAACACATTGCGGAAGCTATTTATTTTGTTTATAACATGTTTGAGAGAAAAAATGCACTTAACGACAATGGATTCTTTGTATCACCTCTATTTGTAGATGATATATTGAGCAACAAATATTATAAAAATCGACATTAAAACCTAGCCGTTTGTACATACGCCTCCACTCTAATTTTCAAAGCCAACTAGTTCCAACATTTTATTGATAATAATTTAACACTTGACATCTTATAGGAATGCTTTAATATTCTAAACACTTCCAGCGAGTGACTAACCTTTATTTATACATTTTCAGTTTGCCAGCCACATAATTCGGAAACGTTTCAAGAGCTATTTACAGCGACACTTGTCGACCTACCTGTTGCCTATTTATTGTTAACTTACGCCTATTCGTTTTATTTTCCACTTATTATTAAGTAAGCCGTGATTGCTGCCCTAATCCTTTAAAATTTGACGATAATAAAAATTCAAACTGAGAACAGAGCAATAATAGAACAAGCGCAGGACAGCAGGTAGGAAAGAGTGGGCGACAGATGGTGAGGATGAGGGTTGTAGCAATAATGAAGTCACCTAAGGGACGTGTTTAAAAGAGGGTTTCCTAAATCCCTTTTGTATCGCTGCACTCTAAATGTAGGGTACGCGTTGTTGTTCGAAGGTAAAACGGACGAAAGCATTGCAGCTACGTGTATCTGAATTGTGCGTTTCTGAACAGGTCTCACGCTTACTTCAGAAACATTTGGTCAACACTTGTAGGTTTTATTGCCAAGTTTCACAAGCGCATCTTTTAAATAAGAGACATATTAAATTAACTATTTGAATGTACTGCATGTTGTAAAAGGTTGCTTCCTCTCGGATATCATAAGGCATGTCATCAAAGAGTAGTTTTAGAATGTTTCGTGTTACCTTTTAAACTTTTGAGCTTAGTGTTTGATAGGTTTTCCTTGTTCTACAAAAAGAAACACTCTTATAACAAACAGGGTAAATGTGTTAAATGTCAACCACCCCTCAGTTTCCGACCACTTACGTAAATATTAAAAAACTCAGTAATACTCTGTTAATACCATCACTCATTAGTAATTGTATTTGTTCCCTCCAATTACAGCCAATCACGCGTGCACTAGAAACTCTTACATCACAGAAAAGCTAACCAACAAAATTGAAGCTTTTGATTCAGAACGTTAGAGCTATTTGTTTCACTGAGTTAAGTTGAAACTCAATGCCCCGATTTTTTAAAAATAGCCAAAGAATTTTGTCGCCAAGGTAGGTGACATATAATTGTTTGTGCTTTTATTCCGTGCTATAATTTCTTTGAAAATGTTTCAAGCATTGACAAAGACAAAAATTATAATTATTGAAATCTAAGGAAATCTATTATTAATGCTAGTTAGTTTCTGACCAGCCAGTGGTCGGAAAGTGAACTGACACAACAACGCATATTGATGTGAAACACCACTTTTATGTACAGAAATATATATAGCTTTCTATTTGCCCAAAACTAAGATAATCTTACCTGAATTAAAATAATCTTAGTTGTGGACACGTTCTTTTTACTAACTTTGATAAAGTTAGACCTTTTGTATTCCCCTTACCCCAGATGAGGTGCCAATAGATCTACTTTAGATACTAACTTCCCTCCCTAAGTTTATCATCATCACTAGGTCTTCAGTCCTAGAACTAGTTGGACGCGTACCCTCATGGTTTCCTAGTCTGAACCAACCTACACATTTCCTTGAAATTTGCACAATCTGCATCTATCACTATCTGTGTGCTAAAGTCTGATTTCGGTCTACCTCTTCCTCTCTTTTCCTTTCTCTGCTTGTAGTATATCCCGCACTATTCCCCAGAAATGCCTTAGAACGTATCTAGTCATTCTATTTCTCCTATTTTTTCATTTTCCAGATATCTTTATTCCTCTACTATTTCTACAACCTATTTGTTATTAACTTTGTCTGTCCATGCTACCATCCACATACATCTAAAGCATAACATTCCAAAAGGCTTCTATCTCTCTCTGTCTGCTTTTCCTACTGCCCCTATTTCATAGATGTACTGTGCTGTGCTCCACACTATGCTTTGAACAGTTTTCTTCCTGTATCTATGTTCGTTGTCTTTGAACATAGCTGCTGTTCTTTCTTGTTTGATGCAGTTCGGTCACCTTCTATTGTTTTACAGTCTTTGGCTGCCAAGTTCCCTCAGCACCAGAACCTTTGTCAAATTAATAGTTTTTCCAATTTATCGTTTCGCACAATCAACATTAGTTGAAAATATTTCACAACCAACACCTGTAGTTGTTTATAATAATCACCAGATTTAAGAGCACTTATTTTTTCGTCATTGGGTTTTACATCTTGAAACTGGTTGGACTTGTACCTCAGCTCAATTATGTTCTGAGCTAGCCTACAACGTTCCCTGCAATTCTCACAACAGCCGATATACATTACATGTGATTTTCCAATGCTCCACCCGAAGGTACTACATTGGCCAGGAAGTGAGTTTTTTTTACCTGGAAAATTTTGAATTTTGCCGAATCCTTGCTGTTTCAAGCAAGGTAGGGATCTTAAACGTGCGTGACAACACTCACACACGGGACCTCCATTTTACCTCTCATCTGAACGAGGGTGTATTTTTGCGAAAAATGCTCGCCTAACATTTTTCAAGCGGACCGTGTCGGGATTCGAACCCGGGACCTAGCCGATATACAACTCGATTTCCTTCTATTGTTTTCTAATTATATGCCCTATTTCACCGAGATTCAGTGGTATGTGAAGGGGGTTAAGCAGCCTGTGGCTGCCAAGGTTCCTCCAACACTTAGACATTTGCCGTTTTAATAGTTTCCAAATACATGCTTTCGCACGATTAACATTAGTTGAGAGTATTGCAAAACCAATATCTGTATTTTTTTATAATAATCACCATGTTTAAGTACAGTTATTATTTTTGTCATTAGTTTTTCCATTTTGCGGCTGGTTGGAAGCGTACCTCCATTGATTTCTATTCTGAGCTGGCCTACACATTTCCCTGAAATTCTCACAACCTACATCTTTCACTATCTGTGTTGAGTAGTCTAACCTAGGTCTACCTCTGCTTCTCTTTTTCATATCTCTGGTTCTAATATATTCCGCACTATTCCCTCATGTCTTAGTATGTAGACTATCATCTTATCTCTCCTATTTTTTACTGTTTTCCATATAGTTCTTTCTTCCCCTACCATTGCTATCTTTGTTCTTAACTCTGGCTGTCCATGGTATCTTCATCGTACGTCTGTAGCGCCTTTTTCTTGTCTGCTTCTCCTACAGTTCAGGCTTCACAGCCATACAGTGCTGTGCTCCACACATATGTTTTAAGCAATCTTTTCCTTGTTTCTATGTTTGTGGTCTTTAAACACAGTAATTGCTTTTTCTAGTTAAATGTAGGACGACCTTGTGCTAATCTTTGTTTGACACCTTTTGCGTTTTTACCATCTTGCGTTATTTGACTTCCTAGGTAGCACAAATCCTTAACCTCTTGTAAGTTCTCGTTACCTATTTGTATTCTTGTTTTTGATTTATTAGCCCCTCTTTTGCATACTAGAACTTTAGTTTTATTTTTGTTAATTTTCATACCTTCGTTAAAACTGTATCCATTTCATTAAGAGCAGCTTCTAACTCTACTTGGCTGGATGATAATACCGCTATATCATCTGCAAATCTAAGCATATCAATCTTTCGTCCCTGCATATTAATTCCAAATGTCTTCCTGCATTTAACAGTATTCATTACCTCTTCTATGTGCAAGTTGAAAATTAATGGGGATAAGGCACATCCCTGTTTCACTCCTTTCCTAATATTTACTTATCTACTTTCTTACTCTAATTCTATTACTACTGTTTGTTTTTTGTATAAGCTATGTACTATTCGTCTATCCCTATAACTCATTCCAATCTTTTTCAGTATTTCGAACATTTTTTTCCATTTTACATTGTCGAATGCTTTTTCCAGATTTACAAACCCTATATATACGCTTTCCCACTTCTCTATTGTTTTCTCCATTATCACCCTCAGAGCTAAAATAGCCTCCCGTGTTCCCCTGATTCTCCTATACCCAAATTGATCTTCTCCCAGTATTTCTTCAGCTCGTTTTTCCATTCGTGTGTGTACAATTCTAGTTAATATTATTGAAACATGTGCTGTCAAACTTATTGTTCGAAAATTTCCACATCTATCCGCGCCTTTTTTGTATAATTTCGTTTGAAATCTTTGGGTATCTCGCCTGTCTCATACGTATAGCTTACAAGTCGGAAGAGCCGTTCTGTTACTGCTTGTCCAGCGGCTTTTAGAGTTTCTGCTTGCACCTTATCTGTATCTGGTGCCTTACCATTTTTCAGACTCTTTAATGCTAATTCAAACTCATCTCTAAGTATAGGATATTCCAGGTCATCCTTTTCAATGTCTGATTCCTGTTCTAATGCTGTTAATTCCTCTCCTGAATATAAATTCCCTATATATTCCTGCCAGCTAGCTACTTTCCCTACATTTTCTATAATGACGTTTCCTCCCGCATCCCTTATATTTTTGCTGTATGGTTTTATATTTCTAAAATTCATTCTAATTAATTTGTATGCTTCGTCTGTCTTTCGTATTTCCATCTCAGTTTGTATCTCGTTGCATTTTTTATCAATCCATTGTTCTTTAGCTTTCCTGCATTTGCGAATAATTTCCTATTTTTATGACTTTGTATCTCTGTTTTCCTGTTTCTTCTGATCTATTTTTGTATTTTCGTCTTTCTTCTATTAAATTCAGGATAATCTTTGTTATCCGCTGGCTGCTGCTTTTGCACTTCACCAATAACAAGGTCGCATATCTCGTTGTGGCGGCGGATCTTCTTGCTTTTATTATGTGTGCTCTGTACCAGAATGTGTCCCACTGTCGCCAGCTGGGAACCACACCTGCGATAGTTGAGGTCCGCTTGAGGGACTGCCCTATTCATTGAGATCCTATCTGCGCATGAATTTGTTCTCATTTTTAGCGCCGTTATTTGTATGCATGACTTCAGGAGCGTTGGGTTGCGAAGTCATGCGTTGGCAATTTTATCGTCGGTGAGCGCCGCGACCGACTTGCCCTGAGAACCTTGGGTGGCCCACCTTGCAAGCTCGTCTTTCTTGACCCGCTTCGTCCATAGGTCGATCTCTGGTTCGGAGACAGGTCGTATCTGCACGCAGCGGATATCCTCCAAATTGGTGCTCTACTGTGGCAAGAATGATGGGGGGATTAGGATTTCCGAAACTGGAAACGATCGTCGTTTGAGCACTTTAAAGGCAGGACTTAAGTTCCTGCATAGCGACGATCCAGTGATGAAGATCCTAGCAGCGGGCACCAATTTGGAGGTGTGTGCAGGTACGACCTGTTTCCGAATCAGAGATCGACCTATGGAAGAGGCGGGTCAAGAAAGACGAGCTTGCAAGGGGACCGCCCAAGGTTCTCAGGACATATATATGAGTGGCGGAACTGCTACCACCCACTGATACAGGTAGTGGGGGATTAGGTATCGGAGGATCAACTCTACCTTCTGGTGGGGCTTGAGTGCTAGCTGCTTTACACAACTCAGCACTTCAGCAAGGTTAGCCCTGAAGGAGATATCTTTACACCAAGGTAGGTCATGTATGATCCCGCGCCCGTGAACGGGATCAAATCTCCATTCTCCATCTTCAACCCGGGGTCAGTCAGGTACCAGGAATCTTTTGGCGAGACCAGACGGAAGCAGCGCTCTTTTGCGCCGGCATTGTCATACCTAGGCCCCGTAGGTATTGTTCCGTCTGCCTGATCTGACTTTTTGCCTGCGATACTGTGCCTGTGACGAGTATTAAATCGTCAGCAAAGGCCAGGTAAGAAACATGTGTGTTCTCACTTACGGGGTAACCGGTTTGCTTTTCCAAGTCATGCAGTTAAGGCTACATTACTACATTGCTAAGGAACGGTGAAAGGGAGCCACCCTGCTTAACCCTCCTCTGAAGGACGAGATCGATCTTCTGATTCCGAATTTCGATTTCGGTGTGCATATCTCTATACCCGTCTTTTACCATGCGTATCACCTGGAAAACCCTTCGCCTGCAATGCAACCCCAATTGCCGGATGGGAAATCGTGTTGAAAGCCTTGCTAATGTCAATCTGCACTGCAACCAGGCCAGTGCCGGTTTGTTTTGAGTGATGCACCAACTCATTTAAGATGTGCACATTATTGAAGCACCCCCAACTGAATCAAAACCCTTTTGCCGGGGCGTGAACTGGACATCCTGCCTGAGCTTGGAGTCACTTATACCCTAATATAAACAACCCAGGATGGAGCTGATGGTAAGGGGTCGATAGTTCCGGCCTCCTATCGTGCTTACCCTCCTTGGGAATTAGCAATGTCCTGTTCATCCTCCATGATGTTGGTCGTCTTCCTGCCCACATGAAGAAGTTGAACAGGAGACGGAGGACTTTTTGCAGCCGGCGCTCCTGACGTGCTTCATCAAAACACCACCAAGACCAGCAGCTGTGGACTGTTTAATGCGGGCTAATCGCTTCGCGATTTCCACGGTTATAATGGGAGTAAGTACCTCAGCGGCTGCTTTTGGTCATACTTCCTCGCCCGTCTCGGATATCTGTACTTCCGGCTTGTACCCCCATAATGTATTGTACAGATTCCGTATATGATCAGGGTTTAACTTGTCTGAGCCGCAGCCCAGCTCAAGCCAGTCCACATTATTCTTGAGCATTTTGGCCATCTGACCTGGATTTTTTTACAAAAGTCCTGGGTCCGACCGTATAGGTACAGCCGGCGCGCACCTCCATTGATTTTTATTCTGAGTTTGTATCATCTAACAGGTTAAGTTGTTTTTGTTTTGAGACGTGCCCGACTAACAATATACTGACCAGAAATAATTATCTAAATATGTCAGGACACTGGGTCCGGGTGGTTAATACTTTACGATCAACTCCCGATGTATCCTCAAAGGGTTAGTCAAAGTTGTTAATTTCCGTAGTTATATGACCTTTGGGATCTTCCGGACTAGCTTGGGACTCTATCTCCCTACTGACATTTTTCGGCGCCACTACTTTCTTAATTTATCTTACAAGACAACACTATAGCGCAAAAGTAGAAACTTTATGGTGTATAACGTATCTTTAGGAATTTGCAAATGGAGTTGCTTTTTCCTGGTTTTCAAATTAATGAATTATAAACTCATACTATTATTTTTAACACGGCAGGTGGAAGTTAAGCATACAGTTCTTAGAATCATTTAATAGATACCTGTAATCAAGTTCTATTATCTCTGAAGCGGTCTGTACAACCATGACTACATAGTTTAAAAAACTCCTTTTTTATGTCAATTTATATGTTCATAAACCTGAATAAATAATTTTTAAATCAACTCAAAAAATCTATTTTCTGAAAAGAGTTATATATACAAAATCAAATAAAGGTTAATCCTCTTTAACAGTTCTGTAAAATATTAAATTTAATTCTTATTTCATAACAAAAGCGTTTTAGGTTATCGAAAGGTGGTCAGATCTGAGGCCCTGCGATTTACATTTATGACCACAAGGTCATTATATGTTGTAATAATTAAATTTCATTGTCGGCGAAACTTCATTACTTAATATGAAAATTCTAAAGATCAATTTCAATTATACTTAGCTCTTAAATCGACTTTTCAAATAGCATAATATAAGATCTTCTACTAATTCAATAAAATTTTTAAATCAGTAAAATTTAAACAAAATGCATGTAATATCCCAACAGTACGAGATTCTATGAAATGTTTTTATACGACTCACCGTACATTACTGACGTGGTCACCTGGCTTTTCCATGACGTAATCGATCGAGCACATGGACGAAATCCTATACGGAGCCTCTCGCCTGCATCGTTGTTTATGACTTTGGAACGTGTCGTAGCTTTAATATCTTGGGTTCAAGGATCAGCGTCGGTAGTTAAATACATCTTGGTTAAGAAAAACGTATTGCTGCCTTTCACAGTGCCATCATATGTAAGGATAATAAAACTGCTTATTGTTGATTTAATTTTTATTTTAGTGAAACTTATACTTAAACATGGTTACATAGTTGCTTAGTTGCGCTACAAATAATTAATATTTTATTAAATTTTACGTATAGAAATTATACGAACCATTGGTTAAGTGGCTTCTATTAATTATACCGGTGAATCAGGAGGATTGCTAGGCGTAGACTTGCCGCCAGCGCGCTTAACAAATACCTGCTTACGGACTAGTATTTGGACTACAAGTGGTGGATTTTCCATGCAGCCGGCAGTGCTCAATCAAACAACAACCTGTGGCATGCTACAAACCGGTAGATACGCATTGAACTTATGACTTTATTTACTTTGTTACAATAATTTCCTATTTTTGATCTGTCGAATGTAGCGAAATTTATCTTTTGAATTTTATACAAGATTAGGGCGTTGAATAAAATTGTATAATGCGAAATAATTTATTGGTAGGATAAATTGTAAACTAAAATTAATCGATTCCGCGCAATATTGCTTTACTAAGGGCTGTAGACAATTAAACTGCTTCAAGCTAACCTACACATTTCCCTGAAATTCTCACAGCCTACATCTTTCACTATCTGTGTGCAGTAGTCTAACCTAGGTCTACCTCTACTTCTCTTTTTTCCTATCTCTGCTTCTAATATATTCCGCACTACTCCCTCATGTCTTAGTATGTGGCCTCTCATCCTATCTCACCTATTTTTTACTGTTTTCCATATACTTCTTTCTTCCCCTACCATTTGCAGTACCTCTTTGTTCTTAACTTTGTCTGTCCATGATATCTTTATCATACGTCTGTAGCACCACATTTCAAAGGCTTCTACCTTTTTCTTGTCTGCTCCTCCTACTGTCCAGGCTTCACAGCCATACGGTGCTGTGCTCCACACATATGTTTTAAGCAATCTTTTCCTTGTTTCTATGGTTGGTGTCTTTAATTACATTAGTTGCTTTTTCTTGTTAAATGTAGCACGACCTTGTGCTAATCTTTGTTTTATATCTTTTGTGCTTGTCCCATCTTGCGTTATTTAACTTCCTAGGTAGCAGAAATCCTTATCCTCTTGTATGTTCTCGTTACCTATTTGTATTCTTGTTTGTGATTTATTTTTCTCTCTTTTACAAACTAGAACTATAGTTTTATTTTTAGTAATTTTCGTATCATATTTCTCCGTTAGAACTGTTTCCATTTCATTAAGAGCAGCTTCTAATTCTTCTTTGCTAGATGCTAATACCGCTGTATCATCTATAAATCTAAGTATATCAATCTGTTGTCCCTGCATATTAATTCCAAATGTCTTCCTGCATTTGACAGTATTCATTGCCTCTTCTATGTACAAGTTAAAAATTAATGGGGATAAGGCACATCCCTGTCTCACCCGTTTCCTAATATTTACTCCTCTATTTTCTTGCTCTAAGTATATTACCGCTGTTTGCTCTTTGTATAAGCAATGAACTGCCCGTCTATCTCTAAAACTCATTCCAATCTTTTTGAGTCTTTCGAACATTTTTTTCCATTTTACATTGTCGAATGCTTTTTCCAAATATACAAACCCTATATAAATGCTTTCCCCCTTCTCTATTGTATTCTCCATTATCATTCTCAGAGCTAAAATAGCCTTCCGTGTTCCCCTGTTTCGCCTAAATACAAATTGATCTTCTCCCAGGATTTCTTCAGCTCGATTTTCCATTCGTTTTTGTACAATTTTAGTTAATATTTTTAAACGTATGCTGTGAAACTTATTGTTCGAAAATTTTCACATCTGTCCGCGCCTCTTTTTTTTTTGGTATAGTTACTATGATGTTTCGTTTGAAATCTTTGGGAATCACGCCTGTCTCATAGATATAGCTTACAAGTCGGAAGAGACGTTCTGTTACTGCTTGTTCAGTGGCTTCTAAAGTTTTTGTTTGCACTTTATCCATACCCGGCGCTTTACCATTTTTCAGACCCTTTAATGCTAATTCAAACTCATCTCTAAGGATGGGATAACCTAGGTCATAATTTTCAACGTCTGATTCCTGTTTTAATGCTGATAGTTCCTCGCCTGAATATAAATTCCCTATATATTCCTGCCATCTAACTACCTTCTCTATATTTTCTATAATGACGTTTCCTCCCGCGTCCCATATATTTTTGCTATATGGTTTTATATCCCTAAAATTCATTTTAATTGATTTGTATGCTTCGTCTGTCTTTCCTATTTTCCATCTTGGTTTGTATCTGTTTGCACTTTTTTTTCATCAATCCATTGTTCTTTAGCTTTCCTGCATTCGCGAATAATTTTCCATTTTATGGCTTTGTATCTATGTTTCCTGTTTCGTCTGATCTATTTTTGTATTTTCGTCTTTCTTCTTTTAAATTCAGGATATTCTTTGTTATTCATGGTTCCTTATTTTCTTTTTGTGTATACCCCAAAATATCTCTGGCCTCCATGTCTAAGCTGGATTTAATGTTATTCCATTCTATTTCCACTACCTTAGTTTCAGAAATTTTCCCGATATCTTTCAGCAATTCATTTGCCTTTTTTCAAATCTTTCGTGGATATCTTTATCTTTTAGCTTCTCAAAGTCGAAGTGTCTTTTTCCGTTCTTCTTTTTCAGATTTTTAAATATAAGTGCGGCTTTCATAATTACGGTGTTGTGGTCAGTGTCTATATCTGCTTTCGTGTAGTTTCTACAGTCTTTTACTTGATTTCTAACCCGTTGTCTAACAATAATGTACTCTATTTGATATCTTGCTATATCTCCTGGCATCTTCCACGTGTATCGTCTTCTAGCATGTTGTTCAAATAATGTATTTGTGATTGTTAAGTTGTTCTTGTCGCAAAATTCTACCAATCTATTTTCTCTGTCATTTTTCGTGAATAAACCAAATACACCTACTATCGCTCCTTTCCTACCCTCACCTACCACTGCATTAAAATCCTCCGTAGTTATTAAATTTTCATGTCCTTTTACGTATCTTAGTATGTCTTCGATATCTTTGTAGATCGCCTCTACCTCTTTCTCATTGTAGCTAGAGGTGGGCATGTATACTTGTATTATTACTGTATTTACCGGTTTAGATTTAAATCTAACCATTAGTACTCTTTCGTTCTTTTGTAAGCAGTTTTCTACATGTCGTCCTATCTTTTTTCTCATTACTGTCCCCAACCCCGATTTTCCTTTCTTTGATGCTGTATGAATTACCCTAATCTCCACTCCAAAAATCCCCCGTCTCTGGCCAGCGGACTTCGCTGATTCCTACTGTGTTTAGGGCTATCCTATTCATCTCGAGTTTCAGGTTCTGTAGCTTACCTACTTGTTTCATACTTCTGACAATAAACGCTCCGATTCGCAGAATATTCACGGATCTTTTCTATACTTTCGGATCACATCCTCCTAAGTAGTTCCCTCCCGGAGATCCGAATGGGGGACTATTTTACCTCCGGAATTTTTTTACCCCAGAGGATGTCATCATGCTTACTAACAATTTCTGTACGCAGTGTATTTGGGAGGTAATGAGTAGTGTGTCATAGAATGGCATACCGACTCCAATGGTCTCTGCCACTCTAAGTACCGAAAAAGCAGCTGCCCTCTTTTGGGGACCTGTTTTAGTCTGGTTCCTCACTAAAGACCCCATTAATTTGGTTAAACCTATAGTTCGGCTCTTTAGCTCATTGAAACGTGCAAGCCATTCTATCTGTTCTAGTATTTTAGAACTTAGTCAAGGTGCAGGTTCGTTCAGAATGGATAGGTTTGATGCAACTCTACATTCTTTTCTATTCTGAGCTAGTCTAAAAAGGTCTACATACCCTTCACAACCTAAATCTCTAATAATTTGACTAGGTCTTCCTACTCTATTTTTATTTGGTAGTCTATAATCTAAGACCTTACTAAATAATTCCTCATGTCTTAACTAGTGCCCTATCATTCTATCTTTTCTGACCTTTAATTGTTTCCACATACATGGTTCTATAAACTTCATCATTTGTTACTCTATCTGTCCAACTAATCTTTAATATTCTTCTATAACACCAAGTTTCAGAAGCTTTTATTTTTTTTTATCTACCTCTTTAATTGTCCAAGTCTCACTACCGTATAATAGAACGCTCCATACGTACGACTTTAAGAAACTTTTTCTATTCTCTAAACTAATACTATTAGCTATTAGTAAGTCTTTCATTTTTAAAACCATTTTTCTAGCATGAGCTATTCTTGCTACTATATCCCTTCTGCTACGTCTGTCGTTTGTAATTATACTACCTAAATAGCAAAGTTCATCTACCTCCTCTAACTCGGTATTACCTTTTTTTAATTTTAGTTTAGAACTAGGCTGTAACTCACTTGTCATTATCTTTGTCTTTCTTGAGTTAATTCTCATACTATAGTTACTCTGTAGTATCTCATCTAAAATATTTAAAAACTCTTCTAATTCCTTTCTAGACTCCGCTATAATGGCTATTTCATCTGCAAAACGTAACATGTCTATTTTCTGTCCCTGTACACTAATACCTATCCCTTTTCTCTCTCTAGCTAAGTTTAAAGTTTCCTCAATATAAACATTAAAAATCAAGGGAGACAGTATACAACCCTGTCTAACACCATTTGTAATCTTAGCTTCCTTTTCTATTTCATCAAATCTAATTACTACGCTTTGGTTTTTATATAGACTAAATAATTTTTCTATCCCTATGAGAGATTTTTATTTTTCGCAAAACCCTGAACATAACAATCCAATTAACCCTATCAAATGCTTTTTCTAAATCTATAAACGCGAAACGAGTCTTTTTATTTTTTATACCCTTTTTTCGATAATTACCCTTATCATTAGTATCGGTTCTCTAGTCCCTCTGTCTTTACGAAAATAGTCTTCGCCTAAATAATTCTCAGTCAAAGCTTCTACTCTATTTTTAATTATGATTGTTAGTATTTTGGAAGCATGAGAAGTCAAGTAACCGTTCTAAAATTTTCACACCTCTCATCTCCTGACTTTTTTGGGATTGGGATAATAGTATTTTTTCGAAATCTATTCAACTTGTTTTAATATCTAGTTCAACAGAACAAACACTACACAATTTTATTTAACCGAAGTCTGACCATAGAATGTTTAATTGAAATTACCAAAGACAAGGGACATAAAATTAAAAATTAACATAGATTGGCTCATACGTTGATTATTATAATATAAAATTTATTTTGTATTTTTTGAGTGTTCTTCTGGGCAGAACTGAAATTTTAAGTTAGTTTGGACCTAAATTCTTAATCAGACTCAGGTTAATTATGAAATCTGAAAACATTCTGTATGAAATATATTTTGATATTTAGAAAATAAATTTTTTTATTTTAAAGAGGTAGTATCCTGATTTTTTATTTTATTCTATACAGGTAGGATCGCATTCTAACCAATCAAACGATTTTAAATATTCCTGTTATATTTATCAAATCAAAGCCCAATTTTTAAAATTAGCGCGTATTAAAAATAGAAGTGCGAGTTTGACTAGAAGCTTATTAAGCAGCGCTTATAAATGTAAAGCAAAAGTAACATCCCATATCAGAAACTTATCTGCCACAACCTTTTCGTGATTCCAATCACAATCGGACCGCACGCGTCTATTTGATATCGGCATCAGATTTGGGGGCGGTGAATGAAACGGCGCGGCGTCGGTAAACGTAGGTAGGGACGCGCGCGCCTCAAGTAGTGGGGTCCAGAGCGTCGCTTCTAAACGCGCGCGAAGGAGGGATGAGAATTCACAACAGTACAGCACAGCACGACGTCCGTCGCGTTAAGAGCTTTTAGTTAGTAGGCCATGGTGGCGCGAAGTGAAAGCATGTTTGGGTGCTATGACAGCTACTCGTACAGATTGTGGAGTCTTGCGAACGTATGGAGCACCTGTCAATGTAAGTACTAAATCTACTCTTTACGTATTTTTTGAGCTTTTTTTATAAACCACCGAAAATAGCGTACGCGCATTTTTAACGAAGCACTTCGTTTAATTATTAATTCCTTGAAATGATAGGTCAATCTAAGTTGCACGTGTTCCCAGGCTCTTTGAATTCTGGAGCGGTCATAACGAATAAGAGCGCGTTCTTCAAGTCAATTGGTCTGTGTCAGTACAGTTCATGTGTAGGGTTAATTGCGTGATGCTTTTTATAGTCTGTAAACAGCTACAAACTAATTAAGTACATCACATGAGGTCATTTTTAAAATAGTTTGACAATTGGATGAGCTTATAAACAAAATGAAGTTATTGAACGTGGGCATCAGCAGGTGGTCGGCGAGTTCCCCTCACCTGTAGAGATTTCATTGATCATACCTGTGATGCACGTGCTTCTTTACCTTTCTAACGTACTTTCTATTGGTGCAGGTGAAGTGGGAGGTTCTTACATTCACCTGTTTTCATTCATTGGACAGGTGGTGTGTATTCAACACATAAACTCGATAGTTCTTACAATTGGATAAGATTTTATTTCGTATATATGTACCTACACCCTACCGCTATAACATAGATTAACTTTTGCTACGAAAGTGTTTATATACAGACTTTACAGCTATCCGACGGGCGAATGCATAAAACATCTGAACGTCTACCACACGTATTTCACATAAAGAGAATTAAATTTAATTGAAAATAGGTACCCTCGTCGCCATCTAGTTCGAATTCAATCAAACAAAAGCGCTATGTTGTCTACTGTCCGAATAACATACCCCGTTATCCCTCTTGATAGTTACGTGTATAGGGGGAACATCCCTAAATTTAACGTAGCGCCGAGGGGGTAAAATGCTGATTAATCTCTATGGATCATATGACCTGCTGCTTATTCAGAAAAAAAAACCTTTGAAATGCGTAAGTGGAAAGAAAAGGTATTTACCTACAATGAAAGGTTAATTACATGTCAAATGATATCATATTTTAACTTCTTCTATCCTAGTATGGAATGGCTTTTTATCGTGTTTAACTAAATTCGATAAACAAAGAGCTTTGTTAAATTAGTGGTAGCGGTTAAAAAATAATTCTAAGCAATTTTTCGATAACGAATCCATTGCACTAACCACCGTTTAACGTACAGTGTTCAAAGCTTTTATGAAAAGACACTTTTCTTTGTGGCAAAATAAGTCGTAAGTTTAAGAGAAACGTAAAAAACTAAATTGGTGTTTATAAAAAAGTAGAAACTCATAAATTATAAAATTGAATATTTTCATTTTCACCAGTATCTAGAGTTTTTTAAGAAAATATACTTGCCTATACCAAATAAGTAAAAAATTTTAAAAGAAGAATAAAGGAACTAGAACGGATTTTTAAAAAATAGCTAAAGAAACTATAGATTATAAAAATATAAACTAGTTAACGTATTATCACCCTTTACAGCAGTTCTAAACGTTCTTAATAAAAATAAGCAAAATGAACAAAAGTATAAAGATGAACAAATTATTTTTTGTTAAAAAATAAAAATCTAGAAATTATTAAATAAAAGATGCTTTAGAAATATTACCAGCCACGCCGGTTTCAGGCTTTCTTAAGAAACAAATTATAAACAAACCAAAAATTATCTTTGTATAGAAAAATACGTAAAAAATGTTAATTATAAAAATAAAAGCTGTCGTTAAAAAATATAACCATTTACAACCGTTGAACATGCCTAACAAAAATTAATTTCTTTAAAGTGAAATAAGACTAAAATGTTGAAAAGGATAACTTAAAAACTATTTTGTTTTTTTATAAAAAAAAGGAAACGGTATAAAATCTAGAAATTATTAGTAAAATATCGACATTTATAACTTATGTTTAACTGCAAAAAACCAAACACTCGTAGATGTATACCACATTTAAAAATTCCAAATTGCATATGACAAATTTTTTAGGAAAGCTTTTGAAGAAATTAAACTTATTTTTAAATTTAAAAATACATAATTCGATTCACGCTGTAAATTTACCAAACTTGTAACAAAAATGTGCTAAAAAATTCTTCTCTTTATAAAAGAATAGTAGTAGAACTTGAACCTTCTTTTTTTAGGAAAAAAATCCGTAAAAATTCGTAAATGAAAATTAAGAACAAAAGGAGCAACTTATTTATATAAAAGAAAATTTCATTCACTTTTTGCTCCAGCATAGGCAAGTAGCAATTTTTGAAAAAAATTTAAAAACTATTCGTTAATTTAAGCAAATATCGGACAAATTTTAGTTTATAAAACTCAAATTTATCCAAAACTAGGACAAAATTTAAATGATGGCAACTACGCATGAGTTTTCTACTAACATAAGCAGAAAGTATAAAAAAGCAAGAGATGATTCTAATAATTTTTAATGAAGAAATCCAAGCACCAATACACAAAACCAGTTAATTATAAAACCCAGAGCTGGTCTACCAAAACATCACCACTAATAGGTTGTCCATATTCAAAAATTCAACGGAAGATATATTTTGTAAAGCAATATTTGAAAATAACTTTAGTAAGGTTTTATTTTATATTGAAAGAAAATTTCCTAGAAATTGTAAATTTATCATACGCTAAAATTCTTTTATATATTTTAGTAAAGAAAAGTACGTCGTTCTTTTATATGAAAGTAAGCAGCAAATTTCCCGGAGAAATTCAGAATTATAAAAAATTAAATTATTAAAAGAAAAAAAGATGGTTTAGCTTTAAAACACTCTCTAAATAAAAAACTCTCAACTACTTACATTTAAAGAATGAACAAGGTATACCTAGCGATTTTTAAAAATTTTTTGGAAATAACTTATTTCTAGAATTAAACAAAAGTTTGTTTTATAAATTTCTGCAGCTTTAAAATTTATGCGAAATTATAACAAACAATTTTCGGAATAAAGAAATCTTTCTTAATATCAAAATAAATAGAAGCTTGCACAAAAACAAGGAAACTAAAACCATCATGTATAAGAAAAAGTAAAAAAATTTTATAATTATATAACGCTAATGCTAATTGATTAAAAACTGACAATTACAAGTTATCTCTAAGAAATTTTCCCATGATTTTTGAGAGATAGATACACAAATCTTAACTAAGGCTCTTCCTATTTTAGAAAATGAATGGGATATCATATTTTGAACGACTATTTTTGAAGAAGGTTCGAATTAAAAGAAAATCAATTTCTTAATTTATCAAATAAAAATTCCTGAAAATTTGTGATAATTTTTTTTTCTTACGAGTAAATAAATAGTACATTTCGATGAAAATTAGAAAAGTTTATATTTTAGATAAAAGGTGTCTATTTAATAATTAAGAAATAGTGTACCAATTTTACACCTTACCTATGAAAAATCGCAACTTTAACATTTAAAAATTTAATTTAAGGTGCAGTGGGGTAAGTGCGAACCGTTTTTTGTTAAATTCGATTTACACTCTTATATTTTTGTTATTTATATAAGTATCTACTTTTTATATCAATGGCTTTTTGAGTTATTGCTATTTAATTTAAATAGACGTAAACATCAAATTTCCATCATAATATTCAGTTGTATAGGATCTTGTAAAAAGATGTAACCGCTCTGCAGTTGCTCCAAAAAAGAGACAAGTGTGTACACGCCTGTTTCAGATGCATTCATGTCGTATATCATAGGATAAAGAGCAAGTGCAGAATTAGTAATAAATCAGTTATAAATTGCTTTTTACTGCATTAAAAATCTTGTTTAGTTTACAACTTACACACTTTTAAACAAAACAAGAACTTTTTAGTAATATAAAAATAGGAATTTATTTTTATTTTTGGCAGTTTTCTGCTTCGACTGTTTTTCTCTATTTAACCTTTGTTTAACCTCCTTACGCTTCCGTTGCTAGTTTTTTCTTTCCTGATTTGGACGAAATAGTTGATTTGATTGATCGTTTCTATATGAAAATCTTCAAAATACTTTTGCTCAAAGGATAAAGTCGGATACGGCCTATCATTCTGGGTAACAAACGGAGAATTGCCTGTGAAACATTTTGACGAATTATCCTGATTAATCACCATCTTTAACGTAGCTTTACTATTAGGAATTTCTAAAAATAAAGGAAGGTATAACGCAGCTTCTTTTATAAAGGAATTTGCTGGTTCCTGGTTCTGCTGCTGATACTGAAATCTTCTGGTATTTGCCTCCTTCCATTGTTTCAAGCTAATGAGACTAAGCATTTCATCGGAGACCACATTTTTTGAAAATGTACATATTCCAGCTTTCTTAAAGCCATTCATAATAATAGTTGGGTCTAAATTTTTCCAAATTTCCCCAACCATCCTAGCAAATTCCCTTTTTGGAATCTTGAAGCTAATATTTTTTGCCACTTTACCAATTGTTGGTCCCATACCATTTTTACAGACTTAGTCACTGAGGTCAAGACGCTGCAGTAAATGACTATTGCGCGGAGATAATTTCAAAATTGTAACATTGACTGCCGAAGCAATTTCTATTAATTCTATTGTTAAATGCGTGGAATGACCATCGCATATCAATTAAAATAAAACTGATCTTAGGAAGCTTTTTCAAAGTAATTTTCAAAAACAGTTGCTTCCATCTATTCATTGTCCGTTGCAGAATAGATAGTGTTTCCGGAAATCCAGTATTTTCTTGTGAATGCCATTGGTCCCAGGTATAATGAGAAGTGGCACTTTATTTCCTGAGGCAGAGACTGCAATTAAAACAGTAATGATCTCTCTCTTTGCATCACTGACTGTCCGAGTAGAAGACATGTTTTTTCCTCCAACTGCCTTGGTTTTATTAGGATCGGTACGAAAACTGGTTTCGTCAAGATACCATATTCTTGTAGGGCAATTTTCTACTGTTAAGAATTTAAGAGTGAGTGTCTTCTAATGGCTCAAAATATTCGTTTATTGTAAATGGATTACAACTTTTTTTCTTACAACATCAACACTTTGGGGTTTTTCAAGTTGGGTTGCTTTTTTTCTTGAACTCAAGAATCCAATCCACACCAGAAAGGCCGTCTTTGAAGGATGTTTTTATTTTGTTAAAATTAATAAATTAACCAACTATCTGCGGCACTTTTTTTCTCGATAATCCGAAACTATTTTTCCTTTGTTCGGAGTCCATCTGCAAACCGCTTTTCATGTATTTGAGAAATAGTAGTACTTCTGCCAAATGTCGTAGGTTTTAGTCCAGGGGTGTGTATTTTTTACTTGCTGTATAAACATCTATGATGCATCCGGTTTTAATTGCTGTTAACACTTCTTACAGTGTAATGTGTCTTAGGTATAATCCCGTCGATATGATTTTCTAACATAATTTCAAAACATGTCGCTTCTAAAAGAAGCAAAAAAGCAAAAAAACAGTAAATATAAGTTCAGGAGCAACAGCAGTCTAATATGCACTTGCCCCAAAGACTCGTCTGCACTTGCCACGTGTACAAATATTTCCTGAGTGAGAGCAGGCTAATGCTTTTCTCAATATATATTAGAAAACAAATTACGATTCTTATTTTAGCGTAAACGTTAATCAAAAATCTTTTTCCTGCAAAATTTTTTTAACGGGAACTAGATATTTTACCTAAAAAACAAGGCACCTTAAGAATGACTCCAAACTTACATAGGTACATACTTTAATTGAAGCATAACCGAACCACTTTATTTAAACAAGGGAACCCTCCAATAGAGCTGCGACTTCTATGTCGTTGGATTGAAATCACTTTTAAGTAAATTTCTAAATATTAATTAGTACATGTTTACTTTTATTTCAGTGAATAGAGCGCGTCAACGCACTTATCCCCATTAAACACTTACCCCACAGCATCTTATTTGCATTTATGAAAGCTTTTCAAAATGTCTTTGAAAAACGTCAGCTATTAATTTTAGAAATAAATATACGGAATGTTAATTTTATCAACTCTCAAAAACGTATGAGAATTGTGACAATGATTTTTTAGAAAAATATTACTTTTTTATACGAAAAGTTTAAGAAAAGGGGTAAGAAATTAAAACCGCATTTTTAAATAAAAAAATTTGTTGAATTAAAGCTATTAGGCCAAAAGCCACCAACTATACGTCATATGGAAAAAAATCGATAATCTCTTACATATATTTATGCGCAAGTGTTAACCTGGTTCCTATTTACGGGGGAGACGACCGCAAAAATTTTTTTTCTTAACCATCCTCCCGAGTCTTTACGCTCGAACGAGTTCCGCGATTGGCGAGGTTAGGTTACGTTAGAAATAGATATTATTATTAAAAAACAAATCACTTAACACGCATATCAGAACAGTCTTGCCTTTTTTGTTGCTAAAACTATTGAAGCCTGTTCTGATATGCGTGTTAAAGTGATTTGTATTTTGTGTTTTTTAATAATAATATCTATTTCTAACAGTAGCCTAATCAAGGACTCGTTCGAACGTAAAGACTTGGGAGGATGGTTAAGAGAAAAATTACTGCCGGCCGACCATCCAGTAATTTTGATATGCGATAGTGTGCAAATGACTGCAATTATTTGTAATCGTCTATAATTTCTGCAATTATATACAGTTTTTGTAATTGTCTACAACTTTTTGTAATGGTAATTTTGGTGTACACATTTTTTTTCAGTGACCCTTCCCCCCCCCCCTCTCCCGTGCTACTTACATTTAAAAATTCAAGACCCCAACATATTTTATAAGGCGACTTTTGAAAGTGTTTTCGAAAGAACTTTATTTTTAAATTTACAGATAATACTCGCTCAATTAATTTATCAATCAATACAAATCCTGAAAGGTTGTCGCAGTCTGTTTAAAAAAATTAAATTTAAATCGTTTATGAAAACAAACGGCAATTTACAGAAAGAATTGAGAAAATTTAAACTTATTTAAAAAGCATAGGTAGAAATAATAAAGAAATAGTTTATTGAAACACCAGCAATAACGGTTAAAAAAGAATAACAAATATAGCCATTTTTGAAAAGAAAAATTTTATTTTGAAATTTAAGCAAAAGTTCGTCAAATTTTAGATTTATCAAATTTTAAATTTTAATAGGAGTTTGAATAAACGAATTTTAAGAGAAATGCTACTTTCCTTGTATGAAAATAAATAGAAAGTTTGAAGGAAAGGTAAAATAAAACTAAAATCGCTGCTTTTATAAAAAAATAAAAGTTTTATAATTATAGAATTAAAACTAGTTAATCAAAAATTACGAATTACCCGTTATCTTTAAGAGATTTCCAGAGATTCTTTTGTACAAATCCCAACTAAGTACCTGGAAATTCAACCGAATAAAATATATAAGGCGATTTTTGGTAATAGTTTTGAAACGTTTTATTTATAAATTTATAAGCAAATTCATAAAATTTTAATTTTATCAAACCCTAGAAATTCTGGAAGTTTGTGATATATTTTTTAGGAAAAATATAACCCCTCTTAAGTGAAAATAGAAAGCAAGTTACAAAAAGAATTAAATAAATTTGAAATTATTAAGAAAAACGATATGTTGAGAATTTTAATAAACAATTAACAGACACTGGTTTTGCATTTTAAATAATCTCTAAAAAAATTCAAGACTTAGATGCAACATATAAATGTATAATCACTTAAGAACGTTTTTAAAAACATCAACTTTCAATTGTACGGGAAAATTCATGCAACTCCTTCAAAATTTAAGAAGGATTGTTAATAAAACGTTTTTAGAAAAATAACTATTCGCTATATAAAAATACATAGGAAATTCTAGAGAAGCGTAATAAAATCCAAAGCATTTTTTTCTACAAACGTTCATAACTAAAGATAATGAACCGAACGCAATCACCTTCTACAAGATTCAGCAACCCTTACGTATATTATATTTAAAAATTCAACATAATTACATACCTCATAAAACAATTTTGATAAAATTTTATATTTAACTTTAAAGAAAATTGCCGCCAAATTTTTAACTTATCAAACGTTGAAGACCCTGGAAAATTGTGATAAATTTTTAAAAAAAATCTAGGCCCCTTTCATGGAAAAAAAGGAAAAAGAGAAGAATCTGTTAATTAAGGAATATTGTATCGAAATATCACCATTTACACTTATACGCAAAATAATCTCAATTTTTTGCATTTAATAAAATATCCTTCAGGTTGCAGATGGAATTTGGAACAGTTGAACCAAACGAGAACACGATCATGTAAATGTTTTTCGAAAATATAGCTTATACTTGGATAGAGGAGCACCAAATTAGTTTATATCATATTATTTAGTGATTTTCAGATTACTTCCATCTATCATTTTATTAAGAAAAATTTTTGTGTAATAAGATTTTATTTTTATTTTATTTTTGTCTACATTGTGCCACTCAGATTTTTTAATTCGTTTTTAAAGGAGTTACTTTTAAGCTTAGGAATTCTTAATTTATCAAGTCTAAAATTTATGTGGATTGTTACAAAAATTTTTTATACAAAATATTTTCTTCAACAAAAGTGAGTGGAAATTTTCAAAGAAAGTTAAAAAATTGAAAAACCTTTTTTTTTATAGAAAAATTTAAAAATTTGTTAATTATGCAATTAAAGTTAATTGACCAATAACCATCAATTACGCATTATCTACAAGTAATGACTCTTAAGCGTAGCGTCTATTCACATTTAAAAATCAATCTGCTCTTTCACAGTAGAGTTCATTCACCAGCTCTATGCAGCTTTCCATAAAAGGCTTCTCCGTTTCGAGCATGTTCGTGTGTTCTCTCTTTGATTCTTTCAACTGTGTTTTGCGAAATTTAAGTATTCAAACTGATTTTCAATGATTTCTTAGTTAATAATCATCATTAGGTCTTCAGTCCTGGAACTGGTTAGACACGTATCCGCATTGTGTTCTTTTCTGTGCTAACCTGCACATTTCCTTGAAAATTTCCACAGTGGGTGTCTATCACTAGCTGCGTGCAATAGTCTGATCTAGATGTACTTCTACCTCTATTTTCCTGTCTCTGCTTGTAATATATCCCACTAGTCCCCGTAAATGCCTTAGAACGTATTCTGCCCTTGGATTTCTCCTATAATTTTTTGTTTCCACAGATATTTTTATTCCCCTACTATTTCTACAACTTTGTTCTTAACTTTGTCTTACCATGCTATCATCCTCATACATTTGAAGCTAAAAGGCTTCTGCCGTTTTTGTCTGCTTCTCCTACTGCCCCTATTTCATAGAAATGCTCTGCTGTGCTCCACACATATGCTTTCAACAATTTTCTCCTCGTTTCTATGTTTCTTGTCTTCGAACATAACCGCTGCTCTTTCTTGTTAGATGCAATTCGGTTCTCCTTCTATTGTTTACAAATATATAACCCGTAGTGTGAAGGGGGTTAGCAGCCTGCGGCTACCAAGATCCTTCAACACTTGAACTGTTGCCGAATTAATAGTTTTCCAATATATCCTTTCGTACAATCAACATTAGTTGAAAATATTTCAAAACCAACACCTGTAGATGTTAAGAATAAGTGTACCTATTTTCTTCGTCATTAAGTTTTTCGTCTTGAAACTGGTTGGACGGGTACCTCCATTTATTTATATTCTGAGACAGCCTACACAGTTCCCTGAAATTCTCACTGTTCCTCTTACAGCTCGCTTCCCCTTCCATTGAATTCTAATTATATGCCGCATTTCACCGAGATTCAGTGATATGTGAAGGGGGTTAAACAGCCTTGTCGGCTCCGTGGCGTAGTGGTATGTGTGTGACTACTACTACCGAAATTCAGTGGTATGTGAAGGAGAGGCGGCTCCGTAGCGTAGATGGTGTGTGTGTGTGTGATTACTACGCCCAAGGTCCCAAATTTGAATCCCGACACGGTCCGCTTGAAAAATGTTAGGCGAGCATTTTTCACAAAAATACACCCTCGTTCGGATGAGAGGTAAAATGGAGGTACCGTGGGTGAGTGTTGTCACGCACGTTAAAGATCCCTACCTTGCTTGGAACAGCAAGGGTTCGGCAAAATTTCAAATTTTCCAGGTAAAAGAAACTCTCTTCCTGGCCAATGTAGTACCTTCGGGTGGAGCATTGGAAAATCACATGTAAGGTTAAGCAGATTGTGGCTACCAAGATCCCCCAACACTTAGAAATTTACCGAATTAATAGTTTTCCATTAAATTCTTTCGCACAATTAACATTAGTTGAGAGTATTGGATAACCAATACCTGTAATTGCTTATAGTTATCATCAAATTTAAGTAGAGTTATTTTTTCATCATTAGGTTTACCATGTTGGAATTGGTTGGACGCGTACCTCCATTGAATTCTATTCCGAGCTAACCTCCACATTTCCCTGAAATTCCTACAGCCTACATCTTTCACTATCTGTGTGCAATAGTCTAACCTAGATCTACCTCTATTTCTCTTTTTTCCTATCTCTGCTTCTAGTATATTCCACACTATTCCCTCATGCCTTAGTATGTGGCATATCATCCTATCTCTCCTATTGTTTACTGTTATCCACATATTTCTATCTTCCCCTACCATTTCTAGTACCTCTTTGTTCTTAACTTTGTCCATGATATCTTTATCATACGTCTGTAGCACCACATTTCAAAGGCTTCTATCTTTTTCCTGTCCGTTTCTCCTACTGTCCAGGTTTCACAGTCGTGCAGTGCTTTGCTCCACACATATGTTTTAAGCAATCTTTTCCTTGTTTCTATGTTTATTGTCTTTGAACACAGTAGTTGCTTTTTCTTGTTAAATGTAGCACAAACTTGTACTAATCTTTGTTTTATATTTTTTACGCTCTTCCCATCTTGTGTTATTTGACTTCCAAGGTAGCGGAAATCCCTTCCACTTTATTAAGAGCGGCTTCTAACTCTTGCTTGCTAGATGCTAATACCGCTATATCATCTGCAAATCTAAGCATATCAATCTTTTATCCTTGCATAATAATTCCAAATCTCTTCTTGCATTTGACAGTAGTATTCAATGCCTCTTCGATCTACAAGTTAAAAATTAATGGAGATAGGGCACATCCCTGTCTCATCCCTTTGCTAATATTTACTTCTCTACGTTTCAGCCCTAATTCCATTACCGCTGTTTGGTTTTTGTATAAGCTATGTACTATTCGTCTATCCCTAAAACTAATTCCAATCTTTTTGAGTATTTCGAACGTTTTACATTGTCGAATGGTATTTCCAGATCTACAAACCCTATATACACGCTTTCCCCCTGTTCTATTGTTTCCTCCATTATCACCTTGAGAACCAAAATAGCCTCCCGTGTTTCCCTGTTTCGCCTAAACCCAAAATGATCTTCTCCTAGTATTTCTTAGCTCGTTCTTCCATTCGTCTTTTTGACGTGTGCCGTCAAACTTATTGTTTGAAAATTTTCACATCTATCCGAGCCTCTCTTTTTTGGTATAATGACCATGATGTTGCGTTTGAAATCTGGGTATCTTGCCTGTCTCATAAATATAGCTTACAAGTTGGAAGAGACGTTCTGTTATTGCTGGCCAGCGGCTGTTAGAGTTTCTGCTTACACCTTATCTGTACCCGATGTCTTACCATTTTTCAGACTCTAATGCTAATTCAAACGCATCTCTAAGTATAGGATATCCCAAGTCGTCTTTTACAATGTATGTTTCCTGTTCTAGTGCTGTTAGTTGCTCTCCTGCATATAAATTCCCTATATAATCTTGCCATCTATTTACTTTTTCTACATTTTCTATAATGACTTTCCTCCCGCGTCCCTTATATTTTTGCTATACACCTTTATAGCTTAAAATTCATTCTAATTAGTTTGAATGGTTCGTCTGTCTTTCCTATTTTCATCTTAGTTTGTACCTCTTTGCACTTTTCATCAATCCATTGTTCTTTAGCTATCCTGCAGTTCCTGTTTCATCTGATCTATTTTTGTATTTTCGTCTTTCTTCTATTAGATTCAGGATACCCCTTGTTATCCATGGTTTCTTATTTCCTTTTTGTGCATACCAAAGAATATCTCTGGCCGGCATGTCTAAGCTGGATTTAATGTTATTCCATTCTGTTTCTACTTCCTTAGTATAAGTAATTTCTCGATATCTTTCAGCAATTTGTCTGTCATTTTTTCAAATCTTTCGTGGATATCTATATCTTATAGTTTCTCAAAGTCAAAGTACCTTTTTCTGTTCCTTTTTTTTTTCAAATTTTTAAATTTAAGAGCGGCCTTCATAATTGCGGTGTTGTGATCAGTGTTTATATCTGCTTCTGGGTAGCTTCTTCAGTCTTTTACTTAATTCCTAAACCGTTGTCTAACAATAATGTAATCTATTTGATATCTTCCTATATCTCCTGTCTCCCTCCACGTATATTGTCTTCTAGCATGATGTTGAAATAATGTGTTTGTGATGGTTAAATTGTTCTTGTCGCAAAACTCTGCCAGCTTATTTCCCCATTTCTCGTGTCTAAACCAAATAAACCGTACCTTCCCTACCGTCACGTACCACCGCAATAAAATCCCCAGTAATTATGAAATTTTCATGTCCTTTTACGTATCTTAGTATCTCTTCGATATCTTTGTAGATTGCCTCTACCTCTTCCTCACTGTAGCTAGAGGTGAGCATGTATACTTGTATTATTACTGTATTTACCGGTTTAGATTCTAATCTAACCATGAGTACTCTTTCGTTCTTTTGTAGATAGATTGCTACACGTTGTTCTATCTTTTTTCTCATAATTATCCCCATACCCGAATTTTCTTCATCTGATCCTATATGAATTACCCTAAAGTCTACACTTTAAAAAATCCCACGCAACTGGCCAGTGAACTTCGCTGATCTCTACTGTGTCTAGTGCTAACCAATCCATTTCAATTTTCAAGATCTCTAGCTTACCTACTTGCTTCATACTTGTTACATTCCACGCTCCGGCTCGCAGAATTTTCACGACCGACTCTTTTTCTATACTTTCCGATCACATCCTCCGAAGTAGTCCCCTCCCAGAGATTCGAATGGGGGACTATCTTTACTCTGGAATTTTTTACCCCAGAGGAGGCCATCATTTTTAATAACAATTTGAGTACGCTGTGTACTTGGGAGATAATGTGGTGGTTTCCCGTTGCCTACCATATCGTACATGTAATTTTCTAATGCTCTACCCAAAGGTACTACATTGGTCAGGTAACGAGTTTTTTATTTTATCTGTAAAATTTTGAATTTTGCCGAACCCTTCCTGTTCCAAGCAAGGTAGGGATCTTTAACGGTCGTGACAACACACACACGGAACCTCCATTCTACCTCTCATTCGAACGAGGGCTTATTTTTGTGAAAAATGCTCGCCTAACATTTTTCAAGCGGACGGTGTCGGGATTCGAACCCGGGACTGCCTTCCACCTCGCAGTAGTGTGTCTTAGAATGCCATACCGAACCCTATGGTCTCTGCCACTCTAAGTACCAAAAAGCCGCTGTCCTCTTTCGGGGACCTGTCTTAGTCTGGTTCTTTACTAAAGACCCTATTACTTTGGTTATACCTGTAGTTTGACTTTTTAGATCACTGGAACGCGGAAGACACTCCATTCGTTCCAGTAATCTAGATCTTCTGCAAGGTGCAATTCCATTCGAAATGGTTAGTTAATAAGATGAAATAATAAGTTAGACTTTTATGCAAAACCCAAATTATCGTTTCAAATCGAGCTAGTAATTGAAAGATGGAAAATTTAAAGTCTTGGGCAGTATTCGAGCCTGAAATCTTCAGCCACGGCTACCGATGCGCCAACTAATTGCGCCACCCGGACGGGTGATTGTAATCGGAAAGATATACATATCTTAATCATGTATGTCACCAAACATCAACCTAACCTTCAATTACGTTTGACATTTTTGTCAACCATATCTGACAGTGTCAAGTTTTTTTGACTTATATCAGATATAGACATTGCTCAAATGCACGGCTGTAAGCCAACTGTTACTTTCAAATATTGGTAGTTTCATGAGTCTACTGATTTTCAATACTAACTAACCCAAAAGTACAACTAACTAAAATAAACAGAAGAAAATACAAACCATATTCGTAATTACTTTAAGAAATCTAACGCTAGCTTCCGTAACATAATGTCTATTTTTCCAACATTGTAGCGCAACTAGAAATTACTATTGGGGAAATGTTTTGGCAACATAATTATAACACACCGGCACGACAATATACACGCACACGCTTACGCACAGGCACACACACACACACAACAGAGGCTGGCCTCCCTCGGTTTCTGATTTCCGGCTGCCGACTGTTGGAAACCGGGAGAGGGAAGCAGTCCCAAGGACATCACCACAGACAGAAGCACACGCACACACATACATGAAAAAACAGACACACACACACAAACACCATTATAACACACCGGCACGATAAAACACACACATTCACATACCAAAACACGTACATATAAGCACGTACACGCACGCACACGCACATACACACACACACATAAACACACACACACACACACACACACAAACACACACACTCACACTGGGACTGTACGTGTGTTGTAATTTTTATAAAGTATATTCTTATAATATGTACATGAACTCATCCATTACATGACATTGACATTTCTATTTATTTTTCTTCTAAACCTACTACTTTATAACTACTATAAGAATACTACAATCTCCCACGCTAATTGAATTTCATATTTAATAAGTTGTAAACTAAGTTTTTTCTTAAGTCTGAACCATCACTTGTACATAGTCCCTTAAATATGCTGGGGGTCTACGTATCCTCACTAGTCTTTCTAGGATATTTGGAATTGGCAGTGCTCGAGGTTGTTGTTCTTCTCCGCCTAATTCAGCAGGTTTATCAGGTATGGTTATTCTGTGCTGTATCGGTGAACGAGAAGGTAATGAAACGGGCACATCAGAACATCCCAACTTTGGTGTATTGAAGGTAACCGTTTTGTGCGGTTTTGCAACCTCACAGCGGCGTAATTGATCTATGTGACGCTTAATAATATAGCCATCATCTAGTTTAATAGTATAGTGTAATTTACCAAGTTTTTCCGTCACAATTCCAAATTTCCAAATTTGCTTGCTGTTTACATAAGCTCTGGATTGAACCCTTTCTCCTACGCTGTACGAACGTAGTGAAGATTTAGGTTCCGCCAAATGTGGAGCTTCCTTCCTTGGCTTTAGTAAATCTAACTTTGTCCTAATTTGACGTCCTAAATACCGTTCAGCTGGTGTCGTGTTATCCTGTAGTGGTGTTGCTCGGAATCGGAATAATATTTCACGAATTCTGAATGGCAAGGTTGAACCAACTTCACTCATTGCGTCTAGCTTTGATTTGAGAGTTTGGACATAACGTTCCGCTTGTTTCATTAGTTTGTGGATGTCCGGGTGCAATCAATTTGCGTGCAATGCCATATTCTTCACAAAACTCAATAAATTCAGAACTTGTGAAAATACTGGCATTATCAGACACAAGCATTTCTGGTAAACCATGTATGCTAAAGATATCTTGTAAGAATTGAATCGTTGATTTTGACGTGGGTGCTGACGTTGTTAGCCGGACCACAGGCCACTTTGATTTAGCATCGACCAAAATAAATATATAATAACCTTCCCTTGGTCCAGCATAATCAATATGCACTCTTTGGAAATTTGATTCTGGCTCTTCCCAATGGTGAGAGGCGCTGGTGCTGCATTCTGGGCTGTAGAAGCACATCCTTGGCAAGACTTCACAAATAGCTCTATATCCTTGTCTATATTTTTCCAATAGCAATACCTACGAGCTAGGTTCTTCATTTTTGACGTTTTGATGTGAGTTGCATGTAATTCACATAATAAATCTGGTTGCAGGGTTTTCGGAATAACCACCCGATTTCCCCTAAATATAACACCATCTTGTAGAGTATAACTTGGGTCATTCTGAACACCCCTTTATAATTCATTATATAGACATAATAATTCAGGGTCTATCTTAGTAGCAACTGCTATGGTTTTTGCAGATATGGTTGCTGGTGATATGTGATTGATGGTTTGATGAAGTAGTATATCATCCTCATTAAACTCTGGCAATTTTGCCGGAAGGGGGAGCTCTAGATAAGTAATCAACATGAATGTTTTGATCCGCCTTTTTATGACTTATGTGGTAGTTGAATCCGCTTAATATTGTAGCATACCGAAGAAAGCGTGATGCAGACATAATGGGTAATTTTGAATCTTGATGGAAAATGTGAGTTAAAGGTCGGTTGTCGGTGATTAAAGTAAATTCACGCCCGTATAAATACATATAGAACTTATTCACTGCATATATGATAGCTAGAGGCTAGAGCCTCTCGGTCAAGTTGACTATAATTTTGCTCTGCCGTTGTCAAAGACCTAGATACAAAAGCCATAGGTCTATCTTCTCCATTAATTGTGTGATATAATTGCCCCTATCCCTGTGGGACTTGCATCACATGCCACTACCACTGGTAAGTCCGGATTGAAAGGAGTTAATACACGATCACTCGCTATTTCCTTTTTTAGTCGTTGAATTGCTCGTTCGCAAGCGGCTGACCATTGAAATTGATAGTTCTTCCTAATAAGTAAGCGATGTGGATATGTTAATGTAAATAAATTTGGAATTAACTTTGAATAGTAAGTAATCATTCCTAAAAAACGTTTAACTTCTTCTGCATTGCGAGGACTATGAGTCTGCATAATTGCTTTTACCTTATCAGGATTCATTTTTACTTTATTGTATTCGACTATATATCCCAAATAAGAAATTGATGTTTTGAAAAATTGACACTTTGCTCGATTGATATGTAAATCGTATTCACGTAGACGGTCCAAGCATTTAAATAAGTTTTCTTTACAAGTGGCCATATCAATTCCATATATAACCACATCATCGAAATATGAGGTGACACCGTTCAAATTTGCCAAAATGGTTGTGGAATATTATTTTTAATAATTCCGCCAATTGCAAAGAAGATTAGTTTTAAAGGGTTAGATTTCCTACAAAAATAAGTGAACAATTTTGGTGATGTAAACTAGGATTCAAAGTACCAACCTGGTTGAAAAACAGCATTGAATTTGAAATGAAAACTTTTCAATATACGTAAACTGATTCTCCTAGCAGACCGTTTTAATCAGATATTTTGAAACACATTTTTTTAAGAATCTGTATTTCGAGGACTTGGCGTTTGAAATGATTTCCTGCAACAATCTATTTTAATTTCGACAAACATTCCAACGACAGTTATGGTGTGATTGAATGTAAGTTGTAGGTCAAAGAACAAATTTATTAATGTTGAAAATTTTCTGAATTCTTTGGTGGGGAGCATTTAGGGTTTTAAATTATAATTTAATGATATAAAGAATTAATTTATGAAAACTTTTGTAAATAATTTAATAGAGAATTGATGCTTTGATCATTAATTGCTGTAATAATTTATTAATTTTGGAAATTAATCTTAAATAAGGAATGAGATTAAAACTAGTTGTATGGAGGATAAATTAAATTCCATGGGTCTATTTTAATCAAGGTAATTGAAAATAAAATATTGTGATTTATTACAAAGATCTGATCCTAGCAATTGATCAATTCGGAAACGATGTATGGGGTTAAAGAGGAGACCGTGAAAGATTTGTTTTTGAATTTAATGTTGTATGATATTTATTAACAATATGTAAAAGGATAGATTTTGATTTTTAAACTTTGTTTATTTGATTATATAGATGATGATGATGATGATAATTGATTATAAAAAATATTTGCGATGTTGTACATTTAGTTTAGGAATTTGTGGAAAATTTGAATTTGAGATTGAATAATATTTGTTTATAACTGTGAAATAGATCAAACCTCAGGTGTACTCACATTACCCTAGATAGTTTTATTAAAGTCGCGTTTTTAATTTTGAGGATGATAGAAGATAGGTTTTCTGTGATAGATTTTTTTAGCTTTTTATCCAATAACGTAGAGTTGATCCGGCATGTTGAATAAGGTTGGTAACCAGTCAGCAGTTGTGCATATAATAAAATATCACAGCAATATATTGCTGTGGGCTGATATGACTCCACGTTGGGCGTCAATAAAACTGGTGTAGATTGAAGAGATTCTAAGTGAGTCAGCCCCAGGTTGAGCATCAATGAAAGATGCTGTGGATTGAAGTGATTCTGAATGAGCTTCGGCAAAAGATAAATGCTTTAAATTTGCTCGCTATCTCTCTTCGAATAAAACCACTAGAATCAGACATCAGATTTATAATGATACGAAATATTCTTTTACGGACAATCTTTCAACAACTGCTTTTCTCTTACAAACAATATCTTAAACATAACAACTTTCTCTCAACACAAACTTTAAATATTAAAAGTAGAGTTAAAAACTACCACAACAGCTTTGCCTTACAAACAAAATCTTAAATCTAACTTCGAAAAAATATAACTTCTGGATAACCATTCGCTTGTAATAAAAATAGAGTCCACAACCTCTCCTTTATAATTAGGATGACCACTCACAAATTTAATCTCTTAATTTTCATTCACAAACAACTTGCTAATTAAATCTTATTATGTACAAAATATATCAAGCTACGTCGGATAATTCCATATCCACTCCTTTAAAATCGGATTTAAACATGTCTGATCAGTTAAGTTTAATTATTTCTTTATACAGTGGCACCTGGATATACGAGTGCCTTATAATATACGAGTGTTTTGGGATACGAACCGCCGAGCGAGCGATATTTTGCTTTGAGATGAGAGCAAAATTTGAGACACGAGGAACTGCACACTACACCGCTGCACACAACACCAACATGCGGGCGCATGTTGGTGTTGTGTGCAGCGTCTTGGGAATGTCGGAGAAAGTTGTAGAGTTCGTGGATAAAAATCACCCCGAAAAAATTGCAACTGGTCGTGCATCGGAATTGTTCCAACGAAATTTGCCTAACTCATTTCCGCAATATCCTGAAAGGGAGAAAGAAGCAAACCTTGGACAGTTTTTTTAAACGATCTGCAGGTGAAAATGAGCTAAGCGTGACAAAAAAAGTGAATACCAGTGACGAAAATTAAGCGCTTCCGTAAGCACTTCACTTTTTCTTGTATTATGTTTTTATAGAATATGTATTTGTAATTTATAAATAAATGTTTCTTCTTGCAATTACATTTCTTATTCAAAAACACTTAACAAAAACAACAGAGGCGTTTTTTTGGGAGCTAGAACGGATTAATGGCATTTCAATTAATTTCATTAATTTCAATGGGGAAAATTACTTTGAAATACGAGCAATTTGACACATGAGCAAGGTTAGGGAACGAATTAAACTCGTATGTCGAGGTACCACTGTATACTAAAGAAGATCCTTTTTAATCAAATTATCGGCTTGTGCATGCAACTCTCACACAAAAGATTTGCACGCAAAACAAAACATCTTATCATATAACTTAATTAATCAATAGGTATGTCCTTTTTAAAATCTTAAACATTATAATTTTATTTTACTGTGAACAATCTGCTTGTTTCCTTTTTCCAGGCTTTCATTATCAGTTAGCGCTACAAGGTCGCTCAAATCGTTTTACAAAGTACGCCTATACATGCAAATTACTTCACATAACATATACCAGATCATTCCATGACACATGCTATATTCCATTCAGAAAACTTTTGCCGTAGTCTCAGTTAATTTTAATTCTTTATTTCCACTTTTGAAACTACTATAATTACTTAAATAATCTACTCCCTTCTAAGTAGCAATGAACTGTTAACGTCGTCAATAAAATTGTGTCTTTTATAATAACTTTCACTACTAAATACTATGTAGCGTATTATCAGATTAGTATGGTGACGTTTGAATCGGAACTGAACAGCGTTCACGTCATTCATTGGGTTATATAAGAACGAACCCCTATGAAGTCAGCATCTAGAATTTTCGCGTTAAGTTTTAGTTGTTGTTAATTGGCCGGTTTTCAAAGATTTGAAAATTGATCGTTTTCTAACAGCCTCGAGCTATGCCGTAATTGATGTTCGTCCCCCATCTTATCAATATTCCTGATATTATTGCTTACTTTATGCATTTCGCGAATTTTTATCGTCGCCCCCAGCTACTTCATCATTCTATTTAGAATGATTAATAAAATACGTTTCTATTTGCTTTTCAATTGAAATACAATCGTACTTCTTCTTAGAATATACGACTGGTATTAATTGAATACGCTTTCATCGAAATATCAACTTATGTATGTTATTAAAAGGAAAATGCATTGAAATATTATTCACGCGGTTTCCCTCAAAATGAAAATTACGCGTAATTTACACACACTTGAGTACTTTGATAACAAATTGTAGATGAAAATCTATTCAATTCTCGATAAAATTTCCTTGAATACACTTGTTTACGCATAATGAATACCGTCGCATGTAAACACCTTATTAAATTATCTAATTAAGGATGAAACTCTTTGAAAAACGCGCAGAAGATGGGGAAACACAATTATTTTTATCTTAGAACACTATTTCTTCGTCATTAAATTTATATAATAAGAATGAAACCCTTTCACCCACGGTCCCTATGCGTGTATACTCCATAGCGAGCGTTTTCACAAATACGTTTCTATAAACGTCTACCTAATTGGCTTTCTTGTTTAATTTTTTCGGATTTACATTTTATGTTTTCCAGATGATGCTATTAGACCTGTCAATGATCTTTAATCACGGTTGTTTGTCTACAATATATTTTTCTAAACGGTCATAGAAATTTGTTGTCACCTACAACATTTTAGAGTTGCTAAATTTTTTTTGACAGTTTATTACGAATACAAAAAATTTTGAGACCTCTGGGCCTGCTTTTCTATGTTTAAAGGGGTTCGAAAATACTATTTGTGGTAACAAATCTTTGTTCGTTTAATAAGATTGCGCTTTTAGTCAAAGTATTCCCATTTGTCTAAAATCTTAATTTTTACGGTTAAACTATTTTCAACTGGTTTAGATAAACCGGCTTTTTTGACGGATCCTTTGTAGCCAAACATCAAACTAACAACTTGAGTATTTTATGAGGTTAATGGTTTTTTGCAAATCTTCTTCTGAGTAGGGTTTTGCCTTACGAGCATACTTTCAAGTGATAGTAAGTTCTGTATATTTCAATGATGTCGGATAATGAAATAGAACACAAAATTTAGTTGGTCCCATATTTTATCGTGACATGTCTCATATTTACACAATTTTACTCATACCCAATACGCAAACAACTGAAACTGTAATATGCTTATTGTGTACATACTTTAAAGAAATTTCTGGCATAACCGGCATCTAGCGTTAAAAATAATTTACTTTGTGTAGAAAACGTAAGCTCAAATTTTAAATTTTTACACGCTTTTCTCACAGGAATCTTTTTGTTGAGAGTTTTCATACTCACATGGCCTTTTAAATGCGACCATGTAATAACCAGTACCTATATCTAATAAAATTTTTACATGTTAAGTGAATTAATTAGTAACATGCTTTTCCATTTATCGGATAGCCAGATTCCATTTTTTTATATTTATTAAATCAATTCTTTTTTGTATTAAGAGTAATCCCCCTATTTTTTGAAGCCGGCATTGAGTATGTTATAAATTATTAATTACATTGTAGGGTTAAAATAATTTACTATGAATAAATATGTTAAAATATTCACGGGATTTTATTATTCTCGGAAAATCACTGTAAACACCCACTATCGAGGTGTCGAGGTTCTGTATTCTAATTGGTAGTAGGACATCCACGGGAGTGATAAATATAATGTTGAAACGAGTGGAGTGATTTACACGAACGAAGGCCGATCACTTCAGAACCGGGAATCAACTGAAGCGGTTGTTTTTTGTCAGGGGTGCCGTTATTGCTTATATGAAGTAGTGCTGGTTACCTCTCCAACCTTTCTTTACCTTTTCCAGTTAGGGTACTGCCGCAATTGGAGACATCCATGTGAATAAAAGCTGCAGGAAATTAGACTGCACGGACAATGCTGAACAAAAACTCGTCGCTGAAAAGAGCTCGACTGAACGGTAAATGTTATAGCTTTAGAAACTGTATGTAGAAATTTGCATTTATTCGAAACTTACGTAATATTTAATCAAGTAAAAAGAACGTAATAAACTCTAGACTCTCCATTTCTCATAAATGAACAATATAAACCAATATTAAACGACATTTTAGAAGCATTTTTGACCTTTACCCAAAATTTTTACTGTCATCTTTTACACCAATTGTCCCTAAAGGAAAATTCATTCGTAACAAATATTTATTTTTATTTCGGATCAGGTGGGCATTTTCTGATTAATTACTATAAAACCTTAAGGATTTCACGAAATCTTGTGGTAGTAAATCTTTCATAAGAGTACATGATATAAGTCATATTGTTATTTATGTAAAGTTCTTCATACTCTTTCAGAAGATAATACCGAAGCGCTTTTAAAAATCTTCAAGTACTAGTAGTGAAAAGTTGATCTATAGCGTTTAGAATTTGATTTTCTACATCATTTGATGCCTATGTTGATTCGTTGTCGTACTCGTTCTAGTTACCTTTCGTGCTTGCCCAAATCTCCTTTCAATGGCAGCTAATGTTTTCCGGTTTGGCTTCTTTGATTAGGACTTTTTGTAAATATCTAAACTACTTCTACAGTTTTTGTAGTGCACTTTTCGCATTCTAAAGGTAACACCTCACGATTCGTTATCTTTTGTTTAAATTTAACGTTGACAGTTGAGTATATTTGATCAGTTACACATTAGCCGTGTTAGGAAGAGCTACAGAATGTTGAAGGCGCAATATCATTTACGTAGCAACCTGCGAACTTAGTTGGAACAGCATGTCTGACTACCTTTTCGATCGTTTTCAACAAAGCGTGACCTTAAAATATTTGGAATTTATACGTAAATTTCAGAATATTTTAAAATTTATAGCGTAACTATATACAAATTATTAACTCAATTAGAAAGAAGCATCATAATTTACAACAGAAAGCAATTTAAACGCCGTTAGTGATATGGTTTTTTTTATAGACGTGTGCTGTGTGGAAGTTGAACTACGACATTCAACAGGTATTTGAAACACCTGATAGATACTCCTCTGAGAGTTTCTTGTTTGTGTCGCACATTAAGAGGTATGGGTCGACTCAACTTCTTGGCTTTGTAAAAATTCTTGTGTGTTGAATTTTCATCAAATATTGGTAAGTGGATTTTTATATTACACTATACCAGACGTCATTTTTAATTCATATCTGGCAAACAGTCGCTTTTCCTCATAGGAACCTTGGAATAATGAAAGTTTGCAGATATATCAACTAGAATTGGTTCAGTCACTACGCGACCGATTTCCTTTCACCCGGTGAGTTCTTTCGTCCGGAAACCCCCTTCGCCTCAGAAATCATTTGCCTCGGACCCCTTTCGCACAGTCTCGCTTTGATGTTTGCGAGCTCGAAGCAACCTTCTTTAAATATTGGTTCGTCTATGCCTGCTCGCGTTTTGCGCTCGACGATTTATTTAAAAGTCGCTTTAACTGTTTATTAAATAAGTAGCGACAATGCCACAGAAGCATTATCGATTTCATGTATTATATTAACGCAGATAATTGTTTTACGTTTAAGAATCAATTTAAATTAGAAATATTGCTCCCACTTTCAGAATTAAAAAATCTACGTTCCATAGTCAGGCGTAAAATATATAACCGCCCCCAACTGTTTCCGCACGTCCCCGTACCTTTGTATTTCTTCCGAAAAGTGAGTGTAATGTTTGATGCAAGATAGCGTCGAGTCGCCTTTTAAAGAAAAAAAGAAAATTCGATGACTTCAGCACGGAAGCCTGGGCACCCCGTACATTCCATCTGAAAGTATTAGCACTGAGCTATTGCGCGGAACATTTGTCGAAATATCGAATGTTGTACACGTGTATTTTGACTTCACGGAAAAATGTTTGGATTTATTGAGAAATTCACAATCGAATGTAACTATTCGGTCAGGTTCAATCGCGACTGTGCACAGAATGACATTTTTTCTTTAAAAATAAACTTTCTATATTCGAAATCGGTACGAAATTAGATTCTAAATCGATTTTTAAGACACAATACATACTAAATAAAAAAATAAAAACCCTTAACCACAAAAAATATTTAAATTACTAGATACGTATTTCGACCACTATGTGGTCATCATCAGTAGAAAAAAAAAATAGCTGTTGTTCTGGAGCACTTCAGAGGATATTCTCCTCACCAAACAGCTAATTTTTTTTTTCTACTGATGATGACCACATAGTGGTCGAAATACGTATCTAGTAATTTAAATATTTTTTGTGGTTAAGGGTTTTTATTTAATTTTATTTAAATCGTGCCACAGTGTTCCTATAGATTATTAATACATACTAGGCATTTTATAGGGACGTACTAGAAGTGGTTTTAAGCCCCAGTGGTGCAGTTGTTTTTGCTTGGAGAGCTCTTTCGCCCGAGAAGCTATGTCGCCTTCTGAAAATCTCTTTCGTCCTGCAAGCGCTTTCGCTCGGGAAGCTCTATCGCCCGGAGAGCTCTTTCGTGTTCTCGTGTTTTGCGCTCAAATCAACTTTTTCAAATATCAGTTCGCCCACGCGTTCTCGCGTTACGCGCTCGAAGAAATTTGATCTAGGTATTGGTTCGCTTACGCGTTCTCGCGTTTTGCGCTCGAAGCAACTTTTTTTAAGTATTGGTTCGCACACGCGTCTCTCGCTTTGCCGTGGTAGATTTTTAAATGCAAAAATTACAACACAAACGCCAATCGGCAACCTAAAACGAATATACTTACGTAAGTTAAATCGAATTATTGTTAAAATGAAGTTTTTACCTGCATTTTTTAGATGTTTATAACGTATCCGACGTTTACGAATATGCCTGTAATAGAAAAATACCTAAATTAGAATAAAAATTAAATTAAAACACTGATAAAAGCACGAAGCGTTCTAAATTGTACGTTTAGTGTAAATGGCCCATAATAACCACATGCGAAACCAAACGGAAATCGACGCTTCCGCGTTTTCCGTAGTAAAAGTTCTAAAAAATTTGATAATGACAACTTCCGTAGGATAAATGGCGTCAGTTTTCATTTGAAAAGTTAAAAAAAGATCGGCCCTGGCATCAAACCCGTGACATCGTGCATGCTATTCGGTTATTAACACTCACTGGACAATTATAGAAATGTCGTTTGTTCTGTTCATGTATTTTCAAAAGCTTTGATTTTCAGAAAATATATGGCGTCTTTGAAACGTCAAAAAAAGGATGGGCCATGATATAGAATCCGGGACGCCGTGTGTGCTATCCGGAATCGTTGCGCCGAGCTAGCGTGCTTGACAATTATAGAAATACCGCTTATTCTACTAATGTATTTTCAAACGATGCTTGGATTTTTTCAAAAATTCACGGCCAATTTAACTATTCGGCCGCATACGTTCGTTTCTGACGAATCAATTGAATAATTTTTCTTTAAAAAATAGACTTCCTATATTAAAAAGCGGCACCTTATTAGATTCGTATTCGACTTTTAAGACTATTAGGTATTTTGTAGCGTTTTATTTTTCTATTTCGAAATTAATTGACTTCTCAGATTCTGATATTTCTTCGACCGCGTCTGACGGCGTTGGTGATCCAACTTTGACAGAACTCTAATCAATTCCTGGAACCTTACACACAAATTATAGAAAAAGTAGACCTAGTACGCTGAAACTGCGCCGAATTCAGATCCTAAGTAGATTATCGAGCGTCCCACGCGTATTAAGTATTTTACAAAGTCCCACAGGGAGTTCTGGATCCAATCTCGATCTTCCACCTCCGTCTTGCTTGTTCGCTTCTGTACCTCTCCGGCTCTCTCGCACCGCGCATTCGGGAAAATGGTAGTTTTGTTATAAGTAACTCGGAACGTGACCGCAAAAGCGAAAATTCTGAGAAAAACGCTGTTTCTCCTGAGATATCTCATTTCTCGTCGAGAACCTAGCCTACCGCATGTAGACCTTTATACTCCGTCGAACTCCACTGCTTCTCACCCCCACCACAGCCCTTCTTGGAGAAGATACGTGACCCCCCCCCCTCTCAACTAGTACGCGAAGCCACTACCAAGATTTATAGTTATTAAAGAAGAGGAAAATATTAGATTTTGCAATTCAAAAATGAATTCTGTTTTTCTTAGATTTTGATGATAACGCTTCGGCCACGTCCGACTGCTTTTGCGACCCAATTTTGACAGAGGTTGCATAATTCGTAGAATTCTCGAAAAATATACCTCCTACGTGGAAACGGCGTCGAATTCAGGTTCTAAATCGATTATCAAGTCTCCCGTGCATATTAGGTATTCTATAAAGCCCAGTAGCAAATTCTGGAAACCAACTCGATCTTCCTTTTTCCTTGCACTCGTAGATAAGAACTCTTTGCCGGGATAATCGTGGTATTTGTACACGAAACCTGCTATGTGACCACAAAACTAAAAATTCCCGAGAAAACGCAGTCTTCTGAAATACCTCGTGTCCCGTTACCAAACCTAGCCCATTGGATATGAAACTTAATTTCCGTCAAACCACGCTCCTCACCAATCGCCTTCTCGGAGGAGATGCGTGATTAGCCTCCACTAGGATCTTTCAACTATCGGAACGAAAGCCAACCATTAAATCTTATAGTACGGTGGAAAAAGTTCAACACATGTAAAATAAAAATATTAAGGGAAGCTTTTATCCCAGCTTTTATAAGTATTTACATTTTTACTAAAAAGGTGTTTAATATTTTGTCCACCTTAAGTTTCCTACTTTATATTTTTATAAAATAGTTTAACAAGAGCTTACATGTAGTGCTAAAAGTATTATTTTTAAAAGAATCTATGGAGAATATTTACATCACTTGAATATTGTTCTGCATAAATTTTTTATACGCGATTTTACAACGTAAGTACTTGATGTGAGAAATCAACTGAATTCGAATATAATTAATTGTAAAATTTTACAGGTGTATATATAATTTAGAGAACTAGTGTTTTGCCAGCATTCATTAATAAAAATGCTAATATTTTTGAGTATATTTTCATCATTTCTGTGAAAAATTTCAAAAACAAAATACTTTTAAAGCTATTAGATGTTAAAACTATGAGTAACTGATGTTTAAATAACAGTAGTTAGAAATGTTCTAACATACTGAACTCCATTATAAAAAGTTCTACGTACATAAAAAAGGGGTTAGATCAGATATTTAGTTCTAACCCCCTTTAAGTTCAAAAATAGGGTCAATGTTTAAATTACAGCTTTGATGTCTATTTTTTGTTGTTGGATATTTAATTTACACATATGCCTGAACTGGCTTTGAAATTTTTATTTGCAAACTAAATGTTTGGCTATTTAAGCTAAATATAAGTGAGGTTAGAAATTTCTAAAAGTGATACTAATATTTGTAGAAGTACTCCTAGCCTGTGCAGAGTGGTGTATACTTATTTCAGTAAAAGTTTTAAGTAACAAGGATTTAGAATCTTTTTTGGGTTCAGTATATTTACTGTTTGTTTTATTTATGACTTTTGATACGCAAGTTGCGGTCTCTTGTTTGCATTTCACTAAAATGTGTTACTTTTAGGCATAACCTCCATGTTCGTGATTATTGATTGTCATTACGGAATGTTACCCTAGGTTCCTGCACCATTCCTATGTTAGTTATGTATTTTAATATATTTAGATCAGTGGCGCTCAACTTTCTTTTGTCATCTTCCTTTCCTTCGCTTCCTCTGACTCCCTCACCTCCCTCGCGGTTATCTCTCACATGCTGAAGTGAAGTTCAGAGCTAGTCCATTAAGACTTATTTCATCAACAACAGTACTTGGAACTTTTTGTTCCACTGACGCTTTTTAATTACAGCACAATGCTAAAGCCCTTCAGGCGCTAGGGTTATTCTTATCCCGTAAATAATTTACAAAAGCTACATACTGTGAGAATGTGCTAGCATAACACCAGAAATCAGAATATTCCAAAATTATTTTAACAGTTTGAAAAAAAAATGTGTAGCGAAAGTGCTGGACATTTTAACATTTACTTTAGTTGAGCTTGTTTGTTTATAAAAACTCTATTAGTGGGCTGGCAATCATTTAACTTAATCATGCCATGCCCCCCTTCGGCTTTTAACGTCAAAGCAGTAACATTTTAAAGGGGTACAAGCTAAAACAAACGTTTTTCATTTTATCTCATGACCATTCTTAAGTAAGATAGTTTTAAATATCCCGATGTAACTTCCTTTTGTATTATTCTGTTTCTAAAATTAATATCGCGAGTATTTTCTGAAAATACATTTTAGCTGTGCCGTAAATACCATCGTCATGCCATTGAGAACCTTGTGGCATATTTATTTTCCTATCACTTGCTGCTTATTTTAAATTGTGAGAAATAACAAGTTTTTGAATTATTTTATTGAAAACGATCCAAATTTGTTTAATTTTTCTGATTTCGAACTTGTAATGCTGTTTATTGTATAAGGACGTGATGTTTTTTGAGTCTTGATTGTTTGCAAGATGTCCCTTATGGCTTTGGAGATGGTTCCTTGGTCATTATCTTTGGTAGTTGAAATTGTTAGAGCTAATGAGAACACGTTAACTCCTCACAGCGAAAGGAATGCCTAGAGGCGCCTAGTTACCGCGTGGCCTTTTGTATTAAGCGATGAATTAGTTTCATTACGTGCATGATTAACGCACTACTAGTTACGTTCGATTTTTTTTGTTAGACGCCCGAATGTAAATATTTATTTATGGAATTGTTTTTGAGTTTTGTTGTATAATGGCTAGAGGATTTAATTTTATTTAAGGTTTAAGAACTATATTCATGATCAGGAAAGCAAATGTCAAACCTATTATTATGTACGTGTGCGATAACTATTAAGTGAAACTATCAAGCACCAACCTGAGTAGTTCTTATGCTGCATGTAGTTTGCTTCCACGGGATACAAGTATATTTCTTTTCCATGGCAGAGGGTGTGTTACAGTATTTTATTTTAAGTTGAAAAATTCTATCAGTCTACGTTTTGATGTTGCGAGTAAATTGTATTATACCGTAGAATTATCTGCTTTTATGGCAATGTGTATGCTGAAATTGGATTACCTGTATTTGACACATTTACTAATTATTTAAATTTTTGTGTAGATTTAGTTTTCTTTTAAAGATTTATGGAATGTAATAACATTACTACATTAATTAAACTTTTAGGGTTGTCAACTCTTTTAAACGTAATGCGCACATCGGAACAGAATATTGGTAAGATATCTCCATGTCATTAATTTTTAAAGAAGTTAAAAGTATCTGTTGGATTTCTAAAATAACATAAATAATGTTATTTCCGCGGCATATAATTTTTTTAGTTTTGAGATTTTTGCCTAATGTCCATAAAATTTCTGTTAAGTACAAAGAAGTTAAAATCATTATTTTTAAAATTACTTTAGTAGATATGCAAGGTTACTACGACATAAAAATGAACAGTTTTTTTATGGGGTTTAACATGGGAAATATTAATGTCCATTCTGGTCATTTTTGCCAGATACAAAGGTCAGGTCCACGTAACCTTTGCTTAACCGTTTTATATAGGAATTCTGGCGCAGTCCTATCCACAATCTTGTCCACCCCCCGACCCACCATTGTTAATTGATTTATTCACATTAAATAATCTATCGATTTTTAAATAAAATTTTATAAAAGAATTGTCGTTTTAAAAAATAAGTTTTACGTGGACCACGTGTCGGGCAGAGGTGGGCCGCACACCGGTTCGAGGCGGGCCGCACATTGGGCAGAAGTGGGCCACGCGCAGGCCCATGCAAAACTTATTTTTAAAGCAAACAATTTTTTTATAAAATTTTATTTAAAAACATACAAACTATATAGATTATTTAATTGTGAATAAATCTATTAACAAGGGTTGGTTGGTGGTGTGGGGGACAGGAGGCCAGAGTAGAGAGTTTGTGGATCCAACTACACCAGAATTCCTATATAAAACGATTAAATAAAAATTATGTGAACCTGGCCTTTGTATCTGACAAAAATAACCAAAATAAACCTTAGAATTTCCCATGTTAAATCCCATAAGAGAACCGGTTTTATGATCTCGTGGCACCTTGCATATCTACTTACTTTCATTTTGGTTTTTGAATTTTTATTATATAAACTTATTATACAATTTAGAATTGTGTTCTGAGCGGGTGCTATAACTTCGTTTTGTGTATTGTTTATTGATCTTGTTTTTGTTTTGTGTTCTGTGTATGTGTAGAAAATGCCCTTGTCAACCAAAATATTCTACTTTTATAATTTTATAAGAATGCTTTCTTCTGTGAAGAACAGTATTATGGCTGACAAGGGTGCATTTTCAAAATTACAACTTTTTTTTCCCCTTGGGATTGGAATCAATTGCCGGGAGACTGAGGGGCTCGCCTACTTAGCGGGAATACCCACTAAACTCCTTTCCCCCTTCCGTCTTGTGATGAAACACCCTGAGACCACCGTACGATTTGCTTCAGGTTGTTTGAGGGGCATGGATCTTAGTGCGAGTATCCTCATGGTCTGGTTTTTTATATTCCTTTTTGCAGCTCTCTCTAATTTCTAGTAGATATTACATATGTGTCGTATGTATCTATCTACATCCAATTTTTTGGTGATTCGAGCATGAATTTCATCATGTTTCCCATCGTTAGCTGCTCTCCCATTTAGAGCTCCACCATTGTCCTCCTCCTATGCCATCTACTACATTCAAATAGAGTGTGCTCTACATCATCTTTTCCTCCACACACGATGAATAGGTCGTCTCTTTTTTCCCAAATCTTTCCAGGAGGTTTGCAAAACAACCATGACCACCCAAGACCTGGGTAAGGTAGTATCCAATCTCCCCGTATTTCCTAGTGAACCATGATTGTAATTCCGGTGTCATCCTATTTATTCATCTGCCTTTTTCAGGTCCTTATAGTTATTTCTTTCGCTTTTGTTTTGTTTAGGTTAAATAATTTCATGTCCCTCCGCTCTTTGGCGCATAAATCAATTGGTATGACTCCAGCAATTGCCAAAATTGCATCGGTAGACACCGTTTTATACGCACTGGCTATTTTTAAAGCTATGCGCCTCTGTACCCTCAGTATAATGCTCCTTTTGTTGTAGGCTTGCATACTATCCGCCTAGATTGGAGCTCCGTATAGTAATATGAAGTCCGCAACCGCTGCCAGAACTCGTCTCTTGCTAGCTTTCGGACCCCCTTTATTTGATAGCAAGCGGCTGATTCCGTTTGCGGCAGTTTGTGCCTTCCTTGTCTGATTTTCCAGATGGGTCTTATAAGAAAGACCTTTGTCCGTAACTTCCAAGTACCTAACGAAATCTCGAAGTTTTATTTCCACTCCCCCAATCTCTATTTGGAGAGACTTGACTTTTCTTTTTCCAGACATCAGTATAGCCTCAGTTTTGATTGGTGCTAGGATAGCCCATTCTCTGTCATCCACCTCTGCACCATTTCTATGGCCTGTTTTGTTATTCCTGTCAGTTCTAATTCATCGTTCGCTGCAGTCACTAGGTCTATGTTATCAGGGAAAGCAACTAATTTGATACTTCCTGGCAGGTCTAGCCTCAGGATGCCATCGTACATGATATTACAGAGAATGGGTCCCAGCACAGATTCCTGTGGCATACCAGCTGTGACCGACATCTTATAGGTACCCCCCTCCCCCCGCTCTTGGTATAGAGCTCCGATCTGTCGTTCAGGTAGCTACTAATTTCCCTAGTTAAATATGGAGATATACTAAGGCGTTTTACTGCGTTCATGACACTTTCCCACTTTGCGGTATTAAAGGCGTTCTTGATGTCTAACGCCACAATTAAGCACAACTGCCGGGTGCGCCAAGCACCCCTTATGGCGTGTTTGGCGTACTCCACTACCTCTTCGAGTGCGTCTAGAGTTGAACGACCCTGTCTGAAACCGAACTGCATACCGGAAATTCCTCCTTTATCATCAACTTCCTTTTTTAGCCGGTAGTTGATCAAATGTTCCGCCAGTTTGGCCGCGGTATCTATTAAGCATATGGGGCTGTAGGAAGAAGGGATCCCTTGCGGTTTCCCCGACTTCCATATGAGCACTACTTTTGCATATTTAGCTTTAGTTTCCATCTACCAGTATCTTGTTCATGGCGTTTAAAACGATTTCTGGTACGATTTCAACCATTATCCGGATAGCCTCAACCGGTATGCCGTTCTTTTCTGGTGCTTCTTTGCCCCTCTACATAGCTCTTCTTTTGAAAATAGAGGGATGTCGCCAATCTCCAGCACCTCTAACTCTCTGCCATTTTCTGACTCTCCTCCGCACCGTGGGAATAACCATTCCAAGATATTTTTCGCCTCATCTCATGGGAGTATCTCGTTCGCCGATCGTTTATACTTCCGGGCTACAATTTGTAGCCAAGGCCCCAAACGTCATTACTGAGCTCTCTACAAAGTTCTCTCCAACATCTCTTTTGACTTATCTTTATAGCCTCTTTTAACTCTTTCTTTTTGTTTTGAAGGATCGTAAGTCCTGCACATAGTTATCGAGAGTTCTTTTCCTCTTTCTTTGATACAGTCTTCTGGCGGCGTTGACTTCAGATCTTAAATTAGAGATTTCAGCAGTCCACCAGTAGACTTGCTTATGTCTACGGGGTAGAATCTTTTTTTTGGGCATTGTTCTATCACATGCGCTTTTCAGCATATCCATAAGTGGGTCGTAATCCATATGCATATTGCGTGGTTCATTCAGCAACTCAGCTTTAAGTGTCTCCTTGTTGAATTTCCCCAAGCACTATCCTTGCGTTGGGATCACTTCTTGTTGTTTCTTGTACCTTATCTGGTATGAGATGTATCGGTGATCGCTCATCGTCTCGCAGTGACGACTCGCCAAAGTTGGATGGTGGCTGCCAGTGGTGTCGATGCCATGCTCAGATCTAAAAAAGATTCGGAGCCTCCCCTAACAAAGATAGGTTTGCTATCTTTGTTCAATAGTGTACGGTCGTGACTGGCCATCCAGTCCAGGATGATCTCTCCACGTTTATCTGTCTGGGTAGAGCCCACGTGGTTGACTGTATTAAAGTCGCCCGCTGCTATGATTTGACCCTTCCTGCATTTAATTTCATCCCATAGTGCATCAAGAAACCCAACATACTATCTGGCGTTTTATTAGGCGAGAAATAGCAGCTAAAAACATTTGGGGATGCAAAACACACCCATACATAGCCATCCACTTTGTCTATCTCACTTATATCAAGCATCCTGTTTTTAACCGTTATGGCTACCAGTTCCTCGTTGTCTTTTAACCAGGTCTTGCTTAGTCCTTTATTGGGCTCAATAGATATTATAATATCGACATCGTTATCTTTCACGAATACTTCTAGTACATTATGGGCAGCCTTTGATTTGTTGAAGTTTATCTGCAGGAGCTTAATTACGCTAGCTGGAGCTCCATCTCTACCCATGTCGTGGGTAATTGCACTTCCGATAAGATTCCCTTGTGACGAACAATCCATAAATAACGGGTAAATAAATAAGTAAATAACTACGTGACATTCAGAACAAACAGTTAAATAAAATTGGTCTCGGTCTAGATAAAACTTATAAATAAAAACTTATCACTAATATCTCAGAATTTATCACAAACTTGTTCTACGTGTCACAGCTATCTCAGAGGCGCTTGCCTCGCCACCGCCAAGGCTTTCCTATGTACTGGGCATCTACCTTCCCCAGCAGAGTGCCCATCGCGATCACACACTGCGCAGTTCTCCATCCCTTTGCACGTCCTAACAAGATGTCCTTCCTTCACGCTAGGTGGCCAAATGCCCAGCATCGGTAGCACCTAGTGAGTTTAATACATTTCTGAGCTACCCCACTATTTTCTCGGCCTCAGATTTATTTATTACTGGTGTAACTGCCAATGTGCCGTTTTTAAAAAAGAATCGCGCCGTGCTACGCGGAGGCTACCAGATGATAATAATAGACCGATTGCATTCGCGTCAAGAACACTGACAAGTAGCGAAAGAAAATATAGTCAGATTGGTAAGGAAGCCACGGCTATATATTAAGGCTTAAAAAAAATTTTCAACTACTGCTACGGACGAAAGTTTTCTCTGATTACAGACAATAAACCACTTACATCAACACAAAACCCTACCAGCTTAGTACGATGAGGCTATTCCACTACGCCCATTTCCTGTGTGGGTTTGACTACAATGTAGAATATCGCCAATCAGCTAAAAATTCGAATGCAGATTACCTCTCAAGATTTCCTGTAGAAGTGACACCGGATGACTACGTAGACCAACATAGCAATTTCCAAACAAATCACTTAAATAAATTAACTGTAACCTAAGCTAAATTAGAACAAGAAACTGAAAAAGATCCCGAACTTAAGAAATTATTACATCTATTGCGTAGTGGTATGAATCTAATGCAATACGGATACATGAACAACGAATTAACGTTACACATCGGCATAGTGCAAATGAAAGCACTGGCTCGAAGTTATATATATATATGGACATAGAAACGAAGTAAACTCATGTAGAGAATGTAAACTCAATCAAAATGACCCAAAAAAAGAAACTACCCACCACTGGGAAGATCCCGGTGGGCTTTGGGAACGCATCCACATTGATTTCGCAGGACCTTGCGCCGGTCACTAGCTCTTCATAATCGTGGATGCATTCACCAAAGGGTGGAGGTAGTACCTGCACCACCACTAGCACTTGGTGTATTAACAAACTAAAAGAACTATTCTGCACGTTTGGTTTTCCGCTCACCGTAGTCTCCGGTAACGGAAGGCAATTTGTATTTACAGAGTTTGAGCATTTCTTTAGAAAACGTGGTATTATTCACAGAACTTGCGCACCATATTATCCTGCTACTAATGGCCTAGCTGAACGCACTGTTCAGACAGTTAAAAATATTTTTCGCCGCACTCCAAACGCTACGTGTTTAACTCCTTATCAACTAATGTTTGGTAGAGAGTCACGCACAATCTTGCACGTGATGTGTGGCAGACCACACCGTATGACTCAGACTAATCGAAGGGACAGTCCATGACGTGTCACAAAAGAGTTCAAACCAGGAGACAGATCACAAGTCCATGTCTACGCTAGCCCTGACGAGAGGTAGCGTTTCTCCACTGTTGCTTGCCCGACATTTCGGCAGGTTACATTACGAGGTGACGACAGACAGGCACGATGTGTGGCGCCGTCACATCGACCAAATCCTCCCTGTCTCCAGAATTGCGGTGGAGGACTGATATATATGGGCTGCTTGGAGAATGACAGATGTCGATTGATATATAATAACTATTGTGATTGATAAGAATAATACAGAATGTAATTATTTAAAACGTGTTTATATATTTAGTATATAGTAGTGTGTTGTTCCACTTTATTTTATATCGTGTTCTTGTGTATGTCAATGAGAATGGTAGTCTGAATTTTTTTAAATGTCCTTGGATTGGCAAACAAAATATTGCCCTTTAATTCGTTTAAATGGTTTCTTCTGTGCGGAACAGTATAACTAGTCCATTCTTATTCGCACACATCCAGAATATGATACAAAAGCAATTAGAACACAAACCAAAACATAAAAAGTTACAATGTCCGCAAAGTAGAAAACACTCTTTTAAGACTGATTTCTTCCCTGTAGGCATTGTTAACTTTTTTCTGTATTGTCTATCGTTCTACTTTTTTTTTTTATTGTGTTCTTGTGCGTGTGTAGATGAGAATGGACGGTTGAATTTTTGAAAATGCTCTTGGCAGTCAAAAAATAGATCTTAAATTATTTTTTAAAAATTGTTTCTTCTGTGCGGAACAGTATAACCAGTCGATACTTATTCGCACACACTCAGCAACACTATACAAAAAGAATTAGAACAAAAACCAAAACACAAAACAGTTACAACCTCCGCAAAGTAGAAAACATTCTCTGTAAGACTGATTTCATTCGTACGGGCACAGTAACTTATTTTGTATGGTGTTCTTTCTTCCGATACTTTTTGTATAATATTCCTAGGTGTGTATAGATGAAAATGGACATGCTAACTTTTGAAAAATGTTTTATTTGGATGTCTGTGGCTATATTTACATGTTGAACAAGTCTTTGAGGAAGATTTTTTTTTCGTGGGGTCACCATCAATTTTTTTCTGTATTGTTTATTGTTCTACTTATTTGTATCAGTTCTTGTGCGTTGTGGATGAGAATGAATAGGTTGAATTTATGAAAATATCTTGGGCAGTCAAAATATTGTCATTTAATTATCTTTTAAAAATGGTTTCTTCTGCGTGGAACAGTATAACCAGTTCATGCCTATCCTCACACAGCCAGGAATACGATACAAATAGAATTAAAACAAAAACCAAAACACAAAAATGTTACAACATCCGCAAGGTAAAAAACTGATTTTTTCGTGCGTCCATAATTTTTTAAAAATAATTTCTGTGCGGAACAGTATAACCAGTCTATTCTTATTCGCGGACACCCAGGAATACGATACAAAAAGAATTAGAACAAAAACTAAAACAAAAAGTTTCCACGTCCGCAAAATAGAAAATATTCTTTAGAAAACTCATTTCTTCCGTGCGGATGCATTAACTTTTTTTGAATACTGTTTGAATACCGTTCGTTCTTCTGTTAGATGAAAAACGGTCCAATTTTTTGAATTTTTTTTATTTTGGTGTCTGTGAGTATTTTGCATATTGGAACATCCTATACTCAGAGATGAGTTTGAATTAGCATTAAAGATTTTGAAAAATAGTAAGGCGTTGGGTACAGATAAGGTACAGACTAAAACTTCTAACTGGTGGCTATATGTATGAGACAGGCGAGATACCCAAAGATTTTAAACGTAACATCATAGTAACTACACCAAAAAAGAAAAGCACGGACGAAATACCAGAAGAAGCTCAATTTGGGTTTAGTCTAAACAGGGGAACACGGGAAGTTATTTTAACTCTGAGGGTGATAATGGAGAAAACAATAGAAAAAGGGGAAAGCATATGTGTGGAGTACAGCACAGTATGCATATGAAATGCGGGCAGTAGGTAAAGCAGACAGAAAAACGGTTGCAGCTTTTTGGAAGGTTGTGCTTCAGATGTATGAGGATGATAGCATGGACAAACAAAGTTAATAACAAATAGGTTATAAAAACATAGTAGGGGAATATAGATATCTGTGGAAAAAATAGGAGAAATAGAAGGGCAAAATATGTTCTAAGGCATTTTTGAGGAATAGTACGGGATATATTACAAGCAGAGATAGGAAAAAGAGGTAGATGTAGACCTAGGTCAGATAGTGATAGATGCAGACTGTGCAAATTTCAGGGAAATGTGTAGGGTAGTTCAGAATAGGAAGCAATGAGGGTACGCGTCTAACCAGTTCCAGGACTGAAAAGCTAATGATGACGATGAATAAGTTTTTGAGGAATATTTTTTTCTTTGTCGACATTGCTAATTTTTTCTGTATTGTTTATTGTCCTAATTCTTTTTGTTTTGTGGTCTTGTACGCGTGGAGATGAGTATCGACAGGCTGAATTTTTGAAAATGCTTTTTACAGCCAAAATATTGTCGTTTAATTATTTTTTAAGAATCCTTTTTTTGTGCGGAACAGTATTGCTTATCGATTTTCATCCGCACACATACAGAATGCGATATAAAAAGAATTAGAAGAAAACAAAACAGAAAAAGTTGTCGGCGGAACCGATTTCTTCAGCTGTAGGAATTTTTATTGCAAGTTTTTCGAGTTGTAAGAGGTTTTGTTCGTTGTTTGTTCTTTGTTCTTGTTTATTAAGAGTTATGTTTTGCTTATTTTGAATGATTTAAGCTTATCAGGAATTAGTTTAGAGATTATGTTAAGCAAATACTAACGCGTACTTTAGATTTTTTAGATAATGGATGTTAAGTTTAAGTTTCTTCATTCGTTTGAAGTGGCCTAATCCCTTTCTTTACGTCTTTTCCTGGTTAGGTGACTCTGTAAAGATGCTCTTTACCCACTACCGCTCATGCTTCCTAAACCTGATTCAGATAATCAAATTCTTTCCCGGAGTTTTTTTCAATTGCTTTCATTATCGATTTCATCCCTCTTTAAACCACAGGCTATGTCCATAAGGAAAATATCTTGGTAATATCCCCTCAACATTTTTCAGGCAGGTTCTTATTTTATAAAATTCTGTCTACTAACACTCAGAAAAAAGTCATTCGAGTTGATTCAGTTGTTCCTTAAAAACATTTTATTACCCCTCTAAACAGTACTTCATTTTGTATTAGACTAAGGTCTAGAATGTTTACGAAGAACTAATATTCCCACGCTAACAAAATTGTTTAAAATACCTCAGCTAACATGGTCCCACGACCATTTATGCTCCGACCAGTTTTAAACGCGGATACTTCATATTTAACGCTTGTAGAAATAGTAAATTCTGGTCTATTAAATTGTCTAAGACATCCTGAAAAGCAATAAACTCATAAATCAACCACAGGTGATCCGATCACCCCCGCTGTACCAGCAGAAAAACTAGAAGTTTCAAACAGGTTTGGAGATAACTTCAGGCATGCGTTATAGGAAACGTAAAGCAGGAACATTAAATACTTTAACGAACCTGTATGAATCATGACGGCCATGGAATTTGTAGTGCTTGCTTTAGCTACCGACCAATGAAATGTCTGCATTAGGAGAGATACCTATTCTGCATCGTTTTATTAAGGTGTAAATTATACTATTAATGTTATTAAGAAAGCGCCCACGTAACTATAATGGTTTCGGTCGTTAACAATTTAGACACGTCATACAAATTTTCTTTTGAGAGACAATATTTGTTTTAAAGATTGCCGTGAACAGGTTGTTCTAATTTATAAATGAAATTGTAATGGAAGTAGCAAAATTAAATTATTATTTTTATTTGTATGAATCATAACCGCATCTGAGATAACGTTCCTTCAGGAATTATCACGTTAATTTTATTTTAACTTAGCTTATAAAACAAAGTCACCTAAAATGCAACAAATTAAATATAGATACGTAAGCCATGACTACCTTACGCAGCTTTTTTAGGTTTCAGATGTGATGATAAGTAAGAAAGATCAAGTGAAGCGTTTATTTCAGAAACCAGTCAAGTAGTCAATTGTTTATTTTGAGGAAAACAAACAAAACTGTGCAGCAACATAAAACACTTTGCATGCGACCGGTGTGAACTTAGCAATTAATTTCCAGCAGCGAATTTACGAGTTTTGCCGAACGACCAGTGGCGTCGGTGAAGAAGGATACACACAAACAAGCTACTCAGCAGCGAATTTCAAAACACACTAAACCATATGAATCGCATAAAATGAACTGGCACTCAATTTTAATTAATCTTAATAGAATACCACAAATTCAAATTATGAACAACCTAATTAACAATTCTTGAGCGAATTTATAATTTTATACACCTTCAGTTCCACTAAATAAAAAAGTTTATTCACAGATCTTTATTTATAAAACACAATTATTAATAACATACAACGGAACAAATTAAAGTAAATAACATAACAAAATTTTAACTAGCAATTCGTCTTTAAACACGGGGATACACAATTATTCTAATTTACTATATATTTATGTATGTAGTTATGTATGTAGTTTTATTAATTTATAAGACCATGATTTATTTAATTTACGTGTAAATTAAAAACAAATCTCATGAATTTTCTTGATATGAACTGTTTAATCATTAATTTGCGTGCCATGTATCTCCAATTTATATTCTATATAAGAAATCCACTAGTTGTAATCATTTAAAAGACTAATATAAATCAAATTTATATAAATAGAAAAGTGCAATATTTAAACTTACATTAAGTAAATGCATTATAATAAAATTCCACTTAATGAAGTACGTTATATCAAACGTAGCTGTACAGAGTGTCTCAAATTGCATGCGGTTAACGGACAACTCTTATTAAAGATACAAAAACATTATTTACAAGTTTACGGACCACTTTTTTGAGATCAATGCAATGTCAAAATAAGAAACGGGCAATCTTCTTTTGTTCTCAAATCACAGCCAAATATTGATATTTTTAACAATTCTATTAATTTGTTTAACTCGTTTGTCTGTAAACATATTCGAAAACGGTGTTAGAGTTTTTTTTATATAATTTTTTATATAGATTAAGGTGATGCACTTAAATGTTTGGTATTTATAATAATTTTGAAGTTATAATATAAACTTGCATTTCTTTTTGAATGAATACCGGAGTCGACTGCCACTTTGCTTAAAAACTCCTTTTGGTGGCTTTGCAAAAATATGTAGTTTAATGCAGTAATTTTTTTAATTAGTCGATTTATTCCATTTTCTTGTTATAATAAATTAATTTATAATATTAGTAATAAAGTCCCTATAGTAGGGGATAAAGAATACTACTATAGTAAGTCTGCTTATCGTAAAAGGCGATTAAAAGGCGCAGCAAGGGGCAGCAGCCTTGCTGGCTAAAAGATATTGGAGGAGGGTCGGTTGGTTTCGGGCGATCCTCAATAATTCTAAAGCTTGTTGGGGTTGGCCGTGACGGATACGGCTTTTGCTAAAATCTTTAAAAACTGCGTTGTGGAAAGATATGGGAGCCTACCACAATATTTCCCAGGTGTGCGTGGCCTAAAACACGCAATACATATGATGGAGAGCTCACAAGTAAAATTCTTGTCCGGAGGTAAAATACTCCCTCATTCGGATCTCCGGGAGGGGGTACTTGGGGCTCGTAATCTTAAGAATATAAAACAACAGTTCGATTTAGTGATAGGGACTTGGAATGTAAGGTCATTACTCAGAGTAGATAAGTTAACGAATTTATTAGTCGAAATGAGAAAGGAAAAGCTGGACATTTTAGGTATTAGTGAGGTGAGATGGCCAGATAGTAATGACTTTTGGAAAGATAATTATAGAATAATTACAACTTCTTCAACTAATGGACAGGCAGGCGTAGGAATAGTGTTAGGTAAAAGATTAGGGCATAAAGTTAAAGAGTACTTACAATTTAGTGATAGAATAATTATGGTTAGATTGAGTACAAAACCCACAGACACTGTTTTAGTACAGGTTTACATGCCAACAACTCAGTACGAGGATGAAGAAGTAGAAAAGGTATACGAGGATATAAATAGTATAGTGAGAAAAGTAAAAGGAGATGAGAATTTAATAGTTATGGGCGATTTTAATGCGTCAGTGGGAGAAGGTAGTGAGGGAAAAATGGTAGGAAAATTTGGGTATGGCAGACGAAATAATAGAGGAGAAAGATTAGTTGAGTTTTGCCAGGAACATAGATTAGTAACTGTAAACACCCTATTCGAACAACATGTTAGGAGAAGATATACCTGGAAAGCCCCAGGTGATAGGGCTAGATACCAAATAGATTATATTTTAGTTAAACAAAGATTTAGAAACCAAGTTAAAACTGTCGTAGTTATCCAGGGGCTGACATAGATAGTGATCATAACTTAGTTAAAATGAAGTGTAAACTAAAATTCAAAAAATTGAGAAAGGTTAAAAGAGAGGATGGGATCTAGGTAAGCTTAATGATAGTAGGGTAAAGAGGAATATAAACAAGTATTAGATAATAAGAGCAAAGAGATAGCTGTAGGAGGAACGTAGAAAATAGATGGAAAGAAATAAAACTGACTGTACATGATACAGCAATACAGACTATAGGTAAGAAAAAAATAGAAGCGAGAAAACCGTGGGTAACAAAGGAGATATTAGATTTAATAGAGAATAGAAGAAAGCTTAAATCTTTCAGAGAAGTGGATAGTGAAAGTAAGCAAAAATATAATACAGTTAGAAATAAAATAGTATATGAGTGTAGAAAAGCTAGAAATAAATGGATGGAGGAGAATTGTAAGGGAATACAAGATGATTTGAGAGTAGGTACGACAGACAGGGCTTACAGAGCAGTTAAAAAGTTTTTTGGGGAAGATAGGAAAAAATATAATGGTATTAGAGACGAGAATAATGAGCTTCTAATAAATAAAGTTGAGGTAGCTGATAGATGGAAAAGATATTTAGAAGATTTATATAAGGGAGACGATATGGATGAGTTAGAGAACGACCAAGACGAGGATGTAGAAATAGGGTTCTCAATATTAAGAGAGGAATTTGATAGAGCTGTTCGGAATCTTAAATTAAATAAAGCGCCAGGGATAGACGATATTCCCGCAGAATTAATAAAATATGCAAGTCAGAAAACTTTAGACAGATTATATGAACTAGTGAATGTAATATATGACACAGGTGAGGTTCCAATAGATTTCGAAAAAAATATTATTATCCCAATCCCAAAAAAGTCAGGAGCTGATAGGTGTGAGAATTTTAGAACGGTTAGTTTAACTTCTCATGCTTCCAAAATACTAACAATAATAATTAAAAATAGAGTAGAAGCTTTGACTGAGAATTATTTAGGCGAAGACCAATATGGTTTTCGTAAAGACAGAGGACTAGAGAACCTATACTAATGATTAGGGTAATTATCGAAAAAGGTTACAAAAAAAAAGACTCATTTCGCGTTTGTAGATTTAGAAAAAGCATTTGATAGGGTTAATTGGATTGTTATGTTCAGGGTTTTGCAAAAATAGGAATCTCTCATAGGGATAGAAAATTATTTACAGTCTATATAAAAACCAAAGAGTAGTAATTAGATTTGATGAAATAGATAAGGAAGCTAAGATTAGAAATGGTGTTAGGCAGGGTTGTATACTGTCTCCTTGATTTTTAATGTTTATATTGAGGAAGCTTTAAACTTAGCCAGAGAGAGAAAGAGATAGGTATTAGTGTACAGGGACAGAAAATAGACATGTTACGTTTTGCAGATGATATAGCCATTATAGCAGAGTCTAGAAAAGAGTTAGGAGAGTTTTAAATATTTTACATGAGATACTACGGAGTAACTATAGTATGAGAATTAACTCAGTAAAGACAAAGATAATGACAAGTGAGTTACAGCCTAGTTCTAAACCAAAATTAAAAATAGGTAATACCGAGTTAGAGGAGGTAGATGAATTTTGCTATTTAGGTAGTATAATTACAAAGGATGGACGTAGCAGAAGGGATATAGTAGCTAGAATAGCTCAAGCTAGAAAAATGTTTTTAAAAGAAAAACTTACTAATAGCTAATAGTATTAGTTTAGATAATAGAAAAGATTCTTAAAGTCGTACGTATGGAGCGTCCTACTATACGGTAGTGAGACTTGGACAATTAAAGAAGTAGATAAGAAAAGATAGAAGCTTTTGAAACTTGGTGTTATAGGAGAATGTTAAAGATTAGTTGGACAGATAGAGTAACAAACGAGGAAGTTTATAGAAGGATAGGTGAGGATCCCTGTATGTGGAAACAATTGAAGGTCAGGAGAGATAGAATGATAGGGCACCAGTTAAGACATGAGGGACTATTTAGTAAAGTCTTAGATTATAGACTACCAAATAAAAATCGAGTAGGAAGGCCTAGACAAAGCTATATTAGTCAAATTATTGGAGATTTAGGTTGTGAAGGCTATGTAGACCTTTTTAGACTAGCTCAGAATAGAAAAGAATTTAGAGCTGCGTCAAACCGACTTTAAGTAAGTTCGAAAACAAAACAAAAAAAATCAGTTAATTAAATGTCACCAGGACATAACTCACAATTAGTTAGCGGTCTGGCATGTTGGTAACGTTTCGTTGCTTAAGCCTTACCATAACATATAATTTAACACTTTTCCTTTTTGAAGCGGATAACCAGGTTATATTTCTTTTCCTTATAAAGGGTAATCATGTAAACATGTTAGATTTCTTTAACAACCATCAGGTTGCTAATATCTATGTAGAGTCAGCTGGATAGGAAAAAGATAGAAGGATATAGGAAGACCTAGACCAAACTATATTAGTCAAATTATTAGAAATTTAGGTTGTGAAGGGTATGTAGAGCTTTTTAGATTAGCACAGATTAGAAAAGAAGTTAGAGCTGCGTCAAACCGACCTTAAGTAAGGTCGAAAACAAAATGATGATGATATATTTAAAACTGTAGAACGAAACATATGAAAAAAAATCACACACAGCATGCGCATCAAGCCCCAAATAAAAAAAACAACCCGCAAATAAGGCAAAAGCGGAACATACGCCAAAACTTAGACTTTAAAGATGTCGATTCAGGTCTAACCATAAAAAGTGGTACCGTTTTTTTTAAAACTACGTAGGTCGCTCCGTAGCAAGCTCCGAATAAAAGAAACACACTCGCAATTCAGGCAAAAATAGAACACCACGGGCAAAACTTCGAATATAAAGTTGTCGGTTCAGATCGAACTTAAAATATTCAAAACCGTTTTTTCTTTAAAACTGCGGGGATCGGACCCGATTCAAACTCTTTAGGACGATCAGTAGTAAGCCCCGAATAAAAGAAACACATCCGCAATTCAGGCAAAAATAGAATACCACGAGCAAATCTTCGAGTTTAAAGATGTCGATTCAGATCCAACTATAAGAATTCATAACCGTTTTTTCTTTAAAACTGCGTGGGTCGGACTCGATCCAAACTCTTAAGGAGAATCCGTAGCAAGCCCTGAATAAAAGAAACATACCCGCAATTCAGGCATAAAGAGAATACCATGAGCAAATCTTCGAGTTTAAAGTTGTCGATTCAGATTCAACTATAAGAATTCATAACCGTTTTTTCTTTAAAACTGCGTGGGTCAGACCCAATCCAAGCTCTTAAGGAGGATCAGTAGTAAGCCCTAAATAAGAGAAAAATACCCGCAATTCAGGCAGAAACAATACCACGAGCAAAAGTTTGAGTTTAAAAATGTCTATTCAGATCTAACTATAAAAATTCATAACCGTTTTTTCTTTAAAACTGCGTGGGTCATACCCGATCCAAGGTCTTAAGGAGGATTCGTAGCAAGCCCTAAATAAGAGAAACATACCCGCAATTCACGCAGAAACAGAATACCACGAGCAAAAGTTTGAGTTTAAAGATGTATATTCTGATCTAACTATAAAAATTCATAACCGTTTTTTCTTTAAAACTGCGTGGGTCAGACCCGATCCAAGGTTTTAAGGATTCGTAGCAAACCCCAAAATAAGAGAAACATACCAGTAGATGGTTATTGGTGGAATCACAGCCACATTTCCTCCAGCATCCACATTTCCTCACACATCTGGACCAAAAAGTTTTCTTCGACTAACCATTTTTCATCTTTCGAGATAAATATATCTTAAATTTTCATCTTTCGAGATAAATGAGCATCCTCATTTCCTCCCACATCTGGACCAAATAGTTTTCTTCGACTAACCATTTTTCATCTTTCGAGATAAACCTATCTTGTTTGGTATCAATTTATATTAGATTTTTCTCAGCTACCCAAATCTCTTTAGGAATTTTTTAGATAGCGCCATCCCCCAGGGAGCTACCCGAATTTTAAGATTTCTTACCTGTTGCGACTTTTGAGCGTTCTTATAAATTTTTTTAGTCATGCGATACATTAAATTAGTCTACAATTTTACGCAGAATTCGAATCTGCAAACAGATTTAAAATCGGACCACGCCCTGTAAAGTTACACTTTAAAGCTCTCAAACCTCTAAATTTTGCTCTTTGCTCTATAAGCAAACATCTCCAAAAATCAAAAACCGTGGAGATTTTAGAAATGAGTCCTTTATAAAGCCATAAGTGTTTAATATTTAAAACCATTTTTCAAACGGTGATGCACTGTTTTTAGAATATTCAAAACCATAACTTTTTAATTTTAAACAGTTATCAAGGTTGGTTTAACATTTTTAATAACTATGCGCGTCATAATTATATGCTCAAATGCTTGGAAAATACAAGTCGTTTCGAATCAATTTCTTAACGAGCATGGGCTACCTAAATTACATATGAAAGCTGTATATAATTTCTTTTCTTGGACTTTCTATTAATTATGTTTGTGCATTAGAAATTGATGAATAATTGCTGGATACAAATTTTAAATAAACACTTTACTAAGGGAACACCAAACTTGCTGTATACAGAATACTTACTAATAAAGCAATTTAATTTTAAATAACTTCTACGCCATATTTTTCGAAAATGGCAGACTTGAATATTTTCTTTGGAAACAATCGAAGATTGCCGAAGACACTCGAAGAGTGCACAAACGCGGTCACTAAACCACAATTAATAATCGCCTTTATAGGTTTAACATTTCTACCATTACCCAATGACTTTAATTTCTTATTGGAGAGAATCCTTATTCTCCCACGCACTGCTGCGTAGTTGCATGCCTACCCCTTTTGGGGATATATGCTCGTTATAGGTTGTAAGACCCTCGGTTTTACTTAACTACACTTTGTGAGACCCCTTTAATCTTTTTAATCGTGTCCTTCTCGCGTACAATACAGTAGGACTTAGCCTTACTACCAACAAATTATAATACTAGACCCACATTAAAGTTGTCTTTGAATTTCTCTACAATTTTTTGTTAACATGCGGTATATTGTGTTTATTATTTGCGGGGTACACCACTTTAAACCTAAAAATAAAAACAAGATAGTTTAATACGTCTATTAATAATTTTTGCTAATGTTGGCAATACAAATATGTAAAAACAAACTTTATCAAGAAAATATAATGTTTTTAATAGAATACATACATGTATTGATAACATCTATAAACCGCTGTGGTAACCAGAGTCTGGCAAATCTGGGATAGCCAAATCTCTAAACAGTTGCGATTGACGAAGACGGGTCTCTACAAGAAGATACTCCCTGCATGTTTGTTGTGGTTTGTTTAGCATTTTTCTTAATCTTCTTTGTGAATTAAACCACTCATAGTTTTTTAAATCATCTTTATTTAATCAGCTCTATTTCGATCCATGACCTAGGATCGTTGTCAAAATAATAAAAACTTCAAGTTTGACATTTATGACGTAAATTGAAGGTGACTTTGATTTATCGATGTTCGAAATATTTGGTTTGAGTACACTAGGCAAAAATTTTTAAAGTTTAAAAGAATTGCATTTAGAAACTATGAGTAGTTTAATTCTACTAGAATACTTTATGCATTAACACCACCTTCACATACAAATTCTACCATTCTCAACCATACTTGGGATCCCAGCACCACCAATCCTATATTGACTTATCACTTATAACCTCATCCGCCGCCAATTTACTTGCCTGGACAGTCTCCTATACCTACCAGTCCAATGAACATAACTCTATTACCTTCGATATACTACCCAACTTAGGACACAGGTCTTTCTACAAACCTTTATCCTACAACACCTACAAAGCGAACTGTGCCCTATTGTTAGAAAACCTAGCCAAACTGATCGCCACTTCCCCTGCTGTCGCTTATGCAAGTTCTAACCCACACTCCTTAACTAAAACCATTATCTAAAATATCCACTCCGCTGCCTTTGAATCAATCCCACGCAGATATTATGCTCCACAAGCAACGCCGTAGTGGATTTCAGCGAATAACATCGCCTTCACGTACTCTGTAGAAAAACGAAGATACAAAGAACTTCTTGCGACAACTAAGAAACAATACTTTTACAGCCTTATTCATGATCAACGCTCGGATCCTTGGAGTACCTACCGAAAAATAGTCAAACCTACACAATCCTATAATCTCGTTACTCCCACATCCATAATCCTAACCAATATAGGCATTATAATTTGAATAAGGGCCGCTATACTTGCGGCCACGTCCCCAATACTCCACCCGAAGGTACTACATTGGATAACCAATATAGGTGTAATGCAATAAACAACATCAAGTTTAAAGAAAGGTTTATTTAAATATAAATCAAGCTAAGCGAATACACATCATGTAAGCTTCTTACGTTCTTCTGTATCTCTGAACAACAAGTTACAGTAACCCCTTACTTACTCCCTCTACTACCCTTAGGCTATCGACGCACACAGAGGACCTGAAATATTTTACACATCCTCCGCCGCGGCGGCACAACTTAGCTTATCACTTCTTACTTCTAAAGGGTACAATAATTGTATTGGGCGCCTAATTAGGGTGCCATTCGCAATCTTAACGTAACAGGCACGCACTTTGCCATCACGGCCGTTTATCACGTCTTGCACCAACCCTAATTTCCACAATAACCGTCGCTTATCATTTCCATGTATTAATACGACATCCCCTTGCTTAATCGCACACTCACGCGCATTGACGTTGTAATGAGCTCCTCTTAATAATTGTAAATATTCTGCGCTCCATGTTTTCCAAAAGTAGTCTATAACGTTTGTTCTCTGCTTCCATAGCCTACGAATCTCATCTCCATTAATAACACGGTCAACAAAAAGAATAGTAGCCAAAGCGGGGGTCCCAATCAAAAATGCGAAGGGGTTAACGGCTTTAAATCTATAGGTTCACTACCTAGGTATGTGAGCGGGCGGGCATTTATTGTTACGTCAACCTCGGTAATGAGTATATTTAGTTGATCTAAATTTAGTAAAGAACGTCCTATCATAGTCCTAAGGGCGTCTTTTACACCTTTTACAAGTCGCTCGTAAAATCCTCCGTGCCAAGCCGCTCGCTCTACTATAAACTTCCACTTAATTTGGCGACTGTTTATGAACTCGATCAATTCTGTACTGGCCATCACTTCGTTTAAAGTCGATATTTCACGTGATATTCTTTTAAATGTTTTAGCGTTATCTGAGTAAATGACCTTAGGAATCCCTCTACGGGCAAAGAACCGTTTACATGCACCGATTGTAGACGCAACATCCATCTTCAAAACAATCTCTAGATGAAGTGCTCGTATAACAGCGCAGGTAAATAAAATCACATAACATGGCTTTGAATGATAACTATCTTTAAAATACAACGGTCCGGCGAAGTCTAAACTTGTCACTTCAAAGGGCTTTGTTTGCTGTATTCGATCTCTAGGTAACGGCGCGAAGGGATGCGACCCTGATTTTCCACGAAGTCGTTTATAGATGACACATCTTGCTAAAACGGACTTTATTAATTGCCGTCCTCGTACAATCCAAAATCGTTTACGTAATTCATAAAGTGTTGCATTTACACCACTATGATGAAGAGTTTTATGAAACTTCATTATTAGCATTTTACTTAAATGTGCATTTTTCGATAGAATAACGGGATGCGTGAGGTCGAAATCTTCTCTTAAATTATGAAGACGTCCACCCAAACGCAGCAATTCATGTTTATCTAAGAAAGGGCTTAAAGTTGAAATACTCGATTTCCGTTCAATGCCCTGGCCCTTTTTTAACCTGTTAACCTCCGAATAATAAACTTCCAGCTGCGCTTGCCGAAGTAAACATATTTCGGCCCTTTCAAATTCGTTTACGGTTAAGCTCTTTATTTCTTTATTATTTCTGGTTTTTAAATTTCCTATAAATCGTAAAACATACGCCGTTATCCGCACTAAACAATTAAAATCACTGTATCTGGAGGAATCTATAAATTGATTGCTACCTTTTATAGTGTTGTTAATTAGTAAAGACATTTTAGATATTATATCTATCGTTGACGTAGTTTTCTCTATCGTATTATTTGGCCATGTTTGTTCACTTTCTAGCAACCGCCTAGGACCGTGTAACCAAGTTTCGGAATTTATTAAAGTACTTGAACTTATTCCGCGGATTAATAAGTCCTCGGGGTTCTCGCGACCCGGACAATGTTTCCATGTTATATCTTTCGATAAGGTCTGAATTTCTTTAACACGGTTAGCCACATATGGTTTCCACTTTGACGCATCACTTTTAATCCAATGCAACGCGATCAGAGAATCTGTCCAACACTCTACCTTTTCGATTTTAATTCTATCGTTCTGATTGCACCAGTTAATTCCTAACACCTTTTGACTTTGTGCATTTTGCGATTCAACCTTGCTGTTTACTTCGAAATCGTTAATCGTCTATTTGCGTAAATTCATGGAGGCTCCTTGAAAAAGATTACTTGAAAAGTCTTTTAAATGTTCTGCAACATTGTCGTTATTGTACCATAAGAATCGATGTGCGTCTTTATCGTCGGAATGTAAATAAATTTGTAGAAATGCTTTCTCAATGTCAGCTGTAATTCGGATCTCGCCTACACGAAAATTAAGCAAAATCTTAATTAAATCTGAACTTAAACTTAGGCGCCTTTTCTAATAACTCATTCAGCGATTTTTGTCCCGGGGCATGTGAAGAGGCATTGAAAACTACTCGCAAACGCGTTCTTTGTTTATCTTCTCTAAAAACAGACCTGTGCGGCATGTAGAAAACACGATCGCCATTTGTTGTTTCAGCATCACCGCGGGAAATTAACTCGGCATAATTATTATCCAACATTCCTTTGATAGCAGCGTTATATTCACATATTTTGTTAATATTGGTCAATTTAAACTTTAGCCTCTGAGCACGAACTCGCGCACTAATTAAATTATCATCTTCAATCACTGCATCCTCATTCTTCCACGGTAACGCTACTAAATATCGATCATCACATTTATGAACGTTATTTTTCAAAAAATTATCGAAGAATCTCTTATCGTTGTCTGCTTCTTTGGTTATACCTACTGTTTCCAAATCCCACATACTTTCGATCTCGGCTTCTGTCTTTATAACTGTCGTTGTAACACTGTCTGCAGATTTACTCCTATCGTTGTAGCATCAACTGGTATGGGACCATGCAAAGCATAACCAAATTTCGTGTCCACTGCTACTAAACCTTCGTTAAGACGAATATTTTTTCCTGTCACTACTGCCCAGTAATAGTCCGCCCCTATAAGTATATTAATTCCATCAACAATTAACGCTCGATCTATATTAAACGGAATATTGTCAGCAAGTTGCAGGTTTTGATACTCTACCACGCTTTCTTTAGGTATATGTAAATTATCCATGCAAATTTCTGGAACTTCCACAACCTCAATCGTTGAAATTTCATCTGTATATTGTCCCTTCAAAGTAATTAAAATGCGGTTGTAGAGTTTAGACGGTATTGATGAACTATTTCCAAACGCGGTAATACGAACCCTATGTTGTCCAACAACAGGTAAATTTAATACCCTTGATAGATTCTCCTTAATAAATGAAAGTTGACTACCGCCGTCCATTATTAATCTAATTAACTTCTTTGAATTTTCGCCAGAAGCATAAACACAAGCCGTTTGCAATAGCACATTTTTGTTTATGTTTGTCATCAAACTGGACACCGATGGCGCCGAAGTGTTCATTGAACTCTCGCCTTTCGTTAATTTCACTGTAATATCTGTCGTCTTAGCGTTGTGTCTATCTTTACCTGCCTTAAAGTTTGGGTCGCACATTCTTGTTGCGTGCCTACCTCTGCATTCTTTACATCTTAAGAATCTATTTTTACAATATTTAGCACTATGGTTATTTTTCGTACAACGGTAACAATTTCCTGCTGCCTTTAGAATTTCTCTCTTCCTTGCCAAAGGTACATCTGCGTCACACATTTCGGTTTTATGGTCTTTTTTGCAGAAAGCACAGCATTCAAGACGTTTGTTCGGGGTGACTAATAAACTAGACGCAGTTCCTTTGTAATGCGTTCTCTTTTCTGTTGGGAGCATCTTTTCTTTACAATCTGCATCCGGTTTTAAAGCTTGTTCCAACGACTCGAGTTCGTTTTTAAGAAACTGCAACAAATCCTTTACCTGACGATCTGCATCTTCCTCTGACCTTGATGATGAACTTTCTAAATTATTCGTAATAATTTCTAGATGATTGGATGATTTCATTTTCATTTGTCGATAAAATCCTAAACGTAATTCCGTTGGCAACGACTTAATGAGAGTCGACTTTACGATTATGTTATAATGAGAACTAGATACTTCTAAGATTTCAAGAGCACGCATAGCTGAAGTGATTAGATTGTAATTCTTCCTTAAAGTGCTTACGTCATTTCTGGATTTTACAGGTTCGATTTTCATAATGCTATCAATATATTGTTCAATTAGCCGTTCCCCATTTCCAAATTGATCTTTTAATATATTCAAAGCTTCTTCATACAATGCTCCAGATGGAGGAAATCCCTCAGTTGCTTCAGCGGCCCTTCCCGTGACATACATTCGCAGGTAGTTGATCGATCTCCGTTCGTTAATTGTTGATTGTTGTGGATCATACTTCTGAATTGTTCCCAGAAAGGAAGCCAGAAGAAACACAGTTATGTTGTTGAGTATCTATCTTCAGGTATAAGTTGATTCTCTTAAGGTTTATCTACCAGCCCTTTGCAGTACCATCATACTTTGCTAACTGTACACGTTGAAGCTTCACTGACGTAAAGGACGGCCTACTTGCTTCGTTACTTACTGGTACCGTATTCGTTAAATTCGAGTCAACCTCTATCTGCGATCTTTCTGGGAGTTTTAATCTAAATTCTAACTTAGACATCGTAGTTACTACAAACCTCTTCATATTCATACCTTTTCATTAACTCCTCCTCTAGATTTTCTTTAAGCAGAGGTTCAATTTGGTTATCAATTTCTTTCAGATTGTCACTCGCAAGCTTTAACTTTGATATAGCTGTATAAATGTCTTCGACACTGAAATTATTTTCTAGCATAGAATTTATATTATTAACGGTTTTAGTAAAGTGCGTTCTACAGATTGTCCGTTTTACTTGTTCCATCATGAAGCCTCGATAGTATAGCCGTCTGTTAAATATTCGCGTTCACGTTCCGTTATTCCGAATATTTACGTTAAAGCTCGTTTATATTTATCACCAGATCTTCCCGGGTTTCGGCACCAAAGTTGTTGTAATGCAATAAACAACATCAAGTTTAAAGAAAGGTTTATTTAAATATAAATCAAGCTAAGCGACTATACATCATGAAAGCTTCTTACGTTCTTGTATATCTCCGAACAACAAGTTACAGTAACCCCTTACTTACTCCCTCTACTACCCTTAGGTCTATCGACGCACGCAGAAGACCTGAAATATTTTACACAATAGGCAGCACAATGACAAATCTATTAGACTCGGTTATATCATCTGCTGCACAAGACGTTCCTACCGATCAACAACTCCTCATAACAATTCCGGAGCTCCACCACGGACACAGACGACGACATCGCCCTCCTAGATTCCCTAGTTGCTAACGTTAACCCGCGTAAATCCCCAGAACCTGAGTTCATTATCAACCACATCTGGGCTTCTCATTCGAGAATCTACCCACCTCTCGTTTCAGAAGTACTTATTCTTAGGATTTTTTCCTAACCTATTTAAATCAGCATCAATTACTCTCATCCTAAAACCTAAAAGCCTCCCTAAGACTTAAAATTCTATAGACCAATGGCCCTACTACCCACCCTTACAAAATCTTGGAACCCGTTATACTTCAAAAACTAAACTCCCATATTGAACAACACTCCTTTCTAACATGCAATCAATATGGTTCTCGTGCTGGCCATAGCGCCGGAAATATTTCAATTATTTTATTTAATTATTTTGTGATCTTTTATTCTCTAGTTGAAAAATGTAATATTGCGACTAAGAAATAGAACGTGAATGCATTGACATTTCATGTTTATGCGATAACGCAATATTCTTTACTATAATTATTGTTTTGCATTTTTCCAATTATTTTTAAAAAGTAATTGATTATGGCTAGTACCATTTATAGGTGGTGTAAATGAACGTAAATATGCGTAGACTTAAAAAAAACCTTTTAATTAATATAAACACTGCGGTATAAATATCTCAGGTTTGATAAGGGACCGTTTAAAGGGGGCAAACACAAATGACTAATTTAAAGACTAATCACCTATCAAACCGCTACATGTCGTTCCCTTTTCAATAATCAATCTAAGGTTGGTAGATCTAGATATCGAAGTGGAACGATTTGATTTTTGTTTTTGAATTATAAATAACTTAGACGAATTTAAAGACGTAAAAAATGATAAACTTATGGAAAATTAATCTCAGTATTTAGGGTGTTAGGTTCTAAGAGTTATCTGATAACTATTAAATATAAATATGTAATTATTTGTTTCTCATGCCATTGACTTAACCCTTTACTGCGCAAAATTTTTCTATTTTGTGAAAAAACATATGTTATGGAAGTTTGTACACTAATTACTGTAAACATGTTTAAAAAAATGTGCAGTAAGCGAAATATTGTTTTTTGTGGGTTTTTTTTAATGCATATATGCTACACTACGCACTGAAGGATAGTTATATTTTTTTCTAAAGGTGGTGGATGAACTATATTTAGGATTTAATATACAGGGTGTCCGGAAAATACGTGTACAACGTAAGAACAGAGATTCTTTGGTTGAAATAGATCGATTCGAGCCAACTTACCTAGTATACAAGTTGCTTCATTTAGCCGCTAGAGGGCTTCAAAAATCGTGAAAAATATTTGATATTTTAAAATAACTCGAAAACGCGTCGATAGATTTTGACCATTTTTGGGGTGCGAGTTTCTACTTTCAATTGACATCTTTTGGTGGTGTACGCAATAATTTTAAAAGCATACGAGTGTCCCAAAAATGATGTATTGTATAAATATTCGACCATTACCTTTTTCCTGTTTATGCAATGACTACCAATTTTTTTATGAGTAGCCGACTTAATTTGGAAACTTTTTTGTCTCTTGTATAATTTTGATTAGACGAGCGGTTTGACGGAAAATAATAATTTCAAATCCAGATTTCAGATCCACGGCAGCAATCTGCGAGTGGCAATAAACGTTGCCGCCTAACCAAGTGCAAGATGCATTTGATTTTCTGTGTATTCTAATTATGCGCTCATTGGATTTCTAATAATAATTTCCTTAAATTTGTTAATATTAATTTCACTGAACTTATTAAAAAATAATCTAAATGGTTGGCGAATTTTAATTTCTATAAATTGTCAAGTTGAATCTCACTAACGTAAATGTAATAAATATTTATTCTGGACATTTAGCGTCAATAAACTTGCGAGTTTATGGGCTCAAATATCATGCTTAATTTTTCAATTTACCGTTAAATAATCGTTCTTTACACATAAGTTAAAGAAACGTCGACAATGATGTACTTTGAATAGCCTGTTTATGGATTAGCTTTGTTTCGATTTGCTAAAATGAAATGCACATCAAGTTCGTGTAGATAGTTCCCAGTAAAGATCCAGTATATTACGCAATAAAATGTGGACAGTACAATGACGTCATTTATTTGTCGAAGGATTGCAGGCCAACACATGTGGTTTTGTCAAGGTATTTGTTTCAATGAAGTTTAAAGTACCAGTTTACAAGGTAAGAGTTTTTTATCCACTTGACCTGACCACAACTGTTTGTATAATTAAACAGCGAGGCAGATGATTGAAAGCAACATTGTAGCATTTTATGACTTTTTTTACAATGTAATTATGAAAAGTTTTGCTATTTGGGATTTACCATAGTATGAGTTATGGATTATATGATACTATTGCAAATGATTATGATTAAGAATATCCTTATTTAGTCCTAACAAAATATTTCATTTAAATTTAATTACACCTTAAGTAATTACTAGAACTAAATTTATTTGTCTTTGAATATTTAATACACTTTTGTAAACCAAGGTAACAGATTTGTGTATTTTGAGTAATTAATTTAGAAAGCCACATAGACATGTTTAATACATTATTAGTATGTTTTTATTCTTAGTAAAGACAGTCGCGATTTTCATAAGTAATATCTGAGTCTAAAAGATTAGACCACATTATTGATGTATATTTTGTATAGAAAATTTTATTACAAAGAGTGCTAAATTCAATTAAAGAACAATTATTAAATTTATTTGAGTAATTATTTTATTTTGGACAAGTGAGTTCAAGGATAGGGTAACTGAGCTAAAAAGTAAAAATGTACCAATACCCTTTTATAAAAATAAAGTTTTTAGCTGTGACTTGGTAAGGAAGTACTAGACAGCACTTTCAAGAAATTTAATGCTTAAATTTGTTTATATAATAATGTTTAAATTATTAATATTAATGGCTATTCTTTTTCTTTATGGTGTAAGGTAGCAAGAGTGCATCTCTTGCGTCCTTTATTATTCTATTAATACTATTTTTTTACAGCTCCTGCTTTAGCAGTAAATACGATATTTCCCTCTAAGGACTTTCAAGTCCTCCCTTAGGGCAAACCCGTGATTAAAATTCAAGGACTTGGTGGCACCCCTTCACACCCCTTATTTTGTATTTTAGAGTCAGTAAGTAGACATTGTTTTTGTTGTAAAACTCACGACCACTGCTCATAAGCTCTACCCGAGGAATAGACCCCTAGTTTAGTCGGAAGATTCTCGAGATCCCTTTATCTTAAAAAGACCTCTCCTTCAAGTTCACTTGAGCACACCATATGGTCCCTGATTTAATAAATATATAATATGGTAAAGGGCAATTCAGCATTCTGTTTCTTCTCACAGTACCGAGGCTTAAAATACCTTGTTCTGCAAGTTGAATTACAAGGGGTATTGTGGTATAAACATTATCGAAATATACCGTATGGTTTAATTTTGTTGGTAAGTACGCAATAACCTTATTACAGTGTTGACACAAACTCCCAAATCAATTTCATCCAGTTGATTTTCCAATCCGGTATATACTTCAAAATTGTGTATGTACCCAGATACCCCTGAAAGCACAAAAAATTTGTATCCCCATTTGTGGGGCTTAGCAGGCATAAATTGACGCAAAAAGCTTCTGGCTTTAGTAGCACACATCTGTTCTTCCATTGACAAAAACTCTTCGTATGAAATTGTTTTGAATCGATCCAACAGAAGGTTCAAAATTGGTCTTATTTTGTGCAGGCGATCATGGTCCTTATGTTCACGTGGTAACATAGTACGATTGTCATTGAAGTGCAGAGTACTTCGTATTTTCTCAAAGGTTTTTTGTGACATTGTCTCCTTTATTATATCCACTCCTATGCGTGACCAGTAACTTCTGACATTAGGCAAGTGAATCACATACATAAGAATGCATTTTCCTAAATATTTGAGGACATCTATTTCTTGTAAAACAAATGGAGCATTAGGTACAGTTTGGAATGAATATAAATTTGATTGTGTGGCAATTAATGCAATAAGAGTTTTATCGAAAAAGTATCTGAAAAACTCGTACGGTGTTCCTAAGTCTTCAATACAGTTCGGTAATTGCTCATTACCTATAAAATCGATGGAGCCATCACACAAAACCAGATTTCCTCTTTTCCAAGACATTGCCGATAACTTTTTTTTGAGTTGTTCCTTTTGAGCTTTCATTTCTTTAGATTTCTTTTCTGACTTGTTTATTATATTCTTCTGTATATTTTCTTTATTTGATTCATTTTTTTCTTTTCCGATTTGTGCATAGTGCTAAGGTGTTTCTGACCTCAGGAATTATTTCGAAGCCGACATCATTCACTATTCATTTTTGAGGGGACACTCTTATCTAAATTCCTTGTAATAACTGTGAGCCTGGTTTAGAACTCATTACAGATAATTAGAATTAACAACACTAAGGACTTACCATCTAACACTCCCCAGAAAAAATATACTTATTATAAAAAGGCTTTTAAGATAAAATTTACTACTAAAAATATGGCATTTGACAGTTACATGCAAAACAGGAGGTTACAATTTTTAAATGGTATGTTGTTATTGTGGTGACATCTATCCAAAGAAAGCTTAAACCAGAAAATGAATATGTTTTTCAGAATGTAGCCACATACAGCAATCGTTGCTGATCTTGTAAATTTCTATAAACTAACTATTTTAATTAGGTGATGCATATGTGCATCTTTGCGCAGTAAAGGGTTAAGTATACTGTGAATTGAGGCGCATTTTGGGCGTTACAAAGAATCGTCTTAATACTTCAAGGTAGACAATGATGAAATAATATAAAGGCGCCAACCATCCTAATTTGTTAAAATATTGTAACGAAGACTCTATTTGCACAAACAACAGCTCTTTATTTTCAAACTGATTATACAAGCCTCTTCAACAACTCGTAGTACACTAAAATTTCCAAAAGCTCACACAATGATTTACTTTCAGAACTAATCGCTACAGTACAAGTATAATCTTTTTAAACTAGGATTCTGAAACAATCTTCTTAATTATTTTATTTATATGTGCTTTCTATATTAATTTATTATCAATAATTAGTCCGAGATATGTGTGTTTGTCAACCCTATTTAACTGTTCTCATTTATGTAAATGTTTAATTAACCATCTCTCTTATTCTTTTGTTTAACCCTTTAAGGATTTTTGGTACCTATTTGTACCACTTGTCATAACTGTCAATCATTGCAGTTTTTTCCGACTACAGATCGACCTTATGGTCTGGTTTAGATTTGAATTGATTTCATTGGAAGGCTGGCAAAGCCACGCGCACTTAGACTTCGATATGGGCCCATTGTGCTACCTTCTTATACCTGGTCTTCAATCACTAAGCCATACGAGCTTACAGACGAACCTGAGGATACCGGTCCAGGGCGTGTTACTAATTCTGGCGATGTCTGGTCAGAAGTCACCTAACATATATCCTCAAAGGTTGGCTAGTGCCGGGCAAGTGCACAGGATGTGCTCTGCCGTCTCCTCATCCCATTGACAACTGCGACAGGTTGGGTACTCTGATAAACCCAATCTGTGCATGTGCTTTTTTACCTTGCGATACGAGTCGTAGTTTTTGTCTCAGCAAGCCTATGCAAAGTTTCCCATTTTTTGTCGAAGGAGACTTAATGAACATTTTTGCCTGTTGCCATATGTTTCCTTTGCTCACCTCTCGCAATGACGATGGTAGGTTCTCTGTTTTATCATGGTAAATAGCACATATGTCGAAAGACAGACCGATGACTCAGCTCCGACAAAACTCTGAGTCGATCCTTGTCTCAACAAAGCGTTAGCTTGCTCATTACCGTATATACTTGAATGAACCTTGATCCAGACCAGCTCGAAGATATTAGAGTAAGAAGCCCATTCTAGAATGAGGTGGCACTGAAGTACCGCGTCTGAAAGGCTCTTCTGCCTCTTTAGGGTCATTAAAGCTTGTTATACTTTTTCGCCGCATTGTTATAGTTTTACGCGGTATAATTCCCGCCATTTTATAACATATACCGACCACGCTTTAATTTTTGATTCCGAGTTTTAAAATATTAAAGGCATAATTGACCTTAACATTTTCAAGATCTTTGTATAAGATTATGTTTGAAGTTACAAAGTTGTTTTAAAAGGTTTGCTTTATTGAACATGTGATATGATAAGAATTGTTTGCCGAATTGTTGTGTATAACACATTGTGATAGTACACCTGAAGTGGCATTCAATGTCGACAATAAGTATTTTTCGTTGACCTTTGATTTTACTAATGATAGCTATTAAAAATGTACAGTCATAACCAGAGAAATTGTTTCTTGAATATGTAATTTGTTTCTTGTACACTGAACAGGATCCTATTCTAATAGCATGAAGTCACTGTAACATAAAATAAGTCATATATTTCTTAAAGAGAACTGAAGTAATTTATGCAATTAATGAAACCATATTCCAAGAATGCTTAGAGTTTAATATTAAATAGTGAAAACAGAACTGTTTAGAAAGTCTCCGTATAAATAAGTTTGTATAAACGATGTGTATATACATACTTTTTTAAAAATCAATAGAAAAAATATTAAGTTGTCTCAAAATTTTCTTCCTTTGAAGTCAACGGTAATTATCCTACAGAAGCAAACAGTTTACAAATATGAAACTTTAATATTGAAGAAAGATATTATTGGTGTTGAAGTTAAAAGTTTTTTTTGAAAATATAATTTTGACTATTGGATTTATATATAATTTTTTTGTGATAAAGTGACTAGGTTCTAACGAAGCCCTAGTTTGAATATGTTTAGGTGTGATTAAATTTTCAGATAGCACGAGTTCGTCGTTCCCGTTCCAAGTTGCAGAGACCAAAGTAAGTATTTTTGTTTATGTTGCTCGTCGTAAATTTTTTTCTTTCGAAGATTTCAGTATCTGATCTTCGAATAATTTCTTATAAAACACTCATTAAGATACGGTGGCGTCCAATAAAATTTCTTTTGTTTTATCGTATAGCATCCTACGACCCTAGCTCATAGCTCTGCCCTAAGTTGAAAAATGCTTAGCTGGCTGGAAGATCTCTTTAGAGGGACCTTTTTTTTCTCAAAGCCATTCAACATCCTTTTAACCCTGGGCTTGACCGTCAAACAGGAACCCCTCGTAATCTATCGAGGCTCTGCCGCCTGTATGGTAGAGCAGACATATTATTTTCCTTTTGAGGAATTAAATATGGTACAGCGTTTAGTGTAGTTACGTGATAAGAAACGTGACATTCTAGAACTATTGTTAGTTGCTGCTAATCGATATTATCGCTCTACAGGTGTGATGTACCATTGTTAAAAATGTTGGACAGACACATGCTTATTCTTTTATACTGATGGGTTTATTTTACAAACGGTACTATGTACAATTTAAAAGATGTCTGACAAAAGTTCTCACATGTTTATTTTCATTATTTTATTTTGTGTAAAATACGAGATGCGCACTTCGTATCTGAATTCCTAAATTGTCCGTATAATATAATTGTTTGTTGTGAAATAATAAAACTTAATCTATTGCTTTCGCTTGTTTGTACAGAATCCTTTATTTATTTTTATTTGTTAATAGATAATCGTGGGCGACGTGCTTTTTGTTTTGGTTTTCTTGGTATTTAGGTGAATCCCCCCGCGCTCCGCGTTTGATAGTTATCCAGGTATTTACGTTTATTCAGGCTACGTCTAGGTACTTATCAAAGCCAAACAATTACATTCTTCCGTATGTTTGTAAATGATATTTAGGAACACCGTGACATAGTTAAGTTAAGATTATAAGGGCTGTGGATAATAATAGTAATAATAAAAATAATAATACTTTAGTAGAAATTTAAGTTAGATTTTGTCATTTTTGAATTTTTCGTTGCACAACGTCGGTTCTAACATTTCTTCACTAACACCAAGCTTACATTTCAAATTTATTGTGATATTTTCGATGTATTTGAAGCAAAAGTAATTAACTACCTCCTTATCTACAATTCCGTTCATTGGCACGCTTCTAAATATACAGGTAAATTGGTTCACCGCTTAATACGATAACACACACGTGTGATATACTTCAAAATTTGAGGAAAGTCGGTTTCGGCTATCTAAAACCTTGTAACAAAGTAACTAAATTTCAAAGGTCGTTCTCTCTATTAAAATACCGCAGGTAATTTACGAACGTTAACGAGCCATTATTTTACGTGCAGTGCACATCCGCTGCTACGTTGGAATCTTCCTATTTTTCTCACTTCGTACAAAACAAAGGATATGTAAATGTAACAATTGGAATAGATCCAAAGTGAATTAAATTTACCGTTGAACACGTCATATATAATAAAATATTTATTTTTAAGGTTAATGTGGTTTAAGGTGATATGAGTGGCTCCAGGCTCGACTGGACGCTCGACGTTCGGCGGGGTATTATTATTATGCGTTGCGTACAATATGAATCAACTTCCTTGATAGCGCATATCAATTCTAATAAATGGACAGAAACGAACTGTTATTTATAATTAAAGCCAACCACAAACAAAACAACAGATATTAAGGTAGTAAAAAAGAACAAAGTTCGTGTTTTTGATTGACCCGTTCGATTGGCTCTCAAATATTTACTTTAATACACAATAATGTACAGACAACTGCGTAAATTACCCAATAATTCCCATATAATTCTATATGTAGGCAATTTCCTCATACAAAGAGTGATTAAGAAGGTATCGGACAGAACAAAGGTCTATTTACCTTCTACCGTATCTATTATGAACACGGGACTGTTTCGCCTGGGATTCCTGGGAAAATCCACTAACGGAAATTCCGCCACTGTTATCACTTACCTTTGGTTTAGTAAACAACACCTTCTGTGTGCACCTAAATATTCCCACACAATAGAAATATAATTAATTTTTTTTGCGTCTTTCGAGTTTGATAAGCTGTTTAAAAGGGAGGCTGAAGGCCAAAGGTATCGCATGACACACTTGTCATTCATCTACTAAAAACAAACAATATCATTTAAAGTATAGATAAGGTAGGATATTCGTGTATACAAGGATAATGATATAAATGGCCGGATTTAACAAGACGAACTGACCAATAGAATATTCATGGTTTTGTCCTGAACGACTTGGTTGCATTTATTCAAGTTTTTATCGGCACACTGCCTTATTTTTTACACATCGGAGACCGAGCGGGATTGATCCCAAGAATCATGCTCGTTACAAAAAAAAAAACTAGTTGGGACTATTACGTTCCCTTACCTCAAATAATCTTTTAAAAATCCTTTTATTCAGCCTGAAGAAAGGCAACAGGAAACGATCACTATATATTCCTTAGGACATATCGACCGGGAGCCTGTAAAATTTCCTCCTAACTGCTTTACTTCTAACTTTACAGGAGAAATAAATAACACTTTTTTTTATTGTATATGTTTCAACATCGTACTTAAATTATTATTTAGTATAATGGTATTCTCTGGGGTAAAAGAACCCGAAGTTAAAATAGTCCTCCATTGGGATCTGCGAGAGTGAAATGTCAGAATTATGAAGCAAGTAGGTAAGCTAGAGAACTAAAATTGAAATGTATAGGTTAGCACTAGACATGTAGGGTGGCCAGAGGCGGGAAATTTTCGGAGCGGAGACTTTAGCATTATTCATACAGGATCAGGGGAAGGAAATTCGGGGGTGGGAATTTCCAAAACACTTCTATCAAGTGTATTTTTAGAATAATTACAATAATTTTGACAATTCTACGTTATATTCATTAACGACTTGGTTTCTAAAATAATCAAAGTTACTTTTCACCAATTAATTTAATTAGAACTAAAATGAGTAGCTTGACCAACCAACAATATTAAAGTTGTCAAGCTTGAGCTGACTGGCCATCTTGGGCTCCTGAGGGTATTTGCTGTCCCTGCTCTTACATCACTTTGTGGGAAATGCAGATCTCATGTCTGCTATTTCTTGATACAATACAAAGTATAACATTTTAATAATCTTAATTCTAATAATTGCAGTCTTATTGTTTACTGTGATCTGCACCTGCAGTGTCATATTACGTCTGGAATACAAAGTAACTGTTTTCGTTCTTATGTCAGGTTTGTGAACATTCATTATCCTTTTATTATGTCCTTCAATTATACAATGTAACAATAATTCTTAAGACTTAATAATTTCATTTAAATATACATATATTTTGATTTTGGGGGATATGTAACTCGCTCGTAGAAAACTACTTACAAAAGAACGAAAGATTACTCATGGTTAGATTAGTGTCTAAACCAGTAAATACAGTAATAATACAGCTTTACATGCCCACCTCCGGCTACAGTAAGGAAGACGTAGAAACGATATACAAAGATATCGAAAACATAGTAAGATGCGTACAAGGACATGAAAATTTAATAATTACGGGAGGTTTTAATGCAGGGGTAGGTGAGGGTAGGTTTATTTAGTTTAGGCACGAGAAACGACAGGGGAAATAGGTTGGTAGAATTCTACAAAAGAAACAATTTAACCATCACAAACACGTTATTTCAACATCATGCTAGAAGACGATATACATGGAAGATGCCAGGAGATATAGGAAGATATCAAATAAATTACATTCTTGTTAGACAACTGGTGCTCTAAACAGATCTTGCTGTTTTTCAACAACAATGCCAAATCTCGCTTTAGCGGAAATACCATACGCCGCCATAAAACTCTCAAAATCTACATTTGGCTAATGATTAATAACTCGTCGAAGACCATTTTCATTATTTGAGTGTTCCTGGTTGTTGCCAGCATAGGATGTTAAACGGTCAAAGTGTACCACTTTCGGTTTACCACGGGGAAATCTTCTGATCCTGTACATTACATCATTAATTCTTTTCAACACTTCTTACGGGTCTTCCCATTGTCTTTGTCATTTTGGCGACAATCCACACTCTCTTTGTGGATTATACAACTACACTAAATCTCCAGGTTGTTAACCACCTTCTTGTGTTCTGGTGTCATATTGTGATTTCATTCGATCGCTTGCTGCCTGGATATTCTTTCGGACGTTTTCGTGAATGCTATTTGATCTTTCACGAAGCTTACTAACGTAATCTTCACCTGCGATCTCTTCTCCAAGTTTAAATCCAAACTGAAGATCACATGGTAGCCGCAATTCACGTCCTAGCATCACGCAAGCGGGAGAGTATCCTGTGCTGCCATGTACCGAAGATCGGTACGCCAGTAGGAACAAATGTAAATATTGGTGCCAGTCACGCTGATGTTTAGAGACAACTTTGGCTAGGTACTTTCCTAACGTCCTGTTCATTCTTTCAACCATTCTATCCGATTGAGGATGAAGTGGCGCGTTTTTAGTCTTCCTGATTCCAAGATGCTTGCAGACGTTTTGAAACAACGCTGATTCGAAGTTCCGACCTTGATCGGAGTGTAATACCAACGAAATTCCAAAGCGACAAAACAACTCCCTCACTAGTACATCTGCAACCGTCTAGGCTTCTTGGTTAGGTATTACATACCCCTCCGGCCATTTGGTAAAATAATCCATTGCAACCAAGATGTGTTATTTTCTTTCTCTGATTCAGGAAACCGACTAGCTATATCAATGGCCACCCTCTCAAAAGGATTCCCTGTTGTGAAACGGTCACTACTAGCTATACTATTGTGGGCAATTGCTATACTAGTGCGCAATTGTTAAAGCCGCGTAATTCTTATAACACGTATCACCACGTTCTAAGTATTGCGCAATAGTCAAATTTTCATACGCATTTAAAGTCGAATTTCCTACAATATATAAGTAAAACAGATTATTCACTTGGGTGGTGTTTTGTAGCTAAATCTCAGGGTCCATGTTTAGGGGTTTATGGGTTAAGGTACACGAAGGTAAAGATAAATGTACCCACATGCCTAAAAAGGGATAAGACACACACACACAACACAGGTAGATGGTCTTGGCTTCAGGTCTCGTAGCTTAATGGCCTCTTATAACACCGCGCGCACTCCACCATTCACTCTGCGCAGGCAGTAACCATTGTAGAGCAGCATGGTCTGTTCTGAACAGGAATTTACGGTCGTATAAGTACTTATAAAAGTGCTTTACGGATTTAACGACGGCCAACAGCTCCCTTCTTGTCACACAATAGTTCCTTTCTGGCCGCGACAAGACCTTGCTGAAATACCCAATAACTTTTTCTTATCCGTCCTGCACTTGAAAAGAGCATTTCCTATAGCTATGTTACTGGCATCGGTATCAAACACAAATTTCCCCCTCCATCCGCGGATAACTCAGAATTGGTGCTGTAACTAGTAGCCGTTTCAGTTGTTCAAATGCGCTGTGGCAGTCGTCATTCCAATTATATTCTTGTCCATTTTCGGTTAATTTCGTTAACGGTTTGGCAATGTTCGCAAACTCAAGTATAGAATGTCCGTAATATGTGCACATTTCTAGAAAACTGCGTAGTTGTATATCTGCTGGTGTAGGCCACTCTTGTACCGTTTTTATCTTGTCAGGGTCAGCTCTTATTCCGGTCTCCGAAACGACATGTCCTAGGTATTTCACGTCTTTTCCAAATAGGTGACATTTGTTAGGGCTTAAGGTAAGGTTTGCCCCGCGTAAACTTTGGAATATCTCCTAACACTGTCACGTCGTCTAGGTACACCAGACATGTCTTCCAGGACAGTCCACGCAGTATCGACTCCATCAAACGTTCAAAAGTAGCAGGAGCATTGCATAATCCATAGGGCATAACCTTGAACTGCCATAATCCAGTTCCAATTGTAAACGCAGTTTTCTCTTTAGCGTTTGGCTCCAAGCCTACCTACCAGTATCCGCTTTTCAAGTCCAAGGTTGAAAACGATTTAGATCCGGATAGAGTATTCAAGGTGTCATCAATTTTGGGCAAAGGATAGCTATCGCTCTTTGTCACATTGTTTAGCCGCCGGTAGTCTACACAAAACCTTGTCGACCCATCCTTTTCCTTGAAAAACAGTACGGGGATGGCCATGGACTATTCGAGGGTTCAATCACTCCCTGTTCTTCCATGTCGGTGATAATTTGCTCGGCTTCCTTACGTTTTGCTAAAGCAAGCCGCCTGGGATGTTGTCTTATCGGTTGCGCATTTGCAGTATTGATCTTGTGTTGCACAACATTCGTCCTTCCTTTCTCACTATCATCAAGTGCAAACACACCTCGATATCGTCCGACCAGTTCTTTTACCTTGCCCAGTTAGTCGCCGTTTAATCCTTAACACGAAGGTATCAACATATCCAGCAATTTCTGTGAGCAACCATTGGCTGGTTTATCTTTTGTGTCATCCACACAACGTTTAATATGGCATACTGGCAACTTCCTACAATCATGTCTTTCTTCAGGGTCACTGTATGCGGATTAATGTGTAGCACCCTTACTGGTATCATATTTCAAAACTTTACCAGCGTTCTTCCAATCAGTAATCCCTTCTGACCCATTCCCGATACAGTTGCTATCATGCATACTTGTCCTGCCCGGAGCATACCATCCGGGCGTCCCATTACTATCATTTCCGCCTTTTTCGGGTATTTCCATATCACAAATCATTCGAACTTGCATCGTCTGGTTACTCGTCCCTTGAAATGGAATCTCATTATCATCTATCCGAAGCACATTTTCTTTCATGTTCACATGAAACCCATATTCTCTCATGAGATCCATTGCCAAGATAACTTCGTCTGTAATTTCAGCTACCAACACCCGATGATTAATTAGTTTGTCTCCAATTCCCAACGTAACGGCAGTCTCTCCGTGAGTAGAAATTTTCTCACCACTTGCCGTTCGAAGACTTACCGATGCAGGTAGCACTTTTCCACGACCAACCAAATCTGGTCTCATAATAGTCCTTGCGCTCCTGTGTCCACGAGTAATCGGACAACCCTACCATTAATTCTACCATCGATATAAATGCTGTCCAGACTTCCCATCGACGATGCAGCACTGACGATAATCTCCGGGGCACTATGTTGTGCTATCGACGTTCTCCCCTTACTTTGACTTACTCTAGTTTTTCTGCTGCTCAACCGGTTGCTTTTTTGGTTGAGTACAGCGTCTCTGTATATGACCAACTTTACCGCAGTTCCAGCATCACAGACCCCATTTCCGCGGTCGTTGTCTTTCAGGCGGCTCCGTGGCGTAGTGGTATGTGTGACACTACTACGCCCAAGGTCCCTACACGGTCCGCTTGAAAAATGTTAGGCGAGCATTTTTCACAAAAATACACTCTCGTTCGGATGAGAAGTAAAATGGAGGTCCCGTGTGTGAGTGTTGTCACGCACGTTAAAGATCCCTACCTTGCTTGGAACAGTAAGGGTTCGGCAAAATTCCAAATTTTCCAGGTAAAAAAAACTCGCTTCCTGGCCGATGTAGTACTATTCGGGTGGAGCATTGGAAAATCACATGTAAGGTCGTTGTCTTCCCAGCCCTTCCGCCTTTTGCTTTTCAAACATACGGTTGATTATTTCTTCTACGCTGTTCTGCGATTGAGCAAGTTCTTTTAAGGAAGACCGAACTTTGTGACTCATCGTGTGTGATGTCTGCTTAGCTGCTTCAAATTCAAGCGCATGAGCCAGTGCGTCATCTAACATTTTTGGCCGTACTAATCCTAGCGCTTGCTGTATTTCGCCATCTTTAACGCCATCCACAAATGTTTGAACAGCCAGTTGTTCGAGGTAACTATTTGGTGCCGTTGGGTATGCCAATCTTACTAAACTGACAATGTCAGTTTCGCCAATTTACTGTCTAACTTCTTTCAATGCAACGGAGTTTTCCATTAATCTTTGTTCTAATGTGGCTGTCTTTTCATTCAACTTTTCTTCCAATTTCGCAGCATTTTCACTTAACTGTTCTTCCATTTTCTCAGCATTTTCACTTAACTTCTCTTTAAAGGTTGATTCCAGTTCAACTGACCTCATTAAGTTTTCACCAAGTGTCACTTCTAATTTAGTCGACCTCTTTTCCATTTTCTCAGCATTTTCACTAAGTGTCACTTTTAGTTTCGCAGAATTTTCACTTAACTTTTCTTCCATAATGGATTTAAAATCCTTAAGGAAATCCATTAAAGTTTCTACGTCCATTTTACTTTGGCTTCTTGTAACAGACATATACAAACTACTTAAATGTCTTTAGACTTGTGTGTTTTTTCTTTTAAATTAATCATTATATACCCCACTCAGCCTGACACCAGTGTGGCGGACTACTATTAACGCTTCTCACTAATTTAAAACAAGTAATAACAAGTCTTTATCACTCACTGTTCACAAGCCTAATTAACAGTATATGCCTTATTTATAGATATTTTCAGTCCAATTAACAATGAAGCACTATCACACCAATGCTATTTACAAGCACTAATATCTTCTTAAACTAAATTCTTAACCATAGGTCTATTAACAACACTAACACTACTATAATTTATTTATTACACTTTTGTCTGTTTATGTATTCTACAAGCTGGCGGTACAATAATACACGTTCACATACACAAATTTATATTTACTCTTGGACTTCCAAAAGCGTAACTAATTAACTTTACACGATATAATTTATATTCGACATGTAGATATAGACTACCTCTGTACTTCATCAGCGGTCTTATATATACCCTGAATTAAATAGATGATTCATACTCCGGTATATGCTAGAAAGTTTGAGGCTTCTGTAGTATATACATTGCGTACGGCGCTTGTGTGTTTGACGGGTTGCCTAATAGTAGCCCGCACCAATATATATATATATATATATATATATATATATATATATTGTGTGTGTGTGTGTGTGTGTGTGTGTTAATCTTGAGGTTTCTGCGGACATTGCCTGCTGGCGTCGCCGTGGATCAATGTAGTAAGCGTAAGACTACGGATCCCTAGGTCCTAGGTCCGAATCCCGACACGACCGACTGCTTGAAAAATGGCAGGTGAGCATTTTTCACAACAATTACGCCCTCGTTCAAATGAGAGGTTAAATGGAGGTCCCGTGTGTGAGTGTTGTCACGCACGTTAAAGATCTCTACCTTGCTTGGAACGGCAAGGGTTCGGCAAAATTCTAAATTTCCAGGCAACAAAAAGCTCGCCTCCTAGCCAATGTATTACCTTCGGGTGGAGCATTGGAAATGTAAATGCACGGACGTTACCTGCTTCGTCAATTTTCCAGGTATTATTCCGCATAGCTGGCTGGATCTGAAGTGAACCGCTGTCAATTTGACGACGTTTTTACAAAATCGCACCTTCCATCTGTAGGTTGAGCAGTGAATGAGTCACTGCCCAACCTACAGAGCCTGAAGATGGCAGATGTGATTTTACCGAAACGTCGCCAAATTGACAGCGGTTCACTTCAGAACCAGCCAGCTATGCGTAATAATACCTGGAAAATTGACGAAGCATATTTTAAAAACTGGGGACGAGAGAACTATGTGATTTTGAATTGAATAAAACTGAAAAACGAGAAGATTGGAAATTATTCAAGGTTCGAAGGTAAGATACATTTATACACGAGGAGATAAAATCAAAAGACAGAAATTCAATTCAGATAACGCTAGGGAAGACATGGTAAATCATTAATTAAACGTAAAAATACAAGTATCGTTAGATGCTAATCGTTAGGGATAAAAGAAAAGATTTTAGATCTTAATATGCCATGGTTCTTGAAATTTGCCATCAAAATTTTTTATTTATAGATTAATGCAGGAACTATATGATATAGTTTACATAAGACGTAATTAGAAGTTAGTTTTAGAGAGAAATGTTTAATTGTGTTAGATAAGGAATGATTTGGTTTTATTTTTCATTTAAAAATCTCTAAGGATAATGTTATCTAAGTTTACATACATATTTGAAATTCATAATGATATTGGTTAAGATAAAGGCCAACACAAAAAATTTAGGTAGTAGTTAATAACAACTAATTTATTTACTATTTAGAACAAAATTAAAACAATTTTTTCGTATTAAATAACAGTAAGTAAATATTCTTGAGAAGGAAGGTACCTAACGTTTTTGGTTTATAAAAACACTACCATACTTTTATTGAAAGTAATTTAAGAAAACAATTAAGCCCCCTAAAGATCAATTACATATAGGGTCTTTAGCTGAAAATACTCTTTGAAGATACGCGTAAAAATAAGGTTAGAATATAATTCTGAATAGTTTCTAATTAAATTCATATTTTTAAAAGTAAGCTACTAGTTTCTAGACAAAATGTACAAGTATATAGAGCTAATTTTGACATTACAGAAGACGTTATTTACCAAATGATATACATAAGATAATATTCAAAGTTTAGTTTTTTAAAACAATAGATTTTCCTAATATGTAGGTTTACACCGAACACACAAAACTAACAATAATTTACCACTATATTAAGCAAAATTATAAATTATGAGTATTTAAATAAAATAAACATGGCGATCGCCATCTTAAGTTAGCGTAGAAATGAACTAAATTTTCGTTATTTTTAATTCAAATTTTCTTAAAAATTCTTCTAGAGTTGAAAAGAGCTAGTTATGAGAATTGCGATTAGGTACTTAATTAGTGCGTTATGAATAAAATCACGTATTTAGGCGCCAAATTGTTACTTGTCAATCAGATATGTAAAACGTACAATAGTTCATCGCGTTTCCGTACAGAGGGCATAATAATATTGTACTAATTTTACAATAGAAAATAAACAAATACCTCAATAAATATATCAAGCTTGCTTTTATTAATCTAGATAGTTAAGTAAGGTAGAGACAATTACTGAATCCTTGTATTACGGCAATTGCAGCAAGGGAAATATTACTACGTATTGTTCTTCTATGTATGCTTGGGTCGTATAAGTTCCCGCGACTTTCCTATATCCAATTGCTGTGGAATTCATTGATAACTTACAACATTAAAACAATAAACAAACATATTCTAGATAAGGGACGGCAAGGTATCTTCACTGTATTATATCGCACTAATTATAACTCGTCTTTCAGATACGGTAGCCCAGTGTAGTCTCCATCATGGCGGCTGATTAGTCACTTGTCCAAACCACCATCCTTCTTTGTTTTACGTTCTGATTGGTCGATATATGGCAAAGGTTCATTTTTCGAAGCGTAGGAAACATCTTATTTGACATTCAATTCCATTAAATACATAATAAACATAATAAAACAACTAAAAGTTCCGAAAAGTGCTGGGAACTCAAAACCGCATTTTATAATGCGTCATAACTTACTTAATTGTACAAGAAAAAGTTCCTTAGGATAATTATTAAAATAAATTCGTTGTGTAGCCAAATGAGGCGTAACGGAATTCTCAATTTATGTACTGGGGTAATTGGAAGCACTGGTTTTAAAACAAATCTCTGCATGTTTGTGAATTTTGGTTACGAAATTTATTAAATGAGATGCTTTTTGAAATTAAACAAACAAACGCAAACAAAATGTTTCCTTAAATACTGAAAATTAATATACTTACTTAACCACACTATCAAACCAGAACGAGCACTATTAAGCAAGATTAAGTGCAAACTAAGCTTTTTTGTTAAATTATCTGTTGTAATGTACCAGAACTTGAAGAAGATAGACAGCGCTAATAGAAGGGTTCCGCAGCTCAGTTGATGTGTGTTGTGACTACTGAGCCCAAGATCCCGGGTTTGAATCCCGATACAGTCCGCTTAAAATATATTGGAACGTTCTAACAATCCCTCGCGAATATCAGATAGCAAATTGGACCACCATATCTCATAAACCCTTACCTGATATCACAAGGTCCAGAATTTTTTATTAATGATGGAAGCCCAAGGTAAAGTTGGATGGAAAACGGCTTGAGGAAAAGAAAAACTCTTTAGAGATAAACGGCTAGTAGAGTGTTAGCTCTGGGTAGATCATGAGCTTGGGTCATGGGTTGTCTGTTGACCAAAAATATAGATATAGAGCGCCACCGTATTTTTAAATACAACAACATACAAAGATACATGTACTTGTATTAGGGGAATGCGGAAACCTTAAATCTACACCGCTTATATAGCCACAAAACCTGTATATCAACCTTGCAAAGCATTTACCAAAATCTCAATTACCAGATGTGTTACAGATGTCTCGACTTAACCTGTGAACAAACAAATACACAACATGGACACCGTTTGTGTCCTTAAAAATATTCATCAAAAATAATATAATTTAATTTAAGTTCCAAGAATATATACACCCAGGGTATTTGTTATCATTAGACACAATTTTTGCTCATTAATGACCTATCAATTTTACTTGAATCTTTAATAATAAAAGAGTTAAGCAAAAATGGATTCTATTCAATTAAATTCTCTTGGTTTGTTTTAACATTAACTTTTTTAACAAAAATTTACATAAAAAGAAACTAGTATGGTTCTGTTTTCAAAAAAAGCTTAAAGATCTCTAAATTGAATACTTCTACATAAATTTACTATAAAGTTTATGCTTTCTTAATAATTCATATTTCATATTTCAATTATAGTCATCTGTAGTACTACGTCGACTTCACAAAAAATTTAATTATTTAACGTCTTATAAAATTGCATCATTCAACAAAGAGTTAGTTTTACTTAATATCTTATAATAAAATTCATCATGTTCTTTAAGAATCAAATTACCTGACCTCAAAATAATTAAAGATATTTTTAAAATAACGCAGAATAACATGTGATATTTATATTGCATAGCTAGATATTTTGACATCATATGTCAATAACAACTTTTTCAGTGTAGTTAACGCTGTCTGCTTGTGAAACAATTACGATAAGCAAACTACATAGCCATCTATAAAATTTTGCAAAGTTACGAGTTTAGTACGGAATCTTTCTTTTTCTAAGTGAATTTTAAGTTAACTAAATCAAGGTAAAATTTCAACCTTCTATCATTCGTAAAACATTTAAATAAATATAACTGGAATTAAAGATTAAATGTCACTCACGTGTCGAAGTACAGTGCAATCAAAAAAATTGAAGTTATGGCACCAGATGTGGACTATTCCATATACATCTGCGATGCACGCAACAGGAAGCACACCATTACGAATGAATTTAACGTTGCAATTATAAAAGATCTTCTGAACAAAATATTATTTAACCAAACCAAATCTTCATTAAGTACGTCCTATTATTTTCTTGTAATTTAAATCTCAAACTAAATTTTCGTTTCAGCAGTATTTATGGTATGGATGATATTGCATGTTTTAATGATGGGGGGACTTTTATTTCTTCGGCCAGCAGGAATCAACTGAGCTGCTAAAGGTGGAATACAAAATTCGTTAAAACTTTCTTACGGACCGTATTGCAGGCCATGTGCCTGGATACCATTTTTGACCTTTCTACGCTGCGGATTGCAGCTTACCTGTTCAAACGCTGATAGAAAAATGACACGAAATGACAGACTGACTATTCTTATTATAGGAACTTAGACCTCTAAAGCGAAGGAGCGCATATGCTATTATATATTTTATGAATTATTTTAAGTGATCAGATATTTATAAATTATATTTTTATTTTATTGAGATATTATATTAGATTAATAAGGAAAGTGTAGCTGAATAAAAAAATACCTTACAATATTAAGCGTTCGGACGAGAGGTGAAATGTAGTTTCCATGTGTGAATGCTGTCACGGACGTTAAAGATCCCTACCTTGCTTGAAACAGCAAAGGTTCGGCAAAATTTAAAATTTTGAGGTTAAAGAAGTACCTTCGGGTGGAGCATTGGAAAATCAAATGGTGTGATAGTACAATAGATCCCTGCTTTAAGATTTCACTCAAACTAACAGACATTATGGTTGTGGGTAGGGTTATCAATTACCTCCAGTTTCCATTTACCCAAATTGACCATATTTTACTTTGATTACTTTAATAGTATACTACTTGGCAATTATTCTATCTGCTAGAATACTGTTATGAACAGTATTATACATGGAATGTCTCATAACACAGGTCTTTGTGCCGAAGGACGTTCGCCCTATGTTAACTAGTCTTTAGTCAACAAAAGATAAACATATTTCTATGGTGTTTGTTAAAACTAATTCGTAAAAGAATTTTTATTTTATTACATTTTTACGCTTAGAAAATTTTACCATGTAACAGTAATTTTTTATGCCTCAAATGATAAAGTGCGCGTAGCAATGCGTACTTCGCTTACCACTTAAGTCGTCCCTACTTTGCGTATCAGTTTGAAAGCAGAATTCTCCACCAATAAACACTTACTGCATTTCTGAACCTTGACACATGTATGGCTGATATCTACATCATATTTACATAGACTAATTTGTGTACCTTTATTCATTATTATAATAGTATTTACCCAACAACTAATATTTGTTATGTAATTAAATGTTTAATTAAATGTTAGCTATACTATTGAAGTGGGTTTAATGGGATTTCAAAACTAGAATAAATGTACGAAGACAACGCCTAAAATTTCGCTAGAAAAAGACGAAAATGTTTAGAATTAGAAAATGATTTCGTTACTTTTGAAAATGTTCACCTTTATGTAAATAAATGTAAATAAACCAATCGCCAAAAAATTTGTTTCTTCCAAAAAACCACATACTATAAATTCCATTTTTGAGCGCTTCTAAGGCATCTTTTGGCGTTGAAAGCTGTCATTGACGAAGTTGATTTTTGAATTTTGGAATTGTAAAAAGTCATTAGGACTTAGGTCAGGACTGTAGTTCAGAACACCACGGTGTGCAGAGAAACGATGAAGCCGATAGGTTAGCTAAGCAAGGGGTATAAAGCCCTTATTTATGACATGAACTATGCATGGGCTTAACGAAGAAATCGGTGGCGTCCAAATGGACGCGGAAGAGGTGAAAAGCGGAGTGGAAAATAGGAGGGGACTGTAGACACTACATTTGATGTTCCAATGTTCCACTCGAAGGTACTACATTGACCAGGAAGCGACTTCTTTGTACCTGGAAATTTTGAATTTTTGCAAACGCTTGCTGTTCCAAGCAAAGGTGACTCCGTGACTTAGTTGGTATGCATGTGACTACTATGCCCAAGGTTCGGGTTCGAATCCTGACACGATCCGCTTGAAAAATGTTACGCAAGCATTTTTCACAAAAATACGCCCTCGTTCGGATGAGAGGTAAAATGGAAGTCCCGTGTGCGAGTGTTGTCGCGCACGTTAAAGATCCTTATCTTGTTTGGAACAGCAAAGGTTCGACAGAGATTTTTAACGTGTGCGCTAACACTCGTCGAACGAGAGTGCATTTTTATGAAAAATGCTCGCCTAACATTTTTTAGGCGGACCGTGTCGTTATTCGATCCCGAGACCTTGGGCATAGTAATCGCACGCAGGAAACTGTGAACACTCAGAGATAATGATAGCTAGACCAGACAAAGTCAAGAACGGCATGTCTATTAAATAAAGATAGGAAAACACCCAACATGTTGATGGACATCCTCACAGGCCATAGGTTATGGAGACACCTGGCTCTGCCGGGTATCGAAGTAGAGTCTAGGTATCCAACCTTTGAAAGGCAGGAGGAAAGTGTTGCCTGTTATATAGTGGAATGCGAGGAGTATACGAGGTTAAGATATAGGGACCTTGGAGCAAGAGGAGTTGATCTCCCTCCCCTGACCAGACATACTGGCTTTCATTAGAAAAACTGGCAGGTTTGCAACGAGAACGCAGAATAGGACTGAAGAGAAACCCGATAGTGGTGATTGGAGGAGGTGGGGGTCACATGGGTTAATAAAAATACCAAAAGGCATATTTGCTGGACTACCTATTTGCTCGACTACCTATGTCCCACAGGTCAGGACTATATTGATGCTGGAGCATTAATTCTGTCTAAAACTTGTAAAATATTTCGTTGTTTAGTGTGCCATGTGGAGTAAGGTGGAACGAAACAAATTTTTTGTTTAAATCAATTTGCCATAGGCGTTAAAATGTGTCTTTAGATTTTTGTCCTACAAACTGATTAACTTAGCACAGCATTTTCAGACTCCTCACAGAACATATACTTTTGGGATTTTTGTGATTTTTACTTGTGCTCATTACTTGTATTAGTTTTATTTCCAAAATTATTTGTTTTTCATAGCATTAAAACTGCCTGTTAATCTATGATAGAAAGCCCTGCTAATCCAAATTATTCTACTTTAATTTTTTCCGGTTCCTAATTCACTTAAAAAATTGCGACATTTTGAGTAGTACGCTACAAATAGCAGGGTTTAATCCAATTGCAGACAACCGTTGCGCATGAAGTCTATAGTGGGAGTGGATGTTAACAAGCGCTAGCCTGCTTTATTCTTTTATGATCATCACTGTGTTGACTCTTGGCGATGTCGATTGTCCATTCGGCGTTTATGTTACCATGGCAACTAGAAGTCAAGTTTATTGCGAAATATTCGGCCACCCTACATTATTAAGTTTACGTGTATTACCACCTACTTATCGTAATGCCATTTTACACTATTTATATGTTCAAAATGATTTAAAAAATAAATATGCTGGAAGAGATCCGGGTGTTGCCTTAAGAACGTTGTACCAAAAATTGAAGAAATTTGGCAAAATGAATCAATTCCCATTGTTTCTAGAAATCGCGTTTAGGATAAACTAAAAAGTTTTATAAACGTCATATATAAGTCCAGAAAAAAATACGACCATCATGCAGGCCAAGATCACATCTTTAAAGGAGGATGCTTCTAAATTATTTGATAAAGCATCTTGCAGGTGCGACTTTGAAAGATGTAGTTGCAAAAAATCTAAAACTATGCCTTTAATGGAACGCGAATTTGTTATTGACAAGAGAAGACGCAGAGCTATGGCTATAGGACCAGTTGGTGTAGCAACTACAAATAAAATGAAAAAAAAAAACAGAGGAAAAAAATGGCATGGGCTTAGCGAACTTCGCAAACTTAACATCCTGTAGTAGTTCCGCCATATTTAAAAAAGAACGTCTCTCATTCAGCTCCAATAGTAGTGAAGATGACAACGATAAAAGCTATGAAGAAAATGAAGATAGTTTTAAGCTTCTAGGTAGCTTACCAAGTAAGTTTGCTTTCGTTTAAATTTTATGCTTATGTCTAGTTATTCCGAATGCATTTTTTAGTGAGAAGAAACCAACCCAAATGAGATTTAACTCGCCTTCAGTTGAACTAAACTGGCGTGTCAGATCGTGCAGCTGCTACAGTTTTGGAAGATTTTGGTGTGGTAACAAAACGCAATTCTACAACGGCAATACATAGAATGAAGATCAAAAGGGCAAGAAAATCTGATCGTGGAACCTGTACGAGTGCCGTAGTTAAAACACTGACTGTTTTTTGATGGTTGAAAGGATCAAACTTTAGCACACGATAAAAATACCAATAAACGAAAACAATCTTTGAAGAACATATTTCTATTGTAAGTGAACCTGGTTCTAAGTACATAGGTCACGTAACGCTTGCAAGCGGCAATGCTTTTCATATAAAACAAGCATTACTCAACTTCTTGATATAAAACTTTGACATATTCCAATTAATTGCAGTTGGGTCAGACGGAACTGTTGTAAATACTGGAGTAAAAAATGGAGTTATTCGTTTATTAGAAAATGAACTACAACGGCCTTTACAGTGGTTAATTTGTTTATTCCATCTAAATGAACTACCATCACGGCATCTAATAAAAGAACTGGATGGTGTAACATTAGGCCCCCGAAGATTTAAAGGCGAAATTGGACAGAAACTAGAGCAATGTAAAGCTTTCTCTGTTGTAAAGTTTGATATAGTAGTAAATAATCTTCCACAATGTGACGATAAAGAACATGAACTAAGCACGGATCAAAAGTGTCTTTTAGAAATGGTTCAGCTAATTGAATCCGGTATCGTTTCCGCTTCTTTAGCGTCAAAAAACCAGGGAAGCTTTCACACGCGCGTTGGTTTACTACGGCTAATAGAATTCTAAGACTCTACGTTACAACTGAAAACACATCGGAAACTCCTAGTACTCCAGTTAATTATATAATGAAAGTTCACGCCCCATTTTGGTTTCGAGCTAAACTTAGGCCTTCTTTTGTTTATGGTGCAAGACATTTGTTCGATTTAATATAAGCTAGTAGATTATTCAATTTCGAATAGACCTGCATGTTGGCGAAATTCTAGATTACTAGAACAGGTGAAATGGCTTGCGTTTCTAATGAGCTAAAGAGCCAAACTACAGGTCCAACCAAAGTAGCATGGTCGTTAGTGAGGAACCAGACAAAGACAGGTCCCCGAAAGAGGGCAACGGCTCTATCGGTACTTAGATTGGCAGAGACTATAGGGGTCGGTATGGCAGTCTAAGACACACTACCGCGATGTGGAAGGCAACGGGAAACCACCACATTACCTCCCAAGTACACAGCGTACTTAAATTGAAATAAACACGATGGCATTCTCTGGGGTAAAAGATTCAGGAGTTAAAATAGTCCCCCATTCGGATCTCCAGGAGGGGACTACTTCGAATGCGATTGGAAAATCCAGAATAACAGTGGGGAACATTTTGCGAGTCGGAGCGTAGAATGTTAGAAGTTTGAAGCAAGTAGGTAGGCTAGAGAACCTAAAAATGGAAATGAATAGGTTAGCACTAGCCATAGTAGGGATCAGCGAAGTTCGGGGGCCAAAGGCGGGGGATTTTTGTAGTGGAGACTTTAGGGTAATTCATACAAAAGCAGAGAAAGGAAATTTGGGTGTGGGGATAGTTATGCGAAAAAAGATAGGATACTGTGTAGAAAATTACTTACAAAAGAACAAAAGAGTACTCATGGTTAGATTAGAATCTAAACCGGTAAACACAGTAATAATACAAGTATACATGCCCACCTCTAGCTACAGTGACGAAGAGGTAGAAGTGATCTATAAAGATATCGAAGACATATTAAGATACGTAAAAGGACATGAAAATTTAATAGTTACGGGCGATTTTAATGCAGTGGTAGGTGAAGGTAGGGAAGGAGCGGTAGTAGGTTTATTTGGATTAGGCACGAGAAACGACAGGGGAAATAAGCTGATAGAATTTTACAAGAACAGATTAATCATCACAAACACATTATTTCAACATCACGCTAGAAGACAATACATGTGAAAGATGCCAGGAGATTAGGAAGATATCAAATAGTTTACATCCTTGTTAGACAACTGTTTAGAAATCAAGTAAAAGACTGTAGAAGCTACCCAGAAGCAGATATAGACACTAACCACAACATCGTAATTATAAAGGTCGCACTTAAATTTAAAAATTTGAAAAAAAGAAACGGAAAATGAACTTTGATTTTGGAAAACTAAAAGATAAAAATATTCAAGAAAGATTCGAAAAAAAGTCAAATGAATTGCTGAAAGATATCGGAAAAATATCTGATACTAAGGAAGTAGAAACAGAATGGAATAACGTTAAATCAAGCTTAGACATGGCGACCAGAAATATTCTGGGGTATACACAAAAGAAAATAAGAAACAATGGATAACAAAGAATATCCTGAATTTAATAGAAGAAAGACGAAAATACCAAAATAAATTAGACGAAACGGGAAAACAGAGATTTAAAGTCGTCAAATAGGAAATTATTCGCAAATGCAGGAAAGTTAAAGAACAATGGATTGATGAAAAGTGCAGAGATACAAACTAAGATGGAAGTAGGAAAGACAGATGAAGCATACAAACTAATTAGAATCAATTTTAGGGATATAAAACCGTATAGCAAATATATAAAGGACGCGAGAGGAAACGTCATTATAGAAAATGTAAAGAGAGTGGGTATGGCAAGAATATTTAGGGAATTTATATGCAGGAGAAGAACTAACAGCATTAGAACAGGAATTAGACATTGAAAATGATGACTCGAGATATCTTATACTTGAATTTGAATTAGCATTAAAGGGTCTGAAAAATGGCAAAGCTCCGGGTACAGGTAAGGTGCAAGCAGCAACTCTGAAAGTCGTTGGACAAGCAGTAACAGAATGTCTCTTCCAACTTGTAAGCTATATGTACGAGACAGGCGAGATACCCAAAGATTTCAAATGTAACATCATAGTAACTACACCAAAAAAGAAAGGCGTGGATAAATGTGGAAATTTTCGAACAATAAGTTTGACAGCGCACGTGGCAAAAATTTTAACTAGAATTATACAAAGACGAATGGAAAAATGAGCTGAAGGAATACTGGGAGAAGATCAATTTCGGTTTAGGCCAAACAGGGAAACACGGGAGGCCATTTTAGTTTTGAGAGTGATAATGAAGAAAACAATAGAAAAAGGGGAAAGCGTGTATATAGGGTTTGTAGATCTGGAAAAAGCATTCGACAATGTAAAATGGAAAAAATGTTCGAAATACTCAAAAAGGTTGGAATGAGTTATAGGAATAGACGAATAGTACATAGCTTATACAAAGAGCAAACAGCAGTAATAGAATTAGAGCAGGAACGTAGAGAAGTAAACATTAGGAAAGGGGTGAGACAGGGATGTGCCTTATCCCCATTAATTTTTAACTTGTACATTGAAGAGGCAATGAATACTGTCCAATGCAGGAAGACTTGGAATTATTATGCAGGGACAAAAAATTGATATGCTTAGATTTGCAGATAATATAGCGGTATTAGCATCTAGCAAGGAAGAATTATAAGCTGCTCTTAATGAAATAGAAACGGTTCTAACAGAGAGGTACGGTATGAAAATTAACAAAAATAAAACTAAAGTACTAGTATACAAAGGAGGGGGAAATAAATCAATAACAAGAATATAAATAGGTAACAAGAACTTACAAGAGGTTAAGGATTTCTGCTACCTAGGAAGCCAAATAACGCAAGAAGGGAAAAACGCAAAAGATATAAAACAAAGATCAGCACAAGGTCGTGCTACATTTAACAAGAAAAAGTAACTACTGTGTTCGAAGACAACAAACATAAAAACAAGGAAAATATTGCTGAAACATATATGTGGAGTACAGCACTGTATGGCTGTGAAGCCTGGACAGTAGGAGAAGCGGACAAGAAAAAGGTAGAAGCCTTTGAAATGTGGTGCTACAGACGTATAATGAAGATATCATGATCAGACAAAGTTAAGAACGACGATGTACTAAAAATGTTAGGGGAAAACAGAAATATGTGGAAAACGGTAAAAAATATGAGAGAGGATGATAGACCACATACTACGGCGTGAGGGAATAGTATGGAATATATTAGAAGCAGAGATAGGAAAAAAGAGAAGAAGATGTAGACCTAGGTTAGACTACTACACACAGATAGTGAAAGATGTAGGCTGTAGGAATTTTAACGAAATGTGTAGGCTAGCTCAGAATACAAATCGATGGAGCTACGCATCCAACCAGTTCCAAGATGGATAAACTAATGACTGTATTTAAACATGATGATTATTATAAGCAACTACAAGTATTGGTTGGGCAATATACTCGAATAATGTTAATTGTGTGATAGGATTTACTGGACAACTATTAATTCGGCAAGTGTTTAAGTGTTGGGGGATCTTGACAGCCACAGGCTGCTTAACCCCCTTCACTGAATCTCTGTGAAATGGGGCATAAAATTATAAAACAATAGAAGGGGAACCGAGCTGTATATAGGTTGTGTGAGAATTTCAGGGAACTGTGTAGGCTAGCACAGAATATAAATAAGTGCAGGTGCGTGCCCAACCAGTTTTGAGACAGAAAACTTAATGACGAAAAAATAAGCGCAGATAAATCTGATGATTATTATTAACAACTACAGGTGTTGATTGTGAAATATCTGCAACTAATGTTGACTGTGCGAAAAGATATATTGGAAAAAATATTAAATCAGCAAATGTTCAAAATTCTGGGGGAACTTGGCAGCCACAGACTGCTTACCCTCCTTCACAACCACTAAATGTCAGAGAAATAGGCTATATAACTGTAAAACAATAAAAGGGGACCGAACTGCATCTAACAAGAAAGAACAGCGCCTATGATGAAAGACAACACACATAGAAACAAGAAGAAAATTGTTGAAAGCATATGTGTGGAGCACAGCACAGTATGCCTATGAAATACGGGCAGTACGAAAGACGGACAAAAAAACGGTAGCAGCCTTTTGGAATGCTGTGCTTCAGATGTATGAGGATGATAGCATGGGCAGCCAAAGTTAATAACAAGTAGGTTTTAAAAATAGTAGGGGAACATGGATCTCTGTGGAAAAAGTGGAGAAATAGAAGGGCAGAATATGTTCTAAGGCATTTCTGGGGAATAGTATGGGATATATTACAAGCAAAGATAGGAAAAAGGAGGTAGATGTAGACCTAGATCAGATAGTGATAGATGCAGACTGTGCAAATTTTTAGGGAAATCTGTAGGTTAGTTCAGAATAGGAAACAATCAGGGTATTTGTCCAACCAGTTTCAGGACTGAAGACCTAATGATGAGTAGATTATTACCAGAAAAGTGCAATGCGTTGTTTACCTAGTAATTCAACGCAATGGTTTTTATGCTCATCCGGATACATATTACTTTTTTTTGCTTACAGACGAAGACCCAAAATACAAAGAACTTGGAATCCGGCCAATCCTTAAGGCAAGGACGATTAACAGCAAAACAACAATAGTACGAGAATTTAGTATACCTACAATAAATTTTGAAGGCAATCATTAGTCTGAGTTAATTTTTTGGCATGACTGAACCTCCAATGACCACTAATATGGAAGTGTGCTTAAATAAGGTGTCAGATATAAGTTTTCCAAATTTTCCGCACATCCCTTGCCATTCCCAAGCTGTTGATCGATGTATGCATTTTGTAAGTGGCATCGCAAACTGTCTGTGACCAACAAAATCGAGATGGATTTATTCAAACCCGTATAAAGTCAAGAAATGCATTACCATCATTTGAAACGAAACCAGATTATTTTAAAAATAGATAATTCAAATATGAGTTTATAGTATAGTTTTTGTCTGCTTTTGTGTATGTATTTAGGATTTCTGTTTTTTAAAACGTGTTTTATTTTATATGATGTTTTTTGTTTTGTAGTTCAATAAACTAGAAAAACAACAACTACGATTCTATTTAAAAAAACGTATAACTTTTGGAGATAGGATTTGCTGAAGAACACGTATTTTGACTTGGTTGAGGAACCTGAAGTTTTGCGAAATCCGTTTTCTAATTTTGCGAGGTGATTTGTGGTATAATGGGTCATTTTTTGGCAACTATGGCAGTGTCATTATCCAAAAAACCAATAATTGAGAAAAAGAAAAGGTTTTTCTAATATTGTGACCTCTTTGAAGAACCTGAAAAAGACAATATTTGATTCTCGTGTTATGCACTAATACTAGTAACATCTAAACACACTTATTGATGGCTATGTAGTAACCATTAAAAAGAAACTCATTCCAGTCTTTTAATAAAATCATTGCAATCATATATGAGATTTATAATAATACGAAATATCCTTGTACAAACAATTAATACATCCACAACAGCTTTGTTTTACGAATAAATGTAACATCGATAAATAAAATTCATCTTTCTGGCAATATAATTTTTATATACTAAAAATAAAAGTCAAAATCTTCACAACAACTTGTAACTAATATACAAACCTGCCTCGTGGGGGTATCAAATTACCAATAAAATAATAGGGCATGACCCCTAAATCTAAAGTACCCAAACGTTTCGGAACATTGCCTCGCAAGCTTGCTACAGTCGGTGAAAGGGTGAGGTTCATTAAGCTACAACACACTAAGATATAAATTTAGATTGTTTTATTAACTGTACAACTAATTAAACCTTAACCTAATGACATATGAGTACAAAATATATACAATAATTGCCGTTATATACAATAGGACGCCACCGTAAGGAAGGGAAGGTTTACGGACCTTATCGAGGTATTATTACTCGTTGCACTTTGTTCTTGAGAATGGGAAAAGATTGTCACAAATACGCACGCAGAAAATTCTAACACTGCACTACTGTGGAGCTTTATAGTCCCCGGCTAGCTAAACACTATATGACTAAACCAAATTAATGTCTAAATTCCTTCGGACTAATCTACTTTTTAAGGATATAAGAACCAATTTCAGGCTCAAACACCCCAATACAATAATTAATTATATATACAGTATTCTAATAAAGTTACCTACTGTGACCCACGCTCTAAGTTAACAAGGGTGTCTCCAATTAACGGGACAGAGACGACCTTTTCACCGGTCAACTATTACTGTAACGGAACTCGTTCAAGTACACACAAAGATTATCACTACGGGAGCCCTTTACTACTATACCCGACCTGAAAATTGCGTAATCAGGTAGGTTTCGTTGCTAAGCTATTGCGTGAGCCCCCAGGTTACCGTCTAAATAACAATGAAGCGGTGTACCCTGCTGAAACCTCGCTGTCTGCCGAAATAAGTACTCAGGGATTAAAATTTTAACGCGTTCAACTTAAGCCCAAGCTCAGAGCTTTAATCTGAACGTCGGTATTTTTACAGAACGCCGGCACAATTTAGTTAAACAATTACGGTTACATAATTCATAACACAACCATTGAGTTCATTATTTAAAAAAATACCATAACCTCTGTTTTAGTAACTGGGAAAGTACTTACTCAAAATAAAATAAAAAACACACATCACTTTACTTTCAGAAGTACAGAAATCAACAACCTGTCTGTCGGAAGTATCGAAATAAAAAAAGCCCCTTCCATCCCACGCTGAACACCTTATATACCTTTAAGTTAATTGAAAAATACCCAGTCCAGTTTAGCTCTCATAATCGAAAAGGTTAAGCCTGTCATAAATCTTAAAAGTTAATTAAAACTAACAATTGCTTTAGGATAGCCAAAATCTCCCTCACAAGAAAACTCCGAAACTATAATTTTAGTTAAGTACCCAAACTAATTGAAAATTATTCAGACAACTCGGGCTGCTTTATGCATAACTAGGATCTTAGCTACTTGATTGACATATATTAGTAGATACTACTAATCTGACACGTTAAGTGCCTTCCAAGTAAAGCTTCGTACCTTGGGAATGTTAATTAAATCTTTGGATTATATTTTCCAAGAACACTGCTCTGGCTACTTGGGAATGGAGCTTTTGAAGCCGTTTAAAATCGCAGACATATTTATGCTACAAAACCGTTATCCTAATAATTGAGACGCTAAAATTAAACTAGAAAATAAACCAATTTAAGAAATAATAGAGAGTTATTTTTACATAACCGACTGTACTAAAACAGTATGTTACAAGCTTTTCTTACGAACAATATCTTAAATATAACATCAAAAAACTATCTAGTTTCTGAACAATCAGACACTTATTCTAAACGAATCTTATACACTAAAAATACAGTTCAAACCTCTTTGTGGAATTAGGATGATTAATCGCAAATCTTAATCTTATAATTATTATTCATAAACAACTTCTTAATTAAGTCTTCCTTATTATGTACAAAGTTGGGCGCTAGTAAAAGTGCTGTGGATAGTAGCGAATGATCTGCCCAGACGTTGGGCGTCAATAAAAGTGCTGTGGTTTGTAACGTTTAAAAAAATGAATGAAATGAACCCTTGTTAAGTGTCAATAAAAGTGCTGTGAATTAGACAATGAGGTTTTGGGCTCAATAAATTTAGTAAATCATACCAATAAATTTAATTATTTTCCCATTAGTACTTTTCCCAAGTAAATTGAAGTTTTTCCCCAAATAATTAGTAATGTTATCAAAATTGAATTTATGCAAATAATCTAGTACTTATTCCAGTAAAAAATTTGTTTTTAATCTGAATTATCCAAAATATGCTAAAATAGCTCAATTTAGGCTGCTTGTGTTAATATAGCCGCTTTATTTACTATCACACTGTCATACAAATTGTCTGCTGTCTACATTTGCTGTCATTCTGTCTGCACTGCTGTCATTCATATTTTCTTCATTCTCCTCTTTTGTGTTTTTACCATCATTATCACCTACAGCATGGATTTATTTCATTTGGCAACTGTTCCATCCCAACCTGTAACATACAATGATGACGAAAACATCGAAAATAGATCTCCAGAGAAGCTACCGAAGAAAAGGAGGGCAAAAACTTTTCGTACAAGTTTATCAAGTCTTTTGAAAATCATGATAGTGCTATTGAGTTTATCAAGACTTTTGGTGGTATTCGCTACCATGGCAGCAACGGTCATAAACGTGCCAAGATGTCTCGCGGCGAGAAATATTACTTCTTATGTAATACTGACAAACAATGCGATTTTCGTGCCTACATCTCCTGTCCTGATTATGATGATGTTTGCTTGGTGTTCAAAACTGATCTACCTCATAGCCATAAAACAAAAGATCCACGTGGCATACCTGAAGAGGTATAAGAGGTAATTCACACTCTGCACGATATGGGTGTCGACAAACCACAACAAATAATCGACGCTTTAATTGACAAGGTATTTATTATCAGTAAGAATATTCGTGCTAGTGATAATTTTTTAATCATTTTAGAATATTAATTCACCTGACTATTTCCAACTTACTAATCATCTGAAACTTTATCGGACAACACTGGACAAGCAAATCACTACACTTGGTGAGCTTGAAGCCTACATTCAGCCAATGTTACCTATCCCAGAGGATGATGACGAACCGTATGTGGTGGCTTATAACATTGACTACTCTACTCGGAAGGTGGGCATCTTGTGGTCTACCAAACGGCTACTTTCGTTAATGCAATTTACCGACCTGGTAGCCATCGACGCTACATACAAGTTGAACTTGGAAGAGTGGCCTGCAATTGTGGTTGGAAGTGTTGATAAGCAAAAGATTTTCCACCTATTTGGGATGGCCTTAGTTACCAATGAGGCCTCAGCAGACTACGAATTTGCTTTTTCTACTTTAAAGAAAGCAAACCCTCAATTTAATCCAACCGTTCTACTTGGCGACTGTGCCCCTGCAATCACAAATGGTTTTGCTGCTGTGTTTGGACATGATTTCAAACGTATTATGTGCTTTTTTCACGTTATGAAAAATGTAAAAGAACACTCAAAATCTCTTACCTATCTCAAGACAAAGGAGGTGCTAAAGGATATTTAAGATTTGCAACGGTTCCGATCAGAAAAAGAATTTTCATTTGGTTCAAAATTGTTTGTTGATAAATGGAAAAATGAAACCGAAAATCAAGAAATCCATCAATTTTTGGACTACTTTTACGCAAACTACGTTGAGGAGCGGAATAACTGGTATGAAGGTTATGCTGTCGGCTACCCAAAAACAAATAACCACTTAGAAGCGACAAACCGACACTTGAAGGGGCCTAGAGGCACGAACCGACGCAAGCTTCCTCTCGCCAAGTTTGTTGGCATGGTTAGCAAATTGCTCAAAAGTTGGTCCAACCAAAGGAATTTGGTGTACGGTCATTCGGTGGCCTTTGCAGAGGTTTCTCCAATCAATATAAAGCTATCAACAAACGCATGGCAATATTCACAACTTTACATGAAACATGTTCAGCAAAAACAACATCAGCAAACTATTTAATACTTTTTTCCATCTAACCTCTCTACTATTACCAATCGAAAAGCCATTACAGATACCGAACTGAATAAGTTTCTTACAAACACCAAGCAGCTGCGCTATCGTTCCTTTGACACATTCGTCAAAGGTCACCTGGACCGCATATGGATTGTCACATATAAAATTGGTGGAGAATGGCTCAAAGAATCGCACTATAGTTGCCCAGAGTTTTACAAGTCCTACGTGTGCAAACATTTAGTTTGCATTGCTATAATCAACTCTGATTACTCACCTCCAATAGAGGCTAAGGCTATCTCACTAAACGCGAAAAGAGGTCCCGGAAGGCCTGCAAAAGTAAGCAAAGCCCTGTCTTTACAGTGAATCTTGGGATGTTTGCTTGATTTTAGTTGTTGTGATTTTTTCTTAAGCAATGATTTCAATTTTGTAGTAAATTAACACAATTAAACCATTTTTATCAATTACTAATTATATTGGAGCTATTACTATATTTATTGGCAAATAAACAACCTTTTTTTGGGATATGTACTAATGGTGGAAATAATTAAATTAATTGGCAGCATTTACTAAATTTATTGGTCGATTAATTGTATGCCTGTGAATTATAACCCGAATTACCTATCTTCAGTCTAAATGAAACACCAAGAATCCTACATTAAACTCGTAATTACATCAAATATTCGTTCACAAACAATCTTTCAAATAATAATTGTTACACACATCTTTCTTTAACACACATTATATAAAAAATATTATTTACATACAAGCATTAAATCTACGAAGAAAGTCCAATATCGACGACACGTGTTGTCTAAAAGAAAACTACTAGATATTAAGAATTCATAAAATCTCTCTTTCTAATTACTATTTCACAAACCTTTCCTGATGTAAATCACCCTATATACAAATTTTTAGAAATAAGCAGTTATAATTTTAATAATCCTTACCGCCTGGTCAAACGTAGTTGATCAGATATATTTAATAAACACCTTTATAATAGTCAAATTTAATCGAAATTCGACCCCATAAAGAATTGAAATTATTTACTTACAGAAAAATAATCTGTTAACCAAATTCTTATGTAATCTAAACCACTTAAGTACATAAAATAAGCATAATTGTTTTTAAAAGATTTACCGTTAATTATGCTTGCCCTTTTCCTCTTCTTGTATCTTAAGATCGTCTTCTCCATTTCCAAAAGTGCAATTAAACTTCATACCTTCTTTCCCAAAATCCATATCGGTATTGTTCAATTACCTGACCATAAATAGCATTTGAAAATTCATATCGCATTCTTCCATTTAAATTAAAATTTATCTTGCTGGAATTTATTGCCATTCATCAAAACTCAGTTTCATTATTTACTTTAAATAATCTCAACATAAAATCAATTTTGCAACGTAGCTTGCTATACACTCAAAACATGTTTTTAACACTGGTCATTCGCTCGACTCATTAGCTACGTTATAATTTTATTCTATTATTTATTGACATATTTTTATATGTGTAGTAATATGTGAATGTGAACTAAACCCAATTAATTATCAATTCACCACCCCGTTCTGATTCCCAATCGGTTTGTATAGTATAAATCCCCACGTCATTCAGATGCAGAAAAATCCTTTGGTTTTGTTCATACGGCAGACGCAACTTTTCTAGAAATGAACTCGCGATGATACTTAATTAGGACATTATCTTATTTAAATTGCTGTCATCCGCTCGTTTTACAATAGTTATATTTGATTCATGGGTTGCTAAATGCCTTATCCCACATTATAATCTCCTAATTGGAATGTCCAATTTTCAATCTTCGTTCCTATAAAAATGCTGCCACCAAAAATGGCGGCAGAACGTCAGCAAAAACAAATCAAACCCCGAAATAATATAATACATGCAAGGTAAATATAAAATGTAAATATAAAATATAAATATGAATGAATATAAAATAAGTATAAGTATAAATAATAAGTATAAATAAATAAACATCTAAAAGCGTAAACATGCAACAGTGCATAGAATAGCAAAAGCATCACCCAAATAAATTATCAGGTGCAATCGCATGAGCATTATATCGACTAGCGCCATTACACATAAAACGTGCATGTTAAAATATTTCAAAATCTGCTTATCACTACAAATCAATGCTTATGCGAGTACAGCCGCCACAATTTTAGTCTTACCTCGTATATAAATTTCTCCAGCATCCGAAGATCTGGTCGTCTTCTTACGTCCATTGATTTCTTATTGCTAAGGGGAAATGGATATGCACTGTGAAAGTTCTGGCAGGGATGCACTAAATGTTCTGGGGGATCACAATCACTATCACTTTTAAGTCCTGGGGGGATGCGCGGTTTCACTCTATTTTATTTTCTGTATTTATTAGACTGATTTAAATGAATGGCGGTTTTTGATTTAGTTTGTTTTATTTATTTATGTTTTGATTTATTTCCGATATTCCACGCGTTTAAGGTGAGACAGTGATTGTTTTAGTGGTGTGTGGATTTGTTGTGCATACTAGGGCTTTTGGTTAATTATTATTATAATTTTTTTCCCTTTTTTTTATTTTTTTAAATTTTTTTTAGTTTTATTTATTTTTTTATATAGGTTTTGGTTATACATGCTCATGTCCATTTCTTATGCCAAGTCAAAATCAAAAATATTTAATCCTCCCCATCCCCTCCGATTTACGCGCGGTTATCACCGTCCAATCTCGCGACCCTTCCCGCAAATTCTTTGAAGGCTGTCCAGAACGCCTTCTGGCTAGCCACTTCCCCAACTTTCTCTAGGCTCTTTGGCCATGCGAGCCCTACTACTGCCAAATCCATATCAGCTAACCCTCGATTTGCCACCTCGAATGGACAGTCGAAGAGCACATGCTCTGCGCTCTCTGCACCCTCACCGCATTCCTAGCGGTCATTATCGGTTAAACCGAATTTTTGTAAATACGCTTTCAGGGCACCGTGCTCTGTTATCAGTTGCACCATTTTATGATCGAGCTTCACCTCGATCTTACCTCTAGCTTCTATGCTCGGTATGAATTTGTGCGTCAACCTGCTCGTGGCAGCGTTGTTCCACCTCTCTTCCCATTGTCGGATTGACTTTTCGCGCAGCTTTCTTTTAATTAGAAACCTCGGTATCAACTAATGTGATATCTGAAAGTCGCCCGTTGCGGCATCTTTAGCTAATTCATCAGCCAAGTTGTAAGGCATTATAATTTGAATAGGGGCCGCAATACTTGCGGCCACGTCCCCAATGCTCCACCCGAAGGTACTACATTGGGTTTAAACGCGAAAATAAACGTGCTTCTAATTTACTCTAACTTCATAATCAATCCACCCTAAATAAAAATGTAACAAGACTGAAACGAAAACTAAAAACAGGGTTTAAATAATGGTATCTCTAGCGTTGGCTTTGGAGTGTGCCCGATCAACAAGACGAGCCAAAATGAGAGGGGAGGGATCCGTAATACCGGATAGCAGACGCCGGCTCTGCTTACCAGAGCGACCTGAAGGATCGACTTAAAACTATCCAAATCTAGCTAGCTAATTAAAATGGATTCAAATTTCTAAGCATTTACCAAATGTATTAATAGTGAATCCAGCTATTTTGCCTGCTTTATAAATTTACAAATTTGTCCTCCCTGATCTAAGTATTTTATCCTAAACTTGTCCCTAACGTTTCCTATCATTCCCTAACTGACGTATTATATATACAATTTTCTTTTCTATATATACTGCGACGCCCTTCACATACCTTACATGTGATTTTCCAATGCCAGATCCGAAGATACTACATTGGCCAGGAAGCGAGTTTTTTTACCTGGAAAATTTGGAATGTTGCCGAATCCTTGCTGTTCCAAGCAAGGTAGCGATCTTTAACGTGCGTGACAACACTAACACACGGGACCTCCATTTTACCTCTCATCCGAACGAGGGTGTATTTTTGTGAAAAATGCTCGCCTAACATTTTTCAAGCGGACCGTGTCGGGATTCGAACCCGGGACCTTGGGCGTAGTAGTCACACACATAACACTACGCCACGGAGCCGCCTTAAGTTGTAAGGCAGCAGAATTTTTATGGTAAAAGGAATTAACTGTTTGCAACCAACTTGACTATTCGGCCAGGGTGGTATGACATATTTCCGATAAGGGAGCTAATAGTTCTTCTGTGAGTTTAAGGTAGCGGTATTATTCTTATTAGATATATTAGATAGGGATGTAATATTAGAGGTAATTTTATGCTTTAAATCTATCGACGTCCGGGTGCGTTGAATGGTTGGTGTTGAGGACGATTTTGATTTCTTGAGATATTCACGTCCCGGGTAGGAATATTTCTGCGGAAGTTTTCCGATAAGTTAGAGTTACAATTTGTGCATGTAGATTGGTATATATTGCTACCACCACAACCATAACAAAAAAAAATTTTTGGGATATGTGCACACGTTATAGTTATGTCCACTTTTTTACAGTTCCAACAGGTAAGTGAGTTAGTTGAAGGGGGAGCAGGAAGATTAATAGTAAGTACTTTACGAGGGTTCAGATTGACATGCTAGGTCTGGTTCTAATAAGCCAGATTGTTTTTTTGGGGGAGGGCGGTATTTATATACACGTGATTTCAGTTCTTGAAGCGAGCGATACAAATCTTTAAATTGAGATAAGGAAGAAATGTTTTGTAACGCTAAACGTTCGGAAAAAAATATGGATTTTAATTTCTTAGGAGTTGGTCTATAATTTCGGATTCTGGTGTTTTTTTTTATCTAGTCTTCTATATAAAGCTTCCATTGAGGTAATAAAAGAGTTTACGTTTTCGTTAGGTCCCTGGGTTCGGTTTCTTATTTCATTCCAGAGATCAGTTATATAACCATGGGGTGGGAAATCGCATTTTAAATACGTAACTAATTCTTCCCAGGTAGAAATCTGATTTCGTATATTTCTATACCAAATTAAGGCAGAACCGGAAAATAATTTACCCGCTGAGACAAATAAATTTTCATCTGTACAGTTACGAGAAATTTTAAAGTCATTTACTCTATCTAGGAATGACATTAACGAGATTAGGGAATCGAAACCCTGAAAAGTTACACCCCATTTGTATACAGGTATCGATTTCCCAGACGATATAAAAGGTTGGGACATTGTAAGATTGGAAAAAGCTGTAGGTACATTTACATCTAAATCTAGGTTAAGTTTTTCGAGGACGATTCCTTCGAGTAAGAGAACATCAGATAGGAAGGCTTGTTTGTTTTCGTTAGCTTGTTCGTCGTTAAATAAGGATAATAAGTCTATTCGCTGCTATACGTGCGTTACACGGGATACAATGCGTTTAGGCCCAGTTCCGATAGGGCAGGGTCAGTTCTATGAAGTATATTACTAATATCGTGAAGAGATTGTTTAATTTCAAAGATATTTTGGGGTAAATTAGAGACCACTACACGAGAAATTGAATGACCTATAGCTTCTTAGCTAATATAGCTTTTAGCTGCAATTGTCTATCATTTTGGTTTGTTGCCGTTTGAATACTCCGCGACTCCAATTCGTAGATTGTTTCAAACGCTTTAAGGTGGACGGATTTCATTGTACTATAGTGTTTAAGAAAGCAGATATAGCGAAATCAAGTTTACTATAGTGTTTTAGAAGGTATAGATATACTAAGGTAATATTTCAGTTAATTACGACAGTTGTGTCAAAGACAAAATTTATTTTGAGAAGGAATTCGTAACCTATAGTTAATTATCTAGACTGTAAAGGGAACATTTTAGAATCATGGCAAACTAAGATAATATATGAGTTATCTAAACCACGCTTTAAATAAGTTAAACCAAAATCGGTTAAAACAGCTATGTAATTAAATTTAATATATCAAAAAATTTTTCCTTACGGGATAATGAATAAACAATGCAGTTAATTAATTATATATTAAGGTACTTACGAAACGAATTATTTAATCCAAGAAAAGCACATGTTTTCCAGTTAGAAGTGAGGTTAAGATAATTTTAAACACATCAAAGGTATATATGTATTTGTTTAATCCCCAAGTACGTTAAGTAATTATTTAAGAGAATTAAAATATAAATACACTGTTTTCGTAAAGGGAAAATGCCAATTAATTAAGTAAGAAATAACATATAAAAGGTAAACAATCACTATTCAAAAAATGGCCGACTTAATCATTCAGATTGACATTTCAAACTGCATTAAATGACGGCAACATAAGATAAAAGTTACCAATTGCAATGTTATCAGATTGTATTTTTTCTACCCAAAAGACACATAATAAGTTAAAAATTACTTTTTATTATATTGGTTGAATGAGGAACCTAATTTTCTACAAATATATTCAACAGTAACATCTTATAAGATAAATCAGAGGTGAAGACGAATTTTCAACACATGTTTAGGCGTCACTGTTTTAGTCCCGGCGTCCGTATTCAGCGTCACTGCTACAGTTGGCAACACTGATACGACCCACGCTTCACAATATTGCACAATAATGACATAATTACGTGTCAAATTGTATCACATACCAAACACGTTTACAATGATACAATCTGCACGTTAAATTAAAAATAAAGCGAAGTACTCATCTAAACGCGCCTTGCAGTTCAATCTCAGGGTAACTCCTCGTTGTTGTTTTAGGGTGTGTGGGTTGCGTCATGCCATCATTGAAACCAAATTTATTCGTCTCTCCTCTTCTGTTTGTAGCGGTACGATGGGATACAGGTAGAGGTACGATAAGGCAGGAGATAAGGAAACCTACATTCTAAAAGAGGAAAGACAAAAAAAACGACACAGGCAAAAGTTACCGTTCGACATCTCGTGGCTAATAATATCCTGTCATGTCCAAACCGCGCACTTGCCCATCCCGCGCCTGCGCATTCTTTTGCGCCGACGCAACTGTCCGAAATGACGGAAGTTAACAAGTTTATTTTTAAAATAATGGCGGGAATTGAGTCAAATATTTAAAAATGTGTAATGCCAATTTTGGCATGTAACACACTCAACGCTCATAGAAAAATCGGTGGAATCTTAAGACATCCCAAAGATCAGATCCTACTAGAAGACCAACGCGTCTACGAAATACCATGCTCCGACTGCAAAAAATATTACATTGGGCAGATAAACAGAAGAATTAGTGTAAGGAAGGAAGAACATTGAAACGCAATAGAGAAGAACGAAAAGACCTCATCGCTATCTCAGCACTTCAGTACTTTCTTTTTCGCATTTCAGAAACACTTCTTTTTCACGTAGATGAATATATTCACATTTCCAGTATCTTCTAAAGCGGTTCCAAGGTGATTCCTACACCTTGAGACATCTCGTGGCCACTGAAAGAGTCTGTGGTGAAATTAACTTGGAAGTACGTGGCAAGGTCAGAGGTCCACAAAGGGTTTAATATGAAGCAAAATGTTAGTGGCTCCCATTTAAATTATTATGAAGGTTAAAATAAATAACAATAGCGATGTTTGTTATATCAATATTAACCAACGTAAGAGGCATACGAATTTTAACTATTCAGGAATGGAAGCACGAAAATATATTTTGACACCTTAATAAATATCAGAATTCCCAGTCTACAAATATATTGTCAGACTAATAAAGTATTTTTGTGCCTTTCAGAAGAGGATGTGCACAATTTCATTTCAAATAACCTACTAAAATTGTAAAATATTATAAGCAATTCAACGTGTCCCGTATTTAAAAAACGAAAGATATTGTCACACGTATTCATATATCTGAGCTTTTTCTTATAAATTGTAGGAGGAATCATTTATGTCAATAGTGTTTTCCCTTGAACTCTTCAATAAACACCTTTTAAACGAATGTTAAATTGGAATTTGGAGTTATAACATTTATCACATTATTAATACTCTGGAAAGTTATTAACTGTTGGTGGACGATATTTATCTAAAGTAAATGAGTATTTAGTAAATACGACTGGTAAAAATAACACCATTACAGCTACCTTGTGCTGTGATTGGACCTTACATTCGTGAAAGTGTCTGTCATCTACTGATAAGAACACGATCGGGTATATAAAAATAAGTTAACGCCAAGTAAATCATTATTATTAAACGTATATGAGGGTAACGAACATGCGACCTACAAAAGTAAAAACCAAAAAAGCAATACTTTGTATGTTGACGCATTACGTCTAAACTATTATCTTAATTTTAACCTACTCTTCTTTTCAGTTCCATCTCTAACAAACGGGATCAGTAAAGAAGTCGAAGAAGTTCCTCCTTCAACTCCAGAATATTTTATGAAATGTCAACAATGCCAAAAAGGTTGCCAAAGCTTCCAAGCGATCAAAGAACACATGGAAATCGCACATTCCGATCTGAGGTCGATAGATAGTACTGCAATTGTAACACCCAACAGTGCAGCATCTCCTACGCCCAGCATTCTAGGACCTGGGGGACCTTATAGTTGTTCGCAATGTACAACTTCATATGCCAGCAAGGACCATTTGGAGAAGCACGAACTTTTACATTTGCCTAATGCACAAGTGGTAAGTCATATTAAATAATTATAATGTCATAAGTCAATGGTTCTTTTTTATATGAGAGAGCTTAATGTGTGCCATGCCGTGATGTATATTTAGTTAAATGTTTTAACATCTTCCAATGAAAAGGTTACGCTGGTTAAGAGTATAGGGTCAACTGAAATGTTGACGTAAGATCGGTATTGCCATGATGAGTAATTAGAGCAAAAAGTTAACAGCTGCTGTAACTCGATGGAATCTGACCTGTGATGCTTGGGTTATACAAATGCTTGTGCTGTAACGCATTTCACCGTCTATCAAATTGCTTTATAAATGAGCATTAATTTGAGTTTGCCATGAAATTATTATTTCAGTTATTTCATAAGTTTCGGTAACCTTAGAATTCGATAGAGTCAGTGCTATAAATACCTACGCATAAGAAAACTGTTTATAAAAATATTATTCTACATATTCAAGTGGTCGGCCACTTAACCTGAAAACTAAAGATACCTAATAATAATTCAAACTCTTGGTTATGCGATTGGTTTTAAATTCTTAACTAGTAAACATTAGTTGTTTCTTAATGACCCTTTATGTGCAAAAAAAGCACTTTAAATATTCTTTTTGTTTATTAAAAGATATTTGCCATTATTCCTAAATGGCTCTTACTGTGGATTCCAAAAAAATTCTCGCCCCACGGATTGCGTGCCATAAAATTGCTGTGGATCTCAAAAAAATCGAGATCGCCTCTGTTGAGACATAAAATTTTTCTGAAAATAAAAAAGTTTTTTCTTACTCTCTTTAGAACGCCTCCTGATTTCTGCACACCCTGGCTAGCTCAGCAATCTGCTTCTTCTTGAATACCTACCATCCTAAGTACGTTCCTTTCTCACAAACACAGTCAAATGAAATTACCACTCAAATAATGCAACAAGACATACAACCTTTTTATTTAAACATATTTACAAGTTTACATTATTAAGAAAATATTTACACATTGGTACATACAGTTTCATAGAAACTGTTACCATCTCAATCTTTAAATCGTTTAAAATTTCATGCTTTTAATATATTTCAACAATTTTATTTTAGACGAGTAGATGGGCCCGTCATGCAACCCTAAATTGATCTTTATCTTGGTCTATTTTGAGCTCAGTATAACCCAGTTACTCTAAATGCATTTAAACCTCGCATTTTTATTAAAATAAAGCTAAAGACCCGTTTACTCCTTACAACAACATTTTTATATCATCAATAAACATTTTTAAATAATCAATATTAATTGTCCTGTACATATACCCCTTAAAATGAATTTTTTATGGTAATAAATACACCCCTAATAAGTCAAAACACTCAAACACAAAAATATCAGCACAAATGTTCACGCAAAAATCAAGAAATTAATTTTCCTTACCTGGAGTAAGCTTCGTCCCTCGTTACTTCTGAAGATATGTACCAAAAACCCTCGTCGTTGTGTCCATATACTTCGAGATTATGCCTGGGTCCAACTGATCCCCACTCACTATCCAAATCTCTGCAACCACCTTTAATATTCTACCCAGATCATTGTCTTGACCAAACTTAACCTTCCATACCACTACACTTCACGCATACTAGCTAAGCTTTTCGATTCGCTTACCCAACTATCATCCTATCATTCGATTGTATCGTGTAGTAACAGCACCTTTGTAACGCTGGCAGCCACTTGTGCAGATGATCTTTAATACATTTCCGGTACATTACTAACCGCTTTATACACCTTAAAATAGGACGTTGTATTCAACTTCAGCGAATAGACAATAACCAATACAACGTAAGAGCATATACTAGCAATTACGTAAGAGATCTAACCGATATAAGATATAAGAGCAAGAGCTTTAATATATCTCCCAGAGTATTTATACGCTTTCGTAGACCCCTCATGGAACCTCTTTCATCGAAAAGCTTATTTTCTAACACAAATTTTTAAAATTTAGATCGTAACGAACTCCAAATTCTAAAAAATTCCGAGTTTATCGTGCTGTTATTATGAAATTCGTTCAATAACATCAACGGACGCGAGCTTCTCAAAACTGCTAGTCTTAGACTAATGATATTGCTTTCCCCCGTTATAACGTAACTCCTCTTAGCTACCTCTCTTCGTTTCACCCATATTCATTGTCTCTATCCGAACCCCTCTCAAGCTACAGAAAATCGATATTGTTGTTGGCGCTTTCAAGTCTCCCGTGCATTTTAGATGTGTGTTGTAACCAACGTTTTATTATACGTGTTCTCTGTCTATTTTACATTATAGATCTTTAATTTCACTTAGTCTTCAAAGCACTTGTTATATTAGCAGCTGTTCGGACCGACCGTTACAAACAATTCTAACGAATTCTATCTCAACGTATATTTCAATTCTTTGGAACTTGACATTTAACTAACAGGTGTTTCTTCGAAGCAACTTGTTCATTTAAAATAATAATTCCGAGTTTACCCACTTCTTAGGATTTGTATAACGAAACTTTTCCTTTATTTAAATAGAAATATGCGTTTAAATTATTGATTTTCTATACTCGAAAGCTCCGTTTCTTATCCTATGCGCTTGACTTAAACTATTACAACTAATTATGCGTATCCTTGAGTTTTCATACACCCTAAAGCTTCCTCCCTTTATTCAATTTTAACATTTTAATTAAGTAATACAAAAATATCTTAATAACCGTCCATTTACCCTATCTAAACTGATTGATTTGGCGCGTAAATAAATTGTTCCTATTTGCTATATACACAGTTGTTAAAATTTTATTATCTAGACCTATTTAACCAATAATTCCAGGACAATATATATAAATATATATATATATATATATATATATATATATATATATAGTTGTGGATTTCCCTAAAGACCAATTGATTCCCACGCTTGGGAGCCATAAAATTGCAGTGGTTATCTCTGGAAAAACCCCTTTTTATTTTCGCCCCTAATAATTGGGCACCATAAAATTGCAGTGGATATTTCTGGATTATGCCTCTGCGCATGTTACATAAATATTTTTCCTGAAATTAAAAAAAAAATCTTCCAATTTCTCGGGAACGCCCCCTTCTATTTCTGCATACCACGGCTAGCTCTAAAATCTGCTTCTTCATAGATACTTACCATTCTAAGTTCGCTCTTTCTCAGTGATATTACCAAATAAAATTACCACTCAAATAATGCAACGGAACATACGACCTATTATTCATACAAATCAAAATTTTCCGTTACCAGTTAAATATTTACAAATTTGGACATACAGCTTCATAAAATATTACAAACTCAACCATTAAAACTTTTTAAATTTCATGCCTTTAATTTATTTCAACAGTTTTTGTTTTATATAAGTAAATGGGCCTGTCTTGAAACTCTAAATTGAAATTTACTCTAGTCTATGGTGAGCTCAGTATAAACCCTGTTACTCTAAATGCCTAAATACATCGCATCTTTATTTTCAGCAACCCTAAAAACCCGTTTATTCTTTACATCGAAATTTTATGTCATTTATTTACACCTTTAAATAATAACTACAAATTGTCCTTTTCATATACGCTTCAAATTAGCTTGTATATTCATAAAATACACACCCAATATGTCAAATCACTCTAGCACAAAATGTTGAAGCAATTAATTTCGTTACCTGGAGTAAGCTTTTTTCATCGTCACCTCTGAAGATTTTGTCCAACAAAACCTCGTCGTTGTTTCCATACACCACTCTGCTATATGTAGATCAAACTTATTTCCAATCGCTATTCAAGTCTCTGCAGACGTCTTCAATGTTTCTACCCAGATAATTGTCCAAACCAAGTTAATCACCTTCCGCATCTACCAAACACCCAGCATCCTCGTTCCAAAAATTTCTCAGCACGCTTATCTTAGTAACATCCCTCGTTCGTTCTTTGTCTGTAGCTACAGCACCGTTTACAAAATAGCACCCACTCGTGCTTTTCACACTTTTAATTAACTTTCGACGGACTGTACTAGCGCCGTTTTAGAAAATTTTACACTTGGATGTTACCGTAAGAGCTAAGCGAAGTCAAAGAGATAAGCGAAGTAAGAGAGCTCTTCTCGTGTACTTATAATGGTCAATACACACCTCCTGCGCCCTATTTCAATCGAATAGCTCCCATACCGTAACAGATTCTGGAAATTTTATACGCAACGAACTTTGTAAAACTTAGAATTCTCATTCCATCGTCGCTTTAGTCCGAAACACTGGTTAACAAAATACAACCGTCACGCTCTTCTTGAAATTTTCTCTCATTCCCTAGCACTCAGCCAATCACAAATATTTCTCCCATTCTTATGTCTAGCCTTCAACTATATTACCCTCGTCTAACTTATATTCGTTATCTCTTTTACAATCCCACTCTAGCAATATAAAATCGATATTGTGGTTGACCTTTAAATTTGTCGCGTTACTTTAAACGAATGTTTTATCCAACGTCTATCATATGTAATCCTTGTCTGCTTTATCCTAATGGTATTCCGTCTCAACTTGCTTTCAAACCACCTGTTGTTTTCGTAGCCTTCGCATCGACCGTTAACTAATTTTCTACAGAATTATGTTCCAACGTACATTCAGGTTCCTTGAACTTGTTTATTTATCTGTCAGGCCTTCTCTGAATCGATTGTCCGTTTGAAGTCGTATTTCCCATGTTGTTCAACTTATGGAATTTCTTAGGATTTGTATTTAACAAACATTTTGTTTAGTTAATTGGAAAATATGCGTTTAAATTATTGATTTTATATACAAAAGCTCTCCTTATTATTTGATGTGCTTGATTTACACCTTTCAAAATATTAAAGCTGATTCTATTCGTATCCTCCTTGAGTTTTCACGTACTATAAAGCTTCTACACTTATGTAAATTTAACACCACGATTTATAAATACAAAAGTATGCTATTATCCGTCCGTTTTAATGTCAAAACTAATTAATTTGGCGCGTAAATAAATTATTCCTATTTTCTATATACACGGTCGTTACAAATTTATTTTCTTGACTTATCTATGCCTTTTAACCTATAATTTACACGATAATATATATATATATATATATATATATATATATATATTTATATATAATTTACTTAAAAAAGAAAAAGAAACAAATTTATCTGTTAGCAAGTAAAAACATTGCAAACAACCCCCTCGAGACTCCCCTATATTCAGAGAAAGATACAAAAAGAAAATTTTTTTTCTAAATCTGGATTATTTAAAACTTTATTAAACACATGAATATTTAAATTTTAGCTCTCCTAACTACTGTTATATCGTGTTGTCGTGTACTGTTGTCGTACGTATATTATTCCCTTATTTTATATTTAATGGTTCTCTTATATATTCACAATATTTGAATGCCCGTATCTATATCAAATTTAGCTTAAGGATCTTACGTTCAAGGAGAGCCCTGGGGTTTACGTATGGTATGTCAAATTTTAGACAAATACCCTATCAAACAATATCAGAACTAAGGATAATTAAACGATTATGTGCTACACAAATTATGTATAATTGGATTCTTTTTTAATTGATCTGTTACTACCTAAATTGACAGTTGCGGTCTCTACGGTAATTAAAATTTGGTTACTCACGTAAAGTAATGTCCTTATTTTCTGAATTATGGCTTTCCAGTAAAACTCTTGTGGTTTAATTCCGTTGAAATTTCTTAGGTTCAATTTTCAAAATTTTGGTTGATTCATTTTCTTAATGTTTCGATATATTTTGTAGAGCTTTTCGATAGGATAGTGTAGTTTTGCTAGAAATTCAAAATGGATTAGCGAATCTAATATTACTTATATCCTCTTTTTTTAAATAATCTGACTGACAATTTTGACAAATGTTCCAAATTTTATGCAGTTAGGTTGATTAAAATTTTAAGAAACTATTTTTTTTATTTCTAATTAGACGCCCGTAGTTTTGCAATTTTTACGATCTAATTATATTCCAAATTTGAATAATATCAAATTCAAAACGATAAAATAAATGATACTTTCCTTAATTGTCTTGTTTGTAATTTTGATGTTTCTCTTGGTTTTCCTTGTCTTTTCTTTGGCATAAGTTTACCTTTGTTTGGTTGTATCTTCTTCTCCTCCACACTACTTCCTTAGACAACTTATGTTTTTAATAAATTTAACACCTTGTTTCACTAACAAAATATTATATTTTTTTATTTGTCACATTTGACATACTTTCAAATTTTTTTATAAACAGCGTTCTAAGTACAGCTTTTTTTGAATATCAATATATAACTATGTTTTCTTTAACTATTCTAATTATTTCGAATTTTGACAGTTATTTCTCCCAAAAATTTTTAATATTCTGTCCACTTATTTATTGTTCCCTCTATGATCACCTTGGTTACCACCTTTGCCTTCTTCATAATTTTTTTATAAAATCTAGTCCTCCCATCGTTTCTTTGTCCTTCTTTTCACAATCTTATCCTAACTTATCTATATTTTAATTACAAAGTTTTCTTAATCACATACATACTAGTTTATACATATTATCCTTTATTTTAATATATATATATATATATATATATATATATATATATATAAAATTTTTGTGTCTTCCGAGCAAATATCAACCGCTCGGAGCGTTTCTCTAAATTTTTTTAACTTTAAACCTTCCACTCTTTTCAATATTTTATCCGAAACGTTGTTCCCCCACACCCTTGTCTCCCATTACACTACATAATGTAATCAATATTCAATATGAATAAAAATGTGCATTGCCTAGAGCACATAATTTTGAGTTTCAAAAGGTGACTTAAAATTGACTGTAGTCTTAAATCTAGACAAAGCACTAATACACCATAGAACGGCATTTTGATAATCAAAAATATGTAGATACATGAAGGTTGCTACTGCTAAAAAAGTGCTGTTTAAATTCTAATTTAAAAAACCGTTGTTGCTAGTGTTCTAGAATAAAACCAAGAAGTTCTGGAACTGATTAGATGCATTCCTCCATTATTTCCCATTATGAACTAGCCTACACATTTTCCTAAAATCCCCACAGCCTACACTTTCACCCTATAGGTCTACCTTTATCTCTCTTTTCTCCTCCATGCCTTAGTATGAGACCTATCAATCTATCTCTCTTATTTTTTACTGCTTTCTACATATTTCTTCCATCCCCTACGATTTCGAGAATCTTTTTGTTCTTAACTTTGTCTGTCGATGATATTTGAGCATACGTTTTGTAACATTTTAAAAATAAACATTTCTATTCTAGTACAGTTATACTTTTAATTCATAATTTGTCATTGGTCATATATTAATTTTTGCATTAAGTACCGCTGGAATGGTTTCTAATAAACCCATATAATAATTCAAGTGTCTTTATTAAACATCTCTCTTTCTAATTCATTATGCGACCGACATATATCTCAAATTCACTCTTGCTCTCCGAAAGCATCAATCGAGTTGATTCTACGGCCGTTTGTTAAAGTAAAAAAAGTTAGCCAAGGGTGAGTCGAGCTAACACTATTAGGGTTCCGTACCAATACTACAGTCAGCAATCAATAAACCAAATTAAGCTCTTTTTATTATTTTTTATGTATATTTAAATCTTATCCAAATTTGATCGTGATAACTGAAAAATGAATATATTGTCCCACATTGTACTGGTGCATAAGTAAATACGTTATCTATTACTGTGTTTAAAAAAAAATTTCTCAGCAATTATTACACTATCAAAAAACCTGCAGTTAGTTTTCCGATAATCTATGACTCAGTAGCTACTATCCCTATTAAAATCCAAATTTTAGCTTTGGAAATGTAGGAGAACAGGCGGGGGACAGTCATTTTTGGCACATTTTGAGCTATATCATAAAGACTACTGAATCGAAAATTATTAAAAAAATATTTGTAGAAGCCTTTTAGAATCCTCTTTCAAATAATAGCTCACACGATATATTTATTAAAACTTTTTTTCTTTTGACCGAATTAACCCCCGCCATTTTAATCAAAAAAATTTTTCTATTTTGTGACTGTCGATATATGTGCGCGTCATAAAGACCTAGCATTGTGCCAAATTTCAAATTCCTACGTTACATAGTTTTTATGAAAAACTTCTGTGACAGATGGTTCCGTTATACCTTATAAGGTACGGAACCCTAAAAATGTGGGCCAGAATCAAGATGGCAATGGACAGACGAATAGCCTGGTGCATCGAGTGATGTTCATTAGTAAAGAAACAAGTTAACGGTTAACAATTTATAGTTCATTTAGAATTATTAAACTTAACCTTCTTCATATTTTAACACCCAACAGAAACGCACCCAGCAGAAACATGATATGAAGTTATTTGAGATTTCGTGGAAGAAAACAGTCGTTATGAATTCTAATTAGTATGTCTTATCTGATACCGCATTATTGGGATGGGTTTTGCAGAGTTTCGATTATCCATTGCTACCCTGTGAAAGTTATGCTGTTTTGGTAGGGAAATATTCGAGGTCCGGCTTTTGTCCTTGACACAAAGTAAGTGATAGAGAGATAGGGATCGTACGTTGTTTGTGAGCGGAAGACACGTTTAAGATTGTAAAAACTGTTATGTTGGTCATGTTTGTTTGGCAGATGTAATATGATGGTTGCTTATCTATCTACAATCTCTTAAGTACTGATTAGCTGAATATTAAGTTGACCTTGCGTTCTTAAAACTTTTCATCATTTGACGTACCGAGGGTTTAGTTTGAGTTAAAGTCTGATGAATAGTAGAATTTTTGAGGTTTGTGTTTGAAGAAATTAGCATTGAGTTTTACTGGTATTTTTGTTGAAACCCTACATTTGATTTTTCCAATGCTCCACCCGAAGGTACTACATTGGACAGGAAACGAGTAGGGGAATTGGATGGTCCTGGAACAGTTCCATATTCCTCCCGATCCACCAATCCTCCGGATTCATAGTTAACCTAGGTTTATTCATGTAAATTCCCATAAGGAGGATCCGCTATGTCTTATTTTAGAGGGATTTTCTCCTTGTGGGGAGGAATTTCTTCCTTGTGGGGGTGAAATTTCCTCCTTGTGGGGGGATTTCATTCTTGCTTCACTTTTACTCTCCACCATCCCTACCCTAAAAATCGATAACCTAACCTTTAAAATTTTCGAGATACCTCTTATTGCCTATCGGCACCGCACGACCTTTGTATTCCCACCTTATTAATTTTTATTTTAACATCATATAGGTAAAATCACCACTTCGCTATGCTTTCGGTTACCTAGTTTCGGCTATTTTTTCAAGGTCGTGGTGACGTCATAGCCTTTTATAAATAAAAAGCAATGTAATACTATTCTAAAATTTTAATTCTGACATTATACATAACAAAATTTAAAGAAATTTAATGCCAAGCATGGAGCCATTTAAACTTAAGTTTAATACAAAGTTATACACAGAAAACAGTCCTTTCTTTATGTTTGTTTGGAGTGGTTTTAATTTTGTCTAATTTTATTCGCAGTTTAAAATTTAAATCGACACCCAAGTCCTCTATCTCCTTTTCTAGCCAATAGTTTGATACATAGAGACCGTCTAGTTTTTCGAATTGTAAAATGTACCTAAGTTTGTCTCTATATATATATATATATATATATATATATATATATATATATATTACTCATATTTAGACCAGGGTGGAAAATTAAATAATCACATCAAATAATTTTAATCACCGTGTAGAAGTTTTGGAAAAGGTACGCGTTATTAAATAAAAGCGTGAAGCATAAAAATTCATTCACTTCATTAAAAACAAGGGAGATAAATTATTTATAAGAAGCTTTATATAAAAGGAAGTAGTATTAGAAAACTTTACGTGTAATTTAATTATCCCTAGTAAAGAAACAAATAAAAATTACGTGCAAAATTTATATTAATTAACTTTATTTTAAGTAACCGGTATTAAACAAAACGTACAGATACTAATTGAATATTTAATTAGGATTCACTAAAAATTAAAGGGTATTAATTTTAATTGAAGTTAATTGAACCGTTAGGAACAGATAATATCTATAAAAACTCGTAGAAACCCAATAAAATGCAAATCGTAGAAGGGTATTTAAAATGTTACGTTTGAACACACCTGCGTATTTTTAAAAGGCAATTTCAGTTTAATTTGTTTAGATAAACATGTCGATTCTACGGATATTGGAAACGGTCGGATGCTTTAGCACGAAATACAGAACACCTGCGTATTTTTAAAAAGCTCATTCTGCGTAAATGTTGCAGATAATTAATGGTTATAGAGAATCTTTAAGAAACCGTCGCATAATAGTTACGAGAAATGCGAAAGGCGCGATACGGGGTTATTTAACCCAGATAACAGTCCACATGGACTGAAATAATCGATAATAAAGAATATCAATTTGCACGAATAAGAACAGGGTAGATAGAGACAGATAATATGCGCAAGACCGAGACACATATAGTAAAAAGGCGTGAGTAGAGCAACGTTTGGTTGAAAGTAAAAGGCAAAATTTGAGAAGTAAAAATAACATTTCTGTATAAAACTCAGTTAGTTATTTCCAGACGTTGCAAGCCGTGTTGAAATTTCTGAGATTTAACTGGGGCGAGTGCAAAATTCGTAAAAATCGCATGCCGGGCTGCGGAATGGGAACAGAGCAGGCGAAATTCTTTAGAATTGTCCGTTTTGGAGACTCGACCGACAGACAGGCTAACCTCTATATATACCCAGGGGAATATGAACAAGCTCTCTTAGATCTTCGACTTGATTGAACGCGTTAAACAGTGCTTTTTAGTTTTCCGGTTTTAATATTAAATAATTTAAACAGTTTGCTCGAATATTATGTGATTTAAAACAGCTTGTTCTTTACGTGCTACAATGAATGTACGTTAGTGCACTTAGAAAAGAAGATACAAGGTAAAGAAAGTTTAGTATCACTGTACCAATTGGTAAAATTTACAACGACAAATAAATACACAAAAGTAGGCAGTTTTGGCGTATATTGGTGAAAGAAGTATGAATTTCTTTGTTATTTTTCGGGGGTATTAATAATTAAATGGTGCATAAACGTGTCTGGATCCACAAGACAAGGTTCAGATATACACAGATGAGTTCCGGAAAGCCCAGAAACAACTTTAAATAAATGGTGATGGAGAAAATTTTAAAAGCGTTGAGAATCAGAAGCCGTAAATATGACCCAGTTGGAATGGTGTAATTAACAAAGGGACGATGTACATTGAAGCTACGAGTGCAGTAACCTTCAGGTAAATTATACTATTTTGTTCGAACTTTGATATTTTGGTGTGTGTTGAATAACTTTATAATTTGTTTATTTAAAATGGACAGTAGTGAAATTGTACTAACAATAATATTTTAATTTTAAGGTGAAATTTGCTTGTTTAAGTAGAAAGGGGTATTTAGTATTGATGTTCTGGATTATGATGAAAATTTGGGTATGTCTTTGAGCTCAATTAGACGAACCTGGTTAATCAACGTAAAGGGGTGGTAGATGCTCCCTTTGTACTCAGACTCCGGTCTGCATATATTGTTATAGTAATTAGTAGGCATCCTACAAGGACTTTAATTCTGGATGCACTTTAAAATGATAACAAATTTAATCTTGAAATTTTCTGATACTGAAATTTATGCTGAATTTTAATTTTGAAATTTTAATGTATTGTGAATATTAATGTAAATAGAGTTAACGTTGATGTTTGTGGTAGGAATGTGTTTGTTTTTTTTTATGTATGAGGATGAAAGTTATCTAGAGGAGCAGCCGAGGCGATTAACGGAAGAAAGTCAATGGACCAACACAGTTAAGGTAATGAATAGCTTTTTGTAGGTTTCACAGCATTCTTGACGCCCAATTCGTGAGGCTCGATTCGAAAAGCGTTCACGGATTCTGTAGGTTTCACAGCAATATATATATATATATATATATATATATATATATATAAAGTCTTTGATTCCACCGACAACCAGATCCATTCCTTCGTGTAATTCTTGCAGCTTGTGACAATCTTTTAATCGCGGCTCTCCCACTATATCCTGTATACGTATCTTATTGGCTTGATCGACTTCTTCTTGTCGGAATTGGAGGGAATCCTTATTCTCCCGCTCACTGTTGCGTAGTTGCATGTCCACTACTTTTGGGAATATATGGTCGTTATAGGTTGTAGGACCCTCGGTTTTAAATTATCCGAAAGGTTCTTTACTAGGCAAATATACAATGTTTAGCGGAACCCCTTTGCGTGTGGTGTACGCCAGGGTTACTCGCATTCCTTAGTTCGTCTATGTTATCTGCCATTTTGAAAAATACGTTTTTAGAATAACCTTTTAAAAATTATACGGATTTAGTACCATCCTTTTCCGCAAGGATGTCTACTTAACTAAAAGAGTCTTTCTTACTGACCACAAATGCGTACAGCTTGTAGAACCCCGGTGTATCTAAGTCAGTCCATCGGCACATAAAATAATCTTTTAATTCTTGCTCATTTTCGCTAATAAGATGTTGTTTGTTTAACGCATCTTTGTATTGTTCGCTTATTGTCGCAGTGTTTTCCATGTAGTGCAACTTTCGCCTTTTTGCATCCATTTCCTCTCATTCCAGCTGTCTTTTTCTTCCACTTACAGCGTATGGCGTGCATAATGGGGCAATTTCCTTTTGCGTAAACGGATAGAGTTTACTGCCACTATTTACGCGTTGTCGTACAACCTCTGGGCGAATGTTTGGTGTATTTATCGACCCCAATTCCAAAATGATTATTTCTTTTGGAATTGTAGAATATGGTGTTGCAGATTGTGTAAAATATGTACCACCTGCTTTAATATAGCACTTGTGTAAGATTCTTATTTTATCTTGGCTGTTTTCCTCCTCTACTATCTCCAAATAATTTACAGGTAAATAGTTAAAACTAAAAGCCGAAAGCACACACTTTATCAATTTTTCCCTTTCTTATGGTTTTTCGGACAGCTTAATTTGCAAGCTACTCAATTTCTTTGTATTCCTATTTCCCCCAATACACGTACTCTAGTAGGTTATTATACACTAAACAGCAGCTATTTTTAGCTTGTCCGGTAGCTTACTCCACATTTTGACAAGTGGTACAGAGTACATTGGTATAACTTACTACTTTCCAATAAGGTTAAACAGTTTTTTAAAAGATTATACATCTGTTCTGCACTGACATAGCTTCCAATTGCACAGTTGTATATTGTCGCTTCCAATCGCGTAATACCATGTTCTTTGGCCAAAGTAGACGCGAATGTTTCCCTTAAACGTGTATCTGGACAACGTAAAAACTTTAGTATATGATTTCCAAGTTGTTTATTAGCGCCAGGACTTGTTATCTGACACAAATTTTTTGTATATCTTAATTCTTGCATTGGTTGTTAGCCATGTTAAACAATCGATACCCACAGTTTTATCGTTGTCAACTATAATATTGCACTTTTCTTCGTATTTGCCCTTATAGCAAAAGTTGTGGTTTGTTGTTAAATAGTTACACATCTCCATCTTGCTAAATATGCCAGCAAAATCTTGGGTTACATCCATGTCAAAAAGATAGTAATAATCTTCTTTGAGTCCGTGTATAAATGTTTTCGCAATTGGAACAAAAACCACCTCACGCAAAGCGCTACAAGGTAACGCATATTGGATGTTATAGGAGATAACTCGAAATGTGATGTTTTAAATGCCATAATACGCATGCGAAATACTTGATCGACGTACATGAAGTCGTGTTGTAGTTATCATGTACTTCAGAAAAGCGTTTTTAGGTTATCTACCATTTCGAGTTACTGGAAGCGGCCAGAGATTGATAGAAACCTACGTTTTGATATAATGAACAAATGTAAAATTTGTGAGTTATGGTTTTCAGAGGTCACTTATCAATACTCCATAGTAAAAGAGATAACATTTATTTAAAAGTTAAAATATTGACAAGCTTTTTATACATTAACATTAAATGCGCGACACGCACAAAGGAAATAGTTACAAGTCTTTGTGTACGTAATTAAATTGCACATGTCATTTTAACACTAGAAGTGAAAGCACTTTAGTTTGTAAAATCGAAAAACGTATTTCTGTGTTGAAGAATTCAATGTTACTGCTTCACAACGAAGATTTGGGTCTGGTGTCGCAAAGGTGATGATGTTCTAGGTTGTATGTAACCCTAACCCAGGTTACGCTGGATGCAATGGAGCACTTCATGGCGGTTATTGCAATCGGATTTCCATAGCTTTGGTACCTAGCGATTGGTGAGCTAACACTGGTTGGTAGAAATTGAAGCAGGTTTGTGGCGGAATGAAGCCAATCCTAGCGTACTTGTTGGCGTCGCGTTTTCTAGGAGGTGGCTCTGATGTAGTGATAGTTTCGGAAGTAAATCGGTCCAAGTTATGACGAGATCCTGTCCGTAGTGTTAGGGACAGTTCACTTCATTTCATCCCATTAGATTTGGTGGTCACAATGAAACAATCTGAAGAAAACCTCCGAGTGCACTAGGAACTTGGTGACTCGGTCTTACACTATTCTTAAGTTCCTCCAATAAATTTGGTTTTCTTAAAGAGGTTTTGTTTGTATTGTACGTGGGGACGGTTCTATTTGTATTTCTATGGGTGTTGGACGAGTTCATTATTGATCGAGGGATGTTTTAGGCATGCACTCTATTTATTACACGCTGCTTACTTGGTAAGTTAGTGGTATGGTTGGTTGCATACTCCAACATTTGTTTGTTGGTTTACGTCAAAGCGTTTCCAAGTTTCCGTGTTACTGCCTATGTTTGAATAACATTTGCTACTGTCTTTCGCATGAGACCCAATAAAGGCCAAAAAGCGTCGACGAGATACTTATATGACTTATTTTTGAGTCCATTTGCAATCAAACTATTAGTATTGACTTATTAATTTAAGACTCTTTGACATAACCTCCATGTTCAAAGAACTCTTTGGCTATGGAAAATTGTCAAAACATTAAGCTCAACGACGTAAAGGTACAAAGTAGTAGCAAGAAGACTCTGTACTTCTCGTAAAAGGGGTCTTTGTTTATTTAGTATTTGTTGCCTTCTGTCCTAATGAGACGTAATAACGGCGCAAAACTTGGACAAAATGCCCTCGTTACTTTTTTCGGTTGCCATTACAATTTCCTGCTTGTTTATTAACTTAAGATTCATTAACCTAACACTTTTTTTGTAAAACCCATTGACTGCGGTAGTAGGCAGTTGGGCCGAATCTTCTCTGAGCTGACCGTATCCAGTACCTTCCATATAAGGCTGAATGACGCAAAAACGAAGATTATAAGCTAGATGATCCTATACTTTCGATAAAAGTGTCTCTGATAAGCATTTGTTGCTGGTTCTACCCCAATGAGGCCCAATACGATAGAAAAGCGGGGTAAAATGCCCTCGTGATTTTCTTTTGAATCAATTGTCATTAAAATGTTTTGGATGTTTATTAACATAAGATCCTTTAATTTAATTAGTATGTTTTAACAATTTTCTGGTTATGGAAGAAAGCAATTGAGCTACATTCTCATCGTGCCAATTTTTTATAAAAAATTGCGATTCCAGGTTCAAGGTGCGAAAATAAAATTTAAAAAAAAATTCAATTACGTATTTTCTATAAACGTGTCTGCGTTTCAGTAACAATTGTTGTAACCTCTGTCCTGATGAACCAAAGTAAGGACGACACGAGTCGACAAGATGCTTGTGACTATTTTTGTAATCACTTGTCATTACAATTTCTTACTCTTGATATTGACTTGAAACTCGTAAACCCAACGATTATTTTTGCATAATTCTTTTGTTGGAAAAAAGGCAGTTGAGCCTGATGTCGCTGTGCCGACTGTTTCCAAAATATATGAGGTCAGGATTAAGGACGAAAAAGGGATAAAGTGTGAGACAGGTGACTGTATGGTCCATTTAGGTATGTTTGATTAGAATTTGTTGTTGCTTCTATCCTGATACGACTCAATAAAGACGACAAGCGTCGATTACTTTTTTATTACCTTCAGACTCTTTATCCTAACTTCTTGGTTTATACTGGGTGTTTCAAAAGTAGCAACTCATTTCTAGGAAAAATAACTTTATTTACACCAACACAACCACAGGTCAAAAGTACACCACAACCTAACATAGTTCACTTGAATTCAACATGGCCATCCTGCATATCAATTCAGTGACACCACCATGCAACATAGTAACGAACACACGCTCCTGTATCTGAGATATGATTGTATTTATTGCATCAGTGATTCGTTCCTTGAGTTGATCAACAGAGGTGATTTTGATCTTGTACACTAGGAATTAATTGTAAGCGTATGCAAAAAATCCAAATGCATAATCTCGAAGGATCTGAATGCCCAGATCCGTGGCCACCCTCACGCAGTCCGACGATCAGGAAATGTGTGTTTAAGTTAATCGTGTACCATGTGGGAAAAATGTGAAGATGCCCCGCCAGTTGGAAGATCACAATATCAAGGATACCGTCTAACAACAATGGAGGTTCCAGAAACATTTACAGCATATCTTGGTAGTTGGTCAAATTGATTGTGTTCTTACTTCTCAGTAAAAAAGAACCAGCCGTAAACATACCCCTTTATGGGATATAAGCACGTGTTCACTTTCAGTGTCGCTGTTTCACATTCCAATGTCGCATGGGGTTGCGCGTTTGCCCGGATACGGATATTATGACAGTTCACCATACCACCAGGTATGGAATGTTGATTTATCGGTAAACAATGCATTGTTCATGAGATTATCCGATTCAGTACTCTACAGGAAGTCGGCGAACATCTTCTACCGTGCGGCGTAATCTGCGGCTTCCAGGTGACATAGCACCTGGAAACGATAGGGCTTCTTTTTTAGGGTATGCCGCAGGATGCGCCCCACACTACTGTAACAGATCTTAGTATGTTCCATACTTAAGCAACGGGTTGATGCCTTTGAGCGTCTCTCAATAGCTATTCGTAGACTTTCCACGTGCTCCCTTGCAAGTGGCGGACGATTTGACCGTTGCTCACTGTGAACGCTCCCCGTTCTTTTAAATTTGTTAACCAGGAGACGGATATTCTGTCTAGTCGGTGCATCCGAACGGCATCGTCGACCAAACTTTTCCTAAAGGACTGCTGTTACGTCATCATCGAACAATTCGGTATTTGTGACAATAAATACCATCAGTGCATTCACCCTGCGGTTTGAGTGAAACATTATATACCGACAGTGGAAGTGCGTTGAAGAAGACAGTCGCATCCGAACCCTTGCAGAAGCCGGTTGTATGAGAGCTTTTGAAAGCGACACCGACATCACCCGGTCGAGCGTGTTACTGGTGGTCCGTAAAAAGCTTTTGTGTGTGAACGTTATTGCCCACAGCGGCACAGGATAAAAGGTATTTATACCCTTTATTAAGTAGTTTGGTGTAGTTGTTTTTAATTATTACATAACCGCTCCACCGCTATTGTTATTGCTACAAAAAGCAATTGGTCCTTCCCTATAATAGCATATTTATATCATCTCCTTAACTCCCATCTAGCCAACTGCAAACGAATTGTCTTCAAGTCTCTAGCAAACAACACTGATTTTTTGTTCTATTGTGAGCATCTGTCTGATTCACAAAACAAAAGAAGTTCGTCAGCGTATTCCATGAAATGAGTTGTTGCCTTTGAAATTACCCAGTATAATTTTTTACCCATCGAAGAAGTCAGTTGAGCTTGATCTTCGCTATACCGACTGTTTTCAAACCTACAAAGTCAAATTCATCGATACAAAGACACAAATTGTAAAAAATGTAGTTATGTAAATCTTGTAAATGTGTTCTTGATCAATAGTTGTTACTAGTCTTGCCCTGATGAACCTCAATAACGGCAAAGATATTTTTTGAGTTGTCATTAAATTTTCCTACTTGTTTATTAACGTAAGGATTGTTAACACAATTTCTGGTTTTATATAATTTATTGGCTTTGGAAAAGAGCAGTTGAATTAGATCGCCTTTGTGCCAACTGTAGCCAACAATATGAAAGAACAAAATATGAAGTAGGTGGTTTTGTATTTTCCATAAAAGCGACTGTCATTGATTAACATTCGTTGCTACTCTGCCCTAATGAAGCGCACTTACGACAAAACGTGCGACCTTTTTTTAAATCAATTGTAATTAAAATTTCCTACTTGATATTAAGTAAAAACTCATTATCCCAATGTCTATTTATAATTTTTTATCTATAGAAAAAAACATCTCTGCTATACCCGACTTCAGTCCAAACCTAGGATGTGTGATTTAACGTCACAAAGGCGTAAGGTGTGGGCTAGGTGGTCCCGAGCAAACAGTAAACATATCTCTGTTTGATTAAGGAATTGTTGCTGCTTCTGCCTGATAAGACTCACTAAAACGACAAATGTCGAATGGATGCTCTTCAATTGCAATTATAATTCTTAACTTGTTTATTAACTTAAAACTTCTCAACACAAACTACTATGTTCGTATAATTGTTTGGCTTTGATAAAAGACAGTTGCCAACTGTTTCCAAAACCTACGACGTCAAGTTCAACAACATAAAGGCTCTATACATATATTTGATTTTGTTCTTTGTATATTGTGTCTCTGTTTAATTAATATTTGTTACTGCTCCTGTTCTGATGGGAAAAGAGTCGACAGCATGTCCTATTATTGTTAACAGGTTTTACTTCGTTTTCAAATTTATAACAGAACGTATTAAATGATATAACACCTAAATAATAATGACAGTTTGAAGTGTAGTGTTCTCGTTGTCTGAAGTCACCTTGTCAATGATTCGTAGTAAGAGAGACAACATTTGTTTATTTACAATTTAAAACTGCTATGAACCGTTAAACATTAAAGGCACGAAACGCACAAACGAAATATTTACAAAAGTTTTTGAGTGTGTAATTAAATTACAAATGTCTTTTGAACACTAGAAATGAAAGTGTATAACGTTGCGGCGTCATGAGAGAGTTATGTTGATTGATTGTATGTTACGGCCACATCATGAGGACATAGGTCTAGTATCATGTAGGTGAAGATACCATTCTGGTTATAGGTAACCCTAGATCGGATTACGCCGAATGCGATGCGTCACCTCGTGGCGCTGATTGTAGTCCGATGTACATAGCGACTGATGGGCGAACGCTTCTGTGCAAGCGGCTTCCTTGATTAGTAAAAATTAAAGCGGTCTGATGGTGGAATGTTTCCAATCCTGGCGTGCTTGTTGGCATCACGTGCCCTGTAGCAGAGGGCGGTCTAATTGGTGTTATGAGAGTTTACATAACGAGATAATCTAAAGAAAACTCTTTGTGTACGAGGAGCTTAGTGACTTTTGTCTTGCACTATTCTTAAATTCCCTCTAAGAAGTTTGGTGACATTCCTAAGGAGAGAACAAAAGGAAGTGATTTGCTCCAGCTTTTGGAGATGCTTTTAGACTGGGATTTGTTTGTATTGTACATTCGGACTGTTTTATTTGTATTCAAAGGGGTGTTGGACAAGTCTATTATTGGTTGAGGGGTGTTTTGTCCATGCAAGTTATTTATTTGCGTGCTGCCTGCTTATTGGTAGTTGCAAGTATGGTTGGTTCGATACTCTTATAGAGGTGATGCTACTTAAATTTTCGAATTTTAGCTCGATGTGCTATTTCTTGAACAAACCGAATACGAAAAACTAGATATAATTTTTAAAAAGTGTGAAACGAGCTTCAGAGGAACCAAACAGTTCTGTCGAATACATTGCAAGATGGTCAATAGTGCCGATTTATTTATGACAAGCCGATTAATAATGAGTGTTCAGTATGGAATCTGTAGCTTTCTTCACGCTTTTACTAAATGAAGTCACAAACTGTGTTTTTACTAGAAAACTCCTTAATGAAGATTTTTACTCGAAGAACCTTCTTTTGTATTATTTATATTTGCTAAATTTCACTGTGGAGTTGGTAATGACTAATTCTACTCGATATTCGTTGGAGAATTAACTGAATTTTTATAATCCATAACAAGAAGCTACGGCATATCAATTTAAAAGCAAGGTGGTTTCTAAAGCTACCGTATCTGAAAACGGAAGTCGTATTTTGTGGCCCATGCCTAATTAACCTTGTACTGTTTTGTTTTAAATCATTAAGCAACCACAACAGTAAAAGTAATTTTCTATGATATCTATAACTAACCGTCTAATGTATTTCTTATTTAACATTTAACAGTCTTTGTAAAATAATAATGTTTCTGCTCAACTTATGCCCTCGATCTCCAAAACACAAAGCGGGTTAGAAGTACGTTTAATTCGGAATTCCTACTAATACTTGCTGAGTACTTGTATGTAAATAAGCAAAAAGCACGCTAAACACGTCAATCTAAAAGTACTTCCCTCTTTTTAAATTTTAGGTACTCGAAATATTGTTTTTTAACATTGGAGAGTTCTTATTTTCTAGAACGACTCTTGCTATTTACGGGTAAACACTTTTATAATGCACCGATGTATGAAATAAATGCATTAGTGCTAAATCATATTTATTTTTTGCTAATATAGTTGTCTAGATTATCGAAGATCTTGTTACCCGTAAGACGAGAGGGTCATGAAGAATAGAACAAAATCGGTAACAAGAAGTAAACTCGCCCAAATTACTGTAACAGAGAGAGAAGGAAAAGAAAGAAAACGAATGCCACGCTAACATAGTCAAAGACTGGGGGATCAAGAACGAAACGACAGGACACGCGAACCAATTCGTCTTTTTCCTTGGAGCATCTATACCTGAAATCATAATTAAACATAAAAACACATGTGAAATATAACTCTAATAAATAACTTGTATGGATTTAGATAGCATACAATATTAAACTGCTAGTTTAAAGACGAACATATGAATTCTTCACTCCTTACGTACTAATATTTAATATTAATTATATCTGAGTAGCAATCAAATTCAAGGGAGTTTTGTAAATAAAAGAACTACTCCATTATACACCCCTTAAATGTTGTCGCATACTTTAGTATAACAACAATAAGTGGCATTTAACTACTACAATTAATAGCATTCTGCATTGGCACAGCAAACAACTAATCAATCACCTTTACACAGTGGTATAAACGTATGTATAAATATGGTCAAAATTTTAGTTAATTACTTAATATATTGGCGCACGAGAGCTTGTCGCGAATAAAATCTCCTGAACATAAAAACACAAAAAATACATATTTACCATAGTAGATTTAGATACAATCATGGAGTACGATGATATAGTCGTACCATTTGGTGTCGACATATCTCTACCAAGATTAACAATAGGTAGATTCACAGAACCAATGTTTTAGTATATAACTGCCAAGATTATTATAGGAAAACCGTATTTGTTCCGTGGTCGGACAGCTGGATAGCTAACCTAAGAAATAGATTTACAAATCACAACGGTATTTTGGAGTGGCTAACCATTTTAAATAATTTTTTAATTTATGATCTAGCGCGAGATAGGTTTTGGGTCTCTTGGAGCAACTTTTTAAAAAGCTTCTTCCAAAAAAACTCTTCTATCAATTTTATTTAAACAAATTTACAATGTGAATTTCAATAACAGGTACGTTATATGCATTAACGTGTTGAGATCAAAATTATTCTAAGTTGATATTCACTAATTTAAATGAACAAAAATTAGGGTGAGTAGCTGAAGCACCAACAATGTTAAAGTTGTGAAGCTCTAGACTGACTTGATCATCTTGGGCTCTTAAGGGTGTTTATGCTATGCCTGCCCGTCACATTGCTTAGAGAACTGCAGATCTCATGTCTGCTATTTCTTTATTCAATACAAAGTATTACATTTTAATAATCTTAATTCTAATAATGTTTCTTATAATCTATTGTGACCTGCACCTGCAGTGTCATGTTACGTCTGGAATACAAAGTTTTCACGTCCGTTCTCATGTCTGGTTTATGAACTTCCATTATCCTTTTGTAGTATGTCCTTCAATCATACATTGTAACACTCTAACTTAAGGTTTAATAATTCCATTTGTTTACATATATATCCTAATTTGGGGGATATGTAACTCGCGACACTGTCGACACTGTCCATATATATCGAAAAATGCGCTAGAAATGATCACCACGACACTTTTTTCATAGTGTCGTGCTAAACCGAAAAATAAATAAGTATTTAGAAATATCTAGCCACGCAGGTGAAAAGTGATCGTAGTTGTTAGAACTCATGTAGAACTGTCGATGTATATCGAAAAATGCGCTAGAAATGATCAGCACGACACTGTTTTTCCGAGTGTCGTACTAAATCGAAAATTAAAAAATTATTGAAAAATGGTTAGCCACTAGAACTCAGGTTAAAAGTGATCGTAGTTGTTAGAACTCATGTAGAACTGTCGATATATATTGAAAAATGCGCTAGAAACGATCAGCACATTTTTTTCCGAGTGTCGTGCTAAACCGAAAATTAAAAAATTATTTAGAAATGGTTAGCCATTGGAACGCAGGTGAAAAGTGATCGTAGTTGTTGGAACTCATGTAGAACTGTCGATATATATATATATATATATATATATATATATATATATATATATCAAAAAATGCGCTAGAAATGATCAGCACGACACTCTTTTTCCGAGTGTCGTACTAAATCGAAAATTAAAAAATTATTTAAAAATGGTTAGGCACTGGAACTCAGGCTAAAGGTGATCGTAGTTGTTAGAACTCATGTAGAACTGTCGATATATATCGAAAAATGCGCTAGAAATGATCAGTACGGCACTTTTTTCCGAGTGTCGTACTAAATCGAAAATTAAAAATTATTTAAAATGGTTAGCCACTAGAATTCAGGCTAAAAGTGATCGTGTTGTTAGAATTCATGTAGAACTGTCGATATATATCGAAAATGCGCTAGAAATGATCAGCACGACACTCTTTTCCGAGTGTCGTCTAAACCGAAAATTAAAAATTATTTAGAAATGGTTAGCCACTTGGAACTCAGGCTGAAAAGTGATCGTAGTTGTTAGAACTCATGTAGAACTGTCGATATATATATATATATATATATATATATATATATATATATATATTAAAAATACGCTAGAAATGATCAGCACGACACTTTTCCGAGTGTCGTGCTAAACGAAAATTAAAAATTATTTAAAATGGTTAGCCACTGGAACTCAGGCTAAAAGTGATCATATTTGTTAGAATTCATGTAGAACTGTCGATATATATATATATATATATATATATATCGAAAAATGCGCTAGAAACGATCAACACGACACTCTTTCCGAGTGTCGTACTAAACGAAAATTAAAAAATTATTTAAAAATGGTTAGGCACTGGAACTCAGGCTAAAAGTGATCCTAGTTGTTAGAACTCATGTAGAACTGTCGATATATAAATATATATATATATATATATATATCGAAAAATGCAATAGAAATGATCAGCACGACACTCTTTTTCCGAGTGTCGTATTAAATCGAAAATTAAAAAATTATTTAAAAATGTTTAGGCACTGGAACTCAGGCTAAAAGTGATCGTAGTTGTTAGAACTCATGTAGAACTGTCGATATATATCGAAAACTGCGCTAGAAACGATCAGCACGACACTTTTTTCCGAGTGTCGTGCTAAACCGAAAATTAAAAAATTATTTAGAAATGGTTAGCCATTGGAACGCAGGTGAAAAGTGATCGTAGTTGTTAGAACTCATGTAAAACTGCCGATATATATATCGAAAAATGCGCTAGAAATGATCAGCACGACACTCCTTTTCCGAGTGTCGTACTAAATCGAAAATTAAAAAATTATTTAAAAATGGTTAGGCACTGGAACTCAGGCTAAAGGTGATCGTAGTTGTTAGAACTCATGCAGAACTGTCGATATATATCGAAAAATGCGCTAGAAATGATCAGCACGACACTCTTTTTCCGAGTGTCGTACTAAATCGAAAATTAAAAAATTATTTAAAAATGGTTAGGCACTAGAACTCAGGCTAAAGGTAATCGTAGTTGTTAGAACTCATGTAGAAATGTCGATATATATCGAAAAATGTGCTAGAAATGATCAGTACGGCACTTTTTTTCGAGTGTCGTACTAAATCGAAAATTAAAAATTATTTAAAATGGTTAGCCACTAGAATTCAGGCTAAAAGTGATCGTGTTGTTAGAATTCATGTAGAACTGTCGATATATATCGAACAATGCGCTAGAAATGATCAGCACGACACTCTTTTTCCGAGTGTCGTGCTAGATCGAAAATTAAAAAATTGTTTAAAAATGGTTAGCCACTGGAACTCGGGCTAAAAGTGATCATATTTGTTAGAATTCATGTAGAACTATATATATATATATATATATATATATATATATATATATATATATATATATATATGAATGATCACCTTTTTCGCGGAGTGTCGTGCTGGGTACAATATACTTTGTTTATGCAAATAACTTAATTTCTGCAAAAAATTTTATTTACATAGAAAGATGGAACTCGATTAGGACTAACGGGAACTCTTGCTAAAAGTTGTGATATTTATTAGTTTTTTCTAGTTTAGAGGAGGAAGTGTCGTGCTAGATTCGCAAAGTTAGCGCGACAATTTTTTTTTTTGCTATTTTTTGGTACTAAAAATGCGGAACTCGTTTTATTTTCTATCAGGAACTGTAGATCTATGAAAAGTGCTACAAGAACTATCAATGTTTTTTTAAAATTTAAAGAACGTCGTGCCAACTTTACAGGGGTGGCTGGTCAGTATTAAGATTTACCATCTTATGGAGGCAGTGAAGGTGTTAAGCAGACGTTGGCCGTTGGGGACATCGGTTTTTATACTCAAATGTTTCTTATTGTTGCATTGAATAACCCTTAAAAGTTTGATCCCAAAAATTTAATCACCATGTATATAAATGAATAAAAACAATACAGATATCGGACATTCATTTTAAATATTCCTTAGTAAGAATATCAAGATTCTGTTCCTGCAACTGAACTATGGAATGAAATAGAAGTACCGCAAATCATTTTGAATACTTCACGCTAAAGAATTAAATTGTCTCGGAAAAGTGAGTTCAATTATGTCCGATATCCAAGGGATTGTTTTAAAAAAAGTTTTTTATCAATTGAATAATAACAAATGAGCGTTACTATCAAAACAAACGAGTTACTAAGATAGTAACTTACACTACAGGTGGGACCACCGCTGCGGTTTGTGCACATGTGTTGCACGATGTCATATAAAGGTTATAACATCATCTTTTTATAGTTACAATTTAGTTTAAATGCCCGAGATCACCATATTCGGCACGAAATAGTTCAAGGAGACCTGTCTTCTTCGCCGTGGAACATAATCCTTCCTTCCTTGCATCAACACAGCCACAGCCGGTTAATAAATAAATGATGATGCGCAGTTACCAAATTAATAGCATCGCTCACCGCCGCGCTCTAGAAACGTGAAATTAAAAAAAGATGTGGCCATGTCATTTATATACACACCACTCATTTATTATCCCATGCAATAAATTCCAAACAGTGTACATTAAAAAACACAAAGTAACTTTTGACACGGCCCATTACTGCGTCACGTAAGTTAACTCTTTCACACGCTTAAACTTAACATGTGGCATCTTTTTGTAGCCGCGAGCTTTTGCTTCTGTCATCGGGTTACGTACGTATCTGTCGATGTCGACTCATGGTTGTTTGTAGATCCATTAAAAATAGTGAAACTTATCCACACTAACGAATATAGATTGTTTATTTCATTAACAGAAGCGCTTACAACACTTGCTTGTTCCTTCTTAGGTTTCTCAGACTGAAGGTAATTAAAAAAAAAGCGAGAAGGAGAGACAACGTTACTCGGTATTTGTCTGGACTTGAGGAGCAATTTTTCAAATGGAAAATTAAAGTAATATGGAAGATTGAAAGTGATTTATGCGACCTGTTAAAAACTTAAATCTTTTTTCGTGTGTACGGAAGACGAACAGAAATATTTCAGAGGTGAGAGATGATATAAATCGTTTTGTTGGATATGTTTCCAATACTTCTTCTCAAAGTGTTTCGCGATAAAAAATTATCGGAAAACAAAAGTTTTTCCATTGTTCTAAATTTCATTCAAATCTTAGTCGAATCCTTTGTCTGGCGATAAAGGTCACTTGTCCACGTCGTTTTAAATAAGATTTTCTCAGTAAAACAATTCAATACTCATTCTGTTAGGAAGAGTTAATCCCGCTCAGAAGTGTTCTCTAACTCCATCAATTTTTACAATTTGACATATTCAAAGCGCAATAAAATATTTAAACATCTTTGTCACAATTGCTAGAATTTAGACAAAACATATTCAGATACAGATAGATACGACCGGGCCACGAGAAGAAGTGAAATTTCCACAAGGTTTCGTAATCACCTTAGATATTTCAGGTTCTTACATTAGTTTGTTTTATATTAACATCAATTCGTAAATGTCTTTATTCGTTAGATTCAATTTTTAGCAATCTAGAATCTCCTTGTATAATAGATAAAAAGTTCTTTCGTTCTTAATTCTGATTGATGGAAACAGAACGTCTTCTGATTTGAATGCTTTTCATCGCACACAGAAGTTACTCAAGTAGGGGTCTACCGGCGAATGTGAAGTGACAATTAATCAAAATCAGTAATCACATTATTGAAGTTCATTGGTTACAGCTTTTGAGGCTCACAATCATAGACCAAACAAAATTACAATTTCGAGACTTAAGGTACTATTATTTCATCATCAGCATCGAGTCTTCAGTCCTGAAACTGGTTAAACGCGTACCTCCATTGTTTCCTTTTCTGAGCTATGTTACAGGCCGAAAAGCTACTAAGTGTATCTTTTCCAGTCAAATTATAAAATGGGGGCGGCCTGTAAAACAAAAATTAAAGGGGGGTCACCGGCACTAGCTAGCGGAAGGTAGTGGATCATATAGGGTTAAAATTTTGAAAAAAGGGTTAAATTAATTTATAATATACTACAAAAATGTGGCACTTACCTTTCATAAAATATTGTGGCTTAATGACAATTGCCAAGGGCGCCAGACAAGTTGAGAATGTCCAAATGTTCGTACAAAACCTTGGGAGACTTGTCATCCCAAGGAGGACAATTGTTTCTTTTAATCAATTCCTCACTTTTTTACTACTTATAAAACTTCCATAATAAAAAAATAAAAAAAAAGACTATTGACTTAATCAACGGCAAACAAAACTATTTAATTCACAGAGCAATAAACGTGAACCTCTTACATTCATTGATTTAGAAATTTAAGTGAATAGGTGACTATGGAATTTATGAAAATTTTGAGTACATAAGTAGTTAGCAAACACTTGTATATGAAAGAAACTTATATTATAAATCGTACACTAAATTAATCCTACGGTTTATGGCCAAAACGTCCTAACAAACAAACTAACTAAAATTGGTCATGCTACTTAACTATAAAAACTTACTTACTAAAGATTGTCCATTGTTTGAGGGTTTGTTTTCCAACGTAGAACAGTTCTTAAATTTGGGAAGAGAATCTCGCTTGTTGCTTCTGTTTGTAAGGATTAAAGAATTTACTGGCACACGAACCCGGCAGAATTTTTGACAATATCACTTACTTGTGCGTCACACGCCTACAAGTTTTTAATATTTATCTTGCATCACTATAAAATCCGCGTCATATGGGCATAACCCTCGCGAAACTGGAAGAGTAATCACCTCTTTCCAATTTTTAAATATCGTGATACGAAATGGAATATTCTATCTGTCATGCCAGAGAACGCTACCCGCGAACTACGGTTCTCTCTACTTCTTGACCACGGACGGCCCCATTTGTAAAAACTCCCCGTCTTTTGGCTAAGCCTTGAGTTATATAGATTAAATCCTACTCTAATAATTATGTACGTCATTTTCTGTTATCCAATGACTGAACAGAACCTCCCACAAAACAATATTTCAGAAACCAAATCCAACCCCTTTTTAGATGAGAATCACGGAAGCAATTATTTCCCCCAAGGGTTTAAATTATATTTTTCTTTCTACGAATTACTTAGTTATTGCAATGTGGAACCTATCTATGGCGACAGCAGTCCGCCCTTAACAAAGACCGGCTAACCTACTTGAGCCGAAATGGATTTTAAATACAATGGATGTCTCCAGACTACTTAAAATTACTTGTAATATTTGAACAAATCAAATTGGAAATAGTTTCCGCTATTATAATATTTTGTTTTGTCTAACCCGCTGTCAATCAACGAAAGTATTACGCTTTTCAAACTGATATTGGTTTTCTTTATTTACGCTAAAAAGGTACTATTAAATTTTAATTTTATCGGATTTGTTAGTCTGTACCGACCTAAACTTTTAATAGGTTTATTGTATTTGACTTACGATGGTCTAGAGCTTTAAATGATCACCTGCCGCTGGAATTTACTAGCCTGAAGCTATCGGTAAATGTGGTCTTTTATTATAAAGGATCCTAAATAAAATGAGGTAATTTATTGGTGTAAATTTTTGTTATACTTTATTCAAGTTACTGAATTTTTAATTAATTAATCTGTTTATTCGTTAACATTACCAAATAATGTTACAGCTAACCTACATATTTCCCTGAAATTTGCACAGTCTGCATCTATCACTATCTGCGTTCAATAGTCTGATCTAGGTCTACCTCCACCTATCTGTTTTCTTATCTTTGTTTATAATATATCCCGCACTATTCCCGAAATTCCTTAGTATGTGTCTTATCAGCCTATCTCCCTTATTTTTTACCGTTTTCCATATATTTCTTCTTTCCCTACCATTTCTAGAACTTTTTTGTTCTTAACTTTGTATGTCCATGATATCTTTATCATGCGTCTGTAGCGCCACATTTCAAAGGTTTCCATATTTTTCCTGTCCGCTTCTCCTACTGTACATGTTTCACAGCCGTACAGTGCTGTATTGCACACGTATGTTTTCAACAATTTTGTTGTTTCTGTTTGTTGTATTCTAACATAGCAGCTGCTTTTTCTTGTTAAATACAGTATGGCTTTGTGCTAATCATTTTTTGCACTTTTCTGTTTCTCTTGTTTTCTAAAAGCTATACCGTATTTTACCAATAATGTATGATACGCGAAGTGGGTTAAGCAACCTAACGGCTACCAAGATCTCCTACCACCTAAACACTTACGCACGATGATAGTGCAAAACCCACACCTGTAGTTGTTTACGATAATCATTAGGATTAAATACACTTAATTTTTTCATCTTTAAGTTTTCCATTCTGGAACTAGCTGGACGCGTTATTTTAGGAATCTAGAAAACTGGCCCGAATATAGAGACACGTTCGATTCTTTAATCAATAAAAATACGTCCATTAGCGACATCCAGCGTTTCCATTACTTGATGGCTTCTCTTAGTGGATCGGCACTTCAGGTTATACAGTCTCTAGACTTCGTTTCTTACATTTAAATGTACTCCTTACAATCCCGCAAGCGCGGTATACTAGGCGCAAAGGCAGTTGGTAACGCTAATCCAATAAGTGGAAATTAACGCGCCCATCTGTCAATGACGTCACACAATATGCAAATAATTAGACGTAAATGACGTAATATGCCAATTTTCATACAATATTAAAACGAAAATACTCACATGAATATATAAGCGTCTCACAGGATAGCTTCCTTCAGAATAAGTTAAAGATGGCGTCTGCAACGTCCATCGGGGTTGATAGGGGCCCCCTTCATGATGATTTACGGAAGGTGCGCCTAGCGTCCCTCAGGGTTGCTCCGACTAGCTACGGCGGTCGTGGATTGCGGTTCGGCCAGGTTGCTTCAAATTTATCTTCTACCTATGTAGGGAACGATAAGGAACAGGTATAAGGACGACAAACAAAGATAAGCAAAGGCAAGGATCTACATAAAAAGATAAAGATACGATACGGTACGTTACCAGGCACGACCACTCTACTCAAAGTTCAAAGGCAAAAAGCCACGTTTCAGCGTCTCTCGGAAACTCCCCACTTTTTCTCTCGCCACTCGCGTCAGCGGGATCTGGCGCAAACGCACTCTGACGTGACGGAAATACGCGCCAGGTCTTTCAAATTTAAGGCGCGAACTCCCACACATCAAAACTAAACTATGGAATGTTTAGTGCCAAATTTTGGCACGTAACACGTTTCGTCCTATTTTCGTCTAGCGTGGGACACGTTGTGCAAAATGAATAATAATACACACATGATTGTTCATAATCATGTCCAATCTTTATTCAACATCGAATTTCTTTCAAAGGAGTCACCTGACAAGCTACGTCAAATAAACGACTTCTTATCCAAACATGTTGGTGCTTTACACTCTTTGTCAGACGACAAATCTCTGATCGAGATATTTCTCATTTATGTTACCGTCAACAAACTCGACCCTAGTACTCTTAGAGAGTGGGAGTCTGTTCGAAAATTCTCACCTCAAGAGCTACCAACTCTTGCGGAATTTCAAAACTTCTTAAAGTTTCAAGCGAATTTGCTTTCCACTTTAAAAGAAAAATCTACTGTTGTGCCCCAGAGGAATGAAAAATCCAAGGCTAATATCAAAATAGTTGTGACATCTAGTAATTCACGCAGTTGCTATAGCTGTCAAGGTTCTCGTTTGCTCAGTAATTACACTGAATTTCTATAGTTATCAGTACAAAACAGAATTTCAAAGGTAAAGGGGTTGAAACTATGTCTCAATTGCCTTGTATATTTAAAGTGGAAAATATGTTTACTAAAATATTTCTTTTGTAAGCATTTTTAATTTCAAAAATAAGTTTAAGGATCAAAAGTCATTCAATTTTTAAGATACGTCAAAGCAATTAAATTATTTACAACAAATTTACTCCAATTAGACATTCCTGGCATGATTGGATCACAAACTCAAAAGGCAAGGACAGCACTAGCTGTTTGTTACATGATGACATTTAGCATTACATGTGATTTTCCAATGCTCCACCTGAAGGTACTACATTGGCCAGGAAGCGAGTTTTTTTTTACCTTGAAAATTTTGAATTTTGCCGAATCCTTGCTGTTCCAAGCAAGGTAGGGATCTTTAACGTGCGTGACAACACTCACACACGGGACCTCCATTTTACCTCTCATCCGAACGAGGGTGTATTTTTGCGAAAAATGCTCGCCTAACATTTTTCAAGCGGACCGTGTCGGGATGCGAACCCGGGACCTTGGGCGTAGTAGTCACACACATACCACTGGACAACAAATAGAAAGTGTTTCTTGTAAACTTTTATGAAAAATAAAGCATATTTAATTTAGTAAATATATAATTCTGCTTAGAGCAGCTACAGAACCTCTAATTTTAAAACTTATTTTACTTAACCGAACAAAATGCAAATTCACTCATAACAGGTAATAAACTTAAAACTTACATGCATGCTAGTCTATCCTTATAACAAACATTTAGATATTTAAGATATTTAAGCAACAAACCGAGGCACAGACCTCTTAATAGTCTGTATAATTAACCGCAACATAATTTAATGTCTTAATCCTAAAACGACAGTGGAAAATCTTGTACATCAAAATAAAACCATACGCTTGTAAAAGCAAGTTGTTTGCTAAATCTTTGAAAAAGCGTATACATACCACAACGACAATACATTCTAATAAATACACACACTGCAATTGCGAACATCTGGTATGCAGCTAATGCGGTTGGATCAACATTTAGGTAGATTAATGCATATTTATTTAAAAGTAGAGTAGATCTACTGAAAACATACCACAATAAAATAATCTTTTAGGAAACCCGTTTTAAAAACCACTACATTAGTTCTGCACTCACTTTTGATACCATTATCATTCTTTGTACTACCGAAGATAATAAGCGAATTTATCATATCTATGAACCAATCCTTCCTTTTAAAGGAAAGGTTCCATTCTAATACATTATTTTGCACCACGCCAGTATGTATAAAAATCAAAATTAAAATAATGATGAAAGGCCACATTCTGCTGTTTATTGTTTTATTTATCTAACCCCGCTTGCGTACGTTTGCGCTAATACCTGACCAAACGTACAACTCAGAAGTATTTAATGTACACTTTCAAACACACCTGACGCCTACCAATGCAATTTTACAACTTAAATCTGAGGAATCATAACATTTCACAACTACCAGTAACTACTATGGAAAGCGTATAATCTCCCTCTAATTTTCTTATGTAGGTCACGCTGTGTACAGATTATTAAAAAATAGAATGGATAATTGCAATAATCTCGAAAAAAAAGGTATGTCTGATCATATATTCCCCTATAATCTTTGATAATGGTCGAACTTATTGAATTCGACTTCAAAATAGGCTTAAAATATCCATCTACAGAAAAATATCTATACGAAAAAATCTTACGCAAACTTAATTTACTTAAACTAATCATATCACGAAATGTCCATCTAAAGATCTAAACAATTAAATACTATGGGTTTGACCTTTAAATTATGCAGGATTCTTGAAAACTTTGTAATTATATTTTTTTCCCCATTTCGTACCATAATAACTGCATCGGAAAATCGGTTTTCAATTCCTCTGTTTGTTTCCATTCTATATATCCATTTATTTTTTAAAAAATTTGTATGTCTAAATTTACTTCATTCGTTTCAGAAAGTACTTTATTTTTAATAAATATTAAAATATCGAGGTGAACTTGCGCCAAAATTTAAATTATAACTTTTATCGGAGCAGACAATTAGTAACTTCATTGGCTAAGTAATATTGAATGAAATACCCTGGTTTAATCGTTTGACCGGTTTTTATTCGAAAAGATATTCTACGTCATTTCGTTCCTGAATGTTCTGCGCTTTTCTTGGGATATGATGTAAGAATTAACGGTAATTTCATTCATTTACGTGTTTCTTATCTTAATTAGTTATCAGTTTAATTTATTGCTATCGTAAAAGTCTTACTATTTCTTATTAATGAATGGAAACTGTGTGCTCGTGATTGCTTGTTATCGCTCCCAGTTATAACTTATGACCATTAAAACGTCTTGTCTTATCTGATTTATAGGCTTTGCCTGTCTTATCGTGTTCTACAAATACACTAATTGGTCTGTTCGTTCATATTGCATGAATTAGCTGTAATTTGCTTATGATGTATAAGTTCATTTACAATCGGAGTTTTACGCTACCAAATTGATCTAGAAACATCTAGAAAATTGTTGATTAATTAAAGTAGTTTCTTTCAACGAATACACCAAAGATGGAAAAATCTAGAAAGATTTGAGTAGTTTGTTTCAATTCACATTTTGCATCAAAAAACTGTTAATGAAAGTACTTTTTAGAGCGAGTTTTAAAATATTGTTTTCAGGAATATTCGTAACGCGTTTAAAATAGTATTTGATACTTCTTTAAGAACGTATTTTACAACCGTTTTACAGTATTTTGAGTCTACACAAACGCATTTGAAAATTTGATGTAAATGATATTTTTAAAGGGGATGAATGTTTATATATTAGTTAGAACATGGATTTCACATATGTACTAGAAATTACTATAATAAACTTATCTTTCTAGAAATATTATACAAGGTAGAAATTAAGTATTTGATAATCTAATTTTTCTGTTTCGGGGTGATTTATTTAGAGAATATGGCATTCAATGACCTGAATATGACCTATTATCACATCAGTATACATCCTTTTGAGTTTTGAGTGTGTACTAAATTGCAAATATTCTTGATACAGATAGCACGGTGGTTATTAATCAGATACCGATGGCCCTAACAGCTAATTCTCCCCGTTTCTATTCTCTAATCATTATTTACCATCGAATCCATTATTTCTGTGCATTGTTTAATTTACATTTACCATGGAATTCATAGTATGTCAAAATAGCTAATTAATCTTTTTGTTCCAGTCGTGTAAAGTATGTAACAAAACATTTGCAAATGTCTACCGACTCCAAAGGCATATGATAAGCCACGACGAAAGTGCCGTTTTAAGAAAATTCAAATGTACGGAATGTGAAAAGGCGTTCAAATTTAAACATCACCTTAAGGTAATTATTTAATTTTTTAGTGTCTAGATATAGTCAGACGTACATACTTCTCTAGAGATTTTAAGTATAATTTTCAGATAAACAATAATTAAAATTTCTTCGCCATAAAAAATATTTGAAAAATAATACGTATTTCAATCACTATGTGGTCATCATCAGTAGAAAAATACAATAAATGCACAATAAAGTTTTCCGATGCACCTCTAAGAATATTCTTGTCACCACGTAGGCTGGAGTAAAGCTTTCTAACACATAATGTTGCTTTGATCACTTTTCAGGAAATTTTTTTATCACCATCGGCTAGTGATCTCTACAACACCAACTGAATTCACTTCAAAACAACATTAGTAAATTGTATGTTGGAAAGATTCACTTCAACCTACGTGGTGAGGAGAATATCTTTAGAAGTGTTCCAAAATAACTTTATTTGCTTATTTCATTCAATTTTTCTACCTATGATGACCGCATGCATAGCTGTCGAACATATTTAGTTTCTTTTTAGTATTTCCTGTAATGAAGGCATTTTATGATCGTGTATTTGAAACGTGCAACAGAATTATTATTTATCATAATTTTCAGGTTTATATTTTATAAAAATGCTGCATATTAAATTATTCAACGAATGAAACGATACCAAATGCACCTTAACCACTAGATATTGTTGAATTTGAATTTTTTATAAGTATTTGTCGATGACACGCGCGCGCGCGCACGCACTTCGCTCACACAGTTGGTCAGGTCAGTTAAATAAGTCGAGAAATAATGAATCGTAGTGGTAAAAAATCAATATATTTTACTATGACGCGTTTCGGTCAACAAGACCATTATCAAATAGATTATCTATAAAAAGTTATAATTAAAATAAGTTTTAAAAACTATAAAATATACAGACCAGAAATTTTAACTTGTTAATTTACAATATCACTATAACTACAGGTGGTATTTTGTATGTATCGTAAGGAATAGTCACTAACAAGGGTTGAAATATAAACAACGTAGTAATAAAAATCGAGAACAATATTTTTATTACTACGTTGTTTATATTCAATCTGTTAGTGACTATTCTACGATACATACATACCACCTGTAGTTATAGTGATATTGTAATTAAGTTAAAATGTGGTCTGTATATTTATAGTTTTAAAAACTTTATTTTAATTATCACTTTATAGATAATCTGTTGATAATGGTCATGTTGACGAAACGCGTCATAGTAAAATATATTGATTTTACTACGTTCATTATTCTCGACTTATTACTGACCTGACCAACTTCAAGATAAACTTCAGTAATATTTATTTTTATGGTCAAGAATAATTTCCTGTTATATATATTGCTGTGTATCCCTCGTATTAGATTCGAGCCTCGCGAATTGGGCGTCATGTATGCTGTGAAACCTCCTAAATTAACTGGTCCGTCGACTTTCTTCTGTTCATCGCCTCGGCTGCTCCCCTAGATAAACCTTCATCCTCATTCATAAAAAAACAAACACATTCCTACCACAAACATCAACGTTAACTCTAGTTACATCAATATTCACAATACATTAAAATTTCAAAATTAAAAATTCAGCATAAATTTCAGTATCAGAAAATTTCAAGATTTAAATTTGTTATCATTTTAATGTGCATCCAAAATTAAAGTCCTTGTAGGATGCCTACTAATTAATGTAACAATATATGCAGACCTGAGTCTGAGTACAAAGGGAGCATCTACCACCCCTTTACGTTAATTAACCAGGTTCGTCTAATTGAGCTCAAAGACATACCCAAATTTTCATCAAGAACATAATTACTAAATACTCCTTTCGACTTAAACAAGAAAATTTCACCTTAAAATTAAAAATTTGTTCTTAGTTCAACTTCATTACTGTCCATTTTAAGTAAATAAATTATAAAGTTATTCAACACACACGAAAACATCAAAGTTCAAACAAAATAGTATAATTTACCTGAAGGTTACTGCACTCGTAGCTTCAATGTACATCGTCCCTTTTGTTAATCACACCATTCCAACTGGGTTATATTTACGGCTTCTGATTCTCAACGCTTTTAAAATTTCTCCACCACCATTCATCTAAAGTTGTTTCAGGGCTTTTCCGGAACTCATCTGTGTATATCTGACCCTTGTTTTGTGGATCCAGACACGTTTATGAACCATTTAATTATTAACACCCCCCGAAAAATAGCAAAGAAATTCATGCTTCTTTCACCAATATACGCCAAAACTGCCTACTTTTGTGTATTCATTTGTCGTTGCAAATTTTGACTAATTAGTACAGTGATACTAACTTTATTACCTTGTATCTTCTTTTCTAAGTGCACTAAAGTACATTCATTGTAGCACGTAAAGAACAAACTGTTTTAAATCACCAAAATATACGAGCAAACTGTTTAAATTATTCTATCAAACTCGGAAAACTAAAAAGCACTGTTTAACGCATTGAATCAAGTCGAAAATCTAAGAGAGCTTGTTCATATTCACCTGGGTATATATAGAGGTTAGCCTGTCTGTCGGTCTGGTCCCCAAAACGGACAATTCTTCAGAATTTCGCATGCTATGTTCCCATTCCGCAGCCCGGCATGCGATTTTTACGAAATTTGCACTCGCACCAGTTACATCTCAGAAATTTCGACACGGCTCGCAACGTCTGGAAATAACTAATTGAATTTTATACAGAAATGTTATTTTTACCTCTCAATTTTGCCTTTTATTTTCACCCAATCGCAACCCCGTGACGTTGCTCCACTCACGCCTTTTACTATATGTGTCTCGGTCTTGCGCATATTATCTGTCTCTATCTACCCGGTTCTTATTGGTGCAAATTGATATTCTTTATTATCGATTATTTCAGTCCATGTGGACTGTGAAATAACCACCTTTAGCATTTCTCGTAACTATTATGCGACGGTTTCTCCAACATTCTCTGTAAGCATTAATTATCTGCAAAATTTACGCAAATGAGCTTTTAAAAATACGCAGGTGTTCAAACATAATAACACTTCTACGATTTGCATTTTATTGGGTTTTTACAAGTTTTTATAGATATTATATGTTACTAACGGTTCAATTAACTTCAATTAAAATTAATACCCTTTAATTTTTAGTGACTCCTAATCAAATATTAATTATTATCTGTACATTTTGTTTAATACCGGTTACTTAAAATAGGGTTAATTAATATAAATTTTGCACGTAATTTCTCTTTGTTTCTTTACTAGGAATAATTAAATTACACGTAAAGTTTTCTAATACTGCTTCCTTTTATATAAAGCGTCTTATAAATAATTTAAATCTCTTATTTTTAATAAAACGAATGAATTTTTATGCTTCACGCTTTTATTTAATAACGCGTACCTTTTCCCAAAGCTTCTACACGGTGATTAAAATTATTTGATGTGATTATTTAATTTTCTACCCTGGTCTAAATATGAGTATTTTTCCCCTATTTGAATACAAATAATCTCACTTATTTGAATGCAAATATAAAGCATTTAGACAAAAAAAAATTTACAAAAAAAATTGCCTATCTCTCTCTACCCTTATCTGTCTAACTTACCTAACTTATATCCAATCCAAAAAAAATATTTACACCTATCCTATATCCCTATCCTATTCCTAACTCTTACCTAATTTTATAAACTGAAATTATCCCTAACTTCATCCTACTTATCCATCTAATCCTATATATATCCTATATATCTATCCTATTCCTAACTTTTAATTAATCTTCACTATGCTTTACTTCCCCCTACCTAATCCTATATACCTATCCTACTCTTACTCTATTCCTAACTCTCCACTAATCTTATATGAAATATCTATACTTAACCTATCTTATTTTCTTCCTACATTTAATCTTTATTCTCATCCTAAACCTATTTCTAATTATCTCCCATATTTATCCTATACCTAGCTTTATTTTCTATAAACATCTACTTCTACTCTTCTATATACACCTATATCTACTCTCTATTTTTTTAAATTTTACTCCATTATACACCTATCTACTCTCTATTCTATATCTATACTAAAATTCACCTATCTCTATCCTTTGTTCATCAAGTTATTTAAATCTAACTCTCTTCTTGACCCTCCAAGTCTTTCTTCTCACCATCCTAATACTCTTCATTCCTATTTCTCCCCCTTCTATATCTTTACTTATCATCCCTATTATCTCACATACAATAAACTTATCATCCCTATTATCTTGACTCTTAAATATTGCTTCTTCTTCAGTCCCTACACTTGTCTGTTTCTCATTTATTATTGTTTCCCTTTCTGCCGACAAACCAAACGATACTACTTTAAAATTATCGATTTTTCCCTCTATGGAAAATCCTATGTACCTTCTAGAATTCTTGTGTAATGGAATCCGCCAGAATGAATTCCTTAAATCTACTTTATTAAAAACAAACTTGCCATTTAACCTCGTCGAAAGTGTGCCCATGGATGTTGGACAATGGAATTGCGGTTTGGTCCATTGGTTAATTTTACGTGCATCTTTACTTAATTCTGCCTTCACCTGCTCCCTATCTGCTGCTGTTGCTTCTACCCCCAATAATTCTGCATGTTTTTGTACTAAAGCTTGAACCTCTACTATCTTATCCTCTGGACATCTTATTGTGTTGATCTGTTTACCTTCATCATCTTCTACCTCTACTACATTAATACTCAACCCTGTGTCATCCTCTGTGACTTCATAACTGCCCTTCCATGGCACTACCCTATCCTTAATCCTTATTACCTTCCTTTCCATATCTATCAAAACCCCTAACTTCATCATACAGTCAACACCTAAAATGCTCTGAAACTTCAGTCCAGGTACAATTACAAACTCCTGTTCACAGCTTAAATCTCCTATATCTATCCTAAGCACCAGAACACTATTTACTACAGCAAATTTCTTTTTATTTGGAGCTACTAAATGTCTACGCTTTATAGGCATAATTCTATCACAAACCTTATCCCTAATTTTGCTGACGAATTCCTCCGATATTAAACTCGCCTCTGCCCCTGTATCAAGTAATACTTCTACATTATTCTTAAAAATTTCTATATTAATAATTGGCAAACATAATTTTTCCTCAGTTTCGGGCTCTACTTCCTCCTCAATTTTGAAAAATTCACGTGGATGTTCATATACATTTACACTGAAATCTAGTGGTCTGTCGCGTTCTAAAAATCCTGTCCAGGTTTGTTTTCCCTACTCGGTCCTGGTCTAGCCGTCACCTCAGCGTATGTCCTAGGCGTTTCCACTCGTTCCGTGCCTGTATTAGCAGTCCCCCTTATGTCCGGTGAACTATTCCTTCTGGTAGGTTCCGGTCTCGGTGCAGGTCCCCTTCTAAACTATTACTCCTAACGTATGGTCGTCTCTGTTCCCAATTCTGTCGCTGGTATCCGTAACTATTCCTCTTCTAGCATAGTTGTCCCGTCTATTGTCAAACCTAACTGTGTTGATCTGTCTTTCCCTATTATCCCGAGGTCGTCCACTACTTACGTCGTCGTACCTCTGCAGGTATTCTAAAACATTTCTCTGTCCACTATGTTCTGTAGTGCTACGTGTTGTCTTACTTCTACCTCGAAGTGTCGTGATAAATACTTGATAATTTGTCGGTCCGTCAGTGGTGGGTTCAGTTGCTTTGCTATGCTATACTTGCGTATAGCATATTGCTCTACTTCCTGAAAATTCTCCCTTAAATTTCCTGTGATTAAGTCGTCTCGTACCTGGTCTTGTCTGTGGTCACTCCAGTAGTGCTTTAAAAATTTGTCTTCAAAGTCCTGATACGTGTCTATGTCCTGTCCTACTAAATTGTACCACGCTTCCGCGTTGTCCTTTAATAAAGCCTTTATCGTATTTAGTTTAGTCTGTTCGTCAAATAAATTTCCCACTAGATTTCTTACACTATTAATAAAAATTTGTGGATTTACCCTGTTATCGCCATAAAACTTCATGTGTTGGTCCAATGATCCTCCACCTGTATAAAATCTGGGACCATCCCCGTTAAATTTGACATGTTGTATTTGATACTACTAACTTCGCGTTCTACCCTGCCTAACTGATCCCTACATGAGTCCGTTACTTCAGTCATTTTACATTAATCTCTTCTTCACAAAAATGCGTACTTCGGACCTTAAATGTCCCATTTCCTGTCGAAGACCTGTAATATCACGCTCATTTTATCAACCCTATTTTCAACTTCCCCCATTTTCACGGTAAGACTATTTTTAAACTCTGTAAATTCTCTCGTCGATTTTTCTATTTTATCCCTAATTCCTGATTTAATTGGTCAAATTTCTTATTCGATTCTTCACTCATCTGCTCAAATTTTCGATTTGAGTCCTCTCTAACCCACTTAACGTCTCATTCATTCTTTCAAGCATCCTCATTATCATCTCGTTTCCTTGATCCCTGATTCCGTCTTCGACTGATCTCTACTGCCTCCAGCTTCTTCCATTTTCGAATTTTTCTCACACAATGCACTATCGTTACTTCCAATTTCCACTCCTTGACTCCTTAACCACTCTTTTCTCTGCATACGTTCTAATCACTCACACACACTCTAAAAATACTCTTAAATTTATACACACACAGAAACTCTCTCTCTCTCTCAGATCGCCAGTTTCCTGGAATAAAATCACAAAAATTTTATTTGGAACTCGAGCCTCACTTTTGGGTCGCCAAAGAATGCTGTGAAACCTTTTTAATTTTTATAGCAAGCGTCTTGTACATAATTTAACTCCCTTATTTTTAATAAAACGAATGAATTTTTATGCTTCACGCTTTTATTTAATAACGCGTACCTATTCCCAAAGCTTCTACACGGTGATTAAAATTATTTGATGTGACTATTTAATTTTCTACCCTGGTCTAAATATGAGTAATATATATATATATATATATATATATATATATATATATATATTTAATGCTATTTCGCCACCTAACGAATGGGAACAGGCAATAGCTGTACAATAAAATTATACAGTTGTAATGTCCTTGATGGTAGCTCTTGTTCGCTAGACCTGAAGCTCAATCGTTCTGTTAAATGCGTAACAATCAAATTTTTAACGAACACCAAATATGTACAAAAAATGAAATGTGGTATGCTTGAAATAAATCACTACACAGTTTAGTAACCACGATTGTATGTATCAGCTTTTATAAATTTGTAGCAAATAGAACTGGTTGTCTTTACACTGTGATTTGTAATTTATCTTATTCGAAAATTTTTATCAAAGTGCTGGAGTATCGTTTGTGCACAAATAATCACCTCCTAACTAACATTAATAGATTTTCAAAATCAGTGTAAGTCTACCTTACAAACACTTCATAAAACATTAATGGTTAAAATTGTTCAATAAAATATAAACGTTGAGGTGATTTGATTTTCGCGCTTTATTAGGCACGAATGTAACGCTTAAGAGTGAGAGTTTTTGGGAGTAGTCGGTTAGTTAGGGATTGGAGAAGTTTTGTGGGTGTTGTTTTTTTTTAACTGGCTATACGAAATTTGCCTGCATTGAATCTTTAATCATGAGAAATATAGAAATATCATCTTGTTCAATGTTATTTATTATCCATAAATAGTAAAAGGTTTACAGAAGAGATTCAACACATTGTGGCGCCAACGGTTCCAGAAATTTTTGTGAGTAAGAAAAGAGAAGATGTAAGGTTATGTGAAGGGGTGTTTGATCTATATGGTTTTTGATAGAAAAGTGGCGGAAATAAAATAAAAGACGTGATATATCGATAAAATTATACTGTAAATGAAAATATCAGCTAAGTTGGTGAATTTTTATACTATATGCTAAAAGAATGGAAAACAATAAAAATGATGGAGCAGTGGCGACGAAGATTCAATGCCAGGAAAGTAATTGCAAGAGGCGTTAATGCGTTTAACTCAAAGCATGACGTTCTTACAAAATACAGTCTGCGTATTAGTGAAAAAACAAATTCACGATGAAAGAAAAGGTGAAAGTAAAGTGGCTAAAGATAACAGCAAAGCTTTTCTAACACATTTTAAGGAGCTGGGGAGGTGGGGCGAGGGTCGCAGTTAAGCTTTACTCCCAATGGACAGGTTCATTTTATCATATTTTTAAATACATTAGAAAAGTGCTTTGTGGATGCTGGGGTACCAAATCGTCACAAGGTTAACCTGGCTGTTAATTGTTTAAAAGAAAGTGTTGCAGAATGTACTTCAATTAAAGAAGGCTTCCAGTCGTTTACAGAATTTTCAGAGGCATTTAAACATAGATATTAAAATATTGATAAACAAAGAGATTTGTATCTTAAATTAAGTTATGGGAGGTATGAGTAGGGTAATAGGGCTGAATATTTTTTAAAGCTTGCCAAAGAAGCTAATTACCTTACGGAAACAATTCCTGAATATAAAATTATTTGAGATGCTTTTAAAACATTTCCCAGGAGAGATCTAAATAGGTATTGTCGCCCAAGACTTTGCAAAAATAGAGGTGGTAGAAAGATATTTATGTAGGTTAGATGAAACTATTGATAGGGAAGAAAATAATGCTTTCAGTAACTGACGTTATGATGGGGGTAGTGCTAGAAATATGGCTAATATGCAGGCACGAAGTTTACAAAATAGTAGAGCTAACAAGGGGATAGAAGTTCGTAAGGAGTTGGAGCAAGGTGGGCAAAATGAGGCACGTAGGAATAGTATACGCTTAATCACAAAATTTTATGGTAATGGAGAAGAATTGTTAAGTGATTACGAGGAGTGTGAGGACGTAGATGAGGCATTAGTGTCTAGTCTAGAGGCTAAAATAGCAGGTTTAGACATTAAAATATTAATAGATAGTGGCTGTGAAGTGTTGGAAATATCAGGTGATTTTTATGAAATTTTGAAAAATATGGGAGAATTTTCGGTATTACACGTTACTAATGTAGATATTGCAGTTGCGGTAGGAGTAAAAACTCAAAAGGTCAAACAGTAGGTTATGTTGCCAGTTAAAATGGATGGGGTAGCAATAGATGTGGTTTGTCTAGTGATGCCTAATCTTAATACAAATTTTCTTGTAGGTTGTGACTGGTTGACGAAGCACAAAGCGAGCATTGATTTTAATAACTTAACTTTAACACAAACGATTGTCACCATAGGATAAGTTGAAGCATGACAGAAGTAGGGAGAGAGGCATCTACATTAATTTAAAAAAAATATATGAAATAAAAGAAAAATGAATCGCAGGGTGCTCCACAAAAGCATTACTATTCGGAAAGTGATATAATATAGTAGAAAAGGTAGAAATGATGGGAGAAAGGGATAAAATAGAGTTGCAACACATTTTGCAAAAGCATCATTTGGTTTTTTCAGAGAGTTTTGGAGTATAAAAATTTATAAACATGAGGTACATATGAGGGAAGAAGGGAATTTTAACAAAAAGACCAACCCTTTACCATTGGTACGTAGAGAGGGGGTGCGGAAGCAAATTACGGAAAGATAGAATGGGAGGTTATAGAGTCAGCAGCCACTGAATATATTTCACCATATGTGTTGAAAAAAAGGATAAAGGGGTGAGAATGTTATCGTTCGGATGGGCAGTGTTTGAGTTCTTAGACAATGTATGTAGGCTTGGCTCTATTATTTTTAATATGTATTAGCAAAAGCAATTATAAAGTTTATAGATACATAGATATGAAAGCTAAATAGTAGTATATATATATATATATATATATATATATATATATATATATATACTCATATTTAGACCAGGGTAGAAAATTAAATAATCACATCAAATAATTTTAATCACCGTGTATAAGGAATTTTATTAAATAATACGCTTTATTAAAACCGTGAAGCATAAAAATTTATTAGTTTCAGTAAAAAATAAGAGATTTAAATCATGTACAAGACGCTTTATATCAAAAGAAGCAGTATTAAAAAGCTCTGCGTGTAATGTAATTATTCCTAAACAAATGGAAATTACTTGCAAAATTTATCTTAATTAACTCTATTTCAAGTAACCGGTATTGAACAAAACGTACAGATAATATCTATAGAAACTTGTAAAAACCCAATAAAATGCAAATCCTAGAAGTGTTAGTTAGAAGTAGGATGTTTGAACACACCTGCGTATTTTAAAAGGCAATTTCAGTTTAATTTGTTTAGATAAACATGTCGATTCTAAGGATATTGGAAACGGTCAGATGCTTTAGCACGAAATACAAAACAGGGTTTATTTAAAAAGCTCATTCGGCGAAAATTGTGTAGATAATTAATGGTTCAGAGAATCTTGTAGAAACCGTCGCATAATATTCACGAGAAGGTGCGATACGGGGTTATTAAACCCAGATAGTCCACATGGACTAAAATATAATCGATAATAAAGAATATCAATTTGCACCAATACGAACAGGTTAGAAAAGGAAGAGAAAATGCGTCAAGCAAAGACACATATAGTAAAAGGCGTGATTTAAGCAACGTCACGAGGGTCACAATTGGTTGAAAATAGGATGCAAATATCAGAGGTAGAAACAACAATTTCTGTACAAAATTAATTAGTTTTCTCGGACATGTTTGCGTGCCGTGTGAATTTCTGAGTTTTAAATGGGGCGAGTGAAAATTCGTAAAACCGACGCGCGAGCGACGGACTGGGAACATGGAATGAGAAATTCTTTAGAATTACCCGTTTTGGGGAACAGACCGACAGACAGGCTTTTGCTATATATACCGAGGTGAATATAAACAAGGTCTCTTAGACTTTTGACTATTCGATGCGTTAAAAGCTCTTACATCCGCGACTTGATTCAAGATGTTAAACAGTGCATTTTAGTTTGATAAAATAATTTAAAATTTTGCTCGTATATTTTAGTGATTCAAAATAGTTTGTTATTTACGTGCTAACATGAATGTACTTCAGTGCACTTAGATACAAGGTAATAAAATTTGGTATCACTGTACCAATTAGCAAAATTTACAACGACAAATGTATACACAAAAGTAGGCAGTTTTGGCGTATATTGGTGAAAGACGCATGAATTTCTTTGCTATTTTTCGGGGGTGTTAATAATTAAATGGTTCAAATACGTGTCTGGATCTACGAAACAAAGGTCAGATATACACAGATGAGTTCCGGAAAAGCCCAGAAACAACTTTAAATAAATGGTGAAGGAGAAAATTTTAAAAGCGTTGAGAATTAGAAGCCGTAAATATAATCCTGTTGGAATGGTGTGATTAACTAAAGGGACGATGTACATTAAAGCTACGAGGACAGTAACCTTCAGGTAAATTATACTATTTTGTTTGACATTTTTGTGTGTGTTGAATAACTTTATAATTGATTTACTTTAAATGGACATTAGTGAAATTGTACTAACCATAAAATTTTAATTTTAAGATGAAATTTGCTTGTTTAAGTAGAAAGGGGTATTTAGTATTGATGTTCGGGAATATGATGAAACTTTGGGTATGTCTTTGAGCTCAATTAGACGAACCTGGTTAATTAACGTAAAGGGTGGTAGATGCTCCTTTATACTCAGACTCCGGTCTGCTTATATTGTTATATTAATTAGTAGGCATCCAACAAGGACTTTAATTCTGGATGCACGTTAAAGTGATAATAAAATTAATCTTGAAATTCTTTTTAAAACTGAATTTTATGCTGAAATTTAATTTGAAAATTTAATGTATTCTGAATATTGATGTAAATAGAGTTAACGTTGATGTTTGTGGTAGGAATGTGTTGTTTAATTTTATGAATGAGGAGGTTTATAAAATTAGGTGAGCAGCCGAGGCCAAAACAGGATCACAGCAATATATATATATATATATATTGCTGTGATAAGCGGTTGTTTAGGGGTGTATTCAGTAGCAATGGTCGTGTAGTAACCATAAACTGCGATAGGAAGCATAAAACTACATTTATTTGGCAGAAAATTAAGTAATTCGTATATTATGTAAATAGCAAGCATTTAACACCCTGTATATCTGTAAATAGACCGTAATTAGCTTTAAACGATGCAAGTAAGCATATCTTACAACAATAGAACGCATATTTAGCAGAAAAATGTGTGATTCGTATATTATGTAAATAGCGGGCATTTAGCACTCTGTATATAGATCGTTATTAAATTTAAGTAATGCCAGTGAGCATATCTTTCAACAACAGGACGGGTATTCAAGAGAAATGATAGTACATGTAATTAAACACACATTGAGAAGTGTTCTAATTAGTTATAAAACAAATACGAAGATAAGAGATAAAACCTAACAAAGCTTTATGCAATTACGCTGAAACAATAAACATTCTTGATAAGAAAACGCAGTTTCAAACACGCATAAAAATACATATACGAAAACAGCATTGAAGTTACATCATTTATTTTGTTCAATAACCCAAAAGGCGATATCAATACAAAACAACAGGCTTAAAGTTGAAAGTCTGGCAAAGATAACAAGGTATCTATAGCAAATAAATATTACACGGAAAACCGAAGAAATTACATCAGAAACAACTTCGAAATGTAGGGAATATTAAAAACGTGGTTGGTATAGATATCAGCAAAACTGCTTGAAAACCCAGTCCACTTGTAAGTGGGAAGAGCCTATATAACACAGAGCAATGATAAGATAAGGCAGTTTACAACTCATGCAGGGCGAAGCTGCGTCACTGTCAACCAGAAAGTCACGCGTAATTTAAATATAATAAAATATCAAGTGTATGTTACAGTGCTAATAGTGCAACGATTACGAAGACTTCTTTTGCCGTTTAACCTGAGTAGAATTTGGGGTTATTTATTTAAACTAAATATTTGTAGTAACAGGGCTTCAAGTCTGCGTTGACAATACTTTGAATCTATGGTACATTTGTGAATATTTCGAATGTGTTGATGATAATAATTGAAATTGGGGTCGATATAACATTTCGAATGTGCGGAGTATTTCTGAATAATTCAAATCTGGGTCAATATAATATTTCAAATCAGCGTCGACAATTATATTTTGGTACAATTTTGGTACAATTTTGAGTTGCGAGATTCAAGGCATATAGAATAAAGAATCACGAAGTAATTTATGTAAAACGAGGGGTTCAACTAAGCAGAGCAGTGATAGACGAATGAGGACAAAATAGGGGTGTTGATCCACAACCCGAACAAACATATCGCAGGTCAGATCTAATTAATTTTAAGATATTTTTCTATTTAAATTTCGATACTGAATTCACTCAATTTATATAAAAATTGTAATGAAGTCAACAACAAACATCGCATATGTTAAACTTACGTAATATATTATAAAGGTAGTTTTTGGTCACTTTAGATTGAATTCAAAGCATGTAAATTTTGGGGTAAATGATACATATGATATTGATTGATTGAAGGGTGTATTTAAATATTTTTCAAAAATTGTAAATAATATTTCTTTTCATTATATGAGATTAATTGACATCGTTTTATAAATTCAAACAAATAGGTAATCATAAAGGGGTGGTGAAGAGAAAAATTGATCATCGTAACGTTGTGCATTCTGTTTAGATTAAAAAGGGCTAGCCGTGGCAAAACAATAAAATTAGTAAAATTTGAAGTGAGAACACAGAGCGGTGGCGTCAAGTAATAACGTCATAACACCGAGTACGGCGTTACCATATCATTATATATATATATATATATATATATATATATATATATATATATATATATATGAGGCTCAGAAGTCTTAGGAACTCTTCGGAAGGCTTGTGATTTACTTGTTGTGAAGCCACATAAGAACTTAAATAACTATAGATTGAACATATATACCATTTTAAGAGGTTCAGAAGTCTTCGGCGGTCTTCGGAACTCTACAGAAGGCTTCTTGATTTACTGACGGAGAATAAGCAAACTATGGAGAGCACTGCTTGCTGAAGTATTAGCATGCTATGGTGAGCACTACCAGTGATTCTTGAGGCTATAGGGAGCACTAACTAATGTCCTTTGTGGAATTTGAAATTCTATTTATACACTTTCACGTCCCATGCTGGCTGTGTTGAAAAACGTTAATGATGTGTTTAACCAATAAAATCGTTGGGTTCAGTTTTCGTATGTAAAAGAATGTCCAAATGCTGTTGGCTAATGAGTGGTTGGTATTACTGTCAAATTGCGAAAATGTTTATTTGCTGTAAGACAAGTTCCATTTTTGGGCCATATCATTTCAGCGGAGGGGGTTACTTTTAACCCAAGTCAGGTTGAAGTAATACAAAATTATCCGAGTCCTCGTAATGTTAGGGAACTTCACGCCTTTTTGGGTTTACTAAATTTCGAACAACGGTTCTGTAGAAATCAGGCAGAATATACAGTACCTCTGTTAAGTTTATTAAAAAGCGAGAAAAGTGGGTGTGGACAAGTAAAAAAGATGAAGCGTTTGAGGTAATTAAGTGCAGATATTTGGAAATTACCACAGTCGTTCATCTGAATATGGATGAGGATTTTTACATAGAAACTGATGGGTCAGATTTTGCTCTGGGTGCCTGTTTGTACCAATTAAATGATGAAACTGATAAGGGTATTTTTGCTTATTACTAGTCGTACACTTAAAGGTGTAGAGGTGAGGTATACTGTCACCGAAAAGGAGGCTTTCGCCATCGTTAATGTTCTGCAACAGTGGCGAACATTGATATAGGAAGTCGAATAGTTTTGATCACCGATCGTAATGCTTTGAATTTTCTTTTAACATGTAAGTTTAAATCGGCTAGATTGTCAAGATGAATTCTTTTAATACAAGAGATTGATATTATTATTAAACATTGTAAGGGAAGCAGTAATATAATTGCAGATGCATTGTCGCATATTCCTGGAAGAGTTCAAGGAAATGTAAATATTGATGAAACGTCTCAGGTTTCAATAAATTTTCTAAAAATGAATTTAAATGGGTAAAAGAAAACCTTAAAACAATTAGGGAAGATCAGAGGGGTTAAGAATGGATAGGGGTTAAGATTAAAATATTAGTTATTAGTTGTAGTAGATGCATTTACACGATTATATGCTTTGAAGAGAGCTACCTCTGTGACAATTTTAAATACAATTATTAATGATTATATACCAAAGGTAAGGTTACCTACAAGTATACTTTGCGACAATGGCGCTCAATTTACATCTAAGTTGTGAGGCCAGAGATTGGGTGATTTAGGGGTGAAGGTTAAAAGAATTTCCACAACTTTGCTGCTAGGCGCGTCATTGCCCGACCGCTCAGTCTTGGCTGAGAAGCCGTCAACAATGGAAGTGCCCCTTACGTCAGCGTCCAAGTGCGAATTGCGTTCGGTGATACGTTTCTTAAGTGCGAAAAAGGTGATACCAAAAGAAATTCATCGTCAATTGGTTGAAGTTTACGGGAAAAACTGTATGAACATTAAAAACGTGCGTAAGTGGTGCCGCGAGTTTAATTCCGGGCGAACTAACGTTCACGACGAGGAGAAAAGTGTCCGGCCGCCGCTCTCGGATGCGATTGTTCGGGCAGTGGGGCGGAAATGCTCGGAAATCGCCGCGCGACTGTTAAGGACTTGGAAGGAAAGAAGAAGTTTGGGTCGGACGCGGAGGTTAAAAAAGAGGTCAACACTTGGCTGCGCGAGCCGGACGCAGAGTGGCACGACACCGGCATACAAAAGTACATCGCGCGGATGCGGAAAGTGTTGAAAAAAAAATGGCGATTATGTTGAAAAATAGCCAAGACCCTGGCCTTTCCAACAATGTATCACACTTTGTAAATAAATGTCATTTTCTATGAAAAAAAAATAGGAGCCCTTACTTTCCTGTCACCCCTCGTAGTAAAGGTGTATTGATATTTTTTCCTCTGGCGAGCACGAGCCATTCTTTGTCTTTTGAACATTTCGCCAGGAGAGCAAATTCAAAACTTTGATTATAATTTAAAATTAGCCGATCAGAACTCAAAAATTTGTACAAAAAATAATATCTTTTCAACTTTAGTTGAACTACAATATTTTTTTCTATTCACATTTTTTATTAGTATATAAATTTACATTTGAAATAGTATTCCTTCCTTGTAGGATTTTTATTCTAAAACTAATCGAGCTTACCCTACCACTCCAAACAGGATGTACTTTCTATCGTTTGGTAGACAATTTAGTATTTCTGAATAAATTTTTTAATGGTCTTAAAGAAAACCTGAGTTACATGGATACTGATTAAGAGGAAAATTTTTCTAAGATATTAATTTCATAAATATAAAACATTAATTAATTAGTGATTTGAAAGTATTTATTTAAAGCAAATTACAATTTAGTACTTTTTCTGTATTCGTGTCTATTGTTTGTGTTAATATTGTTATTATTTTTCAGGAACACATACGAATTCACAGCGGAGAAAAGCCTTTTGAATGTGGAAACTGTGGTAAACGTTTTTCTCACTCTGGTTCCTATTCTAGTCACATGACATCGAAGAAGTGTTTGGTAATGAATTTAAAACTAGGAAGATCTCGTAGTTCATCAACTAATGCGTTAGATAAAAATATTTCTCCGAATAGAGTTTTGAAAAGGATTCCTGCTAATCCTTTAAATAACAATATTTCAACCAGTCCTAATCAAAATAGTTACTTACCTATACTACCGAAATACTCAGAAACAGCTGCTGCATTTTTTCATTCGACTCTTACATCGAATGCTTCCATTGCTCCATTTTATCTAAATCCTTCAAATTTAGGCCAACCTCTAAGTCCATACGGAATGCCCTCGTTAAATCATATATTGGAACAGCTTCAAAGGGCATCCCCACATCGACCACAATATTTAGATGCTACACAAGATACACCTTTATGTAAACTAGATAATATAAAACAGGAACCAGAGGTATATTCTCCAAATGTCGAACGAACTAATACGATTTCTAAGTCAAATTCTTCAAGTTCCGCTGACTTAGTTGTAGATACAGATGCTGAAAGTTACAATGCCGAGAGGGTATCGATTAAGACTGAAAATAATTCGAATGACGGTGACTTAGAGGCTGTTAAACGAATTTTAGAAACTGTTAATGCTACTGTTACTAAACAATTACTTCAAGCTAATATGCACAAATATTCAACGGAACAACAAAGTTTATCTTCACCAGGTGCTAATCCAACCTATACCAATGTGACTTGCGTTGCTTGTAAACGAATGTTTGAATCTGAAAGAAAGTTGGATGACCATATTTGTGAACGAATCGATGTTAAAAGTGAAGGCTTAGCTGCCAAGTTAGAGGATGCTCTCACTTATAAATCGGACGATATACAAAACAGCAATTCGAGCTGTGAAGATGACGGTGATTCAGATCGAAATAATGATACTGAGATTGATTGTGAATCAATAACTACAACAGATCAAGTATCTGAAGATGGTAGGAAAGTAAGAGTTCGTTCCTTAATTGCTGACAAACAACTGAGAGTATTAAAGGACCACTATCAACTTAATCCCAGGCCTAAAAGGGAGGAATTAGTTAAAATAGCAGAAAAAATTGCTTTTCCTGTAAGAGTAGTCCAAGTGTGGTTTCAGAACACACGTGCCAGGGATAGACGAGAAGGGCGACTTATTCAAGTACCATATAGCCCTGTTTCTCTTAGATTACCTACAAATATGGTGCCTTCTAGTTCACAATCCTTAATACATAGGGTTACCTATCCATTAGTACCATCACCTCTGTATATCTCGGAACAGCCTCTAGATCTATCAACTAAAAAAGGACATTCATCTGTGCATTCTTCTCCATCAGGTTCTCCTAGAAGGCCTTCTTCACATTTACATTCAGATTCCGGTGAAGAAGCAATGAATTTAAGTCAGAAATCTTCACGTAGTCCTACACCATTCCATCCTTCCTACCAAATGCATTACCAAAACTCTAATTCATCATCGGAAGCCAGAGGTACTCCTTCGCCTCTGGATGCCACTAATAGCAGCAAGCTTGCGAAAATATTATCACAGCCAGCATACCCACTTTCTTTACCAAACATGGGATTACTTCCCATGGATGGAATAATGCGACTTCCAACTTTAACCCATCTAATAAATAATACAATTTCAAGCCTGAGTCCAACATCAGAGAAGCGTTCATGGCACGACGATAGCGATTCAATTATTTCACAAGAAACTTCACTGCACGATGAGTTAAATAAACGAACTAAATATTCCCACATGGTGCTGAAGGGTTTGAGTAGTCCTGTCCTAGCAAATTCAGAAATGGAAATTGAAGGTCAATATATATGTGATCAATGTGATAAAGCATTTTCCAAGCAGAGCTCCCTTGCTCGCCATAAATACGAACACTCAGGTAAGTGAGCTTTTCTTTTCAAACTTTGCAGTAGTTTTAAATACTAAAAACTTTTACAACTTTGAGGACGTTTCAACTTGTCCCACAATTTTTAAAAAGTTAAACAATGTATACATATTTAATTTTTCTGCCTATTCTGCTTTGAAGACATCTTTTTAGATATGGTCGGAATACCTTGCAATATGTTTTTAAACAAATCTGAAAGAGCAGTTTCCTTTTTATTTGCTATATTCGTCCAAACTGTCTATTTGAAGTCTCTTTCATAATTGGTACGCCGACAATATAATATTCATATTTTGATAGCATATATCTTTTATCACATCTGCTAACCTAAAGGGAGTTTAGGCGGATATCTTTACTTTTGGTATGTTACATTCCAAATTTGGAAATGTACACTTTTAAATTAGTGAGTAAATTCCCGCCATTGTTTTTAAAATAGACTTGTTCATTTCCGTCATTTCGGACAGTTGCGTCGGCGCAAAAGAATGCGCAGGCGCGTAGTGGCGTAAGTGAGCGGTTTGGACACGACAGGATTATTAGTGACGAGACGTCGAACGGTGACGTTTGCCTGTGTCGTTTTTTTTTGTCTTTTCTCTTTTCAGAATGTAGGTTCCTCTATCGTATCTCTACCTCCTATCGTTCCCTACCTGTATCTTATCGTACTGCTACAAACAACAGAAAGGGAACACGATAAATTTGGTTTCAATGATGGCATGATGCACCCACACCCAAACGTGATACCCTGAAATTAGCATGGCCCCTGCGCAAGGATGACACGCAAAATCTTGAAGCGTTCCAGATTTTTAATTAAGTACTTTTATCTTTTTAAGGTGCAACTTGTATCATTGTAAACGTATTTGGCACGTGATACAATTTGACACGCAATTATGTCATAATATCATTGTTGTGCAATAATGTGAACATGGATAGTATCAGTGTTGCCAACTATAGTAGTGGCACTCAACGTTGAGTTTTAGGTCGCTACCCCTTTGAAATAACAACAAAAAAACCAAATTCAACACTAAAAACAAACAGCTTGTAATTTCATAGCAAACTTAAAGTTACATACCTAAAAGTATTAACATCATGTCTTAATTAGCCCAAATTTACAAATTTAAAAAGAAAACAACAGTTTGAAATCCTTCCCGTAAATATACAATTAACCTATTAAATTGTTCTACAAAAAAGAAAAACCGAATTCTTAAATAATGGAAGATCACCAACACATATCTCTTAATTAGCCTAAATTTACCAATTTAAAAAGAAAACAACAATTTGAAATCCCTCCCCGTAAACATACAATTAATCAATTACATTGTCCCACAAAGGGTTCATGAACTTCAACAGGACCTTCGCTGACTAAACTAGAATTTATCGTCACTTTAGTGACATTTGTGCTTGCAGACACGACAGGAATTTCGTGGGTAGAATCGTTTAAGAAAGCGGGAACAAACTCTTGAGAAGCTAGCTGTAGGTCACTAATTCGAAGTATGGGTTGCAATGGTGTTGGACGCACAGTCTGGTGCGAGAGTGAATAAGTAGGGCGAGCAGAAGGAGTAGAATAAGATGTAGAACTAGAGACGAAGGAAATTTTCTTCGAAGTTGTATTCGCCGAAGAAGAGTAGGTTTTGATAGTAGTAGCAGGATGACCTGGATGAGGGACAGAAGAGAACGTAGAGTGAGAAGCAGAAGAAATTAGGCACTTAGAGGCGAGGACAGTATTTGAAGTATGATTCGAAGACCTATTGGCAGTAGGATGACAGTTGGGACAGTTGTGGCGATTAACTCCCTTATGCCCGCAACCATGGCAATGTAGTACTTTAGGATGAGTACAACGAGTCAAAACAGGACCAGGTTTGTCGCAATTAAAGCATATGTTCTAACAAGTAGAAGCAGAATTAGGAAGAAGAACAGTAGTACGTATGGAAAAGTATTGGATCTACCGTCGGGCATAGGAGAAATCTTAACAACTCGGTCGTGTGAAGTAAAAGTATTTTCCTCAATAGTAGCAGACTTATAATCAAAATCTGGGGGTTCAAAATGTTGAATCAGTAAATTAGACAACGACTTCCAGTCAGAAAACCTATGCCGGTTACCATGATACCAAAGTAACACTTTAGCCTGGAACAGATCCACTCCAGACTCAAATAACTGCAATTCTGACATGTTGAGTTCGTCGGAGTTTTTCGACTTTTCTAAAAAATCATGTACGGTAAGAGTGTTTGGGTCACCAAAAAATTTCAAATTCCACTCCCACACAGGAAGACCTTGGTAAGAAGCCGAAAAAGGAGTAGCAACTGACTTAGGCGCTGTAACAGGGGCTAATTCCGATTCAGCAGTAACAGTATGTGGGTCATTACTGGGTGATACAGAATTATCGGTCATAATCTTTGCCGGTTCTAACTTCAGACATTCGTTCTTTAATTCTTGCAAGGAGTGGACGGTAGGCAAATGGGTTCTATAAAATGGATCAAGGTTACGAAGCAAATCGGACAATTTAACATCTTCACTAAAAGAACCATAGTTCTCAAATAAGCCCGTCATACACGCGAAATAGTTAGTAATGCTTTCGGATGACTTCTGCTGTCTCTTATAGATCATATTAAACACCACCAACCTATGATTAGTCATTTTGAATCAAAATAAAAAAGAAATTGTGAGAAAGTAAATAAATAAAGGCTAACCGTAACTCGATAGAAGCTCCAAAAAAAATTATTGTGAATACGGGACAATCTAAAACATATTTGACGGATAAACTTCAGGAACACCAATATGAGTGGAACAACAAAACAGAAATTAGGAATAAAAATAAGAATAGGAGTAGGCCGCCAGCATTTTCAACGGACTAGAATTATTGGCGAATACACAAGTCCAATAATCGGAAATGAGCCAACCAACCAATATTTAAAGATCAAGAAAGAAAACAAATTAAAATTTAAGAAGATCGAACCAACACAAGAAATAAAGAAAACGGATCCTCATGTGAAGAACACTAAAGAGCCGAAAGAAAAAATAAATAACAGTCCGAACGTAAAGGAAGAAAAAAATAAGTAGCATCAGGCCGAGAAATGCGGGTAATGTCGGGAATCGGGCAGTAACAACAAACAAAAAATGGGCCAGAAATTAAGCGAAATCAAATTGGAGCACAAATTGACAAAAACCAAAATCGAAGCAAACAATACCCACTACAAAATCGGGGCCCCATGCCAGGGTGTCAAAATTAATGCTATGTGCATCAACATAGGCTAACAAAAAAACCAAAGAAAGAAAATGGCCGGGCTCAACTGGTGAGTAGGCGGGGTCTTACAAATACCAAAAATAAAGGAAGGCCTGTAAAATTAAAAAATTCACTCACTCGTCCACAACTCACAACAAAACATACAAAAAAAGAAACCTTTAATTAAAAATTTTTTTTGATAAAGCACAGTTTTCCCAACCCCAAAACAAAATTCAATAACCCCAATACACATATATCTGGCAGAACAACAAAATTACTTTAAAAATGGCGAGCTGCGGTTTTTAGGTCGCTACCCCTTTGAAATAACAACAAAAAAAAAACAAATTCAACACTAAAAACAACAGCTCGTAATTCTCATAGCAAACCTAAAGTTACATACCTAAAAGTATTAATATCATCTCTTGATTAACCCAAATTTACAAATTTAAAAAGAAAAAAACAGTTTGAATCTCTACCCATAAACATACAATTAACTTATTAAATTGTCCCACAAAAGAGAAAATCCCAATTCTTAAATAATTGAATATTACCAACCCATCTCTCTTAATTAACCCACATTTACAAAGAAACAAACAGTCTGAAATCCCTCCCCGTAAACATACAATTAAGCTATTAAATTGTCCCACAAAGAAGAAAACCCCAATTCTTAACTAATTGAAGATTATCAACACATACCTTCGCACCGAAAATAATCGTTTTGCCATTACCAATCTGAGTCATTCAGAACAAATATATATATATATATATATATATATATATATATATATATATATATCACGAACCAATCTGGCTGAGACCACGCCACCTGTGTACCCTTCTACACCAAAAGGGGCGGCAACTCATCAGACCATCATGTCCAATGGCAAAACGCACAGTGGTGTCCTCCCATAACAAAAAGGGGCGGCAATCCCACGGGTAGTTAGGTCCACCAAAGGAAGAAGCACACAGTGTGTGCACAAAATTGTGAAGATAATAAAGAACAAGTTAACGTTGTCATAGAAATACAGAAAGAATCGAGTAAATGAATTACAAAATAAACGGATACGGTTTTACCGTTGGAAATGAACGTAACAAGGTAAAATAGGTATTAAATAAATATTAAATAAATAATATTAAATAAATTAAATAAATCAAAGTCACCTTCAATTTATGTCATAAATGTCAAACTTGAAGTTTTTATTATTTTGAAAACGATCCTAGGTCATGGATCGAAACGTTAATAAAGATAATTTTAAAAACTATGAGTGGTTTAATCCCCAAAGAAGATTTAGAAGAAAAGGTATTAAATGAGTTAAATTTTGAAGTGCCGTGAAGGGGGCGAGGACCCTGTAACAATAGAGGTACATTGGATAACTGCAATGACGTGAGAGTAGGTTTGTATGAATAAATGAGAAAAAATATAAAGAAGAACAAAATTAATAAAAACAAGGTTGAAGTTAAAATATTCTAAATTACGCTAACACTTACCCTGAAGGTTTTGTTTTTGTCAAAATCATGGGGCGACAAGCAGCCTGTCAGAGCAATACTTTTAATGTAATTTCTATGTGGAAGACTGGTATTCCACATAAAACCCTTTGCTTTAGTATCCTCAAGTTGGTCATAAAGAAGTTCCTCAAAATAATATGCTCTTTCCAAATACAACTATCACTGGGGTAGCCGGTTTACAAATTACTGAATAACTATTTCCTACATAAATTAAATAATAATTAACCTGAACTTATCATCCTCTATTAACTTAAAAATAATTTCCATACACATATAAATATCCTTTTCCAAAAATAATTTTTAACGCCAAACTGATCAGGTGTTGCTAAAATAAATTCTAAAAAAATATTTAAAAACAATCTAAACCATCAATAAAACTATTAGCCACTCCAAATTTTCCTGCTTTCTTATTTAAGTATGAGACATTCATAAATCCAAAATTATTGGTAATGTCGTTTGTTGAGAATTCATTTGACTTTTCTTTATTCTAATATTTCTCAAGCCGTCTCTGGCTTCATATTAATTGAAATTCTGTTTGATCTGTCCCTTGAACGCGCCCCACTTAAGAGTTGCTCGTGTTTTCTGATAACACGGGTGGTATAGTATAGTACCAGTTGTCTGCCCGTTCGTGTTTGTGCGGTTCAAAACTAGAACCTTCCAATGGTCTAATCCTTAAATTCAATTATTTAAACTGAAATTCAATTCCGTAAAATGCAATAATTATTATATTTTATCCAATTATAAATAGTGTAGTGTTTGTGAGCAGAAATTTACATGCAATTTTTAAATGCAGATAACAGGTATCGTAGTTGTAAGAATTAAACGTCACCGTGTGGACTCAATCAACTTTGTTTATCTTGTTAGAACACAGAAATTATACAAAAACATTTATGCCGATTTTACGGCATATTTTTCTGTCACCTGTTCATAATTATTACGAATTGATTAAATAGTGTGTGTACAAAACGTTGTCATTCATTCGATTTTCCAGCTTTCGGACGCGTATCAGCGACCTGGTCCTTATCTATCGAAGGGAAAATTAATAAATAAAATTAACTGTTGAAATCACTACTCAGTAATTGAGAACAAGAAATTCGAAAAAGAATGGGAAAAAAAACTATTTTCTTTCCATCGTTCATAAAAAAAAATAATTGTTACATACCAACTTTGTGATACATCATAGTCTTTTCAAAAATACTTCACACCTACATATTTTTTAATATTTTAAACTAAGAACCTTCTTCTTAAATTGAATCGCCATTTGTTCAGTTCATAAATAATTAATCAATAAAAATTAAATCACTGTGATGTTCAATCTATGTCAAAAAATGTCGAACATATTTACGTTCACATTCACATTTAAATTATTCGTATAATATAACTTACAGTTTAATTCATTTAAGGTTTAGGATGTCCAAACCACACCACCTTTCGTTTTCCAAATGACAACTACAATATAACCCCAAAATTCCAATTAAATGGCCGGATGAACATGAACTGCTCAAATGGTCACAACAATAATAAGTATGTTCAGGTGCATGGAAAATACCTCGCGTCATGCGAGAGTAAGTTTACATTTAATATTGTATATCATATTTTTGTTGTCTCTGCAAGACATCCATCTTTAATATTTCCTGCAGCTACTTACATTCAATATTAAGTCTAACTGAATCTCATATCAACCCTTCCCCTTGCGATATAGTCCGCCTTCGTCTATTCGTATCTCTCTCTATTCTAAACAACATTACATTTGGTGGTTATAATTGGTTTGTTTATACTTCTATGGTTTACGATAATTTACAATCCTTGATTTGAGGTCTAATATGTCTTTAACAGAAATAAAACTTATGGTTTTCATTTTATGATTTGGAATAAAAATACTGATTTAATTGCAAGTCTTGTTTTTAAACACAATTTTACATAAAATTACAATTACGAGTGCTCCAATTTTTTCTTTCAATCTCTAATTTCTGGGTACTGTAACGCATCGTGTTATACATCTTAATGTCAGTTGAATATAATTGCAAAAACTATTATATAGATTGCTTTTAGAGTCCAATTTTGAATTTGTACTAATTCATAAACTTTCTTTTTCAGGTCAGCGGCCTCACAAGTGTGATCTATGTCCTAAAGCATTTAAACACAAGCATCACTTGACAGAGCACAAACGCCTTCACAGTGGCGAAAAACCGTTCCAATGCAGCAAGTGCCTCAAACGCTTTTCACATTCTGGTTCGTATAGCCAACATATGAACCATCGTTATTCTTATTGTAAACCATACAGAGATTAAACTGATACCTATATACTATAGTCTAAGTATATACCAAAATACTCCAGGTCTTGCCATATTTTTTATAGTGAGAATTTATATTATAAAAGTTACCTATGTTCAATTATTCAAATTTTATTGTGCGAATAGTAAGAGAGTATAAAATTTTAAAGTATAATTTTGTAATAGACTCATTATGGTCGTTTTCCTGCCATTGCTTAGAATATTTTCCAGGATGGTTGGTCTCGTTGAAAGCCACCACTAGGAAGTGATATTGGAAAAAATTTATAATATAATAAATTTGCAACCTCAACTAATTTTATACAATGTGTCCTTGATTGTTTTATGTTTTTAAACAACGCTAGATAGTTTGTTAAATTCTTTATAAATATCACCTAGCATACCATACCTCATTGAAATAATATCATAATATTTTTGCTGACGTATATATTTTTTATTTACAATTACTTTTATATATGATTATTTTTGTTCTTGTTTGTTATTGTTCATAATTATTAGTATATTTTGTTTTTCAAAACCCTTTTTTATATAAAAAAATTAGAATTATATTTAATGTGTAAATAAGTATGTTGTCTGGTACCTGTTAAGGAATACTCAAAAAAATTGTCTATAGTGCCAAATGTAGAATCAGATGTCTTCCGCCAAGATTTATGGTACCGAGACATGCAGGCGAGGACATAAAGGCAATGTATCAAAACATATAGTCATTATGTGCAATTGGTTTCTCCAACTTGAATGTTAGTTACCAATAATTAGTCACCTTAAATAAAAACAATTTATTGTGATGAAATATTATATTATTTTTTATTATAGCTTTTTGTAAATATGTAATATTTTGCTTTGTAAGTGTCACACATCAACGAAATTTAGCCTGTTTGTGATTTTATACTGTTGGTTTCGATACATCGATTATATTGTAATTGAAATGTATTATAGAATTAGTACCTACCTTTAGTTTATACAAATATATATTATATATTTATAAAACAAAGCAGTACAATAAAAGGTGAGAGAACAAATATTGTTCACATCGCCACCACTATATACACACCAAGTGTTACTTGACAATACGTAGCTCTGATAGTTCCAATAATACTTACAATGAACAAATGGTGCGTTTTATAAGCATTTAAGTAATGATAAGTTAACGGTGTTTAAGTTACCAATAGCATATTTAGAATATTCGAAAGAATTTAGTAATATATATTGAAAGAATCATTCCAAAATATGTACCTACCTAATATATTATTTCCAGGCATATGCGATTTGTTGACAATAACTTAGTCATTTGATATATAAACTATGTATATTAATTAGATTATAAAAGAATAATGTCACTATATATGTACCTATGTAAAATTTACTTTAATTATAAATAGCGTTTATTGTTACTGAATCTCAAGGTATGTGAGAGCAGTTAAAAATATTAAATATATATTGATATATTATATACAGCATTACACAAGAAATTTAAATAAGATATTTTATTGCGCATCTGTGTATACCTTGTAAATATTATAGTGTCCATTTATTTTTATTTGTTTATAGTAATATATTTTAAAAGCATGTACTGAATGTAAAATTACGATTCTGAGATGTCTCTCTATATGGATGTATGTATACAATTTTTATTCTTAATGTTAAACACTTTTTATTATATATTTTATCAATTTTTGTTTAAATATTTTAAATTCAAACTGGCTAGTTTAACCAAAGATTTTGTACTATAAAGCCATTATGTGTAGATTTTTTCATTTTTAGTGTAGGGGTATTTTTTATATAGATTGAGTATAAAGGGTGACACTAAGATAAAGTATATATAAGTTCATAAAATCTAAAATATTATATTAGTTAAAAAAAGTTCAAAATGTATTTTACTCATTGCAAATAAAATTATGAAAACTATCCGTATTACTATTGACAGTTGTGCCCATTAATTACCTATCACCTCTGCTCTACTTTTCAGAAAAATGTTAAGTTAACTTACAAAACAGGAATGACCTCTCCCATTGATTTCTTATATGCTCACAGGTGCTACATACCTAGACATAGCTGGAAGAAAAGTAAATACCAGGTTAACTATCAAACGTGGAGAGGGGGATTCATCTAAATACCAAAAAAAAGCACGTCGTCCACGATTATCTATTAACACAAAAATAAATAAAAGATTCTGTACAAACAAGCGAAAGCAATAAATTAAGTGTTATTATTTCACTGCAAACAATTATATTATACGGACAATTTAGATACGAAGTGCGCATCTCGTATTTACACAAAATAAAATTAATCAGTAATGAAAATAAACATGTGAGAACTTTTGTCAAACGTTTTTAAATTGTACATAGTACTTTTTGTAAAATCAACTAATTAGTAGGAAAGAATTAACATGTGAGAACTTTTATCGAACGTTTTTAAAATTTCACCTAATACTTTTTGTAAAATAAACTAGTCAGTAAAGCGAATAAACCTGTGAGTTCTTTTGACAAGCATGTTTAAAAATAGTACATCGCACCTGTAGAGCGATAACATCGATTCGCAACAACAAACAATAGCCCTACAGTGTCACGTTTTTTATCACGTAACTGCACCAACACGTTGATACAGAATATGCCATTGACGCATACAAAAAAAAAGTTGCATACCTGCATGTGGCTGGATACTTACCTTACAATCCGTCAGGTGTGAGTCCACATAGCAATGCCGCGGGGGTCAGGATCCATTCACCCTGCCATCGTAACTGCAGCAGTGATCCACAGACAAAAGCAGCTGGTTCTCTGCAACGAACAGGTGGGCCTACACAAAGAAAGAATCCATTTGACCTCCAGCTAAAATGAGAATCTGATTAGAATGGGTACGCGCATGGTCACTCGCCAATATATGCAAGACACCTCCTAGTTGTCAAACAAAAAAAAGTGCATTGCTTTTGAAATACGGTGACGAATAATGTAGAAAATATTTCGAAGCACAAGCTGAAGAATCAAATTCAAAAATAGGTTCAAATAACACGAGTTCGACTTGCAAATACCTGCGTTATTGAAACGCGATTAATAAACTGGAAAACATGCCATCAACTAATAGTACGATCTATTATCTCAACAAGTTTTTAAATGGGAAACACAAGAGAAAGCAATTATACGTTATCGTAATGTATAACAAGATAACAGGTACCTAACACAGGATATAAACTATTTAATTGTAGCATAAACTTGACGTTTCAAAGCAACTAGATTTAAGTTGAGGAATTATTAGAAAGCGTATTTATTATTAATTATGTTGAAGGATTTAACTGTAGAAATGGAATTTATTCGAGCGGGTATTGAATTAACCAGGGAAATTTTAAAAGTAAAATTGGAAGGTAACAAGGTCCCAAAGTAACATTGTTAACTCCGCTTTTTAATAATGTGAATAGTAAGCCCATTGCCCGATTCACACACAACATTTGGTTGGTATTAGAGAAATCACAATTGATTACCATGGCTTTTAGTAAATTTTATGCCGACTATCATTTCCTGCCAAAATTTAATAGACATCTATAATATTGTAATAATATATGTATTGTAATAGAATTTAGATATCAGAGTGAGGACAAAACATTGCATAGGAGAAGTTAATTCTGGGCAAGGAAAACGACAAATTTATATTTAAGATGGGTTAGGTGAAGTTTATGAGGAATTAGGTGTAAAGGGATTACATGTTTTAGATGGAGATGTGTTTATGGTAGACATTATTTTAAGAATGATTTGTGATTTACAATATAGCAATAAACAGGATTGTTATTAGTTTACGTTGTAGTCTGCATGTTGTGGGATTTTATACTGATTTAATAGGTTAGGCCATGAAAAAATATAGCCGTACATATTAATATTTAAAAATAAAATATGTGTAGAGATTACCAACTAGTTGCTGGGGACACATAATAATAATTATAATAGAACGCTTTTGCTAAACATTTTTTCTATTAATCAAATTAATGCCTGGCCCTTTTCTACTTCTATACGAATTGGATACTTTCAACTGCACCCCCAGTTAAACTAATACTTAGCTCAATCGAATGATGACAAGTTAAATAGCTCAGGTCTTCGTTTGATATTACGTTTTAACATTATTTTCAAATTATATAATTGAAGTTTAACACCGTGTACCGATATAATTTTTTTCAATTAATTTATCAAACCGCAATTCATATCAGTTCGGTATCACATACAATGGTGATAAAGATTCAAAATAATATTTAAAATTTTTATTATTGCTACCACGTCCAAATAGTAGTAGTTCCAGCCTGTTATGAACTTTAGATCAGGTTCTTTGTAATTAGTATTACCTAGTTAATGAAATAAAACGGCACTTTGAGAAGTATTTTTAATTTAGTCCTTTCTGTCAAGTGTAACTCCGCCAACCAACATTCACCTTTGACAGGTTACTATACATTTTTAATATCATAACACCTCCCTTCTTAAATGTAAACATACTAAATAGTAACATTAAATGAAAATACCACATAAACCTTCACTTAAACTATGTGTCATAGTCCAAAAGAAATGGTGGCCTCTAACTTACCTACCTACTCTCGTAAATACTATAGGCGTACATACATTGCTGCTAACACTATGTTCCACATTTGATGGTTAATGTTAGATCACTGCTAACGATAAATAACTCCTCTTGGTTAAATAAATATATTCTGTATAATAATATAAATTTAGGACATGCAAAAAATATATTAAACATAATTTGACATTTATAACAAACTTTTATTTCTAGACTACTAGACAATAATTAATAAAATGGCATTGCAAGCAGCTAGCCCCAATATTCTCCCACCTTGAAACTCAACATGTTTCAACTATGAAAATACGAAAATATAAAATAACACAAACCATAATAACCAAACAACTACTAACTAACATGAGTATCGTGATTATTTCGTTCGCATCAACTCCGTGCCAAACACAAGACAGGCAAAGAGTAACCCAATCAATTGCACTAATACCCCATTAAATATCAAATCTTTTAGGGGGTTTATTTTTCTTCCATACGAAGTTGTCATAGGCGTGGTTACTGCTTTCGGTATTTGTTCGGTCTATTTGTCGCACGTTTGCGTGGTTAATTTTAAATTATCGTAAATTCATAGTTGTAAATCAAATAGTAAAGTTGTCACCCTTTGTCCCGTTATATTCTGTCATAAAACCTCGTTTGTGCATGTGGAAATTAAATTGAAAAAAGGGTAATAACAGAAACACTCTCTCATCGATATCGGAGCGAAACGGTTGTTCGTTCGGTGAGTTGGTCAATAGTGCCGCCGAATTTATCGATAAACCCCTAAAAACGCAGTGAAAGTGCAAAGTAACACGTACCATAAATCACATACAGTCCACTTAGTTGAAGAGTAAGGAACATGGGCCTTCGTAACCGGATTATTAATTAATTGATTATGTTTGAACGTGTTACAAAGAGACTAACATTGTGCTTACACATTTACTGGTAGAAACATTTGGTCGTAACGGTAGATTTTACAATATATCCCTTCTGCTTTGTCGCAAAGATTAGTTGTCGGTCAGTTTACTTTAGTAAACTAAATTTATGAGGGTTATTGTATTGTAAATCCTTACCGTATTTTTGTCGTCAAGTTCGAGGAACTACTCGGGTTCATCCAACTTGTATAATAAATGGGTTGGAATTTATGGGAAACGTTAAACGTTTTGTCGGGCGAGCACTGTAATTAGTTGCATTCGTCCATTATTATTTTTTAATTTCGTAGATTAATTAATTGTCATAGCGTATTTGAATACGCATTGTTTTTAGATTAATTTTTATTGTCGTTCATTAATCATTAATCAGATATGGTTATATCAATTGATAAAGCTATTCTTGAAGCTAGATGTGTAGTTAAAAGGTTGGATCATATATACAGTAAAATTAATCAACCAGAAAATGTATCGATTGCTTTAATTGGAGCATCGATTAAAAGTGTCAAGCAAATTGAAACTCATTTTAAGTCTTTTTGCAAGGATATTTTCTTTGCTGAAGAAAGTGAACAATTAGATGAATTCTCGGCCCTTAGGGTGAAAATCGATAATTATCTATTAAATATTCGTATTTTCGCGAAACAATGTGAATTAGATCGCGTAGAAAATAAGCCGCAGGTGGAAAATATGAATAATTCTTTGTCGCTAAATTGTGCTATTAGCTTGAAACATCTTTCTGTCCCGCGGTTCTCAGGATGAATTTCGGATTTTGAGAGTTATCATGCAATTTATAAGCGATTAATTCATGATAATGTCAGTTTGTTGCCCACTGAAAATTTTTGTCGCTAAATTGTGCTATTAGCTTGAAACATCTTTCTGTCCCGCGGTTCTCAGGATGAATTTCGGATTTTGAGAGTTATCATGCAATTTAAAAGCGATTAATTCATGATAATGTCAGTTTGTTGCCCACTGAAAATTTTTGCTATCTCGTTGATACACTAGATGGGTCGTCGCGTGCGTTAATAAAACATTTGCCATTAAAAGATTGTGCATACGATGAAGCCTATAAAATCATTACTAATCGTTTTCAGTCCAAGAGATTATTACTTTCAACATATTTTAATGCTCTCGAAAAATACCCTAATAATCTATAGGAACACTGTGGCACGATTTAAATAAAATTAAATAAAAACCTTTAACCACAAAAAATATTTAAATTACTAGATACGTATTTCGACCACTATGTGGTCATCATCAGTAGGAAACCTCTTAAAAAAAAAACAACAACAACAATAATGATACTAACTAGCTGTTGTTCTGGAACACTTCAGAGGATATTCTCCTCACCACTTAGGCTGAAGTGAACCTTCCCAACCTATAATTTACTATATTGTTGCTTTAAACATTATCGAGGATATTCTCCTCACCCGCAGGCTGGTGTTCTCAACAACAAACAAGTGAATTGTGACATTATAACTTAAATCTACTTAATTTATACTAATTCTAAATCTACTGAAGCGGAACCAATTTAATCTTGCTTTCTCATTGGTTGTTGACCAATAGGAAAGCAAAGCAGATGCTATTGGCCCTTTATCGGTGTTTAAGAGGGTCCTTTATGTTTAACAATTTTAATTGATTCATAGGCATTTAAGGAGGAAAACGTTGGTACCGCTTTTAACAATTTAACATTTTCTAGTTTAACGGGTGGCTGGTTTCAAATATATGTTTGGCGACCTGAGACCTTTCATATTTACCATATTTGAAGTGAGCAATGTGTTCTTTAAATCTTGTTGTTATATTCCTCTTGGTCTGACCAATATATTTTGAAAACACCCTGGCCCTGCACAACTAATTTCATAAATTTTTCAATTTTTTGTCTTTTGGATTACCTAGCAAATCTTTAATTTTATTAGTATTAGTGAAAGCAATTTTGAAATTACACTGTTTGAATATTTTATCAAGACCCTTTGTGGTTTTGTGAAACGGAAGTTTAACATATTTAACATTATCGTTAGAGGTGGTTGATTGCAAAGTCGTTGATTTACGGATGTTGATCCTATTTTACACTTTCTAAAAATATTATCTATAATATCAGAAGAGAAACCATTGTAATTCGCTATTTGTTTAATAAGAGCAAATTTTATTAAATCTGTTTTTATTTAAAGGAAATTCAATAATCTATTAATTAAAAGTTAAATGAAGCAACTTATGTTGTATGCTATGATTAGAGAAGACTTGGTTTCTTTTCTATAAATGTCAAATTCTAATTTATTACCATTTCTAATTACTAATGTATCTAAAAGGGTAATTGTCCATTATTCTCTAGTTCATACGTAAATTTTATGCTTTAAATTTTGAATTCATTTTTAAGAAAATCATCAACATTTGATTTGAAGTGTCAAAAACTGCAAAAATATCATCCACGTACCTTAACTTATTCTTGGGAAGTATTTGGAGTTTTTTTAACTCGGTTTCAAAACGAGACATAAATAAATTTGCTATGAAAGGTGATAAGCTATTTCCATTGCTGTGCCTTCATGTTGTTCGTACAACTTGTTGTTGAATTGAAAACAGTTCTGGGACATGCAATGCGAAACAAGTTGATATAGTCCTCAACTTTATCATCATCAATATCACAATCTATAAGAACATCCTTTAAATATGTTAAAGTACTGGTATTGGAACACTAGGGTATAATGAACTGACATCAAATGAAATTAAGATTTCGTTCTCTTCTAATGTGATATTTTTAATTTTATTAATGAACTCTAAAGAGTTTTGTACAGACAAACTATTAAACTTTAAAATCTTAAATTCATTTGACAGCCATCGTGATAAATAGTAAGTCGGTGAGTTGATACCTGAAACTATTGGTCTCATCGATTTATTATTTTTGTGAATCTTTGGTAAACAGTAAAGTTTTGGCATTTCGGGATTTGAAATTGTTAATTTTAATTTTAATTGGGCGAAATTAGGTTTGGACATTCTTTCAAAACAGACTCTGTTGATTTAATCATTTTATTTAAAGGAACTTCATTTTACGTTTTTTGACTATTGGTCTGTAAGACCCTCAGACAGCAAAGTCTCTACTCTATCAACATAGTCTTGTTTATCCAGAATAACCAACCTATTCCCCTTATCAGCCTTTACTGTTTACCAAAGACTCACAAAAATAATAAATCGATGAGACCAATAGTTTCAGGTATCAACTCACCGACTTACTATTTATCACGATGGCTGTCAAATGAATTTAAGAATTTAAAGTTTAATAGTTTGTCTGTACAAAACTCTTTAGAGTTCATTAATAAAATTAAAAATATCACACTAGAAGAGAACGAAATCTTAATTTCATTTGATGTCAGTTCATTATACCCTAGTGTTCCAATACCACGTACTTTAACATATTTAAAGGATGTTCTTATAGATAGTGATATTGATGATGATAAAGTTGAGGACTATATCGTTGTTTCGCATTGCATGTCCCAGAACTGTTTTCAATTCCAACAAGTTGTACGAACAACATGAAGGCACAGCAATGGGAAATAGCTTATCACCTTCATAGCAAATTTATTTATGTCTCGTTTTGAAACCGAGTTAAAAGAAAACTCCAAATACTTCCCAAGAATATAGTTAAGGTACGTGGATGATATTTTGCAGTTTTGACACTTCTAAATCAAATGTTGATGATTTTCTTAAAGAAATGAATTCAAAATTTCAAAGCATAAAATTTACGTATGAACTAGAGAATAATGGACAATTACCCTTTTAGATACATTAGTAATTAGAAATGGTAATAAATTAGAATTTGACATTTATAGAAAAGAAACCAATGTAAATCGCTTTATTTTGTCTTCCTCTAATCATAGCATACAACATAAGTTGGTTTCATTTAACTTTTAATTAATAGATTATTGAATTTCCTTTAAATAAAAACAGATTTAATAAGGAATTTGCTCTTATTAAACAAATAGCGAATTACAATGGTTTCTCTTCTGATATTATAGATAATATTTTTAGAAAGTGTAAAATAGGATCAACATCCGTAAATCAACGACTTTGCAATCAACCACCTCTAACGATAATGTTAAATATGTTAAACTTCCGTTTCACAAAACCACAAAGGGTCTTGATAAAATATTCAAACAGTGTAATTTCAAAATTGCTTTCACTAATACTAATAAAATTAAAGATTTGCTAGGTAATCCAAAAGACAAGGTGGAAAAATTGCAAAAGTCGGGAATTTATGAAATTAGTTGTGCAGGACCAGGGTGTTTTCAAAAATATATTGGTCAGACCAAGAGGAATATAACAACAAGATTTAAAGAACACATTGCTCACTTCAAATATGGTAAATATGAAAGGTCTCAGGTCGCCAAACATATATTTGAAACCAGCCACCCGTTAAACTAGAAAATGTTAAATTGTTAAAAGCGGTACCAACGTTTTCCTCCTTAAATGCCTATGAATCAATTAAAATTGTTAAACATAAAGGACCCTCTTAAACACCGATAAAGGGCCAATAGTTATCTGCTTTGCTTTCCTATTGGTCAACAACCAATGAGAAAGCAAGATTAAATTGGTTCCGCTTCAGTAGATTTAGAATTAGTATAAATTAGGTAGATTTAAGTTATAATGTCACAATTCACTTGTTTGTTGTTGAGAACACCAGCCTGCGGGTGAGGAGAATATCCTCGATAATGTTTAAAGCAACAATATAGTAAATTATAGGTTGGGAAGGTTCACTTCAGCCTAAGTGGTGAGGAGAATATCCTCTGAAGTGTTCCAGAACAACAGCTAATTAGTATCATTATTGTTGTTGTTGTTGTTTTTTTTTTAAAGAGGTTTCCTACTGATGATGACCACATAGTGGTCGAAATACGTATCTAGTAATTTAAATATTTTTTGTGGTTAAGGGTTTTTATTTAATTTTATTTAAATACCCTAAGGTCAGTTCCTCAGACTCGCACATGGAACTCCGGCAATTAATCAGTTGTTTTGATGAAAATATATTCGCGTTAAAGCAGATGAAAATAGATTTATTAGATTTCATGTTGTTTAATCTGTTATCGAAAAAATTAGATACAAACATTTTAAAGCGTTTCGAATTAGGAAATAGTGACGAGATTCCCTCGTTTAAAGATTTAAGATCGTATATTGAAAAACAATGTAAAGTGTTGGAAATAAATGACATTGCTTCAGGAACATGCTTAAAATCTCGAGATTCCGTTAAAGAAAGAGAAAAGGGAAGGTTTGTTAGCACTTCGGCTAAAACTTCTTTAGTTGGTACCACCAATGATGGTAAAAATTGTAGTTTATGTCAAGCTTGTGCATCCTATTTATAGATGTAAGCAGTTTTTCGATAAAACCCTCAAGAAAGATTTGAGGTGGTAAAAGTTAAAAACATTTGTATTAAATGTTTAATTACTTCACATTCGATGAAAAATTGTACGTTAGATTGGTCGTGTGGAAAATGTCATCAGTCACACAATTCGTTACTTCACTTTGATAAACGAGAAAAATCGGAGTCTCCATGCAGACAAACTCATCGTCAAAGGTCAGCGTCTCTTCGGAGAGCGGCGCATAGACTTACTTCTATTAGTAGACCCAGTGAAGGCAATCTGTCGTCGGCGGTTGTGCATGAACAACCTGCCACTAGCTCGTTAATTTCGACGTCATTAGAACATACAACCACGCTGTTAGCTACGGCAATGGTGTTGGTGCTAGATTATACAGGAAAATTGCAACCTGTTCATGTAATTTTAGATAACGGATCCATGGAAAGTTATATGACTGAAAGGTGCCGTCAGAAATTAGGTTTAAAGAAACAGAGAGCCAATGTCACTGTTCAAGGACTTGGCTTGAATTCGACGTTGGTGTTTGGTACACTATCGTGTGTAGTCAGCCCCTCAGGAGCAAGGTCTCCAGCATATGAAATTGATTGTTATATTTTACCTAACATTTGTAATCAATTACCTTCGTCGTCTATAGGGGTCAAGGAATGGTCGCATACCCGAGGTTTAGCCTTAGCTGATCCTAATTTTAATATTCCTGATAAGATTGACATGCTACTCGGAGTGGAAATCTTTGCTCAGGTTTTGTTGAACGAATCTCGTTGGGGTCTCACTAACGAGCCAGTTGCTATTAAAACAACCTTTGGTTGGGTTTTAACGGGAAAGGTCGTTTCCCGAATAATTCTATTACGTTGTTGTGTGCTATCGTTGAGCCCTTTGACAGTGACATTCATCAATGTTGGGAATTAGAAAATATTCCCTTCCTGAAAAAGAAAAGTGTGAAAAGGAATTTGTGGAAAATTATAGACGTAACAAGGACGGTCGTTTTCTAGTGTCCTTGCCCTTTAAAATTTCTGAACCCTCATTCGTGGGTACGAGATCGATTTCTATTAAAAGATTTTTGTCTTTAGAACGTCGTTTGCTAAAAAATCCTGAATTGTATTCGGATTATTTGAAAAGCGGTCACATGGCTCCAGTGGAATCGCCTTAAAATTCGTCAGTTCATGAGAGAATGTATTACATTCCCCATCATGCTATACATATTCGTGATAGCACTACCACCAAATTGCGTGTGGTTTCCGATGCTTTGTGTCAAAATCAATCTGGAAATTCGTTAAATGATAGCTTAGCTATTGTCCCTGCTCTGCAAAAAGACATTGCAGTTTTGTTATTGCGCTTTCGTGTACATCCTATCGTAACTACAGATGATATTGTATCGGCAGATTTTGGTTAAAGATACTCATCGTGATTATCAACGTATTGTCTGGCGATTTTCTCCGTCGGATCCTATCATGGACTTTAAATTAAATACTGTGACTTATGAAGTTTCGTCGTCGCCTTTTTTGGCCTTGCGAACTGCTCAAGAATTGGCAAGGTTAGAATCGATTAATTTTCCTTTCGCGTCATCGGTATTGGCGAGCGATACCTATGATGATGATTTAGTCACTGGATGCAATTCGATTGAAGCTGCTAATCAATTAATTGGTGAGTTGAATAGTATTTGCGCTAGTGGTGGTTTTCAATTAAGAAAATGGAATAGTAATTGCCCGGAAGTGATGTCCAACTTGAAGGAGTCCCTGTCCAGTTCAGAAGCAATTACATTTCAAGATAAAGATAGTGGTCCAATAAGAATTTTGGGCCTTTCGTGGCACGCTCTTACAGATATATTTTTATACAACTTAGACTTTGAAGAGTGCACTTGCACTAAGCATAATATTTTGTCGGCTATCGCAAAAAATTTTGGATCTTCTCGGTTTGATAGCGCCTTTAGCACTTTTCGCTAAACGTTTAGTTCAAGATCTTTGGCTTTTATGCCTCGATTGGGACCAAGAGCCGCCATTGGAAGTCGTACAAAAATGGAAACATTTTTTGGGTGAATTGCCCGCGGTTTCGAATATTGAGATTTCGCATCGCAATGTATATAATAATTTTAAAAATGTGGAGTTGCATGGATTCTATGATACTTCTGAAGCTGGGTATGCAGCTGTCATCTATTTTCGATCGTTTGATTTAGAAGGTAATATTACCATGTCATTAGTATGCGCAAAATCGAAGGTTGCCCCTACTAATCGCGTTTCATTGCCTCGTCTCAAATTGTGTGCTGCCGTACTCTTGGCAGATTTAGTAGATTTCGTCAAAAATACTTACACAGATAGTTTATCATTTAGTAATATTTTCGCGTGATCAGATTCCACGGTTGTTTTGTATTGGATTCGGTCTTCCTCGCATAAGTGTAAGACATTCGTTAGCAATCGCATTTTACATATTAAAGAACGTATTCCTCCATCTTCATGGTTTTATGTTAAGTTCCAGGATAACCCTGCTGATTGTGCCTCACGTGGACTTTTGGCTTCAGAGTTGATTCATCATCCATTATGGTGGACAGGGCTTTCCTAGTTAGTGCGTCGTAGTGAAGAATGGCCAGTAACGTCGCTGCCAAAACTTATCGACTCATCTCAGATGGACGTCGAATATCGTACTCTGTCGTTAACAGTCGTTATATCTGAGAATTTCTTAGATTTGTTATTGGATAAATTTTCAAAACTGCAGAAAATTTGTAGGATTATTACACGTATTCGTCATTTCATTCGTAATGTTCAATGTCCAGCAGATTTGCGTTCAAAATATTCTGATCGTTTGTCTCTAGGTCAGCAGCAAGAGGCTATACATTTATTGATTAAAAGAGTTCAAACAAATGTTTTTGGTCAAGACATTGCAAATATTAAAACTGGAAAACTTGTTAGTAAACAACTTCGTAGCCTTAGCCCGTTTCTAGATAGTCGTAATTTGTTGAGGGTGTGCGGTCGCCTGCGTAATTCAGAGTTATCGCATGATGCAAAATTTCCAATTTTGCTTCCTCGGTCGCATCGGTTGACTGAAATTATGATATTAGATTGTCATGAAAAACTTTTACATCCTGGTAGGGATGGTGTCGTTCGGGTAGCTACAGTCAAGACATCCCAAGGGTTAGTTAAAAGTCCTCTAGTGATACTATGTTTACTGCCAATTATTTAATATTTAATGGTATGTATACATATATTCACTGATATAAGATTGTCGGTTTAGGTTTCTTAGTTAATAGCAATAATTATTTTTAAATGTAAAATAAATAGTTGATACTTATTTTGGTGGGCGGGATGTTCGGTCTCTTTGTCGCACGTTTGCGTGGTTAATTTTAAATTATCGTAAATTCATAGTTGTAAATCAAGTAGTAAAGCTGTCATCCTTGTCCCGTTATATCCTGTCATAAAACCTCCTTTGCGCATGTGGAAATTAAATTGAAAAAGAGGTACTGACAGAAACACTCTCATTGATATTGGAAGGCAACGGTTGTTCGTTCGGTGAGTTAGTCAATAGTGCCGCCGAATTTATCGATAAACTTCTAAAAAACACAGTGAAAGTGTAAAGTCACACGTACTATAAATCGCATACAATCCACTTAGTTGAAGAGTAAGGAACTACACCCTAGAACAATAGAACAACGCGGAGGTAAGTCGATATACAAATTTATAAGATCCCCGCGCATTAAACAGTATTTGAGTAATATCCTTCCATTTGTCTTTGCTCTCCTTTAAAGTTGTGGATAGAACCTGTCTGGACTGTTCATACTTACCTGTCATGCTAACCCCTTCAGTGGAAGTTATCTCCAACGGGTAAATCTTTTGTACTGGCCTATTTAGCTCTCCACATGCCGTTTTTACTCGAACTACTTTTGTTATGCTGTCTTTCCTGGGTATACATTAACGTAAGCGTAAGACTACGGATCCCAAGGTCCCGGGTTCAAATCCCGACACGGCCGACTGCTTGAAAAATGACAGGTGAGCATTTTTCACAAAAATTACGCCCTCGTTCGGATGAGAGGTCCCGTGTGTGAGTGTTGTCACGCACGTTAAAGATCCCTACCTTGCCTGGAACGGCAAGGGTTCGGCAAAATTCTAAATTTCCAGGCAACAAAAAACTCGCCTCCTGGCCAATGTAGTACCTACGGGTGGAGCATTGCAAATGTAAATGAACGGGTATACATTAACTATTTTTCCCAACGGTCAATTAATCCGTTTAGTTTATTCTGATCCAATCAATACAATACACCATACTTTTACATTATCGTTAACTATTTTTTTGTTTCTTTACATGACCATCTCACCTAAATATTATTTTAAACTTTTCACTCAAATTTTTTCTAAGAATCTGTAAATACCTTACTCTCTTGACCAACGATATGTCAATCTTATCTAAATCATCCGTTTCCCCACTCCTAATCTCTTGAATAAACATCATCGGTGTTATAGCCCTTGGCTCATCTGCTTGTTCATATTGTATACGTCAAGGGTCTTGAATTAACAGTCACTTCACAATCGCACAATATAGTACACATTTCCTGATAATTTAGACTTGCTCGCCCTAAAAACTTGCGCAACAACTTCTTAACTACCCGAATTAGTCATTCCCACCATGGAGATGCAGGTGGAATAAATCTCCATGCTGTTTTTTGAAAGCTACACCTTTCCTCAATCTCATTATGATCCAATAGTTTTAATAAACTTAAAGTGCCCTTAAAATTGGTACCGTTATCACTGTACAAAATAGACACTCTGCCTCTTCGTGCAATAAACCTTCTTAATTATTGCATAAATGTTTCAGTTGACAATGACGTTATCAACTCTAAATGTACCACTCTATAAACGGCGCACGTGAATAAAACAACATAGGCTTTCTCTTCACCCTTCAAATACAACGGACCAGCGAAATCCACTCCAGTTACTTGAAAGGCTGAAACACATTTCACACGGTCTTCAAGTAAACCAGGTGTCTCCGTTTCAATAGCCTGAGCTCTAAAGCGTTGACGAATCACAAATTTTTTCAAAACGTGGCTTACAATCTTACGTACTTGTGGGATTCCTATCTCTTCATGTATCTTGTACAACGTAGTAGAAACTCCTATATGTTGTGAATTTTCGTGAACATGCTGAATTAATTTCAAAACAATGTTATGCTTGGGTAATATCACCGGACACTGAAAATTTTGATCTTCCTGGCCAGCTGTAATTCTAGTCTTGACTCTGATCAACCCATCAGCATCAATAAACATTTTCATTGTCTGTCTACATTTGCGTTTGCTAATATCGTCCCACTCCCTTTGTACCAGGTAATAAACACTTTTTTCCACTGCAATTATTTCTTCAGCAGTTATAAATGGACAATTCACTGCTAAATTTCTACAACTATTATAAAACAGCGCATCCACGCGCTTACTCGTATAACTGTTGTGAACTTAGAAAACTTAGCAAACCTATCGTCTATTCCCATCTCCTCCACAACCAACATATTAAAATCAATTAGTGCTTCGGTCCTAACTTTAGAATAAACTTCTTCGGACTCTATAATATCCGCTGACGGCCAATTACTACTTGGTTCGTACAGCCAAGCTGGACCACTCCATCAATTTCCTTCAAGCAATTTAATAGACGAACAACCTCTCGATAATAGGTCTGCTGGATTCAACAATCCAGGGACATGCCTCCACTGTTTTACATCAGTTCTATCCCTAATCTCCTTAATTCTATTTCTTACAAAAAAAATTCCATGGTTGTTTGTTTGTTATCCAACACAACACCACCGTGGAATCACACCAAAATATAACTTTAAATACCCCCATTCCACCTAGAGCATGCCTAACAGTCTCACATAACCTTACTGCCACACAAGTAGCTCCCAGTAGTTCGAGCCTAGGAATGGTGCATTTTTCATAGGCGTAATTCTAGATTTGGCTGCAATTAATCGGACAAACACATTACCAAAATAAGCCTCAGTTCTTAGGAAAATGCAAGATGCATATGCATCAGCACTCGCATCACAAAACACATGCATAGTCGTATTAGTTTGCATCATTTTGTCACACAGCATTCATCGGGGAATCTTAAAATCTCGCAAACAGCAATAGGTTTTCCTCCAACTACTAAACTTTACTTTTAACTCTTCCAGCAATTTATCATTCCAGGGAATTTTTCGTTTCCATGCTTCCTGAAGCAGTAACTTTGGTACCACAAATGCTGGACATAAAAATCCCAACGGATCAAATATTTTACTAATAATTGATAACAAAACCCTTTTCATTAAATCCCCTTCCATCAAATCTGGCACAACTAGTGACAGAACGTCATCCCTAATGTTCCATCGCATTCCAAGCACTGACCGCTCCTCCTCCACGTTCATCGCAGTATAAGCCCATTTGCAAAACTCCAAACCAACATCTGCCAATATATTTTGAGAATATTGTATAAACATTGATTTCGTCAAGCGTACTCTTACTTGAAATACAATCATCAACATAGAATGACTCTTTCAGCTTGTTTATAATTCCCGGACCGTATTCCTCGGAGTATTTGTCCAAACCAAGATGATGCTGAAACGTCGCATTTAACAAAAACGGACTAGACATCACACCAAACACAACACGACAATGTCGAAAACTTCTTAATTCACAAGTGCTCTTAACCTTTCACCATTAAAACTGCAGAAAATCCCGATCTTGTTCTCTGACAAGAATCTGCAAAAACGCTTGTTTGATGTCCCCACAAACTTCATATTTTCCTTCTCTGAACCTAATCAAGATTGGCATAATATTTTGCAACAAATTCAATCCTTTACTAAGACAATCGTTCAGAGAAAATCCGTTCAACGCTCGTGAAGAGGCGTCAAAAACTTGCCGTATCTTCATAGTCGTAGAATTCTCTTTTAGTATGGGTGTATGAGGCAAGTAATGACCAACCAATTGACCCTTAATTTTTAATACTTCCTCAATTATGTTATCCTTTAACCAAGCACAAATTACCTTATCATATGCCTCGTAAATATTTTGTTTCTTCAACTTCCTCGTCATCATTTCCAACCTAGTTAAAGCTATTCCCTTATTCGTATTAAGCTCAGGATGACCCATTACCCAAGGAAGTGCAACTTCATATCTCCCTTGTTTAAAGGAAATAGTTTCGTTAAAATGCAACATAATATTCTGGTCTACTTGTTCATTGCTTTTGCTAATAATAGGATCGTATATACCAATATCATTTAATTCCCACATACTACTTACGTCCAAATTTTGTAAATTTAAACATACTAAATCAGCGGCTCGGTTCAGCTCCCAATAGGCACCATCCTAATTGGGTCTCAATGGCCGACAACCCACATCTGAAAACTCTACCTTCCCAGTCAATAATTTACCTATATGCTCTGCTCCTAACAAAATTTGTATAGGCAATTCTTTATAAACATCTGAATACATGATGCCCCTTTCTTTTAACTCTTTCAAAATTTTAAGATCTATCAATTTCGGTATATTTCCACAAATTTTATCAGTATCCAAAGCGGAAATATTAAAATAAACGTTCGTATTTATATTTTTCAACTGCAATGAATACCTTTTGTGTATCACATTGGGTGTCACTATCCCACCAAACAACCCATGTTTTAAGTGTTCCATACCAACAGGCTGCACATTCATGGATGCTATTAAAGATTTATCAATATAAGAACGATGTGATCCATCATTCAACAGAACTCTCACTAACTGCTGTTTCTGCCCAAACATGACCGATACTAACCATGTTTTTAAATAGATCTCACTACTATATTGACCATTAAGCAAATCAGAAACTACCTCTACCTTTTCTGGTGTCTTCTGAAGGACACTGTCTTTAACGGCCTCCTCTTCAGAATTACTGTTACCACGCAAGATCGTAACATGTCTTTGGTTACAAGTCAAACATTTTACAAACGCTTGGCAATTTCTACCTAAATGACCAGATCTGAGACAAACAAGGCACCTCTTACTTTTTATAACCGCTTGATTCCTTTCCTTAACAGTCATACCTAGCGCTGCATAACAATTTACACTCTCATATGACCCTTTATTACAAAAAAGACATGGCTTTACTTTACTCTGATTTATAGAGAGTAGAGCTGATGTGGTAGATGTGTCCTTTCGACTGGACTGACTACTATACTTTCTAGACTTACTTACATCCTTGAAGCAATTTCTTGCCATACAAATTCTTTTATCTCCTCGAACTTCGCTTTCTAAAAATTCCATTAACTTACCTAATTGATTGAATTTGACATCCATAGCACCATAATCTTTTGTATTTTGCAATCTTTCCCATTGTTTAATTATTTTCGATGGGAGACACGATTCTTTCAAGGGGTATAATATATAAGCAAACTTTGCACTGGTCACTCCCATTGCTTCCGACGATCTAAGCTTAGCACAGAGTTGATCAAACAATACAGATAAAGACAACTGTTGTCTTTGGTTATTTGATTTAAAATGAGAAACAATAAATCTCTAATGTGAACTTAAATAAGAAGATTTTCCCGACCAAACCTATTTTTAATTGACTAATTACCTTCTTGTTTTTCTTTGAACGGGATAACTACTTACAATATCATGAGCCCTAGTGTTCAGAGTAATAGACTGAAGCAAATACTGAAACTTGTCCTCTTCACGCATCTGCGTATCTTCATCAATCCTTTTAAATTGAGCCCAGAAGGAAATCCAAATATGTGGTTCCAAATCAAACCTTTTAAGTTCTAGCTTTGGAAGACGATACTTCATATCATTTTTCCCCTCTGCTGCACACTCTTGATCTATCACACTGATCGATAATTTATCCACCGCTTTCAAAAACTGCTCCATTGTCGCCTTAGCAATAGTAAACTTCTCTCTGTATGTTTCAACTTGAGTATACTCATGCTCTATTTCCTTTTCATTACCATCCTATAACAAAACATTCATCATTTCGCATCTTTTACGTGCCAAAATTTGGCACTAGACTTTTTTGTTAGTTTAGTTTTGATATGCGGGAGTTTGGCGCCTTAAATTTGAAAGACTTGGCGCGTGTATTTCCGTCACTACAGAGTGCGTTTGCGCCAGTTTGCGCCGACGCGAGTGGAGAACAAAAGTGGAGAGTTTCCGGGGAGACGCTGAAACGTGGCTTTTTGCCTTTGAACATCGCGAAGAGTGGTTGGGTTTTTGGTATCGTGTCGTATCTTATCTTTAATTATGTAGATCCCTTTTCTCTGTTATCTTTGTTTGTCGTACCTATAAACCTGTTCCTTATCGTTCCCTACATACGTAGAAGATAATTTGGATACAGCCTGGCCAAACCGCAGTCCACGCCCGCAGTCGCTAGCTGGAGCAATCCCGAAGGACGCCACGCGAACCATCTGTAATTTATCCTGAAGGAAGCCACGAGCAACCCTGACGGAAATGATTCTGTAGGAAGCTGGACCTATTCATGTGAGTATTCCGTTCTTATAAACTATTTTATGAATTTGGAATATTTCGTCATTACGTGTAATAATTTGCATATTGAGTGACGTCATTGACAGATGGGCGCGTTAATTTTCACTTTATGGATTAGCGTTACCAACTGCCGTTGCGTCGCATATACCGCGTCCACGGTTATGTAAGAATCACACGTAAATGTAAGAATTGCCGCTTCAACGTGGTTTTTAGGTTGTAATATTTCTTTTATGACTATATAATGTATTAATTATTCAATTGCATAAAACTGTCAATTTCTTACTTGCCGCTTTAAGGTCAGCATACCGAATGTTCCCCACCTCGCACAACCCCACTTCAATTTACGATCGCAGCGGCGCACACACAAAACCAGTGTCGTAACCAACCGCACCACAAGGACTACAGCTGTATAACACATTTGCAATTTAGTACCTCCGGGTGGAGCATTGGGGACGTGGCCGCAAGTATAGCGGCCCTAATTCAAATTATAATGTATAACACACTTACATTAACTAGTGAAGAACGTAAATCCTTAGGAGTTGAAAATGCTTTTGAAACTACTGCACCCCGCGAAAACCCACTGTATTTAATAGATTTAAATTCTTCAATCGACAATAGCTCGAAAGGGAGACTTTCAATTATTTTCAAACCGAGCTTACTAAACTTGCTCAAACATGTGAATTTGATACCCAGAAGGAATCACTAATTAGAGACAAAATTATAATTGGTGTACGAGATGCAGGATAGCAAGAAAGATTATTGCGGGAATCCAGTTTAGAACTAGATAATACAATTAGTATTTGTAGAGCACAGGAGGCTAGCAAATATGAAGCTAAAACATTACAACAGTCTTCAACAAGTAATGAAATTAGCGTTGTAAGAAACATTTCTGGTACAAATACAAATATTAAAACCTTTAAATGTACCAATTGTAATACAGAACATGGAATAAATGAATGTCCAGCTTATGGTAAAAAGTGTAATTATTGCAACAAGTTAAAACACTTTAGTTGGGCATGCAGAGCTAGGAACGAAAATACAATCGGGAAAAAAGTTAAACCAAAGTTTGGCAAAAGAAATATAAGAAAGTTAACTGAGATGCCAATGCAAGAAAATTCATTAGAGGATGGATTAGATCTTGTAATTAATGAAATTACTGGAAGTCAAGGTCTAGTTGATAAACACTAGTGGACACACAATATCATAATTAATGGTGTTTCAATTCATTTTACTTTGGATACAGCAGCTGACGTAAATGTATTGACATATAGCATCAATTTAAAAGTTTGTCCAGAAGTTCAATTAAGACCGAGTTATTTCCAAAATCTGGCTTATGGAGGCTATCAAGTTCAAACAAAATATATAGTTGAAGTAATAACAAAAATCAAGAATTAATAAAATTTACTGTTATCGATACCAATTCAAATCCAATGCTAAGTTTAAATACATGTGTTTCATTAAATTTAATTAATCGAATTGAAGTGGTTAACAGCCAAGAGGAAAATTGTCTTGAAAATAACATTCAAGATAAGCAAGAATATATTAATAAAAATCAGCACATTTTGAAGGTTTAGGAAAATTACTCTATGAATATAAAATAAGACTAAAAGAAAATGCAGTACCGTTAGTGAAACCAATGCGAAGAATTCCCAAAGTAATTAAACCGAAATTAAGAATTGTCTTAAACGAGTTGGAAAAATTAAGAGTAATTTCTAAAGTGACTAGTCCGACGGATTGGGTTAACAACATACTAATATTGTTGAAAAAAGTAATAGTTCTTTAAGGATTTGTCTTAGTCTTCTAGAGCTAAATAAATTTGTAAAACATGAAACTTTTCAAATGCCAACTTTAGAAGATCTGATGGCCAATTTAGCAGGGAAATGTCTATTTACAGTTATGGATATGAAAGACGGATTTCTACAAGTGCCCTTGTAATCGTCATCATATTATCTATGTACCTTCAACACTCCATTTGGACGATACAACTTCAATAGATTTCCTTTTGGTTTGTGTTCAAGTCCAGAAGTGTTTCAAAGAGAAAATGTTAAAATATTTGGTGACAGATAACGTGCAAGTGTACTTCGATGATTTAATCATTGCAGCAAGTACTGATCACGAGCACGATGAAACACTCCAAAAGGTTGTAAACAGAGCAGTAGAATGCAATGTAAAATTTAATGCTGCCAAAATGCAGTACAAAGTTCGTCAGGTAAAATACTTAGGTTTTGTATTTTTAAAAGATGGATTAAAGCTGGATTCCAAACAAGTAGAAACATTTCAAAAGATTTGTGAACCTAGAAATAAAAAAGAATTACAGAAATTTTTAGGTGTAATTACGTTTTTGCATAAATTTATTCCAAATATGTCAAACATTGCTGGTCCTTTGAGAAATTTATTAAAAATAAAGTTGTTTGGCATTGGTCTTCTGAACATCAGAATGCTTTCAATAGATTAAAACTGCTTGTTTCGAATTCACCAACTCTCAAATTCTTTTATCCATCAGAAAAAATTGTTGTTCAGTGTTATGCAAGCAAAGATGGAATGAATGGGAGCTTGTTTGCTTCAAAATAACCAACCAATTTCATTTACTTCAAGAAACTTAACTGAAGCAGAAAAAGGTATAGCATGGTTGAAAAAGAATTGCTAGCTATTTGTTTTCCTACATAAAAATGTCATCAGTTCATTTATGGCTATAAAATTACTGTTCACACTGATCATAAACCGTTAGTTAGCATCGTTAAACAAGATATACATAAATGTACCAATAGAGTTCAGAGATTATTACTAAAATTGTTAAAATACTAATTGATCGTTCAGTACATTCCAGGTAAATTTATGTGTATTTCTGATAATTGTTACGTGCCATTGCACTTTAACATTGTTTAGGTTAGTTTTCTTGATGTGCGGAAGTTCCCGCCATAATTTTAAATACGCAAGAAGCGGGAACAATTTAAATAGACTGGGCGGGGCTTCCGGTACGTCACAATAGTGCAATTGGCAAGTGTGAATTATCCCTATAGGGTAAGGCAATGCTACAAAGAGTAGGGAGTTCCGCGGTTCTCGCGCGGAAACGTGGCTTTTTTACGCCGAACTTTGAAGTGAACAGTCGTGCGGGGTGTCGTGTTATCTTATTATGTAGATTTCCTTATCTTGATTATCTTTCCTTAATTACCTATTCCTGTCTTCCACTGCATATAGGAACGGAGATGACCCTGGAGCATCCCATGACCCCGAGATAATTTGGAGGTCCAACTCTACCAGCAGCAGCGATGCCGAGGCTACCGCAGCGTGATTTCCTGCCGGTTAGCGGATCCTTCACGTGAGTAGACTCTCTAATTTTTATTGTTTTAATTTTATGTAACTTCGCTTAATTATGGCGCAATATAAATTATCAGTGACGTCATGGTGTATCTTATGAACTTTGGTAATTGTATTACCGGCTTTTAAGAGCCATCTATCGGCATTTCAATGTACCAGAATCTAAGTGTTACATTTTGTTAACTGCATTACCGACTAGATAAAACGTTAAATCAAGTGTAGCAGATGGCGCCTTCAACCTGTTCAGGCTATGAACTTCAGGGGCTTCTTCTTTGTTTTTAGGTTAGAATAATTTCCTTTATAAGGATACAATGCATTAATAGCTTCTTCACTTAAAGAACTTTACTTTTATTCATGTAAGTATTTACCTTACCTTATGTCTTTAAATACAGTATTATAGAATTACCTATTAAAATATCTTTAGTTGCTTTCCTTAACTTTGAAAGGCCGTTTTTTGAAACTTAAATACATTGTTCTTTATGTTACATTCTAAAATTGCATTATGGTTTATCCTTTACATGAAAATTTTGTGTTTAAAAAACACTTGAGTGAAATAAATTGCTAGTATACCTTTTTAAGAAGTGTTTGACTATACGTTGTTGCCTTATAGGTTAAATAACATATCCTCTGCGTCCATTTTCCATTTTGGAAGGCTTCTTTGTCATTATCTATAAAATATGTATTTAACTGAACATTGATTTCGTTTCCATATACCTTAAATGTGTTTCTTTGGTGTTATCGGTGACGTTCTAACAAGTTCTTACCTCTAAATATCGTATCGTATTACCTTAAAGTAACTGTAACGTGTTTTTACCTTCTAATCTGCGTCAAAATCGCATATTTTTATATCGTGTCTTGAATATTGTATTCATAATGAACGTATCACATCTAAAATCCCTCGAATTAATCTACGAGCTGGAATGTAGAAGTATCATAGCTGCGAGCAATCAGAATGATAGGCGATCTCAACTTAGGGCTGTTTTGTCACAGGAAACCAAAGGCGTTGCTATCTTAAAGAACCCTGTTGGCGATTGGCCACCAACGTATCAGAAATTAAATTATCTTTAGATGATATATCGGGTATAATAAACAAAACAGATCCTGCGGCTACTAATATCGAATTAGGGAGATTGACTTCAAGAATAACCCACGTCAAACACCGTATCGAATCATTATCTTTATATAACGATGACCAAGCGACTCAAGCTAAACAAAGTTTGTTGTCCGAGGTGTTATTGCTTGAAGGAATTCTTTTGGAAAGACTTAATCCTAACGCAGACGTAGATATATCGTCACCTTATGCCTTATGGCTACATTAACGATCTTTGGAACGAAATTCGTAACCGAACTCAAGGTCCCGACGAAAATGTTGTGTCTTTTATTACCTCATTAGAAGCTTTATATAGCAGACTCGACAAAAAACCTTCCGAATCCGAAATTATCGATCAATTACTTAGAAATTTAAACCCCCATTTCTCAGAACGTTTGGCATTACAGCCCATATCTTCGCTAGCTCATTTTAAAGACCTATGTCGTTCTCTCCAAGAAGTGAGGTCAAGGATTGACAAATATCTACCACCACCCGAGAAATTATCTGGTCTTCTCGAACCTGATCTAGCTTGCCAAGTTCGAGCTTCCCGTAAACTATCTACCCTTAACGTTCCTTCTACCGTAACTAACAACGCACTTACCTGTTGGAACTGCAAACGAAGTGGACATAGCTATACTGTCTGCACTTACCCTAGAAATATTTTTTGTTATGGCTGTGGTCGTTCAAATATCTACAAATCTAACTGCACCAACTGTAATCCTAACGTATCGGGAAACTCCCGTCGAGATATTTTAAATCAGGGTGTGAATATCTCAAGAAACCAAAATCGCCCTCAACACCAATCATTCAACGGACACAGACGCCAATAAATTTAAATTATAAAACCACTTCTAACGTTGTACCGTCATTAAATTTATCTAATAATAATACCGCTACTATTAATGTACAAAATACCTTACCTTCATTAGAGGAATTATGCTACACTACTCCAGCCGAGTGGTCTAAGTGGTTACAAACCGTCAATTCCTTTTATCATAAAAAGACTGCTACCTGTTTCACAACTTGTTAAAAACCCTTCGATAACCGTCCACACTTATCTATCTCAATTGGTTCCTTAAATGTAATTGCTTTACTGGATACAGGTTCTTCATGTTCTCTTATAAATAACGAAGGTTTACATCAATTATCTCAACAAAATATCAAAATTCAAATTATTCCCGAAAAACTTCCATAAATTTAGCTGACGATAATCAAATACATGTAACCGGTTCCCTTAAGTTAAAAATTCGTGTAGAGTCTCTTGAACGTGATGTTTTATTTTGATTGTCCCTGCATTAGCGTATCCTTTTCTACTGGGCGTTGATTTCTGTAAACTTTTAATCTGTCACTTTACTTTCAGGATTTTTCATGGCAAACCTCTATTAAAACGAACTCCTGTGCATCTACAGGAATATCTAACAAAATCTCTCTTACTGACTCCCAAGATGTAACTCTTAACGCTACAATCGACAAATTTCGCAAACTTAATACCTCTGAACTTGGTTGCGTTACAACGGCAACACACGTTATCTCCACAGGTGATGCCCTTCCCTTTAAGCAACGTCAATATCCCTTATCGCCTGCCTTACAAAAGCATTTACATGCGGAAATAGACAAAATGTTAGTATCTGGTGTTATCTCTCCTTCAAATTCACCGTGGACCTCTCCCGTATTGCTAGTTCGGAAAAGAATGACGAATGGCGTGTCTGTTTTGATGGCAGGAAGCTAAATTCTGTTACTGTTCCAGACGCTTACCCTTTACCTAGAACTGACTCAATTTTGAGCAGGCTTCGTAATGCAAAATTTATCTCATCTATCGACCTAAGACAAGCTTTTTATCAGATACCTCTTGACTTATCTTCTCGTCAAAAAACTGCTTTTTGTGTCCCAGGCCGAGGTCTTTTCGAATATAATTTTTTGCCATTTGGTCTCTGTAACGCTCCACAAACTTTACAACGTACTATGGATCAAACGTTAGGTCCTATCTTACATCAAGAACGTGCCTTTGTATTTTTGGATGATATCTTAGTTATCTCAAGTTCTTTCGATGAACATATCGCCACATTAGATGAAGTTGCAGAACGTTTAAATGCAGCAGGTTTTAAGATAAACTGGGAAAAGTCTCAATTTTGTCGTTCATCCCTTACATTTCTTGGTTTTATTGTCGATGGAACAGGCTTACGAGCAGATCCTGCTAAAGTTGATGCTATTACTAAATTTAAAACACCAAAACTGTTACCGAAATCAAACGTTTAATTGGAATGATTAGCTATTATCGCATTTTTCTACCCAATCTTTCAACTATATCTGCACCCATTACTGCTTTAATTAAAAATAAAAGAAATCCCAAACTATCGAGTGGAATTTAGAATCCCAACAGGCTTTCGAACAAATTAAAACACTAATCACTTCAGCACCTATCTTAATCTCTCCAAATTTCGATGATAAGTTTTATATACAAACCGATGCCTCACTTACTGGGTTAGGTGCAATGTTGTTCCAGGTAAACAATGGTTTAGAACATCCAATCGCTTATGCGAGCCGTGCCTTAACTTCTGCCGAACAAAAATACTCTGCTACCGAACGAGAACTATTGGGTGTTATCTTTGGCATCGAGAAATTTAGAGGATATGTCGAAGGTACACACTTTACCGTAATCACTGATTGTGCAGCACTCACTTGGCTTAATAACTTGAAACAACCCGCAGGTCGTTTGGCAAGATGGAACTTGCGTATATCTCAATTTACTTTTGACGTTAGGCATAGGCCTGGCAAATTAAATATCGTACCTGATGCGTATTAAGCTCAGGATGACCCATTACCCAAGGAAGTGCAACTTCATATCTCCCTTGTTTAAAGGAAATAGTTTCGTTAAAATGCAACATAATATTCTGGTCTACTTGTTCATTGCTTTTGCTAATAATAGGATCGTATATACCAATATCATTTAATTCCCACATACTACTTACGTCCAAATTTTGTAAATTTAAACATACTAAATCAGCGGCTCGGTTCAGCTCCCAATAGGCACCATCCTAATTGGGTCTCAATGGCCGACAACCCACATCTGAAAACTCTACCTTCCCAGTCAATAATTTACCTATATGCTCTGCTCCTAACAAAATTTGTATAGGCAATTCTTTATAAACATCTGAATACATGATGCCCTTTCTTTTAACTCTTTCAAAATTTTAAGATCTATCAATTTCGGTATATTTCCACAAATTTTATCAGTATTTAAAGCGGAAAATATTAAAATAAACGTATTTATTTATATTTTTCAACTGCAATGAATACCTTTTGTGTATCACATTGTGTGTCAGTATCCCACCAAACAACCCATGTTTTAAATGTTCTATACCAACAGGTTGCACATTCATGGATGCTATTAAAGATTTATCAATATAAGAACGATGTGATCCATCATTCAACAGAACTCTCACTAACTGTTGTTTTTGCCCAAATATAACCGATACTAACCAAGTTTTTAAATAGATCTCACTACTATATTGACCATTCGCAAATCAGAAACTACCTCTACCTTTTCTGGTGTCTTCTGAAGGACACTGTCTTTAACGGCCTCCTCTTCAGAATTACTGTTACCACGCAAGATCGTAACATGTCTTTGGTTACAAGTCAAACATTTTACAAACGCTTGGCAATTTCTACCTAAATGACCAGATCTGAGACAAACAAGGCACCTCTTACTTTTTATAACCGCTTGATTCCTTTCCTTAACAGTCATACCTAGCGCTGCATAACAATTTACACTCATATGACCCTTTATTACAAAAAGACATGGCTTTACTTTACTCTGATTTATAGAGAGTAGAGCTGATGTGGTAGATGTGTCCTTTCGACTGGACTGACTACTATACTTTCTAGACTTACTTACATCCTTGAAGCAATTTCTTGCCATACAAATTCTTTTATCTCCTCGAACTTCGCTTTCTAAAAATTCCATTAACTTACCTAATTGATTGAATTTGACATCTATAGCACCATAATCTTTTGTATTTTGCAATCTTTCCCATTGTTTAATTATTTTCGATGGGAGACACGATTCTTTCAAGGGGTATAATATATAAGCAAACTTTGCACTGGTCACTCCCATTGCTTCCGACGATCTAAGCTTAGCACAGAGTTGATCAAACAATACAGATAAAGACAACTGTTGTCTTTTGGTTATTTGATTTAAAATGAGAAACAATAAATCTCTAATGTGAACTTAAATAAGAAGATTTTCCCGACCAAACCTATTTTTTAATTGACTAATTACCTTCTTGTTTTTCTTTTGAACGGGGATAACTACTTACAATATCATGAGCCCTAGTGTTCAGAGTAATAGACTGAAGCAAATACTGAAACTTGTCCTCTTCACGCATCTGCGTATCTTCATCAATCCTTTTAAATTGAGCCCAGAAGGAAATCCAAATATGTGGTTCCAAATCAAACCTTTTAAGTTCTAGCTTTGGAAGACGATACTTCATATCATTTTTCCCCTCTGCTGCACACTCTTGATCTATCACACTGATCGATAATTTATCCACCGCTTTCAAAAACTGCTCCATTGTCGCCTTAGCAATAGTAAACTTCTCTCTGTATGTTTCAACTTGAGTATACTCATGCTCTATTTCCTTTTCATTACCATCCTATAACAAAACATTCATCATTTCGGCATCTTTTTACGTGCCAAAATTTGGCACTAGACTTTTTTGTTAGTTTAGTTTTGATATGCGGGAGTTTGGCGCCTTAAATTTGAAAGACTTGGCGCGTGTATTTCCGTCACTACAGAGTGCGTTTGCGCCAGTTTGCGCCGACGCGAGTGGAGAACAAAAGTGGAGAGTTTCCGGGGAGACGCTGAAACGTGGCTTTTTGCCTTTGAACTTCGCGAAGAGTGGTTGGGTTTTTGGTATCGTGTCGTATCTTATCTTTAATTATGTAGATCCCTTTTCTCTGTTATCTTTGTTTGTCGTACCTATAAACCTGTTCCTTATCGTTCCCTACATACGTAGAAGATAATTTGGATACAGCCTGGCCAAACCGCAGTCCACGCCCGCAGTCGCTAGCTGGAGCAATCCCGAAGGACGCCACGCGAACCATCTGTAATTTATCCTGAAGGAAGCCACGAGCAACCCTGACGGAAATGATTCTGTAGGAAGCTGGACCTATTCATGTGAGTATTCCGTTCTTATAAACTATTTTATGAATTTGGAATATTTCGTCATTACGTGTAATAATTTGCATATTGAGTGACGTCATTGACAGATGGGCGCGTTAATTTTCACTTTATGGATTAGCGTTACCAACTGCCGTTGCGTCGCATATACCGCGTCCACGGTTATGTAAGAATCACACGTAAATGTAAGAATTGCCGCTTCAACGTGGTTTTTAGGTTGTAATATTTCTTTTATGACTATATAATGTATTAATTATTCAATTGCATAAAACTGTCAATTTCTTACTTGCCGCTTTAAGGTCAGCATACCGAATGTTCCCCACCTCGCACAACCCCACTTCAATTTACGATCGCAGCGGCGCACACACAAAACCAGTGTCGTAACCAACCGCACCACAAGGACTACAGCTGTATAACACATTTGCAATTTAGTACCTCCGGTGGAGCATTAGACGTGGCCGCAAGTATAGCGCCCTAATTCAAATTATAATGTATAACACACTTACATTAACTAGTGAAGAACGTAAATCCTTAGGAGTTGAAAATGCTTTTGAAACTACTGCACCCCGCGAAAACCCACTGTATTTAATAGATTTAAATTCTTCAATCGACAATAGCTCGAAAGGGAGACTTTCAATTATTTTCAAACCGAGCTTACTAAACTTGCTCAAACATGTGAATTTGATACCCAGAAGGAATCACTAATTAGAGACAAAATTATAATTGGTGTACGAGATGCAGGGTAGCAAGAAAGATTATTGCGGGAATCCAGTTTAGAACTAGATAATACAATTAGTATTTGTAGAGCACAGGAGGCTAGCAAATATGAAGCTAAAACATTACAACAGTCTTCAACAAGTAATGAAATTAGCGTTGTAAGAAACATTTCTGGTACAAATACAAATATTAAAACCTTTAAATGTACCAATTGTAATACAGAACATGGAATAAATGAATGTCCAGCTTATGGTAAAAAGTGTAATTATTGCAACAAGTTAAACCACTTTAGTTGGGCATGCAGAGCTAGGAACGAAAATACAATCGGGAAAAAAGTTAAACCAAAGTTTGGCAAAAGAAATATAAGAAAGTTAACTGAGATGCCAATGCAAGAAAATTCATTAGAGGATGGATTAGATCTTGTAATTAATGAAATTACTGGAAGTCAAGGTCTAGTTGATAAACACTAGTGGACACACAATATCATAATTAATGGTGTTTCAATTCATTTTACTTTGGATACAGCAGCTGACGTAAATGTATTGACATATAGCATCAATTTAAAAGTTTGTCCAGAAGTTCAATTAAGACCGAGTTATTTCCAAAATCTGGCTTATGGAGGCTATCAAGTTCAAACAAAATATATAGTTGAAGTAATAACAAAAATCAAGAATTAATAAAATTTACTGTTATCGATACCAATTCAAATCCAATGCTAAGTTTAAATACATGTGTTTCATTAAATTTAATTAATCGAATTGAAGTGGTTAACAGCCAAGAGGAAAATTGTCTTGAAAATAACATTCAAGATAAGCAAGAATATATTAATAAAAATCAGCACATTTTTGAAGGTTTAGGAAAATTACTCTATGAATATAAAATAAGACTAAAAGAAAATGCAGTACCGTTAGTGAAACCAATGCGAAGAATTACCAAAGTAATTAAACCGAAATTAAGAATTGTCTTAAACGAGTTGGAAAAATTAAGAGTAATTTCTAAAGTGACTAGTCCGACGGATTGGGTTAACAACATACTAATATTGTTGAAAAAAGTAATAGTTCTTTAAGGATTTGTCTTAGTCTTCTAGAGCTAAATAAATTTGTAAAACATGAAACTTTTCAAATGCCAACTTTAGAAGATCTGATGGCCAATTTAGCAGGGAAATGTCTATTTACAGTTATGGATATGAAAGACGGATTTCTACAAGTGCCCTTGGACTCGTCATCACTCCATTAGGACGATGCAAGATCAATAGACTTCCTTTTGCTTTGTGTTCAAGTCCAGAAGTGTTTCAAAGAGAAATGTTAAAATATTTGGTGACAGATAACGTGCAAGTGTACTTCGATGATTTAATCATTGCAGCAAGTACTGATCACGAGCACGATGAAACACTCCAAAAGGTTGTAAACAGAGCAGTAGAATGCAATGTAAAATTTAATGCTGCCAAAATGCAGTACAAAGTTCGTCAGGTAAAATACTTAGGTTTTGTATTTTTAAAAGATGGATTAAAGCTGGATTCCAAACAAGTAGAAACATTTCAAAAGATTTGTGAACCTAGAAATAAAAAAGGATTACAGAAATTTTTAGGTGTAATTACGTTTTTGCATAAATTTATTCCAAATATGTCAAACATTGCTGGTCCTTTGAGAAATTTATTAAAAATAAAGTTGTTTGGCATTGGTCTTCTGAACATCAGAATGCTTTCAATAGATTAAAACTGCTTGTTTCGAATTCACCAACTCTCAAATTCTTTTATCCATCAGAAAAAATTGTTGTTCAGTGTTATGCAAGCAAAGATGGAATGAATGGGAGCTTGTTTGCTTCAAAATAACCAACCAATTTCATTTACTTCAAGAAACTTAACTGAAGCAGAAAAAGGTATAGCATGGTTGAAAAAGAATTGCTAGCTATTTGTTTTCCTACATAAAAATGTCATCAGTTCATTTATGGCTATAAAATTACTGTTCACACTGATCATAAACCGTTAGTTAGCATCGTTAAACAAGATATACATAAATGTACCAATAGAGTTCAGAGATTATTACTAAAATTGTTAAAATACTAATTGATCGTTCAGTACATTCCAGGTAAATTTATGTGTATTTCTGATAATTGTTACGTGCCATTGCACTTTAACATTGTTTAGGTTAGTTTTCTTGATGTGCGGAAGTTCCGCCATAATTTTAAATACGCAAGAAGCGGGAACAATTTAAATAGACTGGGCGGGGCTTCCGGTACGTCACAATAGTGCAATTGGCAAGTGTGAATTATCCCTATAGGGGTAAGGCAATGCTACAAAAGAGTAGGGAGTTCCGCGGTTCTCGCGCGGAAACGTGGCTTTTTTACGCCGAACTTTGAAGTGAACAGTCGTGCGGGTGTCGTGTTATCTTATTATGTAGATTTCCTTATCTTGATTATCTTTCCTTAATTACCTATTCCTGTCTTCCACTGCATATAGGAACGGAGATGACCCTGGAGCATCCCATGACCCCGAGATAATTTGGAGGTCCAACTCTACCAGCAGCAGCGATGCAGAGGCTACCGCAGCGTGATTTCCTGCCGGTTAGCGGATCCTTCACGTGAGTAGACTCTCTAAATTTTTTTTGTTTTAATTTTATGTAACTTCGCTTAATTATGGCGCAATATAAATTATCAGTGACGTAATGGTGTATCTTATGAACTTTGGTAATTGTATTACCGGCTTTTAAGAGCCATCTATCGCCATTTCAATGTACCAGAATCTAAGTGTAACATTTTGTTAACTGCATTACCGACCAGATAAAACGTTAAATCAAGTGTAGCAGATGGCGCCTTCAACCTGTTCAGGCTATGAACTTCAGGGCTTCTTCTTTGTTTTTAGGTTAGAATAATTTCCTTTATAAGGATACAATGCATTAATAGCTTCTTCACTTAAAGAACTTTACTTTTATTCATGTAAGTATTTACCTTACCTTATGTCTTTAAATACAGTATTATAGAATTACCTATTAAAATATCTTTAGTTGCTTTCCTTAACTTTGAAAGGCCGTTTTTTGAAACTTAAATACATTGTTCTTTATGTTACATTCTAAAATTGCATTATGGTTTATCCTTTACATGAAAATTTTGTGTTTAAAAACACTTGAGTGAAATAAATTGCTAGTATACCTTTTTAAGAAGTGTTTGACTATACGTTGTTGCCTTATAGGTTAAATAACATATCCTCTGCGTCCATTTTCCATTTTGGAAGGCTTCTTTGTCATTATCTATAAAATATGTATTTAACTGAACATTGATTTCGTTTCCATATACCTTAAATGTGTTTCTTTGGTGTTATCGGTGACGTTCTAACAAGTTCTTACCTCTAAATATCGTATCGTATTACCTTAAAGTAACTGTAACGTGTTTTTACCTTCTAATCTGCGTCAAAATCGCATATTTTTATATCGTGTCTTGAATATTGTATTCATAATGAACGTATCACATCTAAAATCCCTCGAATTAATCTACGAGCTGGAATGTAGAAGTATCATAGCTGCGAGCAATCAGAATGATAGGCGATCTCAACTTAGGGCTGTTTTGTCACAGGAAACCAAAGGCGTTGCTATCTTAAAGAACCCTGTTGGCGATTGGCCACCAACGTATCAGAAATTAAATTATCTTTAGATGATATATCGGGTATAATAAACAAAACAGATCCTGCGGCTACTAATATCGAATTAGGAGATTGACTTCAAGAATAACCCACGTCAAACACCGTATCGAATCATTATCTTTATATAACGATGACCAAGCGACTCAAGCTAAACAAAGTTTGTTGTCCGAGGTGTTATTGCTTGAAGGAATTCTTTTGGAAAGACTTAATCCTAACGCAGACGTAGATATATCGTCACCTTTTTCAAATTCGCTTTGGAACCAAAATTGGAAAACCAATCCCGAAAAATGTTGGGTCTTTTACCTTTGAAGGGTTTTTGGATTCGAAAAACCTTCCAATCCTTTCGATCAATTAACTTTTAAAATTTTTAAACCCCTATTTTCTCAGCGGGTTTGGCATTCAGCCCATATTTCGCTAGCCCAAATTTTAAAGGAACCTATTGTTCCTTTAAAGAAGGATCCAAGGATTGGAACAAATTCTAACCAACCAACCCGAGAAATTATCTTGGTTCTTCTCAACCTGACACTTGCCAAGTTCGAAACTTCCCGTAAATATTACCCTTAAACGGGTTCCTTCTAGTAACTAAAACGCCTTACCTGTTAACTGCAAACGAATGGAATAACTATACTGTCTACTTACCCTAGAAATATTTTTGTTATCTTCGCTCAATATTACAAAATCCTTAACCTGCACCAAGTAATCCTAACTATCGGGAAACTCCCGTCGAGATATTTCAAATCAGGGTGTGAATATCTCAAGAAACCAAAATCGCCCTCAACACCAATCATTCAACGGACACAGACGCCAATAAATTTAAATTATAAAACCACTTCTAACGTTGTACCGTCATTAAATTTATCTAATAATAATACCGCTACTATTAATGTACAAAATACCTTACCTTCATTAGAGGAATTATGCTCACTACTCCAGCCGAGTGGTCTAAGTGGTTACAAACCGTCAATTCCTTTTATCATAAAAGACTGCTACCGTTTCACAACTTGTTAAAAACCCTTCGATAACCGTCCACACTTATCTATCTCAATTGGTTCCTTAAATGTAATTGCTTTACTGGATACAGGTTCTTCATGTTCTCTTATAAATAACGAAGGTTTACATCAATTATCTCAACAAAATATCAAAATTCAAATTATTCCGAAAAACTTCCATAAATTTAGCTGACGATAATCAAATACATGTAACCGGTTCCTTAAGTTAAAATTCGTGTAGAGTCTCTTGAACGTGATGTTTTATTTTGATTGTCCCTGCATTAGCGTATCCTTTTCTACTGGCGTTGATTTCTGTAAACTTTTTAATCTGTCACTTTACTTTCAGGATTTTTCATGGCAAACCTCTATTAAAACGAACTCCTGTGCATCTACAGGAATATCTAACAAAATCTCTCTTACTGACTCCCAAGATGTAACTCTTAACGCTACAATCGACAAATTTCGAAACTTAATACCTCTGAACTTGGTTGCGTTACAACGGCAACACACGTTATCTCCACAGGTGATGCCCTTCCCTTTAAGCAACGTCAATATCCCTTATCGTCTGCCTTACAAAAGCATTTACATGCGGAAATAGACAAAATGTTAGTATCTGGTGTTATCTCTCCTTCAAATTCACCGTGGACCTCTCCCGTATTGCTAGTTCGGAAAAAGAATGATGAATGGCGTGTCTGTTTTGATGGCAGGAAGCTAAATTCTGTTACTGTTCCAGACGCTTACCCTTTACCTAGAACTGACTCAATTTTGAGCAGGCTTCGTAAGCAAAATTTATCTCATCTATCGACCTAAGACAAGCTTTTTATCAGATACCTCTTGACTTATCTTCTCGTCAAAAACTGCTTTTTGTGTCCCAGGCCGAGGTCTTTTCGAATATAATTTTTGCCATTTGGTCTCTGTAACGCTCCACAAACTTTACAACGTACTATGGATCAAACGTTAGGTCCTATCTTACATCAAGAACGTGCCTTTGTATTTTTGGATGATATCTTAAGTTATCTCAAGTTCTTTCGATGAACATATCGCCACATTAGATGAAGTTGCAGAACGTTTAAATGCAGCAGGTTTTAAGATAAACTGGGAAAAGTCTCAATTTTGTCGTTCATCCCTTACATTTCTTGGTTTTATTGTCGATGGAACAGGCTTACGAGCAGATCCTGCTAAAGTTGATGCTATTACTAAATTTAAAACACCAAAACTGTTACCGAAATCAAACGTTTAATTGGAATGATTAGCTATTATCGCATTTTTCACCCAACCTTTCAACTATATCTGCACCCATTACGCTTTAATTAAAAATAAAAGAAATCCCAAACTATCGAGTGGAATTTAGAATCCCAACAGGCTTTCGAACAAATTAAAACACTAATCACTTCAGCACCTATCTTAATCTCTCCAAATTTCGATGATAAGTTTTATATACAAACCGATGCCTCACTTACTGGGTTAGGTGCAATGTTGTTCCAGGTAAACAATGGTTTAGAACATCCAATCGCTTATGCGAGCCGTGCCTTAACTTCTGCCGAACAAAATACTCTGCTACCGAACGAGAACTATTGGGTGTTATCTTTGGCATCGAGAAATTTAGAGGATATGTCGAAGGTACACACTTTACCGTAATCACTGATTGTGCAGCACTCACTTGGCTTAATAACTTGAAACAACCCGCAGGTCGTTTGGCAAGATGGAACTTGCGTATATCTCAATTTACTTTCGACGTTAGGCATAGGCCTGGCAAATTAAATATCGTACCTGATGCGTTATCTCGAGATGTTGTTTCTCTTAACCTTCCAAATTTAATTCTGGATACCTGGTACCTCAATATGATAAAAAAAGTTTCCGATAATCCCGACAAATTTCCTACCTTTCGAGTAACTAATAATAGACTGTATAAATTTGTATCCTCGTCCCCACATAAAATATCGAATATACCTGAATGGAAACTCGTTGTGCCCACTGCAAATCGCAGTGAGGTGCTCAAATTATGTCACGACGATCCCTTAGCTGCACACCTTGGTGTTACAAAATCTCGCCAAAATATCTGAATTGTATTACTGGCCCACACTTAAGCAATCTGTTTGTCGCTACATTAAAAGCTGCAAAATTTGTGGTTCCCATAAGAGTTCAAGATGCTCGCCCTGGTTTAATGGGTAACTTTAAGCGTGTATCTTATCCCTTTCAATTAATATCGCTTGACTTATTAGGACCTCTCCTCGATCGAAAGAGGTAATCAATATCTTTTGTTGTTACCGATTGGTTTTCTAAATTTGTTATGGTGCAACCCTTACGTAAAGCTACCTCTGCATATAATTAAATTCCTAGAACAGAATGTCTTTCTTATCTTTGGTGTCCCCAGATTATTCTTTGTGACAATGGTGCACAATTTATCTCTAAAGATTTTCAGAATTTCGTTAAAGTTACAAAGTACAAAAATTTGGTTTAACGCAAAATATCACCCCAAGTAAACCCTACCGAGAGAGTAAATCGAGTGTTAATTACCGCTATCTCTTCTTATATTAATTCAGACCATACTACATGGGATGAACATATCTTTGAAATTGCTCAAGCTTTTGCGTACATCTAAACAAAGCAACCCAATTCACTCCGTCTTTTCTTGTTTTTGGAAGATATACCCCAATCGATGGAGTTACTATGGTTTAGTGCCTGACGATACTAACGTAATTGAATTTGACGATAAAGTACGTTGGGACAAGGACCAACAGTCATTACCTTCTATCTATAACGACGTTAGAAAAATTTGTTAAAAGCTTACGAAAAGAGCAAGGACCATTATAACTTGCGTAAGCGAAATATTTCCTTTCGCCTTAGGCGAACAAGTTTGGAAAAGAACTATGTCTTATCGGATGCATCTAAGAAATTTTCTTCAAAATTGGCCCTAAATTCATTCTTTGTAAAGTCACACGTGTTATTAGTCCCCTTATCTAGAACTTCAGGATACTGAAGGAAAACGCCAAGGCAGGTGGCATATTAAAGACCTTAAGCCATTCTCTGCCGACCCAAATGCTAATTAAGTTTTTCATGCCCATTCTCCTCACGATTTACCTAATATTTTTCGTTCTCACCATCAATTAGTATCTTTAATTACTTATTCCTTCTCTCATATAGTATATAATTTCTTACACGTTTAACTTTACTTACCTTAATTTAGCTATCTTTTTCTTTTCGTTGACTTTCCTTCACCATACCGTTACTATATATCACTTCATCCTCTACACCCCAATATAACTTTGTCCTTTCATTTAATTAACCCTTGAAATTTTCCTACTACATATTGTTCGGTCTTTAGTATTTCTCTTATATGGTTTAATTGAATGGTAATTGTCGAACTTTGGTTGAAATAACCCATTGAATTTTTATGACTGGTTTTGGCTGATGTTGAGTGAATGCTTTCTTCTTTGGGCTCACATAGAACATGCGCAGTCTATGCCATTGAAAGAAATAGTTCATATTCGCAGTTGCAAAACTAGGATTTCTATTCCGTGTGTTTTCCCTGAATTATTGCAATCGCCCACATTATACTACATCATTATACTACAACATTATTCCTTCCTTTTTCTACTAAATCTACATAACTTATAAACTTTTTTTCGTGTTTTTATTGAACTTTGTGGTGAGGTGCTATTGCTTCTTATTGTTATCTTATTAAACTTCTCGGTTGTTTTAGCATATGGGGACAGTGTATCTGTATTTAACTGCTTATAATTGGGCATTTTTGTGTGTTTAGGGTGCTACCGATTTAAAAACTTACTTAAAACAGTTTGTTTTTGTGGGTTTGTATCTGTGAAGATACTTTTTAAGTTGTCGTGTCTACCTTTGTCTGATTTTCTTATCGTAGTTGAAGCACTCGTTAGGAAAATTATCGCACTAGTTCTCTTAGGAGCCTAGTGAATTTTAAAAATGTGTATATCTTATCTTGTCGGATTAATATCGCAGGTGGTCCTTTAGACTACGCTGTGTTTTATAGGGTCAATCCCATTTCAACGGCTCTACTGGAGCCACTCTTTTGTTGTTATCATTGTCTTGGGTAATAACTAGGCCAATATCTTTGTCTTCTTTATTATCTTCGATAATACCTTTAGGTTTAATATCGTTATCTTATTGATTACCTTTGGTAATAACCTTAGTTTATTATCGTTATCTTACCGATTACCGTTAGTAATAATTTTGGTTTAATTTATCGTTATCTTACCGACTACCGTTAGGAATGACTTCGAGTTATTTCGCGTTATCTTACCGGTTATCTTGAGTAATAACTTTTTTAAATTCATGTTATCTTACCTACTATCTCTTATAATCACTTTAACTTAATATCGTGTTATCTTATCGATATCTCAAATAATAACTAAAGTGACTAGTCCGACGGATTGGGTTAACAACATACTAATATTGTTGAAAAAGTAATAGTTCTTTAAGGATTTGTCTTAGTCTTCTAGAGCTAAATAAATTTGTAAAACATGAAACTTTTCAAATGCCAACTTTAGAAGATCTGATGGCCAATTTAGCAGGAAATGTCTATTTACAGTTATGGATATGAAAGACGGATTTCTACAAGTGCCCTTGTAATCGTCATCATATTATCTATGTACCTTCAACACTCCATTTGGACGATACAACTTCAATAGATTTCCTTTTGGTTTGTGTTCAAGTCCAGAAGTGTTTCAAAGAGAAATGTTAAAATATTTGGTGACAGATAACGCAAGTGTACTTTTGATGATTTGAATCATTGCAGCAAGTATGTCACGGAGGAAACCAATCCAAAAATTTAACAGAGTGCAAGTGACGCACTCTCATGAACATTTTAAATTTGGGCACTTCTTGCCAAAAGAAGAATAGTTTGATGCGACACTCATGTGTGTTTGCATATAAGAACTTTATGTTAGCTTTAGTTAGATAAGTTTAGATAGGTTTAGATAGGTTAGGCGACTTGTCGCACCCGTGTTAGTTTAAGCAGTGTTTCATGCTCCCCGACAAATTTGTGCTGTCGGTAAGTAGTGTAGTCAAAGACTATCGGGCTACCTATTCCGTTTCCTGGTACTTCGGTAGACGTGTTATCGGTCGAAAACCAGGTGGCGCCTTATATAAACATTTTGTAGGTTTTAAGTTAGGGTTTATGTAGGGTAGTTAGGACTTAGATTTTAAGCTGTTACTGTGCTAACAGACTTTTCTTTAAGTTTTTCTTTTGTGGCTTTGTCGCGATTGTTACGTGCACATTGCACTTTAACATTGTTTAGGTTAGTTTTTGATGTGCGGAAGTTCCCGCCATAATTTTAAATACGCAAGAAGCGGGAACAATTTAAATAGACTGGGCGGGGCTTCCGGTACGTCACAATAGTGCAATTGGCAAGTGTGAATTATCCCATAGGGTAAGGCAATGCTACAAAGAGTAGGGAGTTCCGCGGTTCTCGCGCGGAAACGTGGCTTACGCCGAACTTTGAAGTGAACAGTCGTGCGGTGTCGTGTTATCTTATTATGTAGATTTCCTTATCTTGATTATCTTTCCTTAATTACATATTCCTGTCTTCCACTGCATATAGGAACGGAGATGACCCTGGAGCATCCCATGACCCCGAGATAATTTGGAGGTCCAACTCTACCAGCAGCAGCGATGCCGAGGCTACCGCAGCGTGATTTCCTGCCGGTTAGCGGATCCTTCACGTGAGTAGATCTCTAATTTTTATTGTTTTAATTTTATGTAACTTCGCTTAATTATGGCGCAATATAAATTATCAGTGACGTCATGGTGTATCTTATGAACTTTGGTAATTGTATTACCGGCTTTTAAGAGCCATCTATCGGCATTTCAATGTACCAGAATCTAAGTGTTACATTTTGTTAACTGCATTACCGACTAGATAAAACGTTAAACGAAGTGTAACATAATTTATCTAGGAATTTTATAACAAAATCTGGAGATGATAATCCAGACATGACGGATATTGTTTATAGCATTAAGTTAGAAGAATATCTACCAATTTCAAAAGCAAAATTATGTAAACTACAGGTAGAAACACAAAATGATCCTGTCCTTATTAAGGTGACCAATTTTATAAACAATGGTTGGTTTGAAAAGTGCGACTTAGATCGTAATTTAAAATATTTTTTCAAAATACAAAATGATTTGTTTGTGAAGGATCATATCCTGTTTCATAATGATAAAGTAGTAATACATTCTGCATTGTATCAAGATGTGCTTCAACAAATTCATGGCGAGACACATTTTGGTATTTCCAATAGCAGGAAACGAACACGATCATTATTATACTGGCCTAAAATGTCTGAAATGATTGAAAATTTTGTTATTCAATGTCGTACTTGTGAAAGATATAAAAAATCAAACATTAAACAACCATTAATTCCACATAAAATTTATGATATACCATTTTATAAAATATCTCTTGATTTATCTGAGTATGGTGCAAAATATAATTAGATAGTGGTTGATTATTTATCAAAATGGATAGAAATTATTAGCATTAAAAATAAGTCTGCTGTGGAAATCATTATAAAACTTAAATGTTTATTTGCCACACATTACAAGATATATTGTTTGTGATAATAATCCATTTCAAAGTTATTTTTTTTCAAGAGTTGGCCAGTAATTTTAACTTTGAAATTATTGATACAAGTCCGTACCATCATCAGAGCAACGGTCTTTGCAAAAAATCTTTATAGATGTAAGTTTTGATAAAAGGCTTTCTGTACAGTAAAATCAATCATACTTTGGTATTGTTTGCAATATATATATATATATATATATATATATATATATATATATATATTGCAATTAATAAGATGAAATAATAACCTAGACTTTTTAAGTAAAATCCAAATGATCATTTCAAATCGAGCTAGTAATTGAAAGAAGGAAAATCAAAAACTTGACAATTTCAGATATGATTGACAAAAATGCTAAACGTAATTGAAAGTTAGGTTTATATATGGTACTGTACACGATTTAGATTTGTAAATTTTCCAATTATAGCCATCAACCTCGGTAGTGTAATTGGTTAACGCACAGTTCCGGCAAAACTGAGATGCAGGTTCATATCCAGTCTAAGGCCTTATATTTTCCTTCTTGGTTATTATTTCATCTTATTAATTACAATATATATATATATATATATATATATATATATATATATATATATATTCAATCATACTTTGGTATTTTTATATATATATATATATATATATATATATATATATATATATTATTATGTAAGGGGGGTACAAGGCTTCTAAGGGTAGATTTGTGTTAATAGGGTGTATGCCAAACAACAGGATTAATATATCAGATCTAATAATTTAAAAACTATATTTTGCTGTACTTTACATATGCTAAAGTATGTACCATTTTAGTTTGAAACATATGTGCCAAAAGGTAGACAACATGACTTTATGACGTTGATACAATGCACGGTACTTAAGGTTTTATACTGAGTTGATATTTTATGAGCCAGTGAAAGTACATTTGCCGTCGGAAAGCCGAACGCATTTATGGATATCTGCAACCAACAAAGCGTCCAGGTCGTGTGTAAATTATTTTGGCTTTTCTTTTAATAGAATCAACTTTTGGACGAATTGTAAAATCAAAGTTAAAAGTGAATAGAAATATAAAAGGTTATTGGAGAATTGTGAAGTGTTTTGGACCAATAGTAGAAATTAAGAATATTATAAAGACTGTAGTGAAGGTATTTTGGACACGAAAGGAAAGACGAATTGTTATTGGATATTGTATGTTTTAGAATTGTAATTCAAGTAAGCTAAGGTTGTTGATCTTATCGCTAAGCGAAATAAATAAAAAAATTCTAATTTCGATTATATTCAGATAAAGTCGTGTTTTACAAAACCTGCGTTAAAAGTTGTACAAATATTTATTGAAATAAAAGTTTTTGTGAATTAAAGAGTTTAATTTAGTCAAAGTGAAAGTAATAAAAAGCATCGAGAGTATAAAGGCAACGAGTATTAAAGAAGATTTGGAGTGGTTAAATAGTGCGACGGGAAAAGCGACGATTTATTTAGGTTTGAGCAAGATTGGTGTTGGATTTGGGAAGATTTGGTTAAACGGCAGCAGGAGATTTGAGTGGATACAAAAGGCAACGACGATATCGATAATTTTTGGAGTGATTTGAGCAGATTAACGGCAGTAAGGACATCGTGTGGATATTAAAGGAATAGCAGGACAAGGATTGATTTAAAATAGGACGGCTGGATTGATTTGGATTGAGCAAGGAGAGGATTAATTGGAATACGAAGTAGGGAAACAGGAGAGCAGTAGATTACGAGGAAGAATTAACGCAGGGGAAGTAGATACAACGGTTTTTTTTAAATTCTAAATTGGGGTAAAATTATTTCAGATTTGGGGTCAACGAAATTGGTTAAGAACACCTGGAGGCGATACGCAAGTGGACTACGATTGAGAATCCTTGTGAAGGTGCGTACGGTGAATACGATCTTGAGCCAGCAGTAAAAGAAGGCCTTCAGCACGGTATAATTCAGGTAAGTACCGTGAATATCTTAAAACGTCAAAATTAAAGTCACAAATAGTATACATAAATTAATTTGGCACCAAGCAACTTTGATCTGTAAAAATTTGGCATATATAGAAAATCAGTGCATTAAAAAAGTGGTAAAACAATCGAGTGTGCAGTTTGGTTGGGTAGTGCACATCTACTCACGATTGAACTCACGGTGAGTAAGGTGAACACCCTGAGATTAAGGTTTCATATAGTCGAGGCATAATATATAGTAAACAGTAAATAGATAACCAACCAAACGTTGCTAAAGCACCTCGAATCTCAGTCATTTATTGAATACTAAAATAGGGACGACGACAAAAGTCGTGTAGCAAATTTTGTTTAAATAAATAAAGTAGTAAAGTTTATAATCAGATATATTTATTATAAATAAAAATAAAAGGGTGGAGGGGTGGAGTAAACAAACAAAAAAGTAAAAGTTGTAGGCAGAAGAATATATATATATATATATATATATATATATATATATATATATATTGCAAACAATACCAAAGTATGATTGAAACGAGGTATTGTTATAGTATAGTCTTTTACTTATGTAGGTATGTAACCCAAGTTGCACCTAACAAATTTCATAAGCGTAATAGAAACGCAGATGTGAACGTCTCTTAATAATAGACTCGTCTATCAACACACCTTAAAATCGAATACACTCGCTCGGAATCTCCGATTAATGGAATACACAAATGATCAAGGAGGCGAGCATTAAAATCTTAAGATGAATATTTTCGTTTGTTTCTAGATATATGATGACATGCAATAACCAGGAGCAAACAATAACTTCTGATTTTTTGAGTTTAGCCTTTTATCACGGTGCACCAAAGCCTGGTGGTTAAACCAGAAGGTTGTGCTTCATGCAATAACGTGGATACTCCACGCCCTGCCAGCATGGTGCTCCAAATCCTACCACCAGGGTCTGGACTTCCACCAAAGGAAGTTACTTCGTAGAACCATATAATGCTGAACCCAAGCCAAACACATCCCAGCGAGACAGAATGTCCGCCCACCATTACTAAGGCGGATATACCGGCCTGGACATGTGAATACCATACTTCGCACCAGTTCCGACGCCTACTATGAAGAATCTGCCATCATTATGCCATTCCATGCCTCAAAATGCTGATAAAAGAACCCGCAGAATACATGGCACCTGCGTTGATCCACCTGCCACATCTAGCACCATATGTGTGAGTACCTACTCCTGTGCTAATTCATTTTAGTATATGTGCTTGGGCAACCACCCTGGCGTATAGGGGATTGAGTAGTGAACTGTATGGTGAGAGAATGTTCATAAATACGAGACAGATAAACAAATTAACAAGTATGAAATAAACACTTACCTGAATTGATAAATTTATCCATTTATCAGAACATTAGGTTAGGAAAGGAAACGAGGGTAATTCTGGGATATAGAAGATCCACGATTCTCGATGAATATTATATGAGGGTAAATTATGTGCATCCGTCTTAATTTAGCATCAATATCAGAATACTGCACTTTTCAGACCAAACATAACTGGGCACGACGACGGTTGACAATCAACTACGTTAACGACCTTAATCAGTCGGGTAATCATGGATATATCTCACCACCTGCATACTGTGGGATTTGCAAGTGACCGTATATTTATCTAACAATTTAACTAAATTCTATTATACTTTGAACTATAAACCAAAACGTTTATCGGCGTAAATATCCTGGGCGGCTCCAATATGAATGAAAATTCATAGTAAATGTATCATCATCATTAGGTCTTCAGTCCTGGAACTGGTTAGACGCGTACCATCATTGTTTCCTATTCTAAACTAACCTACAGATTTCCCTGAAATTTGCACAGTCTGCATCTATCACTATCTGATCTAGGTCTACATCTACCTCTTTTTCCTATCTCTGCTTGTAATATATCCCATACTATTCCCCAAAATGCTTTAGAACGTATTCCGCCCTTCTATTTCTCTTTTTCCCCAGATATCCTTGTTTCCCTACTATTTCTATAACCTATTTGTTATTATCTTTGTTTGTCCATGCTATCGTCCTCATACATCTGAAGCACAGTATTTCAAAAAGCTGCTACCGTTTTTCTGTCTGCGTTTCAGACTGCCCTTATTTCATAAGCATACTGTGCTGTGCTCCACACATATGCTTTCAACAATTTTCTTCTTGTTCTATGTTTGTTGTCTTTCCTCATAGGTGCTGTTCTTTCTTGTTAGATACAGTTCGGTCACCTTCTATTGTTTTACAGTTATATACCCTATTTTTCCTACAATCAGTGGTTGTAAGGGAGGGGCGGCTCCGTGGCGTAGTGGTATGTGTGTGACTACTACGCCCTAGGTCCCGGGTTCGAATCCCGACACGGTCCGCTTGAAAAATGTTAGGCGAGCATTTTTCGCAAAAATACACCCTCGTTCGGATGAGAGGTAAAATGGAGGTCCCGTGTGTGAGTGTTGTCACGCACGTTAAAGATCCCTACCTTGCTTGGAACAGCAAGGATTCGGCAAAATTCGAAATTTTCCAGGTAAAAAAAAACTCGCTTCCTGGCCAATGTAGTACCTTCGGGTGGAGCATTGGAAAAATCACATGTAATGGTTGTAAGGGAGGTAAGCAGCCTGTGGCTGCCAAGTTCACCCAACACTTAACCATTTACCGATTTAATATATTTTCCAATATATCTTTTCGCACAGTCAACATTAGTTGCAGATATTTCGCATCCAACAACTAGTTGTTTATACTTATCATCAGATTTATCTGCGCTTATTTTTTCGTCATTAGGTTTTCCGTCTCAAAACTGGTTGGACACGTACCTGCACTTATTTATATTCTAAGCTAGCCTACATAGTTCCCTGAAAATCTCACACAGCATATGTATACAGCTCGTTCCCCTTCTATTGTTTTCTAATTTTATGCCCTATTTCACCGAGATTCAGTGAAGGGGGTTAAGCAACCTGTGGCTACCAAGATCCCCCAACACTTAGACGTTTGCCGAAATAATGGTTTTCCAGTAAATCCTTTCACACTTAACATTATTCGAGAATATTGCCCAACCAATTCTTGTAGTTACTTATAATAATCATCATGTTTAAGCACAGTTATTTTTTTCGTCATTAGTTTATCCATCTTGGGATTGATTGGATGCGTACCTCCATTGATTTCTATTCTGGGCTAGCCTACACATCTCCCTGAAACCACTACAGCCTACATCTTTTACTATCTGTGTGCAGTAGTCTAACCTAGGTCTGCCTCTTCTTCTCTTTTTTCCAATCTCGGCTTCTAATATATTCCGCACTATGCCCTCACGCTGTAGCATGTGGCCTATCATCCTATCTCTCCTATTTTTTACCGTTTTCCACATATTTCTTTCTTCCCCTACCTTTTTTAGTACATCTTCGTTCTTAACTATGTCTGTCCATGATATCTTCATCATACATCTGTGGCCTATCATCCTATCTCTCCCTTAGTATCAGATATTTTCCCGATATCTTTAAGCAATTCATTTGACTTTTTTTCGAATCTTTCTTGAATATCTTTATCTTTTAGTTTCTCTAAGTCCAAGTGCCTTTTTCCGCTCCTTTTTTTCATATTCTTAAATTTAAGTGCGGCCTTCATAATTACGATGTTGTGGTCAGTATCTATATCTGCTTCTGGGTAGCTTCTACAGTCTTTTACTTGGTTCCTAAGCCGTTGTCTAACAAGAATGTAATCTATTTGATATCTTCCTATATCTCCTGGCATCTTCCACGTATATCGTCTTCTAGCATGATGTTGAAATAATGTGCTTGTGATAATTAAATTGTTCTTGTCACAAAATTCTACTAGCCTATTTCCCATGTCGTTTCTCGTGCCTAAACCAAATAAACCCACTACTGCTCCTTCCCTACCCTCACCTACCACGGCATTAAAATCCCCCGTAATTATTAAATTTTCATGTCCTTTTACGTATCTTAATATGTCTTCGATATCTTTGTAGATGGCTTCTACCTCTTCGTCACTGTAGCTAGAGGTGGGCATGTATACTTGTATTATTACTGTGTTTACCGGTTTAGATTCTAATCTAACCGTGAGTACTCTTTTGTTCTTTTGTAAGTAATTTTCTACGCAGTATCCTATCTTTTTCCGCATAACTATCCCCACACCCAAATTTCTTTCCTCTGCTCCTGTATGAATTACCCTGAAGTCTCCACTCCAAAAATCCCCCGCCTCTGGCCACCGAACTTCGCTAATCCCTACTATGTCTAGTGATAACCTATTCATTTCGATTTTTAGGTTCTCTAGCTTACCTACTTGCTTCATACTTCTAACATTCCATGCTCCGACTCGCAGAATGTTTCCGACTCTCTTCCCGATCGCATCCTCCGAAGTAGTCCCCTCCCGGAGATCCGAATGGGGGACTATTTTAACTCTGGAATCTTTTACCCCAGAGAATGCCATCATGTTTATTACAATTTAAGTACGCTGTGTACTTGGGAGGTAATGTGGTGGTTTCCCGTTGCCTTCCACATCGCGGTAGTGTGTCTTAGACTGCCATACCGACCCCTATGGTCTCTGCCAATCTAAGTACCGAAAGAGCCGCTGCCCTCTTTCGGGGACCTGTCTTAGTCTGGTTTTTCACTAACGACCCTACTACTTTGGTTGGACCTGTAGTTTGGCTCTTTAGCTCATTAGAACACGCAAGCCATTTCACCTGTTCTATTAATTTAGAACTTCGTCAAGGTGCAGGTCCATTCGAAATGGAGTAAATGTATATTATTATTCAAAAATACGAAAAAACAAAATTGCGCTACATGCAATCATGTAAGGGAACTTAAAGGAATTAATGCGAATTAGCATAAAAATAAGAAAACAATTGGTAAATAAATAAACTTTAATTCTAACAAGTCCTTTATTCCTTTACTGTAATGGCAAAGGACATAATTTGACCAATGGCCGGGTATATGTGTTAGAAGAAGTTTTAACTCGGCGATTCGTGGGACACCATTAGACCCGGGCATTAACTCTTCTATAATAGCAAGCGGCCACTGTAGAGGAGGGAGGTTATCGTGCATGATCACCACTTCGGAACTTACGGAAGGAGGGTGTATATTGGTATTCCATTTTTGGCATTTTTGCAACGTGGATAAATATTCCATGTGCCAACGTTTCCAAAAACGAGTAATCATGGAATCAATCAACTTATACCTATTAGAATGATTCATGGGAATATCGGATACGTCTTCTACAGGTAACCAACCTAATTGTGTACTGTATAGAAAGTGGACAGGGGTTAAAGCACTTAAATCATTAGGGTCACTACTGAGTACAATCAATGACAGAGAATTCAAAATTGATTCTATTTGACATAAAACTGTGTAGAACTCCTTATATGTTAGATGCTGTTGACCAATGATACGGGATAAATGAGTTTTCACACATTTTATTTGGGATTTCCAAACCCCGCCAAAATGTGGAGTGCTAGGGGGGTTAAATTTCCAACAAATTTTATTTATATTTAATTCTTTCTGAAAGCATTTTTAAATGCAGTGGTACGGACAAAATCATACACATCATCTAATCTCCTTTTGGCACCTACAAAATTTGTTGCATTATCTGAAAATATCGTTGTACAATTTCCCGTTCGAGACCAAAATCGCTTTAAGGCTGTTAATAATAAATCTGTAGATAAGTCAGGAGCTAATTCCAGGTGTAAAGTGTGGGTAGATATACAGACAAATAAACGTAGCCCTTTTGGCATTTAACTCCTCTTGGGCGGCTTAAAGTAATTTGAAAACTACCTGTATAATCAATTCCGGTATTTAAAAATGCTTTGGCAGCATTTACTCGTCCAAAAGGCAAATCTACCATTATAGGATACATAGGGGTAGGCCGGAGTCGAAAATAGTGGTTGCAGTTCCAAATACAGCTTCGGTTGCTTAGAATAGCTTGTGATAGGTGAATTCCAGTGTGACATACAATTTATGATAGTAATTAATAATCACCGGAACAAGGGGACCGGATTTTGGTATCAATATTGGATGTTTTTTATCATAATTTACGTTGGCCTTCGATATTCGACCACCAACTCGGATGACACCATTTTCAATAAACGGGCAAAGTCGGCGTAGGTTGGAATGAATAATTCCATTATTTGCTAATATTTTAAATTTATAGGAAAAATGGCACTATTGAACTGGTTTTATTAAAAGCTCTTCAGCCTTATCCAAATCGGTTTTGGATATGGGATCTTTATTTGACAATATTTTTGCAAATCTTAACACATACACGGTAGAGTGTAATAATTTACTCCACGAGGAAAAATAGGTTATTAAAGTATATAAAGGCTCTAAATCATTGTTAATAGCTACAAGAACTGCAATTTCTTGAATGCCTTCCTGGGAATCGACTTTGTCTCTAAACGGTGTTATTGGCCAATATTCAATTGTAAGTTTTGACCAACTTGGTCCATCAAACCATACTGAATTTTTAAGTAAGGCTGAAGGTAGTAAACCTCTACTGGCGCAATCAGTCTGGTTTTCTTTCCAATTAACAAAAAAAATGGGCAGAAGATAAAAAATTTTGTATTTTGTTAACCTGATTGGATACAAATGTATTCCATTTTTTAGACGGAGAATGCATCCAACTTAAGGTTATCATAGAATCGGAAAATGCGTAAATTTAATTTACAAATTTTCTTTTGGAATATAAATCACGAATGTGAGCAACTAATTTAGCTAGTTGTGTCGTTGCACGTAATTCGAATCTGGGTAGGCTAATTATAGCTACAGGGGTTGCCCGAGCTTGGGAACAAAGGAACGTTACGTTTACATTAGCGAAGGTATCCACAGTGCGTATGTAAACAACGGAAGCGTAACCGACCGGACTAGCATCCGAAAATCCAATAATACTCAAAGAGGTGTTTTCAAACACTTGAACATGCCTTGAATTTTCAATTTATGAAGTAGGAAAAATTCGTCCCAAATTTTAGACCACACTGGATTAATTTTTTCAAACACGGGAGTATCCCAATCAAATTTTGCTTCCCAAGTTTCTTTAATTAGTACCTTTAACAATAAGGTAAAAGGTGCAACAAAACCTAATGGGTCAAAAATACGGCTTAAAATACTTAACATTTTCCATTTTGTGCAGGGTGTGGTGGATTTGTCTTATTTATTTATTTGTTTATTTACGGTTGAACAAACCATTTAACAATAAAAGCTTATATCAAAATAAATTAAATATAAAAAAGAAAATTGACACCAACCCTTTTTTTATGACATATGTATTATCATTCAAATTAAACAAATTCCTCCATAGTAATGTCTTACACTTATTGAAACTTAGATTAAAAATATCAATGTCTTTCAAATATAAATTAGCAAAATGCGAAATGCGAGAAGTAATACAAAAGTGCTTTCCATAATTTGTTCTATGAAAATCAACATTAAATAAATCATGATTTCTTATATTAAACCTATGAGATAAAATATCAAAACTTTCAAGAATTTCAGAGCAGTTAATTACACTATTAAATACTTTATATAAGAAACAAAGATCAAAAAATAAACGCCTTTTTTCTAAAGTGGTTAAACCTAGATAAGTTAAAATAGTAATATCGTTTTCAGAGGAGTACATAATATTAAATTTAAAACAAATAAATTTAACAATTCTTTTTTGGACATTTTCAAGTCTATTTTTATGACTATAAGTATTAGGACTCCAAATAATTGAACAATATTCTAGTATTGAGGGCACATAGCTACTTTGAATCCAAATTCATCAGTAGAGGGGCTGTACTGAAGACCCGACACTTTAAAATAACTCTTATCAAATCCATAAGTGGATTTTCATTGAATTGCATTGAGTATAGCAGCCTTCACTTCAGGATAATTGGACATCCATTTTTAAATTTGAAAGCCACCGCTTTCGAAAAACTTAACACATTCGGTCTGAATTATTTTCACAGCTGTCGGATTAGAAACACTGCATATCAAGTCATCCATAAATATGTCCTTATCTATATATTCTGCGGCCTTCGGATAATTGCTTTCTTCATCTTGGATTAATTGGTGTATAGTACGTAAACTTAGAAATGGAGAGGAAGCCACACCAAAAGTAAATGGTTAGCTCATAAATTTGAATGGAATCATCAACCTTAAATCTCCACAATATTCGTTGATATTTCCTTTGGGATTCATTCATGTTTATTGGACGATACATCGCCTTTATGTCGCCGTTCACACAAACAGGATATAACCAAAAATTAAATAATATGTTAAAAATATTTTTCTGTAACTTTGGTCCTTTATGCAAAATGTCATTTAAAGAAATACCGCTATCCGATTTCATACTAAAATCAAATACAATTCAGTAAGGAGCTGACGTACTGTCGAGTGTCCAAAAACAATGATAGGCTGCGTAGAAATGTGGTAAATCGAGTTGATTATTTTCTACTAAATTCATGTGTGCTTGATCTAAATAATCTTGAAGTATATCCGAATAAATCAAACGTAAATTTGGGGTAGTCTCTAGTCGACGTTCTAACGATAATAAGCGTCTTTTGGCTATATAATAAGAATTGCTTAATTTCTTAGGTTCATCCTTAAATGGTACACTAACGGTGTACCTACCGGACCGATCGCGGCTAAACGAATTGGCATTTATACTTTCACAAATTTCTTCGTCTTTATCCATTTTAGGTTTGGTGTCGAAACCGTCTATTTCAAACAATTTTTCTACCAATGATTCTAATGTAAGAAAGGTGCACGGTAATGTATTTACTCGTTCTTGAAACGGCCCTACCATGATATATTGTAACACCCAAGAAAATTTTTAAGTTAATCCAAATTTCAAATGATATTTTCTGCCAATCACAAATAATATCTAAAATGTAACCCATCACTGACCAGAATTAATATAGGTACCCAACCCTAGTTTAATTTTGGGTGACAATTGACAACTTAAACGAACATAACCTATCAACTGATATCTAACATCCCATGAAATAGAAGATTTTAAATTAAGGCGCCAAAGGAAATGCTAGTTTGTTCTAGAGAATTCGAAACCGGAAGTGCATAATAATATGTAATTTTTCGTGATATCTAGAAAAATATTCACAGGAAGTACTTTAGAATATTGCAGAATAACTTAAATTTAATTATAGGGTAATTTCAATTAGCAATGGCAGTAATAAAAGTTGATTTAAGCAATTAACCTAAAAGCACATGTAGGGATGATTTACGATTGTGAAATATGTAAGGTTTTTGATTGGCTAGACCAGTCACGTGATCAAAGGTATATAACTACGGTAAATGGGAAGACAAAAAAAAGACGACACACAAAGCCTCACCAAGACACACAAAGACAAAAATATATGAAAGGAGGCACGTAAATGAAAAACTAACTAGCCCGGGGCTAGTGTGGGGTATGCTGCAATGCCGTGTAGCAGTATTGGTTATACGACCGTGTAAATTAAAGTAATGGTTAGTGAACAGAGCTAATAAGTTAGTATGTTTATTACGGGAAGAATAGTGAATTTAAGTAGTTGATGAAGGACACAGATAAGTTTGACTCTTAAATGAGAATTAAATAGTAATAAATTTAAGTGTAATCAGAAAACGAAATGGTTAAGCTGTAAGGCGGTTAATGGTAGGAAGCGCAAGTTTATTAACTGCGAAGAAGATGATAACTAACCCCACCCATACGGTTAATTATTTATTGATTGTGGAAGTTCGGATTTTGGAAGTTCGATTCCAAGTCAAGTTGGTACAGAAGTAGGGTAATATCAAGAGTTTCGAGCACAAAATTTATCAACACCCGTGTTAAGCACTATCAATCCTGGTGAGGATAAGTTACCTCGGATATTATAAAGAGTGGAGCAACAGTGGGTATTATATACCTGAAACAGGTATTGAGTGTATCTTTGAATAAATGGTTCGAGAGAACGGACGTGTATATGCATGCATACACGTGGGGTTGTAAGTATGAACTTTTATATAGTTATACATATGTTTTTACATGAATATGTTATTAAGTTGCTAGATTAAGGTTGAAATTTTCGGACATTATTATTAACGTTACCGCTTATTATTATGAATTTTGTGTAGAATATCAAGAGTTATTGGCTATGTTTAATTTGGGGCCAATTTGTTTTAACTGCAGAATTTGCAGTGATTAGTACAATATATAACAACCCGGCTTAAGGTAACTTTTAGTTAAGTAAGAGATATTTCTTTTATTGCATTCAAGTATGTCAATACAGGAAATGTAAATAGTTATATCACCATATTAAAGGTTATTTATTAAATTCATTACTTGATATGAATGTTGAGATATATATTACAATTAAAAGGGGTTCGTTGAAATACATTTAGGTACAGATATTTTGTAAACTCTTGGGTAAGTTAACTCACCAGTATCGGTTTCAGAATTCTATGCTTAACCACCCTGAGGAATGTCCATGTACTCTCTGCTGTAGAGGAGCCGAGGCGTTTGAGTGAAGTATAGTGATTGCTGATGCATCAGAAATAGTTGACAATCTTTTGGAATAGGTGAGTGGACCCTTGTATTGAAATTTTGAACCGTAAGAAGTGATATAGAGTTGGCATTTTAGTTTATATGTATTAGGTAACTCGTTTCTTGTTTCTTTGAGTGTAACTTAAGACAGAGCAAGAGGGCAAAATGTTACAATATCCCAATGATGTCGAAATGGCAATAGGACTACCTGATTGGCTCACGAATTTGTGAGTTCCTAAAATTTCGGAAAATATTTCCGCACCTAATATTCCATCAATTTTTCCGGGTAGGTAGTAGGTGGGATCAGCTAAAGGAAGCAATTTTAGATGCTGTAGACCCTTTAGATCCACTGGTACATCTGGCATCAAATTGGTTATTTGATCGATTAATAAAACTTCTTTAGAAAATACTACAGTGTGGTCTTGTTTAGAATATATTTTATTACTCGTTCGATCTTTGAGGGGTTTTATTGTACCTCCAATTCCTAATACATTGGACGACGCGGCTTTGGCAAGAGATAGGCCTAATCTTTGATAATTTTCAAAAGTTAATATATGTATTAGGAAACGGCAAGTTTGTTCCTTTCCCCATTTGTCAAACACGGTAACTAGAGCTGTGCTTAATTAAACAATTTTGGAATGATCACGGAGTGATTTTGGTTTGGGAGCACATAGTTCTAGCACTCACACTTGCTTTCGTGCTAGGAATGGCTTTCTCATGTGCCGCAGCAACTTGAGAAATACAAGGTTCACTTGTATTTTCGAAGTCTCTATGTAATAGAGTGTGGTGTCGGGTTTTGTATTTCAAACAACTAAAGTTGGCAGGACCATTTTGCACCTTATGTTTATTTGAAAAGCAATTTAGACACATATTTTGGTTTCTAGTGAACTTATATTTGGATTCGTGATCACTAGATTTGAATACTGAACAATCTTTCAACAAATGACACCCCTTTTCGCAAAATAGACAATTTCCTGTATGTTTAGGATTGTTAACCACCGATGTTTTTGCGGATTTATAAGGATTTGTATTTTTTGGAGTGCCGCTATATATTGGGCGCTGAGAGTCTGGCTTGCAAATAATTTTGGTTTGCCATTTAACAAAATTAACTAATTTTGCATATTTTGGAAGTTCTTGGCTGGTTCGTACTAATTCAAACGAATGAAATAATTCTGAAGGCAATTTGGACATCGCCAAATAAGTAAGGATGTAATCACCTAATTCAGGAATATTCAGTCGCTTTAACGCATCCATATGGGTATTAAATTTTTCTAAAAATACTGGTAAATTGTTCGGAGAACAATTTTGAATAGGGCGAAATGCAATTAGCCGATCTAAATACATATTCGCTAGAAATTTGTTATCTGAATACGTGTCTTCCAGTAATTTAAATATTGTATCATAATTATCTGGAAGTGGATCAATTGATATACAGTTTTTAAGGCTCGACCGCTTAAACAACTTAACAAATACTGCAATTTTTCCGCTTTAGAAAAATCTGATTTTAAATGAACAACTTGTTTGTAATTTTCGTACCAAACAGACCATACTGAAAGGTCTTTACCACTAAATTTCATAAGCTCTAAAGCGGGCATACATATACACGACCTCTCTTCATGATTATTTTCGGAATTTTGTGCTATCCTAGAAGGATCTTTTAAAAGGCGCTTAGCGAAATATTGGATCTGATCATTGAGGTCTTCAAACGCTTCTAAAAGAGAGTAAGAAGGAGGTACCTCCAGTTCTAATTTTGTTTTAGAGTAACAATCTCCTGAACAACACTACAGTAAGTATCCACAGTTTTTTCTAAAGTACCGTACCTTACGGTAAAGTTTTCTAATTGGGACTCATTTATGGGATCGGTTTTTAAAGCTAGCCCCGCATCGAAGCACAGTTGAACTCGCCTAAAAAGATTTTCACACTTAGCTAACGTGCCATCAAGTTTATATTCTACCTCTGTTCTAGGCATTATGGAATTGAAACTACCACAAACATATAAATTGTTAGAGCAAAAATAAATGTTTTCTTTGCCTAATCTGGTATAGGTAACTAAACAGCAAAGTATTTCATCTCATAAATTTTAATAATTTTAATTCGTAACAACTACTAGAGTGAGCGTAAATAAATTACTTGGTAATTCAGAAACAAATTTGGAATAATTAATTTGATTCCTGGAAATAATAAACAATACTACACCTATCACAAAATACTGTTTATAGTTCCAAGTTCAATGACGGTTTTAACTTGCAAATCACACAGATGTGTATGTTTACAACCATAAGGTAAATGGAACAATTAATGCATTCTGATATCTAACAATACCTGTATTGATCAACATTCCTTTGAAATATTGAATCGGCTATTAACAACTATAAAATTGATTCACTATTCTGGAAATTTGGCTCAATAAAATACAAACGCTATCCTAGGCTCTAAGGATCAAATGCTTGGGCAACCATCCTGGCGTATAGAGGATTGAGTAGTGAACTGTATGGTGAGATAGAATGTTCATAAATACAAGACAGATAAACAAATTAACAAGTATGAATTAAACACTCACCTGAATCGATGCATCCATCCATTTACCAGAACATTAGGTTAGGAAAGGATAATTCTGGGATATAGAAGATCCACGATTCTCGATGAATATTGTACGAGGGTAAATTATGTGCATCCGTCTTATTTTAGCATCGATATCAGAATACGGCACTTGCCACACAAAACATAACCGGGCACAACGACGGTTGACAATCGACTGCAATAACGATTTTAATCAATTGGGTAAACACGGATATATCTCGCCACCTGCATACTGTGGGATTTGCAAGTGACCGTATATTTATCAACCAAACTTACGAAGTAAGTTAGGTTAATAAGATCGCTACGTCGCCGTCGTCCGTTGCACGTTTTTTTCGTTTTACAAACATTTGATATATGGATCTTGTTCAGTTTTTACGATGATTAAGAATATGCTAGCCAATTTTCGATATCTCATCTAGTTTTCGAGTAATTCGACTTTAAAGTCGAAATTTTGGTTATATAAAACTTCAATATAACAAAATATAAATATTATTTTTAGGTTAATATCGACCTCCTGAGCATATCAACCAATCTTACGAAGTAAGTTAGGTTAATAAAATCGCTACCTCGTCGTCGTCGCCGCCGTCGTCCGTTGCCATATTCCCATAATGATACAATAAATGATATATATGTACCTTGTTTAGTTTTTACGCTGATTACAAATATGCTATACACTTTTCGATATCTCATTTAGTTTTCGAAATAATCGAATTTATATGAGAAATATTAACAGTACAAACTAATATAAACTTTAATAAATATCCTATATAATAATTATAATTCATGTTTAAATTAAGATTCATGTTTGTTTGAGTGGTGCTGGGAGCTTATATCGTTAAGTAGTCCGACTCAAACTTGATTAAAACAATAAAATTTATTAAATTATATTTATAATAATAAAATTTTGTTTAACATTTAAGTACTAGTTATTTAATTTATTTAAAATACATAATTTCCTTTTATAAAATTTCTGTAAGTTTGGTTGTAAGGCGTGCATGCGTCTTAGATTTTTTTTATCTATCAATTTAACTAAATTGTATTATACTTTGAACTATAAACCAAAACATTTATCGGCATAATTAATATGATTCTTTTTGTCGCGTTTCTTCACAGAAACGCACCTAAAAGTTCAAAAGTAATTCAATGCACGAATTTCATTTTTTGTGTGGAAACATTACATTCATTCAAAGCTGCACTACAAATTTTCTAAAGCTATAAAGGACATTTGCATTTCTAGCGTTAATAAAATTGTTCACTTAAAAGCTCTATTCTCATGTATAAATTCAAAGACATTTGTATATTGCATATGCTTGTAGAATCTTATGTAATTGTTATTTTCAATTTCATGTTATTGTATGTATTTCCTACGGCCAATGTTTAATTCTAAATCTGTAAATAAATTGTATATATTTTGTCTCCATGCATTAACGAAACAAAAGGTGATCCCACAAAACACAGAAATCGTGAACTGAATGAACATCCACACTTACTTCAGTGACGTTAATGACTTATGTGGGAAAGTTGTCAATTTCTTGATATTTTGATGCAATATGACCATGCAGTTTGCATTTAGAACATTTTAACATTTCGTTTGAAATAAATATTCTGTACTCTTCTTCTTCAAAAGCTACTACCATCGATGAAGGTAACACTTTTGACTCATCTGTGGCAATGAAAACTACAAACATACTTTTCCTCATCAATGCCTATTTCTGACACAACAAATGAGATAGGAGAAACAACTTTTAGGTTTACTGTTTGAGTGCTTTGCACAGTGATACGTTTGTAAGTAGTATTCGCTTTGTGGGTAACAATTTCCTAGCAGGCACGAACACGTCATTAATTTCAATATCTCTTGAGTCCACAAATTTATTGACCAATTCTTTGATTTTTAAGTAGATACAAATTCTATTATTGGACATTCGTAATGCAAAGAATGCATTTTAGTTTCAACCTTTTTATTAGTAGTAAGTACATAATCTTTTACCTGCAAACTTTCTATTGTTGGAAAGATTACAGCTTGGTCTTTTTTTTGGAAACGTAGATGTTTGAACGATGCTAGAAACAGATACTAACAAACTTTTGTTCTTATTTTCATCCTGCTGAGGCTGGATAATATAAGCACTAGTTGCTTCAGCTGTAATTTCTATATTAGATTCACTCCTGTAGTCAGAAGTGACATGCACAGTAGTAGAGCAGTTTTGCATCCTTAGAGATGTAGTAACACTCCACAATTCGTTAAAGCTGTAACTTCAAAACTATATTTCAAATTGACCTTTAATACAAATTTTCCAAAATTTGCTAAAATCTTCAAAAGTGACTTAGAGAGCCGGTCTCTTTTGATTACAACATTTAGTGTACTGTTTACAATGCACTAAAACACACTACTTTTTTCTTATTTTTTTTATCTTTTCAAAAACTCATGCATAAAATCACAGGGAAGCATTTCCTATGGGAATAACCTCATATGTTGTAATCCAATTGTTGAAGATTTCAAAGTTATTGCAATTTTTGCAAAAAAGATTATGTTAAAAAGTCAGATCTTTTTATTAAGAATTATTGCATAACTTGTAACATTTTACATATAGGCAACTTCAAAGTTACACGATCAAGGCGTAGTAATGTTAGTCGACGTGATTATCGATCCGTGCAGTCATGGGCGTGAAGCAAAAGGCGCTTGCCCGATGTACTTACATTTTATTCTTGTACGAGCATGCAGTCAGATAAAACGCAATAGTTTAAAAAAAGTGGTAGGAAAATTTCATTACCATGTCGAATTGAAAAAAATTCCATTCTTGGCAAAGGCATGTTGCCTGGTCCGTGATGAGAAAAGATTATTGTTGTTGAAACCAAGCAGCGAAGTGGACGCAAGATTTATAGAACGGTTTGTAAGCGTGACAATATGGCGTCTTTATCACTATTAATTTGTTTGAATTTTTAGCAAGCAGTTTCACCTTTAAAAAAATTCCTAGTGGATTTCAGGAATTGATGTGTATAGTTTTGTAGTATATGGAAGTGGGTCAAGCTTTGAAGACAGCATCCTGTCCGTTCATAATGTGGCGGCATTTGCAAGTGGCTGCAATCCTGCAGATGTTATAAATTTTTGTAAGCACCTGTCCTACAGTGAGTACGCTTTTTTTTGTAACAAACATCAATCCAAGCGAGAAGCAAATTCATCGTGAAACGTTGTCTAATTGGAAGATAAATAATTACCTAAACGATTTAAAATTTCAATACATTTCCGATTATTAAACATATAAAAGTTTTCTTGTTAAACGATTTCAAATTCTTAGCATATTTTCAAATATTAAAGATATAAAAGCTTTCGTATTAAAATAAATTATGCTTCATTTAGTATACGTAAAATAATTTGCCTCACGATTTAAAAGTTTTAGTATATTTTTGAATATTGAATTCGAAAGCTTTCATGCTAAAATAAATTACACTTTATTTAGAATATGTCAGATGATCTGGCTAGATTTTTTTGTTATTATTCATTAATTTTAAGTAGTTGTTTAGGGCACAATTTAGTTTAACATCTGCCAGATAAACATCTGGAGTTACATGTTTACTTAAACAAGTCAAACGTATGTTCTGCAAACAAGTTGTATGATAAGATAATTCTTGACTTTTATTGAAAAGCTACTCAGATGTTATAACAATTCAAGTTTGATCTATAACAAACCTTGTGAGCCGAAAACAAAGACCTTTGCTTGAAGCATTCGCTTAATTTAATGAGATATTTTTTTATGATGGGCTTCACCCATTGACAACTGCTAATTCGTCGATTAAACATTAGTAAGACCATTCCACTTCATGCTATTATATTTATGCTTTTGTCTTTATTTTTTGTATATAAAAGAACAGCAAATAATTTTATTACATATCTGCAAAACTATTGTAATAGTTTTATTTCTGGAAATCTAACAAAAGAAACAGTGATTTATCCAATTCTGGTTGCAATAATTAAGTGTAAAAGAAATGGAGTTATGTTTTTGAATATCTATCTTCAGGCATAAGTAAGTTCCCTTAAGGTTTATCTGCGTCTTTCCTTAAGATTATTTTTTGTTTATGTAATTGACGTAGTGGCGCCCTAAATTGTACAAAGACAGGTTCAAAGATAGAAACCCCCCCATCTCATGCCTCCGCAGGGATAGACTTCGAGACTAGTCCGCAAGCATTAATAATTCTTTTTGGCAACACAGTTTGGCTCTACGTCATCCTAATTAAAAGCCACCCTCAGTAATATATTAGACAAAAAGTAATTATTGATTTCAAACTTTGAAATCATAAACAATTGGATCACAACATATGAGGTTATTCTGATAGGAATTGGTCTACCCTATCACACCCTGCAATTTGATCAATGTTTTAGAATACCTATATGTTAATCTTGAGGTTTCTGTAGTTGTCCAATTCATCATTTTCCAGATATTATTCTGCATAGCTGAACCAGTGAACCAATGCAATTCGGTTATACTTCGACAGAATCGCATCTGCCATGTTCAGATTCTGCAGTTAATGAGGAAGTTTGTTTATTTAAAGAAAGAGTTCTTAAAATTCAGTGGAAATATTTAAATAATCAACTTCGAGTTTTCGCAATTTAAATATGTTCGGGATTTTGGGATCCAATAACCAATACATGCAAATTCATCTCTATAACAAAATGTTATCGCAGATTTTTTTTTGTATAAATATATTGCCACTTTTCACTAATTAAAACACAAGATAAGTGTAATAAACATTCTATTTAAAAGATGGTTTTATATCTAATATTAAAAGTTTATAACTGTAACTGGTATTAGAAAGAAGACACGAGAAAAATAAAAGCTAATAGTTAACATTCCAAAATTTTTATTTACCTTAACAAATTTTATTTCGAATTATATATGAAACTCTAATCGATAAAAAAATTTGTCTGACACTAGTAGGATTAAAATCGTATTCGCTTATTAATAAAACAGTACACAACAGTAAAAAGTTTTAAAAAAGCTTAAAATTAACCCTTAAATTAAATTAAAAATTACGAGGACTTTCTTGAGCCATTCCTTTGTGGGGATTTTTTGTCGCTATCGTCATCAGAAAAATCCTCGTCGTGATTGTGTGTTACAGATTGTGGGGTTTCTGGGCGTAAATGTGGAAGTAGACTCGGGGCTCGTTCCAACAGCTTAAATATACATACATTTTATTGGAGAAATTAATATCTTTAAAATTAGTTTTACCTTTGAGAATATTAGACTTTCAGAAGAGGTTTCATCATCAGTACTAATAAATGTAGGGGTTTTAAGAGTTCGTTGTCCTGCTGTAGGTTCTAATATAAAACGCTGCTCATGAGCAACAGTTGATTCGTGGGGCAAAAGCATGGCTGGTGCCCGGAACATATACGAAAATGGATAATAAATTAAATTTAAATGTGTTGCTGCGTATAAATCAGCATATCTAACAACCTATAAGATAATATACATATATTTACAAATTGCTGTTATATTTTATTTATACTTGTGATGAAAAAATGTTTGTCGGGATCCTGAGCGGAATAAACTGCCCATCATACCATATGACATATCCATTTTATGCGTCACTTCTCGTATAGCAGACCTAAGTTTCGATATATCTGGTTTCTCCATTGTACTGCTGTCCAAATTCCTGAAAAAAATATATACAAATTTCAGATATTGATCCAGTACTATTTATTTTTTATTTTACTTTGTACTTATTTAAACCAAATAAAATATACAGACAACTCATACCGCAATGAAATAAATTCTACAGTAAAGCTATAAATAGAAATTGTTACCTAATAATAATACATTGTGTGAATTATTTTAGCAGTTTAAAAGGTGGAGGCGAGGACAGTGATACGGGTTTTCAATCAAATTAAAGAAATTTTTTACACGATTGATATACCTTTAATTTTATGTATAAACAAGTATAACTACATATAAAAACTGTTTTGCACACAACTAATACTGCCACCATACGCTTCCTTTTCATTTTTCTCTGACATCCAGTTATACAGGGTGTTCCTAAATATCATGCACATACACGAAAGGGTGTGATTCTTTAGCAAATTTTATGACTGAAAATTTATATAAACATTTATTTATTTATTTATTTATTCACATATACGGATTACACCTTTAGTATTGATAAATAATGCTTTAAATGCTATAAATAATTCAGAATATTAAAAATATTAAAACTAACATGAATTATAAAATATGTCAAATTCATAAAAAACTTTAAAAAAACTACTAAAGCTCACTGTAGGTTTCTAAACAGCCCATTATACTCCCTTTAAATTCCTTTTTAAATTCTGATTGTGAAATTCCTATCATCTTATAATCATGCGCATTAGCAGACCTAACCATCCTAGTTAGGGGGCAGAAATAAGTATAATTAACCCTATGATAGGGCACAAAAAATAATGATGTGTCTCTAGTGTTACACAGTGGTATCCTAAGACTAATCAGGCTAAGTAATTCGGAACAATCAATATCTCCTGCCAAAACTTTATACAAAACTAGGTCATTATATTCACGTAGGGTTTCCAGAGGTGGTAATTGCAAAGCCTGGCGAATGAGGTCATAATCACAATTAAATTTACTGAATACTGTTCCAGTCTTATATGCACAAAATCTTAGGAACCTATTCTGCACTGCTTCAAGAGTTCGAATGTGTACATTATAATGGGAGACCAGATCGGAGAGGCATACATAAGTATACTCGAACGTAACACAAATACAATGTTCTAATCGCTATCACTGAAAGGTCGTCGCGTGTCTTGAAATAAATCCTAATGCTCTTAGAGATTTTGAAGTAATAGTATTAATATGAGGAACAAAAGATACCTTACTATCAAAATAAACACCCAGATCACGTACTGTATCAACACTTTTCAAATGCGATCCATTGATAGAGTATACATACTTAATGGGGTTTCTAGAATATGAGAAAGTTATACTGCAGCATTTGGAAATATTAAGAAACATCCCATTATTCTCACACCAATTATAAAATGAATCGAGTTCTTTCTGAAGGTCATGACAATCAGATTCACTCCCAACTACTCTGAACAATTTACAATCGTCAGCAAATAGTAAGAACTTGCTGCCAGGAAGAAACAAGCCAATGTCATTTACATATAAGTTAAATAGCAGGGGCCCTAAGTGTGACCCTGAGGCACTCCAGATAAAACTTCCATAGGTGCTGAAATAACATTTTAATCTTTACCGACTGTGACCTGCCACTGAGATAACTCTTTAGCCATTTAAGTAAGTAATGCGGAAATCCTATAGCTTTCAATTTTCCTAACAATATGGAATGGTTGATTTTAACGAAAGCTTTAGAGAAATCTGTATATATTGAATCAACCTGCAACCCATTCTCCAAAGCAGTAGTAATTGTGTTTTGATAGACAAGTAGGTTAGAAACTGTCGATCTTTTCTGAGTGAACCCATGCTGGTTATCACATATTAATTTACAACAATACCAATTTAAGTACACAATTAGTAACCTTTCAAGTAGTTTAGGTATAGAAGACAACAGACATATTGGCGGTAGTTTCTAATATCCTCTTTATTGCCACTTTTAAAATGGGTATGACATAACTTGTACTCCACATCGATGGAAATTTTTGAAGTTTAAATGTCAAGTTAAATAGGAATTGAAGCGGTTTACACAAAGTAAATATACACCTCTTTAGAAAAATAGGTGGAATCCCATCAGGACCCGTTGACAACCTATCAGGAAGGGATCTGATACCATTGAATACCTCCTCCAAGCAATATTGTATAAATGGGATATCAACTTGTGAATCGGTCATAGAGATTAGTATCGAAAGCCTTGGGTGTATCATTATAGTTTCCTACAGTGAGAGGCGAAGAGATTGGCAATATCATCGCCATTATTAGCAGTAATATCATCAAGAAACAAGCTCTCAGGTAAATGTTCCCCTTTAAACTATTAACATAACTCCAGAATTGTTTTGGATTAGAACAAATCCTTTATTTACATTGGACATATAAGTAAGATAACTGCGTTTCGTAGCCTGTTTACAAAGATCTCGTAAAGTACTAAAACGTAAATAATCAATCTGGGAACGGGTTTCCTTAAACATAGCATGTGCTCTCTTTTCTCATGTATTAATGATATCAAGTCCCTGGAAAACCATCTAGGATAGGTAGATAATCTACGGTTGATTACTGGTACAAATCTATCAATGGCAACATTGATTGTTTCATAAAAGTCCTAACAGACTCATCAATATCCAAATTACTCAAGAGAGAATCCCATGCAATTTGTCCAAAATATTCATTTAATGCGATATAATCAGCATTTCTAAAATCTCTATACGTTTCATTGAATTGTAAGGTTCTACACTTAGTAGTAAGAGATAGTTTGCATTCGAGAGCCTTGTGGTGGTAATTGTTGGGCAAAAGACAATCGTTAGCAAGCGACACATCAATTGAGTTAGATACATTAGCAAAAATTAGGTCTAGAAATACATTGTGGTCATTAGGTATATTATTAAATTGTTTAAATCCCAAGAAATTGAAGTATTCTGCCACCTCAGTAGCTGGGTACCCCGGTCGGCAGTGTACTAATAATTCATCACGCGATTCCCAATCTGCGGCTGGTAAGTTATAATCACCAAAAATAAAGAAAGAAGAAGCAGGATACTTATCAACTACTTGCTCAACTGCCGAGCAGTGGTCAATATACACCTCTGACGAGGATCCTGGAGGAATGTAGACACCACCCAGAACAAAATTAAATTTACCTTCCCAGAATTCGATAAACAGGTGCTCAACATTCAAGACAGTAGTAGAAATGGTTTTGACTACAAACGGTAAGTCTTTCTTGGTGGCAATAAGAACCCCACCACCACGTTCTTTAGTACTGGTTAGATAGGAACGGTTCACTCGGTAGATTTCATAGTTAGAAAGTCCCAATTCTGCATTAGAAAGATCTTCATGCAGCCAAGTTTCTGTCAACACAATCACGTCATATTGACAAACAAGAGCCGATAGAGCAAAGTCAACAAATCTAGTGCGCATACCTCCAACATTTTGGTAATAAACTGAGAGTGAGTAAGGAGTCGTGGATTTATTATTATTTAGTTTTTTGGGACATTCTTGACCACACAAGGTACTCCCTGTTTATGGATAATTCTTAGATTTTGTTCCCCATGCTTATAACGATCCTTAAGTTCTTTAAGAGCAGATGCATATTGTTGCCTTTGTATATGTGTCAGATCCTGACTGATTGAATAACCATATTTAGTGATGGCTCTTTTGGCTTTAAGTACTTGACCAACTCTACCAGAGCTACATAAAATAACCTTCAAAGGACGAGGCCTATCACCAGCAACCTTACCAAGGCGTATAACATTGATGAAATCACTGGACTGCACACCAGCAGCCTCCAAAATTTTAGCTGCAATTTTATTATCATGTGAAATTCTCTCATCTATTTGCGAAGATTTAGATTCACTTGCGTTAAAAACCATAAAATTGCAGGCACGCACTGTTCTCTCATGAACCTCTTTGTATATAGTTTCACTATTACTTGTTCTGTCGTTATTTAAACCCATAGAATTCTTTTCTTGCTGTAGGACTACAAACTGCTGTTTTAAATTATCCAATTCTTTTTCCAGAGTAGTAAGCTTTTTCAATAACAGAGGAGCTTTTAATACTGTGGTTCTGCAATCCTCACAAAAGAAAATAACTAATCTTTGAGATTTGAGTTGAATCGCTCTAACTTCGGTAACATTTAAAATAGAGCATTTTTTGGTAGCATGAAATGTTGATCCACAACTATCACAACAGATGTAATTTTCATCATCTAGAATTTTTAAATTGCAAAAGTTGCAAGCCTCAGACATTTTTAGAATAAATTAAAATTGAAAGTCTTCCTAGATCCTGTACTGCACAATTTAGAATTAGTTTCTTAACATGTGTTCACAAAAGTTAGCTATTTGTAGTAGTTATCTATTAAATTTATTAAATATGTTGATATCAGTTGTTGTATTTGAACATATGTCATGCCTCAACAGATAAATACAGGAAAATTACTAAAAAACAGCTTACAACTTCTGTTTAATGGATCCCTGATACCACTTATATTGATCATTCCATAGCCCAGATTATACTCAGCAGACAGGTATAATTTTCCAGAAAATATGTCCAAAAATAACCATTCAATTAATTAAATTCACAGAGCTGTTAAAAACACACTGTTAATGCCATAACATACATAACACTACAGGATCCACAAATGCTTTTTGGTTTTCTCTTTATAGCTGATCCAGTTTTTGAGATATTTGGATTATAGGTTATGCTGTAGGGCATACATCTTTTGGCATCTCGAATTGTTGTGAGAATCTTCATGGTGATAGTTTTTTGGAAGTCATGCCTCCTTTCTCTCCCTGAACTTTTTTTAAGATGCGTCACTGGTAGATTTTAAAACACAAAATGAATTTTTTGTTTTATTTAGAAACTTTTTGGTCCCTTGCAGATTTTCGTATCTGTGACCGTTATTTAAGAAAATAATAAGAAACTATTTTCTGTGACGTAGCAAGTATATACAATACAAAAAATTTACAATCCAAAAACTAAGATACTAACTATAACAAGGAAATTATGTTAAAACAAATGTTGAAAGTGACCCTTCCTCCAGCCCTTATACATGCGTCCACTGTTCTTCTCATTGATGCCTGTACTCTTACGAATACCCATGGAGTATTTCTTACGGTTTCAAATGCAGCTATAATTCGATTTTGTAAATCATCAACGTCATTCACTGGTGTTGTATACACTAGAGATTTGAGATACAACCCATAGGAAAAATCTAGGTTATTTAAGTCAGGGAATCTAGGGGACCATGACTGAGGTCCACCCCGTCCTATCCACTTGTCCTTATACACTTCATTTAAATATTCCCTCGCTAAAATAGAAAAATGTGCCAGACCGACATCGTATATATACCACATTTGATTTCTCAGCAAAAGAGATAAGTTTTCGAGTAATAAAAAGCAATTCGTGTTGGAAAAAATACCTGTATGAGTGACCAGTAAGTCGACCAGGCAAAAAGAAAGAACCTATCAAATGATCCGCAATTATACCACCCCATCCATTTAATAAGAACTGCACTTGAAAATGCGTGTCCACAATTCCATGTGGATTGTCTTCAGCCCATATGTGGTCATTGTGAAAATTTAAAAATAGAATTCTTTGAAAAATTGACTTCGTCAGTAAAAAGGATTTTACAATCAAAAGGTTCTGTTAGCCTATTTAGGTACCACTGGCAGAAATTAATCCTTATAGGAAAATCTCGAGGAAGGAAGCGCCTGCACCCTTTGAATGTGGCAAGGGTATAAGTAGAGAATCACACAGGATATGCCAAACAACTTCATGACTAATATTTATACGTTCGCTGATTTTTCTGTTGCTAGTGTCTGGATGTTCTTGTATTTCATTTAGAACAATTTCTTCGATCTATGGTGGTCTAACAGTACCTGCATCATTGGTATTTTTACTAAGAGTTCCAGTTTCTACAAGATGCCTACTATGAATATCCGAAAATACCCGTTGATCAAGTATCATTTTATTGGGATAACGTTCTATGTACAGACGCAAGGTTATAGATGAAATTTATCTCAGCCATCTTACAATTCGTAAAGTTTCGCATTTTTATGAGATATTAACAAGTATTTAAAACACTTTTACACCATACAGTTTACGGCTTCCTTTACTTTAATAAACATATGCAGAAACAAGCTACGAGCTCAAATGCGAAGCGTACTGTCGAAATTAATAAAAACAAGAGATTGTCCACAATTAATCCAGAGTCTACTAGACCCACTTAAAATATTTTAAGTTAATCTAGCGATTTACAGATATAGTAGTTTCTTATTATTTTCCTAAATAACAGTTACAGATACGAAAAAACTGTAAGAGACCAAAAAGTTTCTAAACAAAACAGAAAATTCTTTTTGTTTTAAAATCTACCAGTGGCGCACCAAAAACAATTTTAGGGGAAGAAAAGGAGGCATGACTCCTGAAAAACTACCATCCTGCAGATTCTCACAACCATTAGACATGCCCAAGTAAGCCCTACAGTGTAACCTATATTCCAAATTTGATCTTAATATCTCAAAACTGCAGGAGCTACAAAGAGAAAACCTTCTAGAATGTTGTGCTTCAGATGTTTAACACGTTGACTGCCACGGCAATTTTCAGAATTCCGGTCTAAAAAGCCAATTTCATCTAATCATTTTATATTATTAAAAACTCTAATTATATTACATAGTAATCATCAAAAAGCATAGAAAATGTATTTTTTTTAAAAAAAAAAGGTCTTACGAATTATCTCGTAGTTGGCTTATGTAACAGAAATCTCTTCGCGGAAGCTGAATCAGATATATGCGTCCATATTCGTCAGTAGTATATCAGATATTGTCGAGTGCTTCACATTTACGTCTTTCTTGAGTGTGTTGTTTTATAATTATTGTTATAATTAAATTATCAAGAAACCAATATGAATAAGAAAAGACCACTGACTGAAAATGAACTTGAGTACTACGCTAATCGAAGTGATTCAGAATTTGACGAGATTTTCGGCGAGGATGGTACGACAGTAGCGATTATGAACCTTCTGAGAATTCAAGTGATAGTGACGATGAGGTCGTCTCCGAACCTGAAGATGAAGTTGTTCCCGATCCCGATGATAATGATGATGACTCCCAAGCAACAACATCAAATACGAATGATAATTTGTGGACAGAAATTCAACAAAATCCTGAACTATTTATTTTCCAAGAAAATGTTGGCTTGAAAATGGATACGTAAAATTTTACAGTGCAAACGCTGGTGGACTTATTTTTTTCGGAAGAGTTTCTTGCATTACTGGTCGACCAAACTAATTTATATGCTGCGCAAGAAATTGCAAAATGCACAGCAATAAAAAAATCTAACAGGGTATCAAAGTGGACAGACATCAGTGCTGCAGAGATGAAAGTGTTTATTGCACGTTTGTTACAAATGGGGCCTTGTTCTTTCCCATCAATTGAACATTACTGGAGCACAAGCAAGCTATATAATGTAATGTTTTGGCGCTCAAATATGAGTCGAAATCGATTCCAGTTGTTACTTCGTTATTTTCATTTGGTTGATAACACAATACCATCAGCCGACAAGTTATACAAGGTGAGACCAATTCTAACTCATTTCAACAATATTATGCGTGAAAACTATGTACCAAATAAAAATATTTGTATTGACGAATCCATGATGCTGTGGCGTGGAAGATTGCATTTCTGCCAGTACATAAAAAATAAAAAACACAAATACAGTGTCAAACTCTACGAACTATGTGAGTCCGACGGTCTTGTAATGAAAATCAAAATTTACAGCAGAAATTCAGAGGCAACTGACCAAAATTTAGGTCACACTACTGGTGTTGTGTTACATTTACTCGAGGACTATCTCGATAAGGGATACACGCTTTATATGGACAATTTTTATAATTCTGTTACTCTAACTAAATTACTAAATACAAGAAAAACTTACGTGTGTGGAACTCTACGAAATAACAGAAAGAGAAATCCCAGAGATGTGGTAGATCGTAAACTCAAAAAAGGAGAGTGTATTTGGCAGCAAAATGGACCTGTTACCGTGTGCAAATGGAAGGACAAACGAGATGTCCTTACCATTTCAAACATGCATGTTGTTGAAATGGTAGAGGTGTCCAATCGCAATGGAAAACTTTCTATGAAACCGAATATAATTCGAGATTACAATAAAGGAATGTCTGGAATTGACCGATCAGATCAAATGCTGTCGTACTACACATCTCTAAGAAAGACTATTACATGACCTAAAAAGGTTTCACTACATATTATAGATATATATATTACTCATATTTAGACCAGGGTAGAAAATTAAATAATCACATCAAATAATTTTAATCACTGTGTAGAAGCTTTGGGAAAAGGTACGCGTTATTAAAAAAAACCGTGAAGCATAAAAATTCATTCGTTTTATTAAAAAAATAAGAGATTTAAATTATTTATAAGACGCTTTATATAAAAGGAAGTAGTATTAGAAAACTTTACGTGTAATTTAATTATTCCTAGTAAAGAAACAAAGAGAAATTACGTGCAAAATTTATATTAATTAACCCTATTTTAAGTAACCGGTATTAAACAAAATGTACTGATAATAATTGAATATTTAATTATGATTCACTAAAAATTAAAGGGTATTATTTTAATTGGAGTTAATTGAACCGTTAGTAACAGATAATATCTATAAAAACTTGTAAAAACCCAATAAAATACCATGAAATAAAGCTCTGAGAATTAATAGTATGTTTGAACACCTGCGTATTTTTAAAAAGCTCATTCTGCGTAAATTTTGCAGATAATTAATGGTTACAGAGAATCTTGGAGAAACCGTAGCTTAATAGGTACGAGAAATGCTAAAGGTGGGTTATTTCACAAGTCCACATGGATTGAAATAATCGATAATAAAGAATATCAATTTGCACCAATAAGAACAGGGTAGATAGAGACAGATAATATGCGCAAGACCGAGACACATATAGTAAAAGGCGTGAGTAGAGCAACGTCACGGGGTTGCGATTGGGTGAAAACAAAAGGCAAAATTGAGAGGTAAAATTAACATTTCTGTATAAAATTCAATTAGTTATTTCCAGAAGTTGCGAGCCGTGTCGAAATTTCTGAGATGTAACTGGTGCGAGTGCAAATTTCGTAAAAATCGCATGCCGGGCTGCGGAATGGGAACCTAGCATGCGAAATTCTTTAGAATTGTCCGTTTTGGGGAACAGACCGACAGACAGGCTAACCGCTATATATACGGAGGTTAATATGAACAAGCTCTCTTAGATTTTCGACTTGATTCAATGCGTTAAACAGTGCTTTTAGTTTTCCGAGTTTGATAGAATAATTTAAACAGTTTGCTCGTATATTTTGGTGATTTAAAACAGTTTGTTCTTTACGTGCTACAATGAATGTACTTTAGTGCACTTAGAAAAGAAGATACAAGGTAATAAAGTTAGTATCACTGTACTAATTAGTCAAAATTTGCAACGACAAATGAATACACAAAAGTAGGCAGTTTTGGCGTATATTGGTGAAAGGAGCATGAATTTCTTTGCTATTTTTCGGGGGTGTTAATAATTAAATGGTTCATAAACATGTCTGGATCCACAAAACAAGGTTCAGATATACACAGATGAGTTCGGAAAAGCCCTGAAACAACTTTAGATGAATGGTGGTGGAGAAATTTTAAAAGCGTTGAGAATCAGAAGCCGTAAATATAACCCAGTTCGAATGGTGTGATTAACAAAAGGGACGAGGTACATTGAAGCTACGAGTGCAGTAACCTTCAGGTAAATTATACTATTTTGTTTGAACTTTGATGTTTTCGTGTGTGTTGAATAACTTTATAATTTATTTACTTAAAATGGACAGTAATGAAGTTGTACTAACAACAAATTTTTAATTTTAAGGTGAAATTTGCTTGTTTAAGTAGAAAGGGGTATTTAGTATTGATGTTCTGGATTATGATGAAAATTTGGGTATGTCTTTGAGCTCAATTAGACGAACCTGGTTAATTAACGTAAAGGGGTGGTAGATGCTCCCTTTGTACTCAGACTCAGGTCTGCATATATTGTTATATTAATTAGGAGGCATCCTACAAGGACTTTAATTTTGGATGCACATTAAAATGATAACAAATTTAAATCTTGAAATTTTCTGATACTGAAATTTATGCTGAATTTTTAATTTTGAAATTTTAATGTATTGTGAATATTGATGTAAATAGAGTTAACGGTGATGTTAAAACAACTACCTACTTAACAGGACGTTCCCAGGGATTCTCCGTGATGCAACATATTTTGTTTAATACGTGATTCCCGCATACATTCCATACAGATTCCCTACAAATCATCATTCAACTTTCAAATGTGAGTAATTTCACTTTTGTTCTGGTTTGTAGTGTACGGTGTTCAGTGTTAAGTGTAGAATAGGTATTCAATTTAAAAATGTAAGTATGTCAAGTCAAGGAAGACGAAAAGATCCAATCTGAATAAATTTTGATTAAAAATCTAGAACTGTTACTTGATGATCTTCTAAAGAAGAGTAAAATACTCCTAGCCGGAGATTTCAATATAGATTACTCCAGAGTCTCTGCAACAAAAACTCGTTTAGAAACTTTACTACTATCTTTTGATTTGTAAATGCATGTAAAAGATTTCACTCGGTACAAAATGGCGGTGGATCTCTTATTGATTATATATGTACCAATCTTGGCAATGATACAGTTACTTCACTGGTTATTGACGGGCTAGCTGATCACCAGCGGTAGTGGCTGACTTACTTCTATCAGTACGGAAAAATCATAGTAAATCTAGAACAAAAGTTGGCAGATTATTTTCAAAGCAAAACCTTAACACATTTAATGAAGCATGATGCAAAACCAACTGGAAAAGATGTTTGTTACAAGAAACATTTAATGATAAATTTAACTACTTTGGTAGTATGTTAAATCTTAAAAAAATTTACGCTTCTTTGGCCACATGAAAAAATATATTCACAATAAAACCTTTCTCCAATACTACCTTAAATATAGAATGATCTATAGAACTACCGTTAAACTAGCTAAGTCAATGTATTATAACAATCGTCTAAACAATGCAAATAATAAATCGAAAGAAACATGGACTATTATAAATGAGCTACGAGGCACGGACGTGGAACGAAATGATAAAGATAAAGTTGAATTAAATCCTAACTATTTAAATTCCTATTTCTGTTCGGTTGCTACCAAGCTCACCTCATCAATTAATGGTAAATTAGACCCCAAAATATTTTGGACACATATAAAGCAAACATACTCGCATCTAAATTTTTTATTCTACCTGGCGACACCTCTTGAACTAATAAGCTGCCATAAGCTCAATAAAAAACAAAAACTCGGTAGGCATTGATAACATATCTTTAAAAATTATTGATAATCTTTCAAGTATCACAAAGGAAATCTTTCTAGACATAATTAATGAATCATTTAACGTAGGGCCGTTCCCATCAGCCCTCAAAACAGCAATAATTATTCCATTACATAAATGTGGCAATCCTTTAGATGTCTCTAACTATAGGCCCATAGCACTATTATCAACATTATCTAAAATAATAGAAAAACTGGTGATACTACGACTCTTGAGTTATTTAAATAAGTTTAATATATTATCGCCTATTCAATTTGGATTTCGAAATAAACTAAACACAAATGATGCTATGCTCAATTTACTAGATAACATTTATTTCAATATTAGTGATAATAAAATAGTCTCAGTAACGTTTTGTGACATTTCAAAAGCTTTTGACTGTGTTAGTCATAAACTCTTATTACAAAAATTAGAATTATATGGAATTCGTGGGTTAGCATTAAACTGGTTTAAAACTTACCTAGAAGGCAGAATACAAATAGTCAAAAGCTCTAATAAACTATCTTTGCCCATTCCTGTATCATGCGGAGTACCACAAGGATCTGTTTTAGGGCCTGTCCTATTTTTACTTTATATTAATGACATTTTTCAGCTCAATATTTCAGGAGCTTGTACATTATTTGCTGATGACACATGTATATTATGGTTCGATTCAAATACTACTGTTCTCGCAAACACGATACAACACAATATTGCAAGAATAATGGAGTGGTACAACAGTAATGATCTAAGCTTAAATCTCTATAAAACCAAAATCATAACCTTCAATGGAACACCACAACCAATTGCCATTGGACAGTGTATTCTTTCGACAACTACTGAAACAAAATTTTGGGTCTATATATTGAGAGCAATTTGAAACGGCATACTCATATAGATATACTTTCTAAAAAAACTTTCAAAAAATTCTTTTGCAATTCGTACAATAGCATTTGAACTTGGTAGCGAAATAGCACGACGGGCCTACTTTGCTTTAATTGAATCTTATTTACGATATGGCATTGTTTATTGGGGAAGGGTAATATCACAAGAGAAATTAAAATCCATATTTATTTTACAAAAGAGATCCATTCGTTACTTTTATAAAGCCGCTAATCGAGACTCCTGTAAACCTCTTTTTATAAACAACAGTTACATATTCGCAACTGTAAAACTGCTTCAAAAACACAAGTCATCACAGGTAACTATAGTTAGATTGGATACAATTACTAGAACTAGCAAAACAGACCTACGCCTACCCATTCCAAAATCACATTTAATTAAATCATTGTAGCTTATTATAAACCTTCCTTTTAAAAAAGGCCTATTACACTCTTTATGTTTACTTTGACAGAATCAACTTGCACCCTACCCTTTTTTAGGCGTTAAAAAAAGGATAGGCGCACGACAGAGCATAGAAAAACTTTACACTCTGGCGCAGTTAGCATCGACCGTTGAGGTTGCGGAGGCTGCAAAAGACTTAAAATCTGGAAGGGGAGAAAATTTGTGAATTAATGACTGTAAAATAAACAACTCTGAGAAACTATGACAAGTTATATAGTGTATTTATTAAATTTTATAGAAATAAAGTTTTGAACAAAAACATCATAAATGTTCTATGAAGTCATAAAATAAATAGATCAGTAAAGATTATGACTCGTTTTTATGCAACTAGTAAATGAAGCTATATAAGTTTAAGAGAGTTTTTAAATATGTGAACGTAATATATAAAAAGTCAATAAAATATTTAACGTGAACTAAACGTTCAAATATACTAAGAAAAGTATCTTGTGCGTAACAAAATTAATAAATGTACTCGACTACCATAGGTTTCATGAAACATGTGACTTACATTTGGACAGTATGCGTCCAGTAAGACTATGTATAATACGAATTAATATTTGTAAATACTAGATAAATTATCAGTAAAATTAATATGTTTTACAAGTGTAAAATAAAGAGAAAATTTAATATTGCATAAATCAGTTTATTTAATTTTGAGTAGATAAATAATATTTTAATTTGTCATACCTGACATGTGCCTTGAATAACATTTTTGTTACCCTGAAATTCTTTGAACGGAACATCTGTAGAAATCCAAATCAAATGTGTAGAAACTGCAGGAGTCCCAAGTAAAACATCAAAAACAAATGATGAGGTAGAATTCGCTAGCATTCAAACAAGTTGAAAAACATCAAGTGTTTAACTTCATAAATCCATATTAAACCAAATTTTAAGAGAATAATAAACAAAACTAAAATTGTATGTTGAGGTAGCGTAATTAAAAATATAACGGTATTGTTATCTTATTGTAAAGCGGCAGCAAAATAAGTCTGCATCATTACGGAACGGTAAGATAAATAGTAGAAAGACATGGGGGTAGAGAACGACCCTAAAATATAATACGTGAATTAGTTAACACGTTAAACCAAGTGAAAAGGAATTTAAAATACATCTATTAAATCCTTACCATCGGAAAAGTAATCCGGTGGAATTTGTAATTGATGAAGAAAAGGAAACGCTAGGCAAGATATCTGTAATAATATTTAAATGATTACACATTTATTATTTAACAAAAAAATACATACTTGATACGACCTCATGGTCAATTCTTATCAACAGGAATTCAAAATGACCTGTTGTGCACAAAATCAAGACAAGAAATGATGCTTTATCAGAAAGTTTTGACAGGCAACCAACTGTCTCAAATATCAGAGCAGGATATTTGAAATTGTGAGGAAAGAAAACTACAGAGCACTTTGCAAAGTAGAAGTGTGAAAATAAATACTAAGAATACTGGATTGTATGCAACTTTACAAACAAGTATGAATATTAGAAAACAAACACGGTACTTTATGAAGTACTATAACCTTTATATATTCTGAGATTATAATAAATCTATTAAAAGTAAAAGTGTATATCCAGGTTCAATGAACTTTTATAGTAAAATCTGAGGTTTAAAGGGAGAGATAAATCAAGCTAAAACGTGGCATTTACCATAGGTGAAATGACATGTTACAAACTAATTTAATTTAACTTGATTTATCCATAACTTTTCTCCTATTGTAAGACTGAATATTTTATAATATAACTGGATTTAGTGTACATTACCTTTTATTTGTATGTATTTATTGGTATACTCAATCTTCTATGTATGTATTTATGTGTATGGATATGTATGTATTTGTATGTGTATATGCATATATATGTATTTATTTGTATTTATAATATTAATGACATGTTCAACACCTGCATGGTATATTTATGAACTAATAAATTGATTGATTGATTGATTACGTTAAATGTTAATTCTGACGGTGGAAAAGAAGATAGACAAAGACTGTGCTTAAAGCTGAATGTAAAAAATGCAAGAAGCAAATTTCTGGCTTCTTCACTATCTGGCATGTTATCAGTTACTTCATGTACATTAAAATTACTGTTACGCCTGCACATTGGCGCAAATAAATTAAATTTAAAACATGCTTTACATTGTTTACATATAGCTAGACATTTTCTAGAAAAATGCTTTATGCCACACCGACTACAACCTTTTTGCAAATTAGTCGACTCCATAAATTGCTTATGCTTTCCTAGGACATTACCACATTGAGCATCTTCGGTATCAGCAGTTGCACATTTCTTCTAAATGCTTGTTCCACATTCATTGTGATATTGATCTATAGCACCTTGGCAACTTTTACAATTATTCATGTTTCCAACTACTCCAACCTCACATGATTTTGCTTTGTCTGCCAGATCTCTAATATGTTTCTCCGTTTGTTCTGCTGCTCTGTAAATGTCTATCGCTTTATTTAAATCTTTAGCAGGTTCTCTTAACAAATGATCTTTAATTATTGGATTATTTATTTCACTCACAATTCTATCTTTAATCAATCTTTCTTTGAAATTTTCAAATTCATAATTGCCTGCCAACCTTTTTAAATCGCTTAAATAGTTATCAAATAACTCGTCCTGAAGCTGAGTTCTAGCATTAAATTTATGAGTTTCAACACACATTTGATTCTGGTATGAAATGTTGCCCTAACTTTTGTATAATCTTGTTAGATCCAATTTTTCATCCTCTGTTAAATCTAACATTTCATAAACTTCAAATGCTTGCTCACATATGCAATTTAACAAAGCTACTATTTGAACATTATTGGATTTTTCTTTACAACCAGTTGCCATTGAATATAATTCAAAATTATTTTTGAATTTCTTCCAAATTGCACCTAAACCACCTTCCATTAGCATCATTGGTTTTGGTTGTTTTAGAAAATTCCATTTTATTATATTATGTCACGTAAATTCTTTTAAATTACTGACTGAACCATGTTGCATTCACAATATCTTTATTTATCTCAATATTTGTTAATAATATAATGGTTTATGATATACTCGTTTTAGACCATTCTCGAAGTAATCATGCTGTCATTAGCGGCTATGAACAACAATGCGGCCGTGTCTCTTCTACCTCTAAACTACACTTTATAATATTACAACAAAGGATGCAAGTTTTTTTTGCTATTTCAAATCAATCTCAAATCAAACGATACTTAGTCGAACAATCACTAAAAATTGAGAGTATTTAAGTATTCTAGAGGCAAGGAAAATTGTCCTCAAAAGTGATATCTGAAGGAAATAATATACAATTCAGATTTTAAATTAAGTTATGAATTTCAAGGCCTATTTTGGGACGATTGTATCCTAAAGCAGTTAAGTGCCAATTATTTTTAATATTAGATTGAAATGTGAAGGAAAAAGCTCGTTACTTCAAAAACTTGGTGGGTTAATAATAAAAATTTTTTTTTTATATTATTTTCAATTTATCTATCTTATTGTATTTACTGGTAGTGAATCTATAATTTACGCTAGCTAGAATCGATAACTGATAGATTCATAATATATGCTCTACCCAATATTAAGCCAAAAGAAATGAAAGATTCCACTTAACCTTATGATCTTATAAAAATTTGTTTCAAAAGAAGTAATAAATCAAAAGCGATTTAAAACAGTTTTAGGCTGTAATACACAAATTTCAAAATAGTCACATAATTTTTAATTACTTACTTATACATATCTCCGAGCTGCACATCTAAGGTTTGTAATTCATCAAAAAGTTGGCATTTATCGGTCCAAACGTGAAGTTCTCGAACTAACTCTGGTATAATTAAAAAGGTTCTCCAACCACGAATTTTTTTACTTTTCAAGATATCTCCAAAAATATGATCACCTACATATAGGACGTCCTTTCCTTTAGCTCCTATTAGTTCAGTAAAGACATCTGAAGAACCTAAACACACAAATAATATACGCATAACTTAATAGTGTTATTTGTAAGTAACAGTACCTCCAGAATAAATGTGTTCTTTCTGCAAGGGGCCCGTATGTATTCCAACTTTTAATTCCCCTGTAGTTGTATCAACTTGCCTTAAAATTGTACCTTCGCCAAAGAATAATGGTTTTCGTGCATCGACTACAATTATGTCAAAATATTTCTGCCAATTACGGTGTGGGTCTTCAGGCTAAACTAAATATATTAATTGTTAAAAATAATAACATAAAACATACTCTAGGACCATGAGGAAAATCGAATAGATAAGTCATTATTTTATTAGTAAAATTATAATCACTATTCGTTAATAAGAACGTCTTTGCGCCACTTTCTCTAAGACGTGTAAGAAACATTGGTAAACGTTCATCTTTCTTTACATATTCTTCAAGACTTTCAATAGTTCGTTGTTTCAAATCACCTTGAAGATGAATCCAATCAACTGCACTTCGAACATCCTGTAACATAAAACATTTCAAAACCTTATCTAATTGAATATATGCAAATACTTGAAATATTGATTTATATGGCATAAAGAGTTCTCCGCATTTAACCCCAGTGCGTGTTTCAGTATATTGTCGAGAATTTGTAAAAAAATCTACTAAACAAGCTAACAAGTATGTTTCAGGCAGATTAAATAGTGTATTTTGGACATAAACTCTGGATTCATCAAGAGTTAAAAATTTGTTAGGATATAATTCATAAACTTGCGATCTAAAAAAGTACAGGGTATAATTCAAGTTTATACTTTACTACATACTGTTTCAAAAACTCGAAGCCATGTACACATACTAATATATTTCCATATGCATCGACTTTTAAAAGATTTCCATAATGTGTATCAAACCATAAACCCCTAAAAACAAATTCTTATTAAAATAATAGATTTCACATTATAAATACGAGGTGTTTATTATTTTTTAGCAATACTGTGTTTATTACTTAAAAATATAGATTACAGATCTTTGATTATTTACTATGTTTGCCTACTATTTTTGTATCAAACTCAAATACCATCTGCTAAAATCTGGCTTATTAATATACTGTTATTTGAAATATATACAATAATTGAGTTTGCTACTATCAAATGGAAAAAAACGATTTTGTAGTAAAAAATTATTGTACGGGATATGCAATCACTTGACAATAAATGTTTAAACTGTATATGATTCTACTCAGTATGGACAAGTCCCATATCTTAAAAACTGTCTAACCCATCTTTGTGCTAAAGTTGAGAGGTGCAAATCAATCGCTAATCGGGATTTGCGTCCGAGGGGGTTTGTGTTGGGAGTGCGGGCGAATCGTGGTGTGATGGGGAATTTTTGCGTGCACGCCATAGGGTGGTTTTTATCGCAAAAAGCCCAATACTAAGCGAGAAATACGGATTTTTCTGAACTTTATTAGATTGAAGTGACGTATTCGCTTACGTGTTAAAAAAGCTACGATCCCTCGAAATTTTCCGATCTGAAAAGCCGAACGGGCAGTGTGACAAAGCTGACAATGGGTCGGTTATCATTAGTGCAAGAGAAAAGAAAGATCGAGTTGGTTTCCAATATTCGTATCAGACCTCTAAAAAATATATCTAATTCATACCAAAAAACGCTATCTGTATCCTACAATCTGAATTATTAACAGTTTGCAAGCTGGTACTACGGTATTTCGTTAAAACATTTACTAAAATTTGTATATTTAATTCAAGAAACGTCAAACACAGGTAATTAAAACCGGCGTAAACGAACGAATATGTTCCTTCAAAATCTATGACACACCTTTTTTAAAATTTCTGAAATTTAAACATAAATTATCTACTATATCTTAATAGTACTAATAATTGATTATTATTATACAAAAGCATCGCTTTTTAATATACAAGGGCTATTTATTTAAGAAATAATTAATTATTAAATTTGACGTTTCTTTACGAAGACAGCCGAGCGATTACAATAGAACGCGATTTGGTCAGAAATCGCTATATTTCTTATGTGGCGTGATCTTATGCAAGTATACGGCCAACGGGATTCCAATAAACGTCACCTCGATGTCTCCAAGTTGAGGTCCGTCTTCCATTCGCAACGTAAGTGGTTCCGTGCTCAGTAACATTTACCTTTTTTTTTTAATTTCATATTGACTTTTTAAACATTCAATAGCGTACACAAACAAAACCCCCAACAACAACATTTATAACCACTTTATTTAACAATACTCATGTAAAAACCAAATCAGTTTTTAATATGCTTCAGTAAAAAAAGGAATATTCTTTTTATTTTCGTTTTATTTTGTTTCTTTGTATATATATTATTTTCAACTATTTATAACTACTCCACGTATTATTATTCACAAGTAACCTGATATATTTCAAAGTACATTTGTTGCACGTGCAATAAACTAAAGCAATCACCTTATTTCGAAAACACTGGCAGCCATGGTACGTTCAGAAACATGACATGAGTTGTTAAACAACAGTTGGTTAAGCTTTCTACAATTACTGCTTATTGCAATCGATTATTTAACCACTGTATATTTGTACTATACCCACTTATCATACATAAATTTAGACGTTCCATTCCAAAACTCCCCTTATCCATTTTTAACAAAAATTGAGTTTAATACGTCAAATGATGCAAAATTCAAGTAGCATTGGAATATGAAATCAAAGCAGCATTCCAAAACTTGCCTTATCCAGTGACTATTTTAGAGCACAACTCACCTTATTCATTGACCATTCATTTAGTGCTTCTGGCACTTGCATTGTGAATTTAATCTGTTAGAATGCATTATTAGCAAGTTGTTATAGTTTTCGTGGTATTATTGTTATGGTGTGTGAGAAGTTTTCAATGAGTTCGATTGTGCTTGTGCATATTAATATGGAGTTAGAAACTACGATAGTCCCGGCAGCGAATGTAAAGGTGAAAAAAAGAGTTAGTGATGCTTCGAAATGGAAGAAGGTAGTGTAAAAACGTGAACGGTAAGTACTAGGTTATGTTTAACAATATGTAATTAGAAATTGTGCAATTTAATTTAGGTAAATCAAAATAAAGAAATAGAACATTCTTGTGGGTTCATGAAAGCAAACTCGTGGTATTATTTTTATAACCAACCCACGTTTTTACAAACTTAAACAACACTTCTTATGTATACACCAGTCAACCCATTCAATATGAAGAATCTATCGATTGATTGCATTCAAATAAATTAGTGTAGCATTTTAAATACAAGAAATTTACCCAGGTAAACAATTTTTTACGTTTTATATGTATAAACTACAAAACCTGCTACAATACATAGTACTGCAGTTTCTATAGCAACATAAAAAATTGTTCACCTTCAGAATAAATTCCCATAAACAAAAAACATGCAGTATGCCTGTATGCCAAACCAACAAAAAATTAACTTACAACTAGAAATAACTTACTATTTTAAATTAAGATTACACATTGTAAACGCTACAAGAATATTTGCATTTCATGGTGTGTATTATGCCTGTTTATTTTATTTACTATTATAGGCATCTGGCCTATCAAAACGTCCCGATTGCAAACACAATAATATTTACGAATTTCATGCAAATTTTTATAGTTTCCAAACTAAAGTGCAGCAAGATGCCTATATTTTAAAGTACTGCGAAGCAGCTCTGCCAAAAAGAAGCAGATCAGTTAAAGAAGAGAGTAGTCGCAAACTTATTTCAATAAAATACTACGTAACGGTCGCTAACTGTACTTCATTTGGCCTTTAAGTGTGTCAAAAATCTTTTCTTGAAATTCAAATTCTATCAGTCCTCGGTAAATAATGTATACATTGGACATGTCACTTACATTAAAAAGATAGGGTTCAATGAATTGCATGATTTTATTTATCCAGTGGCAAGATGCCACAAGAAAACAGAGGTGGAGATACATGCAGTAAGACTTATCGAGAGCATAGAGTTGCTGCTACAACATTTATAGAAAAGTTGAAATGCTTCAAAAGCCATTATTGTCGTGTAACATTAAAATTCCTGCGCAAATTTTTGTATATAATTATCATACAGCTACTTTAAATTATGCGGATTTGGTTTCACAGTTCATCTTAATTATTAAACAGTTAATATAAATAATAATATTATCACGATATGCTCCGTTGTTGTGTATTTCTTAGTTAATAATCAGTCCTTTGCTATTGGCAGTTATTTCTACTGCGTGTCAGGTCAGGTGGTTTTGAAATGCTGCATCTAAAGTGTAACCTTCGAGTTATACATCGAATAGGTTAAAACTGGTGCATGGAGTGAGGATCAATCAATAAAAACGAAATTGAATAGGATGTAGGGGCTATTGCGATTTTATTTAGTCACACGTTCAAAAGTGAAGGATAATATTCCCCAAACAGTGTCTTGGTCGAGGCGAATAGCACTATAAGAAAGCTTTTGGAGAAGATAGTTTGATGAGAAATACCCATTGATGCTAGAGTATCCTTTGTGAACAGTTGGAATCATGGTTTAAGTTCGAAATAAAAATGGCGTGATACGAAGCGTCGTGACATATGTACAGTAACATACTGTAACAAGAGAGTACTCTTTTTAGCTTCTTGGGTATACAAACTATCAGATGGAATTTGTTGTGTAACAAAATGTGTTATGCTATAATTTTGTTGTTGTCGACAACTGCTTTTCTTCCATAAGAAAAATAATACGTAAATATGTTTTGACCAGTTATATGATTATTTGTTACTGGTCCATTTATAGGAATAAAAAATTTCCATCACAAAAATGTTAAAATGCTGAACTAAGAAGGAAGTTTCAGCTATCTACATAAAACAGGTTCGAAATTAATGTAAACTTGGATATGAAACCTTGTAAATAGTTGAAAATCACCTAAAGAGATTTCTAAGAAGTTATCTCAAACAAATTTTCTGGAATGTAACTGCATTAAGCCGAATTGTTATTTTTATTAAATCTGAAACAAATTATTTTTCACAAAATGTGTTCAGAAAAATTTTGCTATTTATTAACTAGATGCTAAATTTTATTTTTGTTATTTTTCTTAAATTTAGAATGATCTTACAATTTAAAAGTTAAAGTTACAATCCCGCAAGCACGAGATTACGTAACGCACCGGCAGATGGTAACCCTTATCTTGGTTACAGATTTTAGCGCGCCCATCTGTCAATGACTTCACACAACATGCAAAATTAAATGCGCAATTACGCAATAAATAAATGTTCGAAATGCAGTATAAACAAATAAGGTACTTACATAAATAGGTACAGCTTCCTACAGGTTAAATAAAGATGACGTCAGCACGTCCATCAGGGCTACTGATGGCCCCCTTTAAGATATTTACCGGAGGGTACGCCCAGCGTCCTTCCAAAGCGCTCCGACCAGCTACGGCAGTCGCAGTTGCTACCAGGACTCGTTCATCTAGGGTCGTGGACGACGGTTCGAGCAAGCTGCTTACCAATTACCTTCTACCTATGTAGGGAACGGGCAGGAACAGGTTATCAGGACGACAAAACAAAGATAAACAAAGGCAAGGATCTACATAAATAAAAGATAACGATACGTTACCGAAACCCAACCACACTTCTGGAAGTCTCAGGCAAAACAGCCACGTTACAGAGTCCCCCGGAAACTTCTCCCACTTTTTCTCCGCCACTCGCGTCGTGCGATCTGGCGCAAACGCACTCTGACGTGACGGAAATACACACCAAGTCTTTTGAATTTGTGGCGCGAAATTCCCGCACATCAAAATTAAGCTAAGGAGTGTTTAGTGCCAATTTGGCACGTAACAATGAATTATTCTTTACAAAATGTGTGCAGAAAAACAAATACTCCCTGTGTGTATGTATGTTGTGGTTTGTTTTTGTATTTTTCTTAAATCTTTCTTGGGTATTAAACCACTCAGAGTTTTTAAAATTGTCTTTATTTACGTTTCGATCCATGACCTAGGATTGTTGTGATGGATCGAAACGTAAATAAAGACAATTTTAAAAACTCCGAGTGGTTTAATACCCAAGAAAGATTAAGAAAAATAGTACAAACAACATGTGTTGTTATAAATTAACTTATTTGTGATCCAAACATGCCAGACCTATCCAATTGGACTTTAAACATAATTTTTTTGTAAATTACAATTGGTTTTGTACATCGTACAACTTGATTAACTTTTGACCTCCGAAACAGTTTGTTGAATTAAAAATGCTTATAAGTAATACTCTAGAAATCATTGTATTTTTCATTGCAAATAACTTATTCTTTTTATTAGCTCGAAAGATTTTTGAAAGTACAAATCTGCATTTTTTATGAGGACACAAATGATTTAATAGGTTGTTTTATTGTTTTCAGGTTTAACTTAATGTGTTTTTTTGATGCTTAAGTCGTGGGTCCATTGATGAGGTAGGTCACTAATTTTTTTTTGTCTTACCAGAAGGTTTCTGCGTTTCCCTTGTGGTTTCTCCTTTGTTAGTATTTTTATAAATGCAGTGGTGCCTAAAATACTTTTTTTTATCAACAAAATTGCCCACGACCCTAGCTCATGTCTCTCCACAGAAGGTAATTCTTAAGCTTACCCTGCAAGTAGCAAGTGTTCCTATATAGGTAGTCACCCTTTAACTTCTCATATTCACCCTCATCTCTGATTGTTAGGAACCCCAAGTGTCTATATCAATGTTTGACGCCTTGGGACCAAAAACTTGTAATAGTCGATCCAAAACTTCAACCAGGCAATATTTACCCAGCGAATTAAACATTTCTAAGCTTCGGTGTATGCACAATAGTTGCACAATAATATTGGATTTGGTTTGCCTGTCACTGATGCTTCCTTTTGTATTTCATTGAAAGAAAAATATAAATCAATTTGATTTAAAAAAAAACAGAAAGCTACTAGTGTTGTTATAACCCCGGCATCCGTGTTCAGTGCCACTACCTCAGTTGGCAACACTGATAGGATCCACATTCGCAATATTACACAATAATGATGTTTCTCATAATTAGGTGTCAAATTGTATCACATACCAAATACGTTTACAATGGCATTCAAAAAGGTAAATAAAGCGGAGAACTCACTTAAAAGGTTCCTGCAGTCCAATCTCAGGGACCTTGTTGTCTGGGAGTTGTTTGGTGTGGGTTACGTCATGCCATTGTTGAAACCAAATTTATCGTCTTCCCTCTTCTTCGTTCGTAGGCAGGACGAAGAAACAACCAGGTAAGGAACGATAAGGCAAGATAAGGAGAAAACCTACATCCTAAAAGAGAAAAGACAAAAGAACGACAGGCAAACGTCACCGTTCGACGTCTCGGTGGCTAATAATACTCATGTCCTGCCGTGTCGCAAACCGCGCACTTTCCCATCACTCCGCGTCTGCGCATTCCTTTGCGCCGACGCAACTGTCCGAAATGACGGAAATAAACAAGTCTATTTTAAAATAGTGGCGGGAATTCACTTACATATTTATACTTAATCTAAATATGATACATAGCCAATTTTCGGCATGTAACAGTGTTGAAGATACAAATGCATAATTTAAAGCAAAGGTATTTTTCACGAATAAAGGAAACACAAGAGGATATGATTACTATATCTTTTGACTGCCAAAAGAATTTGGTTAATCCAAAAATTCCAGATCAAATCGTCTATTACAGTTGGTAACGGTACATCTACAACTTTTCCACTATTTTGGGACCATCAGGTTCTCCATTAACTTCTAACATTGTTTTTATCTATACCTGGATGGGACATGAATAACAAAAAAGTACTAACGAAATAGCATTTGGTATTATGGATTACTTATCAAAAATTGACTTATCACATTGCTCTCTTAATTGATTGTGTGCTGACAGATGCAGCAGTCTGAGTCACAATACAACTATTATTGGTGCATGCTGTGACATCATGGCATCTTTATCTCCAGAATCCGGTAAATCTATTGAACTGATATTTACAATTACATGGCTTTTTGCCAGTGGATACAGTGTTTAGACGGGTAGGAAAGTTTCTTAAGAAAATATCTATGCTAACAGATCACAGAAGTACTTAGAAAATTTTAAAAATCATGGTACAGTAAGGGAGTTAAGAAAGGATTGCCCTGTAAAAAATTTGAAGACTGAAGTAGTGCAAAGAAATGTTCAGATCCAATGTGAATTAAATTACAACTCAAATACCGGGATGCCAAAGTCAATTTTGAAGAAAGGAAAGAAATTTAGTGGAACGAATCCTACAGTTATAGATTCAAGAGTTCCAGCAACTCCCAAAAAATTGCAAGGTGTTCAAAAGCTACTAAAAAAAATTTTTTTTGAGAGAACTGGGTAGAGAATTCTACAGAAGGTGCTATGTATATTGACGTAGCTGACAGAACAATGAAAGAATGCCCGGGTTCAGTTGGTAAGTAGGCAGGGTTTGACAAACACAAGAGAAAAATAAAGGAAAGGCATGCAATAAAAATACACGCACTCAGTCATAACTCACAAGACATAAAAAAAAACTCTAATAAAAAAAACGTTACAAAGCATAGTAGTACCAAAATTGAAAACAAAAAGGATCAATACTTATCACTATTATACATATATCTGGGAGAACAAAAAAATCACTTCTCAAAATGGCGAGCTGCAGTTTTTGTCACTACCCTATATTAATTTCCAAACAAAAAAAAAACAAAATTACCCCTCTAAAAACAACAGCTCTAAATCAGCATTGTAAGTACAGAATTAAATACATAAAACTATCACAATAAATAAATCAGTAAATATTACAATACTGACCACACACATCCTCGTAACATAAAAAACCGGTCATTTTACAACTAACAACGTCATTCATCCAACCGTGAACATGTTGTTTCAACAACTACATGGTACCCATATAAGAAAATATTGAGTAAATGCTAACCCTCGACTTCATGGCGTAGGACGGATCACACCCTCCCTAAGGGCAGGGCGGAGCAGATAGAATTGGGCTCATGTACCATGTGTACTCCCTCCATAAAAGAAAGGGGCAAGTGCCTCATCAACCGGGGCCCAAGCAACAAACGGTTCTATTTGCCGGAAGAGGCTATAAGACATACAGGTAAAAATTAGACCCCTTTTACAAAACAAAAGTACATGTTTTTAACCATAAAAGTACTTACCACACAGTGGTGTGTGCACGAATAGTTTTTAGAAAACAACAAAAACGACAATTATGCTTGATCGTATAGTTGCAGGAGAAATCAAGTAAAATGGAATCGTTTAATAACATGAATTCAAAATTTAATTCGCCATTATCAAATGTGATTAGAAACTCAAAACACGCTTTATCAAATATTGCGATACATTATTTCAATGAGTTTCTAGATTGCAGAATTTATGTAAACGATTAATAAAAGACAAAAAAAGTACGTTTTAATTTACCGTTGGAAAGTGAACGTAACACAGGATTACAGTTTTATAAAAATTTACTGTCTTGAAAATCAGAGATGTCAGAAAATGATCATAATTATGAAGAAACTAACGACTACTATGAAAAACATAATGAGAATGAGAGGACATTGTGTTTCCATAATAATGTACACCATTTTGTTATAATAGTGTCAAAATGTTTGTGTTTCTCATTTTGTATTGAGTAAAATTATATTAAAATTATGTGATCGGTATTTTTTAACGAATATCACTATTTTTCAAATTCTACAATAATCAAAATACCAAAATAATATAGTTTTCATTCCACAACTAATCTAATCAAACTAGTTAGTTCAAAACTGAGCTTGTCCAACTTGTAATATTATTTATAACAACATTTTAAATATTACTGGAAAACGGTAATCGATACATCTATTTTGTTAATAAGGAACATAGCAGGCACTAATCTAAAAAAAATTACGTTGTAGTAGCATTTCGATTTTCACGAATAGTAGTTCAAGTGGAGAAGACCGGTTTTGGAATGGAACACAATTGTGACAGGTCAAATAATCCTATAGATCTAAAACATGCAGTTAGGTATAACGTGCCTGTGCAGTGTATAAAGCTTTGAGCTAACCTCTTCAGAATGCAATGGCAATCAATTACAATCGTTTGGTGGTGTTTCCATAACAAAAAATGTAACTATAACTGTCGGTTACCAAAATGCTCCTGGTTGAACATAAAATTATATTAATTCTATAATGCAGTAATGGTAGCAAATTTTGCAAGTATTGCTATAACAGAAACATGGTTAGATGGTAATCTATATGACAGTGAACTAACTACCTTAAAGTACAATATTTTTCGTTCTGGTCGCAAATTTTCAGTGTTAGGAGTATATCTCATGCTGATGGTGCATTATTAACAGTTCTATCAAAATATTAAGCTGCCACTGCTGGATATATCTAACAGCTTTGTAGACCTTCTGTCAATTGATATCATAGCAATCAAGATTAAGATTCATGGAAAACCACTAATTTTGATTTGTATCTGTTCCTTCGATTAATAGTGTAGACATATATTGTTCTTTCTTTGAAGCTCTTTGCTCATTAGAAATCGTATGATTCCAATATTATTATACTTGAAAATTTCCGACATACCAATTTACACTAAATACAGTCTGCAACTAATGATAACCCGACCTCCTATATTGGAACTGAAACTTCTTAGATACTCTTCATGTCCAACAATGTAACAAAGTTTAAAACAAACTGGGTGGGGTGTTGTACGTAGTTATTAGCAACACGGAATGTACGATTGAGGCCACATTTGATCCTATACTAACAGGAAATCTCTACCACCCAGCTGTAATTGTCTACTTGTTACTGTTGCCAATAAAAGGCTCACTAAACAGGACCATCGGATGTCAAATATCAATTCTTATCGCTGGAATTTTAAGAAAGGCAAAGTTAACTTGCTATATAAACTGAAATGAACTTTCTGTTCGATTACAATGATTTAACATGTGATTTTATATACAACAAATTAGATGTAGTACTTAATAAGACTCTACCGAAAACTCAATATATACAACATATATACCCTCTTTAGTTTAATGGATCACATTTGCAACATGACATTAAAAAGAAAATTGTGGAAGCAATATAAACAAAACCCTGAGTGAACACAATTCTTCTGAGTCCCTAATAAAATGCACTGGTTCTCGAATTTCAATTGATTGGCAGACTGTAATTATTAAGATACTGTTGATCCTCTTGTTTATTGGTACAATAAAACACTGATAAAATGTATTTAATAAATACCGCAAACAAATAAGATGAATGTACATGAAATAATTATATTGAATTGATGTGTTGCTTGCGAGGGTTGAATAGATAATGTCTATATCAAGATGCTGGGTGGGGTAGTGTTTGTGGGATAATTATTCCTTAACACTGAGACTGAAGCGCTATTAGAGTTCAAATCACTTTGCGATATCATAAAAGGATATAAAACTCACTTGTGCCATCTATTTACAGAATGTAAAAGTAGAATTGCTTCAGACCTAAGTAACTTCTGGAAATGTTTAATATGAAAAAGCTCATTTACTACTATGCCACAATCTTTAATCACATACAAAAAGATTGAATCCAAAACTAGATTATTACCGATATCTTTGCAGACCACTTTTCAAATTCCTATACACAACCTGATAAAAATCTGCTATGTGTGCCATTGGTGACATCTTACCATTTACAGTTGAAACCAACACATCGGAGCATTCCATTGTGGCCACTTTGGCTCAGGTTGATGAGACTATTGCAGTTTTATCTCGAACTCTCAATAGCAGCGAGCGACACCATTCGTAAATTGAAAAGAAAGCATATGCTATAGTTAAATTGTTAAAAAGAAATGGAGGCACTTTCTCATTGGTAAAACCTTCGCCTACTTAACGATCAATTTCGTTCATGTTTCAAACAAAATTAAAAACAAAAAGAACCTACGAAATATTTTAGACCCAGTAAAGACAATGGTGTTGCAGACGCCCATTCATGGATAAGCACAGCCGTAGAATCCCTACCAGATAAACTTTATACGCTTCATGGCACTTTATGCCATCCTGATGTGACCAGAATGATACACTAGCTAAGATTCAAGAACCTGGCATACACTATTGACGAAGTCCGGAACATGACAAACGCATGCTGTATTTGTGTATTTGTGCTGAGATGTTCATACCTAGATTTTACAAATGGGATTCTATTTCACAACCGACACTGGTAAAAGTTACGGTGCCGTTTGAACGTCTAGGAGTTGATTTTATAGTGCCAATACCATCTAGTATGAATAATAAGTACATTCTTACTGTTATTGACGAATTCTCACGCTTTCCATTTGCTGTACCTTGCTTAGATATTGCTGATGCGACTGTTGTAAAACATCTGAATGATCTTTCATGATTTTCGGTATGTCGGCCTATATTCAATCAGATCGTGGAACATCTTTTCTATCAGGTTATCTACATTCCCGAGGTATAGCCACGAGTAGGACAGTCGTTTACAATCCTCAAGGTAATGGGCAAGTAGAGAGACTAAACAATACCTTATGAAAAAGTGTCCTACTAGTGAAGTACTCAAAAAACCTTCCTGTTGGGGATTGGGGTGCAGTCCTACCTCAAACTTGCATGCCATCCGTTTGCTCCTGTACACTTCTACAAATTACACACCGCATGAAAAAATGTTATGGTATGTCCCTACTTGACTGACCAATTGTGGTAAAGTACTCGTGTGACGATCCGATTGCAGTAACAAATACCAGCCATTAGTGGAAGAAGTGGAGCTTTTACAATCCAATTCTGACAACTTTTGTTCGCTTGTCCAGTGGCCAAGAAGTGATTACTTCTAACCATCACCTTGCTCCTATAGGAGAGCATTTCCATGACAAATTCTACAATATGCATGGCCGAGTGTCATATCTAAGGTTTATGTTGACTAAAGATCTTATTTAGGTTCATGAATAGTAACCAGGAGCTGTTCGTAGCATATTAGTTATCTGTTAAATCAAATGCTATTTCCATTTTGTTGATTAAGTCTTTACTGTGAATGTCATATTTCACCACAAAAGTACAATTTAGTATTGAAGCACTCTGTATAATTCTGATTTCATGTATAATAGTGTTCAATAAGTAGAGTATTACAATAAATAGTAGTTCTATTAAAATCATACACAATCACAAACGCGTTGTTTTATTTCTGTAAAATACATATTAAGACGAAACTCAGATTCATAAATTATTTTAAAAGCCACCAAAAAAAGAAAACAAATTTCAATGTTATGCATTTCTCATGAAATATTAAGAAAGTTTTTCTATATTGTGCACTAAAAGTATTCCATTTAACGATACATCAACATAATTATAGATATAATTTACGATGTATGCAAGATGTAGCAAAATCGAGTTTTTGCAATGTTATAAAATGCAAAGAAATGAATTTCACAGACATTAAATTACCAACCAAACATCATAAAACAGTACAGTGTAATCATTTATATTAGTTACTAGTGAAAACATAGATAGACATGCATCTTTCATGTGATAGGTATGTTAAAGGCATACCCCTCTAAACCTCTAAAGCAGAGAAAGTGGAGATAATGACACTGCTAGACAGCTGCCGAAAATACATTAACTAATTATTCCAAAACCAATAAAAAAGAAGCATTACAAGGTTATTTATAGAAACAGGAAGGTGACAAACTTCATTAATCAAGAATTAGTAATAATGAGGGTTGATCGTGATAGAAACATGGATATATTGACAGCCTAATATCTAAAAGGAACCAGTTAGCCCATATCACTTTGTTGGGAATTTGAATAATCTTTTTTGGTGGTATATTTCAGCTGATGAAATGGATGACAATACATGCATTTAAAAAGGTTATATTATTTACTTTAGTATATTTAAAAAGCCTGGACATTGGAAGTTTTGACAAAATGAATGATGTAATTCAATGCTTATAAGAAAATAAACAAAGATCGGGATCAACCAAGAGTGACTAAATTTTGTATTGTCAAATGCCTTAGGCATATGGATTTATTAAATGTTATGCTTGTTACACCTTACTTCAAATAAGATTTGTATGACAACATATAACCTGTCTATTAAAATTAATGCTTTAAACACTAGCGTGTAACTATTGATTGAAACACTGTTATTACGATTTGCTATTCAGTTCAGTCAATATCAGATCTTACCAACTCCCACTTATACATGAATATTAGCTTACTCGCCACCTTGAGCTGCCGTCACAATTCCGCTAATTGTTGTGGAGCTTGAGACTAGACCTCCGTGGATACTCTGGCCCTGTAAACACAAGTGAATGAATAATTGAAAGAGTTAACACAATTAGCCCAATTTAATACTCCTTGATAGGGATACAGAGGTACAGCAAATCAACATATGTTTATATAGTTAGTTATGAAACGATTAAGTATTTAATCCCTTACACATTCAAGTGGGCCAATTGCATGCAGTTGGTTTACAACGTGTAATACAAGTATACTGTTTACCCCAATATTACTTCAAGACCTAGGTCCCCGAAATTGCAAGGTATATAATTACTAATAAAAATTATTTACAGGTTAATAATAATCATGAATAATAACTTAGCTTGAACTGTGACTGGCCATATAATGCTTCCACTAAAATCTTCATCTGAGCTTGACTGCTGTGCAAAATTAACTACAAATGGATAGGATTTCTTTGGTAGTCTTATTCTAATAATTCTACTAAATATGCTTCCTTGACGGTTCTGGATTAGCTGCTTCCAATTACGAATTTAAAAGATGAACAATCCAAATCTTTTATAAAACAACTTGACAGCACGTGGTGATTGTAAGTGGTGAATCCGACTGCGTCGATATCCAACATAAATAAAACTTACATGGAATTATGAGGAGATTTAGCTAACTGAAATCCCATAAAACTTTAATGGATGACCCGACTATAATTCAATAAGATCGGATAATTAATTAGCATTCTCCCTTTACCACTTAATAATTTTACATCCGGCCTTTCCGGCGGTTAGACAAGAAGAAGCCACCAAAACCCTCACCAGAACAAGAACCCCCACAATGCGTTTCAGCCAAAAAGAATCAGGAGTAACATGATGAAATACTAAAATTCCTAGGATCTGTAGCCTTCAAAATAGTTATGAAACACAGAATAAACTAGTAAGAGTATTGAATTATGGATTTATAATTACTTTCCCAGTTTTAGGTTAACAGATGACCAATAGCAAAGGTGGACTTCCATGAAAATTATTACACAAGACTTCCTTTAATTATCAATATTAATATATACTAGTTTTAGATTTGAACTAAGTAAATCATTTGGAAATCCTTGCTAAAGTATTACCCATTGAACTTCATAAAAGAATCTATAATTATAAGTAGCATGAAGTACTAAAACAATAAGAAAAGTCATTCTAAAACCAGTGACATTACAACTACACTTTTGGGATGTCACATGCTATTTGCATTTATTTGAATTTAGGTAATTTTAAACTATTACCCATATATGACTTAAGAATATTATTATGTGAATAGTGTTAAAATTTATTTAAACAACCTTAAAATTTTATATATACCCATTTACAAAAATAATACTGTGATTAATTAAAATAAAGTCTACGTAATGTAGTGAAATGGTATTTTTCTTGATTGGTCATATCAATTAATCATGAGAGGAACTCCAGAGGATAAAGTAATTCCAAATTGTTCGTTGTTGAATGATTTGCATGAGACTAGATTAGATAGATAAGCTGGCACCTATAAACTTGAGTGATTGAAAATCTTACAAGGGAAATGTTGTTGATCGTGTAACTTGAAATTGCATCTAGGTAGAATTTATTTATTATTCAATTTTGTTCTATTTTCTTCAATTTATTTCTATAAGTGCTTACTCGTATGCCACTGTAATTAGCCGGTGCATCCTTATTATGTTATGGGTTTTCCGTCTCTTTTGGGCAATTCCAAATTTAATAACTTATCGCTCTCTATGCCTGTAACAAGTATGCCTCATATATAAGATGGGATTTAAGTCTAAAATCGATAACTGTAGACCCATAAGCTACAACAGAATTTGGATTAGGTCATCATGTGCCAGAATAACACACTTACACATAATGCAAGTAAATGCAATGTTATGTTCTTTAGTAGATCATGAAACTCCATTTGACTATATGATAAGAGGTAACATTCTATCTAGACCACCTCTGGTTCAGAATGATCTGGTGTCATATTTGATTATCATCATTCATTGAACATTGCAGACATATAAAATGCTTGGCTTTGTCATAAGAAACAGTCATGATTATATTATTCAAGACTCTCCCAACTTTACTATTTATATGTGAGGCATATCTTAGAATATTCAGTTATTATATGGGAGTCATATTATGAAGTGATATAAATAGTAAGGAAGCCGTTCAGTGCATGTTCCTGCAGTTTCTCACCTTTAAATTAATGTATCCACCAATCAGATTTCCTCACGATGGTCTTTTAGAGAAATATAACAACAGCTTATTATGCGTCAGCAATACCTTTTGCTAACTTTCTTGTAAAACCTAGTTAGAAAGTTTAGTTTAATAAATTCCATGCAATATGACAATCTTTAACAGACATTGCATTTATATGGCTTCAGACAAAGAAATAAAATATAATGTATGTAAATTACATGTCAAAGTCATTGACATTGTGGAATGTATAAGATGGCTGTGTGATGTTACCATGGCTGTTCAATGTATTTATGGATAAATGTATCAGGCACGCTTACAAAGGAATGGAAGGAGTGAAAATTGGTGAAACAAATATCAGTGTGCTGTTGTATGTGGATGATGCAGTATTGTTGGCCAAATCGTCACAAGATTTACAACAAATGCTTGGCAGGATATCAGAAGCGTGTGAAAATATGCAATTCAAAGTTGATTTTTGACAGAGATGGAGGAATTGATGACTTTGTATTTAGAATGGACAATAACACAATAGAGAAAGTAAATGACTTCGTGTACCTCGGAAGAAAGTTTTTGAATAATGGAAAGCTGGATGGTGAAATAGAAAGGAGGGCAAGTGCTGGAAGAAAAGTGTCTGGAAGTATGTGGGCGGTGAACAGGTATGAAGGATTGAGTATTTAACGCAAAGCTGACCATTTACAGCAGTGTTTGTGCCAACTGTTCTGTATGGAAGCGAAACTTGGGTCTGGCAGAGGAAGCATGTTAGTCGTATAAATGCTGCAGGTATGAGGTTCCTAAGAAGTTTGTGTGGAAAAACGTTGAGAGACAAAGTGCCAAACGAATGCAGAGCAGTGTTAGGTGCAAGTGACTCTTAAGGAGTTAAGCGAACGAAGTACGCTTAGATGGTTTGGACACATGAAAAGAATAAACGAAGATAGACTTACCATACGTTTATATGCAAGCAAGATGACTGGTAGAGCAAGGGGCAGACCGCGTAAAATATGGTTAGATGTAGTAGAGGAAGTTCTGAAAGAACAACAGGTGAGAAGTATGAGGAAAAAAGAGCATACCAAAAGCAATGTATGAATGTTACAGAGGCTAAGGAAGTGTATAAGGACCGAGGGATGTGGAGAACGATTGTGAATGGTGCTGGAAGTAAAAGTAATGTAGTAGTCTAACGTTATACCATGCATATCCTCCCACTAAAAGGTGCTTTCGGGAAATACCATGATTGGTGTTGTTGTAAATTACATGGTAACACGTACTTTCCGCATGTCATTTTGATCATAAACTCAATAGCAAATTGTGCAATAGTATAAAAACCACTGACGACATACAAAGCAGACGGGGAATTAAAAAACAATAATTACATTCGAAAGAGATTTGAAGTTAAACTAATGTTGAACCAGCAATATAGTAACATCAAGATGTTGAGATACGCACGAATAGAACATAGGGAGAAAGTTTGAGATTGATTAGATTGTGAATTGAAAAGTGGGATAAATGTAGAGAGCTTCAAGAAAAATTTTGTTGCATTCCCATAGGTGAATAGATGGCGATCAACATGTAAAATGAAATATATCTGCAAGTGGTAGGGTAGGTTCATAAGCGCACGAGTGTGGATATAATGTTGTGATAACTGTTTGAAAGCAAAGGGGTAGAATCAAGTGAGTCATTCCTGAACTTTGTGGCTTTTTGCGTTGGAAAGCTAAAGGAATGATTGCAAGCAAATATTGATGTTCTTGGATATCCTCGAATTACACAGCGAGTACGTAGTTTGTATGTTTAAGAATTTTAATAAGACACGTATCAACGAAAATGCTTAATGGTTGTTATTTTTGTATTAAAGAATGAATTTAAAGGTGAAAATAATTATTGAGTTGGACTAATTACTGATTTGAACTGCCAGCTTTATTAATGAAACTTACGTTAGTAATATTATAAAAACTTAGCAATTTTGGAATGGACAATGAAAGGTGCAGAAAAAGTGGTATTTAACTGTTTTGTTTTGTTCATTATTAACAACATTTCCAATAACTGGGATTGATGAACGTTATACTTAATATGAAAGCAAAAAAATTTAGAATGGCAAATAGTTTTATCAATGACTTAGATTAAAATTTTTTTTTACTACTTTCTTTAAGATTTATTTTAGTAATACCTAGCCAGATACGAGGTTAGGAATTTACTTTTAGCAAAGTATATTTATATGTGTACTGAAATTATCTTTATGTTAATAGAATTTAAGTTTAGATTGATTTTTATTTCAAATTATTTAGGTAAAATCTCTGATTTGTAATGGATATCCAGCTATCCCAGTGGTAATCTTATTTGGAAGGAGCATTTTGTTTGACCAACTTTGGGATACCAAAGCAAGGGAGTTTTATGCGAAATAACCATCTTCCGTATAAAAGTAACAACAAAAGAATTACCGTGACAGGCGGTTTGCACTACTTGATTTTGACAAAGTAGGAAACTCATTCAGTGTAAGTGTTAGCGTAATGTAGAATTTATGTATTTTAGCCTAGTTATTTAATATTTTTATATTTTTCTTATTTTCTTTTCTCATTTATCCATAAAACCCACTCCACCAATCCAGTTAGCCGTTGCACTCTTATATTGTTACGGAGTCCTCGCCTCTTCAGGGCAAAACAAAATTTAATTCATTTAACGTTTGTTTTACCCATAACAAAAGGTTTACTGATCACATGGTTACAAAGATTCGCTGTTTTAATGTATGTATGCTGTACATGGTGTAACAGATTTTATTTATGTTACTAAATAATTCATGTATATTCCTATTGTGTTTAATGTTCTTATGAAGTAGGCATTTCTAATTGCAACTAGTTCTTTGGGTGGCCGTATTCCCAGGCGTTTTGTGTACTGCAGACGATTGATTTGTTAGCAATCTGTCAAATTTTCTGATTGGTTGGAGTAAACCTGCCCACCATACTTAATCTTGTGTCCAACGTTTTGGACGGGTAAAAATCATTGTTGTATCAGGCTTTGTGTGAGAACAACCCTGATTGTTCACTTTAAAATTTCTGCAAGCTCAGATAATTTTAGGTGGGTTATTTATTTAAAAAAATAATTATTATTAATTATTTATCCCATTCGTAATTTTCTGATTGGGTATTTTTATTTTTAGTAGACTGGAAATATGCACTAGAAAAATAGAGCAACCTATTTTTATATTGAAGCTAATTCGCTTTACGAATTAAATTATATAAAGTTTATTCCTAATTGTTAGTATGGAAGTTCATCCTAACGGTTATATGGGATTTATCATTTCCGGACAATATTGATTGTTCCGAGAAATTAGAAGTTTTTCATACTGTGAAATTGTGTTACATATTTAGCTTGTTGCCGTGTGCTCACTATCATATAACATATGCTAGTTTTATGCATATCTATTGCAGTTGATGTAGAGTGCGTTGAGGAACCCACTTCCCTTGCTTCCGACCCATACCAAGAGAGTTAGCTACAAGGGTCAAGTTAGTTTCCCTTAAAAGAGGTATTTTATTCTCATTAGAAGTTAGAATTATTGTGAACAATTATTCATTTATAAAGAGATGAATAAATAATAACAATAGAAATTAATGAGAAGGCCTAATAGCTACATTTAGATTGTTTTAGGTGTACTAAAGAGGTCACAATGGACAGTTCCCTATTTAGCAAAAATTTGCATAGGACATTTTGTAAACTGTGTTTTATGCAAACAATAAATTACACAATTTGACTAAAGTTACTGAAATATGCCCAATGCTTAGAGACTTAATAAGTGCCAGTTTTTTAAAAATCATGTTTTTTACCACTACACAGCAGCAAGTATTCTATACACAAAGATGTCAATTAAAAAATTATTAAATTAAATTTTATACAGACAATTCCATTCATGCATATACAAAAAATCCCATGAGCAAACTCAAAAAATCATAGTTTGCTATTGGCTGCATGGGAAGAAAGAGAAAGCAACTGGATAAATTACGTTACCATGGAGACATTAATTTTTATTTAAATATTAGACTTAATATTAAAAGTTTGAAATTAGTTTGGTGTTTTTAATTACATCAAATATTCTTTCAATTGAAATGTCACAAATTTAGTAATGTAAATAATGCAAAGATTATAAATGAAATACAAAAGTGTGTTTCTGGAAATACAAAAAAAAAGCTAATCTTCAATTTGAAACCCAGTCAGCGTATTTTGCAAGAGTAAAATTTTGATTAGGACATGGAACGGTCCTCTGTTGATGATGTACTTAGAATACTGATGGGTTGGAGTTTCGGCATGAAGAATAAGATGGAGGTGCATATAAAGAGTATGTTGAAAAACGATATGGAATAGAACTACAAAAATTTATTATGAAAAATTTAAGGTTAACTTTAATCCTTTTGTTGATTCTGTATTCAAAAAAGCCCTTGATGCCTGTAATTCTAAATGAAAGCAATTGCAAGCTGATATAGGAAAATGTAGAGAAAGCTCTGTTACATTAAGCAAAAGCGAAATTATTAAAATGGCATGGATGTGTGATTGAAAATATTGCATTAAGCCTTTTGAAAAGACTTTTTCATATTGCTTCATACGAAGTAGCTTGATGTGAATGGGTAACCACATTCAATATAAAACCATACTCAAAAAAATGTTGTGATAGTAAGTGGATTTTCACCCTATCGGTTTTGGAAAAAGAATTCATTGAAAGGTTGATACAAGAATATACATGTAGGCATCAATGAAATACTTAAGTGGACGAAAATATTTGCTGAAAAACTGGACTAAACACTAAAAATTAAAAAAAATCCGTTCATTCTCACAACTCCGACACAGTATCACATTTAGCTAAATCTGATGTTAATGTACAGGAGCTAATTAAGGTTACTGAATATTTCTCTTCAAATTCTATACGATCTTAGTCTCACTAAATATCATGCGATCTCAAATTTTTTTCTGGATATTTTTGCTTGCTTTCTCATACTTACTTTCGACTGTAATTTAACTTGAACTGTTCAACAAAATCACTTGATGTGTGCTCTAATGATTTTATCTAAAATATCCTATGAAAGTAGTATTTGAAAACGAGCATAACAAATATCGTCTAAATGTAAGCTCTTATAATATTACTTATGATTCAATTAATATAATGTAACCTCATAGTTATAGAAAAATTGGTTTATATTTCATGAAGAAGTCCTAAGTGCCCACAGTATTACTAAAAAATATTTCGATTAATGTATGATCATATAGCAGTAAAATATTACATTATGTAATACCATAATTACCTAACTGGAAAAGATGGATCATATTCAAACTGGAGAATTTCTCTAGGATAACCTATGGACACCATTCGCTCCTTTAACAAATTAAAGCCCAACATTTCATATTCAGGAGATTTGTATTCTGAAAAAGATGTATTTATTGGTATTAAAAATAATTAGTAAAGTCCATTTGCTTTAACTCTAGGATCCATATGTAGTAATGGCAACTGTATGCAAATGAATGCCTACAATTGCACTTGAAAATTACTGTCATTTAACACAATAAAGGTTGGCAGTTCTGTACAGTGTTGCCACCAATTCTTTTGCCAATGAGAATATTCATATACATATTTCATTAAATATATTAGAATTTAAATTAACATTAGGAATGTAAAATTTTAACAACAAGTTGTGTCGTCATCCTAAAGTTAAAGCGAATGGACTATATATTTGACTTTTGGGATATTAATAAACAAAGATCTAACGTTTCTATACTTGGGGGATGAGTAATTCCAAAACTTTGATGATGATTGTTAATGTGATCATTCAGTATGAACAGTTAATATTTCTTACTAGGCACTGCATAATATATAGCAAAAAGTATTGATATTTTGAATTTTTTTTTAAAAGGACAGAATGGCCTAAAATGTTACAAAAATAAGCCCAAAACAAATATACTTGATGTGTAGGATGTCTCGTAAAATAGTTAATAATACCTCTATTTCAAGTGTTTGTTCAAAACATCATAAATTACAAATTTCTCAAAACGAGATCAGTTGCCTTTAAGAACAAAGGGCATATATTTCATCATTTGGTCTAAACTGAATTAATTAAGTTCTAAAGCAGACTACATTAAGGTCATTTATCCAAGCAATATACATTTCAAAGGCTTCATGTTTGGCATTATTAAGATACATCATGTTATACCACAATACTAAAAGTTATCTTGTTAAAAGTGCCCATAAATTTTAAAACATTTATCTTAGTTTAGAATTTACTAAGTAAAATGATTTTTTGATGTGAAAATTCAATAACCTTTCTGGTAAAGTTTTCTGGCTATTGTAATTAACATCAATAGTTTTCACAACAGAATACACAGCTTATATGTTTGAAACATATTTTCCAACTGGTGTATTAGTTAAAGTTTATGGTTGGACGGTTCGAAGAGCATTTCCTAAACTGGAATACAGTAATGCACAAAAAAGTGCTGGAAGGCCTGCAGTGCATGGTAAAAAAGTTTTTTTAATGACATTTGTCAACATGTGGAAGAAATACCTTCAAAACTGTCAAAGTTTTGTCTCAAAAAATTGGAAGTTCTTATGAAACCTACCAAACATTTGTAATAACGAATTTGGGCTTCCATCCATATAAGACACAGTCCAATCATGCACTTGGTAACATGATCAACTGTCTGTGGTAGGCATGCCCGGTATACATAGTTTTTTTTTGTTAAATTATAATCTTCACTCTTCTTAAATTCTGTCCTTGCATCAAAAACAATGTTGTGTTCTAGAAAGTAAGTTATATCTAAGTCGGTTACGTGTGTTAAGCGCAACATGGGGTGAAACGAGGGTAACTTGTATAACCCTGCAGGTAGCGGACAGATACATAATCAGTGAGTTGCACCTGAACAGTCAGCTGAGTGAGATGTCACACGAGATATTCATTAAGAAACGTGGTTTTTAGGTGATTATATATGTATATATTCGCGTTGAGAATTTAATGTGGTTCCATTGTGAAAGTGATGCTTTCTTAATTAAAACTTAGGAAATAACTGAAAAAGTGACTAAGTGCTAAGTTTGGTTTCGGAACAGAAAACAATCTGTAGGTATCGTATAAATTTACAGTATTAAGCAAGCTCCAACTTTTTGTTATGAAGAAATATTAGAATTCACGGTTTGTAGATAGTGGTGATCTGGTTACAAATATTATTCAGCCCTGCTTTCAACCATCGTGTGTGTTTTGTAAAAAAAGGTAGTTGTTTGCCTTGTATGACGATATTCGCTTGCATACGATCAACCTGGTTACATTATTTTATCTACGTCTGGTGTTATATTTTACCACGCCGACGTTATCAAACCGCGGAACCTAGGGAAAGAACTATATTAATAAACTTCAGAGGCGTGTGAAAGTGAAACCCGTATTGGCGCGGAAAATTCGAGTTACTAATATTAGCATAATTTAGTGGTTGCTAGCATTATTATCGTTACCTAAGTTTATTCTACCTATGTTGTTACGTGCCGAAAAATTCGGCACTAAACATCCCAATTAAGTTTTAATTTGTAAGAATTTCTCACCATAAATTTGAAAGGACGTGTGCGTATTTCCGTCACTTCAGACAGTGCGTTGCGCGAGATTTGCGCCGACGCGGTAGGCCAAGGAGGAAGTGGTGGATTTCCAGATACGTGACTAGACTAGCCTCCGAGACGTGAACAAATGTAGTTGGCGGGTATCGTATAGTGTTTTTTTTTATATGTAGGCTTCCTGTGACTCCCAATTATCGTGCCTTTACCTGTCTCCCTTACCTTATTTGTATCTACATATAGAAAAAAGACAATTTAATAAATTTGGATCCGACCAGGGCCGACCAATCACCCACGCCCGAGAAAGATCAGCGAAGCAGCCGACGCCCGAAAGATCAGCGAAGCAGCCGACGCCCGGAAGGCTAGCGAGGCCGCCGCCGACATCATGGAGTATTTCTGCAAGAAGCCCTGCAAATTATCTGAGTAGTATTTCCGTTTCTTTTTTAATGTGATGGAGAAATTTTATATAATTGTGTTAAGTCATCTATAATTTGCGCGTCAATTTTTACATTATCTAACATTGCTACCAACTGACATAGTGGCTCGCGTACCGGCGTGGCGGGGCAGTAATAATGTCCGGTAATTCTTTGAGCCTGAATAGTTAAGAATATTTTAGCTAGAATAGGAGGGGTGCAGCAAGGTTGCTTTGTACCCTTTTAGGTTTTTGTTTTTAATAGTGAATATAAGCGTTAACTAGGATGTTCATTTTTCTTTATTATTGTGGAGAATAAAACCACGTAACTGGAATCCAGTAATTTTTCATTTCATGTTTTTAAGTAACCCACTAAAAGAACCCGTAACTAAGAGTCCATACCCCTGAGTCGTTCATGTCAATGATTTGCCAATAATAAAAATGATCCAGGATTTAAGACTATATTTATATTTTATTTCTGACGAATGTTGGTTTTATATTTAAGGATATGTGAATTCACAAAATATGCACACGTGAAGTACTGAAAATCTATATATTTTTGTTGAATTTACACTATATCTTCATAAAATTGGTGTTTGGATGACAGTTTCTGTACACTCTAAATAGAATAGATTTAATGCTAACTGAATATCTTTACATTTAGTAAAAAAAAGAATTGGAAAATAGAACAACAATAGTGGTGAGGTATCGGGCAATACTTTGTACAAAGTTCAAAACTAAATGTGAAAATGTATATTATAATCGAAAAAAAAAATTTTATATTGATTTTAAATATGTCTCCATCACTAAATTCGTAAACCTATTGTTACTTTTCAGAAAATAATTGTTTGAATAGTATCCATTTAAATTTATAGTACATTTTTCTACGTTGTCTAAAAAATATTTAACCATTGCAAGTTATTATCAAATTCATGCTGGTTCTACACTGCAGGGTCAACAACCAAACACTTGCAAATGCTCATGTGACAAAAATGTCTAAAATTTTAAACTATATGCTAAACATCGAATCTCATGTATGAGGATAAGCTAAAAAGTAATGCACAATTGCACATGGTAGAAGCATTTACTAAATTAAAAAAGAAATAAAAGCTCGATTCTCTAACTACAAAATTTTATATTCTATTTTCAACATAACCGCCTTCATATTCAAGATATTGCTGACAATGCTGGACGAACAAGAATTCCATTTGGCGTTTGAACTGTAGCTTGTCAAACTTACCCACAACTTCTAGGAATGGTAGCAATTAAAATCCCCTTTTACCAGCAATTTCGTTCCTCTTTCTCATCTACTATAACAACAACATCTGCTTTCTTTAATGATGCAATTTGTTTGGCACCACTTTGTTCCTCTCGTTAGATCGAGTAGATACTTTCGCAACCCAACAAACCCAAAATGAATTATCTAACTGCTGCGCTGCTTGCCAGTTTCTTCTCAACACATTTCCACAATCATTGAACTCACCAAAGTTCTTATAACCATTTGAAGAATGTAATAAAAAAAGGTTAGAGGTTGGCTTCGTCGATATCTGATTCTAACGGTACATATGTAAGTGGACGTAAATTAACGATCTTTTCCACTTCCATCAACCATGCCCGTAACAGTTCATCAGAAGGGTTTCTAGTCAGCATTATGGACTTCAACGTCTTTTTCATAGAACGTATAAGGCATTCCCAGCTTCCTCCCATGTCAGGTGCTAATGGTAGGTTAAAATTCCACTTGATACTTAAACCAGGCAACGATTCATCTTGAACACGGTCAAATCTGATATTTTGCAAGGCCTTCCGAATTTCAATTGTCTAACTGCAATAAATCAGTAACTTTAATCTTTTTATTGCTCTTAATTTGTTGCATTCCAAATTTGGCAATGTACATTCTTATAATTTGTAAATAAATTCTGTCATTCCGGACAGTTGTGTTTACGCAAAAGAATATGCAGGTGCGGAGTGTGTGAAAGGACGCCATTAAGCTACGAGACCCGAAGCCAAGAACATCTATCTGGGTGGTGTTGGTGTCTTTTCTCTTTTTAGGGGAATAGGTTCCTTATCTTGCATTATCGTTCCTCCTACCTGTATCCTTGTCGTTCCACGTACGAGTTTAGAAGACCCAGGATGGACAAATTGGAAATTTGACTCAACAATGGTGTAGCCTACCCACAAAACAACAAGGATCCTGAGATGTTAAAAAATACAAGTGAGTAACCGTTTTACATTATATGTGCATGAAATTTGGTGTATTGCGCAATACTTAAAACGTGGTGATACGTGTTATAGGAATTACGCGGCTTTAACTATTGCGCAATAGTATATCAATTGCCCGCAATATAGTATAGCGAAAGACGGGTTTACAATAAATTATATAAATATTACAGTTATGGGTCCATATCTTTGTTTTACCTAACCTTTTATGAAGATATTGTAATAACGCATACCTTGCCTTAGATAAATCCTCTATTATTATGATATTAGTGCCTTTTAGTAGTTTTTAGGAATTAAAAATAACATTTTTGAATTTGCAGCTGAAAATCTAATTATTAGGCCACGTGAATTACCAGATGCTATTTTGCCACTATGATGGTACTGTTCTATATCATTGTAAGATATATTTGCCTTTAATTGATTAGTAAATAACAACAGCACTTTATCTTCAATGTTCTCATTGGGTTCCTCTTTGGTACCAAATAAACGTACATTATTTAATCTAAAGTAATTTTCCAAATTATCAACGTAGACCTTCAATTCATTATTTTGTTTACGTAGTAATTTAATTTCATTTTCAAGTGAGTGTATCTTCTTTTCAAATTCGTTTCCAACTTTATCGGTGATCTTCTTCAGAAAGTCGTCATCCTGTAATTATTCACCAACTGGTATTATTATTATTATAATATTTACACGATCAACCATTTGTTCTCTAGTAAATGGCATATCGAGAATCGACAAAAATACTTCACCTAAAATAATAATTCGCATGATTATCTCAATAACGAGAGCCGTACTTTACTTTTTGATGATCATGATGCAAATAAAGTATATGCAGAACTCGAGGAGGAAGTTTTTATGTAATTCAGCTGTAAAATAATGAAGCTTGTCCTTTTTTTAATATTCGCAATTAAATTTGCAACCATTTGTTGGATGATACGATAATGATTTTGAATCAATTCATTAATATGTGAGCAGTATTTGTTGTCAAGCGCTAAAACTGGTCTTCCACTGTGATACTTGCTGGAAGTATTCAAGGTACCAACCTAAAAACCACAGCTTCTGGTGTCTGCTTACTACTGTACTCTTATCAATTATTTCATCCTCATAAACATGATTCACATACATATATAAATATCAATTGAGACACAATTCATCTGTGATTAGTATTTTAATTACTGCACATTATTTAAATGTATGGATATGGAAGCATATACGATGTCATAATAGTGAGTATTGTGGCAAATTCTTCAATCCAATTGAAATAACTTGGGGCATGTGATTAGAAATAATATAGCACCGTAAACTATTTTGTTAGAGCAAGTGTGCATTACTTTTGGTCCAGCCTCGTATTATATTGCTAAATGCAATCGATCAAGCAATCATTTATAAAATTTTATAACTGCAATTTTTAATATTAAAAGGAATTATATGTGATTATAGCAAATATGGTTAAAATCTAATTTTTTAATAATCTATTATCTTTTCAGGTTATCAGAAAGACATAAAAATATATAAGCATATTACCTGCTAATGTGTAATCCATATCAAATCCATAAAATTTGATGTTTTCCAAATGTATACTACGATTTACAAATATTCTGCAAAAAAAAATTAATATTAATAAACAATAATAAGCTTCAGTTTTGATATGCTGTCATATAAATAACTTTGCGAATGCTATCAATAAGATAAACGAAATTAAACTTTTCGCTGAACTACTGATATTATTGCACTTGAATACTGTTGAAGAATGTAGCAAGCATAATTTTAAAAAAACTAAGGTAATGCTCATAAATTTAAGAATAGCTCGTTACTAATACCTATATACAATTTTTATCAGGTGATATAAATTGCCCTAAATTATTTTGTATGACTAGTTTTAGGATTCCTACATGCTATTCTAGAAATGCAACACTATTTCTTGTGCCTTATTACTGAGTTAACTATGTGTATCTATGTCCCCCATCTAGAATGATTAGGTTTGCTAATATACATCGACGTATTGGTTGTAATTATACCATCAGGATTTAAAAAAGAACACAATCGGTTGCTATCGATGACCATGTTATATAGGGTGTTTCAAACTTGCACGGCACTATTTTAAAGGAGTGTTCTTTAGCACAAAATAAACATAAAACTTCTAATAAACGTATGCCCTAAAATGTACCCCTATGGAGTTATAACCCCTTTAAGGGAGCTAGGTGAAATTGAGTTAGGCTTATCCATTTTTCGATAATAGGATCAGGAGCGTCCCATTCGGGGCAATCACGTTTAACCCTGTAATTTTTTTGTGTGTAAGCTTTTATAAATTATATTGCCAGAATTGGAATCTTTTGACATTTCTGAGTAAAAAAGTCACTCTTGTTTGAAGTCGATATCTGTAGCCGTTTTCGAGTTAATTGGGGCGAAGCATTCAGGATGCCCTATGATACTTAACATACCTACATAGATGTTGAGAGTTGAAAATATTTATTACAATTAAACATTTAGAGTAACTGTTCAAAATGCCCACCATTTTGTTGTATGCAGCATCCAGCACGGCAAATCCATTGCTCTCTGGCAAGTCTTATAATATCAGGACGATTCTTAATAGTATCAGCAACCTCCACAATCCGATTCTTCAACTCCTCTTGCGTGTAGATAGGCTTAGAATAAACTATAGTCTTCATCCAACCCCAAACAAAATAATCTAACGGTGTTAGATCGGGAGATCGAGGTGGCCATTTAACAGGTCCATTTCGGTCAATCCATCGGTTACCATATTCTGCGTTTAAATAGTCAGTGACAATATGAGAGAAGTGGGCTGGGACACCGTCATGCATAAACCAAATCCCACATCTATCGGGAATTGGAATATCCTCTAACAGCTCATAAATATTATTTTGCAGAAAACTCAAATAAAACACTCCTGAAAGTCTTCGTGGTAAAAAGAAGGGGCCGATGAGATTGTCACCAAGAAGTCCACACCAGACATTTAAGGAAAATGTATGCTGATAATGATTTGTGACAGTGGTATGGGGGTTTTCTTCATCCCAAGTATGGGTATTGCAAAAATTGATAATTCCATTTCTTCTAAAGGTAGATTCATCAGTCACTAGCAAGCGGGTCAAGAAGTTACGATGTCGTGTGCATTTTCAAATTAACTACTGCGAAAAATCTTGCGAAAATCTTGCAGTAACAAATCTTGCACAGATGTCACGTGAAATGGGTACAGTTGCTGCTCATGCAATGTTTGCCAAACGCTTGCAGACGAAACATCAAAACAAAGAGACAATCTTCTGGTGCTAGTACTAGGAGATAACTGAACAGCATTGAGTATTTGTTCTTCAACATTTACATCTCGTCAAAATCTTTGTCGACCAGAATTTACTCGTGTAGGTTTTAGCGTGCCAGTTTCCCTAAGACGTGTTTCAATGGATTGTGAAATGTTTTACGATTTGGTATCCTTCTAGTTGGAAATTGTTCTTGGTATCTGCGAACTGCAGCAGTGCCATTTCTCTGTACTTCGCCATAAACTAACAGCATGTCTGTTTGTTCTGCAAATGTGAACAACTTTGTGGCATCTCCCATGATCCAACAAATTAAAGTGTCTTCAAAGTACCAATTTACACAAAAACTAACAGAACTAGTAACACATATTAGTAACTTACACAGTGTTTATACATAACAAAGGTAATACATAGTAGATACATAATCACCTGTCAAACAAATAAACGATATGCAAATGTTATAATTTAGAGCTTCTAATATCCAAGGCTATTTGATTAATATCGCATTTTGATATTTAGCTTTAGTCTTCAACATCTAAGTAATACATTGGGTAATTTGAGACATATGTATAGTTTATACATATGCCAAGTTGTTACAGAGATATTGAAGGCATATGTGTATTAGGTTTATACCTATACATATGGGAAGTTCATATTAAAACTAAACGAATAAGGTATGTATCATAGGGCATTCTGAATGCTTCACCTCAATTAACTCGAAAACGGCTACAGATATCGACTTCAAACAAGAGTGACTTTTTTACTAAGAAATGTCAAAAGATTCTAATTCTGGCATTATAATTTATAAAAGCTTACACACAAAAAAATTACAGGGTTAAACGTGATCCCCCCCCGAATGGGACGCTCCTGATCTTATTATCGAAAAATGGATAAGCCTATCTTATTTGGTATAAAAACATAGGTAGGCAACAAAAATCTGAATAAAATATCTTTTGTGGTTCTTCAGATAATTAAAAAAACTCAATTTCACCTAGCCCCCTTAAAGGGGTTATAACTCCATAGGGGTACATTTTAGGGCATATGTTTATTAGAAGTTTTGTTTATTTTGTGCTAAAAACGCTCCCTTAAAATAGTGCCGTGCATTTTTGAAACACCCTGTATATATAGTTTCTAGAACGTTCATTATTATTAGATCATAGGTTGCTGATATCGCCCCAATTAATTAATGTTGTCATATTTATTCTTAGTTTATGTATGCCCTATAGTTATAGTTTTATATACTAAACATAACATGGTGTCAGGTGGAAAAATATATAATTTCTAAAATTGTGAAACAATCAGATTTGTGTTTGTGAGGTTCTAAAGGTGAAAATGGAATTTAAACCTCGCAAGGCCATGTTTTTTTTGCATATCAAGAAATTATTGTTTACCAGCATTTAATGTTGATGCCTAACAAATTAACTGCAAATAAACTCAAGTCACATTACTCCGACGGACGAAGCAAGTTTAGAAAACCCGTTTCGAAACTAGCTTCTTTAGCGTTTCTTGTTACTTTTAAATTGCTTACTAGAAATTGTTCTAAATTTAATGTATAACTTAAAATGCTTGTTTAGAAAAAAGGAGAAGCAATATCTTTTTTGTTTATTATCGATAAAATTTTACATGTTACAAAACAAAATGCACACTTTGTAGATCAATTATTAAAAATGGTCCGTAGAATATAATTTTTTTATATTTCACCTCGTTGTAATTTAGTCATAACACCTAGGATACGAGATATGTAAACATGTCCATAACACCCGGGGCGTAATGAAGGACGTAATGTTTCATAATGCCCGCTCATTAAGCCCTCAGAAACAAATCAATTGTTTAGCTATTTATGCACCAAGTGTGTTATTAAGCTTTCTCATAGCTCTGTTTAGATTTAATTGGTAGCAAACTTTCAGTTGCTTTTAGAGCTAGCTTTGCAATTAATGCTAGCAACTCCTGATCAGCCATTTTGCATTATTAATATTAAATAAATGTGACAAATGTCCAAAACATAGGAACGTCAAACTGTTTACTGTCATCATGGGAAACGATGCAGGAGTGTTTAATAGTTATATAGTAAAATCCGAGGTAAATTCTAAAATAGAAAACTTACCTATCACCTATTTTTATTTTATAAATGATGTGAAATATAAAATCTTGTACGCACTACTTGTGTTACTAGATGATAACACACATCAGGCAACTCAATCCATCCCTCGGGCCATAGGTCCTTGGGCTGGATGAGTCGCCTCCGAGCGTTGTCATCTTAATAACACACTCGGTATAAGTAGCTATAGAAAGTTTTGGTTTATTATAAATAAAAGTCCGATGTCGATGTCCTTTCTTTGTCTTTGGGTGCCCCCTGTTTCTGCTTTTGTAGTTAGCACGGTATTTCTAAGTTTCTTTTTATCTTTTTATATATTAGCGTGATTGGTGCGGATCCTTACTTTACTTTCCTTTCGGTTTCCGCATGACCTGTGCATTTTACCGTAGCAAATTGTCAGTTCAATATTGTTATAATAAAAAATTACCAGTATTTCTTTGAATGAGGAACGCTTTTTATACTCATAATAATATCCCAACCCTAGTACATACCCACCGTACTCAGAATTTTACTTAGACAGGTAGTCGAGATACGTGAGATTCCACAATACCTTCTTTAAATGATTTCAAAAATTTTAAATCATTTTAGTGATTTGTAATACTTCACTATCCACCCAAAATAACTATGCAAACCATATGAAGTAGATATTACTGTCAAAATCAATAATATGGAAGATTTGTTTCGTAACACTCTTTATTTAATGGCGTGTCTATAGAATCTTTAGTTTATTCAAATGTACATTGCAGAAATAAATCGTATAAAAAAAGATCACATCAAATTTAACTATTGTGAAAGATTTAAAAAATTACAAGTAAAATTTTATACGTTTTAGTATTGGTAATTCTTTTCAATAGTAAATAAAATATTTTGATAAAGTCTTTTTCAATCACACTGTAAGAACAGTATTATTATGCAATAATGTTGTTAGTTGTTTAACTACAATGTGCATTTTCAAATAAAAATAATTCCTTATTGTTCAGGAGTTTTTTTATAATTTAGTGACTTTCAATAGTTACTATTATTATTATTATTATTATTAAATGTCTTTATTCAAAAAAAGTATTTGTTAACAAAACATAAAGCAACAAAATAATAGAATATGGGCGAAGTTCAACTTGATGGGCATAACCATCAGTTGCTCTACCACTTAACCCACAGTGAATTGCACAAAATAACTTATTCTAGTTAGTAACATCGAAGCAAAATAATTATTACTTACGCTAACGTTCTACTCAACATCTCTAAACCTTATGTAAAAATTAAATATTATTATATGGCTAAACTCCACTAGCATTTAAAGTTCAGACAATTCTTAAGTAAATTAGAGCTACATTCCAGCATGCATTTGAAACATAGCTTTTTTAAAAGACATTACTGACAATGTCCTCATGTTTAGTGAAACATTATTATAGTGTTTGGCGATGCAATAAGTAAATGAGCGTTCATATATAGCACTAACATGTGATGGAGGAGTTCAAGCACCCTAAAATCTAAGGTTCACATTATGGACGTCAGTGCGGAAAGTAATTTTATTATACAAGTACCGCGGTGTTTTTGTTAATATAATTTTATGAAAGAGAGTCAGCTCATGTAGTGTCCATCTATTAATCATACTAAGCCATTGCGCTTCCACCCTTTTAGAGCTAATATGCTCATATTTTCTTACCCCGTATATCATACGGAGACAAGAATTTTGAACCTTTTGAATTTTATTTTGGTCTACTACAGTGAGACAAGGACCATACACTGTATCCGCAAAATCTAAATGAGAGAGCACGAGTGAATTACATAAAAGTTTTTTAGTTTGAACAGAAAACAAATGCCTATTTGGGTAGATACTTTTTAGGTTATCATATGCCTTTTGCATGCATTTAGATACGTGATTGGAAAACCGCAGTCCTGCATCAATATGCACTCCAAGGCATGCATTTACGATCATTTTTACCACTTAATACAGTATCACCAATATTGAGACAAAAATCAACTGCTTTAAGTTTGTTAACACGACTGCCAAATATAACCATATCCGTTTTGCTAGTATTAAGACACAGGCTGTGCTTTTTAGAGAAATTCATTATTTGAGATAAATCATAATTCAGCGCAGCATTAGCTTGTGCAATTTCATCGACTTCAAAAGACATGTATAGCTGGGTATCATCCGCATACAAATGAAGATTACTCGACAATAAACATGTCTGCATGCATGACGTATAGACTATGAATAGTAATGGACCCATAATTGATCCCTGTGACACACCTAAAGTAACTTTTTTTAAGACCGACATATCATTATCCGTTTTAACACATTGATATCTGTTACTTAACTATTGATGCACTAGGTTAATAGCTGATGAATCTAATCCAATATAATGTAGAATGGCCAGTAGTGTTACAGGATTTATGGTGTCAAAAGCCTTGGAGTAATCAAGCAGTACTAAACAGGTTATTTTACCATCATCACATGCTTTTAGTATATCATCGGTAACATGTAATAATGCAGTCGAGCAACTATGGTTTTCTCTAAAACCAGATTGGTGCAAAGGTACAATGTTATGTTTCTCTAAGTAAGTTCTAAGTTGGATGTTCATAATTTTTTCTAATATTTTTGAAAAAGTTGGTAAAATACTAATGGGACGAATATCTTTAAAAGTCTTAAGATCTGAGATTTTAGGAAGTGGAATCACTTGTGCCCTCTTCCATATTGTTGGAAAACCACTATGAACTAGACAGTAATTCATAATATGCGTAATGTATGGCAGTAGAAGTGGAATACACAGTTTGATGGTAAATATATTAATATTATCCAACCCAGTAGCATTACTACTAATTTTATTTATAATATCGAATACCTGTAGTTCTGTAACTACTTGAAATTTAAAATGCTCATCCACCCCTGCCAGGACGTTAGAATTATAAAAATGTATTGTTTCAACATCTGGTGGTATGGAAATTAGTGAATTAATAAGATAATTATTAATATTTTCTGCATTGTTTAAATGGCATGGCAAAGTATTCAACTTACTACGGTTAGTTAGCTTTTTAATCTCCACCCACATCTTTTTACTACAAACATTTTTCAAAAACACTCTCAAAATTCAACTTTTTAGCTCGCCTAACGGCATAGTTTACCATATTTCTAAATTGTTTATATTGCATCCAGTCACTAGTGGCATGACTTTGCTTAAACTTAACCAAGGCACGGTCCCTCACTTTCAGGATAACTTTTATATCATCAGAAAGCCACGGCGCATAATGTTTGGTGATTCTGCAGGTTTCTACAGGTACATGCATATTTAAAAGAGTTATTAAGTTTGAGGTGAGAAACTCGGCTTTATCATCTACAGTGTCACAATCATATATATTTCTCCATGGTATTGCCATTAACGAATCCTTAAATAGCTTGTAGTTTAATTTTTTAAAGTTGCGAAAGGTTTTATAAACTAATCGTTGCACCTGCGATTTAATTGTAACTTCACAGTATACCAAATGATGATCAGCATAGTCGAAGGGTAATATACCGATTATGCTAATAAGTTCGGGTTTGTTTGTAATAATATAGTCAATCAATGTTGCCAAGTTCAGAGTTACCCTAGTAGCTTGATTGACCATCTGTTTAAATCCTATATCTTCAAAAAGCCTATTAGCATATTTACTTTCCACACTACCAAAATGCAATAAATCTACATTCGTGTCACCCATGCAAAATACTGTATCAGCCTCGAGTAAAGTATCTCTTATACTATCTTCTAATACATCAAAAAATTCCTTATAATACCTTCTATGGGGATTATAAATTACACCAACAGAAAACACATGACCTGATACTTTGCATTTAATCCATAGTTGCTCGATTTCACTACTTGTTTCTATAATATCATATTTAATGGTATTCTTAACATATATTGCAACTCCCCCTCCACAAGTATGTCTATCTTTACGAACAATATTATAATTCATAATACTAACTTTGTCAGATGTAATATGTTGCTGAAGCCAGGTTTCGCTAGCTCCGAATATGTCAAAATTATTCAACAAAATCACCTCCTTAACTTGCTGAAAATGTGACTGCAATGAGCGAACATTTAAATGTGCTAACTTAAGTTGTTGCATAATTACAATAACTACTTAAAATAAATTTGTTAATTTATTGTACATACTGAATAAAAGGAATAATCAATTGCTATAATTGGGGTTGCCGTAAAAACTACTTGCCGCCACTCACATGCTAAATAAATTGATTACACTATACAACCAATTTACCCTACACCAGTAACTTAATAATCAACTATGATTTTCCTTAAACATTACAAACTAAATTACTATATAATACCAATAAGCTGGACGTAAATCTATTCTAGTTTATTTGTGTGATATCAGTGACCTTAGTTCGTTGACCGTTTTTGATAACAAAAATATTTCCATTGATTGACCATACTTTACCTCTTTCATATCTTTTTAAGCATTCCTGGTAAAGCAAATATTTATGCCTAGATAAATCTTCTACTATTCGAATACTGGAACCCTTTAACAATTTTTTATTACTTAAAACCATATATTTACTTCTGTGAGCCATGAACTTAACAATAACAGCCCGTGCCATTCCACTAATTATTTTTCCAACCCTGTGACACACATCTATATCAGCTTCTGTAATTCTAATACCTAACTTCTCCGTAAACAATTTAGGAATCACAGTTAACAGTTCCTCATCAACCTTTTCTTCCATACCAAAAGTTCTTATATTATTTCGACGAGTGTAGTTTTCTAGGTCATCTAGCTTTATTTTTAAATCGACATTTTCTTTTTTAAGTTCACCTATAGTTTTGTGTAAACCAGCCAGCTTATCTTCTAACGATTTCATTATTCTATTGGACACTCTCTCAGTGATGACCTCCATGAACTTGACATCTTGCATTAAGTTAGTTATGGATTGTTTAATGATATCAGTAATATCATTCACCTGTTCTCGAGTAAAAGGCATAGTAAGATAACAGTAATAATACACACACATAAAATGATGTAAGGTATTAAAATTGATATTAGCACGGAGCGACACCAATATACGTCTTTATACCGAGACGAACATCGCGCAATATGTGTTGTGTAGTCAGGCAGAAATCATTCATGCACTTGTGCATTTAAGCTGAGCCGCTGAATCAGTCACAAACCACTAATCAAGTTGGTAACCTGTACGCTGTTCCTGTGCTTTTATTGATAGTGTTTCACCATGTAAATATTTAAATAAATAGTAAAAAGTGCAATCAATTATTATTCGTGCTGATGAGAACCGAAAGGAATTATGATATACTTCGCATAATTGAAATTTGCAATAATTTTCGGCAACCAAGCCCATTCGCATGGGAAAAGTAATGCCAAAGAATTTTCGTCTGGTTTATAATCCAACAGTTACACATATATAAAAGCATTTTTTACAAAAGAACAAAAAATGTTTCGTCCAATTCAACCTTATGAGAATGTGTTGCATGAAAATCCTGTTATATAAACAATAATTAATGTATAACTAACCAGAGAGCCCATTAGACCTTTGCCTTTCAGTCCTGCTATGGATGATCAACAAAACTGATTACAGTTGATTACCTGTGCTCGATACATAGTTTCTATTAATTCTTATTCCACTTACATATAAATTTATGAATACAAATAAATCCTTGAATTAATTTTAAATCTTTCAAACAAAAAGCAATACTTAATTAACGCAACCAACAATTTTTGTTGATAAATTTTTTACAGAGTAATTTAGGGACATATGTATAAAACATTTCACATGTAATAAATAAAATGCTTTGCCATTATACATCAGTTGATGTTTATTAGAACCTTCTGTTTTGTAACAAATGGTGTAAGACAGTAATTCATTAATTTAAATCAAGGACAAAATAATTTTTAAGATTGAAAAAGTAGGAAGTCTGTTTTATGTCACAACTCGTTTCCTTTTTAAAAAGCTGTTGATCTTCTGAGAGTGCCTTAAAAATCATAAATATTGATACGCTTAAGTTGGTCAAGATAAATTTTTATCAAGGACGCTATGCAGTCATTACAATTGATTAATCTAAAAGCAATTTAGATCAATTCTACCATTATTGGGCAATTGTGACCTAAAAAACTAGCTCAAAATTTTCTGATTTTTCACAAAAATGTACGGACATGTTATCTAACTTAAAATCACATATTGTTACGTGCCAAAATTTGGCACTAGACATCTTTCTAGTTTAATTTTGATGTGCGGGAGTTTCGCGCCTTAAATTTGAAAGACTTGGGGGTGTATTTCCGTCACGTCAGAAATGCGTTGGACGAACTTCGCGGCAACGCGTGTGGGGGAAGAAAAAGTGGGGAAGTTTCCGGAAGACGCTTAGGAAACGTGGCTTTTTGCCTTTGAACATCCAGAAGAGTGGTTGGGTATCGTATCGTACCGTATCTTTATGTTTTTTATGTAGATTCCCTTGCCTTTAGTTTGATTGTCGTCCCTATAAGCCTGTTCCTGCCGTTCCGCTACATAGGTAAAGAAGATAATTTGAAAGCAACCTGGCCGAACCGCAGTCCACGCCGGAGCACCATCTTTATCCGGAAGGGAGCCCTGAGATAGCTAGCTGGAGCAATCCCGAAGGAGGCTATGCGCACCATCTGTAAATAATCCGGAAGGGGGCCCCTAGCAGCCCTGACGGAAGGGATTCCCTAGCAAGCTGGACCTATTCATGTGAGTACTATGTGTTTATACCCAATTTTATGAATTTTGAATATTTCGTCATTACGTGTAATAATTTGCTTATTGTGTGACGTCATTGACAGATGGGCGCGCTAACTTCTGTATTATAGATTAGCGTTACCAACTGCCGTTGCGTCACATATACCGCATCGACGGTTATGTAAGAGAAACCCCTTAATGTAAGAATATATCTTCAATCTAAAGTGCAAGGAGTCATTTCTCTGCATTCTTGGACTACGTGATTTGGAAGGACAACATTTCTTCATGAATAATTTTTTGAGTTTTTTCCTTGTTTTGAAAGAAATTTTCGTAACAACTCGATATTCGAGTTTATTCATTTTGATCCATTACACTGATAGATAATATAACTAATAATGCTGAATTGTTTTGTAAATTGTTAAACACATTATCATGTGTCTACTGAAATAACTGAATAAAAATTCAGTACTTTTTCAGTATCCTAATTGAAAAAATTCAGTACTTTTTATTGAACAAAAAAAGAAAACATTATTAAAACATGTTACATGCCAAAATGGTCATGTATCATGTTTTAGAGTAAGAGATACACACTTTGTAGGTTAATTGCCGCGTATTTTCAAAATAATACGCTAACTTCCGCCATTGGTGACGGTCGAGTCTGCGCAGAAGGAATGCGGAAGTGCGCGATTGGAAGAAGCGAAATTAATTAACTTGACATGGACGAGACAACAAGTGTCTAAGGCGGAGTGGTTTTTAAAGAAAAACAGGTATGTCGTTTCCCTTTATCTCCCTTTGTTGTTCCACTACCTCTTTCCCTTCAACACCCTACGAGATGCAATAGGAAGTTCAGCAACGGATAATAATTTGATGTTCAACACGGCGTAATCACAAAAACAACCCACGTGCTGGACCCTGAGATGAAATTCCGAGATATGTAGATCACGTAAGTAATTTGAATTTTACCAAAAGTGTGCATGAAATTTACTTAAACATAGTGATTGCATCATCCGGTAAAAACGTGTTCGGTATAGGTTATATAACGACGTTAGAGCCACGCCTAAATTGTAATGTGCATAAATGTAACAAACAGTCAAATACTTTAATCAGTTCGGAGGGTGCATATAAGTAATCAAAAATTATGTAATAATACATACAAAAATAAAGTGCACAGAAAATATTATTTTTATTTATAAACTTTTCAGTCTTTTTTTAAACTTTTCTAATTCAAGATCGATCTCTTTCTCCTTGTGCTTTTCTGTTAACTTTCTTTAATTCAAGTGTCTTAATTTCATCATGTAACTGTTAAACCTCTTATTTCGTAGCAAGCTTTTCATTTTGCTTAAGTTTTAATGCCTCTCGCTTTTGGGAAGATGCATTTCAAAATTTTAAAATCATCTTTTTAGAAATCGTAAATTCGAATAGGTGCTTTATTTTAGAAGTTAAAATTTTGCCATCAACAAGTCGTTGCACAACTAGCGATTCAATTAAAGAATTTTCTACAAGGCATTGTTTATTTATCGAAAACAGGATTAAAATTTTTTAAATAAAATTTAAGAATACCAATTTTGATAAACTACATTCCTTATACAACCTCAATATGTCTAATCTTTCCTTTTTTTGGGATATTGTTCCAGTTTTACAAAATTTTCTGCTCGTCTTCACATAATGGAATATAGTGTTTTTTACATGTCTGCATCAGATGCAATTAATTATATGCTTTCGCTCAATAAATTCCTTTAGAGCAATATTTAACCTGGATGTTTTTAAGACATTACTATATATTAACATAGAAGACAAACAAGAAGCACCTTTGATAATTTTGTATTTCAATGGACTTTTCTGTTATTTTTTGATAAAAGTTGTTATGGTAATTCGCGCGGGCAAGAGAAAAATAAAGTACAGTCAGCAAAGTAACAGTAGCCTGCACCAAGTACTGCAACAAAAATAAAGGAGAGAATCAAAAGAATTTATGGCCGTACTAACTCAAAGCATCGTAGAGTGGGGTGGGTCGCATAGAAAGAAAAAGGAAACCTCAAAAAAGAAATTTATTTACAAAGCCTTTAGAAAACAACATGTTTTAAAGAAAACCCAACTCTCAAACGAACGTTTATCTAGAACCTATCCCGGAAAATGTATACCGTAGTTCAAGTTGAAATTGTCATGCCTTTCATCCCCAAATGTTTATCCAATGCTCAACCATTTTTTTATTATAGTATGCGGCGGTTAATTCAGTTTTCAATGCAGTATCCTTTTAAAACGAAATGTCTATATAAAAGAAAGAAAGTCACCACACTTTCATTCGTTGTGATAAAATAAATGTAAACAAACGTTGTCCTTCACTGCAGGTCATGTCTGATATTGTAGGATTGAAAACTGCTTGGTAACAATCGCCATTCATCGTGTCATCTTTCACTTGACATAAAGTGCACACTTATTTATCAAAAGATCACCAACATTGTCCGTCACATAATGCAAAATATACGGTTGAGAAAAACACCAATGTTGCTTTTTAAGACAAACAACAACTTTTACCACAGAAATTACATGTGTTTTTTTTTATTCAGTTGCCAACTTCTCGCATTGACCTTATAGTCACTTTAAAGTAACAGTTGGAATCTCAGAACCCGAATTTAATACCATGTACTCATAAAACCCATTGAAAGAATGCATATCTAGATAAAGAGACCAACAAATTCGAATTCAATCGTCTTCTCTAATCACACATCTAGAAAATCTATTCTATACAAACTTGTGGTACTACTTTCAATAAAACAGGCATATCCTTTCAGAAAGCAAAGGTTACTGATAACCGAATACAATTGCACTGTTACATCAAACAATAGAGATAGAATGAGGTACTTTGATTAGAAAGTTCATTTTGGATATAATGTTCTAATTCATAGGTTATAGAATCTATTTTATCCTTATGAATCTGTACATTTTTTGCAATCACACTAACAGGAAACACGGGAGGAAAAATATCGGTGGCACTTGCAAAGCTTCTATCTGAGGAATGTGTCATTAGTTTGTGAATACACCACAAAATTTCTGCTTTACTTACTTCTTCCGTTGTAAGTAGGTTAACCTTAACAAAGAATTACCAGAATACATTGAACTAGCCTTTGTTAAGGAATTAGAAGGTACACCTGTACTTGCTATTATTTTATCACTGATGATAAATTCTTTATTTGTATCTGTATCCAAACTTTCACTGTCTATGTTAGTTGGCACTTTAAAAAGTGTACTTGAGTTCCCTTCAATAAAGGTTACACAATTTTCAAATGCTTTTTATCCTTTGCATGTGTTTTACACAATGTCTACCACTTTGACTAATATCAAATTCCTTTCTGCACACACTACAAAACGCGCCAAATTTATCTTCACACCGCCATCATCACAATTTACAATCCTCTAAATCCAGCCATGACGGATTGAACTAGCATTTACCAGGCATATCACTAAAAAAAAAAGCAACTAAGGTGGTAAATTTATTGCAACAGTTTCCATTGAGATTGTCTAAAGATGCACGCACAAACTTATAATTTGTAGATTTTAAGAATACTAATAAAAACTCGTGCAATTTAATTTAGCACGCATATAATATAATTATCGCAGCCGCATTGTATTTCAGTCTTTCAGTGTAACTTTTATTATAAATAACAGACAACTATGTTAAATTTAATCATTTAACACATAATAATTAATCTAAGAAATGCAACTACAAATAAATGAACTAGAAACATTATGTTATGATTAACATTTTGTTCGCTAGAAAATTAAAATATGGATAGGAATTTTGAAATGATAATGTTCAGTTTCTGCTAGTAACTGTACACATTTCAACAAAGAATGCAACTGCCTTCAAAAGTAATGTTTCTTATTGGCGTCTTTAGAAAGTTATAAATAAAAAATGAATCGCTATACCATAGCCTATTCTTTTTAGATCTTTTAAGTTCAGCTATATTAACTAGAATGTTTTATTGAGATCAGGTAGGTAACCTCAAATCAATTATGCAAGAGGGTAGCATATACGTAAGGTAACTCCCTGCATACCACGTTAAAGCAAATATAAAATAAAAAAATTGTTTACTTTATTTTATGCACAATGGAAAATAGCAAAATGAATTTTTGGAACTTGCGTTGTTAATTTATGGATGATCAATAATCAGATATTAAATAAGAAATTTGCCAAGGTTGTTATAAAAATCTGCATCTTAATGTTAGCAGTCGTGATGCTAATAAAAAAGTGTCTTAAGTTATCACTTTTTGTAATAACTGCGCAAGAAATCCCGGTATGTGTCTCCCGTGCTTCGACAGAATGCATAAATGATACTAAATTTATGGTTACTCTATTTCTATAGTTAATAAAGTATACTTCACAACTTTCAGCAACATTATTTACAAATTTACACACTGGTGCGGCATCGGTTGCAGGAGCCTGATGTGCTGTTAGTAGTACTATATATTGGAAGCGTTTAGAACAGAAAACCGCAATAGCAATGCCACATTACTTTAAATCAAAACCTACAGATGTCACTAAAGTAAGAACGTCATATTGGTCCCCGAGGACCACTAACACGCTAAGAAATGTGTTACTAATGGTCCCTGAGGACCGTTAACGCATCACAAAGAAAGCAGCAATTACTAGTAATGCAGCCAATATGTTAAGCAGACATTTACATTTGATAAAAACGTTCACAACACCACTGATGAAGAGTATGAGCAGGATCGGCCCAAGGTGAGAACCCCATGGAACACCTGAAGTAATTTGAATTGTTCTGGAAGTTGTGCCAGCAATTTTTAATGTTTGGATGCGATTTTCAACAAAGAGCATAGCCACTCAAGATACGAACCGGAGATCCCAAGTGTTTCTAGTTTATTTAACAGAAAGACTTGACAAACATTATCAAAGGCTTGTGATATGTCAGTGTAAATCACATCTACTCGTAAGTCATTTTCTAACGTGTTAGTCAAAAAGTTATGATAGAGACCGTGATTTGTTATAGTAGAGCGCCCCTTAAAAAATCTGTGTTGCTCAATCACGATGGCATTTTTAAAAGTGCTGAAAATTGGGTCACAAATAATTTATTTCAGAGTTTAAACAGATGTCAGATTTCCGTACGTGAAGAACAAATTACGTACTTTTTCCATATTTCCGGATCTGTTTTACAAAATCAGTACTTTTCCGATTTTCCATACCTGTAGACACTCTGATTACTACATAATTAAAAACAACATAATGAAAAATTGTATTAAAATTTGAAACTGTCTAGCCTTGGAATATAAAAACACCTCCCCTCCTCAAGTCATAAAAAACATTTGCAAAGCTGCTTTAGTAATTTAAAAGTCATTGCCACTAACAATATCTTCTAAAATGAACTGTTCAATCAATCAATTGTCACTTTATATAAAATACTAACCTTTGTAAAATATTGGCTATAGAATAACTAATAAGAATTATTTGCTCCATGCTTTCAGGGCTCCGCCTATGGCATCGCCCTGAAAACAGCATGCTAGTCCCGTAGAGTACCACTTTCTGAGCTCGGCACGTAAATAACTGTTGCACCAAGTAAGAACTGTGTTAGTAAAGTCTGTAAACTTGTTATTAAAAATGTTAAATTTTAAAATTTAAACATATGATGTTGTTTCTCTCTTTAATATTGTCCGATTTTGGTTTACAGTGTTTATAAATGAATCTTTACAAAATGACCAATATTTTAAATAATCAATAATTCTTAATTTAAATTTTCCGGTATTTATGTTTTTTTAACATTGATAAACATTAAGAGATATGCAATTGGCAGCAATATCTTTTAAATAGACAAAATTTACTGGTGATGAAAAGCCGGGAGATTTTTATGATTTAATATAAACTATTTATAGACAAGAAACATAAATTTTACATGCTTGGCCTCAAACTAATGACGGAAATTTTTATTTTATTTTCTTCATATTTTACAAAAATAGCATGACATGTATTACTGACTCATAACAGACCTACATTACATGTCTAGAGAAATCCCAACAAATTATTAACAACAAACATTTTTAATTTTCTTCCACTAACTATTAAATGAATGTGGAAAGTATCAACAGTGTTATAGCTTAAACAATGTTGCATAAAAGCAATTCAACTTCAAATCTTACAAGGTTTGCATTTTAACTATAAACAAAATTGCCATTTGGCAATCATTCAATTTTATATACATTTTTTTTATTTATAAACATTAAAACGAGATACTTAAAAATAATTCGAATATTAATACTAAATAATATGAAGTAGATTGATATAATTAGAAATGGAGTGTAGGTTTAAGTACGTAATAATATAAGTATTGGATTAAATAAAATTTTCAAACGGAACGTCGTTACCAATTCAAAAGTTTATATGCACTTATGAGTAAAACTATTTGATTCCAGATTTTGGATAATTCTGAATATATAAGTCTTAAATAACATTGCCGAATGGAAATAATTTTGCTTTGCACAAAATAAATACAATAAAATTATTTCCAATACAAATGCAAAAAACTAAAATAGATATTAACTTCTTTACAGCGTGTTTATTGCATCTGAATTGGGCCTAAGACTTCAAAGTTTCTGAAGCACACCATTTGCTTATGTCAGTAAGTTTAAATTGATTTATAGGACTTTCTTAGTAGTGGTACTGAAAGAAGTCCTACAAGTTTATAAACTTTATGGCCCAGCCTAATTGAAGCGCACAGATATACAGATCCAATCTAATTCCAAAATGAACATAAGAAAAATACTGTGTAGAAAATATATTCTACAGTAAATCGGCTTCTAAACAGGATGAATTAAAACTAAACCAAGAAATATTAGCAGGGTGTCTACTGGAACAACTGAATAAAAATTCGGTACTTTTTAGTACCCCAATTGAAAAAAATCTGTACTTTTTGTTTCATGAAAAACGAAGAAGAAGCATGATCAAAACAATCGCAAACTTTAATTAGTTCAGAGTGCATACATAAAAAAATTAAAAATTACATGATAATACATACATACAAGAATAAAGTGCATAGAAGATATTTTTATTTATGTATTTTTCAGTCGATTGTTTTAACTTTTTTAACATGTTCGTAACCACAATCCACACTTATCTTAAGGGTCGCACAGAATATACGCAAACGATACGTTCAAATGTTATTCTGTGTTGAACAGTGCTATAACTAAAGAGAATACACAGAATGATCGTTCGCTGAACGTCCTTGCGACGACCAATAGTTAGGTATGTTTTAACTTTTTGTCACTTTGAAACGTTTCATCAAATTATTGTTCACGTACATCCTTGGAGTATTGATGAGGATTGCTCCTTGTTAGCTATACACTCATAATTTGCTTGTTTTGTTGCATTTCTTAAACTTTCTGAAATGCAAATTGTGGTTTAAGTTTTATAAACAATATTTTTGTTCAGTAATTTTGTGTTTGCGTAATTTTAACAACAGAGTGATTGACTTATTTGCGACAAACAGAACATGCATAATGGACTTTTTATTGAAACCATTATAAGATCGTTTGTAGTTATAAGTTGTGCTCCACCTAATTTCAGAAGCACGAACCGCCACTGGTAATGATTAAGGAAAAATGCAACTCAGGATGAACGACCTAGAGAGATCGTTTTGGTTCACGTTATGGCTAACACTCACACTAACAATAGATATGGGGTGTTTGAACTAAAACTGTAAAACAAAACAATAATTGCAAAAATAGAAGAGAGTGGAAAACTGCCAGAAATTCATTTTGTAGGCTAGCAAATTAGAATACAGATAGAGATTTTGAAATAATTATATTTATATTCTGCCAACAACTCCACAAATTTCACGGATGAACTGCGTTTTAAAAGTAATTTAGAGGTTATGCTTCTTATCGACGTTTTTAATAAGTTAAAAATGAATTAAGGAATTGTCGCCAATTCCTTTTCGATCTTTGTGAAGTGAAGCGATATATTAATTGAGGTTTTATTGGCCGTTGCTAAAATGCCGAATCTTCCAACAAAAAATAACACAAATAACTTAATAGAGAAGAATGGATCTAACCTAAAGAGAGATTTTATATAAATTGTTTTCGATTATGGATGAATTTACGACCATTGTACTCGTTTAGTCAGTTTTTACTAATAAAACATTCCTAACAATCAGTGGCATAACGTTCACCCCCGCAGCTCCCGCAGAGCAAGAGAGGGCCAATTTGCAACAGGGCCTTGCGACATGTACAGATATAACTTAACCCCCCACTAAACAGCTACAGAATTTAATTTAATATTTCTTGCAGGGGTCCCATCAGTTTTGAGTTACGCCCCTGCTAACAGTAACCTATAACCTGCACACTATTTTTCGATATTTTCCCTACGTATCCCATAAAATCGTCGGCATTTTAGCAACCGTGGTTTTATTCAGATCAAGCATTAACAGCGAATCAATTCGTGCAAAAACAGAGCACGTCAATAATTTTTTTAACTTTCTGCATCCCAGGCCAAAGCAGGTTAAAATTTAAAAATATTATTTATTTTATTTTATATACACAATGAAAGACTGCAAAATAGAATTCAGATTTTCTTTACGTGTCTAAAACAGACGTATAATTTCCATACGCGAAGTGTGAATTATGCATTTTTTCCGCATTTCCGAACTTGGTTTACAAAATCAGCACTTTTGCAGTACTTTCTGGATTTTCGGTACCCGTAGACACCCTGATTAGCAAGCCCTCAAGGCCTATAGCTTGCTTTTGCTATAGTAATTACAAATACAATGAATATATATATATATATATATATATATATATATATAAATAATATATATATATATATATATATGAATATATACAGAACACCATAAATTTAAAATTATTTATTTTCAAATTAGAAAATCTACCATGGTCTAGCCCAACAAGGTTTAGTATGTCAGTTTGATCCATGCAAATCACTAATTCAGCAACAACTGTCGCATTTAGTCTGCAGAAGAAAAGGTTCAACATAAGAAATTGGTAAACAAAAACTGGAACTCTTTGTGGGTGTGATGTTGGCTCGTTTGTACCATTCCCTTGAGCAGCATATCCATACGAAGTTTATGAACCAATTAAAATTTCAGAACTTTCTCTTTATACAAAATGTTCAACTTTTAAAGGTTAATTTTGCATATTTTGTATTCAAAGTTCGAATACAATCCAATTAGAAGTTTCTATAAATAACTATCAAAAATACATGTAGTAGTTAATACTAGTAGTACAGTTAAAAACTTCTAAATGTTTTCCATATATGTTGCGACCTTTGTAAGAATCTGAAAATTTCTGTAATTTTCAACATTGTAAAGCAGTTTCCTGATAGTTGCTAATTCTATTTAAAATCCATCTATGCATCTGAGCCCAGGTAATGCAAAATGCATGCAGTAATCTAACATTTAGAACTCTAAATACATTAAACGCACTATTGAGTGGCATCAGCAATCTGTTTAACTATTGCGTACTGTCATATATTTGTATTGAAAATACTGTCTGTATTGAATGCATTGTGTCTTGAGAATTGTATAGAATGCCTAATATGAATTTTCAGACGATCAACAACCTATGACATTGCACTTGAATATGCATATTTGTTTAGGATACTGATAAATGTATAAATTTAAGCATCCAGTTCTCAATATGCTGTAAATGTGGTAAAAAAGCTTCTAATGTTAATTGTATTTATCTCTTAACAATGATTCAAAGCATTAAAACAAAATTATATCTTCACCTATTGGTTATCCGCTACTAAACATAATAAATATGTCTCTTATGCATGGTATTGTGCCCAAGGACTTAAAGATATCAACAATTACACCAATTCAAAAAGTAGTACCAACAAAGAAATGCGAAGAGTACAGGCATATAAATATGTTGGCCACAATTGAAAAGGTATTAGAAACAGTAATATATAAGCAACTGAAGCAATTCTTGGATGAGACTAATATATTAACCACCTATCAGTCTGGTTTTCGAACGAAACACTCGTGTGAAACAGCGATTCAGCTAATTATAAATGACTGGAAAGAATCAATGGATAAAGGAAAGGCAGTGTGTGCAGTCTTTATAGATTACAAAAGAGCATTTGAGACTATAAGTAGAAATATTCTCATTCAAAAATTGGAAAAATATGGGGTTAAAGGCAATGCGTTAGAGTGGTTTAAAGACTACCTACAAAACAGGGAGCAAGAAACGAGATGGCAACGGGAAACATCTAGTAAATCAGAAATTGAGTGGGGTGTTCCACAAGGAAGTATTTTGGGACCATTGCTTTTTATAATTTACATAAACGATATAGTGAATGTAGTGAAGGTAATAAAGATGCAATTGTTTGCTGATGACACTTTAATATATGCTGAAGGTGCAAATGTAATAAACCTGATTCAATCTGTAAATAGTGACCTAATAAGAATTAGCAAATATTTAGTTGGAAATAAGCTGAAGATAAATGTTGATAAAACAAAATGGATGTTGTTAACGAATGATAGAAGTTATCAAATGATAAAAACAGAAAATAGGAATGTACAAATAGATGGGTCTGATATTGAACTGGTAGAGAACATTAAATACCTTGGCGTAATAATCGACGAAAATTAACTTTTAAAATGCATCTACAGATGGTTATAAATAAAGTAAGCAAAAGGTTGAATTTCTGAGAAGAATTAGTGCAAAGTTATCAAGTTTTGCTCGAATAACTTTATATAGAGCAATAGTTTATCCACACTTAACATACTGCAGCACCATTTTATTTGTCTCAAACCAAGGTGATTTGGAAAGATTGCAAAAGATACAAAATCGTGCAATGAGATGTTTATTAAAATGTAGCAGATTTGCCAAAGTCCGTAAAATGTTAGAATGCCTTAATTTTTTAAATGTTCGGGAACAAATGAAATATAATAGTATGGTTTTTATATATAAAATTATAAATGGTTTGCTGCCTTCGTACTTGGTTAGCAACTTAATTAAAGTGTCAGATATACATAACTACAGCACAAGACAAGCCGACAATTACTATATATACAAGAAGAATAAAACGATAACCACAAAAAATGTATTTCATTATGGCGTTAAGATATATAATACATTACCAAAATCAGTTACAAATCCGCCTTCTCAAAGAAAATTTAAGAGTAATTTAAAAAATATATTTTAAGTTGTAGAAATGAAAACTAAGTATATTATTAACTGTATTTTTAATAATTTGCTCTATAGTATAATATTTTGTTTTTATACTTTAATAACCTATATTGAGTTATGCAATAAATCTACTTACTTACTTACTTACCTATTAGCATAGTTTTTGTCATTATTTCCTTAAATCTCACACAGCTGTAAACCGCATTTAGCATCTATTCAAGCCTTGACAACACCACAACCATTAAGCTGCTATAATATTAAAAGCTAATCCAAACAAATTACATTTATGAAGAGTTAAATCTGACTGTGTACACGAAATTTTCAATAAAATCCAAGAGAGAGTATTCTCGTGTAAAATAATATAATATTTAAAAGATATTTATAAAAATCAGAGCAGAGCACTTTCGGCGTTAGCCATCTTCGGTACCACTACAAGTAAGCATGCAAAAGTTATATAAATCAAAATTTACAATAGTTACCTACTGTCAACTTAAAAATATATAATCCATCAAACTATTACATTAGATATAGGACATTTTACTTATAAAACTAATATCACATCAATCAAGACTAGTTAAATAATCGATTGTTCCAATAAATATGGATTACATCTTGTCTGCGTCGTTGATGAAGTCGAAAAGGACAAATTGTTAGATTTCTGTATAATGACAAGTAAGGAGTGCAATCTGAAAAGTGGATCACCGCAGCAAAATTAATGAAAATAAATCAAGCGTATTTGATATTTTTTAAGACAATGGAGTTCAATCAATTTAGGCGTTTGTAAATTGGAATAAAATTTCTATTAAGATTAATTTGGGTGTTTAAACAAGTGTTATTTCTTGAAAGAGAATTACTAAGAAATAACCTGTTTAAACACCCAAATTAATCTTAATAGAAATTTTATTCCAATTTACAAATGTCAAATTGATTGAACTCCATTGGCTTAAAAATATCAAATATACTTGATTTATTTTCGTTAATTTCAGTGCGGTGATCCACTTTTCGGATCGCACTCCTTACTTGTCATTATACAGAAATCTAACAATTTGTCCTTTTCGACTTCATCAACGACGCAGACAAGATGTAATCCATATTTATTGGAACAATCGATTATTTAACTAGTCTTGATTGATGTGATATTAGTTTTTTTTAAAAAAAATATTTAATGTAATAGTTTGATGGGTTTTTTTTTTGACAGGGGGGGGGGGGGGGGGAAAAAAAAAAAAAAAAAAAAAAAAAAAAAAAAAAAAAAATTACACGAGGTATTACTTTAGAGAAAACTGAGGCACTAAAGGTACAATTGTTAGTTTATTTGTGAAAGTTCCTTGACAATAAACTGTGCGGACGTTTCAAAGATGGATTAATGTCGTGGATTTAGGATAGCCAACCTACGATATGAGCTCAATGTGAGAGAGGATATTGTGCTACTCAACAAGTTTTTGTTTGGATTTCTTTCTTGCCCTTCTAAGTTATTAGGTAACTTAAAGGTTTGAGAAGATTGCATATTCTGCTGGTAGTTTTAGACTCTTTATTGTTAATTTATATAATTGACTGGCAAATTAAACAGTGAACAGCCTATTCAAAAATGACTTGTATATTAAATTATTCTTGCAAATTTAAGTTATAATGTTTATTGCTAATTATGGCATTCACAAAAAGTGAAGCAGAACGTTTTTAAAGGACTATTAAAATTTGTGCATGTTAAATTACATTGTCTATTGTTTGTAATGGCAGTCACAAGACAGTAAATGGGAACGTTTTGTTAAAAAGCACTATTGGAAATTATCCTGTATGTTCTTGTTTCGGCAGTACAAAAAAAATTAGTTGTAAACATTCATTACCTGAACAACCTAGAGTTTGGTAAGTTTATGTTAAGAAAGATCATTTATTTAATGAAGTATGTACCTGACCAGTCAGGGTATTATAGCTTAACTAAGTTTCTTCGGTTAAATTAATTATATCAATGCTTTAGAAATATTGCACATAATGTATGCTAGGAATAGTAGAAGTGTTGTTTTATTTACACAAGTAAAGTAAAAGCACCAGTTTTGTAAAAGGAGATCTACCAACCTCAGCAAGAAATTAATTAAACAATAAAGGAATAGCGTGGGGCAGTTTTAGAATCTACTTGTGAGAACCACTTTTCAAGTACCAACCCTATTAGTCTAAATTTTAGCTTAATAAATCTAAGATATCGTGGAGGATCTTTTGCAAATTTTGAGCTCCACCATTAAGGCTACTACACCAAAAATTTAAAAAATTATTTTTAAAATCCTTAGGGTGGCTCTTTCAAACAATACATCACACATATATTAATTGAAACTTTTTTCCTTTTGATCAAATTCAGCTCCCATTTTAAACTAAAATAATTTTTTTCTAGTTGTTGAACCGATATACGTGCACGTTAGTTATCAAGACCTAACATTATGCCAACCATAAATAAAAATAATTTAAATATTGCATCGCACTTTCAAATTACAACTTTTAAATAAATACTGTGTGTAAGTTACAAGGATGAGTGCATAATAATTCTTACAAGGATGAAATTGCATTACAGTTCTGCAACAAGCTTTGTTGTTGGATTTATGTCGCCACATATTTGTTCTTAAAATATAAATCTCAAAATAATTATGAAATACTAGGAATCTGACCTAAAAGATAACAGCATATTCCAATCTATACTAATAGGTTGAATATATAAAGAAACACATCACTTAAAGTACTTGTCCATTAAACCATTTGTTTTTATTACTCAAAGGTTATCTAATATTTACAGATATGAAATTTGTTGTGAAATTATAATATTACGAAAGTTGTACAAATTGAGTGCAATAAATAATTTATTTTTGTTTGTTCAATTTAAAAGAAAAATCAATGAAGTTTCACATGAAATACTATTTCATTTTATTAATTATTAGACACTATTCTAGAAGTTACTTAAAGTGGAATTTGATGTATTTTGTGGTTAGACTATGATTTACAATAATCTGTGTTATGATTGCAACTTTATCAAAAAGGTATTTTGATGTTTCAGTTTGTACATAATTATTAATCAGGAACACTATAAATGGAATATTATAAAAAAATAAGTAATATAAGGCAGCACTTCGATATGTATATCTTAGGCATGGTTCGGTATACATGCCTTTCAACAGAAAATTTAACATTGGCATATTCCCCACATTTTGGTCTAACTCTCGTGCGACTATCATGCAGACCTAAACAGAATCGGGTTTCATCACTGAATACTACCATATGCCACTCCAGGTTCCAATATAATCGCAAACTGCACCACTCTAAACGTTGCTGTTGAGCCATACACGGTAACACAAGACATGGTCGATAGAATTGCAAGCCAAACGCCCTATTTCGGCGATAAACTGTTTGAACGGTTACAGGACGACATTCATAATTCCAAAATGCTTGCTGGTGCTTCGGAATTAAAAAAACAAACGTTGTGTCTCTTCATTTTCAATCAAATGAATTGGTTATCCGTTCTGACGGACGTGAACTTTAAAGAACTTCTAAAATACTAGAACAGGTAGAATAGCTTGCATGTTTCAGTGAGCTAAAGAATTGAACTATAGGTTTAACTAAATTAGGGGGTCTTTAGTGAGAAACCAGACTAAGACAAATCCCCGAAAAGGGCAGCAGCTTTTTCAGTACTTAAAGTGGCAGAGACCATAGGGGTCGGTATGGCATTCTAAGACACACTACTGTGATGTGGAAGGCAACGGGAAACCACCACATTACCTCCCAAGTACACTGCGTACAGAAATTGTTGTTAAAGACGATGGCACCTCTGGGGTAAAAATTCCGGAGGTAAAATTGTCATTATACAGAAATCTAACAATTTGTCCTTTTCGACTTCATCAACGACGCAGACAAGATGTAATCCATATTTATTGGAACAATCGATTATTTAACTAGTCTTGATTGATGTGATATTAGTTTTATAAGTAAAATGTCCTATATTTAATGTAATAGTTTGATGGATTATATATTTTTAAGTTGACAGTAGGTAACTATCGTAAATTTTGATTTATATAACTTTTGCATGCTTACTTGTAGTGGTACCGAAGATGGCTAACGCCGAAAGTGCTCTGCTGTAATTTTTATAAATATCTTTTAAATATTATATTATTTTACAAGAGAATACTCTCTTTTGGATTTTATTAAATAACATTTATTACACGAGGTATTACTTTAGAGAAAACTGAGGCACTAAAGGTACAATTGTTAGTTTAAGATAGGTGGAGGAATATTGCTAATAAGAAAACACCTTTTGATTAAGAAATTTTGAGTAGTTAATTATAGAAAGTATTTAAATTTAGAATTTAATTGTATTAAACAGAGAAAAACTTTTACACTAGAAATAATTTCATAAAGTGCAAGGGTTCAAAGAAGTATATTTGACCGTGGGAAAACAATAGTATTTCTAAAATCTCCTAAGAAATGATTAAAAGTACATATTAACCATGGGACGAATAATGAACTATGTAGTAATCATCAATTAAAAAAATAATATGTAGTATAGAAACCACAAAAACCCCAAGCTCTGGCCTGAGAATGCAAACGGATGACACATAAAAATACAATAAGGTACAAAATTATAGTATTAACATTCAAATCAGTGAAAATGTTAAATAAATACATGTTAATAGAGGGCATTACGTCGTAAAAAACCTGACTGCAGGAAAAAGACGTGTAAAAATCTTGGAGATAAACTAAACAAGGGTATGTACCATAGAGAAGGAATTTAATATATAAACAAGAGAACAAAAATGGCAACGAGAGTCAACTAACTGGTCATGTACAGGTCACATTAAAAACATAATAAGCTAGGGACAAAGGACAATGAGGCAATTATTTGTGAAAGTTCCTTGACAATAAACTGTGCGGACGTTTCAAAGATGGATTAATGTCGTGGATTTAGGATAGCCAACCTACGATATGAGCTCAATGTGAGAGAGGATATTGTGCTACTCAACAAGTTTTTGTTTGGATTTCTTTCTTGCCCTTCTAAGTTATTAGGTAACTTAAAGGTTTGAGAAGATTGCATATTCTGCTGGTAGTTTTAGACTCTTTATTGTTAATTTATATAATTGACTGGAAAATTAAACAGTGAACAGCCTATTCAAAAATGACTTGTATATTAAATTATTCTTGCAAATTTAAGTTATAATGTTTATTGCTAATTATGGCATTCACAAAAAGTGAAGCAGAACGTTTTTAAAGGACTATTAAAATTTGTGCATGTTAAATTACATTGTCTATTGTTTGTAATGGCAGTCACAAGACAGTAAATGGGAACGTTTTGTTAAAAAGCACTATTGGAAATTATCCTGTATGTTCTTGTTTCGGCAGTACAAAAAAAATTAGTTGTAAACATTCATTACCTGAACAACCTAGAGTTTGGTAAGTTTATGTTAAGAAAGATCATTTATTTAATGAAGTATGTACCTGACCAGTCAGGGTATTATAGCTTAACTAAGTTACTTCGGTTAAATTAATTATATCAATGCTTTAGAAATATTGCACATAATGTATGCTAGGAATAGTAGAAGTGTTGTTTTATTTACACAAGTAAAGTAAAAGCACCAGTTTTGTAAAAGGAGATCTACCAACCTCAGCAAGAAATTAATTAAACAATAAAGGAATAGCGTGGGGCAGTTTTAGAATCTACTTGTGAGAACCACTTTTCAAGTACCAACCCTATTAGTCTAAATTTTAGCTTAATAAATCTAAGATATCGTGGAGGATCTTTTGCAAATTTTGAGCTACACCATTAAGGCTACTACACCAAAAAATTTAAAAAAAATTATTTTTAAAATCCTTAGGGGTGGCTCTTTCAAACAATACATCACACATATATTAATTGAAACTTTTTTCCTTTTGATCAAATTCAGCTCCCATTTTAAACTAAAATAATTTTTTTCTAGTTGTTGAACCGATATACGTGCACGTTAGTTATCAAGACCTAACATTATGCCAACCATAAATAAAAATAATTTAAATATTGCATCGCACTTTCAAATTACAACTTTTAAATAAATACTGTGTGTAAGTTACAAGATGAGTGCATAATAATTCTTACAAGGATGAAATTGCATTACAGTTCTGCAACAAGCTTTGTTGTTGGATTTATGTCGCCACATATTTGTTCTTAAAATATAAATCTCAAAATAATTATGAAATACTAGGAATCTGACCTAAAAGATAACAGCATATTCCAATCTATACTAATAGGTTGAATATATAAAGAAACACATCACTTAAAGTACTTGTCCATTAAACCATTTGTTTTTATTACTCAAAGGTTATCTAATATTTACAGATATGAAATTTGTTGTGAAATTATAATATTACGAAAGTTGTACAAATTGAGTGCAATAAATAATTTATTTTTGTTTGTTCAATTTAAAAGAAAAATCAATGAAGTTTCACATGAAATACTATTTCATTTTATTAATTATTAGACACTATTCTAGAAGTTACTTAAAGTGGAATTTGATGTATTTTGTGGTTAGACTATGATTTACAATAATCTGTGTTATGATTGCAACTTTATCAAAAAGGTATTTTGATGTTTCAGTTTGTACATAATTATTAATCAGGAACACTATAAATGGAATATTATAAAAAAATAAGTAATATAAGGCAGCACTTCGATATGTATATCTTAGGCATGGTTCGGTATACATGCCTTTCAACAGAAAATTTAACATTGGCATATTCCCCACATCTTGGTCTAACTCTCGTGCGACTATCATGCAGACCTAAACAGAATCGGGTTTCATCACTGAATACTACCATATGCCACTCCAGGTTCCAATATAATCGCAAACTGCACCACTCTAAACGTTGCTGTTGAGCCATACACGGTAACACAAGACATGGTCGATAGAATTGCAAGCCAAACGCCCTATTTCGGCGATAAACTGTTTGAACGGTTACAGGCGACATTCATAATTCCAAAATGCTTGCTGGTGCTTGAATTAAAAACAAACGTTGTGTCTCTTCATTTTCAATCAAATGAATTGGTTATCCGTTCTGACGGACGTGAACTTTAAAGAACTTCTAAAATACTAGAACAGGTAGAATAGCTTGCATGTTTCAGTGAGCTAAAGAATTGAACTATAGGTTTAACTAAATTAGGGGGTCTTTAGTGAGAAACCAGACTAAGACAAATCCCCGAAAAGGGCAGCAGCTTTTTCAGTACTTAAAGTGGCAGAGACCATAGGGGTCGGTATGGCATTCTAAGACACACTACTGTGATGTGGAAGGCAACGGGAAACCACCACATTACCTCCCAAGTACACTGCGTACAGAAATTGTTGTTAAAGACGATGGCACCTCTGGGGTAAAAAATTCCGGAGGTAAAATAGTCCCCCATTCGGATCTCCAGGAGGGGACTACTTCGGGGGATGTAATCCAAAAGTATAAAAAAAGATTCGTGAACATTTTTGAGAGTCCAAGCGTGTAATGTCAGAAGTATGAAGCAAGTAGATAAGCTAGAGAACCTGAAAATCGAAATGGATAGGTTAGCACTAGACATAGTAGGTATCATCAAAGTTCACTGGTCAGAGGCGGGGGATTTTAGAGTGGAGACTTCAGGTTAATTCATACAGGATCAGAGGAAGGAAATTCAGATGTGGGGGATAGTTATGCGAAAAAAGATAAGACGACATGTAGAAAACTACTTACAAAAGAACAAAAGAGTACTCATGGTTAGATTAGAATCTAAACCGGTAAATACAGTAATAATACAAGTATACATGCTCACCTCCAGCTGCAGTGAGGAAGAGGTAGAGGTAGAGGCGATCTACAAAGATATCGATGACATACTAAGATATGTAAAAGGACATGAAAATTTCATAATTATGGGGGATTTTATGCAGTACTAGGTGAGGGCAGGGAAGGAGCGGTAGTAGGTTTATTTGGTTTAGGCACGAGAAATGACAGGGGAAGTAGGCTGGTGTGACAAAAACAATTTAACCATTACAAATACATTATTTCAACATCATGCTAGAAGACGATACACATGGAAGACGCCAGTAGATATAGGAAGACATCAAATACATTACATTATTGTTAGACAACGGTTTAGGAATCAAGTAAAAGATTGTAGAAGCTACCCAGAAGCAGATATAGACACTAACCACAACATCGTAATTATGAAGCCGTTCTTAAATTAAAAAATTTGTAAAAGAAAAGAAAGGCAGTTTTTTAAATTAAGGTTTGTTTATACCTAAATCTTAAGGTTTTGAAGAAATTTAATTTTTTCAAAAACAACCTAATTTTAAAATATTAAATACAAAACAGATATTAGACCTACCTAAGCGAAATTTCTAGTAAAGTGTGAGAATTGATCATGTTTTATTTTTCCCATAATAAAAGCTCAAATATCTTATACGGAGTTTTCAGCAACTTAATTTAATCTTTTACGAAGTTCAAGTTGCTATAAGTTAATTAACTTAAATGCAACTTTGTATTTTTTAATACGTTACTAAATGCAGAATGTAATTCCCTATATCCTATATCTAACTCTTCACGTTTTTACAGAATTGGCCAAGTAAGCTAGTAATTGAAAGATGGAAAATATAAGGTCTTGGTCTTTCACGAACCATGCATTTTCCATATTTCAATTACTAGCTCGATTTGAAATGATCATTTGGGCTTTGCATACAAGTCTAAGTTATTATTTTTATTAACTATATATATACATATACACACACCCGCCTCACACACACACAACACACCACACACACACACAGCATATATATATATATATATATATATATATATATATATATATATATATATATAGATTATGCTGTGAAGACTTTAGGTATTTAATCACTGGTCCTAATATTCTTACTTTAAAATCACATCGCTCTTTGATAATTCCATTCTAATCATAAAATTAAACAACAATTCTACCAAAAATCACTAATAACTCTATTTACAATAATAATTCAGAATACTTAAATTAATTCAAATTAAATTAAGAAACAAAAATTACAGTTTTAAAAAGAATTTCCGGATTAATTTTATTATCATTTTACTGTGCATCCAAAATTAAAGTCCTTGTTGGATGCCTACTAATTAATATAACAAGATAAGCAGACCGAGTCTGAGTATAAAGGAGCATCTACCACCCTTTACGTTAATTAACCAGGTTTGTCTAATTGAGCTCAAAGACCTACCCAAAGTTTCATCCTATTCCCGAACATCAAAACAAAATACCCCTTTTACTTAAACAAGCAAATTTCATCTTAAAATTAAATTTTTATGGTTAGAAAAATTCCACTAATGTCCATTTAAAGTAAATCAATTATAAAGTCATTCAATACACACAAAAATGTCAAACAAAATAGTACAATTTACCTGAAGGTTATTGTCCTCGTAGCTTCAGTGTAATCGTCCCTTTGTAAATCACACCATTCCAACCGGATTCTATTTACAGCTTCAAGTTGTCAACGCTTTAAAATGTTCTCCATCACCATTAATTTAAAGTTGTTTCTAGGCTTTTCCGAACTCATCTGTGTATATCTGCCTCTGGTTCAGTGGATGCAGACACATTTACGAACCATTTAGTCATTAACACCCCCAAAATAGCAAAGAAATTCATACTTCCTTTTACCAATATTACCAATATACGCCAAAACTGCCTACGTTTTGGGTATATCAAATTTGTCGTTGTAAATTATTACTAATTGGTACCGTGATTTAATAAACTATTTATTACCTTGTATCTAGAGTGCACTTGAAGTACATTCAAATGTTAGACACGTAAAATAACCAACTATTTTGAGTCACTAAAATATACTAGTCACACGTTAAATTAGGGTTTAACAATACAAACCCTAAAAGGTGCACTGTTTAATATCAAGTCGCGGCATGGCACGAGCTTTTAACGCATCGAATCGTCGAAAGTCTAAGAGTCTAAGGAGAACACACATATTCCCAGCCTGTATATATAGCGTAATAGCCGAGCACGTCGGCTAAAATTCGGAAATTCCCTCGCTCAGAGGGAACTGGGTAATTCCAACGAAAAATTCCTACATTCTACGTTCCCAGTCTGTAGCCTGCACGTCGATTTTATGAATTTAGTACTCACCCCATTGAGATCTCAGAAAGATGTTCAACACGGCCCCAAAGTTGTCGCGAGATTAAACTGAATTACTTATTATACAGAAATTGTTGAATTCTACCTCTGGGGATATATGCAAAAAATACCTATTAAATTTAACCAATCGACAAAACCCCTTGACGTTGCTTAAATCAACCGAACCCTATTTACAATATGTGTCTCTTGCTGAGTGGACGCATTTCTCAATTTCCTTTTCTAACCTAGTTCGTATTGGTGCAAATTTATATTCTGGGTTATTATCGATTATATTTTAGTCGGCACGCGGACTGTTATCTGGGTTTAGATAAACCCGTATCGCACATTCTCGTGAATACTAAGTCCCGGTTTCTCCAAGATTCATTTGACATACATTAATTATTTGCCAAATTTACGCAGAATGAGCTTTTTAAAGAATACGCAGGTGAGTAATCTGTATTTCCTGCTAAAGCATCTGATCAGTTTCCAATATCCTTAGAATCCAACATGTTTATCCAACACAAATTAACTTGAAATTGCCTTTTAAATAACACGCAGGGTGTAATCAAACGTAAGCATTTTAAATAACCTTCCTACGATTTGACTATTATTGGGTTTTCAAGACTTTTATGCTTATTAAAAACTATGTAAATATAATAAACGGTTTAATTAACTACCAATTTAAAATTGATTTCCATCCTTTTCATTTTTAGCGAATACAACTTAAATATTAATTATTATATGTACACTTTGTTTTACTACCGGTTACTTAAAATAGTGGTTAATTAATATAAACTTAATGCACGTAATTTCCATTTGTTATAGGAATAATTAAATTATCCACTGCGCTTTTCAATACTGCTTCTTTTGATGCTAAAGCGTCTTATAGATGAATTTAAATTTCTTATTTTACTGAAACGACCGAGTTTATTTATGCTTCAAGGTTTTAATAAAGCGTATTATTTAATGAAATTGGCCTTATACACGGTAATTAAAATTATTTGATTATGATTATTTAATTTTCTACCCCTGGTCTAAATATGAGTAATATATATATATATATATATATATATATATATATATATATATATGTATTTATTGCCATGATTAGAAGGTAATTTAAGGGTATTTTAAGTCATAGGAGTCATAAATATTATTAACGTTTAAAAAATCAAACAATTCCATCATTAAATGGAAGTAAATCGACAATTTTGCATGAAGTCAATAGCGAGCACACTGTATATAAATCATAACTAATTTTAATTCATAAAAGGAAGCTCATTCTTAAATAACCAGTTCCTACTTAGCAAGAATAATAACATGTACATAGTATAATACGTTTCAAATTAAATATACAAGTCTAAGATTGAAAAGAAAGACGCAAAAATAACGTTTTAAACACAAGTTTTATCAAAATAAACACGCAATCGGTGAAGGTAAACAACCTGACATACTAGCTATAATATAATCTCGTTTAAAATATTAACGTATAAACGCATACAAATACGTCATAATGGAAAAGAGGCTACGTGATCTGCAACTTTGTAAACTCACATAAAATCCCACATATCTGGATTTTTAAATAACAAACAACAGACGTTCGGTAACATTATAAAAATTTGAATAACAGCAAACACAAATATGAGAACACGACAGAATGTAATATAAACTTAGATTTTCTGAGGAACATGCTATATAAAATAAACGCCTACGTGTGAAATAAAACAATTTAAGAAGAGTCTTGACAGGAAATTTGTAGAAAATCTAAGGCCTGCACTGATAGCGCAAAGTGCAACGCCTTAATCAACAACGAGGAAAACCAATAGAACAAATAGGAGGTGGAGTCTTTATAAATAACGCGGACTTCGTAAACAACGAGTATCTCTGTGACCAAGGCACTAACTACGTCAGTTAAAAATAGAATATTACGCAAAGTGAACTTTGTCAAAATAAATAATTTAGTGATATAAAAGTGAAAATTCAAGTGTCAATAATTACAACAGAAGTGGCCGTTTACTTTCATAAACGTAAGGTAAATTATTAATTAAATCTAATTCTAATTTTTAAGGATTTAGGGTTCCACGTAACTCTAAGGAACTTCAGCTAACTCCAAGTCATTCCTAGTAACTACAAGTAATTCTAATAATTAAAAATAAAACTAAACAAAATCTAAGATAAATCTGAAGGGAAAAATTCAAGCCAATTTAATTAATCATTCTGGTTAATGAGTTGAGGCAACTATGCTAAGAATCAAATTGACAGGGAGAAGCTGTACCAGAGAATCAAATTAAAAACAATCCAGGGGTGCTGACAATCCACATACAGAGGCAGTTCTGAGAAACAAGAAGGAAAAACGCAGGTCAGAGATATATTGTCCTTTATTAATATAAGACTGTATTTCAATTTTAACATTTGCTATTATTTATATCAAAGTATTTGTAAGGGTCATCAAAATCTTTTGAGAATTTATGCAAATAGAAAGATGGTCATTTGAATATTCAAAGTGCTTCAAGTAAATTACAGTGGTATTTTTGCTGGCTTTAAGGGAGTATGATTTTGGTGTAATCAGACAATTTTTGAATACAAAATCAAAGCAAAAAGTTATTAAAATACCAAGTGTACATATTCTGGATTATTATACAAATTTTTGTTACTTTCGTTTTCATTATTCTAACAGATAGGAGCTAGATATAGAGGGAGTTAAATTCTTTATTGTCGTGTCGTCACGCACTCTGTGTCGATTAGACCGAGCTAGCCGAGGTATATATAAAAAGAGGTATAGGATTTAGATACGTAGAGTAGAACCAAAGACGAACATAGCAATATATATATATATATAATATATATCACACAATGAAATTTAATGGCGAGTGACTCAATATTAGCCACAAGGGCATCCTGTCGACGCGTTTCGCCCTTGTTGGGGCTCATCAGGACAGGAGTAGCAAAGATGTAATATTTAACACGAACACATTATGGGAAGTACAGCATCAACTAGCCCGCAATTTGTGCCTTCGTGCTGTTTCACCTGACTTTGCAGGTCTTATCAACAGTCGGCACGGAGGAGATACGGTTGTTTGATATTATTTTAGGAGACACATTAATTACTTATTCTTTATATATATATATATATATATATATATATATATATATATATTGTTATGGATTCAAAGGGTTAAATTTGGGATAAGCAATGCAATTTCAAACACCCTGTATAGAGAAACAAACAATTTATTTACGCGCAAAATTTATTTCATTTATTTAATTTAAACGGACAAGGATTAACGTATTTTTATAATTCATGATGGAAAGGTTAAAGATACATAGAGAAAACCAGTTTTAAAACCAAATAGAAACGCATAATTAATTAAATTTATTTTAATTCAACGTGTAATAGTAAGGCGGTTATATCAAAATTTGCATAAGTGTGATTTTAAAATAAGTATTTCGCGTGAAGTGTGGCCTAGAGGTGGCATTTTAAATTATATAAATACTCTTGGAAAATTAGGAGGGCTCTCTTTGTATTTTCATCGCTTTAGACTACTTATAACAATAAACCGACGTTAGAGTTGAGTCTTGTGAGTATTGAAAAAATTTATAATTCAGTAAAAGTAGTATTAGCACTTATAACGTGGTAAGTTGAGGCCTTATAGTTATTAACGTGAGTGCTGTCGAGTGAATTAAATTAACCGAGGTTCAACTAATACCACAACAAGCTAATAAATCAATAAACAAAAGTATAATATACGTGAATTTGTATGCTGTGATGGAATGGGAATTGGTAGCAGCGAGCTCGGCGTATACTGAGATTATCATCTATAAATATCTGGAGGATCAGAGCGCATAGTCACGAAGCAAAGGGGTTCTGAAGAGCATCATCGAAGGAGATGGAGGCTGAAAGCATTTTCCAGGTAACTCATTTGTATTTTCTGTTATCTGATAAACTTTTGGAATTATTTGTGATGTGTGAGTGAACTTTGGGGTTGTTTAGGGTTATTTAACGTATCGGAAAAGATACGTGTACTTGACAATTATTAGGGTATTTTAAATATTGAAAAAAAGGTGTATGTAAAGCTTACTAAATTTCATTATGAATTTAAATTGAATTGTTAAGGGTACATGTGTTTATTAGTTTTGTAGTAATTTTATGCAAGGTAAAAACCATACATTAATAAACGGGGTTATTATGAGCTCACCATACTCCAGTGAGCAATAAATATAGGGTATTATTTGAGGCCCATTTACTCCTATTGTATTAAATGTGTTGCAATTAAAAATTTAAAACAAGGACTTTCAAAAATATCACTTATTGAATTGTAATTAATGTACTAAACTGTATATATCTGTGAATAATTGTTTGTATATAGCGGTAAATAAAGATTGTATGATTGTTGTATTATTTGGTGATTTTATTGAATGGTGTGTGAGTGGGAAGGAAGAATGATTGTAAATTTAGGTATCCGAGAAGAGGCACAGCTGAGCTAGCCAGAGTAGCTGTTGAAGGTATTTTGAAGCAGAAATCAGGGTAAGAAATTTTTTTTGTTGTGAACTTTTTATTTTGAAAAGTATTTAATGACTGACTCTCGATTCTTAAAACCCTAAGTCCCCGATTCACAGCAATATATATATATATATATATATATTGCTGTCACAACGTCGTTAGTTATGGCGTCACTATATGAGTGCTTTGATACAGATACAGCAAATTGTAAAACTTTAAAATGTTAACTTACCTTACTTTCTTACTTTGCCTGGTTAGCTCAACGGAATTGACGGAGTTTTTAAAAAGGAATCAAACACAGTAATATCACAAAATATTTATATAGGATGAAATTTTTTCTCTAATACAAGAGCATATAGAACATTTATAACATCGTTTTTTTCAAACATCAAATAATTTCTAAGAAGTACTTATTTACTTAATAAAAATGTTCCTTATCTTATTTTAAATTTACAGAACTAAATTTCTTCTCATGGATATTTTACCTGGTTCTTTATTCCCCCGCTTGTAAGGTTTTGTTTTGACCAAAAAATCCATGACAGATAATCTATTAAAAGGTCAGAGTGTTTCAAACTCTGATCACAAACTTTCCTGGGATAGAACCTCACAAAAAAATTATAGAGTAACACTTATTATTCTACCTCAAATTAAATGACAAATGCTCCAATATCAGTTAAAATGAATCTAAAAGTAATACTTGCAGAATCCACAAAGGCGCTTCTCCAGTTCGCAATTAAATATCTTCTTATTTTAAATTGACATCACATCAGCTTACAAGATTTTCCATATTTAAAATGCACGTTTCAAACATTAGTTACCAAAGTACATTTTGCTTAAATCTTCCTTTCAATTATTAATAAAATTTTTAAAATACCGTTATATTGAAGAATTTTCGCTCATCCTTGTATTTAATAATGTCCATATTTATGTAAGTTACGTTTAAAACATCACTTTTATATTCATTGTGACATCGTAATTATTAAATTACAGTATGTTTACTGCATACTTCAAATATCTTCAAAGCAATAGCTCGCGACTTAAATCGAAACAACATTTCGCGATCGAATTTAAGAATGACATTTTTAACAAACGCTTTCATTTACATAAAATTTATTTATATTTTAGTGCGTTCGGGGTTGGTATGTAATTCGATTCCAAAGAACACGCCTCTACATGATTATCGTTTAAAATTTGTTGAGTTTTATTTTCTCGTTCCAGTTATTAGTGATGTGCGTTGCTCATCTTTATTTAACAACTAAGGTTATTATGGCGTCACATACTAATCTAGCAATTGCAAAAGGTAATAAATAATTTTTATTAGTTATTCCATGAATTTTAAGAGTTATTTCAATGATCGGGCCGCTTCTTGGAATAAATGTTTCATTTATTAATTAGATGTTTATGTAGTTCTAAATACGGATGACTCATCCTTTCTATATGTTAGAAAGACTTATTTCAGTGTCTAGCATTTGTTGTATAAATTTGTAGTGTTGATCGTGCACGCGTCTCCGTTGCCATGATTTAGGTAAAGTAAGTAAATGAACGATTTATGCCAAGTTTGTTGTTAGCTACGAGAGAAAACTTTGACTTATTAAAATATTGGTATTGATTAAAAGTTCCTATTAAGAGGCCAAAAAACCCGTGTGAGAACACATTGTAAGATCTATACAAATTGTTTTATAATACTTATTAAATGTTTCGTTGTAGGAACTTTATAATAAACGACAAAGGTTGCTGAAACTTCGACTCTTTATTATAAAAAGTGTGTATGTCCTACCTTGGGAACGTCTAGTAATTTCCAATAGCTTATAAAGTTCAATTGGTGACTAGTTTCATCTTATACGAAATGGTGCTGAAAAAGTCAAGGTGTTAGATCAGTTGAAGTTATCTACTGTCAAGGATTGACGAGTGATTAATATTGAGTTAATACTGTGACAGATCCGAAATCGACATAATAGAAAACTAAAATGATATCTACATCGAATTCACTGCAAAAGGGAAGATGTCCTCGATGCGAACAATGCGATAGTGACTCCATGGTGGCGTGTTCATTATGCCCCATGCGATATCACATATCTTGTTCACAGTTGCGGTCAGAAACACCAACAAAAAATTGGATTTGTCGTAGTTGTCGACATAAACTTCCAGAAGTACAGGCGAACTCTGGATCTAATACGAACATAGTTTTGGTAACATGTGAAAGTAATCAGCTACCAAATATATTACGTTCGTCTGAGGATGTTGGAAACGCACCAAACACCACCATCCATGTAAACAACTCATGTTCGAAAAGCGACGCCAGCAATGAAAGAAATTGTAAACCCGGATCACTATCGTCTCAAGCTACAAATAAACAGAGATTAGAATTGTACTTGCTCGAAGAAGAACGTTTGCTACAGTTAGAATATTTACGAAAGAAGCAGGACATTCTAAAACGTGCGCACGAGGGTAGTCTCTGTGGAACGAATAGTGATGACAAGGAGGTTGCACAACAAAGAACGTCAGAATGGGTAGACAGCACGCAGAAAGCTCGGGTGAGCTTTGATGAAAAACACGAAAGAAATACCTACATTCGTAATTCAAGCAACGGTGCTCCATCACTTACAACTATGCAAAAGTGCGACGACGCCGATGATATCAGTCAAAGCTCTACAAAAGTCCGGCAGTCGCCGGCTAGAATACAACTGTTCTCTGTAAAACGGTTGTCTAGCACACTAAAAAACGAGCACTTTCCTTACGCACCCGTTAAATCAGCCGCACCCATACCTTGGCTATCAGCTCGAACGCAAAAGGACTTTGTAAATAGTACCAGTCTTCACGTGTCCTCTACTGATCCAGACGAAGAAATTAATCTCTCAATGAAACAAATTGTCGTTCGTCAGTCAAATTCGCACGATCTTCCTAAGTTCGACGGCAATCCAAGACAATGGCCTATGTTTATTTCCAGCTATGTTCGATCAACAAAAATGTGTAATTTTTCAGATGAGGAAAATTTAGGAAGATTACAACGTTGCCTGACCGGTAGAGCCGCTCAGTTAGTAGAGGGAAAGTTGTTGCTTGCAGAATCAGTACCACATGTACTAGCAATTCTTCGGTCACATTGTGGTCGCCCAGAGCAGATTCTTCGCATTATAATCGATCAACTTCGAGAAGAACCAGGTATTAAGGAAGACCGAATGGACTCAATTGTCAATTTTTCTTTATCAGTACAGCACTTGTGTTCGCTTATGAAAGCAGCTGATATGATTGTACAGCGATAATCCCCAACTGCTGTTAGAGCTTGTAGAAAAACTAAGTGGCACATTAAAACTGCAGTGGGCCGAATACACGCTAAGCACTACGGAAAGAATTAATCTATTCCTATTCAATGGATGGCTAGCCAATAAATCTGAAGCCGCCGTATAAGTCACCAAAACTCAACAGTCACATAACAGAAAATAAAGTTGACCGCCGATCCAGAAATAATCCAAAGCACTTTCACGCCGCGCATGCTTCTAACGCTATGCCACACAATACTGGTCAAAGAACAGTTTCATGTCTAATTTGTACGAGCACATGTAGAACACCTTCTGAGTGTAATAAGTTTTTTGAAATGCCTTTAAAAAATAGACTGGAGTTAAAAAGCAAATTTAGGTTATGTAGAAAATGTTTAGGACGTCATGATGTAAGACGCTGTCGTGTATACAGGGTTTGCGGTGAAAATGGTTGCACATATAAGCATCATCCGTTATTACACGATCCAAATATACATAAACCAGCTGTAATCACGACTCCTGCTTTAGGTGTTATGGCTACTACCGTCAACACGGAGATAGCATCTAGAAAGTTACTTTTTCGAATTGTACCCGTAATTCTGCACGGACCCACAAAAAGTATCTGCTCTTACGCATTTCTTGATGAAGGGTCGTCGCTTACATTACTTGACCAAGAGATTGCCAATGATATAAACCTCAATGGACCTGAAACTGATCTTTGTCTAAAATGGACGGGTAATACTACAAGAGTGGAGAAACGGAGTAAAGTAGTTTCCTTAGACATTTCAGGCGTAGGTTTTAATTGTCAAAAATTTCGAATCAGTGACGTAAATACCGTAGACACACTCGATCTACCTATTCAATCTCTAACCATCGATAATGCGAATACTGCTTTTCGCCATTTGTAGGGCATTCCGTTTCAGCAATATCACAACGCTAAGCCCAGGATCTTAATAGGTTTGAAACACTGGAAGCTTGGTGTCCCACTAAGAATACGTGAAGGTGGTTGGGGGGAGCTAGTAGCCGCACAGACTCGTTTGGGCTGGACAATATTCGGTTCAGTTCACGTTGAATCAAACGGTCGGGAGACACTAAATCCTATTTTCCATATTACTAGCAAACACGAAAACGATAAATTACATGTACAAGTGCTGCAGTTTTTCTCAACGGAAAATTTCGGTGTCAAGTGTCCCACAGAACCTATACAATCAAAAGAAGACCGTAGAGCCAAAGAAATTATGGAAAAATCTACTATCAAAAATGGGAATCGCTACGTCACCGGTTTATTGTGGCGATATGACGAGATTGAACTTCCAAACAGTTACCCACTTGCCATGCGTCGGCTTTTAAGTTTGGAGCGGAAAATGAATCGGGAACCTGCCTTGGCGCAAAACCTACAATCACAAATTGAGAGTGCAGAAAGGATATGCTAGAAAACTTAGCTCCAAAGAAATTAAAACTGTCTGTCCGCGAACTTGGTACTTACCTATATTTGCAGTGACTAATCCTAATAAGCCGACAAAAATACGTTTGGTATGGGACGCAGCTGCGGAAGTCAATGGTGTCTCGCTCAATTCCGTCCTGCTGAAAGGTCCGGATTTATTGCAGCCTCTCTCAGATATTCTGCACCGATTCCGAGAACATCCAGTTGCTGTAGCCGCAGACATAAAAGAAATGTTCCATCAAATTGGTATACGTAGCTCTGATCAAGCATCTCAAAGATTTTTATGGCGTTCAAACAAAGCAAAAGCTCCGGATGTGTTTGTTATGCAGGTAATGACCTTCGGAGCAACTTGCTCACCTAGTTGTGCTCAATTTGTGAAGAATAAAAATGCAGCACTTTATACAAACGAATATCCCAGAGCAGTCCGTGCTATTTGTGACAACCACTACGTAGATGATTGGTTAGATGGATTTCCGAATAGTGATGAGGCAATAACTGTTGCCAACGACGTTATTCGTATTCATACTGCCGGCGGATTTGAAATTCGAAACTGGGTATCCAACTCACCAGCATTTTTAAAAGCAATGAGCTGTGAAAGCCCTAACCAGTCAAAGAATTTGAATTTAAGCAGTGATACTGATGGCGCCAAAGTTCTCGGTATGTGGTGGTCTACAAGCGATGATTGTTTTTATTTTCATGTTGATGTAGAAAAACTAGGTAAAGGAATTATAATTGACAGGGTCCGACCCACGAAACGACAAGTGTTAAGAATAGTCATGATGATATTTGATCCACATGGATTAGTGGCGTTCCACATTGCCTACGCTAAAATTCTACTTAGAGATATTTGGAAAGCAAATGTGTCTTGGGATGAAGTTACTCCTGACGATCTTTATAGGCGGTGGTTAAAGTGGACAAGTCTCTTACCAGACTTGCAACAAATACGGGTCCCAAGGTGCTATTCGCTTGTGGGGTACGAATCTGTCAAACTGCATGTATTTGTTGACGCTAGCGAAAATGCGTTTGCAGCCGCAGCGTACTTTCGAATTTCAACGATAGTGGTGTTAGATGTCGACTAGTTGGCGCAAAAACTAGGGTTGCACCACAAAGGTGCGTTTCGATCCCGCGGCTTGAATTACAAGCAGCCGTTATTGGATCTCGCTTGGCTACTTCAATTGAACATGCCCATAGTATTAACATTAATCGCCGGATATTCTGGAGTGATTCTACAGATGTGTTGCACTGGCTGTCATCAGATCACAAGCGTTATAAGCAGTTTGTTGCATTTCGCGTGAGCGAAATCCTAAGAGACGACAGCTCTATCTGAATGGCGTTGGGTACCTTCAAGTTCGAATGTGGCCGATGAAGCGACTAAATGGAAAACACAACCCAGAATTTCCACTGCAAGTAGATGGTTTGATGGTCCAGAATTCCTTTATCAGGCGGAGAGTAGCTGGCCAGTATCGCAAATTCCTACTACTTCTAACTGTACCGATGAGGAATTAACGCCAATGATGACGCATGATACATCATATGAAAGTTGTTTGAACTCAAAACTTGTGCCTGATTACAGAAGGTTTTCCAAATGGCGGAAATTGGTTCGTACCGTAGCTTATACGTTACCTTTCTTTGCTTGGATAAAACGAAATCCACGAATTAAAGGCGTCCTTACAGTGGTTGAGATACGACGGTCCGAAGACGAATTGTATCAAATACAGCATGAAGTGTATTCATCTGATATTGCAAGTTTAACTAAAGATGCTGAACGACCGCTTGCCAAAAATAGTAATTTGTACCGCCTTATGCCGTTTTTGGATGACAAAAAAGTACTGAGAATGCGTGGCGCGCAAACCGTATACTTGGCACTACTTATGATACTGTAAATCCAATCATAATGCCTACAGATCACTACGTAACCCGTTTGATCGTGCAACATTACCACTGCAGATTTCATCACTATCATCATGAAACAACTGTCAACGAGATCAGACGAAAATTTGTCATATATCAACTTCGCGCTGTACTAAAAAAAGTTAGATCCTACTGTCAGAAGTGTAAAAATGAACGTGCCAGACCTCAAGCACCAAAAATGGGCGACCATCCTTATGCTAGAGTAGCGTCCTATCTTGCGCCGTTCTCATATGTTGGGCTGGATTACTTCGGCCCCTTAATGGTAGCGGTTGATCGTCGCTCAGAAAAAAGGCGGGTAGCGCTTTTTACTTGCCTAACAGTCAGAGCCGTTCATTTGGAAATTGTATACAGTCTAGACAAGAAATCATGCATAATGGCTATAAGGAATTTTATTGCGAGAACGGGTATGCCACTTGAGATTCGCAGTGATAATGGGAGTAATTTTCGAGGAGCAGACAATGAACTACGTCGACTTTACAAAACTGTCGATATAAATGATTATCAAAATGAATTTGATCGAATACATTGGGTATTTAATCCGCCCTTAGCTCCTCATACAGGAGGCTGTTGGGAACGGCTGGTAAGGTCCATTAAGAAGTGCCTATTTTCCTCCATGCCAACCAGGAATCCCAATGACGAAGTTTTACGATGTTTTCTTATGGAAGCAGAATCAATTGTGAATTCACGTCCATTAACCTACATACCTACAGACCCCGAAGCAGAAGAGCCTATAACGCCAAATCATTTTTTATTTGGCAACTCGGGAGCTTCCAAGCCATTCAGACCCTTTGACGATAGTTCTGATACACTTATAAGGAGCTGGGAGTTTTCTCAAGCGTTGGCAGATCGATTTTGGGGCAGATGGATCAGGAAAATATGCCTGAAATGAATCGAACTACAAAATGGTATGAAAATGTTAAAGCAGTTGAAAAGGGTGATATCGTTGTTATTATAGACGAAAAAGAGAGACAATCGTGGAAAAAAGGACGCGTTATAGAAGTTAAGAGTGATGGTACAGGCAAGCAGGTTCGACAAGTTATTGTTCAAACTGCAACCGGTATTTATACACGGGCAGCAGCTAAAGTGGTCGTCCTCGACGTGAAATCGTAAACAAGGTGGTAAGGTGCCCATATTCGACGGTCTCCTTACCAGGGGGGAGAATGTTAGAAAGACTTATTTCAGTGTCTAGCATTTGTTGTATAAATTTGTAGTGTTGATCGTGCACGCGTCTCCGTTGCCATGATTTTAGGTAAAGTAAGTAAATGGACGATTTATGCCAAGTTTGTTGTTAGCTCCGAGAGAAAACTTTGACTTATTAAAATATTGGTATTGATTAAGAGTTCCTATTAAGAGGCCAAAAAACCCGTGTGAGAACACATTGTAAGATCTATACAAATTGTTTTATAATACTTATTAAATGTTTCGTTGTAGGAACTTTATAATAAACGACAAAGGTTGCTGAAACTTCGACTCTTTATTATAAAAAGTGTGTATGTCCTACCTTGAGAACGTCTAGTAATTTCCAATACTATATTCCTAATATTCTAGAAAATTCTTAATTTAAAATAAATTTCTGTAATCCACAGGGTAATTAGTTTAAACGTTAATTGTTTTTTTAATGCAAATGGTTGCATTTTATAGCAAATATTTGCTTTCGCGGTAAAACGTGTTATAAGATTAAAATTAGGGTTTTAAATACAAGATTGATTGTAGTTTTTATGCTAAATGCGTAAGCTAGTACTATTCCATGTTATTTACAATACGCTTATATCATACAGAGTGATTATGCATACCCGGGAAATATTATTTTCCGCTTCTGCTCAATGAATAAAAGTACGCTTGTATTATACAGAACGTAACCATAAATTTACGGAAATTTCTATTTTTCCTGATTCTTTTATATTTTGGTGGGATTTATTTGTAGAATTCGGGTTTCATTGACCTGTCGGGACCCTTATCACGTCAACATATATATAGTGTCTGCTAAAAAAAGAGAAGATATACAAAATTTTAAGAATATTTGAAGGTACATCATGCTTGCTATTGTTTTTGAATTATTTAGGTAGCAGTATTTCTTATCGCTTTATTATTCATTTGAACCAATACTATGACGTTTTGTAATGCATTAGTATTGTTTACCTACTGCGTCCTGAAGTTACCAAGCAAACATGTCCGATAACGGTTATCAATATAGTTTTATTATCCTATACTCCTATACCAACAGATACTGGTATTTCCAATGAACATACACAAATATGCCATAATTTTTAAATATCCAAGGAGAGTAATGAAAGTAGTTCCTTAAACATTGATTGAACAAAAAGTTTTTATTATTTGAAAATTTCGTATAGTAATTTCATAATATGCTCTGTAAATGTAATCCAACTCTTATAATTCAAATGAAATAGTAACCAGTATATTATTACTACGTTTTGAGAAAAGTTTTAAAATTATATACGGTTGTAACTATTTTTAGAAACAAAACCGATTATTCAAATGATATTTTTAAATCAGTTTTATTACGATTTGAAGTATTCTCAAAAGTTCTAAACACCTTATGTTACGTCGCTATTAAATTTTTAAGTTGCCAATATTCAAACTGTCATCGTTCAATTTTTAGGGAACCGCTTGCTTTTATCATTGGTATGTTAATAGAGGATTAAAATCTCTATCAAAATAATATATATGATAATATATGTTTATATCTGGTTGTTTTTAAAACAAAAGATTCTTATGGTAGTGCAAAAGGATAAATCAAGAACGTGTTTATTATAAAAATACATTACGAAACACTATAGAAATATTCTATCGGATTTCCCCCAACACACATACTAAAATACATTATAACTATCACGTACGATACGTATTGGATCGCGAATCAGGTCAAGTTGTAATATTGAAATGTCAAAGTTTTTAAAATTATCTTTATTAACGTTTCGATCCATAACCTAGGATCGTTTTCAAAATAATAAAAACTTCAAGTTTGACATTTATGACACAAATTGAAGGTGACTTTGATTTATTGATGTTTGAAATATTTGGTTTGAGCACACTAAGCAAAATTTTTAAAGTTTAAATGAATAATTGCCTTCAATTTGTGTTACGGCCTGGGACCGACTTTTTTAGGTAGCCAATACGCTTAACGTGAAATCAGCTGATTAATTTTTATTGTAAAAATTCAATAATTTGGGAATTGGAAAACATTTTCTAACATGTTTCTATTTATACAATTTAGAGGATGGTTATTAAAGAAGTGTGCAATTGCATTATTAAAAGGCTTAAGTAGTCGTTTGTATTTATTTTGAAGGGGAAATCATTATGATTTAGGCTACCCCTTTGGTAGATTTTAACATTGTTCTGAGGTAACCTTATGGTGGGTTTACACTTGTCAGATACCAATGTTGTTCTATGAAGGTTGTATATGGAAATGAGGCGACCCTATGGCGGGTTTACACTTGTCAGATACCAATGCTGTTTTACAGGGGTTGTTAATATGCTTCATCATCATCTTCATTGGATCTTCATCTCAAAACTGGTTGGACACGTACCTGCACTTATTTATATTCTGAGCTAGCTTCCCTTCTATTGTTTTCTAATTTTATGTTTTATTTCACCGAGATTCAGTGAAGGGGGTTAAGCAACCTGTGGCTACCAAGATCCCCAACACTTAGATATTTGCCGAAATAATGGTTTTCTAGTTAATATGCTTATTGTTATATAATTAGTTATTGTATGTATAAATAGAAATCATGTATGTAGGCTGTATTTCATGTTAATGCTCTCAATACCATACATAAAAGGATTCTCCGAAAAAAATTTCAAAGAATAGGAAACAAATTTAAAATTAAAACAGTATTTAGAACCAACAATACACTAAGAGCACAATTAACAAAAACAAAACCCAAAAACGCAATACAAAGTTCAAAAAATTGTATCTACAAAATACCGTGCGAATGTAATAAGTTTTATATAGGGGAAAGTTCCAGACCATTTGAAGTTCGATTAAAAGAACATAAATCATATATAAAAATAGAAAATTTGAAAATCCATGATTTGCCAACATGCATGGGACTCCAGTCATAAAATAAAATGGGAGGACGCAAAAATTATCGACAAAGAAGAAAACCACCAAAACGCAAAATCAAAGAAGCTGCTTATATAACCTTACATAAAAATAACTGCGTTGCAAACGAATCCGTAACTTTCAGTAAACAATGGATTCCATTACTAAAAGAAATAACAAAAGAAATAACAAATAAAAATCAAATGCCCCAATATCTAGGTAGCATTGCAAGTTTTTCCTGGGTTTTCCTTGCGATATTAACATGAAATACAGCCTACATACATGATTTCTATTTATACATACAATAACTAATTATATAACAATAAGCATATTAACTAGAAAACCATTATTTCGGCAAATATCTAAGTGTTGGGGATCTTGGTAGCCACAGGTTGCTTAACCCCTTCACTGAATCTCGGTGAAATAAAACATAAAATTAGAAAACAATAGAAGGAAGCTAGCTCAGAATATAAATAAGTGCAGGTACGTGTCCAACCAGTTTTGAGATGAAGATCCAATGAAGATGATGATGAAGCATATTAACAACCCCTGTAAAACAGCATTGGTATCTGACAAGTGTAAACCCGCAATAAGGTTACCTCACAACCATATACAATCTCCGTTAAACAGTATTGGTATCTGACAAGTGTAAACCCGCCATAGGGTCGCCTCAGATCCATATACAACCTTCATAGAACAACATTGGTATCTGACAAGTGTAAACCCACCATAAGGTTACCTCAGAACAATGTTAAAATCTACCAAAGGGGTAGCCTAAATCATAATGATTTCCCCTTCAAAATAAATATAAACGACTACTTAAGCCTTTTAATAATGCAATTGCACACTTCTTTAATAACCATCCTCTAAATTGTATAAATAGAAACATGTTAGAAAATGTTTTCCAATTCCCAAATTATTGAATTTTTACAATAAAAATTAATCAGCTGATTTCACGTTAAGCGTATTGGCTACCTAAAAAAGTCGGTCCCAGGCCGTAACACAAATTGAAGGCAATTATTCATTTAAACTTTAAAAATTTTGCTTAGTGTACTCAAACCAAATATTTCAAACATCAATAAATCAAAGTCACCTTCAATTTGTGTCATAAATGTCAAACTTGAAGTTTTTATTATTTTGAAAACGATCCTAGGTTATGGATCGAAACGTTAATAAAGATAATTTTAAAAACTATGAGTGGTTTAATACCCAAAGAAGATTAAGAAGAATACTAAACAAACCACAACAAACATACAGGGAGTATTGAAATGTCATTCTCGCTCTAATAGTTAAATCATGTTTTCCCAAAGAAGCAGTAGATTTAATATAAAACATCTAAGCAAGCTGTGAAGGGTATGTAGAACTTTTTAGATTAGCACCGAATAAAGAGAAGTTAGAGCTGCGTCAAATCGACCTTAAGTAAGGTCGAAAACAAAATGACGATGAAGCAACAATCAAGAATAATAATCTATAGGAACACTGTGGCACGATTTGAATAAAAATGAATAAAAAACCCTTAACCACAAAAAATTATTTTTTGTGGTTAAGGTTTTATTCATTTTAAACAATCAACAGGGTCGGATCCATATGAAGTGGCCTTATATAAAATTCGTTTGAATCCGAAGGTTCCACCCAAGTGTTTTCCCAAGTTCCATTTAATTTTTCAGCGACATGATTATTGCTATGCGTGGTAGACACATAAAATTGGTCAAGGATCCGTTTAATATTTCTAGATATTTTGATTTACTTAAATTTTCTTCATAAATGTTGCAACAAACTTGGTCACGCATTAATAAATAAAACACACTAAAACTAAATTATCCAATCAATTTGCATCGTATTATATGCGAGTTCTGTGTTCTCAAATAGTACAAATTTCTAGTATTAAAGATTCATTCTGTGGAAAATTTCGATTCATCTTTCCAAGTATGTTCAAAAACGTTAGGTTCTTCATTCGAATATTTCAAAAAATGTTCACTAAACATTGTTCTTTTCATTGGATCTAACGGACGAAAAACTTCCATCCTGGCCGGAAAATAATTGTGCATTAGATGCATTTTTTAAATAATACGCCGAATTGAAGAATGCGAAATATCTAATTTTATAGTTATTACACTTCGGGGAGAATTCGAATTTGCGTAAGCCAACACATTTGTCCGAAATTCCTCAACATCACTAAGCTGGAGTATTCTTGGCCGTAATAGTTCCAAAATTTAAACAATTTAAAAAATAGCAGGCACGTTTGAAAACGTTTCTTCGAACATCCTTCAAGGTTCTATCAATACTTTATTACCTTCATCATACCGTGAACTTTTTTTTTGTGTTTAACGTCACGTCACTTCCCTTGGATCATTATTCTTGAGACCCTTACCACAAAATAATGATAGCAAAAGAAACTCAGGTTTCTTGTTTAAAATAAGGCCCTGGATTAAAAATATTAATAAAATATTCATTGGAAATAATAAAACCTAATTTGACAAAACGACTAACTGACTTTCTAGTTCTGTGAAGAGCACAAGCTTGGGAGTATGACAATTTATTAACAAGATGAAATTTAATTAAACGGTCCGATCAATGTACAATAGATGGAATAATAGGTACCACTATACCCTGTCGTAAGATGAACATTTAGATAATACGCTTAGAGATGTGTATAGAAACTTTCAAGAACGACTAATCTCTATGATCATGAAGTACAAGAAAATTATCAACTAACTTATGTACTTACGCGTCACCTGCATGCGGGTTGCTCTACAATCCCGTGAGTTGATCCTCTAACATAACGCTAACAATTCCATATACTAATCTATTTTGTTCTAACCTCTATTAACCAAAACATTAATAATTTATTAAACCGATCAACTTAGATCTTGATTGCCTTGTAGTGCACGACAGACTTCTTACTAAAGGTGCTCAACTAACAGTACTCCTTGTTCAATAAATAACTGGTAATAGATGATACTTCCAAAGACTAAAGATTTCTATTAAATTAATTTCATTTCGTTTTTGACCCAATATGTGCATTAACAATCATCATATAAAAATTTAGAAAATATTCTTTAAGCAAAATAAGATATAATTGTAACATGAATTTTTAATCACATCAGAAATATAGATCTATCTTGTTGGGTATAATTCTTTTCTTTAATTTGTAATTTCATAAAATGGGTACTAACGCTTAATTAATGACCGACTTTCAACTTTTAGTATGATATATATATATATATATATATATATATATATATATATATATATATTGCTGTGATAAGGGGTTGTTTAGGGATGTATTGAGTAGTAAGGGTCGTGTAGTAACTATAAATAGCAACAGGAATCAGAAAACTGCATTTATTTAGCAGAAAAATAAGTAATTCGTACATTATGTAAATAGCAAGCATTTAACACTCTGTATATAGACCGTAATTAGCTTTAATTAATGCCAGCAAGCATATCTTTCAATAATAGAACGCGTATTCAGCAGAGAAATAATCGTACATGTAATTAAACATACGTTGAAGAGTGTTCAACAAGTTATAAAAGAAATACGCAGAAGATAAGATGAAACCTAACAAATCTTCATGCAATTACGCTAGAACAATGAGCGCTTTGATAAGAAAACGCACTTTCAAATAAATAAATAAATAAATACGAAAACAGCATTCGTGTTACATCATTTAATTTGTACAATTCTCCAAAAGCTTTATCTATACAAAGCAACAGACGTAAGTTAAAAGTCTGGCAACGATAACAATAGCAAATAACAAGCATTATATGAAAATCTGAAATAATTTCATCAGAAACAGTTTAAAAATACAGGAAATATTAAAGAAAAAAGCTGGTTGGTTGAAATAATCTGTAAAAGTGCTTGGAAACCCTATCTAAAGGTAGTGGGAAAAGGCTATTTAACACCCACCGGTGATTAGACAGTTCGGTTTCCACTTGAAGCAGGTCGAATCCACGACACTTTTAATTAGAAATCTACGCGTCAGATATATAAAATTTATGTTATTGTGAAAATAGTGCTGTGCAACAATTACGTTAAGAATACATGAAGAGTTTTTGCCGTTTTTTTTTTAGAAAACGGCTTCTGGCACAATTCTGGTACAATTCTAATCGGCTTCTGGACTATTTCTGGTTCACTTATAAAACAATTCTAATCGGCTTCCAGTCAAATTCTGGACGATTTCTGGTTCAATTCTAATCTGCGTCGAAAACAATACTTCTGGGATAATTCATAATACCAAGTAACCCACGATTTCAAGTGGTAGTTAAGGGAAGAGATTCAAAGCATATGCAGGGAAATATAAACTAAAGAACGAGGTGATTTTTAGAAAAGAATGGGTAACTGTACTGAAATATTGGTTCAACAAAGCAAAACATTGGTATTCGATTGAAGACAGTACGGAGGTGTTGATCCACAACACGAAACAACATATCAGGAGATCACAGGTCAGATCTACTTAATTTTAAGGAATTCTTTCAATTTAAATTTTAATACTGAATTTATTCAATTTATCCAAAACTTGTAAAGAGTCAACAAGAAACATTGCATACGTTTAAACTTACGTGATAAATCATAACGAGGTCTCGAACGTTCCAGATTTTTTGTAAAGGTGTAGTTTTTGGTGACTTTATATTGAATTAAAAGTATATAAATTTTGGGATAAATAATCCATATGATATTAATTGATTGAAGGGTGTATTTAAAGAATTTCAAAATTTGTAAACATTATTTCCTTTCATTATATGAATGTTGAATGACTTCGCTTTATCAATTTAAATAGATAATCATAAAGGGGTGAAAGAAAATTGATCATCGTAACCTTGTGCACTCTGTGTAGATTAAAAAGTGCTAGCCGTGGCATAATAATAAAAGCAAAAGAATAATAAGTGAGAACACAGAGCGGTGGCGTTAAGAAAAACGTTTATAACACCGAGTATGGCGTTATCATATCAATATATATATATATATATATATATATATATATATATATATATATATAGGCATTAAATCTTTAAATAATGTTTTTACTATAAACATAAAATAACAAGTGTCTCAAACACTATAACCTAACATGGAAAAATATTCATAACAAAATGAATATTAATTTAGACACCGACAGCATTTCAATTTGAATATATGTAATTCTCACAAAAGGACACTTTAATTTTTAATCTATTCCATTATCAAACACAAAATTTTTAATATAATCATAATGCGGTACGTACATAAAGAGCGAATAATTTACCCCTTACATTTCCAGATGACACAACATGCATTGTAAATATATGTCTGCGCACTCAAAACTTTAATTATCAGATGCGAGCTTGAGGCCACAAATGTGAAGGTCACCAGCTGCTGCTACCATTCGACCGGAATATGAAGGTGCAAAAAGATTATCCATTATTAATTGGATTTTAATTACCTTCAAAACGATTTTTGTTCTGCATTCGTCATAAAGATGAAAATTTTTAATAATGAAACTCACAAAACAACTGTTTCCATAATTATTGATTACATCAAAAATAGAATTTTATTACAACCTTTAATACATTTTAGCTATTTCTTAGAGCATCATAACTTTTTGTAAGTGCATCTTCCTTCTTATTAGTGCTTTCGTATTAATCGTTCACATATTATAAATTGTCTACTGAAACATCTCGCAGTGGAGCGGAAGTCAGGAGTCCGTGCCGAAGACTTGTATAAAGAACGATAGCGATGCACCAGTTAGCTGCAGAAAGTAATATCTAAGATATGTCTCTCTGCAATAAAACAATACCAACTATTCTAAATGTTACACAAGTTGATGGACGCGACTCTTGACGCTCACTATAGGTGCATTTTAAATCGCACGATGAGAAAACAAGACTACGACAGCTTCATCCTGTAAATAATTCTATTCTTAAGATGCTTTATTAGATAAAGCCAAGCTAAACTTTGTTTCTGAGAACCACACTTGCTATTACTCCAGACAAACACTGTACAGTTAATTCAAATAGATTATGTATGAGGAATAAATTTAATTTGACATGATTCGGATTATACTTTTTAAAAAGATACAATTACTACGATGGATGATTTATAAAAAAACGTATTTCAAAAACACTAAAAATAACCTTGGACGTTCTTAAATTGCTTTCAGAAATTCTAGAATGTTACAATCATAGAAATATCAACATATTTTTATTTTCCATGACTAATCATCTTGCGAACGTGTGTCCGAAAACATTCCCATTCGTTGCAGAGACTCCGACATCATAGTAAATACACAGAAAGCCTAAAATGTCATAAAATTAAACGCGTGAATACTAACCCCTGGTGCAGATGTGGTAGTAAACGGAGTGTGAAAATACTAATACATATATTCTCGTGCACCGAGAAACCCTTGATCTTAACCACAAGTTGAGATCAAGTCGTACAAATTCTATGAATCAGGACATCGCATAACCCTCCATCAACATTTTAACTTTATATACCCATAATAGAGGAATCACTCAAACAAGGTCGATCACAGTAATGCGTTTCAAGCGGTTATAATTCAATTGACAAGCAACTAGCGCTGAGTGATGACAAGTTTTAAGTAATTCGAAGTATGGTTATTTATAAATTTGAGCTTGCTAGTAAAAAGGCTTTTAAACGCGAACGTGAGCGTGGAGTTAATTAAATTACCGTTACTTAATGGAAGTGATCCGGTAATTGATGCTTTCTTCAACATCTGTTGGATTCAAAAAATTACTTTACTGACACCACATTGTTATTTTGCACAAGGTTGTTCGAGCCTTAGAAAAAGCTGTAAGTCGTTGAATTTTTTTTCCACCTGCTACATTTCTTAAACTGTTGTTTAATATTTAAATGCAAATAATCAATTTCCTTATTAAGCGGACTTTTACGTTGGTGCACGATTGATTGAATACGATTTATAAGCAGGAAAAGCAACACAATTGTAAGTACATAAACTGATATATACAGATTTAGTTTGATTAGATACTTATAATTAGTAAATTTACTCTTTCTACTCATAGATTTGGTCAATTAAAGATATTTAATTTAATGAATTTGTTTTGTTGCGATGATATTCAAAGTTTTAATATAAATTAAGTGAGCACCTTGAAATTTTTATTCGTGTATATTTTAAATTAGTAGTTGAGAAAAAAGACAAGTGTACACGAGGTTCTGCCAACCTGTTTTGTAAGAATTTAATAACTACTTTAACATCCTCTCGGAGACCACTCACCGTTTAACGAGAATGGAAAATTCCATGTGGGTTAGCGTCCAGTATTTTTATAGAACAGACAGCTCGTAGACCTTTCCAGACGTAAATTGCAAGTGTTAGAGTTTGTATATCCCTAAATGAAGTGCTTTTATTTTCATAGAAAGCATCCTCACCACTGAAAGCTAGCTGATGCATCTTTTTCTGTTGCGTCTCCGTGGCAACGTAAATTTCCAAAGGTCATTAACGTCAATTTTGCTTTTAACAACACGTAACAATGTGAGGTCAATTGGTAAATCAACAAACATTTTTCATGTTTGTGCTTTACAATTTGTAGTAGAGAACAAGATGGCGGAGAAAAACATTATGCGTGTTGACGATGCTCATAAACTTTTGTGTAGTCTGTGAAAGAGGTGCCTCAGGGGGCCCAAGTGTGTTAACTGTAAAATGTGCAAGGTCGTTTTTCATCGTAGTTGTGCAGAATAGAAGAAATTGCATATAGTTGATGATTTAAACGTAACTTGCAGTTGCTCTAATATTGATGTAACATCGGTTGTTTCCGCCGCTGCGGTAGTAAACGAAGTGAATTTGGTTGACATTTTAGATATTCGTAAACAACTTGTTACGTCCTTAAGGAATGAAATTAGTCTGTTGCACGAAAATAATGGTTTACTCAAGGATAAAATAACTAGCCTACAGCACGAAAATGCAATTTTAAGATCTACACATAACTTTATTGGTGCAAAACCCCGTTGTGACAATTTCAACATCTTTGACTACTGATAAAGAAAAAAGCAACTTTCAACTTATAATAAAAAACTTGCTGTCAAAGATTCATATATTGATACCCTTAAGTTTAGAAAATGGAGAAGGAGAGTCGTTAACCAGGTTGATTCACTTGCAATAAAACAAAGAAATATAATGGAAAAGATGATACATTTAGATAAGCAAGATCCGAAGACTAATAAATACAAGGATAAAGTTTCACATAACACACCTGTTAAGATGAACACAACATCAAAGCAGTCACTAGTACGATCAGTGATTTATGGTAATAATGAAAATCTATAATCCAGGGCGTAGAAAAAGCCATGTACATCTTTATTTCAAGAGTTGATCCTAAATATTCTGTATCAGATAGAAATATTCATCTTAAAAACCAGTCTATTGAAGTAGCATCTCGTGAAGAACTTCAAACTAAATTCAATACTTACAAATTTTTTAAGTAGGGATAATGAAAGGAGATGCTAACAGGGTATTAAATCCAGGTACCTGGTGTCACCATATAATAACTAAACCTCTTAGAATTGGGAATTTTAACAATAGGAGTTTTCAATAGATCATGACAAAACAGTTATTAATAATTCTGTAGATTGTAGTATTAATAAATCATATAAGAACATTACTTGTAGTAACAGGGATTTTTAAAAGTCAATGACCATGCAGTTGAAGATAATACTGTAGATTTTGTTAAGGAATCCAAGGGAGGCACCATTGAGAACTTGAACTTGTTTTGTCTAAATATTCAATCCGAGGCTTTGTTAGTGCAAAGCAATTTAGATTGTGACTTTTTGTGTCTTACTGAAATTAATTTAAATGAGAATGAATTGAATTTCTTACACAAATTAATAATCTTACACCAGTTTCTAGTTTTTGTTACGTGCCATTTGGCACTTAAACATTGTTTTTAGTTTAATTTTGATGTGCGGAAGTTTCGCGCCATAAATTTAAAAGACTAGGCGCGTATTTCCGTTACGTCACAGTGCGTTTGCGCCAGATCGCGCGACGCGAGTGGAGTAGGAAAAAAGTGGGGACAAGTGTTTCCGTGACTTTATGTAACGTGGCTTTTTTGCCTGAACCTTCGAGTGGAGTGTACGTGTTAGGTATCGTATCGTGCCTTTAGCTATATCTATGTAGATTCCCTTGCCTAATTATCTTGTTTGTCGCCCTTTACCATGTTTCCTGTCCATTCCCTACATAGGTAGGTGACAATTTGCAGCCGTTTGCGAACCGTACTGCACGACCCTGCATGAACGAGCCCATGATTGCCGGAGCTGGTCCGAACGCTTTGGAAGAGCGTTGGGCGTACCATCTTTAACTACCTAAAAAGTGCCCTCCATAGCCCTGATGGATTTCAGCAGAAGCCAATTTTAACCCAGGGATATATTCATGTGAGTAATTGTTGTTTCACCTATTGTCTTAAATTTATATATTTTTCCGATTATTGCGTAATATCATTTGTGCATTGCTGACGTCATACAAAGGTTAGCGTACCAACCGACAGTGGCGTCGCTCGCTTTTTATTTCGCGCTTGCGCGATGTATTTATCGACTTTTTTAACTGTAGATTATCGACGTTTTTAAACTGTAAGAATTTGCGTTTAAATTGTAAGACTTTTGCAGGACAACACTTACTTGGACTGGTGTTGCAATTCTGGTTAGATCTGATTGTAAGTATAAAGTGATAAAGCTGATATGATTAATAAATTTTCATTGGAACTTCATGCTGAATTTGCTGCTATATATGTTAAACGGTTTACAGATCTCCTCCTAATAAGGAAAGTTTGGAGATTTTCTGTCAAATATTCCCTACAATATTTAATGCTATGAATAATTTAATTCCTAATAATTTGTTTGTATGTAGTGATTTCAATGTGCATTTCGGAACTGATCATAAAGATGCTAAATTATGGATAAATTTTTTTGCAGGTTATGGTTTGTACTGCACTAATTTTAACGCTACTCGTCTTAATAATTGTCTTGAAAATATTTTTACTAATTTACCAAATCAAGTATGCCATGTTGTTAATACTGGATTATTTGATCATTATGGACTTTTTTAGGGTTCCGTACTTTATAAGGTATAACGAAACCTTTATAAGATCACTCTTGTGTCCGTCCGTCTGTTACAGAGGTTTTTCTCGAAAACTATCTTTATGGCGTGCACATATAGCGACAGTCAAAAAATATTAAAAAAATATTTTTAGATTAAAATAGCGGGGGTTAATTCGGTCAAAAGCAAAAAAGTTTTAATAAACATATCGTGTGCGGTATAATTTGAAAAAGGATTCTAAAAGGCTTCTAAAAATATTTTTTTATAATTTTCGGTCTAGTAGTCTTCATGATATAGCTCAAAATGTGTAAAAATAACCGTCCGTCCCCCGTTCTCCTACATTTCCAACGCTAAAATTTTGATTTGAATAGAGATAGTAGCTATTGAGCCATAGATTATCGGAACACTGCTGGTTTTTTGACAGTGTAATAGCTGCTGGGAAAAAAACACAGTAATAGACAACGTATTTACTAATGTACCAGTACAATGTGGGAATATATTACTGTGATTGGGTAGGCTTAAGTGGGTGTAAATAAGCCAAGAAGTTATTTATTTATTGGTACTCTGTACATAAAAATCAATAATTTATTTAAAATGCTTCAATAATAAGATTTGGATTAAATTACAATTTATAATGTAGGATTAATTTGTATACGTTAATTTAAGACAAGAACAACAATTAAGATCGACGACAAGGCCGAAAATCGTGTACATTTATTAATAAGATTAAAGCTTTTCAGGATAAAAATCAATAATTTACGCGAGGCACATTTATTTAATATAGCATAAATTAAAAGCTTTGGAAGAACGCTACAAGTTGTAATATTCGAAAACACGTTAAAACCATCAAGGGCTTCATAGAATATACGATTGAGGTAGATAAATGCTTCTAGCAACAGCCAGTTTACTTTGAGAATAATTTGAGGTAGTTTGTGTTAACGGGCAATGCATGGTTAACAACAACAGTCGACTAGTTCAAAACAGATCGATGCAATCGTGAAACAGACTATAGGTAATACGTAACAGAGGAAGATGAAAGATAGCAGGTTTTTAAGTGACAAACATTTTTCAAGCGCGTGTTAGACAAGTATACTTTAAAAGGACGCAGATGCAACATGTTTGTGGACAGCATCGATTTTTCAAGGCACACACAAAAGATGGGAGAAATAACCGTGAACAATATTGTTAAGAGGGGCGACAAGCAAGACGGAAAACCCAGGACGGAAAAAGATACCAGAAAAGCTGAAATAACGTAAACACTTTAAGTAAGAAAGATAACAAGGCTGAGATATGTGATTATGTGAGTGCAAGAAATAATTGGATGAACGCGCACGATAGGCGTAATTGTATGTGAGCAAACTTGACGGAAAGGGGAAAATTTCATGGAATATCTGAACGGTTGGTTGTTGTTAAACATTTTTCGTGGTAAAGAAGTATTATGTTGTTGATTTGAGTTTTTACAAACCGTTGTGTTTACGTGCAGCTAGATTTTGCAGAATTGAGTGGCCGTTTACGAATTTACAAGAATTGGATAACAAATATACCGGCAACTAAAGGGGGTGGATATTATAAAACGGTGCTGGAGATGGCATTCGCTTTCTCATTTTCCAAGGCTACAAGAAGAACATGCTAGCTATAAACCACATGACAAATAAAGTCCGATTTAAGATTTGTAAGTGTTTAATGCACAAGTAAAGTGCAATTTAATTTAAAACGGAGTGAGCCGTAGTAAATGGTTGTAATTGAAGCAAGATGTCTCGTAAGTAGATTTATTTACAAATTGAACGAGGGTGCTTGATGCACATTGCGTGAAAGAAGAGTTGATATTTGGAGCTGGAGCGGCAGGAATTGGTGATCATTTGAATGAACAAAGTGTTTGCGATGGAACTGCTTTTCAAAATGTAAACCAGCAACACGGAGTGATCCTGGTACGTGCAGTCGTGTGTCTTCTACATAGGTGTTGATCTGGAAGCAGTACACTCTCCAGGTAACAATTTTCTTTTATTGAAACTGTTGTGCTGGAGTGGATTTATTTAAACTGTTAGTGATTTGTGTTTTATTTTGTGGAAATATTTATAAACTGAAAATTAATTTATTGACATAAGTAAGGGACAATTTTTTTATTATAAATCTGAGGGTGTAAATGCGGGTATAATATTTTACTAATGTAAGAGGTAAACGGGTCCTTTGTTTAATTTTTAATGCTAAAGTTTGAGCACACAAACATAAAAAGGTTTACACTGAGCTCACCATAGACCAGGGGAAAGTAAATTAAGGTTCCAGGATAGGACCATCTACTTTGAACTAACATAATGAAATGTAGAGGAGCATAAAATTGGGGGGATATTAAGTTGATTTCTTCTGATAACGAGTAGGGTTATAAAATGAATTAGCCACGAATTTCAATGTTTTCAACAGATTCCATTTGCAATAGTGTAACTTTATTATATTTTTATATACTTTACATACATAGGAAGGATCATTAGCCATCATTGTTACCTAATTAATCTTTCCTCTATACTATGCGTATAAATGGTATTCGAAGTCGCCGTGACAATTAAGGGAAATCGACAGTCTTCCGACTAAGCTAGGGGTCTATTCCTTGGGAAGAGCTATGAGCAATGGCCGTGGGTTTTAAAACAACAATTTGTAACTGACTCACTACTACAAAAAAATTTGAAGGGGTGCAGGGGGCGCCACTAAGTCCTAGACTCGATGAAGGCAAGGGGTACCCTAAGGGAGAACTTGGAAACCCTGAAGGGGAAACAGCGCTTTGACTGCGAGAACGCAGGATGTGAAAGATAACAATATTGTTAGTACAATTAAAGGACACAAGAGATGCACTCTTGTTATTTTGTGTTGTAAAGAGAAAAGATTATTATAATATCAGAAATTTAGATATAAACATTAAAAAGAGATTTAATTATCAAGCTTCTTGGAAGAGCTGTTCAAGTAAATTATTCCTGAATCACAGCTAGTCGTCTTACTCTTTGTAATAGAATAGGTTTATGAATTCTAATTTAGTTTCCCTATTTTTTTTCTTGAACGTACTTGTCCAAAATAAAACAGATAATTTTGACTTAACTCATAATCTTTTAATTAAACTTATTCTCTTTTGTTCTAAAAACTTTTACATAAATATACAATAAAGGAGTGGTCTGATCTTTTAGACACAAGTGTATCAATATATAAATTTTAAATAGAATCACGGTAATTATATTAACTTAACCTCAATTTTGCCCACTTGATACTCAGATCTGTTTATCTTGGTTCACATTTACTAATAATGTTTCTAGTTCAAAATTAAAGGTATTTATCAGGTTTAAACTTAGAATTAATTTAATTTCGTTAAACGTGAATTTGTAGGTTTATTTAATAATATTCATCTTTCTAATTAATGAAGTAAACGACACTTGAACTGGACAATAATATAGATAATGTAGTTCCGAACGGTAATTTTGTTACTATCTTCAAGTAAACAAATGCTAAGTCCAAAGCTACCAAATAAAACTGAATATTGGTTTCCTTAACAACATCTACGAAAACAGCTGTTCTAGGTCGCGTCATTAAGCTAATCGCTTACTTTGTTTGTCGACCGCATGATGAAACGTCACACACAAAAAAAACACCTCGCTGTCGCCATATGTCCTGACTTACTATTAATGGACTAGCAACTTTTATGGCGGGAATTTTCCGCAACTGCTATTAATGAAAGCGTAAATAATATTACACTTAATTCTTTCTCGAATATATAATTCTTGACTAAAAATTGCTTTCGTGTTACATTAACCAATGAAATAAAAACAGCTTTCACAAGAACGCCATGTCTTCCCTTGTACCAAAACTCATGGTACTTTAGATATTAAAGTGGATTATCATATGAACTTTTCTGAAGAGCTTTTCTAATGAATTTCTCTAGTTTATTTCCCTAATGAATTTTTCTAATGAACGCGCTAACAGGAATAGTAGGAGTTAAGTGCTTTTAGCACTTGGAGGAACAACCATTTTGGTGATCCTCAGATCGTTTGCCCGGTTTCTTTCAAAGGACATCGTGCTCTTCTTGCAACGAAAACCTGGGAGCGAATGAGTAACCATCATTTAAAGGATGAGTCTTTGTTATATATTTTAAATTGTATGCGACTCGTGATTGGGGGCAATACGGTATGTATCCGAATAATAATTAATATAAGGGAATTAATTGCTTACTTGAATAAGTGTTGCAGCGTATAAAATAACTAAAGAATATAGGCATTTATAAGCGTCAAAAAATTGTTACAATAGATTGCCTTGTATTTCCTAGAAAACGATAGCGAAATCACGTAAGTTGATAGCGGTTTTCGATGCCTCGTCAACCGCAGAGTTTTTCAAAGAAAAAAATGAGAGTAATTTTAACAATTTTTCCAAATCGTCAACTGCTTAAACACAATAGTACGCAAACTGAACAATGCCGGCATTGGTTTTATTATCATGCCATTTTTGGTCTGCAATACTAAGTTTTAGAGTAAATCATGATATCTAAATAATTATGATTTATAAACAACTAAAAACCTTTTTTATTTTTCGTGTCCTCGTTGGATGTTTTTGTGTACAACACTAGAGTGGCAACTACGAAATTTTGAAAGAGTATTAAGGATGATTGTATACGCTTCTTAAATGATTCTGGTCCGTTTAAAATTTTTAGCAAAATTCTTGTACAGTACCCAAAATTAAAATCAAATTTAGTTGTTTATTTAAAAAATTTAGACATGAAAATTTTTCTGTTTATAAGCTTTCATGAAAATAATATTACAATAGATTATTCGAAATTTTTACTGCTGCATTATTGCGTTGTGTTATTTGTTTATATAAATTTATTTTCAAAAAATCTATATATTTGACGGTACACTCGAAAAGCATCCGAAAGGGAAACCCAACTCACATACTCATTGCGTTTCATTATAGAAGCATTCTGCCGGTTTGCAAAAAACAAATGTCTAAAATTTTAATGGACATACACTAAGTACAGGATGCCCCCAGCTAGATGCCGTTAACGAATAACTATGTTATTATTAAAGATACAGAAAAACCGTTTGTGCGTTTGCGGGTCACTTTTTGAGATCAATTCAATTGCAAAACCAGAAATGAGTAATCTTCTTTTGTTTTCAAATTACAGCCAAATATTGATATTTTAAACAACACATTTTACAGTCCTTATGCAATGTCTCTGACAACAAGATTTTTAAATATAAAAGAAAATATATACATATTATGGGGGCATGTCCCAAGGCTATTCAATAACTTATCAACTTTTTCTGTTTTAAGAAGCTATTATTTAATTTTTATCGGGTGTTCAAAGTTGAAGCTTTGTATTACATCTTTGAACACCCATGCTTTTTCATGAATTTTAAGGAATAAAATAGTTAGGAACAATTTTGAACAGTACACTGATTAAAAAAACATTTTAGAGAAAATAAATTATTAAAGAAAAACAAACAACTACAAATGTTCGGTCTCTTTGTCGGACGTTTGCGTGGTTAATTTTAGGTTATTTTAAATTCTTAGTTGTAAATCAAATAGTAAAGCTGTCATCTCTTGTTCCGTTATATCCTGCCGTAATACCTCCTTTGTGCATGTCAAAATTAAATTGAAAAAACGGTAGTAACAGAAACACCCTCTCATCGACATCCAAGCGAAACGGTTGTTCGTTCGGTAACATGAGTTAGTCAATAGTGCCGCCGAATGTGAATTTATCGATAATCTCCTAAAAAACACAGTGAAAATGCAAAAGTAACACGTACTACAAATCGCATACAGTACACTTAGTTGAAGAGTAGGAGCTACGCCTTAGATCAATAGAACAACGCGGAGGTAAGTCGATATACAAATTTATAAGACCCCCGCGCATTAAACATGGCCTTCGTAACCGGATTATTTAATTAATTAATTAGTTCCTATTCCTTTCGCTACTTATTTATACTTTAATTTAATAATTGTCGTAGTTTTGATTATGTTTGAGCGTGTTACAAAGAGACTAACATCGTGCTTCCACATTTAATGGTAGAAACATTTGGTCGTAACGGTAGATTTAACAATATATCCCTCGTCCTCTGTCCCAAAGATTAGTGGTCGATCGGTTTACTTTATGTAAACTAAATTTATGAAGGTTATTGTATTTTAAATCCTTACTTTATTTTTCGTCGTCAAGTTTGAGAAACCACTCGGGTTCATCCAAATTAGTATAACAAAGAGGCTGGTATTTATGTAAAACGTTTTGTCGGACGAGCACTGTAATTAGTTGCATTTGTCCATTAATAATTTAATTTCATAGCTTAATTAGTTGTCGTAGCGTATTTGAGTACGCCTTGTTTTTACATTAATTTTTATTGTCGTTCAATAATCATTAATCAGATATGGTTATATCAATTGATACAGCTATTCTTAAGGCTAGATTTGTAGTGGAACGGTTGGATCATATATACAGTAAAATTAATCAACCGGAAAATGTATAGATTCTTTTAATTAGAGCATCGATGAAAAGTGTCGAGCAAATTGAAACTCATTTCAAGTTTTTTTTTGCAAGGATATTTTCTTTGATGAAGAAAGTGAACAATTGGATGAATTGTCGGCTCTTAGGGTGAAAATCGATGACTATCTATTAGATATTCGTATTATCGCTGAACAATGTGAATTAGATCGTGTAGAAAATAAGCCGCAGATGGAAAATTTGAATAATCCTCTGTCAATAAATAGTGGTGTTCGCTTGAAACACCTTTCAGTTCCGCGCTTTTCAGGACGTTTTTCGGGCTTTGAGCGTTATCATGCAATTTATAAACGATTGATTCATGATATTGTCAGTTTGTTACCCGTTGAAAAATTTTGCTATCTCGTTGATATACTACATGAGTCGTCGCGTGCGTTAATAAAACATTTGCCATTAAACGATTGTGCATACGATGAAGCCTATAAAATCATTACTAATCCTTTTCAGTCCAAGAGGTTATTACTTTCAACATATTTTAATGCTCTCGAAAAATGCCCTAAGGTAAATTCCTCAGACTCGCAACGGAACTCCGGCGATTAATTAGTTGTTTTGATGAACATATATTCGCGTTAAAGCAGATGGAAATAGATTTATTAGATTTCATGTTGTTTAATCTGTTACCGAAAAAAAATAGATACAAACATTTTAAAGCGTTCCGAATTAGGAAATAATGACGAGATTCCCTCGTTCAAAGATTTAAGGTCGTACATTAAAAAACAATGTAAAATGTTGGAAATAAACGACATTGCTTTTGGAACATGCTTAAAATGTTGAGCTTCCGTGAAACAAAGGGAAAAAGAAAAGTTCGTTCACTTCGGTTAAAACTTCTTTAGTTGGTACCAACAATGATGGTTCAAATTGTAGTTTATGTCAAGCTGTGCATCATATTTATAGATGTAAGTAGTTTCTCGAAAAAAAAAACCCTCAAGAAAGATTTGACGTGGTAAAGGTAAAAATCTTTTTATTAAATGTTTAAATACTTCAAATTCGATGAAAAATTATAAGTTAGATTGGTCGTGGAGAAAATGTCAACAGTCGCACAATTCGTTACTTCACTTTGATAAACGAGAAAAATCGGTGTCTCCACGCAGACAAACTCATCGTCAAAGGTCAGCGTCTCCTCGGAGAGCGGCGCCTAGACTTGCTTCTATTAGTAGACCTAGTGAAGACAATCTGTCGTCGGTGGTTGTGCATGAACAACCTGCCACTAGCTCGTTAATTTCGACGTCATTACAACATACAACCACGCTGTTAGCTACGGCAATGGTGTCGGTACTTGATTATACAGGAAAATTGCAATCTGTTCGTGTAATATTAGACAACGAATCCTTGGAAAGTTTCATGAGTGAAAGGTGCCGCCAGAAATTAGGTTTAAAGAAACGGAGAGCCAATGTCACTGTTCAAGGACTTGGCTTGAATTCGTCGTTGGTTTCTGGTGCATTATCGTGTGTAGTTAGCCCCTCGGAAGCAAGGTCTCCAACATATGAAATTGATTGTTATATTTTACCTAGCATTTGTAATCAATTACCTTCGTCGTCTATAGGGGTCAAGGAATGGTCGCATACTCGAGGTTTGGCCTTAGCTGATCCTAATTTTAATATTCCTGGTAAGATTGACATGCTGCTCGGTGAGGAAATCATTGCTCAGGTTTTGTTGAACGAATCTCGTTGGGGTGTCGCTAACGAGCCAGTTGCTATTAAAACAACCTATGGTTAGGTGTTAACGGGAAAGGTCGTTTCCCCGAAAAATTCTATTACATCGTTGTGTGCTTTCGTTGAGCACTTAGACAGCGACATTCGTCGGTTTTGGGAATTAGAAAATATTCTCTTCAAGAAACACATTTCTCCTGAAGAAGAAAAGTGTGAAAAGGATTTTGTGGAAAATTAAAGACGTAACAAAGACGATCGTTTTGTAGTGTGCTTGCCCTTTAAAATTTCTGAACCCTCGTTCGTGGGTACGAGATCGATTTGTATTAAAAGATTTTTGTCTTTACAACGTCGTTTGCTAAAAAATCCTGAATTGTATTCGGATTATAAAAAATTTATGGAGGATTATTTGAAAAGCAGTCACGTGGTTCAAGTATAATCGCCTCAAAATTCGTCGATTCATGAGAGAATGTATTACATTCCCCATCATGTTGTACATAAGCGTGATAGGACTTCCATCAAATTAAGTGTGGTTTTCGATGCTTCGTGTCAGGATCAATCTGGAAATTCGTTAAATGATAACTTAGTTATTGGCGCTGCTCTGCAAAAAGATATTACAGTTTTGTTATTGGCTTTCGTGTACATCCTATCGTAATTACAGCTGATATTAAACAAATGTATCGGCAGATCTTGGTTATTATTAACGTATGGTCTGGAGATTTTCTCCGTCGGATCCTATTATGGACTTTGAATTAAATACTGTGACTTATGGAGTTTCGTCGTCGCCTTTTTCGGCCTTGCGAACGGTTTAAGAATTGGCAAGTTTAGAATCGATTAATTTTCCTTTCGCGTCATCGGTATTGGCGAGTGATACCTATGTTGATGATTTAGTCACTGGATGCAATTCAATTGAAGCTGCAAATCAATTAATTGGTGAGTTGAATAGTGTTTGCACTAGTGGTGGTTTTCAATTAAGAAAATGGAATAGTAACTGCCCGGAAGTGATGTCCAACTTGAGGGAGTCCCTGTCCAGTTCGGAAGCAATTACATTTCAAGATAAAGATAGTGGTTCAATAAAAATTTTGGGCCTTTCGTGGCGCGCTCTTACAGATGTATTTTTATACAACTTAGACGTTGAAGAGCGCACTTGCACTAAGCGTAATATTTTGTCAGCTATCGCAAAAATTTTTGAACAGAACGTAACAGAGATAGCTGTTTGGGTGCTTTCACACACTCGCTCTGCATATTTGACACCTTTTGAATACACATGTTTTGTTTCCCGAATTGTCCGTTAAATTAGTTTAGTTATAGTTGAACAAACTATGGGCTAGAATTCCTTCAATAGTTTCTGACAAATGCTGAAAATATTGTTGAACAACTTCACAGGATACAGCAGATCTACTCTTTTTAATATTTTGACCCATTCGTAGTCTGTACTTGATATCTTTTCAAGAAGGCGCGTGTTCATTTAGAACTCGGACAGTTGTTCTTAAATTGTGGAAAATTTCGCCCAATTCTAGACAAATAATTTTTAGCAACCATACGAACATCCGTCAAGTCAACCGGGAATCCCCACCACTCGACCACTGTCAACAAATGTGTGACGAAGACCTTTTCTTCCCTTGCTGAAAATACAGTTACATTTATGTGTGTTATCCTTAACTCTGTAGCTTAAAGTTCCTAGTGGAATATTGTACAACTTTGAACGTCGTTCACAACTTCGAACACCCGTTGAAAGTTACAGGAATTTAACCTCAAAATGACAGCCGATCAAATTCATTTTTGGAAAAATTATTTGGATAACATGAGACACGTGATATCATACAAAAAGTACTTGTCAATTAATTAGTGCTATTTAGGATTAGAATACGTAATACTTACCGAAATGTTGGCAAAAGTCTCCCACCATTAATTTTGCGCCTTTTGTTAACCTCCAACATTTGCCACTGCTGTGTGATGTTGACTCATGTCAAAATGTTCACAATGTTGTCAATACACTATCTGAATGTTACCATTCACATATTTTTTTAAAACTTTACCCGTTTGCAGTAATTTACTAATATAACGAAATTTAAAATTTGTTCAAAGTTTCTTACCTATTAAAGTTGTGGGAGTTTACGGTACACAAAATGAAAATTGTCTACATAACAAACGTCAAGAAGCATCTGTCATAATTATTGCACCCGCAATAAATTGCGTTGTTAGTTTTAAGCGAAACTGTTCGTCTATTACTAAATGGTAAAAATTTGAAAATCACGAGAAATACGAAATGTTAACTGCATATATTGAGTGTAAAAGAATTCCAATAGCTGCAGAAGAGAAATACAAGCATCCTTGAAAGGTGGCAAGCAAATATTACGATTTTTAGAAGGTTAGAAAAGGCGTTAGAACCTAAAGTTTACACCTCTATTAATTTAGAATTTTGTGTTGTTTTCAGTTAAGGAAGCTATTGTTTAAAGACTGAAAAAATTGAAAATCATGAGTTCTCTGGATATTCTTAACCTCATAACTGATAAATTAAATCGTGAGTAACTATAGGCTTTTGTGGTTATATTTATTAATGATATATACGCAGATTCCAAATGTAAATGATTGGTATTTATGGCATACCAAATTAATCGAACATAAAAGTGATTATTTTGCTGAACGATGATTAAACGAGGAACGAGTGGTAGTTAAATTTGAGCATAATGTTATAATTTTAAAATATTAAAAAATATGTACGCGTTGTTGACTTTAAATTATTTTGTATAGATCACGAAAGCACAAAAAAGTTGGTATTTAACTGTTTTTTTAGGTTTCCAGAAACTAGGATTTATAATGTCATATAATTTAATATGAGAAATGAAAAAATTGGAGAGATAGTATTACTGATAGATTTAATTGAATGTTCTTTTAAGATTTCTTTTAGTCATACCTGGGCACAATTAGGTTACAAACTACTTTTTTAAGTAGATTCGTATGTACACTGCAATTATTTAATGTCATTAGAAGTTAGGTTTAGAATGAATTTTATTTGAAATTATTTATGAACTAGAATAAAATTTACGGCATTATAAAAGGATATCCAATCACCTCAGCGATTGAATAGTATTTGTGAGAAGCATTGACTTCGAGAATTTCGTTAATTCTGACAAAATTTAAGAAGCATTTTAAGATATTTAAAGAAAGGTAGCGTATAGTGTGATAAGTTTAAGAGTTCAAAGCAAAAGAAATCTATGCGGAATAGTCTTCCGTGTCGGGATAATATCGAAGGGATTACTGTTACAGACGGTTTGGCGCCCCTCAATTATAAAAAAGAGAAAAGGCCTTTCAGGGTAAGTGATTACTGTAACGTAGTTTGTTTGTATTTTAACCATTTTATTTATTATTTTTATTTCAATTTTTATATATTTTTATTATTTCTTCCATAGGAACCACCTCCCGCAACATTGTAGTTAGTCGAAACTCCCTTTAAATCGTTACGGGGTCCCCGCCCCTTTAGAGCAAATATAAATTTATAATGTATAAGGTACTTTACTCCTATCCCACAATCAAACACTCCCACAGGAACCACATCGACTACAGTTTTCGAACAGTCTCCCGAAAACACTGACCTTCCATCCCTTGGCTGTTCATCCTGTCCACCCTTGAAAAGGAGGGTTTCCAACCGACATCTGTTCATCACACTTGCGCTACTAGACAGACCTCTTTTTCTATTTTGTAGCAACACTTCTTTCTATAAAAAATCTTCCAACATTTTTTTCCAATTGCTTAGATTAATATCTATTTTTAATTTCACTAGGTCTTTCCCCAGTTAAATGAGCGTTGGATTTTGTGTTCGGGGCTCTATGGAGCGTCTCGCTAGCAGTTGAACCCATCGCCACCCTCTGGTTAGACCTGGAAAACTTAATGCTACATTTCCCAAAGAGATTTAATTAGAAAGATTTTTATTACGGCTGGGATACCAAATGTTCGCGCCGCAGGAATAAGACGCCAGATAGCTATGAGCTGGATGATGCTGGTAGCTTTGGAGTCTTGTCTCGACGTTCTGTTCTGGGTTACAGCCTGCACCTCGGGGTTGTATTTGTACATTATAATCGCGTCGCTTGGGTTTGACGTAACTACAAAAATAACAATATGAAATTAAAAAAAAAAAAAGCCAAATGTCAATTTTGAGAACACGCATAATTCATAAGTTTCCGCATTGCGCTTCTTATCCGCTTCTTAACAAACATACTTGATTTATTGTTACCGGCGCTATAACTGCCATCATGCCCAGAGGTGCACGCGCATCTAATAAAGAAACCGCAATTCTTCAAACGAGTAAACGGACTGAAGAGGAGGCTCGTTTAGCTTTCTTGGAGTCAAAGTTTGCGTCGTATTTTAGTTACGCACAAAAGCTAGTTGCTGCTATTCCAGAAAAACAAGACACGGTACAGATAGAAAGTTTTTTGTCCAAATCTTTGCATGTTATCGGAATTATGCAGCGAGTTTATGACGTTAGCGGATGAAATCAATAGTTTATCAATGCGCTTAATTGAAGAGTTTGAACCTGAATTTGAAACCGTGTGGTCATTTACGGAAATGTGCAGCTCTATTCAGTCTGCAAGGGAACGCTTTTTGTCAATGAAACAAATTGATAAACCGGAGATTGGGTATGATTCCAAACGCAAAGAAAATTACTTTAAGTTGCCTCGCATTTCGCTAGCCCCTTTTTCTGGAAATAATTTGGCCGATTGGCCTTTATTTATTCAAAACTTTAACATTTTAATACATGAGAATGAACATCTATCTGATACGGAACGAATTCAGTACTTGTTATCCGTATTAGTTGGTAAAGCAAAAAATATTTGTCATGGTATAACACCAACACCTGAAAACTATTTACCGTTATACAACGCCTTAATTGCAAAATATCAAGATGATCGAGCTTTAGCATCTGCTTTTCTTAATCAACTGCTTGAACTCAAACCAATTAGTAACGCAACGTCAAAATCTCTTGAGTACTTTGTAGATAAGTTTACATCTGTTTACCAAGCCTTGGGTCAGTTAAAAATTTGTGACTTAAAGGAATTTATGTTTGTCCATATTGGATTAAAGAAGTTAGATTCTGATACTGTTAAATCCTTCGAAAATGGGCACCGAAAAGCTGGTGATATGCCAACTTACGACGAATTTGTAACCTTTTTACGTGAACAGGTGAAGGTTTTAGAACGCACATCCAAAACTGAGTCTAAATCTACGCAGATACAATCGCATTCGAAGTTACAAGGTGGTTCTAAAATTACTCATTCTTTTGTAACCACGGGCAATAAGTTATCAAAACTGTGACTTGTGCCTTTTGTAGTAAGTCGAATCATGTGCACTTGTACCAGTGTGCTGATTTTAAAAATTAGTGGCTAAGGATCGTTATGCCTTTATAAAATCGAACCATGCTTGTATAAACTGTTTAAGCCTGTCGCACTCTAGTTACACATGCAATTCACAAAATGTATGTAAAACATGCCACAAAAGCATCATACATTATTACATTTTGATGCTCTACCTGGTGATGGAAATTCTTTGGCTAGTAATGAGTTAAATTTCAACGCATCGCATTCAAACTCTACCGCATTATGTAATGTTGTACCGCCTTCAAATGACAATAACTCACACGTCACGAATGACACTGTGACGTTAACATCGCATTCTCGCAGTAAAACCTTGAAAGCAATCTCGCCAATGAACAATGTTTTATTATCTACGGCGCAAGTTTTCGCTCGAACCAACAACAATCCAAGAAAGCTTATCAGATGCTTGATTGACTGTGCATCGCAACATAATTTAATCTCTATAACGTGTTGTGAACAGCTGAATCTGTCCATAACTCCGTTAAATAATTCTGTGATTAAAGGTGTTGGCATGAGCTCCCGTCCTATACGTGGGTACGCCACTCTTACTATAGAATCACGTATTCATCCGCATACCTATAACATCCAAGTTTTAGTAATTGATTGTATTACCGATAATTTACCGGCTCAATACATTGATTCATCGCATATGACACAGCTTAACAAAATGCCATTAGCTGATAGTCATTGGAATGTTCCTGGACAAATTGATTTAGTTCTGGGAGCACAGCTGTTTCCGTTCTTATTGTTAGACGGTCCTATTGATACTCCTACCAACGCGCCTTCTTTATTGAAGACTACTCTTGGGCATGTAATAATGGGCCAAATACCTATTACCGCTCCAGAACAACAGCATGATTTTACATCTACCACATACTGCGCATTAAATAATAATGATTTGCAAGAATGTTTACAAAGTTTTGGGAACTTGAAGAAGTTCCTACTACTCGCTTCTACAGTCCACGAGAAACCGCGTGTGAAAATGATTTCATCAAAAATATGTCGCGTGAAAGTGACGGTCGTTATACTGTTGCTTTACCTCTCACTGGAGATGAACACAATTTAGGTAACTCTCGGGAGTAGCACAAACGCTTAATCTATCTTGAACGTAAGTTTAAATTGAATCCAGACTTTCGCAAAGCTTATAACGAAGTTATAGACGAATATATTAAAATCGCTATTTGGTAGAGGTTCCACCAGAGTTGGACAACGATCAGGGTACTTTATACCTCATCACGCTGTTATAAAACCAGATAAAAGGACTACCAAGGTACGGATTGTTTTAGATGCAAGTGCAAAACCCATTCAGGGTTATCACTTAATGACGTCCTGTACCCTGGGCCGAATTTACAAGCTGATTTATTTAAACTTTTATTAAATTTTCGCCTTTTTCCAGTCGCCATTACAGCGGATATTCGACAAATGTATTTGCAAATTGGTGTTATTAAGGAACACCATCAATACCAAAGGATATTATTTCGCTTTGATAGTAACGAGAGCATTCGCTCGTTCAAATTCACTCGTGTTCCTTTCGGATTAAAATGCAGTCCATTTCTTGCTATGTGCACTGTCAAGCAGCTCGCCGCAGATGAAAGATACAGATACCCGGATGCTGCTTGGATGGCAGAGTCAGAGTTTTACATGGACGATTTAGTGTCGTCTGTATTAAATACTGAAGAAGCAGTGAAGTTATCGCACCAGCTGATAGCTTTATTTACGGCCGGAGGGTTCGATTTGGTTAAGTGGGCTAGCAATTCACTCGAACTGCTTAGCACCCTACCTTTATCGAGTTGTACACCTGTGAATTTTACCGACGGTAGTAACCAAAAGATTCTAGGTCTGTCATGGGATCCTAGAAACGACGCCTTTTACTTTCAAACCGCAGAAATCTCAACCGCATCATGCACCAAACGAATAATCTTGTCTTGTGTTGCAAAATTATTTGATATATTGGGGTTGGTCTCGCCTGTAATTTTATACGCCAAATTGCTAATAAAAGATCTCTGGAATGCAAACCTTGGATGGGATGATGTACCTCCTAAGCATATAACTGAATATTACTTCAAGCTTGTATCTGAACTTCCATTACTAAGGAATGCAGTTATCCCACGTCATTTAAAGGTCGCTAATGACTGTACTGTAAACATAGTTGCATTCTGTGATGCAAGTTTAAAAGCCTTTGGTTGTGCAGTCTACTTGCATGTAACAGATGCAGATGGTCATATTTTAATACGCCTCGCTTGTTCAAAATCAAGGGTTTCTCCTATAAAAATAGTGACTTTAGCTCGCCTGGAGCTTTGCGCTGCAGTTCTACTATCCACATTGGTAAGAAACGTGTATGATATATATAATTCACGTTATCCCATAGAAAACTTATACGCATTTTCAGATTCTACGATAGCCTTATCGTGGATTCATTCTTCTCCTCATCGTTGGTCTACATTTGTCGCTAATAGAGTGGCTAAAGTTCAAAGCAACTTAGACCCTAAGCACTTTTACCATATCGCTGGGATAGAAAACCCCAGTGACTGCCTATCTCGAGGCATGTTGCCCTCCAAACTATTGTCGCATGATCTTTGGTGGAATGGTCCATCATGGATGTCGTTACCTCCTCATATGTGGCCCATTAAACAGTTTTCCGCTTCGCCAAATGAAGAAATTCCGGAATTATGTTCAAGAAATTTAGCTATTATTGTTCCCGAGCTTCCGGTATTGTATGAGAGGGCACAAGCTGTGTCCTCGTGGTCCAAACTTTTACGCATTATTGTATATGTGTTATGTTTTTGTAAAATTGTTAAGCTTTCTCTTAGAATTGACGCTGATGATCTAAATGTAGCAGAACAGTATTTAATACATGCGCTACAACTAGTGCAATTTTCAGAGCTGATGGAAAGTTTAAAAAAGGGCACTGTGCCTTTATACATAAGAAATTTAAACCCCTTCTTAGATGAAGTGGGTCTTATTCGAGTGGGTGGTCGTTTATCACGATCGGGATTGCCTTTTGCCGCTTGTCATCCACTGCTGTTACGAAAAAGAGATCATATAATAAATTTATTAATTGACCACTACCACCGCATTAATTGTCACACAGGTGCTAATCTTCTTAATTCGCTTATTAAACAAAAATATTGGATTATTTCTGCTAGAGATATTATAAGATCAAGGATTAGATTATGCAATTTTTGTTTTCGAGTGAATCCAACACACCCCACGCCAATTATGGCAGACTTACCATCATGCCGTGTGCAGCAAGCCAAAGCGTTTACACACACTGGGGTGGATTACGCTGGCCCTATCAATATTACGCTTTCCCGCAGAAGAGGGCAGCGCTCTCAAAAAGCGTATCTCTGTATATTTGTTTGTTTGACTACTAAAGCTGTCCATATAGAGCTAGTCTCGAATTTGTCGACCGAAACTTTTTTGGACGCATTCAAGCGCTTTTTGTCACGTCGCGGTCCAGTTTCCTGTATGTATTCTGACAATGGTACAAATTTTATAGGAGCCAAGTCCAAATTAAATGAAATCTATGATTTGATTACATCTTCAAAATTTCAAACTGCTTTAAATCTTTAATTCAATAATCGACGCATCTCCTGGAAAATGAGTCCACCCCAGGCTCCACATTTTGGTGGAATTTGGGAATCTACGGTAAAATCTTTTAAAACGCATCTGTACCGCATTGTCGGTGGTCATTTACTCACATATGAGGAATTTTTGACTGTGCTGATCCAAATTGAGGCACTTCTAAATTCAAGGCCCCTTTGCGTGTTGTCGGAGGATCCTTATCCGGAAGTGTTAACTCCAGCACATTTTTAATGCAAACTCCCTACAATATTTACCCGCTTACGATATGTCAAAAGAGCATTTGACAGTGAGGATCGTAAACGCTTACTAGATTCGTTAGTTCAATCATTTTGGCGCAAATGGAGGATTGAGTACTTGCACACATTACAGGTTAGAAAAAGTGGTGCACGCCCGATAATCCTGTAACAGTCGGAACCGTTGTTATTCTAATGCAAGATGGCGTTCGACCATTAAGTTGGCCTTTAGGTATTATTGAAGAAGTGTACCCTGGGGCTGATGGAGTTATTCGCGTGGCTTTGGTTAAAACCAGAACTACTAAACTTAAACGCCCGGTAGTAAAATTATGCCCAATACCTAATCAGTAATCTCACAATCGGGATTGTTTAGTTATTTAGCTTAATTTATTACGCAATACTAGTTTTTCTTTTCTTTATATACTTATTTCTTTTGTTTTCAATTTTTTTCACAACTTGAGTTAATTGAAAGTTCTACATACTTTCAAGGCGGGGAGAATGTTCGCGCCGCAGGAATAAGACGCCAGATAGCTATGAGCTGGATGATGCTGGTAGCTTTGGAGTCTTGTCTCGACGTTCTGTTCTGGGTTACAGCCTGCACCTCGGGGTTGTATTTGTACATTATAATCGCGTCGCTTGGGTTTGACGTAACTACAAAAATAACAATATGAAATTAAAAAAAAAAAAAAGCCAAATGTCAATTTTGAGAACACGCAGTTTAATTTATCGCTACCAATTTTTTATGGTTTGTGTTCCACGGGTTTTCAACGGGTGTGCCAGCCGAAGATTGCTGTCCTGTTTCCTGGAGCAGTTTGTCAAGCAAGGCCGCAGGTAAGTACTAGCAATCCTAGACTTGTAGTTATTTGTAACGTTGATTTCTTGGGGTACACATTCTCCACGCTATCGAAGGCCGCTATTATACAGAACATTGATCGCTTTAGGGGGATATTGTACGCACCGCATCCCGCTCCCCCACCACAGAAGAGGAAAACAAAGAGTGATAGCTGGGGTTGATTTCCGAATGGACTTTCTGATCAATCATCCTATCGTAAATTATGTCCAGATAGTTACAATATTAGTTTACTGGGGAATGTAGCTTTTTCCGTTTCTTAGGTGGCAATACCAGAATGAAGAGCCTGATCTCTGTAAGTGTTCTGTTCCCTTATGTAATAGAGAAGGCCGCTTTACGACCTTTCCCCTTCAACGATACTTGCAGTGTTGTCACTTAGGGTTTAAAAACTTTTATTTATGAACTTTCACTTGTTATTTTTCTGACTGTGTGAATTAACGAACAGTTGACATAATACTTGAACTGAAATGACATCAGGGTTGTTAGGGTAGAAGATTTTTAGAAAAAATATCGTTTGTAAAAGGGGCGTAACGCGGTCGCATTACGTTATACATAAATTAAATAAGAAAGGAAAATTATTAAATTTGGATGGACAGACTAAAGATATGGACGCACCCTGTATAGTAGATTTCACAAATAGTAAATATTAATTAAGCTTGATATTTTAATTCTTCTGTTTTATAAAATATAGTTTCAATTGGGGCAGTTAGTATAATTAAAGCAATAAAAATTAATTTTCTTAGAATGAATTCGTAACATTTTATATAATATTAAGATAACACATTAGTCATTAAATAAGATAAACGTCACGACAATAAAAACCGCTAAAATATTTCATAAATAATACAATGTAATTATCATGTAATAAAAGAATATTAAACGGGTATAGAATGCAGAGCGTCATGCAAAAACAAAACCACAGAGAACACATTAATTAAATAAATTAATACATGAGAAATGCTATAACCGTTAACAGAGAATATTATATTGAAGACATGGCTATGCATTCAAGGGTAATTGCAAAAATTAATATGGTTACAATGTATTACCACATGCTGACCAGAATTAATAGGATTTTATATTGGGAAAAATAAGAGTAGTTAGACCCGACGAAAAAGAATAAATTAAAGATTCGCAAGTAGGTAATTAATTAGAAGCTGTTGAGGTTAGTATGAGAACAAGCTAAAAGTTAACTTGAAAGTACAGAGCTCCAAGATGTGATGGTAGATTTCACGTAGGGAAAATACGCGGCGGGGGACATGGAGTTGAAATACGCTTGCAAATGCAAGGTAGGTTCATAGGCGGGGAGGGGGACAGTGATGACTGTGGTAAAAGGGTGGCTTTGGATTCGGGAAGTTTGGGATGATATACCGCAGAAATCACTTGATTGACAGTATGTAATCCCTTAAAAAACCGCATTTAGAGTAAAATACAATACTAATTACCACACATATATATAACCTTAAATTTAGTCGAGGATTAAATTCCCTGACGCGACAAAATGCGTCGCTAAGTTATTAGGCCCATCACTTGCTCGCGGTGACTTCCTGTTGTTCTGGTGTTTGCCTGGATGTAGCTCTCGTTGACAAAGCGCAACTACGTTATGGGATGGGAACGAAAGGGGGGGGGGGCAATTCACTTGTCGATAAATCGAAGCACTACTCACACGTCAGCACTCGAAGAAAGTCGGTAGTCAAGCCTTTTGTTTGGATACATTCGTTTCCCACTAAAATGTCTATTCTCTCCAGGAGAGGTTTAAGTTTTCTGAGGCACGATGGTGGGTACAACGCTGTACAAATCGTGAGAAATACAATTTTAGCATTCTTTCAGACCACGAAGATAAACCAATGTCCGGACTTTTCGTGCAAACCACAACTTTGCGTGGTTTTCATGTATGTCTACATTCAAATGTTAATATGCTAGAAATTTCCCAATGTGAGGTTTTTAAAATGTCACTTAACTAATACGATAAATGTTAAAGCTTTATAAAAAAAAGCGTAACAAGTATGCCCTGCCGTTTAAACGAGTGCATAGCAAATCATGGTGGAGCAACTCATTACCGAAAAAACTTTTTTATTTCTGTTCTTTTGTTTTCAAATTTTAATCGTTTGTTTGTTTCATCACAATAAGCATTTTGTGAAAATTTTATTAAAATCGATCAACAACTTCTGCGGGTTGTGTTTTTTTACTAGTAAGTATATTTTGAAAAGTTCTCAAAAAGAACTTTTAAGTAAAGTAGCAATCAAACGAAGTTTCCATTAAAAAAAATACAAGTTTATATTATAACTTAAAAATTGTTATAAACATTTAACATTTAAGTGTATCATACTAACTTACGTAACAAATTGTATAACAAACTTTAACACCATTTTTGGATATATTTATAAACAAACGAGTTATGCAAAACAATATAGAATTGTTATAAATTTCAATATTTGGCTGTAATTTGAAAATAAAAGAAGATCGTTCGTTTATAATTTTGCCATTGATCTCAAAAGAATTGCCCGTAGACGATTTTTTGTATCTTTGATAATACCATTGTCACAAATTAACCGCAAACAATTTGGGACACGCTGAACATAGAAAATAAAAACATTACTACATTGGTTACCAAAAAAGTCGAAAAACCAAAAACATTTTTATATTTTAACAACTTATTTATAGATCACATGTAATTGCTGTTGTTATTTCCTCTCAAACTGAATATTCCAGATAAACAATATTAACTGAAACAATCCATAAATCTTTATATTGTTCGATTTGCTCGCCATTAACCTTTAAAATTTTAAATAATGGCCCATTCCAAAAAATTGTTAAAATAAAAATGTGGACATTTTTATTTCTTACAAAATTGTACTGTCGATCACTTTTATGATAGTCAACGATTAACGAAAAACAAAAACGCCTCATAAAGAAGCGGCAAGTACCAATTAATTATAAATTAAAAAAACAGTATAATCGAAGTAAGGACCTCTATCCTTGTGGCCGCATCCCCAATACTCCACCCGAAGGTACTACATTGGGTTTTAACGCGAAAATGAACGTGTCTCAAATAAACCTGACTTCAAATAGCAGCAAAACAGCTACTCGGGGCCGACCTTACCATACTGCAAACTGAGCAGCCTCTTCAGGCGTTGTACCAGAAGGGGCGCCGGTGTCGTTAAAAATAAAAAAAAAACTGGCTAGGATGGGCCAGCCTTGCGCAGCGAGGGTTCCGAATTGTTTTCTCAAAACTATAAAGTTTAAACTATCCATGTTACCTATACGCCACGAACCACAAATAATTAACAAGACCTAGCAAGCACCTTTGTCGTCCATCGAGTTAGATTTTTACCCCCGATAATTATTCATCTCTCGATCATTCACACAACAGACACGTAAGTAAATCTCAGTATCATCATTTAAATAGTATTTGCTCTAAAATATTATTACAGTAACTCTACATTTGGAAAAAGCCACCTAAAATATTACTACGGCTGCGGTACTAACCAAAATACTACATATGGCCTGGCCACACTAATGATCTCACCTCACGTGCGAAGTCGCGTATAGTGCCCTTCCTCTCGGCACCCAATGAAACCTATTTTAACTGGTTCACTTCTCTAATTGACTTTGAAACGTTAAGCAAGTCAACGTGTTTCCTGAGCTTCTGTGAGAGTCTCATGTGTTAAATGACGAGTTCGTGTAAAGGCATTTTATTTAATTCATTTGTTGAGTTGAGAATGTACACAAGCAGAATCCTTTCATTAATATTTGCGCTGAAATTATTATTATTACGTTAAGTCTATAATTTTGTGCACAAATATTCTGTAATCAGTATTTATTTGTGAAAATATGTAGGCATAATATTTATATTAACCTTGGTCTAATTCTTATGTCTTATACATGCTAACAAGAACCCTGTTGAGAAACAGCAAAATTATAATTTATATGTGAATGTGAACCATAAAACAATGATTTAAGAATAGGAAGAAATGAATTGAATAATGATATTTGACTAATTTTCATACTTATGTTCTTGGGCTGACAAAGAGGGAGGTTGAGAAGTTTTTGATCTGTTAAGCATTCTTTCACTGTGTAGCACTGTAGCAACTTTTTTTTTATGAACAATGATTACAGTCTTACAGAAAATGGCGTCTTTCGTTTCTTCTAAGTTGTCCAATAATTTGCTGTATAAGAAGTTTCTAGTATTAATATTAAAAGTACTGTTTGTGCTAACCTGTTAGTCGTAGAAACTACAATTTACCTATTTTTTGTTTTAATAACAAATAATAACGATTACAATATCATAAGCGACCAAAAACTTATCAGGGACGCAAAACTTGAAACGAAAAAATAAAGAAGTTAATAATGGAAAAAGTGCACAGCAGCTTGCCAAATATCATAAGATTGAAGAAAAATGGTCGTTAATTTAAACAAGAATGACTGCATAACTACTTCAGATAATGTTCAGGAGACATCACATATTGTCTGTAACTGAAATATACGCCACAATTAATGTAGCAAAACTTCAGGATACAGCAGATGAAGGAACATCAAATGATACTGCACCATCGGCGGCAGAAGAAACAGCCATATCAACTACATCGGCAAAAATATCTGTAGATAACGCTCAATGGCCATCGTCCTTGTCATATAAAACAATGGCCCTCATCATATTGCAAGACAGAGATTATTCACGGGATGAAAAGTTCGTCATTTTTCTAATGCACACTTTAACCCAGTCATGTCAAATGGCAAAGTTTATGCGCGAAATGGTTGATATATTCAAAATCCCACAGAAAATTTACTGTTACTGCTTTTATATATTTGGCCGATCTAAGCCATGTAAACTTTGTAACGTGTTCCTTAGTACTAATAAAGATCCTTGAAAATTCAGACAACCACCAGTCAGCCTTGTCTAAGTGGATCAAAACTTCAAAAGATTGGAACAATGTTCTGATGTTGACAAAATTCTTCAAAGACATTTGGAAAATGAAAAACTAGGTGGGCTTCTGTGCTGGAAAGAATAGTGGCAACTACACTTTTTTGGCAAAACAAAATCTGTCTTTACGTGGCAGTAGCGATAAACTAAACACACCATTCAGTCATTAGGAGAATTTGATCCAGTGATGGCAGAGCATTTACGACGCATAATTCACAAGGAAACAAAGCACGATTATTTTAGTAAAAATATACAAAATGAAATAGTACATTTACTGCGAAACGAAGTCTACGGGCAGGTTATATCAAAAATTAAAAAGGCTAAATATTTCTCCATTAGTTTAGATTGCACACACAACATAAGTCACACCGAACAAATGAACGTCACATTTAGGTTTTTCGATGTGGATGATAATTGTGTCCGTGAATGCTTTTTATGGTATAAACCTGTGACGAACTCCACCGGAGAAGGGTTGATAGGTATAATTTTAGATGAAATTGTTGATAAATACGACATAGACATGAATAATTGTTGAGGACAAGGATATGACGAAGATGCAAATATGGATGTCCAACAAAAATAAATTCAGAGTCGCATTACCAAGAGCAGCTCAGGACGCAGTCCAGGGCGTTTATGAATTCTTGCGGCTGCATAGTTTGAACTTTGTCGTGGCCAATGCGGCTAAAACTTCAGTCAAATCCGTTTCATTATTTGGCATCTCCAACGTCTGTTTGTGTTTTTTTCAAACTCAACAAGATACGAGATTTCATTCCGAAACATGGTAGGTGGTCCAAGTGTCTGTATGTTGTTTGTGGATAGACTTGTAGTAGTACTGTTTCTTAGAGGTTGCAATAGGGTCTTCTGTCAGCCGTACAAGTTAATACGAGATTATTAATTAAGGACGCGCTTGGGTTAGTGACTTCTTGTTCTTTGTAGCCTATACCCGATTGACCCGAGTATGCTTCGTGCAGTGGTGAGCTCAGGCATCCACCATGAGGCTCGTGGGGTGTAGTGTTCCCTTACATTTTGTTCCAATTCTCCACCCGAAGGTACTACATTGGTCAAGAAGCGAGTTCTTTTAACCTAGAAATTGTGAATTATGCCAAACCCTTGCTATTGTAAGCTAGGAATCTTTAACGTGCTTGACTACATTCACACATAGGACCTAAATTTTACCTCTCATCCCAACAAGTTTGTACTTTTGTGGAAAATGCTCGCCTGGCATTTTTCAAGTGCTTCGTGTCGGAACTTGAACCCGGGACCTTGAGCTTAATAGTCACTCGCGAACCAACCACGCAAACGCCAGTGTAGTTTTCCGTGGGATGCAGTTGGTGGCGGCAGTGTAGATGTTCTGGATGATGGATTTAACTAGGTAATGGGGTTGAAGTCCGCGTGAACGATGAAAAAAAAGTGGGGTCAGTTTTGTCGAGAAGTTCAAGTATAGAGTCCAGTCTGCTTTGTGAATGTTGTAAACTGAATTTTTGTAGTGAATTCTTCGTGGGAGGTTGGAGAGAGTTATAAAAGTAATGGGATTATAGCAGCTAGCCTGGTAGATGTGGGAGTCATTCCAGGAATAGAATACTTTGCGGCAGAGGTAGTGGCAAGTATGAGGTCTATATTAGAATCGCGATGCAAGGATTCCCAGGTAGTGATAAAGGAAGGGGTTATCTAGATGTGGAAGCGATAGTGGTCAATGAAATCTTCTAGTAGTGTTCCGTTTTTCTCGGCGTCGTCGCTAAACCATAAAGTTGATTTAGCGTTGGTGTCAGAAGCTAAAATGGTTGGTTTGTTGCCAATTTCAATTAGTATACGATTCACTCGGTTCAAGTAAGTGTCGACGTCTTTCCTGTATTGAAAGTAGGCGAAGATTAAAAAGTGGAACCTATCATTCAATAAAGTTCAATTACTGATTTGAGGGGGTGATAAGGAAGTAAGGTAGGATGCCATCCCGTTGCGGATCGGATATAAAAATAGAGGAGGTAAGGTTTAACTATAGAGCTGGAATTAGGAGAGAAAAATGCGATTTTATTGTGAATTCGGTATGATTCTTGTACTAATGCAATGTGGAATTTGTGGTTTTAGAGACTATGGGACAGTTCCAAGTTAGCTACGCGGGACTGCTGGAGATTTATGTGAATGGTTCGTAATTTAGGGTGTGAATTGTGTGGGTCTAGTGTCTGTCTTCCTAACTGGTGTCTAGAACCTACAGTCAATGCGTATTTTGTTCATGTGCAAGGATTGTTTGCAGACAGAACATTTGGGTCTAGTGACAGAATGGTTCTGGGAACGATTGATTCTGGAACAATTGACACAAATGGGAGCGGAATTGGACGGATTACGGCAGCTTTTGGTGATATCGGGAGCGGCACAACGTCTACAGGTTGTTGGGAGTACCAGGATTTGGCCGTCTGGCCAAAATGCTGGTAATTGTAACCGCAGATGACTGGTACAAAGTTCCTGTTTATACAGGACTTGTATCCGATGAAGATACGTTTGTTTGTGATGGGAATGGATTTTAATATGGGAGAAACGTTCAGGATTAACTTGTTTTGAAACGACAGATGACTACGGAGGTTTCGGATGTGAAGGAATCTTCATGAATTAGGGTGCCTAGGGCGAATTTCCTAATCTCCCTCTCCTCAGACTAAGGACGAGTGCGAACTAGTATTTTATTGCCTACCTTAAAATCAATATATTTCTTTTGATGTCGCAATTTACGATGTTCTGTTTTATACTGTATCTCATTACAGGCCAAAATTATAATTTCTTTCCTACTATCATTTCGTACAACTGTAGTAAGAAAAGCAATCTTCGCAACTGCAGGATTCTCGATAAATGCTCCAACACACAATTGAAAAGAACTAAAATCTGTAGAATCACGCACTGTCTATTTATCCAATTTTTCACTTTATTTACTACCAGCGCTCTCCAACTACCACTAAAAAGTAGCACAACAACCTTAAAATCCTTGCAATTTTTCTATTAAAACGCTTCGCCGCGTTCCCTGAGAAAAGTACACGGACGTGTAATCACATGCTTACCTATCAACGAATCTTTTCATATTTTGTCGCAAACTGGTTGTCGTTGTCAGAAAGAACCACCTTGGATTTGTCAACCTCAACAAAATGCTTAATAGCAGAGCTCTCAATAGATTCGAAATGCAATTCAAAAAAATTAAATCCTATAGAATCATGTGCTGCCCTATTTGTCCAATTTTTCACTCTATCTAGTACCAGATTCCCCACCCCCATTAGCTAAATAACACACGGACCTTAAAATATGCATAATTTCTCTATTAACACGTTCCACCATGTTTGCTTGAGGGAAGTACACGAACGTGTAGTCACGTTCATACCTAACGACTTCAATGATCCAATCCATTTTTTTTTCGCAAACTGGCTGCCGTTATAAGAATGAGCAACCTCTGGGTTACCAATCTCAACAAATTACTTCTTAAGCAAACAATGAAGAACATCGGCTGTGTTAGCCCGTTTAAGAGGATACGAACTAACTAATTAACTGAACAGTGAGTCACAACCAATAACTGGACTGCTGCTGCCCTTGATAATACATTTGATTTTCCAATGCTACACCCGTAGGTACTACATTGGCCAGGAAGCAATCTTTTTTTATTTGAAAAATTTTGAATTTTGAAGAACACTTGCTGTTCTAAGCAAGGTAGGGATCTTTAACGTGCGTGAAAACACACACACGAGACCTCCATTTTACCTCTAATCCGAACGACGAGGGCGTATTTTTTTTGGGTAATGCTTACCTAACATTTTTCAAGCTGGGATTCGAACCTGGGATCTTGGGCTTAGTAGTCATACGCATACCAACTACGCCGCGCACCTGCATGCCCTTGATACTGAAGAGAATCTATCAAATCTACACATATGATTTTATTAGGTGACTTGGCCAACATACTATGGTACTCGTCACAACCATTAACGGAACTTTTCGCCTTCTGGTACAAATCGCAGCTTGAAATGATTTTCCGGATGAAATGTTTCATGCTCACAAAATAATAATCCCGACGCAAATTTAAAAATACATTTCACCATAAAATGTTCGTTATCCGCATGCTTTTGTCATATCAACCTACTTATCTGAGAAACAGGCAGACATACTTTAAACCCATAGTAACCTTCTTGGTGTCGTTTAAACAAAACACTGTCATAGCATACCAGTCCGCGTACCTTTTCTTCACATCTAACTTTGCTAACTACGACTTTACTTTACAACAAAATTCATCCTTGTTCGTCCATAATATTTTTCATAACCAACATAACCCCTCTACATAATTCGCACTTTTTCAATACACAAATTTTAGTCAAACTTCCTTTTCAGGGTTTTCTATTAACGATATCTGCCGTGACATAAATGAATTAGTTACAAAGGGTCATAGGCCATTTTATATTATCGTACTTTATGGCTGTTCATACAACTTGTTAATCTAAAAGGGTTTTGCAGCATGCAATGTGAAATAAGCTGCTTCACGTTAAAAAGCGCTCAACAAATTATTTTCAACGAACTTCGTTCGTTTATGAAATCGATTTGTCGTCCGTCTGTCTGTCCGTCCGAGGCCTTTCTAATGGTCGTACATCAATGTGTGATACATCAATCGATTCAGCTCGGTGTCCTGAGCTTAAGTTTTGATGTCAGTTGAAATCGGGCCACGGGGACGCCGTGCCCCCGCGATATTCCGTCGGGAAAATTAAAATTTCAAATAGGTCCAAAATTAATGTGCGATACATATTTGGACTCCCCTAACATAGCTGAGTCGAAATATGGTACCCCCCACAAAATCTGACCACGGATACCCGACCCCCCCCCCGCCCCGGGGAATTAATTTTTATTTTATCTGAATACTTATAATTATTACAACATAATAATTTTAATTTCTTTAAATTGTTTTAAAGTAAGTCTACATTTTGGAAGTTCGTTGCGACAATGCCTTGCATTTTCAACTTGTTAGTAATGAATTTTTAGAGGATCTTTGTATAATTAATTTAGTAATATTTGAGTAGTATAGTTTTAGGAATTAGGATTCTGTGAATTACCTTATGTGTTTTTTATACCGTGGGAAAAGGGTGTTAAATATAATTTCCCACTTTTCATGATAGACATATGGTTATGCTGTGACTAACTTATTTTTAACTGCTTATGTGGGAGTAGCGCATTATAGACCGGTGAAGCTTTACCCGTCGATTTTTTCTGCCAATCCCTTTATCCATATTATATGTTTTGTGTTCCTGTTACGTTTTAGCTACGCAACAAACTTCATTAGGAACATCCACTCCGCGCAAGCCTAAGATACAAGAATAATTATCTGTTACTAAATTTGTTCATATGCAAATGCATTAATTTAGATTGTAAGAAGAGTTGTTAAGTAATTTATATTGTTAATTTGAAACATAAATTGTGCTATCTCATTTGTAAATTATGTAAAACTTAGTACGCTCTCTTCGCAAGTAGGCAAGTAACTACCGTACGTTTGTTTGCTAGTAATAAAGGTTGATGGATTCGTCAAGTTCATTGTCAACAACGTTACGCTGAAACATTTGTTACGTGTGAAATTGAGGCTAATAACCTTCTGAAATTTACATTATCACAAAGACGTAACAGAAGAAAAACAACTGCGAAGCTTTTAGGGGTATATAAACTGTAACATTTTCACATACCTGGAAAGGTCTCTGAACTTTCGGGAAAAAATACAGAGACGAAGAATTTATAACGACTTTTATTACGGTGAAAGATATCGCTGAAGAAGCTGAAATCAGCCCGCAATTTGAAACAATCCGCGCAAGAAAAAAGACGAAGATAACCTCGTATATGAAAATGAAGACGACGCACCATAAATATTATTCAAAATAAGTGTTTTCTATCATGTGACGAATTCCGCCATAAACTCAATAGACACGTTTCATACAACTTTCCACAACTAATTAGACATGGACATTCCTCTATTATATGAATAAGACCGATGAAAACTTGGAGAAAGCGTGCTTCAAATTAAAGGAAAAACATATACACGATCACAGTTGTAAAATATTTTGGGTTTGGAACTTTTACGAGAAATCATGTGTTTGAAAAATTTCGTAGGCAATGTATTGAACAGGGTCATCCAAAAGCAGTTCTTCCAGATGTTACTATTAAATGGTTGGCAAGATACGTTCCCTAACATTTGGGGAGCTTTCCGCAATTTTGAAACTGTTCTGGTTACGGTAGCTAAAGGGGAACGAAACTGTAGTAAACTTAAACTTATAACGTATCTTAGGTCGACGAGCTTTCTGGTCTAACACTCCTAACCATTAAAAATGATAGTTTAGACTTTGTCATATGAGGACATATTAAAAAAATTTGTAAATGCAAAAGTGCGTTAAGCAGCGATTTACATAGAACATAGTTTTTGACGAAATATTCTTATAACCATCATAAAAATTATTATAATAAATATTTTTCTTAAAGTATATTTCAAATATGTTTATGCTCCTTGAAAAAATTTCTTGACATCTAATTGCTTTATCATTCTACAACTGGAGTGCGAGCATGCAGTTATCAATTAATAAATTTGACATTAATGCTTATTTGAAAATAACTAAGAAGTTATCGATGATTTCGATATGTGGGGGCGCCATATTTAGATCTTGTCCTATCATAAATAGAATTAGGGTGGTACCGGTTGGTAAAACAATTTTTGCTAATTTAAATAGATTTATTCAATATTTATTTTCTTGTCGAAAACTTGCTTACCCATTTAAAATGTCTGGTTCCATATAACCATCATTGTCAAGCCAACTATTCACACTAAACATTTCTAAACACACTAACTAGTTAATAAGAAAGAACAATGAGCTAGCAAGACGTAATTTCTTTTAACTTCTGTACAATTTGTTAATACTAATTTAAGAAGGCATACGGTCAGCAAAGCAAGTCGACCATACACCAAATGTTCACATTAAACACATCTTAAAGGTTTACTGAATAATGCTTATAAATCAAACTTTTGTTTTAATACATCGTATATCACGTATGTTTTCGCTTAATTTCAATTACAGAATTAGCAATTGTGCATCGTTTGTTTTGCTTTTAAGCACGACTACAATTTTAAAAAACAGCGTGGTTGGTGATTTCAACGTAACTATTAAATGCCCCTAAAAATAATACATTCCCAATTGTGGTAAATATTTTATACTTTAATTTCCCTTCTACAAATACATGGGGTGGCACACTAAAGATCACTCGCTATAGGTATTTTAGAAATCAGCAGCGATACAAATTCCATTAATGTACAAAAAAATTGCGTCCTTTCCAGTCCTTATAATAATGACGATATTGATAATGGTTTGCTACGTTCAGCGACGTTGTCTAAAAAAGAGAATAAAACCGAGGAAGAAAAAGAAGAAATTGACCGGGCTCAAACGGCGAGTGGGCGAGGTATTATACCTACAAAAAAAAAATAATGGAGGCCTGAAATAAAAATAACCTCACTCACGCACAATCAAACATTTACAAGCTAAAAACCACTAATTTAAAAAAAAAAATTATATACAAAACACAATAGTACCAAAAATGAACAATTCGTAGGTACACAATATACATATTTACGAATAAAAAAAGAATTATTTTTAACATGGCGAGCTGCAGCTTTTAGGTCCCCCCCCCCCCCATATTAATCTTCAAACAAGAAAAAGGAACAAAATTACCCCACTAAAAATCACAGCTCGAAATCAGCATTGTAAGTAGGGAATTCTATACATAGAATTATCCTAATAAAGAATTCAGTAAACATTATAATATCCTAGCACATACAAACAACCACTCATTTTACCACCAACAAGTGATACATCCGTAGACCCGTGTACATAAGTTGTTTCCAACAACTACCGGGTACCCATATAAAAAAAATTAGTGTATAAACACTCACCCTCGAGTCACCACCGTCGGGTTGGCTCCTACCGTCGGTAAAAACGGTGCGAAACAGAGGTGCGCGTGATCCCGCCTTAGGGTAGTCCTCCCATCACAACAAGGGGCGACTATTGATTGTGGCTTTAAGGGTTACCGTAAGGAGCTATAATAATTTTAAATAAAAATAATTGATTGTCGTCGAAAAGTACAACTTTATAAAACCTATAAATACTCACTACGCTGTAAGGCGTGCGCAAACTTTTCATATACAGAAAAACGGAAACAACCAACCATTCTACACGTGTTTTCGCTGTGTAGATTGAAAAGCAAGTGAATATTAATTTCGTATCACTAATGATCAGAGCTCAAAGTAATAGTGTTGTTAAGGAAATAAAGCTGGTTTATTGGGATAATACGCGGCTTTAATTCTACAAAGCTTTCAATGGAAAACACATAAGAATCAATTATCGGATACCTAGAACCAGTTATCGCCTGTTAAATTTTAGCATAAACTTTACGTTGAGGAATTCTTAGGAGTATTTATTATTAATTAGGCTCTAGGATCTAACAATAGGAATCGAATTTATACAAATTGATAAATGAATTAACACGCGAAGAGGCTATTTCAATTTACTGAATTACTTTTCGTTTTTAAAGCCAATGGGCTTTGAGTCGAACATTATTAGACCGCGTATTTCTTATTAACAGAAAAAAATGTACGAGATGTTCAAAATAAACGTAACAGGTTCCTGAAATATAAAAAACTGAAGAAGTCATTTTTGTAAATTCTTCATCACTATTATATTTACGGAGATATTCAAAAACGGTATAGGTGTATCTAAGCATGTGTAGAATTCAAAACTGACATTAGAATTCACATAGCGCTTTTGGATTTTAATATACATTAATCAACTTTTTTTTCTTATGGACGTCATATTGGATGTTTGCAACTGAATGATATTTATCAATCTTCATATGACACTTTTCAGTTTTTGAAATCATTCCGTAAATGATAAAACTTACATGCAATGTTTTGCAGAGGTCATGGAAATAAATGAAAACAATGAACTGGCAAACTGTTTTAATCATCGTGGAACAAGAAAAAATTATAAAGCAAAATATAATTTTATAAGTTCTTAAAATGTCCACTGTTTTTTCAACACATAATTGTAATCGCCTAACGGTATCTCTACATGCTTTTTCCAAAACAATTGTGCTTAAAGTATTAAATGCATTTATGAATTGCATCTTGTAAATGTTCGGTATTGTTATAAGATTTTTTTATAAATAATATCTTTAATATATTCCCATAAGAAATAGTCCAACGGATTAAGATCGAGAGACTTCAGCGGCCAAGCTGTATACCGATCGTTAGGTATAATAAATGTTATTGTAAACATCACTCAGTAGAACCCCAATTACCTATCCAAACTGTGAGGATGTGATCTAAAAATTCACAAACTAACCGGTTATTATATGTAAAAACCTCATCTTGCTGAAAGTATCTTATTTGTCTTTTAGTCTGTAATGGCAAATAAGTCTAAGAAATTTTCACATTGCCCATGGAGAAATCTTAAATACCTTTTACTATGTAAATTGCTACAAAAAAATGTACGAGCCCACCCTATTCATTTAAATTATCCCACACTAGACATTTATAGAAAATCACACTGGAACCTGCTTGTTGATTCATTACATGTGGATTTTTAAATGTGTAATAATGAAAATTTTTTTCTATTAAAAACCCCACGGTTGGTGAACTTGCTTTTATCGCTCCATAAAATTTGGATTAGTATTTATATTTTTATTGAATTTGAACAAAAATGCAAAACTAGAAAATTAGTTGTAACACAAGCTGCACGTTTCTATATTTTCTCGCTCAAAGTAATTTAAGACTTCTTCTGTGTCAACGACCCTGTTTCTGTTAACACTCTTTAGTGCAAGGCCCGTTAGTCGCTCTTGACCCGTTGAATGTCGCAAATAGCTTTTTAAACGTCTCAGAGTTGAAAATGATCTTTTAGGTGTAGCTGTTGACAAAGGGAACGTCGCAAGAATTTGTAAAAGAATAAAAATATTAGAAAAGACAGATTTATTACACTGTGATAATGCGCTCAATAGTGCTGTTCAGTCTGGCAACTTTAGATTGTTGCATTCACTTTTGTTTCCATAACTGCAACTCTGATGATACTGTGTCAAATTCAAAAATTCATCACATAAGGACAAGTTTTTAACATTTACATTATTTTCTACACATATATTAGGTATCAGACAATGTAATGAGGAAAGTACTTTTTGTAATTTGAACATCTTTGACTGAGCTATTCTATAAAATCATCAAAAAAATGAGATTGCTATTGCAATGCGAAAATATTCTTGTGGAGAGGCTGCAAAAATATTAGTACAATTTTTCTGGCGGGCAACTATCCTGGATATTTTTATATAGTCTTCATCATCAACACACTTCAAAATATTTTCAGCTTTTTCAATAATATCACCAAATACTGAATTCATATTCAACCTCATACTTTGTACTTGCCAAATGACAGTTTGAAGCATTATGTATAAAGGTAGAGTAAAAACAAAAAGGGTGGATGCAGTTACCATACCGGAATTTTTCAAACAAAAAGAAATTCATATAAAGAAACTTAATAATCTATTTATAGACAAAAATAACACGCAAACTAAAACGTTAAAAAACAGCAACACCATGCTAAACACCATCATAAATTTATCGAACAGAACTATTAACAACACAGAAAACTAATTCTATCAAAAGGCCTGAACTTTGCAGTAACACCAAAATCAATACCAACATTTGAAATAATCAACAATATTGGGAAAACAGCGAACCAACTTGAAAAAGATCAAGCAAACGAATTTAGAGTACGGTGCAAAATCGAAATAAAAAAGAATCACAAAATAAAACCAAATATAAATAGTAACGAAATAAAAGCAATTCGTAATCTAAAAAACGATAACTCAATTATAATTGTACCTGCTAACAAAGGCAATGCAACAGTAGTAATGGATAAAGACGATTACAACGAAAAAGTCAACGAACTGTTAAACACTGAGAATTACACCAGTTTAGAAACGGACCCAACGAAATCAATTGAAAACAAAATATACAAAACTCTATATAAATTTAAAAATGAGTTCGAAGAAAAAACAAACTGATCCCACAAAACAGTAACACCCCCTTACGGTCTACCAAAAATTCATAAAAGAGACATTCGTTTGAGACTTATCGTAAGCGCCATAAATTCACCATGCCATAATTTAGCAAAATTCTCCTAAAACTTATAAATCCATTAGCAGGCAAAACGAATTCTTTCATAAAAAAAACACTTTTTAGAAAAATTATCAAACATCAAAATTGAAAATACATACACAATGGTGTTTTGATGTAGTACATCTCTTCACAAATGTCCCTGTAAACAAAACACTTAATATTATAAAAACAAAGTACAAAATAATGACAACCTTAAAGAAAGAACAAAACTAGGTATATCATCGATCATGGAATTACTTTATGTATGCGCCATTGGCACATCTTTTCAAATAAATGACCAATTCTACAAACAGAGCTTCGGAATGGCAATGGGAAGTCCACTATCGCCAATCTAGTAATATATTCTTGGAGGAATTCGAAAAAGATGCAATATTCACACAAGAATTGAAACCACTAATCTGGTGGATATGCGTAGATGATATCTATGCTATTTGGCCTCATAATACAGAACTAATTAAAAACTTTGTAGATACAATTAATAAAATAGAACCAACTATTAAATTCACTTATGAATTGTCAACATGGAAAACTTCTATTTTTAGATATTCTAATTAGCAAAAACAATACAACAATTAATACATCAGTATACAGAAAACCAACACACACAAACAGATACTTAAACTTCGATTCAAACCACCCACACTGTGTCAAACAAGGAATTATCAAAACCATGTATGATAGAGCAAAATTAATATCATCAAACGAAGAAATTTTAAAGAAAAAGAAAGACCTAATCAAATGTACACTAATAAAAAACAAGTACCCTAAAAGAATAATAGAAGAAAGAAATGAATAGAGTCCCAATAGAAAATCCTTTTAAATTTCATGACTAATTTATTTCAACAGTTTTTGTTTTGTATAAGTTGACGGGCCTATCTTGAATCCCTAAATTGAATTTTACTCTGGTCTATCGTGAGCTCAGTATAAACCCTGTTACTCTAAATGCATAAATAAATCGCATCTTTGTTTTCAACAACCTTAAAGACCCGTTTACTCTTTACATCAAATTTTTATGTCATTTATTTACACCTTTAAATAATAAATACAAATTGTCCTTTACATATACCCTTCAAATGAGCTTTTATGTTCATAAAATACACACCCAATGTGTCAAATCACTCTAGCACAAAATAAGAGCACAAAATGTTCAAGCAATAACAATAGAAATTAATTTCGTTCCCTGAAGTAAGCTATTTTCACCGCCATCTCTGAAGATGTTGTTCAACAAAACCTCGTCGTTGCCTCCAGATAATTGTCCAAACCAAGTTAATCACCTTCCGTATCTACCAAACACCCAGCATCCTCGTTCCAATAATTTATCTAGGCACGCTTACCTCAGTAACATCCCTCGTTCGTTCTTTGTCTGTAGCTACAGCACCGTTTACAAAATAGCACCCACTCGTGCTTTTCACACTTTTAATTAACTTTCGACGGACTGCACTAACACCATTTTATAAAATTTTACACTTGGATGTTACCGTAGAAGTAAGTCAAGTAAGAGCTCAGTGAAGTAAGAGAGCTAAGCGAAGTCAAAGAGTCCTACTACGTCTTCTCGTGTATTTATAATGGTCAATACACACCTCCTGCACCCTATTTCAATCGAAAAGCTCCCTTACTGTAACGGATTCTGAAAATTTTACATGCAACGAACTTTCTAACACTCAGAATTCTCACTCAATCGTCGCTTTAGTCCGAAACACAAGTTAAATACAAAAATACAACGGTCGCGATCTTCTTGAAATTTTCTCTCACTCCCTAGCACTCAGCCAATCACACACATTTCTCCCATTCTTAGGTCTAGCCTTCCACTATCTTACCTTCGCCTAACTCATATTCGTTGTCTCTTTTACAATCCCACTCAAGCAACATAAAATCGATATTGTGGTTGACATCTAAATTTTGTCGCGTATTTTAAACGAGTGTTTTATCCAAAGTCTCTATTTGTTTTCCTCGTCTCGTCTATGCTATCGATATCCCGTCTCCTTATTATTTGATAGGCTTGATTTACAACTTTTAAAATATTAAAGCTAATTACATTCGTATCATCCTTGAGCTTTCACGTACTACAAAGCTTCTACACTTATGTAAATTTAACATTCCGATTTATTAATACAAATGTATGCTACTATTCGCTTGTTTTAATGTCAAAACTAATTAGATTGACGCGTAAATAAATTATTCCTATTTTCTATATACACGGTCGTTACAAAAATTATCCCTTGCCTTATCTATCCTTCTTAATCTATCATTTACACAATAATATATATATATATATATATATCCCACTCAAATAGAAAGAAACCTGAAAAATTGAATTTTCCTAATATTTATTGTGCTACCCTGTATAATACAAGCATACTTCGTTGTCATTAAAAAACAAAGGTCTTATTAATTATATGATTAAATTTCCCTTGTGTAAATACAAAAGCAAGCGAAATATATTTCCGTGTAGACTAAAAAGAAGTCGCATGTACTTTTAAAGTACTAGGTAGTTTTCCGTGAGAGTAAATAAAGTCTACTTAATAAAAATGAGTTTTCATTGCTAAAAGATAAAACACGTATTCATTGCTTTTATCAGCATACTAAATTAATTTTTGTGCACGAAGAAGCATTAGAATTCGTTTCATTTCTCGTGTATACCATATGCGCTTCATTTACCGTAAAAATAATAGATCAATTTAATGCATTTGCAAAACCACAGAGAAAACCACGAGAACTTTAATTATTTTCCTGTGTGTAGAACATTTAACTTCATTTTAGGAGATTCAAACCAAAAGATTAATCCAGAACCTTCAAGATTAATAAAGAATTCTTTAAATACGTCATTGTTTACTAATAAATGCTTTTAAACTTGCGCGACTATTAAAAACCCATAAAATCGATAAGCACTGATTTTATAATTTTCTGCATTACTATAGGAGGGTTGTTGGAACCTAATTTGTTCTGACGAGACTTAAGAATGCCGAAACCGGTGAGTGAATGTTTCCTCCCCTTGTGATATAATAAAGCCATTGTTTTGTTAATAGCTATACAACCATTAGCTCGATTCATATAGGTGAATAAGCTTTTATTATTTTCATAAGAGTTTATTTACAGAAACATCTAATTTTTCTTCTGTTGTACACAAATTTCCGATTGCGGACTGAAAACAAATTGTCTTTATATATCTATATATATATATATATATATATATATATATATATATATATATAGTTAATAAGATGAAATAATAACTTAAACTTTTTGGCAAAGCCCAAATGGTCATTTCAAATCGAGCTAGTAATTGAAAGATGGAAAATAAAAGGTCCCGGACAGGAGGTGAGCCTGTATCTTAGGCTTTCTTGGCCCATGTGTTTTTCCATCTTTTAATTACTAGCTCGATTTGAAATGATCATTTGGGCTTTGCATAAAAGTGTAAGTTATTATTTCATCTTATTAACTATAATACGTAAGTATTTATCAACTTTCCAATTATCGTCACCTGTCCCAGTGGCGTAATTGGAAAACCCATGGGCCCGGAAAGCCTAAGATACAGGTTCAAGTCCTGTCCGGGACCTTATATTTTCCATTTTTCAATTACTAGCTCGATTTAAAATGATCATTTGGACCTTGAACAAAAGTCTAGGTTATTATTTCATATTATTCACTAATACTTTATATAAATGACTAGACAAGAGTTTGTAAAACTAAAAATTCATTGACGTTCTGCAGTGGTCAACAGTTTTTGTGACCACTGCAGAACGTCAATGAATTTTTAGTTTTACAAACTCTTGTCTTGTCATGTAAACCATTTTTAAATAAATAAATACCAGTATTGGTATTATGAGTGATAACCACCATACAGAAATGCTAGTTTGGTTGCTAACATCAGGCGTCGAATGTTAGTATAAATATTATTAAGACCAAGCAGCTTTCCAGTTTCGTGCATATTGCATCAGCGCTCACTTTAGCTAGAGCTCTCGTCGAGAACCATCATGGAAACCAAAAGGGTTCTAGCATGTAATTTGCGTCTGGCCTTGTGCGGTAGTAGAGCCCTAGTGCGCTGAACACTAGGCGTAGTGGTTTTAACAATAGTAAAAGTTGAAAATAAGTTATTAGATAAATTAAATAATTTTGTTCTAGCGCTCTTTTAATAACGTTTTTGGATAGTTTCTTTTTATAACGTCTTTTAATAATGTCTTTTGAAAAATTCTTTTAATAATTCTTTGGACACTTGTTTAAATAGCACTTAAAATAAATATTCCTTTAATAATTTCGTAAAAGTTACAATAAAATATGCCTTTCAACGCTTCGTTAGAAAATCTTCAATTAAATACTTATTGAAATGTTCCGGCAAATCTTCGATTAAATATTTATTTTTTAATTCTCCTGCAAATGTAGAGAAAGAACCTTTTAAGAAACCGTTTTGTATATCAATTGTAAGGTTTCTCCGTATATTCATTTGTTAGAATGAACCCGCCTTATCTGGTTTTATAAAAATAAGGCAATCTGTATGCTGTATTTCAAGAGGATATTAATTCTACTTTCGCACCTGCGAGTATCAAGTTATAGTTCATTCACGTCAACTTTGCGATATAAAATATCGATCCAAGATGAACGTCCTTCAACCGTACGATGAATAGTTGGATTTTATGTAATGTTATGCGAGAAAACAATAAGTTTGGATTTTAAGGAAACGTTCTACAGAGTACGTAGAAATTTTTATGGTTTGGAAATAAAGTCCGATGATGAATTGAAATGATATTTTTGAAGTTGCGAGTGTGAAATTACAAGTAATTAGGAGGACGACTATACGATGGTAATTATTTTGGTCAAGATCTACACACCGTAGAACATCTAAGTTTTATATTGGATTTTGGTTGGTCCAGTTTGTGCGTATAAGAAAAACGCACGAAGTTCATATGGTCCGGTCCAAAGATCACGCAGCTATTTGTGTCCTGTAGAACATGTGGATTTTACGTCACTTGTTTTCTGAAGAACATATGTATTAACACCTGCCCTAACATGCTGTAACACCATCACGTAAACAACACCTGCTGAACCAAGGTAAGAGATTAGTATTATTCTTACATCAAGACTACATTTGGTGATCTTTGATACGAGGCTGCTTCAGAAAATAGCTTTGCAACCACTTATTATCATTAATCCGTTTAACAAACTGAAAAGGACCTTAGTAAATTTTTATTGTCAATACTACTGCAGTGTAATCACAGTTACTAATTTTAATGAAATTAAGCAAACCTAAAGAGTTCTTATTAATGTTTCATATATGCATGATTTCACTTACAATTTCTGAATGATGAATTAATAGACAATGTACTTAAATTTTTATAAATATGTAAACAGAAAAACAGATCTGATATTTCTGGTATAAATTCAAGTTAAATTTTTGTAACGAAAACAATATTTAAAGTTTTTAATATTTCCTTTGAATATATAAGCCTACCTTATGAGTAGATGAAACTTTTCTTAAATATGAATTTTATATTTACAATTTTTATGAAGGAACTATTTTAATTAAAGAAGCAACATTTAATTTTCTTAATTAATTGTTTTATTCTGAACAAGTACGTTCAGAAGTAGAGTAACCAAGTATAAGATAAAATAGCGTAAAGTGGTAACCACAATTTAACAAGAAGCTTTATAGCCTTTTTAGATTTGGAAGCATGAAATCTGTGTTCAAAATATTGTTGCCTGATTAATCTTTGTTGTTTTTTTATATGAGATAACAAGAGAATACCCTCTTGTGTCCTCATTTTTGTAAATTTAATTAAATTTTCTTTACAGTTTCTGCGTTAGCAGTTAATACGGTATTCCTCTCTAAGGACGCCCAAATCCCCCTTAGGAAAACCCTGTGTTTAAAGTTAATGACTTGGTGGCGCCCTATTTAAACCCCTGTTTTGTTAAGAATCTAGCCCTAGGAAGAAAATAATGCTTTGTAAAAAGAACCAAGACCAACCCTCATAAGCTCTGCCCAAGGAATATACCCCTAGCATAGTCGGAAGATATTTGCGTTTCATTATTTTAAGGAAATCCTTCCTTAAAGGTCACTGGTCACATTAGGGGATAAAAAGAACCCGTAACATGTTACCCATCAGTGTGTGTATATATATATATATATATATATATATATATATATATATATTATAATGTATAAGGGAGCTACCAAGAGTTCTGAGGGTGGTTTAGTACAAGGTCGTATATGCCAAGCAAAATAATCCACATATTTGATCATATAAACTTAAAATGTATGTTTCCGTATTCTACATATGCTAAAATACCATTCAAAATGGTAGTTGAAATTATGCCAAAAGGTAATATCGAAATGACTAAATGACGTAGTAAGATGTGCAGTGCTCAATGGTTTATACCGAGTTTGAATGTTAAAGGCCTTTGAAAGTACATTTGCAGTCCGTAAACCGGATGCGTCTATGAATGTTTAATATCGATTACGCATCCAGGTTCTAGTGTAATTTATTTTGGTTTTGCATTTTAAATAGAATCAACTTTTGGACAATGTTTGTAAATTCTAAATTATTAGTTATAACAACATCAAATGTGATTGATGAACTGTAATTATTTTGGACCAATGATAGAATTTAATGTGATTTATAAAATGTAGAAAGGACATGAGCTATGGTATGTGCGACACAAACGAAATGTTAGGATGTATTGGACGATTTAGTTATGGAGTAGTAGGCGAGAAAAGTTAAAATGGTTGCCGTAGAAAGCAAACAACGGGAGATTATTTTCGAACTGTATTTGTAAAAAGACGTGTTTTTTCATACTGTGCTAATTTGTAACGATTTTGAAAAAAAGTTAATAAAAGTATTTGTTTCTAAAAGAGTTTTGATTTAATAAAGTGTGGTAAAGAAGCAACAGCGACAAAAGCATAAAGTAAAGATTGGTAATTGTGCGACGGTGAAACGACGGATAAGTTAGATTTGGAAAGCGAGTGGTTATAAGGAAAGAAGTTGAATTTGGATAGCGTGTTAAAGGTAGCAGGACATTGGGAAGATTTATATAAAGGAACGGAGTTTGAATTTGGATAGCGATTTAAAGCGAGTTATAGGTAGCAGGAAATCGAGTGGTTATACATAAAAGGAAAGAAAGTTGGATTTGGATAGCAATTTAAAGGAAGCAAGGACATCGGGAGGACATATAAAGGAACAGTAGTTGATTTGGATAGCGAGTTATAGATTGGTAGCGGAGCAGCGGGCAATTTGTAAAAGGACAGCGAGTAGATTTGGATTAATTAAGAAGAAGCGGACGGATTTATTGAATACACGACGAGCGAGATTAAGGAGAACAATAATTGGTAGTGGAGGATTCGAAGCAGAAATTAGCACAGGGGAAGTTATAGCACTGGGTATTCAAAATTCTAAATTCGGGTTAATTATTTCAGGTATTGGGGAGCAGCTTAAAATTTCAAGAACGACACCTGGAGGCGGTACAAAATTCAACCAAATAGGACATCAGTGTAAAGACGCATACGGCGACACGGATTTTGAGCCAGCAGTCAGCGCGGCCAACAACGAAGTGTAAACCAGGTGAGTGCTGAAATATCTTAAACGTCAAAAATAGTCATAAATTTTGGTAGTAATTTAATTTGGCACAAAGCGTCGTTGATCTTAATAGAAATTTTGGCATATACAAAAATACAGTAAAAAATTTAGTACTAAAACAAAAGAGTGCACTTTGGTTGGACTTGGTACATCTACTTATAACAGAACTCACTATAAGTAGTTAAACACCCTGAGATTAAGAGCTTAAATAGTCGAGGCATTGAAATAAATAATTTAATTAAAGAACCAACCAAACGTTGCAAATACGGGGTGTGCGTTAAGTGTGCACATTTCATAACAGGCGCTACAAAAAGGGGCAAAAAGAGAGTGAGTGACGGACAGTGAGTAGTAATAAAAAAGGGGGTAGTAATCATACAGATAGATAGATAGTAATAGTAGAATATATTAGGTAGTTAATTACACAAGGTAAGTTGATAAATACTATCGTATTATAGTGAATAAGATGAAATAATAATTTAGACTTTTATGCAAAGCCAAGATGATCATTTCAAATCGAGCTAGTAATTGAAAGATGGAAAATATAAGGTCTTGGACAAAACCAGGATACAGGTTCAAGTCCTGTCCAAGACCTTATATTTTCCATCTTTCAATTACTAGCTCGATTTGAAATGATCATTTTGGCATTGCATAAAAGTCTAAATTTTATTTCATCTTATTCACTTTAATATATATATATATATATATATTTATATATATATATATATTTATATATATATATATATTTATATATATATATATATATATTTATATATATATATATATATTTATATATATATATATATATATATATTTATATATATATATATATACATTGTTGTGATATAGTTACAATAACGCGGTGCCCCCTTTTTGTGAAATAAAAAGGTTAAAATTTTCTTTTTGTCAATTTTAATTTTTAATTTTAATTTTGAATACCTCGACTAGCTCAGTTTTATCCACGCACGGAGCTTACGACAATACAACAACAAAGACTTTAAATTTACCTTCTACCTCTACTTCCTGTTTCTTTAAGCCAAAACACCATTAATCACAATTACTATAATATTATCAAAAATATTTACAATGTATAAAATGTTTCAGAATTCTCTAAATAGAACTTCCTTTTAATAATTGAATAAGAATTCTTTCGATAATTATCATTCCCAAAATTAATCAAAAAGCCAATAAAAATCACCCGTATTATTATTACCTGAAGCCCCATGAACGTTCATATTAAACTTCCTTCAAAATTAATAATAATTTATAACGTGTATTAAAAACGATCTTTGTTGGCCCCCACATAAAATTTTCATGAAAGCAAATTTATTCAATTATTCATATTAGAAATATTCAACTAAATATTCACAAAAAAAATAAAAAAACATTCAGATTGGCTAACCTGTAGTTCCAAGCTCGAATCAGTCCCTGTTCCAACTGTTCCCGTATTCAGCTTATTGATTTATACAGTCCCAACGTCGAATTTAGATATGGCGTGCATTTCTCTTGATACAGCTTCTTTTAGTTAATTCATGAATTATTTTAGCGGCTTTGCTAAACTTCCTGGTCGAATCCAGTGATTAATAATTGAGTTAAATATTTGTTAAATTTCCACATCGGATCCAGTAATTATTCAGAGTCGTATTTCCACATCGGATCTAGTAATTATTCCGAGTCCTTTTATTAATGTAAATATTAGGATTTAATTAAAAACAACCTTTAGTTACTTACTTTTTTAAAGGATTAAAACGACTAACCTTATTCAATTTTACACTATCACCATTGTACTATTTATTACTTAACAATAAATCACTTCTAAATCTTTTCACGTAAATACTTTCTTCTAGGTGATGTCGACTATGGTTTAATTCATGTTAAACTGATTTGTTTACAAATCAGGTCGTATTTAAAAGGATCGCCTATCTATTGACAAGCACAGAGTTCAACGATTACGCTATTGTACGTGATTCTTACCTACAAGATTTTGGGTATTTCTATGGAATTTTGCTGTATACCAAAGTTGATGTGCTACTTTCGGCAGGTATTACTTCAAGTTAATGCATTCGTTCTATTGGATTTTCTCATTTCTCGTTTACGTAAATTATTGTTGATGAACTTTGCATTTATCCCCATGCCGTGTTTATTTTGAATTTATCAGGTGTTTGATTTTTCTTTTCTGGTCACGTATTCGTAATATAATTTATGTATTAAATTATATGCGTTTTCTATTACGCATTTCTAAACCTGCTTGTTCAATTGAAATTCTTAGCGTAATGATGACTTGCCAACTCGTTTATTTAATCAAATCTTCTAAAGTACTTTTAGTTTCTTAAATTAATTATGACTATAGTTTATATACAGGGCGTTGTCATTTACTTTCCTGCCTAATCGTTGTATTTCTTATTTTCTTCGTAGCAATGTCTAGTTTTCTGAGCCCTCATGTTGTTTTCATAAAGTGCACTATATTAGTGGTCCTATCTACCCCTAAATGACATTAACATAGCAATATATATCTCGCACGCATACACATGTTATAAAGTAATAACGTTGGGAGTAAAAGATTTGTTGTCGATTCCATCAAGGTTATTTATATGTTAAAACTATTTTATGGTATTGCGCTTTTAGAAAAATACTTCAAGGTTTTCAGTATCATCACAGTGTTATTTATGCAAAGAAGAATGATTATTCCGATGTGGTTTGAGAGTTGCTAGCACTTCCAAATACATTCTATTTACATTAACCTAGTTTTCTAAATAATAAACTAGAAACCCATTAACATGGAAAAGCAAGTAAAAGTGATAAAGCATAACGGTGTATTGATATGTAATCTACATAATCACGATACAATTTATATTTAGAGGTGTACTAGCCTAAATTATATTCTTTAGTCCAGCAGATGTCATCTCATATGTACCTTACTGCATAGTGTTATGCTCCGAACACTTGTTCCATTATGCGTTATTCTGTTGAATAATAATAGGTATTATATCACAGAGACGCCCAAACAAGTTCTATTTTAATTTATGAAGAAATTTATGGCCATATTGCGTAAGTGATCAGCATACACAACAACTGAATATAAATGAGGTTGTTTTAAACGATTACCGGATCAGGAGCTAGACGAACACATAAAAAATTCATTTAATGAATAATTTAAGGAAACATGCAAATCATATGCAATAGAGCATCTAAAGCACCGTTCCTAAATATGCCCACGACTACAACAAATCGATTGAAAAATTAACTTTTAGAAGAAAAAATTCGAGTTTGTAAAGTTGAACATTACTTTGATCCAAACCACGAAACCTTCTAACTACTTTTATTCTTTTTTGAATTATTTTCTATTCGTATTACTTTGCAAGGACGTCATGATACGATTTCAATAAAGGAAAATTTACGATTATTACATGTATTTCGCGTTTGTAGATTTAGAAAAACCATTTTATACGGTTAATTGGATTGATATGTTCAGGGTCTTGCGAAAAATAGGAATCTCTCATAGGGATAGAAAAATTATTTACAGTCTATATAAAAACCAAAGCGTAGTAATTAGATTTGATGAAATAGAAAAGGATGCTAAGATTAGAAACGGTGTTAGACAGAGCTGTATACTATCTCCCTTGATCTTTAATGTTTACATTGAGGAAGCTTTAAACTTAGCTAGAGATAGAAAAGAGATAGGAATTAGTGCACAGGGACAGAAAATAGACGTGTTACGTTTTGCAGATGATATAGCCATTACAGCAGAGTTTAGAAAAGAGTTAGGAGAGTTTTTAATATTTTAGATGAGATACTACAGAGTAACTATAGTATGAGAATTAATTCAGGAAAGACAAAGATAAAGACAAGTGAGTTACAGCCTAGTTCTAAACCAAAATTAAAAATAGGTAATACTGAGTTAGAGGAGGTAGATGAATTTTGCTATTTAGGTGGTATAATTACAAAGGACGGACGTAGCAGAAAGGATATAGTAGCTAGAATAGCGCGATCTGGAAAAATGCTTTTAAAAAAGAAAGACTTACTAATAGCTAATAGTATTAGTTTAGATAATAGAAAAAGTTTCTTAAAGTCGTACGTATGGAGCGTTCTATTATACGGTTGTGCCACTTGGACAATATATATAAGCTTTTGAAACTTGGTGCTATTGGAGAATGTTAAAGATTAGTTGGACAGATAGAGTAACAAATGAGGAAGTTTATAGAAGGATAGGTGAGGAAACCTGTATGCGGAAACAATTAAAGATCATGAGAGATATAATGATAAAGCACCAGTTAAGACATGAGGGACTATTTAGTAAGGTCTTAGATTATAGGCTACTAAATGAAAATAGAGTAGGAAGACCTATACTAGTCAAATTATTAGAGATTTAGGTTGTGAAGTGTATGTAGACCTTCTTAGACTAGCTCAGAATAGAAAAGAATTTAGAGCTGCATCAAACCGACTTAAGTAAGTTCGAAAACAAAACAAAATAAATAAATAAAAATCAGTTAACTAAATGTCACCATGACATAACTTACAATTAGTTAGCGGTCTGACATGTTGGTAGCGATTCGTTGCTTAAGCCTTACCAAAACATACAATTTAACTATTCCTTTTTGGAGAAGATAATCAGGTAATATTTCATTTCCTTATAAATGGGAACGATGTAAGCATGTTGGAGTTCTTTAACAACCGTCAGGTTGCTAATATCTGAGCAGAGCCAGGTAGATAAGAAAAGGATAGAAGAGTATAGGAAGACCAAGATCAAGCTATATTAGTCAAATTATTGGAAATTTAGATTGTGAAGGGTATGTAGAACTTTTTAGATTAGCACAGAATAGAAAAGAAATTAGAGCTGCGTCAAACCGACCTTAAGTAAGGTCGAAAATAAAATTATGATGACATGTATTTATATATACCTACTTATTAAAATATTGTATGTATATGAACAATAAAAATTTAATAGGAACTGATAGCATTGGTGTCTTTTAAATGTGCACCCTAACCTATATTAACGTCATTGTAAAATTAGTTGGGGCAGATTATAAAAAATATTGTATTTTTCAGTTGGTTAAAAGTTAATTCAAACTGTATCTACAATTGTCTCTTTATCAACCAAACTTACGAAGTAAATATAATCGCTACGTCGTCGTCGCCGCTGTCGTCCGTTGCCATATTCCCATAATGATACAATAAATGATATATATGTACCTTGTTTAGTTTTCAACGAACTTCGTTCGTTTATGAAATCTATTTGTCTGTGTGTCCGGGGCCTTTTTAATGGTCGGACATCAATGTGTGATACATCAATCGATTCAGCTCGGTGTCCAGAGCTTAAGTTTTGATGTCAGTTAAAATCGGGCCACGGGGACGCCGAGCCCCCGGGAAAATCCACAGGGATAATTAAAATTTTAAATAAGTTTAAAATCAATATGCGACACATATTTGAACAATTTATGGCATTTCATGCCAATTATTCCAATACTAATAGACATTGTTTAAACTTAAATTTTGATTACCGAAAATAATTAGATTCATATAAAAAAAAAAAAAAATTCTTATCTTATTGATGAGAACTAATATATAGCTTTTAAAATATTTATTCAATAAAATAAAATATATTTAAATGTCTCTTTTGTTGTTTATAAATTTTTGTTTTTTTTTATCTGAATACTTATAATTATTACAACATAATAATTTTAATTTTTTTAATTTGTTTTAAAGTAAGTCTACATTTGGAAGTTCGTTGCGACAATGCCTTGCATTTTCAACTTGTTTACGCTGATTACAAATACGCTATAGACTTTTCGATATCTCATTTAGTTTTCGAGATAATCGAATTTATTTGAGAAATGTTAACAGTACAAACTAATATAAACTTTAATAGATATTTTAATTTAAAATATATAATTTCTTTTTATAAAATTTCCGTAAGTTTGGTTGTAGGGCGTACATGCGTCTTAGATTTTTGGTAATTATCATTTTTATAAAAAAAAGAATTATATAGATTTTCTATTATTTAACAAATAAAATTTTTTTTCTATGACCTGTTCTAAATGTATCACAATGCGCAAATCATACCGTTTAAACCTAAAACAAATTTGCTCATTTTTTAGACCATTTGTAGTCAGTCCACTGTTAATTTGTACTGCCATTGTTCTTGTTCGCTGAGTCCTGATCATGACTAGGGCCAGTTATAAATATTTATGGTTCCAGGTTAGGACCGTGTCATCTTATAAACTAAGGTCGATGTTTCGCCCACTTCATCATGTCAAAAAAAGAAAATGAAATATAAATAATAATAGTAATAATAAAGACAAGAATGATAAAATATAGGTAGACAAGTTAAAGTGTTAAAAGTATGAAAAAGTTACTTCTGAACTAATTTAAGCCAAAAGGTGTCTTGTGGCGTAACTGGTGACAGTGGCGAAAATGATAGTTTATATAAGGCGAGAACTTGATGCATGAGTGATCATGAATAGAGAGGACAATTCTGCTTTTGTGAACATGGACTCGTTCTCCAAATGGGAGAAAGGTAGTAGTCATCGACCCTGTTTACATTGTTAACATTTTTTAGTAATTTCTACGGGTTCTCTGATTTTTCTATTGTAGGAAATGGAATACTGGCAATTAGTTTCGCCTTGTCAAAGCTAATGGTATGGCACGTTTCGTGTTGGTGTTCGGCCACCGCTGAGCGATTGTACTGGTTTGTTCTTAGGCATCGCTTATGCTCGTTTAGTTTAGTCTGTACTGACCGTCCTGTTTCTCCTATGTATACTAAACTGCAGCAGCAAGGTATACCATATACGCCTGGGGTTTTAAGACTATTTTCGAAATCTTTTGGGGTTTATAATATTAGGCGTCGCCGTGGATCAATGTAGTAAGCGTAAGGCTACGGATCCCAAGGTCCCGGGTTCAAATCCCGACACGGCCGACTGCTTGAAAAGTGACAGGTGAGCATTTTTCACAAGAATTACGCCCTCGTTCGGATGAGAGGTTAAATGGAGGTCCCGTGTGTGAGTGTTGTCACGCACGTTAAAGATCCCTACCTTGCCTGGAACGGCAAGGGTTCGGCAAAATTCTAAATTTCCAGGCAACAAAAAACTCGCCTCCTGGCCAATGTAGTACCTACAGGAGGAGCATTGGAAATGTAAAATGAACGGTTTATAATATTTGTGAAATTTTATTACCGGGTTTATAGATTGTTTTGATGTTATGTTTACGTAGGATTTTGCCAATTCGATCTATTACTCTGTGTATATATTTAAGGATTGCTAAAGATCGTGTGTCGTAATTACAGCGTGGTTTGGGGGTTTGTGTTGGATGCAGATGCGGGCTCATTACTCTGCTGATCTCTGAGTTGAAACAGCAGTTTTTTATAAGACTAGTTTTCAGATGGGTCAATTCATTAGATACATGTTCTGGTTGAAAAATCTTAATTGCACGGTGGACTAGAGAGTTGATTACCGATGATTTTTGTGACGGATGATAATGTGACGACGCATGTAGGTATCTGTCTGTCTGTGTGTGTGCGCGTTCGTGCATGCGCGTGCGTGGGTGCGTGCGTGTGCGTGCATGCCTGCGTGCGTGCACATGTGTGTGTGACCAGTCGTCCGTTGGGTTGGCGCTCCACCAGAACGTCAAGGAATGGCAGAGTTCCGTTCTTTTCAATTTCTATAGTGAACTTAATTTCTTTATGTTGATTGTTTATGTGATCTAGAAAATTATTGAGTGTTTGGTGTACATGGGGCCAGATTTCAAAAGTGTCATCTACATAACGGAGTCAAGTTTTTGGTTTAAGGTCTGTTGTTATCAAATGAAAATTAAAATACGATACATCTAGTTTCCCGCAAATTGCAATTCAATGCGCTTTTCAACTATAATGTCACTTCTCCCTAGAGTATTTGAACACGATCCCCCTTATTAATTGCAAACATGAAAATCTTTTAAAACTGCGCATTTACTTGTAATCGACACACAATTGAGTAGCTTTTGGATAAAGCTTTTTTAAAAAGTCCCCTTACACGCGGAATATATCCCTATCGTTATTTGAAAACAGTATTTCTTCTTTATTAAGAATGAAAACTCATTCAATCGTGGATTTATGCATTTTCTACTGAGCGTTTTAACAAATACACTACTCTATGAAAATGAATATTTACATAACTCGAGCTTCTTATAAAATTTCTCAGAATTTGTTAGGTTTAAGGCATCGTATGTCTACGAAATAATGCTAAATGACCTTTTGATGACATCTAATATAACGGACATTAAGTAACATACCGTACATATAGTACATATTACGTATGTAAAAAATCCGTAAATATTCTCTTAACTACAAAATGCTCGATACCATTTAAAAACGCGTTCGGTTCATTTTATAACAAGATCAAAAAATTCATTCCATTAAAAGTATTTAATGCAAAATAGGCAAGTCGTGTATTTTAAATCGAAAATGTATTTCATTTTTCTACATTATTCGAAAATCTAGATTCATTCGCAAGCAGCAAGACAACACTAAATCAAGTTAAATCACAATTGTAAAACTGAGCAACTGACCGATAACTAACTTCACGATAACAAGTAACATGAATAGACATTCTAAATAGATAACTTTAATGTGAGATAAGGTGTTTAACGACCCATAAATCAAAAGATAATTGTAAAACGAGCGAAGGCAGCAACATAGATAATGTGCTAATTAAGCCGTAGAATTTCTAACTTTTAGAGAAAAATTACATCAGCTGCATAAATGAAACCAGATGGAATTTGTTGGAATTTTAATGACGCAGAAAAGGTATCTTATTTAAACTAGTTCATGAATCAAAACGGGGTGAACTGTCAATTAATTGAGTTTAGTTCACGTTCGTGTATTAACTACACGTTAAAAAAAATCTGTCAATAAACTAATAATGAATTTTAAAGTTAGAAACGTATAATAATCGACAAAGTTGACTTTAATTTGAGTACGAAAAAAGATTTAAAGTATATACTGGAATTAGTTTAAAGAATGCATGGTGATAAAAATCCTGCAAATGGAAGAATATGAATTTTTCAAAGACATTTATTGGTAAATTATTTTTAAAAGAATGTAACGACAAGTATATGGATGTGGAAAGTTAATTAATTACACGATTTGGACATCATAGTTTATAACCCCCACCATAATCTAATGGTGAAAGAAAGTTTATAATTGTTTTAAATCTTTTAAAAGACATTTTGTTCGCTGTATTTATTTAAATCGCTTAGATTATATAAGAATGTTGGCGATATTGTTTTTGCAAGTGGATAATTTAAAATTTTTATGAGATCAAATTCCACTTAAATTTGGCCATTATAAGAAGGTGTATAAAATGTATTTGTTCAGCCACGTTCGATTTTGAGGTAAGAAGGACTATTAAAATTATCCATTCTCGTTTCTAAAAATTTGTTGTACATAAGGGAAAATGTGCGACACAATAATTAGAAAGAGGGATTTTATGGAGTCTATTTTCGTATATAGTAATATAAAAAAATATATTTTTTAGACTTAAGATGTGCTGACGATATTGGACTTTATTTGTAAATTTTGCTGTTTGTAATTTCTTTTTTTTTTTTGATAATGTTTGTTAAAGAAAGATGTATGTCGACGTAGCAATTGTGATTTAAATGAGGGTTTGTTAATGAATATTTGATGTCATTATAAGTTTGATGTTGGATTATCGTTGTTTCATTTAGACTTAGTTGGCAAGGTAATCCAGCATCTCCAGGCTATCACTCAAAGCATTTTTATTGACGCTCAATGTAGGGGCGGCTCATTTCATTCATTTTTTATAATGCTACAAGTCATGGCACTTTTATTGGCTCCTAACGTCGGGTCGCATCAACTTCACCACACAGAAATATATATATTGATGTGATAAAGAGGTCACGAGATGTCATTGAATATCCAAATTCAGTGGAAAAAACACCCAAAAAACCAGAGGAACGGGAAAAATTAAAATGTCTCAATATTTAAACTTTCTATGTAAATGCATTTCATTAACATATAAGAAAAAGTTCAACTTTAAGGCGTGTGTGTAAAATAATTGGGAGATACTGAGGATACATAATCATTATATACTTACTAAAAACGAGTTCCGTTTTAAGATATAAATACAAAGCCATTTATTTCGTCCATGTTAAAACGAAGTCTTATCAATTACTTTTCCGTGTGTAGATATTTTTGCTGACTGAAAAGGAATTGCATACACTTTTAAAATACTAAACATATTTTCCGTGTGTAAAATATTCGTTTCATTCACAGTAAAAGCAAATCTTATTGCATTTTCACAGCATAAAATAGTTTAACGCATCTTTAAGGCAAACATACATTACGTGTGTAGATTGTTTAAGACCAGAAATAAAATATACATTCTCGTTAAAAATAACGTTTTATGAGTTCCAAATAAAAACATTTTAATTCTAGAATTTTCAAAAACGTCATGTTATTAGAAATGTTTTTAAAAGTCACTAAAAAAGTTGATTATTTGTATCAATAAACAAACGCTTCAATTCAAGGAGCCCGTGGTTATTAAATTGCCATAAAATAAAACCGAGATAAGATAAACGGGTTTAATAACCTTACGTATTACAATATGATAGGAGATTGCAAACTTTAACTTCGTGCATTAGAAAAGGAAAGGAGGGCGTTTTACAATAAACATAAACATAGCTTTACACTAATTAGAACATTAAACGCCGACATTCTCGTAAATATGATCACCCGGGTGTGTCATACTTCGAAATAAATCTGGAATCGTATAGAAAAAGTGAAGTATTGTTTCCATTTTTGTATATAAACCGGAACTGAATTAGAACGTAGTCATTTCATTTGAAGACATCGAACATGTAACTTTAAGTAAAGATTAATTCTTTGAACGTTTAAGTTCGAGCAATTTATAATTCATTTTATGATAAATAGCTTTGCATAATTATTCTTATACTACAAAATTGAACGATCTTCGACATAAATAATCCAGATACGAGAGCTACTGCTGAATTTAATTGATTGCGAACCAATATTCTAAATGGAGATTTGAAATGGGAATAAGATTTTGATAAGCGCTGTTTTCGCAAGCATAAATTATGAATCTTTGTTTGTAACTGTTGAACATATTTAAGCACTTGTAAGCTAGAATAAGTTCTTCTTATACAAAAATTTCTATTTGTGATGCGGATAATTTTTAGCAAATTTTAAGGTCGGAGTTCGAAGCCTTTTGACTTTTATTAAATTAGCGGTGCAGTGTCATTGGCCAATCACACTCACTCACGAGCGGGTAAATTATCTAATACAAAATTAATGCCAATTTTTGTAACACACAAGGGTTAATAAAAAATTAGGTAAAGATTATTTTTAAGTAACTTTAAGGAATAATTATCTGAATGAACTTACGTTGTAAACTGTTTTATAAATTCCATTGTATGAAAGCAAAATGTTTTTGAATGTATAGATATATCTTGAGATTTCAGTGCTTCATTTTATTTTCGTGAATTCTACAGCATAATTTCTGTTGAGCTAGCCATGCAAGGAAAAGGAAGGTAGGAGGGTAATTTCACACCTCCTATTGCATTCTCATGAATACAATTCGCTTTACCTGAGTCACAGCAAACTTAGTGGCGTTCCTACTCATAAGCGTATCACAGCAATATTAGCGGCGCTCCAACGCGAGGCGTAGTCACAGCAATATATTGCTGTGACTAGGCCTCGCTGTGACTCAGTTGCCTAAACGTTGTGAGCCACAAAAGATGCTGTTAATCGGGAACAACCGCCCTGTATCGATGTAAGGATGCAATAAAAAAATATAAATTTTCACTTACCGTGCCTCTTTTCCCCGACTGACTAACTCGGCGAAAAATATGCTGTAAAATTTACGAAAATGAAATGAAACACAGAAATCTCAAGAAACATATATGAACAATCTTTTATACATTCAAAACATCTTTTTTTACACACACTATCTAAATAATCTCTTATATACACAGATATAAATAACGCTTATAAATATAATTTACAGCTTAATTTTAGACAGAAAATTTACCTTATGGCTACTTACGTATTAAAATAATCTTCACTTAATCCTCGTTAATTATCTGCAAACTCCTAAACATTTCAGACAAGATTTTCATTAAAAATGTTCTGAATAATTCAAATATTTTTATTATTATTATTACCCGGGTCACCGTAGTTGTTCAACGACGCTGTACCAAAATTTTTGCGAGGGTCAAAAACGTTTCGAGCTCTGACCTAGAATTGCTGTAACAAATTATACAAAATAATTTTATACGCAAAATAAAACTTATTATTCTTAATCTATTTAGTGATATTCAAATGTCCTGTTAGGTTACAAAACAAAGTAATACCTGCTGTTTGAACCGTCAAATTCTTCTTTAAGACTACCTGTCTTCGTTTATAAAAATATCGTTTATTGGACTCAACTCCAGTGAAAACTCCTGGTTCCATTTCAAATTTTAATTGACATTATCGAACATACTTTTATTTTTAATAGGTTAAAAATTAATGGTCGATCTCGTACCATGATTACGAAAATCTTTTGTTGTACTCTTTAAAATAGCTATGCTTCATTAACTTATGTTACATGTGAAAACGTCAATAGAATGGATTACCAATCTTGAATGAATTACAAATTACTCAAAACTTACATTTTTTTACAAAACGAATTGCAAGAAACGTTAGATATTTTGCCACTTCGTTTACTGCGAAACTTAGAATATTTTCAGCAAGACGGTGCACCTGCCGATAAAATTCAAGCAGTTTGTAAAATGTCTTTCTAATAATTTTCCGAATTGGATTGGCAATGCAGGCCTTATTCAAAGGCCCGTAAGGTCACCACACCTATCACCGTTAGTTTTTTTTTATTTGGGGTTCCGTAAAGGACAAAGTACATGATAAAAAACCTAACAACATCGAGGAACTCTAAACTAGTATTACTGCAGCTATTACAACTATAAAACCACAAAAGGTACGCTGTAATTTGATCAAAAGGAACGAGATGTGTTTAAGAGTTAATGGCGGTCATTTTGAACGTATGGCAATTTAGTAGTGGACGTATTAGCGTTAACTAATTTGTGTTTCCTAAAGTTTTGTTAGTTTATATTGTTTTGATAGTTTATTTTTTGTATACTGTATTTGTTTCGTCATCATTGAGCAATTAGTGGTGACAAAGAATAACCATTGTAGTGCAAGTAGTTAGTAGTATACAGCATCCAGTTAATACTGCCATATAGCTAGTACGCGAACGTATTTTATTTTAATCGTCCTTGTGTGTTGGCATAATTGGCAATAGAAAAGACCTGAACGACGGACACCTACCGCTGGTGATGTTCAATCATTCTTTTGTTAATTTGAAATATGTATGTATTCAAGGGCTTCTTGATGTCCGTAAATAAATAAATAGTTTTTTACTTATTACGAAAAAAAATTCTGAAAATAAGTATATCAACCCCTACACTGAACTAATAAGAAAAAAGAACGTTGCTTTGCGGTCACATTAAACTAAGGTTTACGTTAAAAATAATTATGTTACGTTTGCAGATTGAAAACTATCGTCCTATTAAAACTTTCGTATACCCTACTGAATTCTATGTAGAAATGTACACAACAATCAGCTTTCATTTTCTCTATAGGTTAAACCGTTAACAATTATTAAAGTTTGAAATACTGGTCAATTTCATTTTTTTCAATTATCTTAGAGAGTTGAGTATCTCGATGAATTTTTGGAAAGGTATCGTACTACTCGTAAATTTCTGCTCAACTTTCTCATTTAATCAACTTTGTACCTGTATAGATTCCTACGCACATTCATATACATAACAAAAAAAAATGTACACTGTATCTTCTGAGAAGCACCTAAACCAAACGTAGAAGTTTAAATTAAAGAAATCAATATTAGTTGGAGCTGTTTTTGTTTATTTTGTAATAGTCTGTTTTGTTAATTTGCAGGTATTTACAGTACTACGAAGGTTGTTTCAAACACAAGGTTCCCTAATTTTTTTAAAATAGACAGCATCGTTTATTACCATAATTATTTATATCAATGGAAAATCTAAACAGTAATTTATTTTTCCACATAATCGTCATTTCTTTCTACGCATTTTTGTAGATGATGCTCCAACTTTTGTATCCCCAAGTCGTAGAACTTGGAAGGTAACCCCTTCAGGAAGCGCGCGCACTTTGTGATACTGCAGTTTTGTTAATTGGACTTGCAGAAAGCTCAGGAATTCGACATGCCATTTAACGGATGGTAATCCTTCGATCTTGGAGCAGTAGTCTCTAGACTTTTTAGACAGTTTCAATGGAAATTGACGATCATTCACTCCGGTCTTCGTCACGGATGTCCCCGTGCAACCGCCCTACACCATTTACGGACGCGTTGTACGTTTATACACTTTCAACCATAAGATTCGCAGAACTGAGGGTGAATATTTATAAGAGGAATCTTTTTCAACCTTCAAAAAACAAATAACTGCGCGATTTTCACATCTGGTGGTAACGTCGATGGGGACATCCATCGCGAACGGCTGTCGGAACACTGTGCGGTTTAGCCTAACGGTGATGTTGCGGTTAGAGAGTGAGGGAGCCGCTGTTCACGACAGTGTTGCCGAATTTCACCTAAAACCTCCCCCTGCAGAGCTATCGCATAAAGAACCTTATTTTTGAAACTACCCTCGTATATTTGTACTTGGGATATAATGCGAAATACAATGATTGTACGAAAAATGTTATAACATTTTTTTTGTAAAAGATTTACAGTTTTCAAGATAACCAACAAACAAAATGTAAGAAAATAATTTTTGCGACTTGGCTCTGAGTAACTAGCAATGTAATACGAGTACGATATTAATTTGAATTTTAAACAGATTTTTCAGAATATCAAAATACAAACGTATACCAAAATTTAGTTAATACGAATTTTTCAAAACACGGAACGTACAATTAGCATAATTTTAATAGGATACACCACAAGTTTTATAATTTCTCTACTTTTTAGTTAGATGTGTTTGTTGATATCATTTGGAGGCCTTTATACAGAAATGGACCAAATCAGAATATGAACGTTTTGAGTTGAACATGCCATCAGATTCAGATTTTACTTTTGCAGATGAAATCCTGACCATATACGATCTTTGACGAGTTGCTAAACTAAGAATATCCAACCGTCAATGAAAAGCCTTATTATTATATTGCAGTAACGATCCGAGCAGAATGAATGCTTTCTGCAGAATAGAGTATGGCATAGGTTATTCTGTTACAAGCAGATCAATCCACGTGGAATGTTTCTGCACAATTAAAACTATGAGAGGAAAATGCGTGTAGTGGGAGCAGTATGCTGGTTGGCCATATGCTACCACTCCATCTCTGCACTTGCACGCGTTTATTTTATCAGTTTGTTGTTAAAAGCATCAGCATTGAGTGTTGTTCAAGTGTGTTTTATGACAATGTTTAGAGGGACAACAATTTTACAACTTCCTTAACTTAACTAATACCTACTAATAATAGAGAGCAAAACGTGCAGAAACCTGCAACTAGTACAGACGATTCTGATGAGCTTAAATGTGTGAATCCATAACTAGGTATGTACATATATTCAATTTATTGTGCTCCATAATAAATACTTACGATGCAACGTAACATTAAATCCAACTTAGAAATGGCAGCCAGAGATATCCTGGAGTATACACAAAAAGAAAATAAACCATGGATAACAAAGGATATCCCGAATTTAATAGAAGAAAGACGAGAATACAAAAATAGATCATACGAACAAGGGAAGCTTAAGAACAATGAAAAGCACAAAGAGGTACAAACTAATATGGAACTAGGAAAGAAACACGAAGTATACAAACTAATTAGAATGAATTTTAGAGATATAGAACCGTATAGCAAAAATATAAAGGACGCGAGAGGAAACGTCATTTTAGAAAATGTTGAGAAAGTAGGTAGATGGCAAAAATATATAGGGAATTTATATGCAGAAGAACTAACAGCATTAGAACAGGAAACAGACATTGAAAAGGATGACGAGATATTCTATACTTAGAAATGAGTTTGAATTAGCATTAAAGGGTCTGAAAAATGGTAAGGCGCCTGGTATAGATAATGTGCAAGCAGAAATTCTAAAAGCCGCTGGACAAGCAGCAACAAAACGTCTCTTCCAACTTGTAAGGTATATGTATGAGACAGGGAAGATACCCAAAGATTTCAAATGTAACATCATAGTCACTATACCAAAAAAGAGAGGCTCGGATAGATGTGAAAATTTTCGAACAATAAGTTTGACAGCACACATGTCAAAAATATTACCTAGAATTGTACAACGAATGGAAAAACGAGCTCAAGAAATACTAGGAGAAGATCAATTTGGGTTTAGGCGAAACAGGGGAAACACGGGAGGCTATTTTAGCTCTCAGGGTGATAACGGAGAAAACAATAGAAAAAGGGGAAAGCGTGTATATAGGGTTTGTAGATCTGGAAAAGGCACTCGACAATGTAAAATAGAAAAAAATGTTCGAAATACTCAAAAAGATTGGAATGAGTTTTAGGGATAGACAGATAGTACATAGCTTATACAAACAGCAGAGAGTGAGACGGGGATGTGCCCTATCCCCATTGATTTTTAACTTGTGCATCGAAGAAGCAATAAATACTGTCAAAACAGGAAGACACTTGGAATTACTATGCAGGGACAAAAAATTGATATGCTTAGATTTACAGATGATACAGCGGTATTAGCATCTAGCAAGAGAGAGTTCGAAGCTGCTCTTAATGAAATGGAAACAGTTCTAACAGAGAGATATGGTATGAAAATTAACAAAATAAAACTAAAGTACTAGTATGCAAAGGAGGAGAAAATAAATCAAAAACAATAATACAAATAGGTATGGAGAACTTACATGAGGTTAAGGATTTCTGCTACCTAGGAAGGCAAATAACGCGAGATAGGAAGAGTGCAAAAGATATAAAACAAAGATTAGCACAAGGTCGTGCTACATTTAACATGAAAAAGCTACTGTCTTCAAAGACAACAAACATAGAAACAAGTAAAATATTGGTTAAAACATATGTGTGGAGCCAGCACTGTACGGCTGTGAAACCTGGACAATGGGAGAAGCGGACAGGAAAAAGAAGCCTTTGAAATGTGCTACAGATCTCGTGGACAGACAAAGTTAAGAACAAAGTGGTTCTAGAAATGGTACGGGCAGAAAGAAATATGTGGAAAACAGTAAAAAAATAGAAGAGATAGGATGATAGGCCACAACTAAGGCATGAGGGATTAGTGCGGAATATACTAAAAGCAGAGATAGGAAAAAAGAGAGGTAGAGATAGACCAAGGTTGGACTTTGCACACAGATATTGAAATATGTAGGCTGTAGGAATTTCAGGGAAATGTGTAGGTTAGCTCAGAATAGAAATCAATGAAGATGCGCTGCGCGTCCAACGAGTTTGAAGATGTAAAACAATGACGAAAAAAATAACTGTACTTAAACCGGATGATTATTATAAGCAACTACAGGTACTGGTTTTGCAATATTCTCAACTAATTGAAAGAAAAATACAAAAACAAACCACAACAAACATACAGGGAATATTCTCAACCGATGTCAATTGTGCGAAAGCATTTATTGGAAAACTATTAATTCGGCAAATGACTAAGTGTTGGGAGATCTTGGCATTACATGTGAATTTTTTTTTCTCCAATGCTCCACCCGAACGTACTACATTGGCCAGGAAGCGAGTTTTTTTTAACCTGGAAAATTTTGAATTTTGCCGAATCCTTGCTGTTCCAAGCAAGGTAGGGATCTTTAACGTGCGTGACAACACACACACGGGACCTCCATTTTACCTCTCATCCGAACGAGGGTGTATTTTTGCGAAAAATGCTCGCCTAACATTTTTCAAGCGGACCGTGTCGGGATTCGAACCCGGGACCTAGGGCGTAGTAGTCACACACATACCACTACGCCACGGAGCCGCCTGGAGATCTTGGCAGCCACAGGCAGCTTAACACCCTTCATATACTACCGAATCTCGGTAAAATAAGACAAATAATTAGAAAACAACAGAAGGGGCTGTGAGCATTTCAGGGAGCTGTGTAGGCTTGCTCAGAATAGAAATAAGTGGAGGTATGCATCTAACAAGTTTCAAGACGAAAACCTAACGACGAAAAAATAATTGCACTTAAATCTGATGATTATTATAAACAACTACAAGTTTTGAAATATTTTCAATTAATGTTGATTCTTCGAAAGGATATATTGGAAAATTATTAATTCGGCAAATGTTCGAGTGTTTGGGGATCTTGGCAGTCGCAGGCTGCTTAAACTCCTTCACATATACCAATGAATATCGTGGTGTATATTTGTAAAACAATAGAAGGGGAACCGAACTACATCTAACAAGGAAGAGCAACGGCTATGTTCGAAGACAACAAACATAAAAACAAGGAGAAAATTGTTGAAAGCATATATGGAAAACAAAAAAGAAAGAAATATAAGAGCAGGATATGTTCTAAAGCATTTTGAGCAATAGTGCGGGATATATTACAAGCAGGGATAGGAAAAAAGGAAGCAGAGGTAGGTCTGGATCAGACTGGTGCACGCAGATAGTGAAAGATGCAGATTGTGGAAATTTTATGGAAATGTGTAGGTTAGTTCAGAATAGGAAACAATGAAGGTACGCGTCTAACCAGTTCCAGCACTGAAGACCTAATGATGATGCAACGTAATTCCTGCTACTTAGTTTGCTGTTTTATGATTTTGATATTTTTAAAGTAGAGTCCCTTTGGACTTGTTTATTATTATGTTAAACTATTATGCTGCAATTAAGATTATGGCAATGAATAACCTACTGCTTCACAAAATGTGTGATAGATTGGATTCGTGCATGATGTTTATTAGCAATTTAAATGTTTTCTTTATTACTGATCCTGCTTTTATTAGTTGCAGATTTCCATTCGGATAATTCTTATACAGACCCTACAGTAACTGAAAAAGACTTCAGCAGCGAAACTGAATCTGTAGGTTCAAAATCTCAAGTGCATGATGTATCGAACATCAACAACCAAAACCAGCTAAATCAATATACTTTAATCGGTGAGCATGTTGCTCACGTTAACCAAAAAAAACATTGCTGCCGTCAATCAGGAACCTAAGGGTAGAAAAAAGCGGAAGAGACGAAAATATTACGAGCTTGTACGTAACGAAAGGTCTAAAAGAAAATACTCAAATAAAGATATGTTGATTACAAAAAACAGGTTATTCTAGCAGAAGTGTTCGTGGGCGTGCGATGTACTTGTAAGTTAGTGTTCAAAAAAGGTTTTGAAACGAGACAAATATAGAAACAAAAATATTTAGTATAAGTTTCTTAGACAGCCCAAAGCCTGTTTTTAAAGAACATATCGTAATTTAAAAAAAAAACGATCCTATATATAAAGTACAGAACACAATGGAAAAAATGCATAGAGTGTTTCTCCTCATAGCATAAATACAATTTTAAAGAAATGCAAATCAGGTGCATCGGATACATATCAGAGGTAGAGAAAGGTGGATTCAATAAATTGAAGATGCACAAAATAAGTGCAGTAATTTAGCATATTAAAAAATTTTCTCACTATGTTAAAGTGTAACAAGTTTATTTCGCAGTTACTAAATCCAATCATAAAAGGCAAAGTCATAAAGCGCAAGCAACGAGTTTAGTGATACGCTAAGGTCGTATCTACTTATTGTTTTCTATGTATAAAACGTTTCGCAGGCGCGAGTTGCTTGAAGGCCTCTGCTGGGGGTTACGCCGTCGCTCGTGCGAGGTGATAAGGGAGTCGGTCCTGCAAGCTTGTTAAACAATGAGGTACAATTGGAGGCAGGCCGCGAACTTGCGGTTACATTTCGACGATTAGAGATCCATCTTTAAATAGCGCGCGTATTCCACCACCATAAAACCAACTATAGTAACCACAATTCCAACTACTGATGTAAGACGACTTTGTATAGCAGTTCGTAAGAAGCGGCTTTGGTAATTTAGTAATTGAATAATTGGTAGAAGAGCATATTACCACAAACCTGATGGAAGTTTGGCGATTATGTTTGATTTTGCAACACTTGTTAACATCTTATTAATACAGTTCTGGTTCGTAGATAAGTTTAAGAATTTTGTTCGTGTTCTAAATTAGAATCACGCTGTTTTTGTGTAGTGCATAAAAGCACGAATAATATAAATTTTAGATTGTTTGTTGGACTGAATTTTTCAGTGTTAAAATTATAATTCAGCACTTATAATGATTTGAGAAACCATACACGTGGTTCATTTTGTTCTGTTAGTAACAACGACAGATGTCTTGTTACGTCACTTGTTTGCTTGCAGTTTAATGCTGACACCTGTGCTCAAATAACATATGCTTTGAATAATGCTTGCATAAGTTGAACTTATAAGAATATTTTTACAATCTTTCTTTATGAGAACTAAAACTGAGACAATTAGTTAAGATTAAGAAAAAGTGATTTAATATGCTTTATTTTTGTAACCCTCTCGACAGATCTGCCAGAGTCGGCTTTTCTTTGTAACATGTAAACACTAACCTTTTAAAATGTTTGCTGAGAAATTATTTTGATGAAACTTTATTTAAAATACTTGACCTCATGTAATTATTTATGAAACCTTGTAGTATTGAATTTTGTTTTAAAAGAGAATCTTTTGAGTAAATTAGTAGTTCAAAATTAAAGCTTTTTTATTTTGATCAAAGATGATCAAAACTAACGACAAGAAACTAATTTCCGTATGAGTAGAATTTTAATGACAACTTATATAGGAGTTATTTATTTTGATGTTTCTTTAGGTATGTTTGTGGCACACAAATAGTGTTCCACCCCTCTATTAAATTAATTATTACCATTTCTTTCAGGAGCAGCGTCTTATTCAGTTAAGACGGGGCCCTGTCATCGAAGGCGATATTTTTTCTTTGGGTTTCCACGTCCGCCCCTAGAATTATACTACGCATTTACCCTAATTAAGTCAGGACATGGTGGCGCCCTATTTGTTTTAGATTAGATTCAGTATACAGTCAGAATTCGACTTACCCCCCCATTTCTCATAGCTCTACCCGAGGAATAGACCCCTAGTTATGTCGGAAGACTTCGTTACACTTGCTCATAACGTGAGACCAGTTGTATGTAGGAAAGATTCGCTTGACTGGCTTTCTATAAACGTAGGGCAGGTGCTTCAAAAAACATTATTCGTTTCACTGGCACCCAATGGAGGGCTGGTGTAATAGTAAAAATAGAAAAAAAAAAGAAAAACGTAGCAAAAGCTGACAGAGATTGTCAATATTATTATTCTGAAATGTCACTGTCTCTAATGTATGTCATGTATGCGAAGGAACAACAAGACATAAATGAAAAACTGGTTTCTGCAACGAAATTTTGCAAAACATTCTATGACAATTGCAACATCAAGTTTCACAAACCTAGGAAAAACACATGAATACATGCGATATTTTTGATAACAAATTAAAAATTCTCCAAGATGATGAAAAGAAGAATACTGCTACAGATATATTCAATAAACATGAAAGTGATGCATATGAAAGCAGAGACCTGATGACTAGTGACAGAAAAAGCTGCTGAACAAGAAAATGTGAAAACGTTAGCATTCGATTTGCAGAAAATTTTTCTGCTTTTCAGAATACCCACCAATGTAGTATATTATAAACGACAGTTGTTGGTATACAACTGTGGTGTATTTCCGGGAAATAGCATAATGGATTTTGCTATTTATGTATGGAAGGTACAGCTGGAAGAGGATCTCAAAAGATAAGGTCTTGTTTAAAAAAACATTCTATCGAGGGTTTTCAAGGATGTGGAAGAGCTGATTTTTATGGATCGACTCATGCGGGATCAAAACCGTAACATCAAAGTGGTTATGACGTGGAAAACTATTTTTTCTGATATCCCAAATCTAAACCGTATAATGATACGTTTTCTTATTTTTGGACATACATCCTTTCTAACGATGATGATTTTGGAAAAATAAAATCAATGAAAAAGCAAGAGTGATTATATAAAGAGGATTATTATATTGATATTATGAAGAAAGCAAGAATAAAAAGACCATTGACAGTTACACAAATGACAAAGGATTTTTTTTCTACCAAAGACTTGGAAACAAAATGACAAATAGCTTAAAGATAACTGTTCTAAAGGAGCCTGTAAATTGGTTAAAAACAAGACAAATTCTTTTGGAACGCAATAAACCTTTCTCCATTTTTATGAATTAATGTTTTGTACTAGAGTCTCCTAAGAGTACTGTTCGAGGCCGAGAACTTTCTCTTCACGGTACGCAATGTTTCTCTTTTGTGGACTGGCGGAAAAGAAATAAATGCCCAAAAAACCCCGCTGATATAAAGTATTTGTTTCAATTAATTACAAAACGCTGTCTTGATGATTTTTACAAACACCTTATCAGCAGCGAAAGTGCTGTTGACGATTTGGAAGGCTTCAAGCCACCAGAATTTGAATTTGAAGATGATGAAGTGCCACATGATAATCAATAACTAAAAACGAATTCTGTGTTTATTTTGTATTATTTTATCAATAAAACTTATGACAACTGTAGTCTTCTTCAGCAGATTGCATTTAAACTTTTGCAGAAATGTATCAACCCACAATTTTTGGAAAAAAAAGGCTGAATTAATAAATCAAATATACTCATTTAGCGGGAGTGGGTGGCTATTTGAAAAGATAAGTTTATTTCAAAATCATTTGCATCCAAAAACGTATCTTAAATGAATTAATGAATTAATTTCTCTGTAATGACTGTTAGAGGTCTGATCCATCTCTGCGTAAAGCCGCACATTTATAATGCGAAAGCGGATTTAGCGTCAAAAACAAAAACAAAGAAGCAAGTAATATCCCAAAATATCCTGCATTATACATATAATGGTGCATTCTTTGTGAGAACGTGCTATTTTAACATGTGCGTTAAAACACGGTTACAAAGGCACGCTTCAATTATGAGCGACCACTGGCATACTGAAACATTAATTATAGTAAGTAAATACTTAGTTTTCAGACGTAACAGATAAAGGAAAGGATAAATATTTGCATACAACCTTGGAACTGAGCTTCAAGGATTCTTTATAAATTAAGAGGGGAATAAAGTGTGTCGAATTCTAAAAATGTATTTCCTGTTTCTTAGCTGAAAGCATTTAATATACACAAAATGTCCATTATATTTATTAATTTAAATCAATATGCTTAGTGATCCGGTGCAGTAATTTGATCGTTTATGAACCACAAACTAATCTACCACACAATATTTGACGAACGAACCAGTATGAAAAACTATACACAACAACGCTACATTAGTATGTTAAGTAACCTTGACACTTGTATGTGCTTATCGTGTTTGTTTATTTAAATAATGACTAATGTTTTGCGTTGTTTTAAATAATCTATGGAAATTTATAATCCAATAATTTTATCGTAATCTAGCGATGTAATAGAATTTTGTATACGGGTCCGCGTCTCCATAAAAAAATAAAAATACAATCGAGAGTCGAGTTACACGCATTTAAAAAATCTCAAATGATTATTTACGTACCTGTGAGATAATTCGCGTTCGTCAATCCAAGAATTTTCCATAGCAACTAAACCCTCAATATAACTTTCAAAATCATTTTCAGATACACTTGGAAGTCGTAATCCTGGAAGTCTTTGAATCATACTTGGAAAAACAAGGGAAGGAGCAGTATTTGCACGCCTTCGTAATCCAAATTCTGATTTATGTATTTCTTCAGATAATTCCGGCATTTCAATATTATTTAAAACTGTTCTCTACTAGTGAGTAAACACCTCCTCACTCCAAGTAAATTCGCGCAAGACTGAATGTTTTACGTTTATACATTGATTCTTATTTGATTTCTGGCCACAAAATTCACTGATAATGTAGTAAACAATTATGAAACTATACTGATGACCGTGACGATTATATGAACGATAACAGGGTCGGGTTGATTGAAATTTATTGGTAAAGAAAACGTTCTATTGTTTCACAGAACTTTTTTATAATAAAATACCAGTAAACAAATAATATAAAAACGTCCTTCTTAACTTAATAGGCCTTGCGTAATTGTGTCAGCATAATTTCACAACAAACCGGTTAAATGTCCACAACACAAACATGTTAATACGCAATTGCATTTGTCTATAATCATTAAAATTAAGCTCTTGGAAAAATTCTATTAAATACATATATCTTGGTGAAATTAAAATATCCGAAAGGATAACTTAACAGAACACAAATACAAGTTTAGAAATTTAAGAGCACTTTTTTAATGCATACGAGCGGGATCATTAACTTGTTCTAAAATAATTATACTGATATACGAGACAAAATTGTATTTTTTTGACATTATTTTATTAAATAATCTAAAAAACTGTTGGAGCTGTGGCTGCTTGCAATATCTATTTGAAATATTGAAATGGAATAGTAGTCTTAAAAAAAGAGAGATAGAACTGTCACAATACTTTCATTAGATGTCTTTTTCTTTATCATTTGTATAAAATATTTTAACATAACAATGGAGCTATATGCTGTTAGTTGTGGTTCTGAACGTTCTGTTCTGAAAAGATTTCTCACAAATGCCACGAGTAAATTGATCGAAAGTATTAGTGATGGCAATTGTAAACAGGTCGTTATTAGGTATGACCTCCTAAAGGATGAATGGAGTCGGTTATCAAGTAAACATACGTAAATAACGAATATCCTGTTAAATGAAAATGAAGAAAAGGTAGCAGAAGACGAGTATGCACAAGTTAAAGAGTACAGAGAAAAATTTATTGTTGCCAAGGCATCAAACAATGTAATAAATGAAAAGTAAGTAACGAAGGAAAAAGATGGCATGAAATATCGTCTGCCGAAACTAGAACTTGAAAGGTTTGATTTGGGACCTCGTACTTGGATTTCCTTCTGGGCTCAATTTAGAAGAATTAAAGAGGATGAGAATATCCATGAAAAAAATAAGTTTCAATATCTATTCCAGTCTAGTACTGCAAATACTAGGACTTTTGATATTGTATGTAACCCCCCCGGCAAAAGAAAAATTACAATAAGGTAATTAGTCAGCTAAGAAATAGGTTTGGTCGCTAAGACATTCTTATTGGGATACACATTACGGATTTACTGTCTCTCAGTTTAGAACAAATAACCAAAAACCAGCATGTGTCTTTAACTGTATTGATCAACTTTGCACTAAACTAGGATCTTTGGAGGCACTGGGAGTAACCAGTGCTAAGTATGTTTCCATGTTATATCCGTTTATAGAATATTGTCTCCCAGTGGAAATAATTAAACAGCAGGAAAAATTGCTAAGTACTAAAGATTCTTGTGTTTCAGATATTGAGTTTAATCAGTTAAGTAAATTAATAGAATTTTTGGTAAATGAAATTAGGGAAGATGAAAGAATTTGTATGGGCAGAAACTGCTTTCAAGATGTAAGTAAACCAAGACAGTACAATTAGTTCAGTCGAATGGATAAACATACAGTGACTGCTTTATTGACTGTGAATCAAAGGAAAGTAGGTACGTCGTGTCTTTTTTGTGATAAAGTATCCCATGAGAGCGAAATTTGTTATGCTGCAATAGGTATGACTGTTCATGAGAGAAGGTAAGCTGTCATAAAAGGTATAAAAAAATATTAAAAAAAAAAATAATAATAATATAAAAATAATAATCAAAAGTCCAATATGCACGGCGAACCCCCCATACCACTAAGGCAATCACTATCCCACACCATCTACGCGCGGAAAATCGGTAATAAACGAAAACAAATAAATAATAACAAACTAAATCAGAAAACCTCCTTAATTTAAATCAGTGTAATAAATAAAGAAATAAAATAGAGTGAAACCGCGCATCCCCCCCCCCTCCCAGGACTTTTAAAGTGATAGTGATCGTGGGACCCCCGAACGTTTAGTACATATCCACCAGGACTATAACAGTGCATAACCATCCTCCTAGAAGAAACAAATAGACGTAGGCAGACGACCAGGTCCTCGAATGCTGGGAAAATTTATAATTAAGGTAAGAATAAAATTGTGGCGGCTGTAATCGCATAAGCATTGATTTGTATTAATAAAGAGATTTTGAAATAATTTAACGAGCACGTTTTTTGTGTGAAACAGCGCTAGCCGACATAATGCTTATGCGAGTGCACCTGATAATTTATTTGGGTGATGCTTCTGCTAAATGCATTGTTACATGCTTATGCGTTTAGATGTTTATTTGTTTATATATATTTATTTTATATTTATTTATATTTTATATGTATTTGCATGTATTATATTATTTTGGGGCTTGAATTGTTTTTTCTGCAGTTCTGCCGCCATTTTTAGTGGCAGCATTTTAATAAGAAGGAAGAATGTACTAGAGAAGATTGTAACTATAATATAAATCAGTTAGGGCATGATAGGGAAAGCTAGGGACGGATTTAGGCTAAATTACTTAGACCAGGGAGGACGAACTTGTAAATACATAGAGCAGGCAAAATAGCTGGATTCACTATTCAAATATTTGGCGAATGCTTTGAAATTTGAATCCATTTTTAATTAGTTAGCTAGCTTTGGATAGTTTTTAGTCGACCCTTCAGGTCGCACAGGTAAGCAGAGCTGGCGATTGCTACCCGGTATTACGGATCCTTCCTCTTTTACTTTCGCGTGTCTTGTTGATCGGACACACTCCAAAATCAACGCTAGGGATACCTTTATTCAAACCCTATTTTTAGTTTTTGTTTCAGATTGTTAGATTTTTATTTAGGATGGATTAATTTTGAAGTTAGGTTTAATTTGAAGCGCGTTATATTTTCGCGTTTAAACCCAATGTAGTACCTTCGGATGGAGCATTGGAGACGTGGCCGCAAGTATAGCGGCCCTTATTTAAATTATAGTGCCATAAAAGGTAAGCGGTGTCTGGTTCGTTTTAGATCCGATCATGTGGGTAGAAACTGCCAATCGATTGTAAAATGTTTAAGTTGTACATAAAGACATGTTACGATTTTGTGTGACAATAGCGTCCTGAAAAGGAGGTTATTAAAGATAGAGACCTTCAAGAAAAGGCAGAAAAGGAAAATGTAGTTACTGATTTGCATAATGGTTCGTATAGTAGTGAAGTATATTTAAATACTTTATTAATATCTGTCAGTTCGCGACAATCTACTAACAATTTTGTTGTATAATGTCAAACAAATACTTTTTCTAAACAATTTAAAAAATTAATATACAGTGCGTTTAACGAACAGATTCGGTAAGTGCTCCTCCTCCCATAAATGAACGCCAGGTTTAAATAGAAGTTTTGCGTTGTTTGACCGGGTTCACACAACAATTTAATAAGTTTTGTATTGTTAACCTACAAATGAATGGAATAGAAACAAATAGCTGGATTCGTTATTAATAAATTTGGCATATGCTTAGAAATTCGAATCCATTAATAAATACTAATTTAGCTAGATTTGGATAGTTTTAAGTCGATTCTTCAAGTCGCACCAGTAAACAGAGCTGGCGGCTGCTATAGGTAGTTCGGATCCCTTGCTTTTTACATTTGCTAGTGTCTTGTTGATCAGACACACCCCCAAAGCCAACGCTAGGGATGCCATTATTTAAATTTCAACTTTAGTTTTAATTTAGACATTATATTTAAGTCAGGTTTATTTAAAGCACGTTTATTCCCGCGTATAAATCCAATGTAGTACCTTCAGGTGAAGCATTGAGGATGGGGTGTTACGTGCAAACTGAATTTGCACTTAAACATTGTTTTAGTTCAGTTTTTTAATGTGCGGAAGCTTCCCGCCATAATTTTAAATACGCAAGACGCGCGAACATTTTTAAATGAACTGGGCGGGGCTTCCGGTACGTCACAATAGTGCAATTGGCAAGTGTGAATTATCCCCAGAGGGGTAAGGCAATGCTACAAAAGAGTAGGGAGTTCCGCGGTTCTCGCGCGGAAACGTGGCTTTTTTACGCCGAACTTTGAAGTGAACAGTCGTGCCGGGTGTCGTGTTATCTTATTATGTAGATTTCCTTATCTTGAGTATCTTTCCTTAATTACCTATTCCCGTCTTCCACTGCATATAGGAACGGAGATGACCCTGGAGCATCCCATGACCCCGAGATAATTTGGATGTCCAACTCTACCAGCAGCGATGCCGAGGTTACCGTGGCGTGATTTCCTGCCGGTTAGCGGATCCTTCACGTGAGTAGATTATCTAATTTTTATTGTTTAAATTTTATGTACCTTCTCTTAATTATGGCGCAATATAAATTATCAGTGACGTCATGTGTATCTTATGAACTTTGGTAATTGTATTACCGGCTTTTAAGAGCCATCTATCGCCATTTCAATGTACCAGAATCTAAGCGTAACATTTTGTTAACTGCATTACCGACCAGGTAAAACTGTAAACGAAGTGTAGCAGATGGCGCCTTCAACCTGTTCAGGCTATGAACTTCAGGGGCTTCTTCTTTGTTTTTAGGTTAGAATAATTTCCTTTATAAGGATACAATGCATTAATAGCTTCTTCACTTAAAGAACTTTACTTTTATTCATGTAAGTATTTACCTTACCTTATGTCTTTAAATACAGTATTATAGAATTACCTATTAAAATATCTTTAGTTGCTTTCCTTAACTTTGAAAGGCCGTTTTTGAAACTTAAATACATCTTTATGTTACATTCTAAAATTGCATTATGGTTTATCTTTACATGAAAATTAAGTGTTTAAAAAACACTTGAGTGAAATAAATTGCTAGTATACCTTTTTAAGAAGTGTTTGACTATACGTTGTTGCCTTATAGGTTAAATAACATATCCTCTGCGCCCATTTTCCATTTTGGAAGGCTTGTCTGTCATTATCTATAAAATATGTATTTAACTGAACATTGATTTCGTTTCCATATACCTTAAATGTGTTTCTTTGGTGTTATCGGTGACGTTCTAACAAGTTCTTACCTCTAAATATCGTATCGTATTACCTTAAAGTAGCTGTAACGTGTTTTTACCTTCTAACCTGCGTCAAAATCGCATATTTTTATATCGTGTCTTGAATATTGTATTCATAATGAACGTATCACATTTAAAATCGCTGGAATTGATCTACGAGCTGGAGTGCAGAAGTATCATAGCTGCGAGCAATCAGAATGATAGGCGATCTCAACTTAGGGCTGTTTTGTCACAGGAAACCAAAGGCGTTGCTATCTTAAAGAACCCTGTTGGCGATTGGCCACTCAACGTATCAGAAATTAAATTATCTTTAGATGATATATCGGGTATAATAAACAAAACAGATCCTGCGGCTACTAATATCGAATTAGGAGATTGACTTCAAGAATAACTCACGTCAAACAGCGAGTTGATTCATTATCTTTATATAACGATGACCAAGTGACTCAAGCTAAACAAAGTTTGTTGTCCGAGGTGTTATTGCTTGAAGGAATTCTTTTAGAAAGACTTAATCCTAACGCAGACGTAGATATATCGTTACCTTTTTCAAATCTTGCGCTTGCCGAACCTAAACCATTAGGAAAACCTATACCTGTATACAAATAGGGTCTCACCTTTGAAGGGTTTGATTCGAAGGTTTCTTTATCATCCTTTCTTGACCGGATTAACGATTTTAAAATTTCTCGCGGGTGTACCGACCAGGACCTATTTATCTCAGCTGGTGATTTGTTCGCAGGCTCAGCATTAATATGGTATAGAAACATACGACACCAAATTTCTACCTGGAATGAGTTAGTTGCCTGTTTAAAACGAGACTTCCTACCTTATGGCTACATTAACGATCTTTGGAACGAAATTCGTAACCGAACTCAAGGTCCCGACGAAAATGTTGTGTCTTTTATTACCTCATTAGAAGCTTTATATAGCAGACTCGACAAAAAACCTTCCGAATCCGAAATTATCGATCAATTACTTAGAAATTTGAACCCCTATTTCTCAGAACGTTTGGCATTACAGACCATATCTTCGCTAGCTCATTTTAAAGACCTATGTCGCTCTCTTCAAGAAGTGAGGTCAAGGATTGACAAATATCGACCACCACCCGAGAAATTATCTGGTCTTCTCGAACCTGATCTAGCTTGCCAAGTTCGACCTTCCCGTAAAGTATCTACACTTAACGTTCCTTCTACCGTAACTAATAACGCACTTACCTGTTGGAACTGCAAGCGAAGTGGACATAACTATACTGTCTGCACTTACCCTAAAAATATTTTTTGTTATGGTTGTGGTCGCTCAAATATCTACAAATCTAACTGCACCAACTGTAATCCTAACGTATCGGGAAACTCCCGTCGAGATATTTCAAATCAGGGTGTGAATATCTCAAGAAACCAAAATCGCCCTCAACACCAATCATTCAACGGACACAGACGCCAATAAATTTAAATTATAAAACCACTTCTAACGTTGTACCGTCATTAAATTTATCTAATAATAATACCGCTACTATTAATGTACAAAATACCTTACCTTCATTAGAGGAATTATGTTATACTACTCCAGCCGAGTGGTCTAAGTGGTTACAAACCGTCAATTCCTTTTATCATAAAAGACTGCTACTGTTTCACAACTTGTTAAAAACCCTTCGATAACCGTCCACACTTATCTATCTCAATTGGTTCCTTAAATGTAATTGCTTTACTGGATACAGGTTCTTCATGTTCTCTTATAAATAACGAAGGTTTACATCAATTATCTCAACAAAATATCAAAATTCAAATTATTCCTGAAAAACTTCCATAAATTTAGCTGACGATAATCAAATACATGTAACCGGTTCCCTTAAGTTAAAAATTCGTGTAGAGTCTCTTGAACGTGATGTTTTATTTTGATTGTCCCTGCATTAGCGTATCCTTTTCTACTGGGCGTTGATTTCTGTAAACTTTTAATCTGTCACTTTACTTTCAGGATTTTTCATGGCAAACCTCTATTAAAACGAACTCCTGTGCATCTACAGGAATATCTAACAAAATCTCTCTTACTGACTCCCAAGATGTAACTCTTAACGCTACAATCGACAAATTTCGCAAACTTAATACCTCTGAACTTGGTTGTGTTACAACGGCAACACACGTTATCTCCACAGGTGATGCCCTTCCCTTTAAGCAACGTCAATATCCCTTATCGCCTGCCTTACAAAAGCATTTACATGCGGAAATAGACAAAATGTTAGTATCTGGTGTTATCTCTCCTTCAAATTCACCGTGGACCTCTCCCGTATTGCTAGTTCGGAAAAAGAATGACGAATGGCGTGTTTGTTTTGATGGCAGGAAGCTAAATTCTGTTACTGTTCCAGACGCTTACCCTCTACCCAGAACTGACTCAATTTTGAGCAGGCTTCGTAACGCAAAATTTATCTCATCTATCGACCTAAGACAAGCTTTTATCAGATACCTCTTGACTTATCTTCTCGTCAAAAACTGCTTTTTGTGTCCCAGGCCGAGGTCTTTTCGAATATAATTTTTTGCCATTTGGTCTCTGTAACGCTCCACAAACTTTACAACGTACTATGGATCAAACGTTAGGTCCTATCTTACATCAAGAACGTGCCTTTGTATTTTTAGATGATATCTTAGTTATCTCAAGTTCTTTCGATGAACATATCGCCACATTAGATGAAGTTGCTGAACGTTTAAATGCAGCAGGTTTTAAGATAAACTGGGAAAAGTCTCAATTTTGTCGTTCATCCCTTACATTTCTTGGTTTTATTGTCGATGGGACAGGCTTACGAGCAGATCCTGCTAAAGTTGATGCTATTACTAAATTTAAAACACCAAAAACTGTTACCGAAATCAAACGTTTGATAGGAATGATTAGCTACTATCGCATTTTTCTACCTAACCTTTCAACTATATCTGCACCCATTACCGCTTTAATTAAAATAAAAGAAATCCCAAACTATCGAGTGGAATTTAGAATCCCAACAGGCTTTCGAACAAATTAAAACACTAATCACTTCAGCACCTATCTTAATCTCTCCAAATTTCGATGATAAGTTTTATATACAAACCGATGCCTCACTTACTGGGTTAGGTGCAATGTTGTTCCAGGTAAACAATGGTTTAGAACATCCAATCGCTTATGCGAGCCGTGCCTTAACTTCTGCCGAACAAAAATACTCTGCTACCGAACGAGAACTATTGGGTGTTATCTTTGGCATCGAGAAATTTAGAGGATATGTCGAAGGTACACACTTTACCGTAATCACTGATTGTGCAGCACTCACTTGGCTTAATAACTTGAAACAACCCGCAGGTCGTTTGGCAAGATGGAACTTGCGTATATCTCAATTTACTTTTGACGTTAGGCATAGGCCTGGCAAATTAAATATCGTACCTGATGCGCTATCTCGAGATGTTTTTCTCTTAACCTTCCAAATTTAATTCTGGATACCTGGTACCTCAATATGATTAGAAAAGTTTCCGATAATCCCGACAAATTTCCTACCTTTCGAGTAACTAATAATAGACTGTATAAATTTGTATCCTCGTCCCCACATAAAATATCGAATATACCTGAATGGAAACTCGTTGTGCCCACTGCAAATCGCAGTGAGGTGCTCAAATTATGTCACGACGATCCCTTAGCTGCACACCTTGGTGTTACAAAACTCTCGCGAAAATATCTGAATTGTATTACTGGCCCACACTTAAGCAATCTGTTTGTCGCTACATTAAAAGCTGCAAAATTTGTGGTTCTCATAAGAGTTCACAAGACGCTCGCCCTGGTTTAATGGGTAACTTTAAGCGTGTATCTTATCCCTTTCAATTAATATCGCTTGACTTATTAGGACCTCTCCTCGATCGAGAAGAGGTAATCAATATCTTTAGTTGTTACCGATTGGTTTTCTAAATTTGTTATGGTGCAACCCTTACGTAAAGCTACCTCCGCTGCAATAATTAAATTCCTAGAACAGAATGTCTTTCTTATCTTTGGTGTCCCCAGATTATTCTTTGTGACAATGGTGCACAATTTATCTCTAAAGATTTTCAGAATTTCGTTAAAAGTTACAAAGTACAAAAATTTGGTTTAACGCAAAATATCACCCCAAGTAAACCCTACCGAGAGAGTAAATCGAGTGTTAATTACCGCTATCTCGTCTTATATTGATTCAGACCATACTACATGGGATGAACATATCTTTGAAATTGCTCAAGCTTTGCGTACATCTAAACACGAAGCAACCCAATTCACTCCGTCTTTTCTTGTTTTTGGAAGATATACCCCAATCGATGGGAGTTACTATGGTTTAGTGCCTGACGATACTAACGTAATCGAATTTGACGATAAAGTACGTTGGGACAAGGACCAACAGTCATTACCTTCTATCTTTAACGACGTTAGAAAAATTTGTTAAAAGCTTACGAAAAGAGCAAGGACCATTATAACTTGCGTAAGCGAAATATTTCCTTTGCCTTAGGCGAACAAGTGTGGAAAAAGAACTATGTCTTATCGGATGCATCTAAGAAATTTTCTTCAAAATTGGCCCCTAAATTCATTCTTTGTAAAGTCACACGTGTTATTAGTCCCCTTATCTACGAACTTCAGGATACTGAAGGAAAACGCCAAGGCAGGTGGCATATTAAAGACCTTAAGCCATTCTCTGCCGACCCAAATGCTAATTAAGTTTTTCATGCCCCATTATCCTCACGATTTACCTAATACTTTTGTTCTCACCATCAATTAGTATCTTTAATTACTTATTCCTTCTCTCATATAGTATATAATTTCTTACACGTTTAACTTTACTTACCTTAATTTAGCTATCTTTTCTTTTCGTTGACTTTCCTTCACCATACCGTTAGATATATATCACTTCATCCTCTACACCCCCCAATATAACTTTGTCGTTTCATTCAATTAACCCTTGAAATTTTCCTACTACATATTGTTCGGTCCTTAGTATTTCTCTTATATGGTTTAATTGAATGGTAATTGTCGTAACTTTGGTTGAAATAACCCATTGAATTTTTATGACTGGTTTTGGCTGATGTTGAGTGAATGCTTTCTTCTTTGGGCTCACATAGAACATGCGCAGTCTATGCCATTGAAAGAAATAGTTCATATTCGCAGTTGCAAAAGCTAGGATTGTCTATTCCGTGTGTTTTTTTTCCTCTGAATTATTGCAATCGCCCACATTATACTACATCATTATACTACAACATTATTCCTTCCTTTTCTACTAAATCTACATAACTTATAAACTTTTTTTCGTTATTTTTATTGAACTTTGTGGTGAGACGCTATCGCTTCTTATTGTTATCTTATTAAATTCTCGGTTGTTTTAGCATATGGGGACAGTGTATCTGTATTTAACTGCTTATAATTGGGCATTTTGTGTGTTTAGGGTGCTACCGATTTAAAAACTACCTTAAAACAGTTTGTTTTGTGTGTTTGTATCTGTGAAGATACTTGTAAGTTGTCGTGTCTATCTTTGTCTGATTTTCTTATCGTAGTCGAAGCACTCGTTAGGAAAATTATCGTACTAGTTCTCTTAAGAGCCTAGTGAATTTTAAAAATGTGTATATCTTATCTTGTCGGATTAATATCGCAGGTGGTCCTTCAGACTACGCTGTGTTTTATAGGGTCAATCCCATTTAAACGGCTCTACTGGAGCCACTCTTTTGTTGTTATCATTGTCTTGGGTAATAACTAGGCCAATATCTTTGTCTTCTTTATTATCTTCGATAATACCTTTAGGTTTAATATCGTTATCTTATTGATTACCTTTGGTAATAACCTTAGTTTAGTATCGTTATCTTACCGATTACCGTTAGTAATAACTTTGGTTTAATTTATCGTTATCTTACCGACTACCGTTAGGAATAACTTCGAGTTATGTCGCGTTATCTTACCGGTTATCTTGAGCAATAACTTCTGTTTAAATTCATGTTACCTACTATCTCTTATAATCACTTTAACTTAATATCGTGTTATCTTATCGAGTATCTCAAATAATAACTAAAGCTTAATACCGTTATCTTATTCATTACCTTTGAGGATAACAACTTAAGCTTAATATCTTTACCTTATCTATTATCTTTAACATCAATTTGAGATCTTATCTTATCTTTTATCGTCCTAACGTGTGGTATATATGACCAGACGTGGAATTATCTTTCTGAAATTTAAGTGAAAAGCTAACCCGATTTAGAAATGTAATTTGTCAGGTTAGCATATAAGGATTTAGTAGGCGGTACTTTTGGTAAATTTGTGGATTCACAACTGTGTCATGGACAAGTTAAATGTGCATCGGAGGAAACCAAAGTACCAGAAACAAAATTTGCTAGAGTGCAAGTGACGCACTCTCATGAACTTTTAAATTTGGGCACTTCTTGCCAAAAAGAAGAATAGTTTGATGCGACACTCATGTGTGTTTGCATATAAGAACTTTATGTTAGCTTTAGTTAGATAAGTTTAGATAGGTTTGATAGGTTAGGCGACTTGTCGCACCCGTGTTAGTTTAAGCAGTGTTTCATGCTCCCGACAAATTTGTGCTGTCGGTAAGTAGTGTAGTCAAAGACTATCGGGCTACCTATTCCGTTTCCTGGTACTTCGGTAGACGTGCTATCGGTCGAAAAACCAGGTGGCGCCTTATATAAACATTTTGTAGGTTTTAAGTTAGGGTTTATGTAGGGTAGTAAGGACTTAGATTTTAAGCTGTTACTGTGCTAACAGACTTTTCTTTTTAAGTTTTTTCTTTTGTGGCTTTGTCGCGATTGTTACGTGCAAACTGAATTTGCACTTAAACATTGTTTTAGTTCAGTTTTTTAATGTGCGGAAGCTTCCCGCCATAATTTTAAATACGCAAGACGCGCGAACATTTTTAAATGAACTGGGCGGGGCTTCCGGTACGTCACAATAGTGCAATTGGCAAGTGTGAATTATCCCCAGAGGGTAAGGCAATGCTACAAAGAGTAGGGAGTTCCGCGGTTCTCGCGCGGAAACGTGGCTTTTACGCCGAACTTTGAAGTGAACAGTCGTGCCGGGTGTCGTGTTATCTTATTATGTAGATTTCCTTATCTTGAGTATCTTTCCTTAATTACCTATTCCCGTCTTCCACTGCATATAGGAACGGAGATGACCCTGGAGCATCCCATGACCCCGAGATAATTTGGATGTCCAACTCTACCAGCAGCGATGCCGAGGTTACCGTGGCGTGATTTCCTGCCGGTTAGCGGATCCTTCACGTGAGTAGATTATCTAATTTTTATTGTTTAAATTTTATGTACCTTCTCTTAATTATGGCGCAATATAAATTATCAGTGACGTCATGTGTATCTTATGAACTTTGGTAATTGTATTACCGGCTTTTAAGAGCCATCTATCGCCATTTCAATGTACCAGAATCTAAGCGTAACATTTTGTTAACTGCATTACCGACCAGGTAAAACTGTAAACGAAGTGTAGCAGGGGCCACAAGTGTAGCGACCCTTATTTACATTATATTGGCCTACAAATGGGCGGCTTCGTAGAGAAGTTGGTATGCGTGTAACTACTATACCTAAGGTCCCGGGTTTAGATCCCAACACTGCCCGATTGAAAAATGTTAGACAAGCATTTTTCACAAAAATTCGCCCTCGTTCAGATGAGAGGTAAAATGGAGGTCCCGTGTGTGAGTGTTGTCACGCACGTCCTTACTGGAACAGCCAGAGATCGGCAAATTCAAAATTCAACATTTTCCAGGTACAAAAAACTCGCCTCCTAGTCAATGTAGTACCTTCAGATAGAACATTGGAAAACCAAATGAAGTAACCTACAAATCTCAATTAGTTTCTCACACGTATTTGTAGTTTCCACAATGTGTTTGTTGATTTGTTCGATATAAATCAAGCTTCTGCTTAGTTTGCACAGCGCAACTAAGGCCCATTCTATTATTTTAATTACTGAATGTGTTCGTTAAACGCGCTATAGTAGAGTAGAATTCCTTCACCATCCAATATTGAATAGAGAGTGTTTTGAGTTTTCCATTCTCCTACATTATACTAGTTATCATCACTGAGAGGTTTTTGGTTTATAAGGCAACACTGTCAATGTTCCAACTGCTAAAAACGCATCGCCCCCTCTAAAAAGCAACAAGCCACAAACATCAAGAGCAACGACAACAACATTACAGCTAAAAATTGGTAACAACCGTCTGAAATCGAATTATACGTTATCGGAATGTTTAACAAATTAACGGACACCTAAAACAATGTATTGACTATTTAATTTATCGAATAAATTTTCGTTTTAAAAGCAAAATGGATTTGAGTTAAAAGTATGTTAAAGTGGGTTTATTCTGAACAGGTACACTATATAGGGTATTGTTGGAGAATTTAAGAATAGAAATAGAATTTAATCGAGCGGGTAATGACTTAACTAGGGGAAAAAGGTGGTATTTAAATTTATGTTCAAAAATAAACATAACAAGCTCAAAATAAGATATTAAAGCTCAAACGAGTAACCCCACTCTGCCGCCCGGCATCATTCCGAAAGCTGCTGTCAGTTTGGACAAAGCCTTCACCAATAAAAAACTGAGTGTACAAATACCTAGAATTGCATAGAAATAGTTTAACTCATCCTTTCCAACATACAGTGCCAACAAACAAACATAGGACACGGAAAATATGTGAACTAATTTCCAACAACAACATATAGAACCAATCAGAAAGAGCTTTGTTTCAATGTACACTGCGAAACAAAGCATCTTTAAGCAAATTTAAAATTTCATAGTATGTGTTATGTCATGTCATTGTTAATTAAAACTTCTAAAATTATTAAAGATTAAAAAAATATAATAGTGCCATTAATGTTGAATATCAATAACCTAACCTTACAAATATTTCAATCTGACAAATAAAAGCTTTCTACTTTGAGTGTACTTCTTAGCAGGCAGTGACACCAAGGACACACCTCCCAAGTCCTACGTTTGCTTGGTGACATATTTAAAATTCAATAAAAATGTTAATAACTATAGGAGTAAAAAATCCTTAAAAATACTCCCCCTCCACCAGCTAGATGAAAATTTTTTTCTCGGAAAAGCTTCAAAAGAAAAGCAGTTTTCGAATGGCTTTTGTCCCGATTCAATAAAATAATATTCCGGAAAGTACGCTCATTTGTTTATAGCGAAAAACATGTTTTCATTTTAGAGTCATTTTTACACCTTAATTGTAAAAATTCGGTTTTACCATAACATATGGTGTGATTCTTTCTGAGCAAATTTCCTCAATTTATTTAAGCTTTCACTGGGCTAATTCCGTAGAAATTCCAATGAGAAAAATTTTTTTTTCAATAGACAAATGAATTATTAACAAAACTATTAAATATTTTTCAAGAAAATTTTAATGGTAACTTAGGAACACTCGGAGGTATACTTTTCAAGTGGTGTCCGCTCAAATCTCAATTATTGTTCAAACAATGGCAGATTTAAATTCATTTGCAAGTAACAAATTAATCGATTTTAAACTATGACAACTCATTTTGAAAGTTTTTTCAAGGACCACGCTTTTTATTTGAATCCTTTTCTCTACGTATTTTAACGATAACTTCATTTGCAATAACAGCAGTTCTCTCTTTTGAAACAGATTATACAAGTCTGCTCAACAATTCGTAGTCACAATGGAATTTTCTAAAAGCTCTCACGATGCTTTATTTCCGAACTAATCGCGAACAGTGGAAGTACTTCTTAATACTACAATTATGATCTAAATTACTATCAAAGAACTATGATTAATTTATATGATCACTAAATAATTTATAGCAACACTAATTTTATCGACAGTACACAGAAATGCACACGAGATCTTTCAAAGCTTTAAACTAGAGCATGTCGTAATAAAAAAAACTTAACTTCAAGTAGAACTGAACGTCGAAACCCGTTAACTGCTTTTTATACCTATTACATTGTACTAGTTATTTCACGAACATTCCAGAAATTACGCAAATAATGTTCTAAAAATTTCTTATTGTAATCTCTAATGCAAAGCCTTGTACCTGTCAATCAAGAAATTTGCCAATTATCTTTTGTATTCAAACCCTTCAGTTGTGTTTCAATGTAATTATTGTGGTAGGAATCAGACCAATTGGCGCTACAATATTATAGCTTTCCGTCAATCATCGAAAAACATGTTTTCACATCTTTGGCGATTGTTAAAAAATATTAATAATAATGAAATAATTTGGTTGAATTTGTATAATAGTTCATTCTAATGACTTATACTAACAAAATATACATTTAAAATGCATTCCTCAAACTTTTCAAAAAAAAAACGTGACCGAATTTAAGTTCCCTGACTATTAGTAATTGTTTCCAAAAAGGTGTGGTTCTATACACATCTACAACTGTTTTCTGAGTTAGCAAACTTTTATACAATCAAGTTTTCAGAGAATGATTTTTAAGTTCAAAAAAGTAAAAAGTATAGTTTCATTATGCTTCTTTTGTCAAAAATGTCCTTTCTTAATGTATTAAAAACATATTATGATGTAAAATAAAAAATAAGTACAAAAGATTTGTTACGTTTATTTTTCAAAAAATGACTAGTCTTTTTCTGTTGGTATGAAAAGTAGTACAAGTACAAATTAATCATATAGTTTTGTGTCTTGTTCTTTTTTCTTAATAGCTTATAACAAAATCAATATTGTTTATTTTTATAACAGGATGTATCGATGAAAAATTAATTAAACAATTATTTTTTTATTTTTCTTAATATACTGAAAAAACCTAGTATGATCAAATAAATTCAAGCAGAAAATGTATGTCCAAAGTACGTATAAAGCTAATAATTTTTTCATGTATTGGTTTTATAAAAACATAATTATTAGAAAGTGTTTACATCAAAGTTAGTACAATTTGTATAAAGTTTGGCAATTTTGTTTCCAATTCCTAAGTTTAATTGTTTTGATATACGAAGTAGACACATTTCTTTAAAAAAATAATTTAATTGCGGTTAAGACAAAAGCACGTTTAAGTTTATGCAAATCGGAACTAAACTACAACAATGTAGTAAAAAAATTGATTGAATTAAAATGTAATGGCAATTTTTTAAACAATACAAATAAAGCTTTTATTACCATCAAAAAACTCAAGTTTTGAACACTCGTGGAGAATACTACCTTACAAGAATTACTGTAAGTGGAGATTATGTATAAGTAGGTATGCTTTTACGCCTTTATTTTCCTTATCAATCAAATAAAACAAAATTCTGGAATGAAATAAACACTCAATACAACATAATTTACATACCTGTTAGGTAATTCGCGTTCATCAATCCAAGAATTTTCCATAGCAATTAAACCTTCAATATAACTCTCAAAATCATTTTCAGATACGCTGGGAAATCGTAATCCAGGAATTCTCTGGATAATATTTGGAGATAACAGGGAAGGCGAGGTATTTGTCCGTCTTCTAGATGGCAGTTCGGATTTAATCATTTCTTGTGTTAATTCAGGCATTTTAAAAATTATATACGACCGAAACTTTATCCAACTTTTTAAACAGTTCCTCGCTCCACCAAAATTCGCGCAATACTGAATCATTCGATCTTGAATGTTAAAGTTATAGACCTTGATTCTTATTCGATTCTTCACCATAAACTTAAATGATAATGAGGTAAATTAATTAAAATATGACATTATTGGCCGTGATAATATTACAAGGAAGGACAGAATACAAAGTTTTTGACATGGAGAAACGAATGAAATTTTTAAAATTACAAAAAATGCAATAGAAATATTTTTTGTAACTTAATAACCTTCATTTTATGCAGTTACCTTGGAATAACTGATTAACCGACTAAATTATAAAATAAAAATTTGTTACCATAGTATTTAAAAAGTAATCATTAGTAATTTATACAATTTGTATTATGTCAAGTATTGAAATCATTCAAACCAGTCCAAACAAAATATATTTGAATTAGTTTGAATATTGTTGGATAGTTGAATCATAAATGCAATAAGAAGCATGAAACTGACAAATATTATCAATCCATGGCATTTAAAACGTAAAACAATTCATAAAATGTCCACTTTAGTCAAACACTATCTATAGATATAAAACTTCAGTCGGTGACGTTCTTGTTTTGCGGTAATCTAAAGCCTGTGGCTTGTAACTTAATAAAAAAATTAAAGGATGCTCATAGCACAAGCCTGTTATAAAGTGTTGTAACGCATTACGTTACATTAGTAATAAAATAGAGGTGAAACAAACAAATTTAACCTTGAATGGACAAACTTGTTTTGAAGCACCTTGTATAATTTTAATTGTCATGTATAATAGTGTTGAAAACAAGGCATGCAATCAAATCCGTATTTGTATTCGAATCATAAACTGAAAAAAAAACACAAAAATAATCGTTTTATTTCTGTGAAATACATATTGGCACTCAAATAAAGAGTTGTAAATTATTTTAAACACAAGAATGTAAACAAACAAATTACAACAGTAAAATTTGATAGTGGAAGCATGTCAGGTTTTTAAGTAATCTTTAGATTGATGAACTCATTATTATACACCCCAACATGAGCTTTAGAAAGTTTAGTTTAATAAAGTCCATGCAATATGACAATTTTAATAGACGTAGTGTCAATTACCATAAAAGTAAACCACAGGCGTACTTGAATACAATATAACAAACCAGACACTGTGCAATGAGAATACATAAGTGTAGAGTTACAAAAATGACTTCAACATTTCATACAATACATTACTACGTATGTATTTATATGGCTACAAACAGAAATAAAATATACAGCTACGTACATTACATGGTAACGCGCACTTTCTGTGTGTCATTTTGTCATAAACTCAATAGCAAGATTGTGCAATAACATAAAAACCACCGGCAACATACGAAGTAGAAAGGAAAGTAAAAAACAATAATTACATCCGACTAACAATAAATTTTAATTAATTGTAAACCGGCAATACAATAACATCAAGATGTAGAGATACACGCAAATAGAATAGGGGCGAGGGTTGATAGAATGTTAATTTAAAAGTGAGGTTGAATGTACAGAGTTCAAAAAGAAATTTGGTTGCATTCTCGAAAGGAATAGACGGCGATCGACATATAAAATGAAACATATCTTTGAGTGGCAGGATAGGTTCATAAACGCGCGAGCGAGGATATAGTGTTGGGGTAACCGTTTGGAAATAAAAGGGTAGGGGCTTGTGAGTCATCCCTCCATTCATTTGAAACTTTGTGGCATGTTCAGAGTCAGGAAGTCGCTGTGTTGGGATATATAAGATATAATGAAAGAGACAATACTGATGGTTGTTGGAAATCTTGGAATTAAAATAAAGTGAGTAATCGTATGAATTTTTATGTAGCATTTTAAGGGCAATGTTATGAATTTTTGAATGTCACTTGTATTTATTATGATAATAAGAAATTCATCATCATTAGGTCTTCAGTCCTGAAACTGGTTAGATGCGTACCCCCATTCTGAGTTAACCTAAACATTTTCCTGAAATTAAGTGAAGATAATTATTCGGTTGGACTAATTAGTGATTTAAAACGTCAGATTTATTGGTGAAACTTAGGGTAGTAAAAGTATGAAATTTAGTAAATTGGGAGTTAACTGCCTTTTGGTTTTCTTTTTTGAACAACATTACCAATAATTTGGAATTTATGATTGTCTTACAATGAAGGCAGGAAAAGCATGGAGTGGAGAATAGTTTTGTCAATGGCTTAGATTTAAATTTTTTAAGATTTTGCTTTAGGATATTTTTATTTTAGCAATACCTGGCCAGATTCGAGGTTAAGAATTTACTTTTAAAAAAGCGTATCTGTATGTGTCTTGAAATAATTTTGTGTTAATAGAGTTTAAGTTTAGTGGATTTTTATTTCAACTTATTTAGGAAATAGGTAAAGTCGGTGACTAGTAAAGGATATCCAACTACTCCAATGATATTTGCATTTTCTTTTGAGAAATTTATTTAATTATGACCAATTTTAGGATACCTCAGCAAGGAAGTGTGAAGTAGAATAACCGTCCCCCGTATAGAAATGACATCAAAAGAATTGCCGTGGCTGACAGCTTGGCACCCCACGATTTTGATAGTAGGAAAACCTTTTAGGGTAAGTATTAACATACTATAGAATATTTGTATTTAAGTCATGCTATTCATTATTTTTGTATTTATTTATTTTCTTTTCTCATTTATCCATACCAACCCACTCCCGCACCACTAGTTATCCTACGCACCCTTATATTGTTATGGGGCCCCCGCCCCTTCAAAATAAATAAAAAATTAATTCATTTGACGCCTGTTTTACCCGTAACAATGTTCATTCTGATTACGAAACCAAACCTACTCTTTTCAACACTTCGGTAAAATTTTAACAGAAATTAAATCGTATTCACTTTTACTGCGTCTTCCTTTCTTATTCTTAAGTATTTCCCACCTCATCAAACCTAAGTTATTTTAGTAATAGTTACGTTGGTAATAATTTTTGTATAGCTGTCCTCTACTTACCTTTTAGACTATATACCCGTAATCATCTAGACACTAATCTGTATGTAGATAAGTAAAATACTTCTTGGGTAGCTCTTTTTGTAATGTTACATAAAGCAGAATTTCTGACCTATTAAGAGGTGTGTCTATCAAATGACTAGACTGTTGCTACCACAGGCGATCCGATCTATTCGTAGGTTAACTATTCGTGCGATTGTTGCAACTGTAGGAATTGACCCTAATCCTGGACGAATAAGTCATGGGTTCTTAATCAACACAACGCACCAGCGCACATTGCATTGTCTATCAAGACGTTTTTAACCAAGTATAACATCTCAGTGTTAAACCATCTGCATTATTCGCGTGATCTAGCACTTAGTCTTTTATCTATTCCTTAAAGTCAAATCTGCCGTCAAAGGAACAAGATTTTAGAGCGGTGAAGCTTTGAAAGAAAAAGCAGATGCGTCATAAACGAGCTCACAGAAGACTATTTGTAGCACCCTTTTAAAGTAGGAAAAATTCTTTTGCAGCGGTATAGCAAAGCGGACGGGATCGAAAGGGGTAATAATTAAATATGTATAAATTTAGAATAAAACGTTTTACAGCATCAGTCGCATTATTTTATGACCACACCTCGTCTTTATCGACATCAGAATTGAGTTTTCTATATTTTGAAGTTTATCTATAGACCTTTGTAAATTACAAAGTGCATGGTTATCCATCAAATTCCAAACTTTCATCACGTTGGAATTTCATCTCTGCCATGTGAACTCAAAGAGTCGCTATTGAGCACGTTCAACGATTTTTGTAATGCCTCTGAATTAAGTAGAGCACATTGCATTTCTATATCCCTATCAAACTAAGCAACGCGGCGGCATAATAGCTTTATATGCAAGTGCTATCTCTCAATCTGTAAATTGTACTAGACCAGAATATATTTTTGTTGAGATTTCATTCAGGCATCACCAAAATCCTAAATGGCAGCATACCAAATACGTACATCAAATACTGGCTATTTGTCTGACATCGAGGATATTCTATTTCAATTCTTACCAGTAAATAATGATAATTTGGGTTTTGGATTTTAACTGGTTGTCAATTTGTGTAACTTTATTTGTGATTCATTCTTGACGTTGGTGGTGGGAGATTGTTAACTGGGTATAATATAAGACTACTATAATCAAAGTCAGATTAGTTTATAAGTTTTATGCTTTCTATAAAGGACAACTGAAAATGTGCTTTGTGTATTTAATAATTTTACGGTAATAGTTTGTAGATGTAAGATTTTATTAATTCAATATTTATTTAGGAAATAATTTATAACGAAGAGCAATTCACACGAGTTTTAGGTTCAAAAGTATTTTTAAGTAATAGTCGGAGGAACTGAAAAAGAGGAACGGAAAAAGGCACTTGGACTTAGAGAAACTAAAAGACAAAGATATTCAAGTAAGATTCGAAAAAAAGTCAAATGAATTGCTGAATGATATCGCGAAAATATCTGAAACTAAGGAAGTAGAAACAGAATGGAATAACATTAAATCCAGCCTAGACATGGCGGCCAGAGATATTTTGGGGTATACACAAAAAGAAAATAAGAAACCATGGATAACAAAGGATATCGTGAATTTAATAGAAGAAAGACGAAAATACAAAAATAAATCAGACAAAACAGGAAAACAGAGATACAAAGCCATAAAATGGGAAATTATTCGAAAATGCAGGAAAGCTAAAGAACAATGGATTGATGAAAAGTGCAAAGAAGTACAAACTAAGATGGAAATAGGAAAGACAGACGAAGCATACAAATTAATTAGAATGAATTTTAGGGATATAAAACCGTATAGCAAAAATATAAGGGACGCACAAGGAACGTCATTATAGAAAACGTAGAGAAAGTGAGTAGATGGCAAGAATATATAGGGAATTTATATGCAGGAGAGGAACTAACTGCATTAGAACAGGAATCAGACATTGAAAATGATGACTTGGGATATCCTATACTTCGAGACGAGTTTGAATTAGCATTAAAGAGTCTGAAAAATGGTAAGGCGCCGGGTACAGATAAGGTGCAAGCAGAAACTCTAAAAGCCGCTGGACAAGCAGTAACAGAACGTCTCTTCCAACTTGTAAGCTATATGTATGAGACAGGCGAGATACCCAAAGATTTCAAACGTAGCATCATAGTAACTATACCAAAAAAGAAAGGCGCGGATAGATGTGAAAATTTTCGAACAATAAGTTTGACAGCACACGTGTCAAAAATATTAACTAGAATTGTGCAAAGACGAATGGAAAAACGAGCTGAAGAAATACTAGGAGAAGACCAATTTGGGTTTAGGCGAAACAGGGGAACACGGGAGGCTATTTTAGCTCTGAGAGTGATAATGGAGAAAACAATAGAAAAAGGGGAAAGCATGTATATGGGGCTGTAGATCTGGAAAAAGCATTCGACAATGTAAACTGGAAAAAAATGTTTGAAATACTCAAAAGGATTGGAATGAGTTATAGGGATAGACGAATAGTACATAGCTTATACAAAGAGCAAACAGCAGTAATAGAATTAGAGCAGAAACGTAGAGAAGTAAACATTAGGAAAGGGGTGAGACAGGGATGTGCCCTATCCCCATTGATTTTTAACTTGTACATAGAAGAGGCAATGAATACTGTCAAATGCAGAAAAACATTTGGAATTACTATGCAGGGACAAAAAATTGATATGCTTAGATTTGCAGATGATATAGCGGTCTTAGCGTCTAGCAAGGAAGAGTTAGAAGCGGCTCTTAATGAAATGGAAACGGTTCTAACAGAGAGATACGGTATGAAAATTAACAAAACTAAAACTAAAGTTCTAGTTTGCAAAGGTGGGGAAAATAAATCAAAACAAGAATACAAGTATTTAACACGAACTTACAAGAGGTTAAGGATTTCTGCTACCTAGGAAGCCAAATAACGCAAGATGGGAAAAGCACAAAAGATATAAAACAAAGATTAGCACAAGGTCGTGCTACATTTAACAAGAAAAGCAACTATTGTGCTCAAAGACCACAAACATAGAAACAAGGAAAAGATTGCTTAAAACATATGTGTGGAGCACAGCACTGTTCGGCTGTGAAGCCTGGACAGTAGGAGAAGCGGACAAGAAAAAGGTAGAAGCCTTTGAAATGTGGTGTTACAGGCGTATGATGAAGATATCATGGACAGACAAAGTTAAGAACGAAGAGGTACTAAAAATGGTAGGGGAAGAAAGAAATATGTGGAAAACGGTAAAAATAGGAGAGATAGGATGATAGGCCACATACTACGGCATGAGGGAATAGTGCGAAATATTTTAGAAGCAGAGATAGGAAAAAAGAGAAGAAGAGGCAGACCTAGATTAGACTACTGCACACAGATAGTAAAAGATGTAGGCTGTAGAGGTTTCAGGAGATGTGTAGGCTAGCCCAGAATAGAAATCAATGGAGGTACGCATCCAACCAATCCCAAGATGGATAAACTAATGACGAAAAGATAACTGTGCGTAAAAATGATGATTATTATAAGTAACTACAAGAATTGGTTGGGCAATATTCTCGAATAATGTTAAGTGTGTGAAAGGATTTACTAGAAAACCATTATTTCGGCAAATGTCTAAGTGTTGGGGATCTTGGTAGCCACAGGTTGCTTAACCTCCTTCACTGAATCTCGGTAAAATAGGGTATAAAATTAGAAAACAATAGAAAGGGAACGAGCTGAATACACATACTCCTGAAAAGAAGAAAAGAAGAAAAGAAGAAAACCACCAAAACGCAAAATCAAAGAAGCTGCCTATATAACCCTACATAAAAATAACTGCGTTGCAAACGAATCCGTGACTTTCAGTAAACAATGGATTCCATTACTAAAAGAAATAACAAATGAAAATCAAATGCCCACAATATCTAGGTAGCATTGCAAGTTTTTCCTGGGTTTTCCTTGCAATATTAACATGAAATACAGCCTACATACATGATTTCTATTTATACATAAAATAACTAATTACATAAAAATAAGCATATTAAAATCCTTGTAAAACAGCATTGGTATCTGACAAGTATAAATCCACAATAAGGTTACCTCAAAACCATATACAATCTCCGTTGAACAGTATTGGTATCTGACAAGTGTAAACCCGCCATAGGGTCGCCTCAGATCCATATACAATCTTCATAGAACAACATTGGTATCTGACAAGTGTAAACCCGCCATAGGGTCGCCTCAGATCCATATACAATCTTCATAGAACAACATTGGTATCTGACAAGTGTAAACCCGCCATAGGGTCGCCTCAGATCCATATACAATCTTCATAGAACAACAGTGGTATCTGACAAGTGTAAACCCGCCATAGAGTCGCCTCAGAACCATGTTAAAATCTACCAAAGAGGTAACTTAAATCATAATGAATTTTCCCCTCAAAATAAATATAAAAACGACTACTTAAGCCTTTCAATAATGCAATCGCACACTTCTTTAATAACCATCCTCTCAATTGTATAAATAGAAACATGTTAAAAAATGTTGGCTGAAATGCAGACACAAAAGCGGTAGCAGTCTTTTGAAATGCTCCATATGTATGAGGACGATAGCATGGACAGACAAAGATAATAACAAATAAGTTACAGAAATAGTATGGGAACAAGGATATCTGGGGAAAAAGAGAAATAGTAGGGCGGAATACATTCTAAGGCATTTTTGGGGAATAGTATGTGATATATTACAAGCAGAGATAGGAAAAAAGAGGTAGATGTAGACCTAGATCAGACAGTTATAGATGCAAACTGTGCATATTTCAGGGAAATCTGTAGGTTAGTTCAGAATAGGGTACAATGATGGTACGCGTCTAACCAGTTCTAGGACTGAAGACCTAATGATGATGAGTCGGAGGTAAGAGTACTCTTAACCCTGAGAGGCAATTATCAGTATATGCATACTGTAAATTGATACTTTAGTAGATTTTGAATATTTTGTGATTTACATTGCTCTGCTTTTTAATTTTTGTGTGATTTAACATACCAACTGAGTTTGAGAGAGTTTGCGTTCTATTCACCGAATAGCCGTGGAAGTGGCTTCTTCTATTCAAGTAGAAGATTCTGGGACTGTTGGATAGAGGAGGTGACTACGAGTTAAGAAGCATAAGAAAATTGGCGCTCAACGTGCAAGAATTTTAATATCGTGTCAGATTATTGGCACCCGAATCGTGCTACCTCTAACATCACAGCAATATATTACTGTGACAACGCTTTGAGTTGGGTGCCGCTAAAGGAGTGCTGTGACCACGGTCGCAAGTTGAAGCGTCACTAAAAGAATGCTGTGAACATCCTCTCCTTGGAGTGAGAACTAAAAGACTGCTATGACACTTCTGTACAGCAATGGGAAATTTGAAATTATTATCTTCCTTCCTTTTCCTTTCTTTCAACGAAAATTTTTACTGTGGAAGTTACAAAACAAAATAAAACAGCAATCTCAAGAAAACACCTATACATTCAAAAACATTTTTCTTTCATACAAAACAGTTTATAAAACAATTCACAGTTAAAGTTCATACGAAAAATAATTACAATCCTTACCTAATCTTGAATAACAGATACACAATCCCTTTTAATTAATAGGTGGGTAATTCTCTGATCCTTTATCACCACGTTCCTGAATCTGATTGGCCAATAACTGTCACGGATAATTTATTAAAGGTCAAGATGCTGCAAACTCTGATCTCAAAATTTGACTCAAATTATTCCCTTTACAAATAATAAAATGGGAACTTATTCTAAGTTTAAACTACAAAGTATTAAATTATTTTTGTAACTAATAAACAATGAATCAAAGTTTTATAGCGTTTATCAAAATTTCATCTCCAAATTAATGATATTAAACACCTCCTGATTCCATTTTACGTTGACGTTAAAATCTCGGTGTACAATATAATCCATATTCCTCTAAATCTCCATTTAGAATATTAATTTTCAAAATGCATTTCCATTTTCAATGAACCAACTTTTGAGCAGCTCTTGTATCGAGGAATGTTCAATCTTCATAGTATTTTGTACAAAACAAATGGTGCTTCATCAAATAATCGCTTGAAACTTGAGTTTGAAACTACTGAAATTTATGTTTTATATTTATGCAAAGTTCTACGGTGCTTATTACATATCGTAATATTACAAATCGCTCAAACTTATGCATTAAAACCTTTACTCCAAGTTATATACTGCTTGGTTTAGGGCTGAATAAATGGTTCTAATCAAGCTTCGGCTTTTTTATATTAAACTATTTGTATACGTCACATTTTCGAGCTTCTTCCGTATCCACCTAGAAGATTAGTCACCTGGGTGATGAAATTTTTCCACGAATTCCACGGTTTTAATGATCTAGTTAGTGTCAAATTTATGATTTATGTTTTATCGTAAAACGCGCTATTTATCCTTGTCTAATGCACGAAGTTATCTGCTACTATCTCCTTTCGTATTGTAATACATAAAGTAGTTGAACTCGCGTTATCTTAACTCGGTTCTATTTTACGACTTTGTAGAGGTCGCGGGTTTCTTTGTATCGAGGACTTCATTTATTTATGCGAACTAATTGGCTTTTAATAGTATTTCTTAGTAAACATGATGACGTATTTGTCTATTAATAAAGTGCCAGAGAATTCTAGAATAATGTCGTATTTGCAACTCTTAAAATGAAGTTAAATGATCTAACACATGGAAGAATAACTAAAGTACGTGTTTGCGTTTTTTATGGTTGATTTGTAAATTAATAAAGTACACAATTACACAATTAATCAAAGCTTCAATTGATTTCTTAAGGGTTTTGCAAATGCAAAAAGATTTGAATCGATTTGTATAATGTCCGGATGCATATTTTTAAAGTTTTTAAAGAATTATTTTCAACAAGTATAAACCTAATTTTGTTTTAAATGAAATTGCGTTAAACGAACACTATTCTGTGCCATCTGCGGCGAATGAAACGAATATTTTCATGGTAATGAAATTAAACTCGTTTTTAAGGTAATGATTAATTGTTTACACAATGAAATTCAATGATTTTGTATTTAGAATGAAAACTCGTTTTTTTTTAATACACGGAGAAATTAATCGCAATTACTTTCTTTACAGTAATGAAATGAATGGCTTTATATCTTAAAGATTGAAACTAGTTTTTACTAAGTCATGATCAACGATTGAAATAAATTAATTTAAAATTTTGTCTTTTTAAGTTTATATCCGTTTTTATGATCTTTTCACATTCTGCGCTTCAACGATAATGACACACTTACACTATATAGGGTGGAACAATGAAATTAGGAAATTTAAATTTTTCTGGTTTCCTTCTATTCGGACGGGTTTTATTTATAGAATTTGGGTTTCCATGATCTCGTGATGTGATAAAGAGGTCACTAGAGGTCGTAAAAACCCAAATTCTATAAATAAAACAGGCCCCAAATTGTGGTATATTCAATGGTTCCATCCTGTATAAAATAAACGTACATTTGCCATTAAAAGACAAATCCCTTATTAATTGTGTGATTAAATTTCTGTGTATTACATTAGTGGTGGATTGTGAAAAGATCATAAAACGAATATACATCTTTAAACCTTGTGAACATTTATCGTTAAGATATACGGTAAAAACGTGTTTTCATTACTAAGATATAAAGTCATTCATTTTCATTTGTTATACAAATATACCTTCCGCGCATAAAATATTCGCTTTAATTATCGTAAAAATACATTTATTGTGTTTGTAAAGCATAGAGAACGCATTTGAGCCAAAATTCCAGAAGTTTCGTGATTAATAAAGGACAATACGTCATGTGTACTAAGAAATACTATTAAAACCATAAATATCCAATTATGAATAAACGCCGGTTCATAGCACTCGCGTGGACATTAAAAAGCAATAAAATAGATAAGAATTATTTAGTTTTCTGCGGCATAATAAGAAAGAGGGAGGCAATCCATGAACTCCGTGTATTAAACAAGGATCGTCAACGCCTTGCTCTACTCTTAAATCAAATCGGTCGCGGTGATTTCACACTAATTAGATCATTAATTATTTTATAAAATTTTTCAACTAATTATTATATAAAATTTTACCTTATAAAATCAAACAGCTGCTTAGAAATATCCACATTACAAAGTTGCTACAAATAAATTCTACCACCTACTATAAATACATTTTAATTACAGTTGCACATAAATGCACAGCTTTCTTCTAAAAGAACTTAACCATCTGCCTATTAAAGGAACACTTGCAATGGATTTGATATCTACTATCCTGCAGCTGTTAAGATGTTTTGAAATAATAAGATTGCTTTCCGTTGTTTAAAAATATTTTGTTAAATGCGTTATCTCTTTGTTGGCAAGCTGTTACAGTTTGTATTTCTGCAGCTGTTGTCTGAGAATTCTGCACACTTGATCCTTCGGCGATATTTTCGAAAGCTAAATATCGGCCCCCATACATGTCCTGTTCGTATAAAATAGAGACCGTGCTTTGAAGGGACACAATTGAATACAACACTTACCGAAGAGACATATTTTAAAGTCGCGCTTTTACAATGTTTTCTGTGCTAGTATGAATTAAGTTGGTGGTTCCAGCATCCGGCCCATAGAGAAATGCAGTCCCATTTTCCCATCCATAAGATGAGACCAGCACGAAGCCGATAGCTCAAGGTACAGGTTTCTGTTTCCGTAATTTTTTGATGCTGCTGTGAAAATAGACATTTCATTTGCTGTTCATAATGAAGAAATTTGTAATCGAAATAACATGTATCAGGTCAGAAATTTGTAATCGAAACGACATTAAGCTATAGGGTCCTAAACTGTCCTTTGTTATATGACAATTACGTCGTGAAATTTCATACATAAACTTATATACAAAAAGGACAAAAATCATAGCAGCTGATGGTATATTTACGAAAGAACTCCACAATAACGAAATTACAAGTGAGGAAACTGATCTAGATCTTTCATCAATCCTATCAGACGTTTAGAAAGTTTTAACATTCTGCTATACACATTACATGAAATACTAGATCCTAAGAAAATTTCCAAGAAATGGTTTAAATCGAGATTACATAACATACTGTGGTAGAAATGCTATGTTTACCTCATCCATAACTTAATAAAACCAGTAAATCATTTTATGTATTGCTTAATAGTAAAATTAGGAGACCAATATAACATAGAATATAAATGACCAATTACAATGTAACGTTAGGTTACGTAAGAATTAGAGAATATTAATAAGTTGTTTGAGGTAGATATAAACGTCAAATACCATATACGGATTTAGGAATGAAGAACTCGAACAAACATTTTAAAAAGTCGCAAGAAATTTATTCACAAATAAAGTTAAATTTGTTAAGAGAAAAATACTGAATAAACGAACGACCCAGAAAACTCCAAGAAGCAATACAAGATATCAATCAATATCACTTTAAAAATCCAACTGAAATAACAGAAACTTAAAACCATTTGATTAGATCAAAAAATGAAAAGTCAATAATGTAATAATGTGAGGTTTGCCTAACTCAATAAAGGTTTAAAATTCATAAAGTGGTATAATTTAAAAACAATGAATATTTCATTTTTGGTTTTAAATGTTCTAATCACACACGGAAGTCAATAGCTTACTATCTAAGTTATTTTTAGTATTTACAAAATAATTATTTATAAATGAATGACGTGTATTTACATTTTAAGATAAAAGTTTGTTTTAAGGTATCTCTCAAGAATTATTTACACACACGGCCGAATGAATTAATTTAAAAATTGGGTTTTTAAGTGTACGATCTTTTCACATTCTGCAATAAATGCAATGCATGGGATTTAATTACATATTTAATAAGGGTTTCTTTATAAGTGTTAATGAAATATGATTATATTTATACAGGGTAGAGAAATTAAATATTCGAAAATTTTAATTTTTTCCGTTTTCTTCTCTTTGTATGGGGTTTTTAATAGAATTTGGGTATTCATTTCTAAAAGATAGATGCCTCATTCCTGGTTACAGATTTTTTGATTTATTCTATTCTCAAAATTCCATTTCTTTTATATTTCTAATTTTTATGTTATTATTTCATAATCCACTACATTCTTTTGTCGTGGTTGACATATTTTTCATTTGAACCACTCCGCGAATCTAGGGCTTGTACTAACTGATGTCGTTGTTGCTTTTCCCTTTGACTTCATGTAGGAACTCGACCTATCTGTTGAAAAATTTCGAATTCCACAGTAGCGACTACAAGAATTCGATGGGTTTTTTTTTCGCATATATTTCAATCATTTGATACAAGTTACGCTATCAGTCGTTTTACATCATAGGAACGTTAATGCATTTTTCTGAACCTGTAGGTGAAAGACTATCCCTTCGTCGCTTTTATTATTATTTCTTATTGTGTTGGTGTATTCAAAATTTCTATGCTTTTATCTTCGATTAGCTGTCTATTGTACAATTATTTTAGTATGTCTGCGGAAGTTATTTATTTTTGAAATTACTGTCTGAATATATTTAAGTTCGTCATGTTACCTTTGTATTTAGTTATAACGAATTTAAGTGTTTGAGTCTCATATCCTCCAACTAAACTAGACGTAGTTGGAAGAAAAGTAAATACCAGGCTAACTATCAAACGCGGAAAGTGGGGGATTCACCTACATATCAAGAAAACAAAAAAAAGCAGACCGCCCACGATTATCTATTAACAAATAAAAATAAATAAAGGATTCTGTACAAACAAGCAAAAGCAATAAATTAAGCGTTACTATTTCAAAATATGAACATTTAGTACTTTAGATACGAAGTGCGCATCTCGTATTTTACACAAAATAAAATTAATCAGTAGTAAATAAACATGTGAGAGCTTTTGTCAAGCGTTTTTAAAATTGCACCTAATACTTTTTGGAAAATAAAATCTAACGTGTGAGAGCTTTGTCAAACATTCTTTTTAAATTGTAAAATAAACCAATCAATAAAAAAGAATAAGCATGTGTCTGTCAAACATTTTTAACAATGGTACATCACACCTGTAGAGCGATAATATCGATTCGCAGCAACAAACAATAGTCCTCCAGTGTCACGTTTCTTATCACGTAACTACACCAAACGCTGATACGGAATATGCCATTGATATACACAAAAGAAAACAAGTTGTATACCTGTATGTGTCTGGATGCTTAGCTTGCACGCCCTCGAGAATGAATCAGCACCGCAACGCAACGATAGTCAGGATCCATTCGCCCTGCTACTGTAACTGCAGTAGCGGTCTACAGACAAAGGCAGTTGTTCTATGTCAACGAACAATTGGGCCTACATAAAGAAAGAACCCATTTGGCCTCCAGCTAAGAGCTCCTTCCTACTTGTCGAACAAAAAAATGTGCATTGCTTTTGAAGTATTGTGACGAATAATGTAGAAAATATTTCAACGCACAAGCTGCAGAATCAAATTAAAAATTGGTTCAAATAACACGAATTCGAACTCAAATCCTCGCGTTATCAAAAGCGCGATTAGTAAACTGGAAAACACGCTATCAAATAGTGGTAGTACCTATTATTTCGACAAGTCTTTAAATGGGAAACACAAGAGAAAGCCATTATACGTTATCGGAATGTTTAACAAATTACCGGATACCTACAACACGGTATTGACTATTTAATTTATCGAATAAATTTTCGTTTTTAAAAGCAGAGTGGATTTAAGTTGAAATTATTTTAAGCGGGCTTATATTGAACAGGTACATATATAGGGTATTTAATGTAAATGAAATAACCAAATACCGGATACGGTTTTACTGCTGGAAATGAACGTAACAAACGGCAAACAAAACCTTTGTGCACTTAGATGAGGCAGTTTGAATGTTGGTTGGCTACTTATTTCCGTTGCTTGGTAACGTAAATATTGCTACGAATTAAAAAGTAGGTGGTTCTTACAGGCACTATTTAAGTTTTCCGTGCATGTGAATTCTTGTACAAAGAAACTTTTTCAATTTTTTTTTAATTTTTGAAGCTTTGAGACGATTGTTGCGACTTTTAACTGCATAAAGTTTCATTTTAATATTAGGTTTAGGAGATTTTTGAATCTAAAAAAGGAAAGCTTTTTTCTCATCCTAAATTTAATTAAGTACTACGTGTAAAGTTTTATAATTGTAACTTCTTACAAACCAGAGGACAATAACCCCAAATTGATTGCCTATATTCCTGACAAACAAGCATTTCCCAGGTTAAAGGAGTGTGTTGTCAGCGCGGGTGGCCAATAAGAAACGTTGAGGAGAAATTAACAAGCTCATGTGAACGACGCATTTGAAAACAAGGGACTTGACTACCGTCTATTGAACCGTATCGATTGCAGGTGCGCGTTAATTCGGAGAGAAGTGTTCATTTTGCATCGTTTACATTTTCTTTATTTACCTAATAAACGTCTCATGTTCAGTGAAAGTGTATGTTCAATTACTTCACCGACAGCATTTGGTTAAACATAGAAGAAATTAATCCCACGCTACCCACACCTACCTGAAGAGGAGCGGAGGGTGCCCTTGGCTCCAACAAATAAGCAGGTAAAACCCTGGCTTATTTTTACATTGTTAGCTTTACCCGTTTGACGGCAATGATTTCAATTAAATTTGGGAGGTAATAAATTAGGCCCAGGGTTAAGCAATACTCTTTATCGCAGATAAAACGTAATATTATGTATACCTGTTTGCACAAATAATGGAATAATATTGTATTAAAATAGATTAAGGCAACGTAGCTGGTGGAAAGTGTTGTTTGATTTGTTTACACATAGAGGCAGTATTTTGTAAAAAAAAAAAAACTCCAATTCACTAGGGAGACACCGTAATTAAAATTCGCATAGGTCTCCCTTGCTTCCGTTTTCTAACTTCTTCCCTTTATACTTTACCGTTTTCTAAACTACCTTAAAACACTTATTTAATGTTTATCAAACTAAATAAAATTGCAAAATAAAATGCCTGTTCCAATCTCATCACTGGCGTAGCTGGATATCCCTTACAAACGTGTTTGTTTACCTAATTTTAAATAAATTCAAATAAAATTTAACTTAAACTTAAGCCTTATTAACATTAAATAACTTTCCTAATAATACCTAAATTGCATATCCTCAATCTGGCCATGTATTGCTAAAAAGAATCCCAAAAAGACTTTAAATCTTATCCACCAATAATAATAGCCTGACTTCAAATTTTTCTTTTTCCAACATTAAATAACATGACATTTATAAATTTCAATTTCTGGAAATGTATTTATTAACAAACATAGAAAACAGTTAAATAACAGCTTCCTTTTTATACCTTCGTTGTACATTCAAAATAATTTAAAGTCAATACGTACTTACATATTTCTTAAGATTTTAAAATGTTCCCAACTATTCCAACTTCCTTACATGATAATACCATACTTAAATTTAGACAACACTAATCCCGTCGCGAATTCTTTGTTCAAGAAACTAAGTAAACTATAGCATTTGCTTCATTTCCTACTACTTGAATACCAACCAATTCACATATACATTATCACACAATTTAGTATAAAAGCTCACAATATTGTTCTGTTTTAATTCCAAATATATCTTTATTTTTTAGAATTTCCAGAAACCATCGGTATTTCCATTTCTTACTTTTTCCAAAAAAGAAAGCACAGCTCCCTTAATACAGACAACCCACTTGTTTGAGCTATCCTCGCAAGTGGTTCTTTTATTACGTTACACCAGAGTGTGCAAAATCCCCCGCATGGTTAACCCATTGCCAAATCTGCTAGCAAAATCCTACAAAACCACGTGCACCGTTTAAATTTCCTGCTGTGGGGAAGACCACGTTACGATATGGTTTCGTTCAACGTTACTTTTAACTTAATACCATGCCCCCCTCAAGCGCGAGTTACCACCGTACTATACGCTCGAGTCATTACATTTTGACATGTTCTTATTACCAGCTTACAAATAGTTAATTTGTTTCTCCTTGGTATGTAATTATTAACATTTGCTTCCCCTCCTTTTTATGTTCAGCCTGGGGCTTTCTGTCACGGTACGATCTTTCCATTGGGTTTATGGAATGGATCACAGGTAGATTCTACATGTGGTATAATGTGATTTACTTAAGTTAACGTTCCGTGTTTCCTTCTCTTCTGCAATATAAAATACCTACATCGTAACATATTGTATGAAGTGATTAAATCATCTGCATTCTGATATTCCTAGATTTTACTACTCAGGTCAGGAATTTTGACACTGAATTGCAACTATGTAACATTGCTTCTAATATATTTAAATAAAATTTGTAAAAAAAGCTCTTCTATGTTTGAGATGCATACTAATTAGTTTCCTGTTATTTACTTCATAATTCTAAAGCTTTCTTAAAATGACATGATTCCATTATGAAAATTTATTGAAATCAATATTTTGTTTACAGTTTTGTAGTTTAAAATAATTTATAATTCGCCCATATTTGTATTTAACAGAAATGAAATGAAGCTTTTGTGGATTTTAAGTTTATGAATTGAATACAACTACCAATTTATTGCAATGCCATGCTACAGAACACTATTATATATGAAATCAGAACTATATAGTGTTTCAATATTAACTTATCAATTTAAGATTAATTTTCCTGTTTTTGCATTTATTTACCACAGCGCTCATGCATTATACATCGTGAAAAATATCTGGAATTCATTGAAACAAAGCTATTAAACAATTTTTTTTCTTTCAATATGTGAAGACAATTGATGGTAGTGAGGGGGTCAGATGCAGGTGGAATGGTTCCTCATCTGTAAGTTTAAAATATAGCGTTCCTTTCCAGGTTGTTTTGAAACATATTAAACCAAACTGGTTATCATGGATACATCCCGGATACAGCTATTTAAATGATCTATCGTAAGAATAATATATATATATATATATATATATATATATATTAATATAAAGATGAAATTAATTTATTGGGATATTTTTGGTCATAAATAAAACAACTGTCAAATAATCTTTCGTTTTTAACTTGACGTTTCGATCATTATTCAGATCTTAATCATAAGCTAAAAGTTAGGTAATTAGAAACTAAATAATACATATATCAAAACTTACATAAAACTTCATCAGAGTGAAATAATTTCCAAGAACCCTATGAAGTAATCGAAACTATTATAATGATATAATTTCGAAACAATCTCTGTACTACGGCAAAAGTAAATAAAACCGCCATCAGGTGATAAAACACCAACACTACAAAGTGTGGAAGTACAGAATTGAATCGAAACTACATAATAAATTCTATAGATGGCTATAAAAGTACGTCTGGCCTTTGAGATTTGCAGAATATTACAGCAAAATTTATTTGCAAACGTAACAAACCTTCACGTGACGACATCCGGGTTCATGCCCCAAAGGCAATTCAAATAAAAAAAGACAAGTTATTTTGCAGTCCGCAATAAGAAATAGTATATAAAGTAATATGTATCTGTAAACAAACTCTTATAAAAATAATAAGAGCTATTGACAAATACAAATCGGGCTAGTAGTTATATAGCCATTAACAAAACATTAGCTTTATTACTTCACAGGGGAGGAAACATCCACTGACCGACGGTTTTGGCTTGTTAAGCCTCATCAGAGTGAAATAATTTCCAAGAACCCTATGAAGTAATCGAAGCTATTATAATGATATAATTTCGAAACAATCTCTTTACTACGGCAAAAGTAAATAAAACCGCCATCAGGTGATAAAACACCAACACTACAAAGTGTGGAAGTACAGAATTGAATCGAAACTACATAATAAATTCTATAGATGGCTATAAAGGTACGTCTGGCCTTTGAGATTTGCAGAATATTACAGCAAAATTTATTTGCAAACGTAACAAACCTTCTCGTGACGACACCCGGGTTCATGCCCAAAGGCAATTCAAATAAAAAAAGACAAGTTATTTTGCAGTCCGCAATAAGAAATAGTATATAAAGTAAGATGTATCTGTAAACAAACTCTTATGAAAATAATAAGAGCTATTGACACTGTTCGTTCCTCTTCCTTATTTTTCCACTAAGTATGTGTCCGCAGCAGATGTGAGCTGAATCTCTTCATCGCAAAAAGACCCGAGAATTGGCTGTCCATCAAAATCTTCTAATAAATATGTAATTTTTTTGTGTGTTGAATTTGTTACGTTCAATTTTTATCCTTTTAAACATTTTCGTTCGATTTACGACTTTTTCAAATATTCCCACACTTCCACTTCGATATTTCGTATAACTAACCGTTATAGGAGACGCACATGATCACGTATTATAATTTAATAACTCGATTTGTTCTCATAAAACTCGTTCTAATACAATTGAAATAAGTGCTTATTCAACACCCTGTAGAATATTACTAGTATATTTAGTTTAAGTCAAAGTACCTCAATCTATCTCTATTGTTTGATATAGCATCGCAAATGTATTCGATTATCAACAATCTTTGCTTTCTGAAAGGATATGTTCGCTTTATTAAAAGTAGTTCCATAAGTTTGTGTATAATAGATTATCTACATGTGTGATTAGCGAAGGCGATTGCATTCGAATTTGCCGGTTTCTTTATCTATATATGCATTACAAATACTCTAGAAGTGTTCTTTGATATGTGGTTGTAACCACTTTTGTGTTTATGCCAGCCCCACGTTCCGGCGACAGTGTAACTTAAATCTTCAGACATAGCTAGGGGTCTATTACTGGATAGAGCAATAAGAAGTGGGGGGGATGTCGAATTTTGTTTGCAAATCAAAGCTAAACTAAGCTAAATAGGCGCCACCAAATCCTGAGATAATCACGATAATAGCAGAGCACAATCCTAAGGGCGGACGTGGAAACCCAAAGATAAAACGATCGCCTTCGTTAATAAAAACCTGTCTTATAAAAATAAGACGCAGCTCCTGTAAAAAATTGCAAAGATTAAATAAATAAAAATGTAGAACACCATTTGTGTCCTATAAAGGTATCAAAAATAAAAAAATGTATAACCAATATGATATTGGCACAAAATTATTACTCAAAAATTCTACTTTTGTGTTATCAGATTTGATCGCATTTGACCAAAATAAAAGCCTTAAAGTTTAACTAATTGTTTACTAAAAAAAACTCTCTTTTAAAATTTCAACACCTTTTAACAAGTAAAAAAAAATTTCATCATTAACATCTATTACAAAGTCAAGGTTTTGGCTTTTTAAAACAAACAACTGCTCTTCAAACATAAATTTGATTTAAACATTTGATTAAAAATAATTTGTAGCCACAGTACACTGAATTAACGTTTCTAACCTGGGCAGATCTTTTCAGATAGATTACAGTTTCTAAATTCTTACGCAGCGTGTATTTAAATTTTCATATTTAGATTTTATAATTTATATGTAGATAAAAGCTAATCACAAAAATAGGAATGTTTAATTTAAATTCTGACAGCTGCACGAAGCATCTGCTTTCATGACAACATCTGTCAACTGTGCAACATAAAAAAAATGACGTCGAAAACATACCTTGAAATTATCTAAGGTTCAAATGGAACAAAGCTTGTAATTATATAAACCTAACTTGATGAAATTTCGTTCTATGGCTTGTAAAACCAGTTCAACAATAATTGAGAATTAAACAGATTTCATGTTCGAAAACATAATAGCAACTTTTCGTGCTTTATATGATAGTCTGTTTATCAAATTTTTAAGACATTCAAAACACATGCAAGAAATTTCTTATATCTAATAACGAACCGAACTGCCTCTGTTGCTCCAAGACAAATCTGGACGGAAATTCATAATCTCCGACCAATGTTACTAGCCATTTCTAATTTGGGACGACTGCAATCAAAACCAACATCTATCATTCTTCGTTGACAAACTCTTAGTTGACAAATTCTTAGTTGACAAATTCTAAGTTGACAAATTCTAAGTTGACAAATTACAAATCCTAAGTGACGCGCTAAATAAATGAAACCAAATTAAATTAGTTCGTAAAATGTATACTTTATCAACCGTTAGTAGAAGGTATCAAAAATAGTTTCAGGTCTAGCACGACCTGACCAGCTTACATGAGTAATTTATACGAAGGTCGCCTGCCTCTAGCCGGGAATACATTTTGATAAGGCGGTTCCTAGCGGGCGACTAACCCGACGAAGCGAGAACCGAATGATAGCGACGTTAGAGGTGGGGGATACGAAAGAAACAGCTAGAGATGCTTGACGAAGTAACTGTATGTCACACAGATATTTTAATATACGAAGATTAATAAAGAATAAGGCACGCTTAGCGCATTATCCTGGTAATTTAATGCGAATAATTATTGCTGAAATTAAACATGTTACATGGTATCCAAATATTTTAATCGATTATCATATCGTTTCCTGAACTGGGTTCACTTTTATTCTGCATTTCGTCCTGGCATGTGTTTTCTGTGTTCCCGATGCTGTTAATTTGAGCGATGCATACCTCCTCCAATAAGTTTATATTCTCTGGTTCAGCTATGTTTGCAACATTAACGAGTCTTGCTACCGTTGTGACGATTCGCTATTGAGCGAGATCAAGATGTTTAGCTGTTTTACCTCAACTGAATTAAGTGCAAGATAAGTATTTCGGCACATAGAGGTATGTTATCATGGTTTTTTTGCAGATTATTGTTTATCAGCATTTGATGTTGGTGCAAAATAAATGAACTCCAAATAAACTCAAGTCACATTACTCCGACGGGCGGAGCAAGTTTATAAAACCCCTACGCATCTAGCTTCCCCAGTGTTTCTTGTTACTTTTAAATTGCTTACTAGAAATCGTTCTAAATTTACTATATTTAACTTAAAATGCGTGTATAGAAGAAAGCATAAGCATTATTTTTTGTTTATCACCTATAAATTTTACTAGTTACAAAACGAAATGCGCACTTCGTAGATCAATTACTACAAATTGTCCGTGGAATATAATATTTTTTTAAATAGGAATTTGGTTTATTGTAAATAAAAATTCGATGCTGATGTCCTTCCTTTGTCGTAGTACAAACCCCCGATTTCCAATGATTCACCCGAAGGTACTACATTGTGACCCCCCCCTCAATTCACTTTTGTAGTTAGCACGGTATTTATAAGTTTCTTGTTATCTTTTTATACGTTATCGTGGATCGTGCGGGTCCTTACCTTACTTGCCTTTCGGTTTCCGCCTGAACCGCGCGTTTTACCGTAGTAGATTTTCACAGTTTTGAATAATTCATCGCTCCAGTTGGGGTGGTACCCTTTGTCAAATACAGTCTTATATTTTGATATGCGCACTATATCACCCAAGCTATGCAATTTCTCTTTCTATTTGTAGCATCACTGTTGTCGACGGTGAGAAGTTTTATTTTTTCTAGATGTGTCTCTGCTTCTGCTGGTATCCTTTTAATACGTTTGTGTGATGTATTGTCGTATTCATCCATAACTCTAGGAAGAATATTCAACCATCTATAATATAATATAATCTTCTATACCATTTGTTTTTTATCGTCCTAAGAGCGTTCGCAAAAACTGGCTTTAGTCGCAGAAAATGTGGAATAATGATTTATTTTATACTTAGTAATAAGCTTTTTAAACCAGCTATTATAGAACTATTTTCCAAAATTTGTTTATAGGTCTACTTTCACTGCAATATTGTCCTGTAATATTGTTTTCAATACATTTTTCCTTGCATTTGCCACTTCCAATCCAGTTTTATTTCTTAAAGCTTGAGCCAAGGCATATTTCGCATAACAGTCGAGCGCAACCAGAATATATATCTATCACCATTGTTCTCGCGAAAATATAGTTGAACTTCAAATAAATCAGCTAGAATAAGATTGCGCTTCACTGGTCTTCACAAGAAATTCTTGCGCGCTGCTTTGATTAATTCTTCTACGATTATTTGCTTACTCATGTCTGTACAATCTGGCTCTAGTTTGTTCTTTTTATCAAACTTTCCACCCTAGTAAATAAATAATCTGTAGCAGCTTGTGATATTTCGAATGCAGAATTTTGGATATTTATGTTAGGCAAATATAAATTTTGCAGTCTGCTATACTACCTGCATAGTAAAATGATATATATTGCTGTGAAACCTACAAAAAGCCTCACCAGAGTAAAAAAAAATATTCGAGTATCTCTAATTAAGCACCAAGATTTGCTGTGATTCTCGCCCTCTTGAATCTCTTCTAATGGTCGCCTTTTTACTCTTTCCGCCTCGGCTGCTCACCTAGTTAAAACTTTCATCCTCATTCATAAAAGAAAACACATTCCTACCACAAACATCAACGTTAACTCTATTTACACCAATATTCACAATACATTAAAATTTCAAAATTAAATTTCAGCATAAATTGCAGCATCATAAAATTTCCATTTCAAATTTTGTCATCATTTTTAATTTGCATCCAGAATTAAAGTCCTGATAGGATGCATACTAATTAAGTTACAATATGTGCAGACCTAAGTCTGAATAAAAGGGAGCATCTCCCACCCCTTTACGTTAATTAAACAGGTTAGTCTAATTGAGCTCAAAGACAGACCCAAATTTTCATCATAATCAAAACATAAACTGCTAAATACTCCTTTCTATTTATACAAGAAAATTTCACCTTAAAATTAAAAATTTGTTGTTTATAGAAATTCACTACTGTCCATTTTTTATCAAACAAATTATAAAGATATCCAACACACACCAAAACATCAAAGTTCGAACAAAATAGTATAATTTACCTGAAGGTTACTGCACTCGTGGCTTCAATGCACATCGGACCTGCTAATTCCACCATTCCAGCTGGTTTATGTTTACGGCTTCAGATTCTGAACGCTTTTAAAATTTTTGTACACCACCATTCGTCTAAATTGGTTCAGGACTTCTCAGGAACTCATCTATGTATAGCCCCGAAAATTAGCAAAACAATTCATAATTCGTTCACGCTATACAAAGCTGCATACTTAAATGTATTTATTTATCGCTACTTATCTATCTTTTCTAAGTGCACTAATGCATAATAACTTGTATCGTAGCACGTAAAGAACAAACTGTTTTAAAGTATTCAATAATTAAAAAATATAAGAGCAAACGGTTTAAAGTATTGAATCAAAATCGAAAATCTAAGAGTGCGAAACTGTTTAAAGTCCGGGTTTATATAACAGCCTTGCTTGCACGTCGGATTTGTCCCTCAACGGACAATTTTCAGAATTTCGCATTCTCTGTTCCCTTCTCGACAGTCCGGCACAGCGATTCTACTAAATTTTTGCACTCGTGCCAATTAAATCGTTTCCTCGTGACATTGCTCAAATTACGCCTTTTATTATCTGTGTCTCTGCCTTGCGCATTTTATCTGTCTTTTTCTAACTTGGTCCTAGTGGTGCAAATCGATACTCTTTACTATCGGTTATTTCAGTCCACGTGGATTTATATGTTAATATAAGCTACGGTTTATCCGACCGTTTGCAATTTACGCAGAATCTGCATGTTTATCAGCTCGAATTTATTAGAATTTGACATTTAAAAATACGCAGGTGTTCAATCGTAATACTTTAAATAACATTTCTACGATTTGAATATTATTGGGTTTTTAAAAGCTTTTATGCATATTATATATTACTAATGGTTCAATTAACTCCAATTAAAATAATAATGAATGGCATTGACTTCTACCCTTTAAATTTTAGCGAATCCTAATTAAATATTAATTATTATTTGTACATTTTGTTTAATACTCGTTACTTAAAAATTGAATTACTTAATATAAATTTGGCACGTAATTTCTATTTGTTTCTTTATACTTAGAATAATTAAATTACATACAAGTTGAGCATTTTAATACTGCTTCTTTTTATAGAAAGCGTCTAGTGAATAATTTAAATCCCTTATTTTTAATGAAACGAATATATTTTTATGCTCCACGGTTTTAATAACGCGTATTATCTAATAAACTTCTATACAAACCCTACATTCTAATTGAATGATTTAAATCTTTACACTAGGCATTTAATTAGGTGTACTTTTTCCCAAAGCTTCCTTATACACGGTGATTAAAATTATTTGATGTCGTTAATTAATTTTTACCCTGGTCTAAATTTGAGTATTTTCCCCCTATTTGAATACAAATAATCCCACTTATTCGAATTCAAATATAACACATTTAGACTGCAAAAAAAATTTACAAACAAAAAAAATTGCCTATCTCACTCTACCCTTATCTTTCTAACTTACCTAACTTATATCCAATCCTAAAAATATTTACACCTATCCTATATCCCTATCCCATTCCTAACTATCACCTAATTTTATAAACTGAAATTATCCCTAACTTCATCCTACTTATCCATCTAATCCTATATACATCCTATATACCTATCCTATTCCTAAATTCTAATTAATCTTCACTATACTCACTTCCCCCTACCTAATCCTATATACCTATCCTATTCTTATTCTATTCCTAACTCTCCACTAATCTTATAAGAAATATCTACACTTAACCTAACTTATTTTCTTCCTACATTTAATTTTTATTCTCATCCTATATACCTATTTCTAACTATCTCCCATATTTATCCTATACCTAGCTTTATTTTCTATGAACACTTACTTCTACTCTTCTATATAAACCTATTTCTACTCCTATATTTTGTTCATTTAATCTTCATTTCTTATTTAAATCTGACTCTTTTCTTGATCCTCCAAGTCTTTCTTCTCACCATCCTAATACTCTTCATCCCTATTTCTCCTCCTTTTATATCTATACTTATCATCCCTATTATCTCACATACAATAAACTTATCATCCCTATTATCCTGACTCTTAAATATTGCTTCTTCTTCAGTCCCTACACTTGTCTGTTTTTCATTTATTATTGTTTCCTTTTCTGCCGACAAACCAAACGATACTACCTTAAAATTATAGATTTTTCCCTCTACGGAAAATCCTGTGTACCTTCTAGAATCCTTGTGTAATGGAATCGGCCAGAATGAATTCCTTAAATCTAATTTACTAAAAATAAACTTGCCACTTAACCTCGTCAAAAGTGTGTCCATGGATTGTGGACAATGGAATTGGGGTTTGGTCCATTGGTTAATTTTTCGTGCATCTTTATTTAATTCTGCCTTCACCTGCTCCCGATATGCTGCTCTTGCTTCTACCTCCACTAATTCTGCATGTTGTTGTAATAAAGCTTGAGCCTCTACTATCTTATCCTCTGGACATCTTATTGTGTTGATCTGTTTACCTCCATCATCCTCTACCTCTACTACATTAATACTCAACCCCGTGTCATCCTCTGTGACTTCATAACTGCCCTTCCATGGCACTACCCTATCCTTAATCCTTACTACCTTCCTTTCCATATCTATCAAAACCCCTAACTGCATCATACAGTCAACACCTAAAATGCTCTGAAACTTCAGTCCAGGTACAATTACAAACTCCTGTTCACAGCTTAAACCTCCTATATTTATCCTAAGCACCACAACACTATTTACTACAGCAAACTTTTTTATTTGGAGCTACTAAATGGCTACGCTTTATAGGCATAATTCTATCACAAACCTTATCCCTAATTTTGCTGACGAATTCCTCCCATATTAAACTCGCATCTGCCCCTGTATCAAGTAATATTTCTACATTATTCTCAAAAATCCCTATATTAATAATTGGCAAACATAATTTTTCTACAGTTTCTGGCTCTATTTCCTCCTCAATTTTGAAAAATTCACGTGGATGTTCATATACATTTACACCGAAATCTAGTGGACTGTCGCGTTCTAAAAATCCTGTCTCGTCCTGTTTTCCGTGCTTGGTCCTGGTTGTCCTTCTACAACCTGTGCGTACGTCCTCCTTGTATTAATATCCGTGTCCCTGTCTCTATTCGGCGTGCTCGTCACAGCCCTGTTTACTTCCGGTAAACTGTTCTGTCACGTGTAACTAGGTCTTGGCGTCGGTCCCCTAGTCGCACTATTGCTCCTGTATTCCTGTCCTCGTCGTTCCCAATTCGGTCGAAAATTCCCATTGTAGTCAGGCCGTCTCGTATAATTCTGTGTCCTGTTGTCAAACCTAACTGTGTCAACGTTTCGTTCTCGTATCTCTCTTGTCCGTCCTACACATACATTGTCATATCTCTGTAAGTATTCTAAAAATGTCTCCCGTTCTGTGATGTTTCCAGTTCAAAATGTCGTGATAAGTACTTGATTATTTGTCTGTCCGTCAATGGTGGATTAAGTTGTTTGGCCACACTGTATTTTCGGATGGCATATTGTTCCCTAGAACCTGCAAACTCTCCCTTAAATTTTCCTGTAATCAAGTCGTCCCTAATCTGATCCTGTTTGTGATCACTCCAGTAATGTTGTAAAAATTTGTTTTCAAAGTCCTGATATGTGTCTATGTCCTGTCCTACTAAATTATACCATGCTTCCGCATTGTCTTTCAATAAAGCCTTTATCGTATTGAGTTTAGTCTGTTCGTCAAATAAATTTCCCACTAGATTTCTTACACTAATAATAAAAATTTGTGGATTTACCCTGTTATCGCCATAAAACTTCATGTGTTGGTCCAATGATACTCCACCTGTATAAAATCTGGGACCATCCCCCGTTACACTTGACATGTTGTATTTAATACTACTAACTTCGCGTTCTACCCTGCCTAACTGATCCCTACATGAGTCCGCTACTTCAGTCATCTTTATATTTATTTCTTCTTCACAAAAAATTCGTACTTCGGACCTTAAATGTCCCATTTCCTGTCGAAGACCTGTAATATCACGCTCATTTTTATCAACCCTATTTTCAACTTCCCCCATCTTTACGGTAAGACTATTTTTAAACTCTGTAAATTCCTTAGTAGATTGCTCAATTTTCCCGCTTATCTCCTCTAATTTTCGGTTGGACTCCTCCCTCGCTCTATTCGATTCATCGCTAAGCTGTTCTAATTTTCGGTTGGACTCCTCCCTCGCTCTATTCGATTCTTCCCTAGCTCTATTAGCTTCATCGCTTAGCTGTTCTAATTTTCTATTGGATTCTTCGTTCATCCTCTCTAGCATTCGCATTATCATCTCGTTTCCTTGCTCACCTGATTCCGTCCTCGACTGATCTCTACTGCCTCCAGCTTCTTCCATTTTCGAATTTTTTTCACACAATGCACTATCGTCACTTCCAATTTCCACTCCTTGACTCCTTAACCACTCCTTTCTATGCATACGTTCTAATCACTCTCACACACTCTAAAATACTCTTAAATTTATACACAAACAGAAACTCTCTCTCTCAGATCGCCAGTTTCCTGGAATAAAATCACAAAAATTTTATTTGGAACTCGAGTCTCACTTTTGGGTCGCCAAAATTCTGTGAATCCTCACCATTATTCGTGAACTAAGGTTTTCGAATCGAGCCCCAGCGTTGGGCCGTCAAGATTATGCTGTGAAACCTACAAAAAGTCTCACCAGAGTAAAAAAAATATTCGAGCCTCTCGAATTAGGCACCAAGATTTGCTGTGATTCTCGCCCTCTTGAATCTCTTCTAATGGTCGCCTTTTTACTCTTTCCGCCTCGGCTGCTCACCTAGTTAAAACTTTCATCCTCATTCATAAAAAAAAACACATTCCTACCACAAACATCAATTTTAACTCTATTTACACCAATATTCACAATACATTAAAATTTCAAAATTAAATTTCAGCATAAATTGCAGCATCATAAAATTTCCATTTCAAATTTGTCATCATTTTTTAGTTTGCATCCAGAATTAAAGTCCTGGTAGGATGCATACTAATTAAGTTACAATATGTGCAGACCTAAGTGTAAATAAAAGGGAGCATCTCCCACCCCTTTACGTTAATTAAATAGGTTAGTCTAATTGAGCTCAAAGACAGACTCAAATTTTCATCATAATCAAAAACATAAACCTGATAAATACTCCTTTCTATTTATACAAGAAAATTTCACCTTAAAATTAAAAATTTGTTGTTTATAGAAATTCACTACTGTCCATTTTTTATCAAACAAATTATAAAGATATCCAACACACACCAAAACATCAAAGTTCGAACAAAATAGTATAATTTACCTGAAGGTTACTGCACTCGTGGCTTCAATGCACCATTCGTCTAAATTGGTTCAGGACTTCTCAGGAACTCATCTATGTATAGCCCCGAAAATTAGCAAAGCAATTCATAATTCGTTCACGCTATACAAAGCTGCATACTTAAATGTATTTATTTATCGCTACTTATCTATCTTTTCTAAGTGCACTAATGCATAATAACTTGTATCGTAGCACGTAAAGAGCAAACTGTTATAAAGTATTCAATAATCAAAAAATATAAGAGCAAACGGTTTAAAGTATTGAATCAAATAAAATTAAATTAAAACCCTTAACCACAAAAAATATTTAAATTACTAGATACTTATTTCGACCACTATGTGGTCATCATCAGTAGGGGAAAAAAAAAAAAAAAAAAAAAAATTAGCTGTATAATTTACTATATTGTTGCTTTAAACACTATCGAGGATATTCTCCTCACCCGCAGGCTGGTGTTCTCAACAACAAACAAGTGAATTGTCTAGCGTAAAGCTAAAGTTTTCAATGCAAAAAATCAAACAAGCGCAATGGTGGTGAGTCAGTTAGAGAAGAGGATGGCGACAAGTAAACACTGCGTGGACAACGAATTGAAAAGGAATTGTGGTTCCTTATTGAAAGGTACTCAGGATTTTGTCGTTGAATTCACGAGAATGCGTGGTAGGTATAATATGGAAAAATCTTGAAGAATTAGAAAAGACATATATATATATATATATATATATATATTCAAGATTTTTCCATATTATACCTACCACGCATTCTCGTATATATATATATATATATATATATTACTCAAATTTAGACCAGAGTAGAAAATTAATTAACGACATCAAATAATTTTAATCACCGTGTATAAGGAAGCTTTGGGAAAAAGTACGCGTAATTAAATGCCTAGTGTAAAGATTTTAATCATTCAATTAGAATGTAGGGTTTGTATAGAAGTTTATTAGATAATACGATTTATTAAAACCGTGGAGCATAATAATGTATTCGTTTCATTAAAAATATGGGATTTAAATTATTTACTAGACGCTTTCTATAAATAGAAGCAGTATTAAAATGCTCAACTTGTATGTAATTTAATTATTCTAAGTATAAAGAAACAAATAGAAATTACGTGCCAAATTTATATTAAGTAATTCAATTTTTAAGTAGCGAGTATTAAACAAAATGTACAAATAATAATTAATATTTAATTAGGATTCGCTAAAATTTAAAGGGTAGAAGTCAATGCCATTCATTATTATTTTAATTGGAGTTAATTGAACCATTAGTGATATATAATATGCATAAAAGCTTTTAAAAACCCAATAATATTCAAATCGTAGAAGTGTTATTTAAAGTATTACGATTGAACACCTGCGTATTTTTAAATGTCAAATTCTAATAAATTCGAGCTGATAAACATGCAGATTCTGCGTAAATTGCAAACGGTCGGATAAACCGTAGCTTATATTAACATATAAATCCACGTGGACTGAAATAACCGATAGTAAAGAGTATCGATTTGCACCACTAGGACCAAGTTAGAAAAAGACAGATAAAATACGCAAGGCAGAGACACAGATAATAAAAGTTGTGATTTGAGCAACGTCACGAGGAAACGATTGGTTGAAATAAGTTGCAGATATGAGAGGTGAAAACACAATAATTTCTATACAAAATTAATTAGTTGTTCTCGGACGTGTTTGCGAGCCGTGAGAAAATTTCTTAGATTTAACTGGCACGAGTGCAAAAATTTAGTAGAATCGCTGTGCCGGACTGTCGAGAAGGGAACAGAGAATGCGAAATTCTGAAAATTGTCCGTTGAGGGACAAATCCGACGTGCAAGCAAGGCTGTTATATAAACTCGGACTTTAAACAGTTTCGCTCTCTTAGATTTTCGATTTTGATTCAATAATAATAATCTATAGGAACACTGTGGCACGATTTAAATAAAATTAAATTAAAACCCTTAACCACAAAAAATATTTAAATTACTAGATACTTATTTCGACCACTATGTGGTCATCATCAGTAGGGAAAAAAAAATTAGCTGTATAATTTACTATATTGTTGCTTTAAACACTATCGAGGATATTCTCCTCACCCGCAGGCTGGTGTTCTCAACAACAAACAAGTGAATTGTCAACACGCTTAACATTTTCGGTACTTTTCAATTAATCAAACAAAACATTATTCACAAGATAAACTGCAAATTTCTTATTAACATAATCGCTATCCTCTCGAGGTTCCATCACATCTGTTATACGCTTATTTCAAAAACGGTTTGTTTCCTCTTCAGGTTTAAAAATGATTGTTTCCCTGCGTAACCAGATCAGAACCAAATTTGGAATTTGCTGCATTCGGTAGTCTTCTGTGTTGCATATCGTGGCCTTCTCCATAGGTGGTTAACAAAAATTCTCGACCTGGAGGACGTCCTCGTATATCTCCACTTTTACGCTCTAGACGATCGAAACGATCAATGGGCATTTTGAGACTGAATTTGTTGTTGCATTTATCTTACGATATTCTCTTCTCTCAGCTCTTGGATTATAGAAACCACCTCGTTCATATTTTCTACACTCGCATTTCCTGTTCGATTGGACGCGTTTAATAATTTTAACAGGTCGATTAATTCGTGAACATTGTTACAGTAGACATACTCTACGTGGTTCGAGTTTAATGTTTTATAAATCGAAAGTCCCGACCTATCTTCTTCGAAGGTGTTCCTTTTGGATTTACACGTAATTCTGCAAAATGTTTTAGCGCATATTGTTCAAACTTCTCGTTATTTGTTGAAAATTCTGTTAAATCTATCGACTTGAATGGTGTGAAATGTCTTCTGTAAATCGAGGCTGAGTTTATCATATACAAATAATTTGGCAAATCCTCATGTAAATTGAAATCATCGTCTTCGGGGTTGATGTTCTTAAAGGGTAACAGATTGTATAAACCTCTAGTGCCGGGATATACACTATTATTTAAGGTTATGTCATCGTTTCCTATACACTTTTCCCCAAACTCCATGTATCGGTTTCTGAATTATACTTTACTCCATGAACCGACTTGTATATGTTTTCATCTTCATCTTTCATCAACATATCTGCACAATCAAGATGTGATGAGTCCTCGGAAATTGTTTGCTTAATTTTCTTTAAAGATGCTTCCACGTTTTCATCTTTAACTTTTCTCGTAGGTGTTGGAATTTTTGCGGTGAGCCTTGTAATTGAGATACTGTTACTTGCAACAGCTCAATCAATTGCTTATGCGCTTCGTTGAATTCCTGCTGTAAAGTGGTACAACACTTTCTATGCTTCACAGAGGTGGAAAGTGGAAGTGAGGTGTTGGAAGGAGAGTGGAGGTGTCCCACGTCTGTAAAAAATCGTCAGCTAAAAAGAACTACTAACCCTTTTACAAGGAATTATATAAGAAGCATCTAGAGAAGTGCATTGCTAATCTTAGTCCCAAAATAAAAAGGAGACTTGATATTAAAATCAAAATTTTACCCATCTACAAATAGGAACGACGTATTTCTATATTGTTTCGAAATCAATGCAATGTTTGCAGTAATGAAGCGAGAAAGCTAAAACTATTTTTAAAAATGTATTTTCAATTATAGAAAAGAAGCAATTTGTACGAATTAAATTACTCTAATGACAGGATTCTATTTCTAGGTGCGATACTCATGCTTCTGGCATCGATGATTAGCCGTAGTAGCAGAAATTAACCGATATACGATAAACAAATGAATTCCTAACACAAATTTTATTTTAATTTCTATAAATAGCGACCTAGTATTTATGACATTGGTAGACAAATATACCGGTAAGATGATTTATTGCCAATTCAGACAGTTTTATATTACATTTAATTTTAATATACTGACGCAATGAAGTATGTAGTGCAAGGGCACCTTTGAATTAAAATATAATTCCAGAAACAACGCAATCTACTTATCTGTGAGATAATTCCCGCTCATCGATGGACACATTTCTCACTGCAGCCTAGCCTTCAATATAATTTTCAAACTCATTTTCGTAAATATTAGAAAATCTTAAACCGACAATTTTATGAACCACGCTCGAAAATGCATATGTGGGCGAAGTATTATCGCTTATGTAATTCAAATTCGCATTTAATCATTTCTTAGAATAATTTTAAAATTATTTAAAACTTCCAACAACAAAATTTTATCCAACTTTTACAAGATCTTTATTCGAATAGAATACGGAATAATTCAAGTTTATACAACGACCTTAGGCTATTTTCAGCGGTGAAGGAAGCGATAGAGTGGTAAACATACAGTATGATACTGATATCCATCTAAATACTATGAAGACTCCTTAATCCTTCCAAAATAGGAAATTTCCTTAACCCATTAGTGCCCCCCATAGGCAACTATAGATGCGTGAGTGAATATCAATTTCCTGAGCATGCTTGGCAAAGGTTTTTACCGAGATATGAAAGGGACTTCCTCGAATGAACCTTCTACTTCAGGTATATGAGGTTATTGTCATTACCCTCCTCATTTGTAAGTAATCAGAGTTTTGAGGCTCTTTTCTGGGTTTTAAGGCTCTTTTCTTGGTTCTCATGCTCTTTTATGGATTTTAAGGCTCTTTTCTAGGTTCTAAGGCTCTTAGCATCGAATTTACTGGTACGTGTTTTGTAAAAGTTTGCAAGGTGAAATAAAAATATAAGTATTTGCTAAATTTATGAATTTAGAATGTTTATATCGAGACTGCAGTATACATTACATATCAAGTAACAAATGTTTTCATGAATAAAACTAAAACATCATCATAATTTTGTTATGGACCTAACTTAAGGTCGGAGGGCAATCCGTAACGAATCGCCCTGTTAGTTTCAAAACTCCGCTGAAGTTAGAATTCAGAGTTAGTCCAGAAATCTCCTTAAAGTCACTTATTACAGATTAAAATTTCACCTCTATTGGTTTATGACTTTAGGAAAGGGTGCGTTTGTTAACCCCAAAAATCTTTTAATGCATATGTACCGAAATATAACTTCGAGAAAGAAAAAATGTTTAGTGAAGATAAATTATTGAGAGTTAGTGATTAACATAATTTAGTATTTAATGATAAATCAACAGGTAGTAATAAATTAATAGTGCTTCAATTGTTAATTATAAATGCATGAAGTAGTAATTAAGAAGAGTGCATTGTCGTTTTAAGGAAGTTAGTGATTAGCTGGAAATAAATTGTCTCGAGTACATTTTTAGAATTTCACTGTTGCTACTAGTAGTTGAAAAGATACGTGCTATCAATTGATAATGAAGAATTGTTATTGCAAAAGAAGTTTTCGTTACATTATCATTACAATACCAATTAAAACACAAATTTTTAATAAGACTCTCGTGAACTAACCTTTTTGAAATGCATGTCTCTTTACATAATATGGGCATAGGACACAAAGATATAAACTGGCAATAGAACTCTATTACAGAAAAAATTCTAAATTTGCATATTCAAATATTATGCTAGTATTTTAATCACATAAATCATTTATCAGTAAGATAACTCACCTATATTCCCTACTTTCAACCTATTAGCACAACGCTACTACACAGAATGCATTTTTTCTTTATTAACTTTCAGATTCCTATCTGTTTCTTTTGAGTAAAACCAACAAATGACTACCTGCGGTCGGACCATTATTCATTTCTCTTGCATTATGACCGTTTATTGTTGGCACCCCTTTCATTTAAGATTAAATTACTAAACCCCTATTATTTTCAGCTTAAACCTTCGTATTTAAAATTCGATTAACCGAATGTGTGAAGTATTGATTGTTAAAATTTTTTAGCAAAGCTTTTGAATAGATTTAGTAGGACTGAACAGGTTTTCAGTAGTAAGAAAAATCGCTTTTCCTAAAAAAAAACCGGCTTTGAGAGTAATCGGTTTTGATAAAAACCTGTTTTAGTGAAAACCAGTTTTTTTTAGCAAAATTGGTTTTACGAGTAATCAGGTTTTCAATTTTTTCCATTTTTTGGTCAGGTATAGTATAAAGTTTACTATTTTCAGAGACTGAACATTAACAGCTATGCACTTTTGTGTTCATCCTCGAGAACATATTTCTTGGCTGATGAAAACGATAACGATAATGATACGAGGTACAAACAGCAACCACCGTAAAATTATGGGTAGGAAATTTTCTTTTCGAATTCAGCACAATCATACTTTAGCAAAATTAGATAAAAGTATTTAGGTATAGTCCCAATATATTTGGGGTTATGTTCACTACTTCCAGAGAGTTTTTACATCTTCTTTCAAAAGGTACCGCATTGTAACGAAGCGTTAAATAGTTTACATTTTAACATGGCGTCAAGAAGTCTGCACTTCGGAACAATACATTCGGTACCACGAGGGGTTTCTTTACACATAGATGATTGACGTTTACAAGAGGTTGCATTTAAGTCATTATAAAGCTTACAAAAAGATATTCTTGTACTTTCTGATTTGTATTAGAATTTATAAAGCAATTGAATAAATTCGCTCTTTGAACAGATTAGACAGTTCCATTTGAAGTCTTGATCTTTACAGCCGTAAAATAAAATGCATTAGTAGTGTTAACATAGTGTTAAAATAAATACCTCTAGGCTATATAAATTCTTGGGAATTAGTGATTAAAAGAAACTGAGTTAGTAATAAATACACAAATAGTGCTTCTGTTATTAATGTGTAGAACCTTTACGAGCGTAAATTTCACATGAGAACAGACCACGCAGCCCTAAAGTGGCAAAGACAAGCGGGGCCACCAGACACACCTCCACAGCTGCGTCTGAGGTGATTCGGTCATGCCTCGGTGCCTTCTTAGGGTTCATCCTCCTAAGAGCCCTTACGACCTCATGGCCTAAGACTGCCATATAGGCACCTGTCCCTTGGGCCTCTGTAGCTCCCTGACGAATCAAATCGTGTGACCCCTCATCCTCCTCTGCATTGTCCGATGGAAAGAATTTCTACAGCAAATATTCCGCCATAGATTAAAAACCCTCCGTATATTCGCCATTCGATTTCCTTATATTACCAAGTGCGATTTTTTTGTTGTTTTCCTGTTATTACGTGGTATGCTGTTCCCTATGGTTCATTCTCAGAGTTTCGCGTATAGAATTCTTTGAATTTATTCGTTCTCGTTTCTTCAATTAATGTTTTATATTCCCGGCTGCTTTGATTATACTGTTGTTCCCTTATTTCTCCCGAGACGCATTGATAACGACACCTTAGGTTACGCGTTTCTGCTCCTTGGTGATTAGCTCCCAGGTCCACCAATGTACGTTGTCTTTAAAAGTTTCTTTGACGGCATAGAGTACGTACAGTAGGATTCGCTATTAATAAATTTTGCATATGCTTAGATTTCGATAGTTTTGCGGCGACCCTTCAGGTCGCACCGGTAAGTAGAGCCGACGGCTGCTATCCGGTATTACGAATCCCCCCCCCCCCCGCCCACCTTTTACTTTTTGCTAAGTCTTGTTGATCAGACACACTCCAAAGTCGGCGCAATGGGTACTGCTATTTAAACCCTAACTTTAGCGTTAGTTTATAAATTTTATTTACCAATCAATTTTTAAGTCAGATTTATATGAAGCACGTAATTATTCGCATTTATACCCAGTGTAATACCTTCGAGTGGAGCATTGATGACATGGCCGCAAGTGTAACGATCCTTATTCAAATTATACGACATGGAGTTCGACGACGCGTCTAGCACCCAGTCGTTTAATTTTTGCGCAAGTGTTTTTATTTGGGTGGCCTCTCAGCAGTTTAGTAGTTCGTTCTCGAGCGCGGGGATGCTTTTGTTAAATTTTTGTTCTTTTTATTGCAGAACCGCGAAAACATAGGTATTTGCTCGTTTATATCTGTTTTGGCATTAGCATCCCACATTATTAATTTATGCTCAGAGAGCGTTACTTCGTCCGACCTCAGTTCACAATTATAAATAATCTCCAACATTTCGTGCGAGGCTGCAGTAACATCTATAAAACTTCTGCCTATACGCCCCTCAAAAGTAGGTGAATCATTGTTATTGATTACGCTAAAATCACATTACATCAAAAGATCAGCAACCTAAGGGCCCCTATCGCCTTCGATCAAGTTACCTCTTAATGGCGACTTGGCATTGAAGTCTCGCTCAATGACCGGTTTTTTATTTCTGCCAATTTTGCGAATAATGTTTTCGATTTGATTTATCAAGTCCTCGGTTAGGGCAGTCGACCGGCTAAAGGAACGCGCTTATTAAAAAGTATTTAACCCTGTTTCATTTCGGCCGTCATTAAAAACTCGTTCGGCAAATTATTTAGTGTTATTCCTGCGCTCGTTCCATTGTTTATAACTATTCCGTTGCGCGGTTATTCGCCATATGTGTTTAATATGGCAACCCTCATCCAAAAACCCGCTATTTTATGGCTATATAGGTGTGGTTCCTGTATAAGCCCGATGCCAATCTTGTTCTGGTTGAATAACTTTAGGAAGTTATTTGTGCCTCTTTGCCGGCACCGAGATTTAATTGCGCGAATTCAATCTTCTTACTTCTTTCAGATTTTAATTGGTCTTCGCAATATATAATCGATGTTGCATGTGATTACATTCTTCAGACGTAACATCGTGGGGCATCTGTTCGATTTATAGCGTCGTGGCGCGTATCAACCTTCGCGCCACCGCTAGTTCTGTCGTTTGCGTTGGCGCAAACCACACAGCGGGGGACAGCCTTCCGGCAATGCTTGAATTCATACCCGACTTTAGCACAGTTTACAGCACCCCTGTACCTTCTTCCTGCACTCCATCGATCGATAGCCGTACTCCTAGTCCCGGTAGCATTGCTTCACCGAGAAGTGGTTCTGGACTCATGTTTTTCACCACCTGAATTTAATAGCATCAGCAAATATGCGCCCTCGAAGTGTGAGGGTCTCTTCGAAGGAATCTCTAAGACCCTTCCGCTAAACCTAAACTTCTCTCTCAGGTGGTCTTCCAGCTTCAAATCGTTAAAACGGGGAATCTGGCTCGCGATCGACCGGACAAGCTCGTCTGCTTCATCCCCGTTTCGACCTGCGGATGCCTCTTCTAGATGGTTTTCGCTACGAACTCTTTCCAGTTCCCTCTAACCTTGGACTGCAGCTTTCGTATCCTCTCGACAAGCGCATTCGACGATAATACCCCCTCTGGGAATCCTCCAAGCTCAGACCACCACAAATCCAATACGAGTGTATATTTACAAAACAATAGAAGGGGAACCGAGCTGTATCTAGGCTGCGAGAATTTAAGGGAACTGTGTAAGCTAGCTCAGAATAGAAATCAGTGGAGATACGCGTTCAACCAATTCCAAGACAGAAAATCTAATGATGAAAAAAATAATTGTACTCAAACCTGATGATTATTATAAGTAAATACGGGCGTTGCTTTTGCATTATTCAGTACTAATATTAATTGTGGAAACTATTAATTCGGCAAATGTCTTGTAACGGGCATTTTTGTCGTTTAACATTTTTCGCTATACTCAATTCTTAAAATACATCGTTTTTGGATCGCTGTTTGTATCAAGTAAATACTTCAGAATAATTCAAAATTGTATACAATTTAACTGGTGTGTATTAATTAAAGATAGATAAATTGAAGATTGATTCTCATTAATAAATAAATTCTAAGGAATGAATGTTAAACAGCTTGTAATTAATTATAGATTGCATCGTTCTTGTCTTGCCGTAAATATAAATTTTGTTGCTTAGGTGAATATACAAGTCTAGATAAGAGACAATAAGAAGTTGTAATAGCAACGAATTGAATAAACGGATGGAGAGTGGAGTTTTGTTCTTTGTTCCGATATATTAAGTACGTTAAAAATACTGCTTTTTTCTGCTTTTGACAATAGTGAGAATTAATGCGGGATTAATTTTCGTATTGTTCCTGAACAAGCACGGCATGTTTTTAGTTGATTTTCTGTTGGAAATAAAAGCGGTAAAGCTTGTTAAACTCGAGGCACGTGTGTTTTACGGAACATTTGACGGACGGTTTTATTGCTTACGCGTGCTTACTAATTGTTTTTAGTTGTTTTTCTTGTGAGACAAATGCTTTAAGGAACATTTGACGGACTTACTTTAGTGATACACGTACTTTACTAATTTGTGGTTTTAGTTCTTTGTCTTGTGAAATAATAGTCGTAGAACTTGCTAAACTGATCGATTCTTTCTTTAGGATTAATGTGTGTGCGATCTAGTCTAGTGTCCCGTTGTTTTATCAGATTAGTGCATACTTTGGATTATTTAAATACAGTGGATACTGTAGTTTCTGCATTTTTCTAACACCAAAGAATCTAAAATAGATCATCGCTTGCGCGAATTTCGTTATTTGCGAAATATAACAGAATACCGGTTTACAAAGATATTGGTTGAAGTTTCTCACTGCTTTTTGGAGGTTTATGAAAATAATATACATTTGATCCCCTTTGAAATTAAACTAGTGCTACAAAATATTTCGAAATTATTGTCTCAGGAAATAGAATTAGCAAGATATTTATCAATGCTACATAGTTCCGTCGCGTGATGGTGTCTGCTGCTAACCCCAGTGAAATGCGTAGGTGTGATTAGTGTGACGTGTGATAAGTTCCATCAACACCCTCCCAGTCCAGGGTGAAGTGCTTCGTTAGCGTAGGACATCGTGAATCTCACACTTCCGTTGCAAGGAAGCGTTGCTGAAGGACTTTTGTAAGTTGAACTATTTCCTACTTGTTATTACGTTAAATATCTATCCGTTGCTTTACCATATCTTTGTCGTTCTGATACCTTTTACAAAAAACTTGCATGATATTTTAAAACATAAGAAGAAAAAAAAGAAAGAAAGAAAGAAAGATCAATACTACTGAATTACTCATATCAATTGTGTCTTACCTATTTATTTTTTTGTTCAAACTTTGTCTGATTTATGTCTAATTGGTGTGTGAGGAAACGTTTCTGCTACTCCCCAATATTACCTCACTTTGTACTAAAAAATTTTTGTATTGCTTTTACCGTTGTTATATTATATAGATTATCCAAACAGTTTTTTTTACATTCTACCAAGTACTGAACAATCTATGCTCGATCAGCATGCTATGCTTTTTCTTTATTTCAGGTTTGCAGGACTAATTTTTTTTATTGCAGGTATTGTTACTAATTCCTTACAGCCGCGTACATTAGATGTTGGTCTGCTTTCTACAACCCCCCCTAATCACCGATTGAGCCCGGTCATTTCTTTGATTTTCTTTGTGTTACGCACGGCTACGAGCCAACGTAACATAAATTTGGCGCCCAACGTGGATGCCACGAAAAAAAACGTAACAGTCTGTGTTGGGGGATCTTGGTAGCCACAGGCTGCTTAACCCCCTTCATATACCTTACATTTGATTTTCCAATGCTTCACCCGAAGGTACTACATTGACCAGTAAGCGAGTTTTTTACTTGAAAATTTTTAATTTTGTTGAACCCTTACTGTTGCAAGCAAGGTAGGGATCTTTAATGTGCGTGACAACGCTCACACACGGGACCTCCATTTTACCTCTCATCCGAACGAGAGCGTAGTTTTGTGAAAAATGCTCGTCTAACATTTTTCAAGCGGACCGTTTCGGGATTTGAACCCGGGCCTTGAACATAGTAGTCACACGCATGCCAACTACACCACGCAGTCTCCCCCCCCCTTCACATACCCTACATTTGATTTTTAAATGCTCCACCCGAACGTACTACATTGGTCAGGAAACGAGATTTTTTACCTGCAAATTTTGAATTTTGCCGAACCCTTGCTGTTGCAAGCAAGATAGGGATCTTTAACGTGGGTGACATAACTCATATATGGGACCGCCGTTATACCTCTCATCCGAACGAGGGCGTATTTTTGTGTAAAATGGTCACTTATCATTTTTCAAGCGGACCGTGTCGGGATTAGAACCCGGGACCTTGGGCGTAGTAGTCACACGCATACCAACTACGTCACGGAGCCGCCTCCCCTTCACATACCTTACATATGATTTTCCAATGTTCCACCTGAAGGTAGTACATTGGCCAAGAAGCGATTTTTTCTTACCTGGAAAATTTGGAATTTTGCCGAACCCTTGCTGTTCCAAGCAAGGTAGGGATCTTTAACGTGGGTGACATAACTCATATATGGGACCTCCGTTATACCTCTCATCCGAACGAGGGCGTATTTTTGTGAAAAATGCTCGCCTAACATTTTTCAAGCGGACCGTGTCGGGATTCGAGCCCGGGACCTTGGGAGAAATAATCACACGCATACGAACTATGCCACGGAGCCGCCTCCCCTTCACTACCTTACATGTGATTTTCCAATGCTCCACCCGTAGGTACTACATTAGCCAGGAAGCGAGTTTTTTTACCTGGAAAATTTGGAATTTTGCCGAATCCTTGATGTTCCAAGCAAGGTAGGGATCTTTAATGTGCGTGATAACACTCACATACGGGACCTCTATTTTACCTCTCATCCGAACGAGGGCGTATTTTTGTGAAAAATGCTCGCCTAACATTTTTCAAGCGGACCGTGTCGGGATTCGAGCCCGGGACCTTGGGAGTAATAATCACACGCATACGAACTACGCCACGGAGCCGCCTCCCCTTCACTACCTTACATGTGATTTTCCAATGCTCCACCCGTAGGTACTACATTAGCCAGGAAGCGAGTTTTTTACCGGGAAAATTTGGAATTTTGCCGAATCCTTGATGTTCCAAGCAAGGTAGGGATCTTTAATGTGCGTGATAACACTCACATACGGGACCTCCATTTTACCTCTCATCCGAACGAGGGCGTATTTTTGTGAAAAATGCTCGCCTAACATTTTTCAAGCGGACCATGTCGGAATTCGAACTCAGGACCTTGGCGTAGTAATCACACGCATACCAACTACGCCAGAGAGCCGCCTCCACTTCACATTCCTTAAATGTGATTTTCCAATGCTCCACCCGAAGGTACCACATTGGCCAGGAAGAGAGTTTTTTTACTTGGAAAATTTTGAATTTTGCCGAATCCTTGCTGTTCCAAGCAAGGTAGGGATCTTTAATGTGCGTAATAACACTCACACATGGGACCTCCATTTTACCTCTCATTCGAACGAGGGTGTATTTTTGTGAATACATACAATACATACAATACATACAAATATTTGGGGAATAAAGATATCTGTGGAAAACAAAAACAAATAAAAGATATTGAAGGGCGGGATACGTTCTAAGGCATTTCTGGGGAATCGTTCGGGCTATTTTACATGTAGATATAGGGAAAAGGGAGGTCGATGTAGACCTAGATCAGACTATTGCACGCAGGTTGTGAAAGCTACAGAGTGTGGCAATTACAGGAAAATGTGTAGGTTAGCTCAGAATAGGAAACAATGGAGGTACGCGTCTAACCCATTCCAGGACTGAAATAATTTTTATAAAAATAAAAACATATTCTAGCTTAGTTTACTGAATGATACTTAAATATCCTTTAAGGTTACAAAAAACAAAATTATAGTTGCAGTTGGTATCGTAAAATTCTTGTTTATACCGCTTATAAAAATATGGTTTCCATTGTAATTAACGGCATTGAATACTTCCTGATTCCATTTCAAATTTCCATTTATAATAAATCTTGACGTAGACTTATCAATTTCATCATCATATTGTTTTCGACCTTACTTAAGGTCGGTTTGACGCAGCTCTAACTTCTTTTCTAATCTGTGCTAATCTAAAAAGTTCTACATACCCTTCACAACCTCAATTTCTAATAATTTGACTAATATAGTTTGGTCTAGGTCTTCCTATATCCTTTTATCTTTTTCCTATCCATCTGACTTTACATAGATATTAGCAACATGATGGTTGTTAAAGAACTCTAACATGTTTACATGTTTACCATTTATAAGGAAATGAAATATAACCTTCAAAAAGGAAAAGTGTTAAAATATATGTTATGGTAAGGCTTAAGCAACGAAACGCTACCAACATGCCAGACCGCTAACTAATTGTGAGTTATGTCCTGGTGACATTTAGTTAACTGATTTTTATTTTTTTTTTGTTTTGTTTTCGAACTTACTTAAAGTCGGTTTGACGCAGCTCTAAATTCTTTTCTATTCTGAGCTAGTCTAAAAAGGTCTACATACCCTTCACAACCTAAATCTCTAATAATTTGACTAATATAGCTTTGTCTAGGCCTTCCTACTCTATTTTTATTTGGTAGTCTATAATCTAAGACTTTACTAAATAGTCCCTCATGTCTTAATTGGTGCCCTATCATTCTATCTCTCCTGACCTTCAATTGTTTCCACATACAGGGATCCTCACCTATCCTTCTATAAACTTCCTCGTTTGTTACTCTATCTGTCCAACTAATCTTTAACATTCTCCTGTAACACCAAGTTTCAAAAGCTTCTATCTTTTTCTTATCTACTTCTTTAATTGTCCAAGCCTCACTACCGTATAGTAGAACGCTCCATCAATTTGCAAAGTGCATTTATTTTTAATAGATTAAAAATTAACAGTTGATCTTGTACCAAGATATATTGATGTAATAAATCTTCGTTATACTCTTTCAAATAATTATGTATCATAACTCATGTTTAAACTTTATATTACTTGTGGAATGCCGACAAAATAGATTACCAAACTCGAATGAATTACAAATTATTTGAAACTTAAATATTCCATGTCGTAAAATGAATGAATCCATCCTTAATTACTTCCGTCTTATATGAGTATATACTAAAATTCTAAATGCATCAGAGGTCTAAATTCTTCTAGGTCCTATTTCGAAGCATTAGTCGCTCGCATGCTGCAATATTCCAGCGCGGTTTCGTGCTTAATCTCTACTTAATCAGCTGTTAGTATAATCTATGGCTATCGTAAAAAATTTCGCATCCTTGTTATCAAAGAACTCCAACCGCTATTATCTCTTTCCTTCTGTAATGTAATTAGAACTATTAAACTTGTTATCTCGGTTTTATAGCCTTTCCGGTAGTCGTGCCTTCTTTGAATCGCAGCGTTTATTTATACAAGATAATTAATTTGTCGATTTAATTGCTTTGACGAATTCTCTCGAAGAAAATGAAGTATTCTTTTATTAATAATGTTAGTAGAATTTATTCAAAAATTGTTTTGAAATGTGACTCTTTGAAATAAAGCTATGCTTTATAAAATGGTGTTCTTAACGAGAATGATTACATTATGCACTTCACCTTTCAGAAACGTACGAATTGAAATCTGTTTAGTACTTTAGAAGTGTATGTCGGTCGGCAATAAATGTCTATACATGGATTTTCATAATAATACAAGGAAGGAATGTTAATTTTACAATTGGGCTTCGCTTTTATACTTTATTTGAAATGAAAACTTGTTTTAACCCTTTATACGTTACTGGTCGATATTTCAACCAAGGCTAAAAATATAGTTAAAATAAAATTTAAGGTTTAATTTTCGACCAGTTGTGTATAAGAGCGTGCCATGAACGGATTGTGGTGGTTATTTGCGCCACATATGTGTTAACTGGCGAGAAGTGGGAAAGTGGTTGGATTGTCAACCAGTATTCGGCTTAGTGTGTGCAGTTTCAGCACCACGTGCGGCACATGTTTTTGCAAAGTGCGGTATAATTTGCGTATCCGTAATAAGTAAACCATGAAACTTGGTAAGTTTATAAAGAAGTGTGTGTTGAATGCAGTGAATGTTTAGTTTATCCCTAACACTTCCGGCTTACATGTTATAGTTATTCAAATTTGACATAACCTAAAATACTGTGCCGAATAGGTGCATTCCATTAAAATTTAGTGCCCTCTTCCTTTATAGGGCAATAATGGAGCGTCGATTCGCGCTTTCTGATTTGGAATCTATGGACCCCGACAGTTTTTACCATCTCATAGATAGTATAACGGATGAGCAAGCTTTAGATTCTGATATTGGAGGCAATTCTGATGCGGATGATGATCTTCCTATTTGCGAGCCATCAACCTCCACGCCCAAGCGTGCAAGGCGTACGGGTGATGTTCTTGATTTCGAAGACTTTGACGACGACTCAATAATCAATCCAAATTTTGTACCAATTGACCAAATTCAACAGGAGTCCAGTGACGATGATGAGGACGATATTCATCTAGTAAATTTCGCAAAGCGCAAGACGAATTATACCTACAACTGGACAAAAATTCCATTCGCGAATAAATTTGAAAAGTCCACATTTACTGAGGACTTTGGACCGAAAGTTACTGCTGATACTGATTCACCTATAGAAATATTTACAAGTCTGTTCGACCAAGAATTGATTGATCTAATTGTTACCCAGTCAAACCTGTATAGTGAACAAAAAGGTACTAAGCTAGATTTGACCGAAACTGAAATAAGAGCTGTTTTGGAAATATTCATCCCGATGGATCTTGACACCTTATCCAGTATTCGACTCTATTGGTCAACAGATATAAATTTCCATAAGACTAGAATTGCAGACGTAAAGCCCATGAAGAGATTCTTGAAAATAATACGTTTCCTACATATAAATGACAATTCCAAAATGCCAAAGAAAGGAGAATCCAACTACGATAAATTGTACAAAATAGCACCCATGATAAAAATAATGAATACAAATTTCTTGGCAGCTTTTAGCTCGGGAAGAAATTTATCAGTGGACGAAAGCATGGTTGCATTTAAAGGTAGAACTAGCTTGAAGCAATATATGCCGCTGAAACCGATAAAGAGAGGTTTCAAAATCTGGGCAATAGTATGTGCTATGACAGGATATCTTCTGCAGTTTTCCGTATACGAAGGTAAAAAGGAGAGTGAGGAAGATGGACCTCTAGGTGAGAGAGTTGATCTCGAACTTGCGAAATCGTTCCAAGGAAAACATTACTGTATCTTGTTTGATAACTTTTTCACGGGTTTCACATTGCTAAGCAAGCTTCTAGAAAGATATTTATATGGGTGTGGGACTATTCGTACGGATGGGAAAAATTTCGCGAAGAATAGTCTTGCTGACGATAAGAGTTTGACTTCTGGAGAACATGATTCTGTAAATTATGGTAATATTTCGGTTGCAAAGTGGAGAGACAGAGGAAAAAAGTGCGTAGTTGTTGCAAGTACAATGCACAATATTACCGAAACTTCTACAGTTTTGCGCTTGAACAAATGTTTTGAAAGGATCTTAGTAGGATGTCCCTTGTCTATAGCTGATTATAACAAGAATATGGGGGCCTAGATATATTCGACCAGCTCCATGCCTGCTATAATATAGCATGGAAATCACGACGATGGTGGTTGAAAGTGTTCTACCATTTCTTCGAATGTGCTGTTGTCAATTCATATATAATTTATAAATCTGCATCGACGAAGGCCAACAAAAAACCAAATTCTCATATTGGATTCAGAAGCATACTAGTCAATCAGCTCATATGAGATTAATCTAGCCGCAAACATCAGGCTTCATGGTTGATCACAGGAAAGAACAAGATGAAGAAAACTGATGGACGTGCAATCAGCGTCGAGAACACGGTCCGACTGTCGAATGTAGGAGATCACTTACCTCAGTCAACTACTTCTCGTAGATGCGCTAGGTGCAGCATACTGCAAAAGCCGAAAAGATCCAATGTGCAGTGTTCTGAGTGCAAAGTTGCTTTGTGCATTCATATTTCGCGCCTTTCCATAATAAAAATATTTAATAAAGTTGATGGTCCTAAATGGAAGGCGTCGCCGTTGATCAATGTAGTAAGCGTAAGACTACGGATCCCAAGGTCCTGGGTTCAAATCCCGACGCGGCCGACTGCTTGAAAAATGACAGGTGAGCATTTTTCACAAAAATTACGCCCTCGTTCGGATGAGAGGTTAAATGGAGGTCCCGTGTGTGAGTGTTGTCACGCACGTTAAAGATCCCTACCTTGCCTGGAACGGTAAGGGTTCGGCAAAATTCTATATTTCCAGGCAACAAAAAACTCGCCTCCTGGCCAATGTAGTACCTTTGGGTGGAGCATTGGAAATGTAAATAAACGGTCCTAAATGGATACTGGTCTAAAAAGCGACCACTAGAAATTTTTTTTTTTTTAAACTGACCATAGATACTATTTTTGTATGTCCCAATAAACATACTTTTGAATTAAAATGTGTAATTTTTTGCTTGTTGTTATCTGCCCTATAAAGGGTTAAGGTATCTTTCAGGAGTAATTATTTACACACGGATGAAATGAATTAATATAATCAGTGAATGCTAATTTTCACGAATTTCGAACTAACACAATCAATGAATAAAATTGAGCTTCACTCTTAAATAGTATGTGTCCTTAAATGATTATTTTACATGGAAATCTTCTTTTCGTGCTAAAGGAATACGCTTATGTTTACATAAAGCAAAAATTAAATATTGGGAAACTTCACTTTGCTCCGTTTTGAGTGGGTTTTCCAACAAAGTTTGGCACTGAATGACCTCTCATGACCTCATTATTACATCAATATATATACATACACGCAAACTTAGTGTAAAATTTTCTTGGAATAAATATTTTATATGATGCTGCAAATCTTGTTTGTAGTACATACATAATAGTTACAATTTCATAACTCGAATTTTTTGATAAGTCAAAGTTTTTGTCATTTCCTTCAGTTTTGAGTTATCGAGGTTTGACTGTATTCAAGAGCGGCTTTACCTGGTTTTTATTTAAAAAAAAAACAATACTGTATCTTCGTGTAGATCTAAATTTTCATTTTTATTTTAAATAAAATATAGTCTGTTAAGGGAAATATTTATTTTTTATTTTACTACCTAAAAACGATACATAAATAAAGTACTTATACACAAAAATTTTTTTATAAAAATATTGAGAGTCGAGACATCCACGGTACTATTTAAGGTGGAAAATGAATTATACACTTGTTAGCTGCTAAAGTCAGAAACTATTAATATTATTAGGATAGATGTTACTCTTCTTTCGTTTTTTAAAAGTAGTAGATTAATATCAGACAAATATTTGCATATAGTTTCGCGATCAATAAAATTTGTGGCAGAATATAACGAAGTGAGAATGCTCAACATTTTCGCTACTAACGTATTCTTCCCTTAAAGAAAAACAATTACTACTAATTAAATTATACCTGTAAATCGCAATCAAGTTTCCATGACATAGTTATGGTATAATAGATAAACAAACCGGTATAATGGTTTATTGCAATTCATTCGGTTTTACATGAAAGCTAATTTTAGTGTACTGACGCAATGAAGTATATAGTGCAAGAGCACTTTGGTCATTACGACTTAGTTCACTATACTTTTTAAAAAAAGATTATCCACTAAAATATAATTTCAGAAATCGCGAAATTTACATACCTGTGAAATAATTTCCGGTCATCAATCCAACCATTTTCCACCGTAGCTAAACCTTCAATATAACTTTCAAAATCATTTTCGGAAACACTAGGAAGTCTCAATCCGGTAATTTTGTTAACTACGCTTGGAAATGCATAAGTGGGCGATGTATTTGACCGCTTTTGAGACGCAAGTTCTCTTTCACTTGTGTCTTGGGATAATTCTGCCATTTTAAATTATTTACAATTATGACGAATTAAACTTTCTGAAAGGTTTACTCTTTACCCGAAGAAAATTCGTATCAGACTGAATGTTTTAAAGTGCATGCTGTTTTTTAAAGAGTAACTACTCACCACACTAAATGAAGTTATAATGTGATAAACGCTATTAGATATGATATTGATGACCATGAAAGTATTATAGAGGTTCCACTTTTCGTCGAACATAGGAAGTTTCTTATATACGGAAACATGAGGAAATTATTTATAATTTACAAGATATTTTTAGAGTAATTAAAAATAATATTAAAAATTTTATGCAACTTTGTTTTATGCAGTTATCTCATAACAACACGACCAGCCACAGATTGATCGGAATATGTTGTGCAAATACCGCAAGGAGAATCATTCTACAGGGTGATTGGTACGTCAATATCTTAACAAAATATGTACATGACGATATCTTTAGATTATTTTTAACACAAAAACTACCATGTACATGGTCACGACTTTCAATAAATAATTCTTCTTTTCCGTAAATTTTTGATATTATGTACACACATTCGGATCTCCGGGAGGGGGTACTTGGGGCTCGCAATTACTGAGAGTAGATAAGTTAACGAATTTATTAGTCAAAATGAGAAAAGGAGAGCTGGACATTTTAGGTATTAGTGAGGTGAGATGGCCAGATAGTAATGACTTTTGGAAAGATAATTATAAAATAATTACAACTTCTTCAACTAATGGACAGGCAGGGGTTAGAATAGTGTTAGATAAAAGTTTAGGACGTAAAGTTAGAGAGTACTTACAATTTAGTGATAGAATAATTATGGCTAGATTGAGTACGAAACCCACAGACACTGTCTTAGTACGGGTTTACATGACAACAACTCAGTACGAGGATGAGGAAGTAGAAAAGGTATACGAGGATATAAATAACATCGTGAGAAAAGTAAAGGGAGATGAGAATTTAATAGTTATGGGCGATTTTAATACGTCAGTGGGAGAAGGTAGTGAGAGCAAAATGGTAGGAAAATTTGGGTATGGCAGACGTAATGATAGAGGAGAAAGATTAGTTGAGATTTGCCAGGAACATAAATTAGTAACTGCAAACACCCTATTCGAACAACATGTTAGAAAAAGATATACCTGGAAAGCGCCAGGTGATAGGGCTAGATAACAAATAGATTATATTTTAGTTAAACAAAGATTTAGAAACCAAGTTAAAAACTGTCGTAGTTATCCAGGGGCTGACATAGATAGTGATCATAACTTAGTTAAAATAAAGTGTAAGCTAAAATTCAAAAAAATTGAGAAAGGTTAAAAGAAAAGGATGGGATCTAGGTAAGCGTAATGATAGTGAGGTAAAAGAGGAATATAAACAAGTATTAGATAATAAGATCAAACTGACAGCTATAGGAGGGAACGTAGAAAATCGATGGAAAGAAAAAAAAGAGCTGTACATGATACAGCAACAGAGACTATAGGTAAGAAAAAAATAGATGCGAGAAAACCCTGAGTAACAAAGGAAATATTAGATTTAATAGAGAATAGGAGAAATCTTAAACCTTTCAGAGAATTGGATAGTGAAAGTAGGCAAAAATATAGAGTTAGAAATAAGATAGTACATGAATGTAGAAAAGCTAGAAATAAATGGTTGGAGGAGAATTGTAAGGGAATACAAGATGATTTGAGAGTAGGTAAGACAGACATGGCTTACGGGGCAGTTAAAAAGTTTTTCGGGGAAGATAGGAAAAAATATAATGGTATTAAAGATGAAAATAATGAGCTTCTAATAAATAAATTTGAGGTAGCAGATAGATGGAAAAGATATTTAGAAGATTTATATGAGAGACGATGTGGATGAGTTAGAGAACGGCCAAGAAGAGGATGTAGAAATAGGGTTCTCAATATTAAGAGAGGAATTTGATAGAGCTGTTCTTAAACTAAATAAAGCGCCGGGGATAGACGATATACCTGCAGAATTAATAAAATATGCAAGTCAGAAAACTTTAGACAGAATATATGAACTAGTAAAAGTAATATATGACACAGGTGAGGTCACAACAGATTTCGAAAAAAATATTATTATCCCAATCCCAAAAAAGACAGGAGCTGATAGGTGTGAGAATTTTAGAACGGTTAGTTTGACTTCCCAGGCTTCCAAAATACTAACAATAATAATTAAAAATAGAGTAGAAGCTTTGACTGAGAATTATTTAAGATTTATTTAAGACCAATATGGTTTTCGTAAAGACAGAGGGACTAGAGAACCGATACTAATGATTAGAGTAATTATTGAAAAAAGGTTACAAAAAAATAAAGACTCGTTTCGCGTTTGTAGCTTTAGAAAAAGCATTTGATATGGTTAATTGGATTGTTATGTTCAGGGTTTTGCGGAAAATAGGAATCTCTCATAGGGATAGAAAATTTATTTACAGTCTATATAAAAACCAAAGTGTAGTAATTAGATTTGATGAAATAAAAAAGGAAGCTAATATTAGAAATGGTGTTAGACAGGGCTGTATACTATCTCCCTTGATTTTTAATGTTTATATTGACGAAGCTTTAAACTTAGCTAGAGAGAGAAAAGAGATAGGTATTTGTGTACATGGACAGAAAATAGACATGCTAGTTTTGCAGATGATATAGCCATTATAGCAGAGTCTACAAAAGAGTAACGAGAGTTTTAAATATTTTAGATGAGATACTACACAGTTAATTATAGTATGAGAATTAACTCAGGAAAGACAAAGATAATGACAAGTGAGTTTAGCCTAGTTCTAAACCAAAATTAAAAATAGGCAATACAGAGTTAGAGGAGGTAGATGAATTTTGCTATTTAGGTAATATAATTACAAAGGATGGACGTAGCAGAAGGGATATAGTAGCTAGAATAGCTCAAGCTAAAAAAATGTTTTTAAAAAAGAAAGACTTACTGATAGCTAAAAGTATGAGTTTAGATAATAGAAAAAGTATCTTAAAGTCGTACGTATGTATGGAACGTTCTATTATAGGGTAGTGAGACTTGGACAATTAAAGAGGTAGATAGGAAAAAGATAGAAGCTTTTGAATCTTGGTGTTATAGGAGAATGTTAAAGATTAGTTGGACAGATAGAGTAACAAATGAGAAAGTTTATAGACGGATAGGTGAGGGACCCTGTATGTGGAAACAATTAAAGGTCAGCAGAGATAGAATGATAGGGCACCAGTTAAGACACGAGGGACTATTTAGGAAAGTCTTAGATTATAGAGTACCAAATAAAAATAGAGTAGGAAGGCCTAGACAAAGCTATATTAGTCAAATTATTCGAGATTTAGGCTATGAAGGGTATGTAGACCTTTTTAGACTAGCTCAGAATAGAAAAGAATTTAGAGCTGCGTCAAACCGACCTTAAGTAAATTCGAAAACAAAACAAAAAAAATAAATAAATAAAAATCAGTTAACTAAATGTCACCATGACATAACTAACAATTAGATAGCGGTCTAGCATGTTGGCAGCGATTCGCTGCTTAAGCCTTACCATAACATATAATTTAACATTTTTCCTTTTGTGGAGAGGATAACCAGGTAATATTTCATTTTCTTATAAATGGGAAAATCACGTATGGAGTTCTTTAACAACCATCAGGTTGCTAATAATCTATGTAGAGCCAGATAGATAGGAAAAAGATAGAAGGGTATAGGAACGCCTAGTCCAAGCTGTTTAGGTTGTGAAGGGTATGTAGAACTTTTTAGATTAGCACAGAATAGAAAAGAAGTGAGAGCTGCGTCAAACCGACCTTAAGTAAGGTCGAAAACAAAATGATGATGATGTACACACAAATACATTAAAGGACGAATCTCTGACCTAGTTTACATTTAATTTCGGTTGAAAATATATTCTATTGCTTAGGGGGTGGTCTTAATTAAGAACACAATGAATTTGAGGTTCCAAACAAACCACATACAAAAAATTAAAAATGTGCATTTATGTTACACGACTTCGAAAAATTACGACTGCAACCTATCGTAATGTAACGAAAACTCTATTTGCAATAACAACAGCTCTAAATTTCAAACAGATTATACAAGTCTATTCAATAACTCGTAGTTACAATAAAATTTCAAGAACCCTCTTAACGCTTTATTCACTTTCCGAACTAATCGCTAACAGTACAAGTATTATCTTTAATATTACGATTACGGTCTTCTAAATACTATGGAAGCACTGTGCTTAAATTATATAATCATTTTAATAAATTCATATCGATCTCTATAATAAATTATCTCACGTAGCGTAACTTATTTGTACCACTGATTCATATCACTTAACGACTTTCAAAGCTTTAATCGGAACTTAACTTCCGAACTAACATCGTAATCAAAGCTTTATTAGAACTTAACTTCAATTAGAACTAAACTTCAAAATCCCTTTACGGTTATTTATACCTATTAAATTGTACTGGTTGTTTCACGAACGTTCCAGAAATTATGTAAATAAACTTCTCAAGATTTCTTATTGTAATCTTTAAATGCAATGCCTTATACCTGTAAATCAAGAGATCTCGCACCGCTGCACTGGTCAATTATCTTTGATATTCAAAACTCTTCCTCAGCCTTCTAATATAATTATTGTGGTCGGAAACAGATCAATTGGCGCTACACTGCACCCCTTTATAAGGTGTTCTGTCTCAGAACACTGTGATCCTGACGTTAAAAGTCCCTGTGCTGGTAACGACAGTCGAAAATATTTCTACATTTTCGATGCGGAGGGAAGTAGCAATTAACACTTCATAGCAGGTGCCGTACTATTTGGATTAGAGCCACACGCCAAAATCTGAACTCCGGTTTTCTGGAACAGTAGCTCTCGCATATTTCGTACCACTCTCCAGTACAACCCGTAACCGATATTGGGTATAGTCAACGTCTTGTCTTCAAATTCGATCATTTGACCTTTGAGTCCACAAACGCCTTCCACAAATCTCGTTTATCCATTTTACCAAAAGGCTTTTGCTTAGTGATTAAGTAGTAGATGTTCCGATGTCGGTACTTTAGCACTGCGGTTTCTCCAACCTTTGGTTGGTGTCGGCTACAGACCACCTAATTTATTTTTAAACATCCCGAGCAAGGTTTCGGGACATATCAAGATCTGCCACTACACAATGCGGGAGGAGATATTCCGATGGCGCATCGAATAAATCACCTGGAACCTCTTCCGTGACCCGAAATCTCGCGTTGCATGTGCCGCTGTACAAAGACATATCTAATCATAGTTCGATCCAGAATCTCCAACGTCCTCACGACTGTAACTGCTTGTTCGTGTCACTGCTTGCCGTCCTTCGGCAATACCGACGTCATCACTATCGCAGGAAACTACACGCTTCACGTGCACCACTATTATTCGTCCTTTTGGAAGCTTACGAACGCGATATAATACGTTGTTGATACTTTTTACAACTTCGTACGGACCCTCCCAATTTCCTTGTAACTTTATCGACAATCCATGCCTTCGTCAGGGGCTGTATGGTTAGACGCGGTCGCCTTCTTGAAAATCATATTCATGCACCTTGATGTCATATGTGGTCTTCATTCGATCGCTTGCGATCTAGATATTTTCCCTAACGTCACCATAGATGCCGTGCATATTGCGTTTGAGCTTCTCCACGTAGCCCTCTACCACGACTCTCGATCCAGTCTCTCCACCGTTCTCATGACCATAACTGCTTGTTCGTGTAACTGCTTACCGTCCTTCGGCAATACCGACGTCATCACTATCGTAGGAAACTACCCAGTTCACGTGCATCACTATTATTCGACCTTTTGGGAGCTTACGAACGCGATATAATACGTCCTTGATACTTTTTACAACTTCATACGGAGCCTCCCAATTTCCTTGTAACTTTATCGACAATCCACGCCTTCGTCAGAGGATGTATGGTCAGACGCTGTTACCCCTTGAAATTCATATTTCTGCACATTGATGTCATATCTGGTCTTCATTCGATCGCTTGCGATCTAAATATTTTCCCTAACGTCACCATGGATGCCGTACATATTGCGTTTGAGCTTTTCGACCTAGCCCTCGTCCACGATACTATCTCCACATATACACCCAAACTCAAGATCACACGGCAGACGTATCTCGCGTCCCAACATAGCACATGAACTGAAACAGATAGGTCAATAAAAATATATGCAAATATTGGACCCAAAGCACTTTGAAAAGGTTCCTGCTCAAGGTGCTGTTCATGCGCTCTCCCATACACTGCGATTGCGGGAGCAATGGAGTTGTTCGGTCTTCCCATTTCCAACAACCGGCAAACTTCTTGGGATAACACTAATTCCTAATTTCTACCCTGATCAGCGCGCAACTCTATAGGAACTCCAAAACGGTAGAACAGTTCATTCACCAGCACGTCAGTGACGGCTGCAATTTCTTGGTTTAGCATTGCATACGTTTCAGTTCGTTTAGTAAAATAGTCCATAGTTACCAAGATGTTATTATTCTCGGGGCCGATCTCAGGAAATGGACCGGCAATATCAATTGACACACTCGTAAAGGCACTCGCCACATTGTATTACCTTATTGAATACTTACGATTTTCTAATGGTGTACACAACTGACGCCTGCGGCACCAGTCCTTTACATCGCGCTTACAGCCTACCCAGTCAAATCTTGCACACACTATCTAAAGAGTTTTCTTACTCCAAGATCCCATTAGGCAGATGTCCTAAAACCTCTGACACTCGAAAGATCGCACAAAGATCCCATTCTCTACTTTCAGATAATTGTGCCCAGTACGACTTCAGGGTGCTACTCAACGGAATAACATCCTACCAGGAGAGGCGTTGCCCTTTGGCCTTCCAACCCAAAATGACACCTACGTATTTGTCATTCTCTTGTTCCGTTCGCAACTTTATAGGCTGCTAATTGTCATTGATCACGATAGTCCGACAGAGATTTTCAAACTGTAATAGCCACTTCAGGGTGGCGTGATCGGTTGTCAGGTGAAATTTTCTTCCGTAGAAGTACTTATAAAAGTGTTCTACGAATTTCACCACAACCACCAGTTCCAGTCTTGTAAAGCAATAATTCCTTTCCAGTTTCGAGAACACCTTACTAAAGTAACGAATGACTTCTTTTGCCCATCTTGCATCTGGGATAGTATATTTCAGGTGGCAATATTGCTCGCGTTTGTATCCAAAATAAATTCGCCTTCCGATCAAGAATAGCATAAGATCGCAGCTGTTGTCAATAAATGCCTTAGTTGTTGGAATGCATTTTGACAATCTTCATCCCAAGCGTAATCACTAATTTCTTCAGTTAGCTTGGTCAGACTTGACTATATTCGCAAATCCGGAAAAATTTTTTCTGTATTAAGTACACAAACACAGAAAGTTGGGTAACTGAAGTTTCTTGGCGTCAGCCACTCTTGTACCGCATTAATTATTTTCCGGGGTCTGGCCTGACTGTTGCGTGAAACTACGTGCCCCAGGATTTCACGCCTTCGCCTAGTAGGTGACACTTCTTTAGACTTATCTTAGGATTGGCTTTAAGTCTTCGAAATACTTCTTTTAAGTATTCCGAGTGTTTCCCAAACGACTTCCCAATCACGATCACATCATCCAAATATAAAAACACGTTTTCAATGATATCATATGCTACATTTAATCCATTAAACGCTCTAACATAGCAGGATCGTTACAGAGCCCAAATGGTATGACTGTAAAGTGCAATAGGCACTACTTCCCCGATCTTTAGGTTCCACATATCCACTTATCAGCAGCCACTCTTCAAATCCAAGGTCGAAAACCATCACGACCCTGAAAGTGCACCTAGGGTGTCGTCAATCCTTGGAAGTGAGTAGTTATCCTTTTTAATCACGTCGTTCAGTCGTCTGTAGTCCACACAAAATCTTGTCGAGTCGCCCTTCTTCTTAACAAGCATAACAGGGGATGGCCAAGAGCTAACAGAGTGCTCAATCACTCCTTGTCCCTCCATATCTCAAGCATCTTCCTGGCTTCCACATTTGACCAATGTGTCTCCGCGGTTGTTGTCTTATCGACAGGGCATTTCTTGTTTCGATTATATGTTAGACTACTGCATTCTTCCTAATCGACCGCCGCCGACTGCAAACATGTTCGAGTACCGTCGGAGCAGCCTCTTAAATCCTGCCAGTTGTTGTTGTTAAAGATGCTGGCACGGTTTCGTCAACTGGTCTAATAACCTCACGGAACACTCCTGGGTGGGTGATTTTTCTCGACACCGGGACAAACACGCCACGTGAACAATTCAAGAAAACCACCCAACCGTTGTATGTCTTTTTAACACTATATCGTGGTAATTAGTGTTTAAGACTCTAACTTGTACACCATCCGTCACTTTTATTAGAGCCTTCCCTACAAGCACACCTTTTCCGAGGGATTCGTCACTAATAGGTTCAATTACAAACACAAGGCCTTGCCAGAGAGCACCATCCGGGCGTCTTTCCCTCCTTCCAGGTACTATAACGTCGTCCTTCACACAAACTCGTAGAGCCACGTCGTTTGCTTCGCAAAACGGCAATTCTTCGTTTCTTACTCTAAAGACATCCTCCGTATCTGCATGCAATACGAACTTCTACAAGATATCCATTCTTCGGTTTCGCTGTTACTACCTGATGTCCAAAATCAACGCTAGGGATATCATTACTCAAACCCTATTTCTAGTTTTTGTTTTAGTTTGTTAGATTTTTTATAGGATTGATGAATTTTGAAGCTAGATTACATTTGAAGCACGTTTATATTTTCAAGTTTAAACCCAATGTAGTAACTCGGGTGAAGCATTGGGGACGTGGCCGCAGGCATACTGGCCCCCTATTCAAATTATAATGTTACTACCTGATGGTCGAATATCTTGCTCCCAACTTCGAGTTTTACATTTAGCATTCCGTGCGTTTGAATTTCCTCACAAGCCATGGTACGAAAACGCACCGTCGCAAGTATCACTGTCGTGCACTATATCCGCAATAACAATTGTCCCAGTAGCTTCGGTATCAACCAAGAACTTCACAGTCTTGCTGTTACACCTTCCATATATGTAATTGCTGTCCGCATACTTAGATCGTGCGATGCGGATGACGGTCTGCGAGGCAGAATCCGTGCAGGTCAACTTTCGCTCCGGGACCTCCATTTTACCTCTCATCCGAACGAGGGTGTATTTTTGAGAAAAATGCTCACTTAACATTTTTCAAGCGGACCGTGTCGAGATTCGAACCCTATACCTTAAACGTAGTAGTCACACATATACCAACTACGCCACGGTGCCGCTACCTGCACATACCACTGAATCTCGGTGAAATAGGGCATATAATTAGAAAACAATAGAAGGGGAACCGAGCTGTATATAGTCTGTGTGGGAATTTCAGAGAACTGTGTAAACTAACTCAGAATATAAATAAGTGGAGGTACGTGTCCAACCAGTTTTGAAACGGAAAACCTAATGACAAAAAAATAAGCGCAGATAAATCTGATGATTATTATAAACAACTACAGGTGTTGGTTGTGAAATATTTGCAACTAATGTTGACTGTGCGAAAAGATATCTTGGAAAATTATTAAACCGGCAATAGTTCAAGTGGTGGGGGACCTTGACAGCCACATGCTGCTTACCCCCCTTCACAACCACTGAATGTCGGAGAAATAGAATATATAATTGTAAAACAATAGAAGGGGGCCGAACTGCAGCTAACAAGAAAGAACAGCGCCTAAGATCAAAGACAACAAACATAGAAATAAGAATAAAGTTGTTTAAAGTATATGTGTGGAGCACAGCACAGTATGCCTATGAAATACGGGCAGTAGGAAAAGCAGACAAAAGAAAGGTAGCCGACTTTTGAAATGTTGTGCTTCAGATGTATGAGGATGATAGCATGGACAGACAAAGTTAATAACAAATAGGTTATGGAAATAGTAGGGGAATAAAGATATCGGTAGAAAAAAAATAGGAGAAATAGACAGGCAAAATACGTTCTAAGGCATTTTTGTGGAATAGTACAGGATATCCTGCAAGCAGAGATAGGACAAAGGAGGTAGATGTAGACCTAGATCAGATAGTGATAGATGCAGACTGTGCATATTTCAGGGAAATCTGTAGGTAAGTTCAGAATAGGAAACAACGCATCTAACTAGTTTCAGGACCCAAGACCTAATGATGATGATGATGTCGGAATAAGAATAATTCATTGGACGGTATATCGGCGAAGATGTTATTGGTCAAAAACTCGAACAATGAGTCATTGGTTTACGCATTTTTCTTATTTCAGCGATAACTTCCGGCAAATAAAATGTAGTATACCACTCCGCATTCGGTGCTTTTCGATCTTCTAATGTAGCAGTGGCGATATGACCTGCTTTTCTGAAGAAATAAGCAACCGGTTGGTTTACGTTCATTCTCAAACATTCATACAGTTCCTTGTTGTTTAGTTTTAGGTTCATCTGAATAAATCTATAATTCGTCACCTGCTACGATGTTATATACGGAATTTGAACAATCACTGTTGAATTTTGTTATCATTTTCTTGCATCACTGAACACGTGCGTTTTTGGCGAGTCTTTCAAATTGTGAAGGATCGACTGTAAGTTTCTTGACATGCAACTAGTCGTGCAAAATAGTGTGTATTTGTTTCGCTGAAATACTTAAGGATGCCCTTATCTCCGTACACCTTACATGCCGATCTGCTAAAATCAGGCTACAGAGAGTAAGAATATTCTTCACGATAACAGAGGAGCATAAACGTAGTTGGTGAACATCGTCATCAAACGATGGTCTGTTCTACACTTCTGTGAACCATTTTTAAACCATAGTTTTGGAGGCGTAGAAAACAATGGAGGTATGCGTCCAACCAGTTCCAGAACAGAAAACCTAATGATGAAAAAGTAACTGTACTTAAACTTGATGATTATCGTAAACAACTACTCGCGTTGGTTTTGCAATATTCTCAACAAATGTTGATTGTGCGAAATGAGTAACCGGAAACCATTGATTCGGAAAATGGCTAAGTGGTGGGGTATCTTGGTAGCCATCAGGTTGCTTCGCTTACCATTGAAGATTGATGAAATAGGGTATATATTTAGAAAACAATAGAAATGGGAAAAAGCGTGTATATAGGGTTCCTCGATCTGGAAAAAGCATTCAACAATATAAAATGGGAAAAAAGGTTCGAAATACTCAAAGAATTGGAATGAGTTATATGCATAGACAGATACTACAAAGCTTCAGGGTAATAAAATTAGAGCAAAAACGTAGAGAAGTAAATATTAGAAAAGGGCTGTGACAGAGTTGTACGCTATCCCCATAAATTTTTAACTTGTATATCGAAGAGGTAATGAATACTGTCAAATGCAGAAAGACATTTAGAATTATTGTGCAGGGACAAACGACTGATATGCTTAAATTTGTAGATGATATAACGGTAGCAGTTCTTAATCAAATGGAAACAGTGTTAACAGAGATATACGATATGAAAATTAATAAAAACAAAACTACAGTACATGTATGTAAAGAAGAGGAAAATAAGTCAAAAAACATAATAAAAAATAGGAAAAGAGGATTTATAAAAGGTTAAGGATTTCTGCTACCTAGGAAGTCAAATAACGCAATATTAGAAAGGTGTAAAAAATATAAATAAAAGATATAAATGGAAAAAATTGTTGAAAACAAGCGTTGAATATACCACTGTACGGATATGAAGCGTGGACAGTAAAAGAAGCAGACAAGAAAAGGATAGAAGTCATTGAAGTATAATGCTACAGACACATGATGAAAGATGTCGTGGACAGACAAAGTTAGGAACAAAAAGGTTCTAGGAATAGTAGGGTAAGAAAGACGTATGTAGAAAACAGAAAAAACAGAAGGGATTAGAAGGTATGAGGGTATACTGTAGGATATAATAGAAACAGAGAAAGGAAAAAGAGAGGTGGACGTACACCTAGATTGGACTATTGCACACACACAGATAATGAACGATGTAGGCTGTGAGAATTTTCGGAAAAAGTGTAGGGTAGCTCAAAATAGGAAACAATGGAGATACGCGTCCAACCAGTTCCAGAACTGAAGACCTAATGATGATGGGTTTTGATGGCACCTTCAGTCCCAAATAAAATCTAAATTTTTCTACACATGCTGTGGTGTTAAGCGGTATTGAAAATCGTCACTCGAAAATCATGAGTCAAAATTTCCATTATTACACACAAATATTACTCTTTAAATTTTGTTCAAACTAAACTGCTAGGTTTGAAATGAAATTGTCAACGGATTTATACGTTAAAAATATCAAATTTTACAATTATGACAATTGCAGAATACTTGCAATACAAGGTGTACTAAATTACACGAATTTTAGCAGTGATCCTCGTATAATGTAGTCTACTGTCACAACGACTTTAATTTCAACATCTACCAGCATTAAATCTACGGTCTAATAACAAGGATTGCCAAATAATCGGTCAAGAATTATCAAGGCCTTATCAGCTTTCCAATAATAATCAGTTTAAGGTACTTAAGCAACCTCTGGTTACATCATGTGTTTGGGGTCATAGGTGGTTGCGCTATCGAATGCTACTATTATTATATAAGCGAAAGAACAGATTTTAGTATTATACTAAGATTGAGAAATTCCACATATATACGTCGACGGTTTATATTTGGACCCTATAGAGTGGCCATCTGTTGATATTTTGTCAATTTTCAAAATATTTGTAAAAACTCACGTCATGAATTTTTTCCTATAGATATCAAGTATAAAATAATACAATTTTAAACAAGAAATCATTAATAACAGAACAACGCATTTTAATTATCTGTAAAAGTTACATTTTGCAAAATTTGTGATTACTTTGGTGTATTTAATCGTACCACAGAGCCCGGAATTCGCAAAATTGTGGAGCGTTTTGAAGAAACACGCTCGTCCAGTTCGTAGTGAAAACATAGCTGCTGTAAATAAAAACTTACGTGCATACACAAGTACTTTCACTAGGCATCTTCCAGAAGAATTAAACATTTCGTGCATACACAAACCGCATTTTGCACGGCGATCTTTACCTGCATCCGTACAAGATCCAAATTACTCAGCAATTGCACCATGTGTACAAGAAATAATCGTAGATCTGAGCATTTTCTATCAAAAATCATATTTAGTGACGAAGCGTATTTTTACTTCGGCGGTTATGTTAACAAGCCAAATTGTTGCATTTGGGGTTTGGAAAATTTACATGTTTTTCACGAACATGCACTTTTCCTGAAAAATCAGTGATTGGTGCACTTTATGGACTGATGGAATCGTTCTTTTTCGAGAATGATCGTAAAGAAGCCGTTTCGGTGAATTCCGGACGATATCGTGATGTGTTTAACAAACTTTCTATGGGCAAGATCACCTTGGCCCCCCCAACATCAAATTATTTTATTTTCTGTATAGCATCTGATTGCACCAACATTGCACCACATAGCACCACAACACTTATAGCTAGCACCCAAAAACTATGCGCAACTTTGCGCAACAAAAATAAATCAACGCCTTAATTTCTTGCCGAACGTGGTTCTTTAGGTCTCGAATTCTTCTTGAATGGTTGGCATACGCTATTTTTTACAAATACCCCCAATGGTGTCAAGCCGCAAGATCTTGGTGGCCCATTCACATCAGCGTTTCACGAGATTATTCCATCACTGAACTTAGAGCGCAATAAATCGATGTTTTGGCGTGTTGTGCGACTCGTAGTGCCATCTTGCTGAAACCAAAGCTCATTCGCATTCAATTTATTTAATTTCGACCATAGAAAGGGCAAGATCACCTTGGCCCCCCCAACACCAAATTATTTTATTTTTTGTATAGCATCTGATTGCACCAACATTGCACCACATAGCACCACAACACTTATAGCTAGCACCCAAAAACTATGTGAGTTATTACAGTTCAAAGTTTGGGGGGGCTAAGGTGATGCCAGCCCCCCCACTACACTTTTTTTCAAATTTTTCTCTTGCACCTGATGGCACTAACATAGCACCACATAGTATCACCAGTCCCATAGCTAGCACTCAAAAAATGACGTAGATATAGCAGTTTATAGTTTATGCCCTTAGGCGAGGTTAGCCCCCCCACTTTACTTTTTTTAATTTTTTTTTTGCACTTGCTAGTACTAACATCGCACCGCATAGCACCACCAATCGTATAGCTAGCACCCAAAAGATGGCGGAAATATAACAGTTTAAAGTTTAATCTTTTCTTTTGAACTTGCTAGTGCGTCAGCGACCCACACACTTTCTTGAAATTTTTCCTCTTGCACCTGTTAGAACTAACATAGCACTACATAGCACCACCAGTCCCATAGCTAGCACTCAAAAGTGTGTGTGGGGGTCGCTGACGCACTAGCAGGTGCAAGTGAAAAGATTAAACTTTAAACTGTTATATTTCCGCCATCTTTTAGGTGCTAGCTATATGATTGGTGGTGCTATGCGGTGCAATGTTAGTACTAGCAAGTGCAAGAAAAAAAATTAAAAAAAAGTGGAGTGGGGGGGCTAACTTCGTCTAAGGGCATAAACTATAAACTGCTATATCTACGTCATTTTTGGAGTGCTAACTATGGGACTGGTGGTGTTATGTAGTGCTATGTTAGTTCTAACAGGTGCAAGAGGAAAAATTTCAAGAAAGTGTGTGTGGGGGTCGCTGACGCACTAGCAAGTGCAAAAGAAAAGATTAAACTTTAAACTATTATATTTCCGCCATCTTTTGGGTGCTAGCTATACGATTGGTGGTGCTATGCGGTGCAATGTTAGTACTAGCAAGTGCAAGAAAAAAAATTAAAAAAAAGTGGAGTGGGGGGGCTAACTTCGTCTAAGGGCATAAACTATAAACTGCTATATCTACGTCATTTTTGGAGTGCTAGCTATGGGACTGGTGGTGTTATGTAGTGCTATGTTAGTTCTAACAGGTGCAAGAGGAAAAATTTCAAGAAAGTGTGTGTGGGGGTCGCTGACGCACTAGCAAGTGCAAAAGAAAAGATTAAACTTTAAACTATTATATTTCCGCCATCTTTTGGGTGCTAGCTATACGATTGGTGGTGCTATGCGGTGCAATGTTAGTACTAGCAAGTGCAAGAAAAAAAATTTAAAAAAAGTGGAGTGGGGGGGCCAACTTCGTCTAAGGGCATAAACTATAAACTGCTATATCTACGTCATTTTTGGAGTGCTAGCTATGGGACTGGTGGTGTTATGTAGTGCTATGTTAGTTCTAACAGGTGCAAGAGGAAAAATTTCAAGAAAGTGTGTGTGGGGGTCGCTGACGCACTAGCAAGTGCAAAAGAAAAGATTAAACTTTAAACTATTATATTTCCGCCATCTTTTGGGTGCTAGCTATACGATTGGTGGTGCTATGCGGTGCGATGTTAGTACTAGCAAGTGCAAAAAAAAAAATTAAAAAAAGTAAAGTGGGGGGGCTAACCTCGCCTAAGGGCATAAACTATAAACTGCTATATCAACGTCATTTTTTGTGTGCTAGCTATGGGACTGGTGGTGCTATGTGGTGCTATGTTAGTGCCATCAGGTGCAAGAGAAAATTTGAAAAAAAGTGTAGTGGGGGGGCTGGCATCACCTTAGCCCCCCCAAACTTTGAACTGTAATAACTCACATAGTTTTTGGGTGCTAGCTATAAGTGTTGTGGTGCTATGTGGTGCAATGTTGGTGCAATCAGATGCTATACAAAAAATAAGATAATTTGGTGTTGAGGGGGCCAAGGTGATCTTGCCCTTTCTATGGTCGAAATTAAATAAATTGAATGCGAATGAGCTTTGGTTTCAGCAAGATGGCACTACGAGTCGCACAACACGCCAAAACATCGATTTATTGCGCTCTAAGTTCAGTGATGGAATAATCTCGTGAAACGCTGATGTGAATGGGCCACCAAGATCTTGCGGCTTGACACCATTGGGGGTATTTGTAAAAAATAGCGTATGCCAACCATTCAAGAAGAATTCGAGACCTAAAGAACCACGTTCGGCAAGAAATTAAGGCGTTGATTTATTTTTGTTGCGCAAAGTCATCAAAAATTTCGACATCCGGATGTAGGTCTGGAATCTGACTCATGGTAGCCATATGAATGGTATTGTTTTTCATACATAATTGTATTAAATTCAACTTTCATTTTTTCAATCAATATTTCGTATGTTTGCTGACGATCTGTGTTTTCTTCCTTCACAAAAAAAAATAAACAGGTTGCCTACCCCTTATTAATAAGACATGAATATTTTAATCAATCCCGTAATAAAAGACAAATATTTTAACCTTACCAACTCTCATAAACTTAGAAATAATGATCGGGTTAAGTGGCCAGGATATAACTTGTTCTTTATGCTAGATTATGTTGCGCATCAGCAAATAATGCACATTCTAATAGCTAACGATTCACCATATCAACCACAACCATAGGCCAAGATAATTAAGCCAAGACCTGTTTTAAATAGTAGTCCTACTAATTAGACTCATACTAAACATTGTACAAGAAAATGTATTAAAAAAATTAATCATAACCTATTGTATACCCAGCGGTACGGTACGCGAGCCACTACAGTAGTTGGTAGCAATGATAAATAATTCCAAAATGACGCGCAAATAAGGTATTACGTCATATAAATGTTCAAATTATTATCACATAATAAAAGGGTTATATTAATTATAAGGAAAACCAAAAGGTACTCACGTAAACTGTAGGACTTCTAACAGCATTACGCCATTATGGCGGCAGCTGGGCTTCGCTGAGCAGTTCGGGCGTGGGTAATCCGTTGGGCCCCCGGTTGAATCCAAATTCAAATTTGTCTTCTTCGTTCCTATTTGTAGAGGGGCGACAGGAAACTGGTGTAAGGAACGATAATTGGGTAGATAAAAGGAAACCTATATAACAAAAAAGACAAGATACGGCACAAACATAACTACACTCGGCGACGTCTCGTTGACCAGTCTCGACGTGTCGGAAATCACCACCCTTCTTCCACACTCCGCGTCTGCGTAATCCTTTGCGCAAACGCACTGTCTGAAGTGACGGAAATACGCGCACAAGTCTTTTAAAATTATTGGCGCGAAATCTTTACAAATTAAAACTAAAATTGGAAATGTTTACGGCCGATTTTCGGCACGTCACAAACCTACCAATTCAAAGTAATGAAACCAAGCTGAATAACTAGCAAAAAGAAGTATCTGTATTAACTAACCAAAAGTGTATTCAACAACCTAATAATTAGCATACATTAAGGACATGTATTTTTTTTATTTTTACATTGCATTTGTTTGTTAGTCAATATATTGAAGAGCGTATTATTGGATATGTAACATAATAGGTATAGATTATAGGTAGTTGTCCATTCATTGTTATTATTTTTTAAGGTTATGAAGTCAGTTCTTGTATTTCACAAGCATTTATATATGAAAGAAATCCTGGCATTTACATAAATTTCAATATAAAAGACTTTGTTGCTCTAAGAATATAGACACTTTATTTGGTTACAATTATTTCATTCGTATCGTTATTTTAACTAAACTCTTCAATGGTATATTATAACAATCATCACGAAATATATGAAACATTTTGGAAAGGGCGCTTATTCGGCTTTTACTAAAGCGGTCTCATATCTATCTAACGATAAGAAAGGACGAATGACTAGTATCGTAACACAATAGGGTTGTTCTCGAAAAGATTACTGACGCACATTCTAGATTTCTCTCCTTTTTTCCTGAATAAAAGATTATCGTATATAAAGATAAACCCCGTTACGATAGTTTAGTTTTAGTTTAAACTTAGTCCTAATAAACGTTTGATATACATAATTTAATTTAAATATAAATTCGCTTATATGAAATAAATGTGTTAAATACCAGTAAAATTAGTGCTATGATGTGGTTAATTCGTCGTATTTAGAAGTAATTAGGCTAGTGTTAATGAAAACAAAACTATGTTAATACTTGTAATTGTGAAGGATAATTATTAGACATTTATTGGAATTAAAGGCGAAGGACAATTAGATAATTCATTACAATATTATATCTAGTTATGCACTCTCAAAATATTCTAATACGAACACCAACCAAAATAAAAATAAACCAATACGCAGTTTGGTATGTATGAACGTGAAGTACAAATGCACGATTTTCTCAGGCATGAAAAGGAGAACATTGAATGTTTATACTTTTTTTACTTTTACTATGTATAGTTTTTATTATTTAATTAATTTGTGCGTACTTTATTCTTTCAAGACGTACCTATTCGGAAAATCGCGACTATCCTAAAAAAAATGCATTCGAGCTCCTTAATAATAAAAGACATTCTTTTGTACAAAAACATTGAAAATTTAAGCAAAAATAATTATACGACTACAAAAAATTACAAAGGTTCGGGCATTTTAAAGGTAAATACCCCTAAATTTCGTTAAATAAACATCTCTAAATTTAAACATTGGAAGTTCTTATTAAAACATACACATACAATTCGACAACATCAAATACAATATAGAATACAAAACAAAATGTCATGCCAAAATACGTTACAATCAAATGCAAACTCAAAAATAAAACGAATAAAAACTAAAATGAAAGATAAAATGACAATTAGTCAAATCAGTGGCTTCCTTGAACTCGTCGCGTAAAGAACAGCTTTTCGTAAGATGGTTATGTTTTGAAACTTAAGTTCGGATCTGTATTTTGTTGTGCAGCCACATAATAAAAGCTGGTTTCGCAAAGATACGTTATGAAAGTGGTAAAAGTATACGAAAAACTCGGCCTTCAGTAAAAAATTTAGTATCTACCCAAACTCCCAACACAAATTCATTAGCAAACTGCCTTCTAACATGATCACACTCACTAAAATAAAAAAGCATCTTTTTGTAAATAAAATGTACAAAAATGTAGAAAAAAATATATTGTTAGATTAAAATAGCGGTCAAAAGAAAAAAAGTTTTAATAAATATATCGTGTGAGGTATCATTTGAAAGAGGATTCTAAAAGGCTTCTAAACATATTTTTTTTATAATTTTAGGTCCAGTAGCCTTCATGATCAAAATGTGCCAAAAATAACCGCCCACCCCCCCCTGTTATCCTGCATTTCCAAAGGTAAAATTTTGATTTTAATCTAAAAATATATTTTGTCTATTTTCTGACTGTTGATATATGTGCGCGTCATAAAGACTTAGCATTGTACCAAATTTAAAATTCCTACGTCCATAGTTTTCGAGAAAAATCTCTGTGACAGACGGAAGGACGGACACGAGAGTGATCTTGTTTATGCGCGGGGGGGTCTTATAAATTTGTATATCGACTTACCTCCGCGTTGTTTTATTGTTCTAAGATGTAGTTCTTTACTCTTCAACTAAGTGGACGTGTTACTTTGCACTTTCACTGAGTTTTGTAGGGGTTTATCAAATAAATTCACATTCAGCGGCACTAATGACTAACTCACGTACCGAACGAACCAACAACCGTTTCGCTTCGATATCGATGAGAGAGTGTTTCCGTCACTACCCCTTTTTCAACTTATTTACACATGCACAAAGGAGGTTTTACGACAGGATATAACGGGACAAGGGATGACAGTTTTACTATTTGATTTACAACTACAAATTTAAAATAACTTAAAATTAACCACGCGAACGTGCGACAAAGAGACCGAACAGATCTTATAAAGGTTTCGTTATACCTTATAAGGTACGGAACCCTAAAAAGGGATACATGTTTTTCAAATATCCAAATTAGATATAGATACACTAAACTACATCAAAATTAGGAGGAAAGAATAACGCATCGTCAGATACAGAAGAAAACTGTCGATTGTTTAAGAATGTAACTTTAGAGGAAGCACGCATTGTATTAGGAACTAAAAAGTATGTAGGTACGAAAGAATGGATAACGCTGGATATCGTATGTTTAATAGACAAAGAAGGTAGGCAAAGAAATAAGGAATTTAGGATAAGATAAATAGATTTCCTGAGTAAGACAGCTATTAATGAAAATAGGGCATGAAGCAGGCATAGTATTAGGAGTAACAAAAGAGCAGACAGACGGAAAAGATCCATCAATTATCTTGCTTAATGGAATTGAAACTGATACACAGGAAGTTGGATTTAAAATACTGTGAACGGAATTTCAAAAAACACTAAAGCAACTAGAGTTATAAAAGCCGTAAGAATAAATCAATGCACGCAGATTTAATTAGATATAGGTTTGGAAAACAGAAAACACAATATATAGATTGATGAACAGGGGATATGAAAAACGAAAACCGTCTTCAAACTTTTCAAAAAGTAAATTATTGTCAGTAAAATTTCGTCTTTAATAAAATATTGTTCAACATTTTTTATAAAATTTTCTGAACTTGTTTCACTTAAAATTGTACTCGTTTCTTATTTTTTATCATCAACATCCAAATTAGAGCTTTTAAATTTTCTTCTATTCGTATATTTCTGCACTTTGCAAATTTTTTGTTCAATTCCAATACTTTGTTTCATTTTTCTAAGGTTTTGTTTACCTTAATTTTTCATCATTACCGTCTAATTTTCTAAGTTATTTTCAATAAGTACTTTATTTTCAAAATTTCCATCATTCTCAAAATTTCTGGTTCTTCCTATGCTTAGTGATGAATCGACTTTTTTCTTAAAAATTTTTATTTAAAGTTTGGCTCTGGTTTTCTAAAATTGTGAAAAATAAATTACCTTTGTTTTTAAAAATGTCAAAATATTTAATAAGAAAAGCTTTTTTAGAATAAAAAGTTATGACAGATTGTCACTTTTCAAACAAACCGGTCCACTTTTTTTTAATTTTTCAAATCATGTGTCTACAACGTGCTTCTTGAACTAATTCTTAATTATTAGAAAAATAAAAACATAACTAGTATAATAATAAATCAACAAATAATATGAAAGTTATTCAAATTCTTATTTAGGAAACCCATAACGCCTACACAGTATCTACAAGTGGGTTAAACGATGCGTATTCGTTAAGAATTAGTTTAAGAAGCACTTTATAGGTACATGATGTGAAAAATTTAAAAAAAAATCAAGTTTTAAGAAGCATGTTGTAGGTACACGATGTGAAAAATAAAAAACAATCAAATTAGTCCGATTTGTTTGAAAAGTGCCAATCTATCATAACTTTTTATTCTGTAAAATTTAGTAAGTAAATGTTGTTGATATTTTTAAAAAGAAAGGTAGTTTACTCTTGACAATTTTAGAAAATTCCTTCTAACACACCCTGTATAATTAATTGCCTTAATTTTTTCAGTAATGAATAATTTTGCCTGGCATTGGAAAAGTAATTCAAAGAAAATTAATTTAAATTGTTGATTATTTTACAAAGAGAAAAGCCAATGACCGCTTTCGCTGTTGTTGCAGCTCGTCAGGCTGGCGCATTTTTCTTTTCAAAACAACCAACCAAGTTCTGGAATTACACACAAATCGTGGTGTATTAATAAGTACAATATGTTTCTCATGTGTCATTTATATTCGAATGTGAACAACTAACTATCGGTGATTTTTTCAAGTCACCAACATGATAGTAAAGATGGCATTGCCGGACAAAATTTTTAATAACTAATCGACGACATCGAAACCGGTCATTGGCTTTTCTTTTTGCAAAATAACAAGCAATTTAAATTAATTTTCATTCACTATACTTGAATTACTTTGCGAAACAAAATTATTCATCACTATTTAGCTGGAAATGTATTAGTTTCTGTTGACGAAGTTCCTCATTTAACATTGGATGTAGTACTTTCTTAGAAGGTCCGCTAATGTTAAGTAGGTAATCCGTTATTTTTCATTTTACATCTAAGTTTTTCAGGTTTTTAGTTTAAAACCAAGCAGGGCTAATCCCCAGAAGCCTGAATTTCAACTTGAAATTTTTTTGGTATTTACACCCCATGTGAACTGTGGACACACTGTATAACAGTGGAGTTAGGATTTTATAAAAAGAACAAATGGTGTTTTTTATTAGATAATAATTCATACGATTTAATAATTTAATGTAAAAATAAAATACTTTAACTTAAAAATCTGCGTCCTAAAAAATTAACTATGTAAGTTGTAAATACTCTTAATATACAAATGCAAAAAGTAGTATGAACGTAATTAAATGTTAGACTGGGTCTGAAAGTAATTTACCTGCTCTGTAATCTATTGCTAAAGTTTTTATATTAATTTTTACAAAATGAAAAATACGCTAGGCTATAGTTACAATATTGTTCATATAGTTAATCTAGAAAGACCTATCTTATTTACACAACTACTGATAGCCGCAAGAAGATGATGAAATTTCAATCTATGTTGTAAAATGGAAAAGTACACTAGTGCACATTAGTAATTCATTATCTAAATGTGTATTTACCTATAACCCAGAATAGTTTAATAATTAATAATAATTATACAAAAATATATCTCGAAGAGTCTCCAAAGTAACATCTAAAAAGAATTATAATTTTTGGGTAATAATAAAATTTGCAAACGCTATATCTGTAGCACATTATACTTATAAGGTAAATCGCAAAATATTTTTCTATACCATGGGTCATTAACTTGATGTTGAAACTTGAGACTGCTTTGCGATATTTGATACATGCAGTTTCTTTAATAACAGCAAATAAAATTCAAGAGGAATGGGAGGGACTTAAAAACCAAAATATTCTTAGATTTGAAATGGATCTCATGCACGAACAACCGAAATTGTCTCAGCTGCACCAATTGCGGAGTAGTTGTTACTTATTAATTAGGTGTAATAATATTGCACAAATTTTACAATATATAATAAATACTTAATTCGGTGAATAGCTTACCCTTATTCTACTAATAGTTATTAAAATAAAGCCAATTACCAGATTCTTGTATAACGGCAATCGCGCGCGAATTACTACGTTCTGTTCCTCTAAATACGTACACTTGCACTTGCGTCGTATGGGTTACAGCGACCTCTGTTCATTTGATTGCAGCGAAGTTGGTTCCTAATCTACAAAAACATATTAAGAAATAAGAAAAGGTAAAGAACGACACAGGGTAACTTCACTGCATTACCACGCACTGACTAGTCACTTCGTCTTTTAGGCACGGTAGCCCAGTGTAATTTGACCATCATGGCGTTCGTTCCCTCCAACTTGTAAAACCTTGTCTATCGTCGCACGTTTTCATTGCTTGAAGAAATGACGCACATCCCTTCGAAGCGTGAAAAAAAGTCTACCGCAGAATACAATAGTGAATTATAATTTATTCCGTGATAAGTGCTAGAAACTCAAAACCACATTTATAATGCGTCATAGCCTATTAATTCTACCAGAAAAGTCCCATAGGATAATTATTAAAATATATTCGTTATGTAGCCAAGGAAGCGTAATTTAGTTCAGATAAAATGCCCAGACGGAAAATAAATAAACTGTTTACTTATTTATGGAATAATCACCTCGTTACTTCTGGACTAAATCGGGAGAGTTTCAGCAAGCTTGTCTGGTCAGGGTATACACGAGTGTAGAAGACAGTAGACGGGTCTTTAAAAGTAGGAAACAAAAAAAAACAGCTCTTACTCATAGTAAATTTCTCACAGAATGCAACACATTCTACTTGTATTATTAACTCGTTGGGACTTCATGCTTTTGGATTTTAGGTTATAATCTGCCGCGTGTAGCTATTTAAATTTTTACGCTTTAATATACCTCTAGAAATATTTATATCTACATACGATTAAAGAGAGTTACTTATAATCAGCAGTAATTCTTAAGATAATCGTTGACATAACACGAACATTTTTTATAGTACTAGACTTATTTTATTTGTGAGATCACTTACATCAAATTCGGTAAATATTTCAATAAGTGTTTGTAGTTAGTAAGACTTTAACGATTTTAAACCAATACACCGATTAGAAGTTTTTAACTTCAAAATGTAGCCATTAAGAGACTTACAAGGTTGTCCACCAAAATATCAAGTCAATTATACTAGATTTTCTTTTAAAAGTGCAATTAGGTCAGTATTTAAAACTGACTTCATCTTTCACAAAACAGTACTCAACTGCTAAAATACAAATTTAGCGGTTACTTTAAATTTTCCAACTTTCAAATAGTATATTACATTACTAGCGTGGAAAGTGACCCATTTCACACGAGTGGAAGAGTATTGTCGAACGAGGCGTAAGCCGAGTGCGACTATTCCACGAGTGTGAAATGTCACTTTCCACGCGAGTACTGTACACTATTTTTCCGATAACCACCACTAAAAACAATTACGAAATAGTTATTTTTATGCTTATTTGCAATAAATGTGTACGCAATAATGCAAGACAGACAGACACCTATAAAATTTATTTGACGTTTGATGTTGAAAATTTGAACACCTACTTTGTCTTTATAAAATCCGCGAATCTGTTGCTTTAGCGTATGCATTCTCAATTTTTATCGAAGAAATCATTTCAATTACAAACCAATATGAGTAATTACATCTTTAAGTAAAACGGAAACTGTCAGTATCGATTTAACTATGGGTATTTTAAACTGTTATTAGCCAAAACGAAACGAATGAATGCAAAAAGGTAGAAACCGGTAGTCGTTTGGGTTGCCTAGGTAACTAGCGTACTAACATCAGTCATATCACTCTAGAGTTGAAAAGTATTTCAACACTAGAGTGATATGTACTTTCGCACTCTAGAGTGATATACTTTACTTTCTACATAAATAAGTAGTGTGTAATCTGTTGTTTTCACAAGTGGTCGTCGGAAAAGGTTATTTACTTCAACCATTCGTTGATGTTTTTAAATTTAAAATGTTTTTAATTTGTGTTAACGCATTGTACAAGCATGTATTAGCATATTATATCAATAGAATTTTTTTAGAAAGACAAGCAGTACTGTCAGTACAGTGGTTTTAAGTTTTTTGTTTGCTGACATTAATTAAAAATTTTAGTGTTGTAAGTTTTTTGGGGCTTCTAATATAAGAAATCTTAGAAATGGGGCAGTAGTAATTATTTTATTTATTTTGTGGATGCGTGCGGGCGGGGGCGGACGTGCGTGCGTGTGTGCGTGCATGTGCGCGTGTGTGTGCGTGCATGTGCGCGTGTGTGTGCGTGCGTGTGGGTGCGTTAGGAATCTTTTTTAGTTTGGTTTGAGTTCAACATGGCATCTGGTAAAACTACCCGCCACAAGGTAAATAACGAGCGTTTGCAAGGTAAACAGCAACCACACGAAGGGATGAATAATTCCTGTGACAGCAATGATGCCCATGTTTGAAAGAATGGAACAATCCAGGGCGACAACCGACGAGCTTTTATATGCATCTTGCACAACAAATGACGTGAACTCAAAAAGCGTTTGAAATAAACATGCCACCAGGAAAATTTCACGTGATGCCAAATTTCTCAGAAAATATAGAGAATTTTTCAGGTTTATGCGGTGAAAAAGCAATCGAGTGGATTGATTATTGATAGAATAAGCAGCGCATATCGACATAATTGGCGGGAAGAGTTTAAACTAAAAACCGCAAGAATACATTTGGTTTCGATTACACGCAGCTGGTATAATGTTAAAATACCAACATCCCGTCATGGTCCGATTTTGAATGGGACGCAGCTGGTATAATTTTAAATTTACCAACTTCCAGTCGTGGTCCGATTTTGAATGGGAATTACATGCTACGGTCGAAATTGTCTCTAGTGTCATGAATTTGCGAAAACAGATGATTCAACGTATTCAAGGTCATCGCGAACCAATAGAAAATTATTACTATTACAAAAATGTAAATATGAGTCGACTCAAAGATAGCATGCTACTATATTAGAGAGGGAGTTGTCTGATTGCAAACAGGAATAGGGGAATGCTTTGAATGTGAAGATGTGGAGAGAACATGGGATTGTTTGAAGAACATTGTGATGAAATGTGCTTTGGAAGTGTGTGAAATGACAATGATTGGTACATATAATTAAAATGCGTGGTGGAGCGATGAGGTCATAAAGGTTGTCTGGAAAAAGAATGTGGCGTAGAGAATGATTACCGAAAAACATGATGAGTTAAGAGAGCAACTTCGGGAAGTATATAAGGAGAAAAGGGGATATGCGAAAGAAATAGTGAAGCAAGCAAAAAGCAATTGAGAGAGAGGGAAGGTGAAAAAATACAAGCTATTTTGAAAAGAATAAAAATTTGTTTTGGAAATGGGTTTGGAAAACAAGAAGGATGGAAATAAGCATGTGAATGGCGTTGTTTACGATAGAAACGAAAATGTTTGGGACGAAGCAAGTGTGAAAAACTGTTGAAAAGGGTATTTTAAGGCACTGTATGGTGGTGACAAGAAGGTTACAGATGACTGTATGGATGATGAAGAGAACAGTAATGTACTGGTCGAAAACTAAAGAATAGTATAAAATGTGCATGCAGTGTAGACGATATATGGAAGGCGATGAGAACTCTGAAGAATGGCAGAACGGCAGGTATAGATGGAATAACAAGCAAGATGCTTGAGTATGGACCCGGGGTGCTGATTGAATGTTTGTGAAAACTGATAGAGTTGTGTATAGAACAATCGAAGGTGCCTGGAGATTGGAACAGTGCGATAGTTATCCCTTTGCACAAAGGTAAAGACAGCAAGTATGAATGCAAAAATTATCGTGGGATAAGTGTGTTGAGTGTGCCCAGTAAAGTGGATGGAAAAATTGTGATCGAGAGATCTCGCAAGAGAACGCAGAGCAAGATGTTGAATTTGGTTTTATATCTGGACGAGGATGTGTGGATCAGATGTTCGCAATGCAACAAATTGCCGAAAAATGTATGCATGTCAGAAGTGAATTATGGAAGCGCTGCGTGAATACGGTGTAAGCAAGTACTTGATAAAGTCTATCAGAGCGATGTACGAAGGCAGTAGAGCGTGTGCACGTGTGAATGGTAACATGGGGTAATACTTTGACATTGTGCAAGGTGTAAGACGGGACTGTGATGTTTCCATGGTTATTCATTGTATTTATGGAAAAATGTATCAGGTAGGCTTGCGAAGGAATGGAATGTCAGTATGTTATTGTATGCAGATGAGGCAGTATTGTTGACCAAATCGTCACAAGATTTTCAACGAATGCTTGATTTTATATAAGTTTAGGGGTTTATACTGATTATTATAGGGGGGTGGCGAGACTTTATGGCCTCCCGGTACACTAAAATTCCATCATCTTGTTGTGGCTACCAGTAAAATACGAAAAAAAAAGCAGGTCCTTCTAGATTAATTTTAAGCGTAATACTATAATTTCAGCCTTACACGTATTTTTCCATTTTGATAAGATAAAAAGTCTAGCAGTAGATTATAGAGCTGACTTAAAACAGCATTTTTATAATTCAACCCAGTATGACTTAAGCACCTACTAAGTTTCGTGCTTCTACACTGCTTCGTATAATTATTTCAGAGACACCTGATTTGAGCTGTTAATGTAACGTATACAACACGCTTGCGATATGGTAAACAGTCAAACTTTTTCATTGTATTTCACGGTATGTAAATTTGTATTATGTAGTTAAGACGGCCAAGTATATTACTGCGTTTTATTGAACCTTTGAATATGTTAATAGCTTAATTAGGGCAATTCATATTCCATTCATTATTCTGTAACAAATTTAAATTACAAAAGAACCCACGAGTCTGGACGAACTACTACTATTTGTTTGTAAACTATTAAAACAAAGATTACGTAATAGATTAGACGTTAAATAAGCATGAGCTATGGTACATATTCGATTACATGTAAAGTTCAATAGTAGACAATAAATAACTTTAAAGAATGTAACTGATTTACGTTACCTATGAGATAATTCCCGTTCGTCAATCCACGCATTCTCCATAGCAACTAATCCCTCGATGTAACCTTCTAAATCATTCTCTGAAACACCACTATTCAGACGCAAAAAAGCAGGAATTCTTTGAACAACGCTTGCTTGAAAAGCGAGAGAAGGGGAGGTATTTGAGCGTTTTCGTAAAAGCTGTTCGGCGGGACTACCTGCTTTTAAAGAACTAAGTGGGTCCTCCGATGATAATTCCGGCATTTTAAAAATACGTAAAAATTTCAAAGAAAGAAGTTTCTTCCAGAACTTGTATACGCGTTCACTCCGTGAGAATTCGCTTAAGACTGAATATAACTTCATCAGTTCTTGTTAAATTTTCTAAGCATCAATTTAGTAGGATAATGTGGTAAACAAAATTATCGCGCGTTCGTGATGACCGTGACGATTACACTAAGATAACAGGGTCGAATGAAGTGGTTTCAGTTTAGGCGTTTTATGTGTAAATTGATGAAAACGTGACTCCAAATTACACCTATACACCGCAATTTTTAAACTAAATTGGGCAGCACCATTGAAGCGTGTTGTAGCTACATAACCTTCAGTAATTCTCTCCACATTTGCCATGGTAAGTAGTAAAACGGATAGTAAAACTTTATATAACGTTTTATGCGAATTCGCATTGCAATAAATGATAATTCAAGAACAATCGTTTGCGCGTTAGAACATACGGAAAATATAATAACTGTTACGTTTTTGAACTTGCCGTCGTTGTTTAACATCTCTTGCAAACGAATACATTGCATCTGGATTTGTGAACTGACAATTTTCAAATCACATATGTTCTGCATTGAAAACTAATCTTTTGATATCTACAGTTTATAACTAATACATGTATAGCATAGGTGGATAACTGTGATGTGCGATATCCCCATTAATTTATAACTTGTATATCGAAAAGACAACGAATACTGCCAAATGCAAAAGAACATTTGGAATTATTATGCAGGGGTCAGGGAGAAGAGATTGATATGCTTAAATTTACATATGATATAGCGGTATTAGCATCTAGCAAGGAAGAGTTAGAAGCTGCTCTTAATGAAATGGAAACAGTTCTAACGGAGAGATAAGGTATGAAAATTCATCATCATCATTAGGTCTTCAGTCCTGGAACTGGTTAGACGCGTACCCTCATTGTTTCCTATTCTGAACTAACCTACACATTTCCCTCCAATTTGCACAGTCTGCATCTATCACTATCTGAACTAGGTCTGCATCTACCTCCTTTTTCCTATCTCTGCTTGTAATATCTCCCATACTATTCCCCAAAAATGTTTTACAACGTATTCTGCCCTTCTATTTCTCATATTTTTCTCCACAGATATCCTTGTTCCCGTACTATTTCTATAATCTATTTGTTATTAACATTGTCTGTCCATGCCTAGCATCCTCATACATCTGAAGCACAGCATTCCAAAGGCTGCTACCGTTTTTCTGCCTGCTTTTCCTACTGCCCGTATTTCATAGGCATGTGCTGTGCTCCACACCTATGCTTTCAACATTTTTTCTTCTTGTTTCTATGATTGTTGTCATTCATCATAGACGCTTGTTAGATGCAGTTCAGTTCCCATCTATTGTTTTACAATTATATACCCTATTTTTCCAACATTCAGTGGTTGTGAAGGGGGGTAAGCAGCCCGTGGCTGCCAAGTTCCCCCAGCACTTGAACATTTGCCGATTTAATATTTTTCCAATAAGTCTTTTCGCACAGTCCACATTAGTTGCAGATATTTCGTAACCAACAACTGTAGTTGTTTATAAGAGTCATCAGATTTATCTGCACTTATTTTTTCGTCAATAGGTTGGTTTTCTGTCCCAAAACTGGTTGGTCACGTACCTGCACCTATTTATATTCTGAACAACCCTACACAGTTCCCTGAAATTCTCACACAGCCTATATACACTTTGGTTCCCCTTCTATTGTTTTCTAATTTTATGTTCTATATCACTATCACAGACATTCAGTGAAAGGGGTTAAGCAGCCTGTGGCTGCCAAGATCCCCCAGCACTTAGAGATTTGCCGAATTAATAGTTTTCCAGTAAACCCTTTCACACAATTAACATTATTCGAGAATATTGCACAACAAATACCTGTAGTTGCTTATAATAATCATCATGCTTAAGTACAGTTACTTTTTTCGTCATTAGTTTATCCATCTTGGGACTGGTTGAATGCATACCTCCATTGACTTCTATTCTGAGCTAGCCTACACATTTCCCTGAAATTCCTACAGCCTACATCGTTCACTATCTGTGTGGAGTAGTCTAACCTAGGTCTTCCTCTCCTTCTCTTTTTTCCTATCTCTGCTTCTAATATGTTCCGCACTATGCCCTCACGCTGTAGCATGTGGCCTATCATCCTATCTCTCCTATTTTTTACCGTTTTCCACATATTTCTTTCTTCCCCTACCTTTTTTAGTACATCTTCGTTCTTAACTATGTCTGTCCATGATATCTTCATCATACATCTGTAGCACCACATTTCAAAGGCTTCTATCTTTTTCCTACCCACTTCTCCTACTGTCCAGGCTTCACAGCCGTACAGTACTGTGCTCCACACATATGTTTTAAGCAATCTTTTCCTTGCTAGATGCTAATACCGCTATATCATCTGCAAATCTAAGCATATCAATTTTTTGTCCTTGCATAGTAATTCCAAATGTCTTCCTGCATTTGACAGTATTCATTGCCTCTTCAATGTACAAGTTAAAAATTAATAGGGATAGGGCACATCCCTGTCTCGCCCCTTTCCTAATGTTTACTTCTTTACGTTCCTGCTCTAATTCTATTACTGCTGTTTGCTCTTTGTATAAGCTATGTACTATTCGTCTATCCCTATAACTCATTCCAATCTTTTTACTCAAAAATACTCATTTCGAACATTTTTTCCATTTTCCAGATCTACAAACCCTATATACACGCTTTCTCCTTTTACTATTGTTTTCTCCATTATCACTCTCAGAGCTAAAATAGCGTCCCGTGTTCCCCTGTTTCGCCTAAACCCAAATTGATCTTCTCCTAGTATCCCTTCAGCTCGTTTTTCCATTCGTCTTTGTACAATTTTAGTTAATATTTTTGACACGTGTGCTGTTAAACTTATTGTTCGAAAATTTTCACATCTATCCGCGCCTTTCTTTTTTGGTATAGTTACTATGATGTTACGTTTGAAATCTTTGGGTATCTCGTCTGTCTCGTACATATAGCGTACAAGTTGGAAGAGACGTTCTGTTACTGCTTGTCCAGCGACTTTTTGAGTTTCTGCTTGCATCTTATCTGTACTCGGCGCCTTGCCATTTTTCAGACCCTTTAATGCTAATTCAAATTCTCTAAGTATAGAATATCCCAAGTCATCATTGTCAATGTCTGATTCCTGTTATGATACTGTTAGGTCCTCTCCTGCATATAAATTCCCTATATATTCTTGCCATCTACCCACTTTCTCTACCTTTTCTATGACGTTTCCTCCCGCGTCCTTTATATTTTTGCTATACGGTTTTATATCCCTAAAATTAATTCTAATTAGTTTGTATGCTTTCCTACTTCCATCTTAGTTTGTATCTCTTTGCACTTTTCATCAATCCATTGTTCTCTAGCTTTCCTGCATTTACGAATTATTTCCCATTTTATGGCTTTGTATCTCTGTTTTCCTGTATCGTCTGATTTATTTTTGTGTTTTCGTCTTTCTTCTATTAAATTCAGGATATCCTTTGTTATCCATGGTTTCTTATTTTCTTTTTGTGTATACCCCAGAATATCTCTGGCCGCCATGTTTAGGCTGGATTTAATGTTATTTCATTCTGTTTCTACTTCCTTAGTATCAGATACTTTCCCGATATCTTTCTTGAATATCTTTATCTTTTAGTTTCTCAAAGTCAAATTGTCTTTTTCCGTTTCTTTTTTCAAGTTGTTAAATTTAAGTGCGGCCTTCATAATTACGATGTTGTGGTCAATGTCCATATCTGCTTCTGAGTAGCTTCTACAGTCTTTTACTTGATTCCTAAACCGTTGTCTAACAAGAATGTAATCTATTTGATATCGTCCTATATCTCCTGGCATCTTCCACGTATATCGCCTTCTAGTATGATGTTGAAATAATGTGTTTGTGATGATTAAATTGTTCTTGTCGCAAAATTCTACCAGCCTATTTCCCTGTCGTTTCTCGTGCCTAATACTACTGCTCCTTCCCTACCCTCACCAACCACTGCATTAAAACCCCCCGTAATTATTATATTTTCATGTCCTTTTACGTATCTTAATATGTCTTCGATATCTTTGTAAATCGCTTCTACCTCTTACTCACTGTAGCTAGAGGTGGGCATGTATACTTGTATTATTACTGTGTTTACCGGTTTAGATTCTAATCTAACCATAAGTACTCTTTCGTTCTTTTGTAAGTAGTTTTCTACACAGTATCCTATCTTTTTTCGCATAACTATCCCCACACCCAAATTTCCTTCCTCTGCGCCTGTATGAATTACCCTGAAGTCTCCACTCCAAAAATCTCCCGCCTCTGGCCACCGAACTTCGCTGATCCCTACTACATCTAGTGCTAACCTATTCATTTCTATTTTTAAGTTCTCTAGCTTACCTACTTGCTTCATACTTCTAACATTCCACCATCCTACTCGCAAAATGTTCCCGACTCTTATTATGGACTTTCCGATCGCATCCTCCAAAGTAGTCTCCTCCCGGAGATCCGAATGGGGGACTATTTTAACTCCGGAATCTATTACCCCAGATAATGCCATCATGTTTATTTCAATTTAAGTACGCTGTGTACTTAGGAGGTAATGTGGTGGTTTCCCGTTGCCTTCCACATCGCGGTAGTGTGTCTTAGACTGCCATACCGACCTCTATAGTCTCTGCCAATCTAAGAACCGAAAGAGCCGCTGCCCTCTTTCGGGGACCTGTCTTAGTCTGGTTCCTCACTAACGACCCTACTACTTTGGTTGGACCTGAAGTTTGGCTCTTTAGCTCATTAGAACACGCAAGCCATTTCACCTGTTCTAGTAATCTAGTACTTCGGCAAGGTGCAGGTCCATTCGAAATGGGTATGAAAATTAACAAAAATAAAATTAAAGTACTAATATACAAAGGAAAGGAAAATAAGTGAAAACCAGAATACGAATAAGAAACGAGAATTTACAAGAAGTTATGGATTCCTGCTATATAGGAAGCGAAATAATGAACGATCGTAAAAGTGAAAAAATATAAAGCAAAGATAGCATAAGGTCGTGCTGCAATTAACAAGAAAAAGCAACTACTGTGTTCGAAGACAACAAGCTTGGACCCAAAGAAAAGAATATTGAAAGTATATGTGTGGAGAACAGCACTGTACGGTTGTGAAACGTAAACAGTGGGAGAAGAGGACAGGAAAAAGGTAAGAAGCCTTTGAAATGTGATGATATAGACGTAAGATGACAATATCATACTCAAACAAAGTTAAGAACAAGAGGTACTAGAAATGGTAGGTGAAGAAAGAAATATGTGGAAAACAGTAGGAAATATAAGAGATCGAAGGATAGAACACGTTCTAAGACATAAGTGAATAGTGTGGAACATAGTAGAAGCAGAGAAAGGAAAAGATGGAGTCAGATGTAGACCTAAATTAGACTATTGCACACAGATAGTGAAAGATGTAGGCTATAAAAATTGCAGGGAAGTGTATTCAGAATAGAATACAATGTAGGTACGCGTCTAATCAGTTTCAGGACTAAAAAATCTAATGATGAAAAAGCAATTGTATTTAAACGTAATGATTATCGTAAACAACTTCAGGCGTTGGTTTTGCAATATTCTCAACAAATGTTGATCGTACAAAATGAATAATTGAAAAATTATTGATTTGGCAAGTGTCTGTGGTGAAGAACTTTGATAACCGCCAGATTGCTTAACCCTCTTTGCTTACAATTGAATATCGGTGAAATAGTGCATATTTTTAGAAAACAATAGAAAAGGAGAAAGCGTCTATAAAGGGTTTGTCGATCTGGAAAAAACATTCAGCAATGTAAGATGGAAAAATATTGGAAATACTAAACAAAATTGGAACGAGGAATAAACGGATACTACATAGCTTATACAAAGAGAAAACAGTTGTATAACATTAGAGCAAGGACGTAGAAAAGTAAATATTACAAAAGGAGAATGACGCAGATGTGTCCTATCCTCTTTAATTTTTAACTTGTATATAGAAAAGACAATGAATACTGTAAAATGCATGAAGACATTTGAAATTATTTTACAAGAACAAACGATCGATATGCTTAGATTTGCAGATGATGTAGTAGTTTTAGCATCTTGCAAGGAAGAGCTAGAAGCGGCTCTTAATTAAATGGAAACAGTACTAACAGAGACATGCAGTGTGAAAATCAACAAAAATTGTTACTTACGATTTGCATCAGCTAAATCGAATTTACACAATTTTCAATTTCCACATTTAACTTTTAATTATTATTTAAACGTAACACTTTATGTATTTACAGATTATTTGCTCACTGAAAAATCAATAATCACTGTGTCCTGGTACGTATACTCTTATTTATAAACATTAGCTATGACAGCAGAGCACTTACATGGAGAAAATAACGAAACCACGCCTGATCTAGAACTTGAGAAATCGCACGTACTCGATGACCAAGAGGAGATTTTCATTTCGAATCTTTAAAATTCTATTTGTTAAAAGGCTCTAATCTTGCTAGTTCGACGTCATTCTCATAAATAAAATTCCAATAGAGTTGTATTGATTTAATTCAGTTATTTCCAACTGTAAATAACGTCTTCGCTGTATCGTCTACAAAGGTGGTTATTTATTTATCCAAGCTACGTAACCGATTGAATGTAGCAAGAATGCGAAATTCCCAATATAACATCTACACGATTGGTAATATTTGCACGATTTTTCAAAATAAATACAATTTTTCAGTTTACATTAATGCGTTTATTCCATTACAGCTTTTGAGTCTAATGAATGAAATTAAATACAAAATGTTACTCAATTTCCGCAAAAACAAATATACTTTAATGGAGGTTTCGCAGCTTCATACTGTAACATATCCTTTTGACGAAATTTATAAATAGGCAGATTCTTTGTTTTACTACACTTAGTTTGCTAGTTGTTTGATTCGGTGATTGATTCCCTAACACATTACTTACTATCCAAGCGTTTGCAGTGTTATACAATTAGAAATCGAGTATTATTTAAAATAAATAATAGAGGCGCATGCTTTATCGAATGGTTGTTTGAACTTTGTTCAATTGACACTACATTTGATTTTCCAATACTCCACCCGAAAGTACTACACTGGCCAGGAAGTGAGTTTTTTAACCTGGAAATTTTAAATTTTTGCCGAACCCATGCTCTTCCAAGCAACGTAGGGATCTTTAACGTGCGTGACAACACTCACACACACGCGACCTACATTTTTACCTCTCATACGAACGAGGACATATTTTTGTGAAAAGTGCTCAACTAATATCTTTTAAGCGGGCCGTGTTGAGGTTCGAACCCGAAACCTTGGGCTCATACGTCACACGCATGCCAACTGAACCACGGAGCCGCCTCCGTTAAGGAAATTCACTACATTTGATTTTCCAATGTTCCATCCAAAGTACTATGTTGGCCAGAAAGCGATTTTTTTTACCTGGAAATTTTCAAATTTTGCGAATTCCTTGCTATTCCAAGCAAGGTAGGAATCTTTAACGTCCGTGACAACAAACACACATATACACACACACACACACACACACACACACACACACACACACACACACACAGGACCTCCACTTTACCTCTCATCCGAACAAGGGCGTATTTTTGTGAAGAATGCTCGCCTAATATTTTTCAGGCGGATGTCGGAATTCGAACCCGAAACCTTGGGCATAGTAGTCACACGCATACTAACTACACTACGAAGTCTCCGTGTTCAATTGACAGTAACACGAGGTTTCGCTGGTACGTCAAATCAGACGACATTTGCTTTCGGTTCCTGAACAAGAAGAGATGGATTTAAGTAGAAGCACATTTTAGATTTGCATCTTTAGATAAAAAGGTTCCATGTAAACTCTGCTTTCTCGGTTAACGGTAGTCAGGTAAAAGTATTAGGTTCATTGTTCTAATTTAATTTCATTTACAGTGTTAATTTTTACTCAGGATTTAAAAAATTATAGTGCCACGAGGTCAGCTCTTCCTAGACGTATATGGCGTCCTGATTTAGGTCATGTCAGTTTATTGGTTTGTGGATGATAAGGAATAAATTCAATTAGCAAGTCATCTACAAAGAGTAAACAATAGCAGCTTAAATGTTCATTTCCTGGACAATTTGCAATTCCATGAAATTTCCGTAAGAAGTTTGCTTGAATTCGAAACATATGGCTTTGTCGTGTGCCTTGTAATATTTCAACGCCTGTTTCATAATTCAAAGTAAGCGATTAGCTTTATTTATGTCAACCGGCGGTCTACTCGTCTTGGAGTTTGAGAAGAGAATCAATAACACGTTTACGCGAGCATCTCAACCTAGCAAATATTGATTTATCCAATCAAAATTTCCTCTTAAGTATTAATGTGTACATTTAAAGCAATACTTGTATGGTGAAACTGATTTGCTTTGCGTATAATTAACTTAAAATATAAAATACTAGTACTTGTATTTAACAAGGTCGTGAACCCGAATATACAGATCTGATATAAAGAGACCTCCTACTTACGTTGTATACAAAATTACTGTCTTATGTGAATTTAGTAATAGAAAAAAATACTTCACTTCAATTAAAATTGCTGCGGTTTTCTGACAATATTTGGTTTTAACTGAATATTTGTTGTATATATTGTAAATAAAATTATTAATCATGAAAGAGAAAACTGATGCATTAAACAAACAACTTAAGCTAAATTTACTGTTTCATTTTGGACAAGTGCGTCCAAAAATAGGAAAACTTAATACAATTCAATATAATACAATGCAATACTAGTTTGGTCAGTAATACTACTTGGTATTTAAATTAGTAAGAGTCTAAAACGACAAGCTATTTTTGCAGTCTTGTCTTACAGTCATCCGCAAATAGCTTCAATAACGTTGTTTAACAACAAATACATTTTATTACAGGTTTAACAAGTAATTTACAAATGTTATTTCTTTTGCAATAACAACAAAAGAATATTTCACTGGCTTGTTTATGTTGTTTCTTTTGCGATAGCAAAGTAGTAAAAGCACGCCTACCATATACTTTCTTTGCTCTAACTATATTCTTTAACTACAGGTGATGGGTGCTCATTTTTGATAACTGTTTACATAGCAAATGCGATATTTTACTTTGGGGGTTTCCAAGTTCTCCGTTCGAGTACATCTTGATAATTTTTTATGAGCCTAGGACTTGATGGCGACCTCTAGTGTTATTCTAATTTTAGTTTCTATAGAATGTCGTATGGAGTACATCTTTTGAAAACTTGCGACCATCTTTCATTGCTCTGCTTAGGAATAGATCCCTAGCTACGTCGGAAAAATGCCTTTCCTTAAACAACTTGTTTTAGGAAAGAGATTCTGTAGTAAGCCAGCCACCCACAGCATAGTGAGATTCCAATTTACGCTTCAATACTTTCAAGTAGTTTCGATGCGAAATGAATGAATCCTCTCCAATTTCACTCATATAAAGTGCATTTTCTATATAAAGCGCATTTAATAACAGTTGGCTCTTTTGTATTGGTTGAATCAGAGTTGTTATTAAACCCCTACGGATTCAAATTCAAAATCCAGAATCATACCAACTTCAGAAAATTTAAAAGAAATTGATTATTTGTAGAGAAAAAGAAATTAAGCCCATTTTGAACAATTGCTGCAGTTTAATAAATCAGTTCGCTTGTTATATTTTCCATAATTAATCAGCCCAAACAAACGACTAAAGTACCTAATAGTAATTTCTTCGGCTAACTTATTTAAAATATACTTGACAGAACATACTATATCTCAAAAGCAGATAAAATAATCTCAAAATTACATTTTGAAAAACAGCAAAAATTCTGTATATAAATTACAAAAATGTACAGTAATCGCTAAAAAGGTAGCATTATTTCAGTTTTCTATGACTTGTTTCAGCAACAAATGCAAAATGTTCAAAAAAATGTTCCTAATTTAGTAATCCAAAGTTCGTTAACTTGGATAGCTTCTCAACCAAAATATATGATATACAGGGTGGTTTTTTCTGTGGAATAGTAAACATTTTCCATCACGCTACGTCTGATAAAAAAAAGATTATAATGAAGTCGCTCCATTCAAGAAGCTTCACAAACTAAAATTATTTTCGACTGTACAGGATGTCCCACATGCCCTTGGCAGTACCATACTTGATTTCTTCAAATGGAACACTTTACATTAATATTTTAAATTCTTCATAAAATTTCAACTTAAAAACGTAAAAGGTATCGTGATTCAAAAACCAACAGTTTTAGAGTTCTACACCTTTTTCCAAAATTTTAACAAATGAAGTCATTTCTTTGAAAATCAGTATCTTTGCTATTCAAGAGAGGAATTTCAAAAATTTTTATACTTAATTGTCTAAATGGTGTTACATCAATGAATTGTTAATCGATTTTTTTATTGCAAGCTGTTCTCAAATCAGGTGCAATTTTTCAAAACTTCTAACTACGTATAAGTGTAAATTTTCAAATTAAACACCCTGTGTATTATTTTTAAAAAAATGCAGAAGCATTTAGTTTTCTTGCAAGTAAGTATGTGCTTCCCTTTATTACAGCCCCGCCAGCGCGGTACGCGAGACACTATGGCAGTTGGTAACAATATTAGATAATGTAAAAATTGACGCGCAAATTATAGATGACGTCACACAATTATACAAAATTACTCCATTACATAAAAACAAAGATACTACTCACATAAATTGCAAGGCTTCTTGCAGAATTACCCCATGATGTCGCCGGCTGCTTCGCTAATCTTTCTCGGGCGTGGGAATTCTTGAGCCAGGTTGAATCCAAATTCGATTGTCTTCTTCCTATATGTAGACAAATAAGGTAGGGAAGGCAGGTAGAGGCATGATAATTGGGATCACAGGAAACCTAAATATCAGAAAAAAGACACGGTAAGATACCCGACAACTACACTTGTTCACATCTCGGAGGCTAGTTCCAACCCTATATCGGAAATCCACCACTTCCTTCTTGGCCCACCGCGTCGGCGTAAAAATCTCGCGCAACGCACTATCTGAAGTGACGGAAATACGCACACGTCCTTTTAAATTTATGGCGCGAAATTCTTACATATTAAAACTTAATTGAGAATGTCTAGTGCCGAATTTTTCGGCACGTAACACCTTTTCCTTATACCTAAAATCAATAGTTCTTTAGTTATTTGTGTCAATAATACTGCTAAACTAAAATAAACAATGAATGTGCTTTATTAACAAACATAAAGAAATGTAAACTGAGATTATCTAGCCGTAAGAATGTAATGTATTCAAAGAATGCAGGTTAGACAAATACAAAAAAAACGAAAGCATAATACTAATTGCACCCAATAAATGTTCAAAATGTTGACCGTTCTATTGTAAAGTTGCACTCCTTTTGCATACGATTCATGTACGTTAGTACCTGCTGCACCACTTGAATTCTTATTTTCAGGTTTTCAGCGGTAGTTGGTGGGAAGGTGACTCCGTGGGTTAGATAGGTTCGCGTATTACTACTAATCCCAAGGTCACGGGTTCAACTCCGACACGGACCGCTTGAAAAATGTTAGGCGAGCATTTTCCACAAAAATGCACTCTCGTTCGGATGAGAAGTAAAATGAGGGCCCCGTGGGTGAGTGTTGTAACGTACGCTAAAGATCCCTACCATACCTGGAATAGCAAGGGTTCGGCAAAATTCCAAATTTTCCAGGTAAAAACAACTCGTTTCCTAGCCAATGTAGTACCTTCGGATGGAGCATTGAAAAAATCAAATGTTGGATAATTGGTGGAAAGCGGCTCCGTAAATCAGACGTTTCACGTATGACTTGTGAACCCAAGACTTCGGGTTCGATTTCAGACACGGTTCGCTGAATATAATGTTAGACAAGCATTTTTCACAAAAATCCGCCCTTTCGGATGAGAGGTTCCTTGTTTGCGTATTGTTACGCATGTTAAAGATCCCTACCTTGCTTGGAATAACAAGAGTTAGGCAAAATCCAAAATTTCCAGGTTAAAAACAACTCGTTTCCTAGCCAATGTAGTACCTTCGGATGGAGCATTGGAAAAATCAAATGTTGGATAATTGGTAGAAAGCGGCTCCGTAAATCATACAGTTTTACGTATGTGATTTGTGATCCCAAGACTTCGGGTTCGATTTCCGACAGGAATCGCTGAATAATGTTAGACAAACATTTTTCACAAAAATCCGTTCTCTTTCGGATGAGAGGTAAAATGTAGGTTCCTTGTTTGCGTGTTGCTAGTTAAAAATCCCTACCTTGCTTGGAATAGCAAGACTAAGACAAAATTGAAAATTTCCATTTACAAAAAACTAGCTTCCTAGCCAATGCAGTACATTCTAGTGGAGCACTGGAAAGTCAAATGTAGGGGGGTTAGTTGGTGAGGTCTGATAAACAATGCTTGCGATGACCACCCCCCCAAATTGTCCATAATATTAAATTTTTGAAATCTTGGCGGCCAAGTTACAGATCCGTCTTCCTTCAAAATGCTCATCCGGATAATTTTTTACGCCCGCAGCGTAATGTAACGGATCATCGTCAGGCAGAAACCACATATACGCATGTCTCGTCTTACAGCTAGGTGAATATGATCCAATAAAAAGGGTAGCTCGTTTCTTACGAAATTAAGGTATGCTGCTCCTGCTAAAGTGCCTTTAAAAAAATAAAGTACAATGACAAACGCTCCAACAATTTTCCTATCTTGAGAATAAGTTGGCCTAATTAAATAAGAATTAATGACAACTATGTAATGAGACTGATATTTTTGCCGCATATGTGATAGCACTGCGAATCTGACACTTTAAGTTGTTATTTTCTAACATTAACCTATTAATAGATGTATTTGAGACTCCTGTACGATCGCTAGTTTTCCCGTTGTGTTGCGTTGTTAAAGTCTGTGTATGTGGTGCGTGTTACGAAAATGGAACGACGTAATATAGAGCAACGGTACCCGATCAAGTTTTGTGTGAAACTATGAAAATCTGCAACGGAAACATATGATAAAGTGGTTAATGTGTTCGGCAACTAAGCCATAGGTATTCCGGTGACACAAGGACTTGAAAAAGCGTCGCAGAAGAGTCGCGAAATGGAAAAGTAGCTGAAGTGCGAACTGACACCAATGTTCACTGTGTGCGCGCTCTTGTGCAGTAGGATCGGCGGCTAACCATTCGAATGTTGTCAGATGAACTGAATATTAACCATGATACAGTTAGAAAGATTTTGGTTGAAGATTTGTGCATGAAAAGGCTTTGTACAAAAATGGTTCCAAAAAACCTCTCAGAGGAATAAAAACATGTCCGCCGCACAGGATTGTCTTCAACAAGCTAAAAACGATCCAACAATTTTGATTCGTGTAATTACTGGCGGTGAGAGTTTGTTCTTTCAATATGATCCGGAAACAAAGCGACAAAGTCAACAAGGCTGTCCCCTGAATTAGTAAGACCAAATTAAAAGCAAGAACGAATAAATCCAAAGTCAAAGCAATAATGATTTGCTTCTTTGATAGCAAAGGGATAGTGCATAAGGAGTTTGTGCCACCTGGACAGACCGTAAACCAATAATTCTATCTCAAATACTCAAACGGTTGCGAAAAAAGTCGTTAGAATTCGTGCAAACATCGCGAATACGTAAATCCTTCATCACGGCAATGCGTGATGTCATCGTGCTTTCAATGTGACGCACTTTTTAACCTCAAAAAACGTTAGTGTTGCCCCAGGCTCCGTATTCCCCTGATATGGCTCCATGTAATTTTTTTTCTATTTCCCCGGGCCAAACAAGTGGTAAAAAGAACTAATTTTGAGTCGTTAACTAGCAATCAAACATCTGTGACGAGGACACTTACGGGCTGATAATACAAAAGTTCTAGAAGAGTTATAAAAACTAGAAAAAGCGCTGGATTCAGTGTGTAGCTGCCCAAGGGGAGTATTTTGAAGGGGGTCATATTGATGTGCTTTAATTTTTAATCTGAAAGAACGACAAGTGAGAAGTCTGAGCAATAGAAGACCATGCCAAAAGCAATGTATGAATGTTGCAGAAGCAAAGGAGCTTTGTTGGGACCGAATGACGTGAAGAAAGATTCAGAATGGTTCTGAGAGTAGAAATGGTGTAGTAGTCTGGAGTTATTCCCTGCATATCCCCCCCAGAAAGAGATGTTAGGTTTGATTAGCTATTAGCTCGAAAGGGAATATCGTGATTGGTGTGTTGTGTTGTTGTGTGTCGTAATTTTTAAATATATACGTGTTTCTTTTATCAGTCTCATTACTTAGTTGTCAGATCTCGTAGTAAGTAGTTTAGCAGTATTATTGACAAAAGGTCAAATAACTACAGAATTGCCGGTTTTAAGTATAAGGAAGCTCATATTTACTCGTGAGAAAACCAAATGCATTATTTTTAAAAATAATATACAAGGTGTTCCGTTTGAAAATTTACACTTATACATTGTTAAAGATTTTAAGAATTGCACCTGATTTGAGAACACCCTGCCTAAAAAATAAACATTTTGAAACCTTCTACTCCTGAATAGCAAAGATACTGATTTTCAAATAAATAGCAACATTTTGGAACAAAGTTGTAAAACTTAAAAACTGGTTTTGGAACTATGGTACCTTTAACCTTTTTAACTTGAAATTTTACCAGTAATCTAAAATTTTATTAATATACAGAGTGTTCCATTTGAAAAACTAAGTATGTTACTGCTGTTAAGGGCAATTGGGACATCCCGTATAGTCGAAAATAATTTTGGGTTGTGAAGTGTCTTGAATGAAGCAACTTTCATTGAAAACTTTTTTTTTTTTGAGGAGACGTAGCGTAACAGAAACAATTGACTATTGCTCGGAAATATTATCCCTCTTCAAATAAGAAATTAAGAATAAAGTTGTTTGTAAAAAGAAAACAAAAATCAACCGTGTATCGCCAATTTGTGCAAAATTGGACATAAATCACAGTGTCCTTATCAAAAAATATAAGCATTACAAAAATTATTTTCATCATGGGCGATTGCTGCTTCAAGCAATTGTAATATCAATTCTCGAAAACATCTCAATACGTTTTGAGGTATACATATATTAACAATACACTAATAAAAACTAACTTCAGGAACGTCATATGACAAAGAGTATACTTACGTTGGTGGACCCATAACCTTAAAACAAAATAAATCCTAGTAGAATTTTTTTCACTATCACTAAACCCTAGATTATAACCAACAACATACGATTTCCAAACGTGGACGTTATTTAATTTGTGGTTTTATATATACTAATATCACACCGAATAGGTTAGTTTTATAATTTCACATCCTAAACCGCATGATTATCAGCTGCTGTAAAACTAATGCAAATATCTCATATGGTAATAATTTACTTTTGAGGATTTTCGATATCAATTTCCTCCTTCTGTCGAAGGTTTACTGATATATCAAAACTAAATTTAACATCGATCGGAAAATAGTGTTGGTTTAGTTACCACAGTGCTGAAATGCGTGTTTTGTACCAAAACCAGGTTCAATTCTCTACATAGCATATGATCATTGTATTAAAAGGAAACCATTACATGTACAACCTTTTAAAAGAATTAACACAATTAAGTATTTTGTGTATTGTTACTAGCTTCTGTGGCAGTATCTAAATACTCCCGGTATGTTTGTTGTGGTTTGTTTTGTATTTTCCTTAATCTTATTTGGGAGTTAAATCACTCATAGTTGTTAAAATCGTCTTTATTTACGTTTCGATCCATGACCTAGAATCGTTGACAAAATAATAAAAATTTCAAGTTTGACGTTCGCGATTGTACTTAAATCTTATGATTATTATAAACAACTACACGTGTTGGTTTTGAAATATTTTCAACTAATCATGATTGTGCAGAGGGAATCATTGCAAAACTATTAATTCCGCAAATGTTTAAGTGTTGAGGAATCTTGGTATTCACAAGCTGCTTAACCCCCTCACATCCACTAAATATCGGTGAAATAGGGTATATATTTACAAAACAATAGTAGGGGAACCGAACTGTGGCTAAGAAGAAAGAGCAGCGGCTATGTTCGAAGACAACAGGCATAGAAACAAGGAAAAAGTGTTGGAAGCATATGTGTGGAGCAGAGTACTGTACGCCTATGAAATAAGGGACAGTAAAAGAAGCAGACAGGAAAAGGAAGAAACCTTTTAAAATGTAATGTGTCAACATGGACATATAAAGTTACTAACAAAGAGGTAACAAAGAGGTTAACAAAGAGGATATAGATCTGTCTGAAACAACAAAAAAATAGAAGAAATAGAAGGGCACGATATGTTTTAATGCATTTTTGAGGAATAATGCGGACTATATTATAAGCAGATATAGGAATAAAGAGGTAAATGTAGACCTAGATCAAAATATTCCACGCGGATAGTGAAAGATGTGGACATTTTAGGGAAATGTGTAGGTTAACTCAGAATAGGACACAATGGAGGCAAGTGTCTAAAACTAGTTCCAAGACTGAAGACTTAATGATGATGATGATGACATAAATTGAAGGTGACTTTGATTTATTAATGTTTAATGAATACATTAGGTGAAAATTTTTAAGTAAATAAACAAAAACGATTTTAACAAATATGAGTGGTTTAGTTCCAAAAAAAGATTAAGGAAAATGCAGTATCTAAAGTTTTTTTGTACAAAAAATATAGAGCAGTCGCTACCAGTAAGTCGAACAACTTTAAACTGTTACGGTATTCCGCGTAAACACGAAAGAAAACAGTAAGAGTAAGTAAAAAAATCGTTTACGCCGAAAACCGCAACAAAGCAGGGAGAGAATGGTGGAATTCGGGCTAATTCAAAAACATCGTAGAGGGGCGTGGGTGAAGTAGAAAGGACACATTGGAAACCTCAGTAAACTATATTTTCAACTTACAATCTCGAAAGACTATTTACAAAAACAAAGAATCCAATAATTTGTGAAATCGTTTGTTACAGCGTGATAGTAAACAAAACGTCATTACATAAAAATAAATAATTGGTAAGCAAATATAACATCTTAGAAGCTAGATGGTTCACCTTAAATATATACAAAAAATTAAACATAAACTTTCTGCGTTTGTGAAGTGCACCTCCTCAAGAAGTAGTGTAACATAAAACTTATACACCCAACTTAAATTAATCAAGCGTCAACCACTCTTAAATTTATAAGTAAGTTGTTTACGTTAAAAAGACAAAAGAAACAGTTAAAAACGGACTCTAACATAAACTTTGTTTAACTAATTTTTAATTTATAGAATGATTACATAGTCGCTCGTGCATTGTGAATGTGAGTTCTGTAACGTGGTGTTGATAATTTACTGGATAATCATAAGTAATAACAGCAAATGAAAAATCTATTCTTCACAGCAGCATCAAAAGATTACGAAAACAGATAACTGTACCTTGAGCTATCGGCTTCGCGTTGGTATCATCTTAGGACTGTGAATATGCGGCTTGATTTTTCCATTGCCTGGATGCTGAAACCACCAACTTAACTCATACTGGCACAGAAAGCATTTTTAGTAGCGCGACTTTACAACATGTATCTTCGGTACGAAGATGTTGTATTCAATCTTTCCTTTCAAAACACGGTCTCTATTTTATAAAGACAGAATCATGTATGGGGTAGGTATTTGGCTTTCAAAGATATCGCCGCATAATCAAGTGTGCAAAACTCCCAGACAACAGCTGCCAAAATACAAACTGTAACAGCTTGCCAACAAGCAAAAAACGGAATTAACAAAGGATTTTTAGACAAAGGAAAACAATCTTATTACTTTGAAACATCTTAACAGCTGCAGAATACCAGATGACAAGTCCATTGTATGCAGATGTAGACAGGTGGTAAGTGGTCTTATCTTTTAGAAGAAAGCTGTGCATCTACATGTAGCTTTTAATTAAAATGTAATCACTGCAGGTGCTAGAAAATATTGCAAATACTTTGTAACGTAACGTTTTCTATGCAGCTCTTTGATTTTATAAGGCAAAATTTTATACAACAATTACTTGAAAAATTTTATTAAATAACACTAATTTCGAATGGTAGGAAATCGAGCTTGTTGAGAATTTTAGGATGTTTTAAATATAAATGCAGAAAAAATTATCTGCAGGGTTTTGAAAGTAACAAAACGTTTATTACAAACTTACATACGTAGTTTGTATACATATACTGAGGTGAAAATTGATTATGGAAATGGTCCTTAGTAATAATAAATTGTAGTTTAAGAGTTCATAAAGCAGTCATAAAACAATGTAAACTATATTAAAAGTCACCAGTTTTATAATTAACTCAAGTTAAATAATACATCAATAATCCAAATAAATTAAAAGGGTAATTAAATTAATTTTACGCGTCATTTTAATTTACTTTACAATTCAATTCCTTTCATTATTAAAAGTAAGTCATAATTAATCAATTTCAATATTAATGTGCAAACTTTATGATACAAATTCCGTAAAATTCTATAACAAGCATTAAAGAATCCATTTTTAGATAAGAGACAACTTTAAACCATTCAAAAACACGTATCGAACCAAAACATTTGGTATTAATCAAGGTCAAATTATTTAAAACACTAACTGAAATCAAAACGACTTTTAATTAATTAATTTCCCATTAAACAATGTTTTCGATCATATAAATTCATTTGCAATCATTAAAACATTCAACAATGTTATATTTCATAGCATAATGCGCCCTACATTTATGGAAAAGCAATATTTTAGTATTGCTATGAGTTTTGCATTAAATAGCCGGAACTAAATTTTGCATATGACGTCAAATTCATGGGATACTCGCCGAGGTATCGAGTGGTTTGCCGAACACGGCATTGACGCAAAATGCATCAGATATACCTGAAAAGTGGGGAAAACCTGTGGTGCAGCTGTCCATTCGACCATTAAATCAAAACTTTAAATATCGGTCTAATAACAAACTAAATCAGAAACCCTAATTAACATAATCTAGTGATGGGTAAACTACGGCCCGCGGGCCGCATGCGGCCCACAAAGCCTTTTTATGCGGCCCGCCATGAGTTTCTAAACATTAAAAATTTTTATCTTTTAAAATTATTTTAGGAAAAAATTTTTTTTTTTAAAAAAAGATGTACAGATGTTTTCTTACGTTGCACGAACGTTTCCTTACATTCTGTGAACGTTTTCTCACATCGCACGGACATTTTTAACGTTGCACGGACGTTTTTGTGCAATTTCGAATAATAATGACGTCATTTCCCGAATTTTGAAGGTCAACTAGTTGGCCTTGACGAATTTTGTTGATTGTGTGGTGTGGTTATTTAAGGATGTATTCAGTGGGACGAAATCAGAACCACATGCCATTGATTGACAGAAAGACCTATCTACCAGACTACCTGTTGCCGACCCGAAGTTTTGTAAGTACCCATTTATTCTTAACAAATGAAATACCGTATTCTCCCAAATATAAGCCGCACTGTTGATCTTGGAGACATGTTTAAGAAAAAATATTATTTCATTAAACATGAGATGAAATTTTTTAAAAATAGATATGGAATTATTGTTTTCATTGATCGTAGTAACAGTAACTGCAAAGCGCTGATTAATACTATTTTATTGGTTTCTCTGATTTTTTGAAAATAGTTGTGATCGTTTCTTTTATGCTTTATTTAATGTTTTTGTATTTTATATGTAATATAGAACTTTTGTTTGTAATATTTTTGTTGTTTTATCTAATTGATATATAATTTTTTTATTATTTTAGGTAAAACAAAATTCATAACACAATGAGTAATTCCAAGCCAGCAAAGAAAAGAAAAATAGATAGCGAGTGCCGAATTTTAAACTCTGAATGGACTGGAAAGTACTTCGTCACGAAAACAGGAATAAAGACCGTGTATCTCATCTGCCGTGACAGTCTGGCGGTGTTCAAGGAATACAATCTAAAACGGCATTTTCAGACAAAACATCCTAATTTTTGTCAGAATTTTTCGGAATCTGAAACACGGCGCAAGGTTAATGACCTGCTGGAAAAGTTAAAACAAAAGGATGCCACCAAAGCAAGTTTTCTTATTGCAAAAAGTATTGCAAAACACAATAAATCATTTTCTGATGGTGAATTTATAAAAGACTATGCTGGATGCAATTAATGTTGTTTGTCCTAGGGCCAAATTAAAATTTGGGGCTATTAGTTTATCGCGCAGAACTGTGATGCGGAAAATTGAGGATATTTCTTCCAATTTGACGGATCAGCTGCTACAAACCGCTTCAAATTTTCTGTGGTACTCTCTGGCACTTGATAAAAATATCGATGTCCAGGATACAGCTCAATTGTTGATTTTTATACGTGGCCTCCAGCACAATTTTGAAATCAGTAAAGAATTGTTTTCAATGGAATCCATGAAAGATACTACCACGGGCCAAGATTTGCACGAAAATTTAAAAAAGTGAGCAGACAAGCAGATCTTCGGTTACTGGAGAAATTTATATTAGAGGTATGTATAAATATTGAAGGGGCTGTACTCGCATATGCATTAATTTGTATTAATAAATAGATTTTGCCATTAATTTTCAACGAGCACGTTTCAGTGTGATGGCGCTAGCCGACAGAATGCTTATGCGAGTGCACCTGATGCTTTTTGCTATTCTATGCACTGTTACATGCTTAGTGCTTTATTTGAATATTTATATTTTGTACCTGTAAAGAACGTTTATATATTTTATTGCTTTGTGGGTTGATTTGTTTTGTTTGGCGATTTACCACCTATTTTCGGTCGTAGCATCCTATAAGAAAGAATATTGAATTTAGAATGGCAGTTAGGGAACGTTAGGGAAGAATTTAGGCTGAAATTAAAATAAAATACTCACACTAATGAAGATGATATTGTAAATTTATAGTGCAAGAACAAATAACTGGATTCGCTATTAATAAATTTGGCGTATGCCTAGAAATTCGAATCCATATACAAATATTAGTTAGCTAGATTTGGATAGTTTTAAGTCAACCCTTCAGGTCGCACCGGTAGGCAGAGCTGGCGGCTGCTAACCGGTATTACGGATCCCTCCAGTTTTGCTCTTTGCTAGTGTCTTGTTAATTAGACACACTCCAAAGTAAACGCTAGAGATATGATTATTTAAACCCCAACTTTTGTTTTAGTTTATACATTTTATTCGTGGTTAATTAATTTTGAAGTAAGATTTATTTGTAGCACGTAAACTTTTTCGCGTTTAAACCCCATGTAGTACCTTCAGATGGAGCATTGAAGACGTGGCCGCAAGTGTAGCGGCCCTTACATTAAACGGTGCATTCCACCGCTTACAGTACAGTAAATAACTTGTATAATGGTGTGATTTCAATGTAAACTAGCAGAGTTCGTTCCCAAATACTTACACGTCTAAAATGTTGTACCATGTATTGTTCAAATAGAATGATTATTCCCTTTAAGATATTGTAGAAAAATGGTTTTAGACTGTGTTAAATACGTACTACCCGATATAATTTAGAATTTTTACCTCGGTTTGACAAACTTTAATTGATAGGTTAAGAAGGCGACACGGCGTAGACCTAATCCATCAATTTTACCACTCAAACAAAATTTGGATTAACCTAACCTAGGTAGAAACAAAATCGAGTAACCTAACCTAACTGTTCGAATAAACCCGTGAATGTAAATTGCCAATATTTATTTATGAATTTATTAGTTACATAATTATGTTTTTCCAGTTTCCAATAAAAGTAAATAACTCGTTATTATATAGACTATCAGTAGGTGTTTTTTGCCGTATTTGGAACCTCCACCGCCTCCGCCGCCGCCTCCACCGCCTCCTCCGCGTCCTGGACCATAAAGTTTTCTTCGACTAGCCATTTTTCATCTTTCGAGATAAACCTATCTTGTTTGGTATCAATTAATATTAGATTTTTGTCGGCTACTCGAATTTCTAAGAATTTCTTAGATAGCATCACCCCCAAGAGAGCTACCCTCATTTTAAGATTTCTTACCTGTAGCGACTTTTGAGCGTTCTTATAAATTTTTTTAGTCATGCGATACATTAAATTAGCTTAGAATTTTACGCAGAATTCGAATCTGTAAACAAATTTGAAATCGGACCACGCCCTGCAAAATTACCCCTTTAAAGCTCTCAAACCTCTAAATTTTGCTCTTTGCTTTATAAGCAAAACTAACAAATAGTTTTCTTCGTCTAACCAATGAATCTTTTGAGTATCAATTAATATTAGATTTTTCTCAGCTACCTAAATCTCTTTAAATTTTCAGATAGCATCATTCCCAAGGGAGCTACCCCAATTTTAAGATTTCTTACCTGTAGCGACTTTTGAGCGTTCTTATAAATTTTTTTAGTCATGCAATACATTAAATTAGTCTAAAATTTTACGCACATCCCGAATCTGCAAATAGATTTGCAATAGGACCACGCCCTGCAAAGTTATACTCCTTTAAAACTCTCAAACCTCTTTAAAATTTTTTGCTCATTTATGACATATGCTTTAACCAATACAAAGAAATAAGCACACAAATTTTAATAATTTATTTTATCCAATTTACAGTTTAATAAACTAATCATTTCAATGTAATGTGTTTTAAATATATAAATGGGAAGGTCGACTTTTGGTGTAATCATCGCGTGGTTAATAATTAAGAAAGCGCATTTTCCTTGTATGAAATCTATGGAATTTCTCCTGTAATGAAAAGAAGAATGCATTCGTAATTGAAAATGCGTGTCACTTACCTTCAGCCTAATTAAGTATTAATATAGCAAAATATTTAAATTCAATATTTTCGAAACTTCCAATGTAGCATTAATTTTATAGCATTAATTCATTTGTAATTATTTGTAATCCAGCAAATATTCTAGAAAACACCATTGCGCTATTGAATGCTAATTTGTTAACGATCATGTGAATCACATGTGAAAGCTATATATAATTTCTTTTTAAAAGTATATTGTCTCCTCCAAACAAATGCGGTTATTACAATAGGAAAGTACGCTAAATGCAAGTCAATTAATAGCAATTTAATATTGCTTACTGACCTACCTTAATTAGGTTGCTGTGGTATTAGGAATGATGTACTTTTTGTTGTCTTCACCCGATAAACTGATTTTACTAATAAGCTGTGTATAAAGTTGGTGTTTACATGGCTTCGTTTAAGACCTTGTACATATTTTCCGGATTACTAGAAGACGTTATGATTTAAAATAGGACCACGCCCTGTATATAATTTCTTTTCTTGGACTTTCTATTAATTATGTTTGTGTATTAGAAATTGATTAATAATTGCAGGATACAAAATTTAAATAAACACTTTACTAAGGGAACACCGAACTTGTTGTATACAGAATACTTACTAATAAAGCAATTTAATTTTAAATAACTTCTACGCCATATTTTTCGAAAATGGCAGGCTTGAATATTTTCTTTGGAAACAATCGAAGATTGTCGAAGACACTCGAAGAGTGCACAAACGCGGTCACTAAACCACAATTAATAATCGCCTTTATAGGTTTAACATTTCTACCATTACCCAATGACTGGTGCTACGTACATGGAAACTTTAATTTCTTATTGGAGAATCCTTATTCTCCCACGCACTGCTGCGTAGTTGCATACCCACCCCTTTTGGGGATAAATGCTCGTTATAGGTTGTAAGACCCTCGGTTTTACTTAACTACACTCCGTGAGATCCCTTTAATCTTTTTAATCGTGTCCTTCTCGCGTACAATACAGTAGGACTTAGCCTTACTACCTACAAATTCTAACACCAAGTCACCGTTAAACTCGTCTTTAAATTTCCCCACAACTTTTGTTAACATGCGGTAAATTGTGTTTATTATTTGCGGGGTACACCACTTTAAACCTAAAAATAAAAAATGGATAGTTTAATACGTCTATTAATAATTTATGGTAATGTTGGCGATACAAATATGTAAAAACAAACTTTATCAAGAAAATATAATGTTTTTAATAGAATACATACATGTATTGATAACATCTATAAACCGCTGTGGTAACCAGAGTCTGGCGAATCTGGGATAGCCAAATCTCTAAACATTTGCGCAAGCGATTGCCTTGCAGTTGCATCTTTTAAGTACTGAATGGGGAAACATTTAATAAGTTCCAACACTGTCAAGTAATTTAAATTGCTGCAATCATTAGACAGAGAAATACTGGCACTGCTCTCCCCCTCTAATAACGTTTGAACCCTTTCTTCCTCCGTCGTATTTCCACATACTTTTTTTATATCACCAACAAATTTTTCGTAAAATTCTGGAAAGTTTCTACACCTTAACTCAGCCATTTTAAAACGGATCAATTCTCGCAAATTTAATAGCTTGATGCACTCGTACGCAGGTAGCACAATAACATTCCCATCTTTCGTAATCTCCATATTATATAAATTCTCTTTTTCAAAATTGTTCAACAGCCATATACTTCTATTAAAGGCTGTGCTCAGCTGCAATTTGAAATCTTTATCCGATTGTATGTCAACAACAACGTTTCCAGTAGTCAAACCATTTAATCTGACTTGTTTTGAGTCTTGAGCAAATTGGCGAATTTGAAATTCCACTTGAAAAGTACACAATTTCTTCCAATCGAAGTAAGAGAATGTTATCGTAGAATCAGCACACATACCACTACAGCAAATAACTTGGATGGCAGGTTGAAGACCACCATATAAATCAAAACCAACTTCTAATATATGGTGGTGATAATTTGGAGGAAATTCGCCTAACCTATAGGTTGACTTACCAACTAGTTGGTTGATATTTAATTGTGGTACTCGCACATCACTTGTAACGTCAACACAAGAAAAATCCATCTTTAATTTATAATTTTAATCAAACTCGACGATACTTTGACGACTAATGCACTGGAACATGGCTCTCGCCTTTTATGCCGATGGTCGAGCGTGCGCAGCTCCTTATTATATTAGTTGGCGTTATATGCAGGTCTTGACTGGAAAAGTGACGCGTATAATTGTTTTATAGTGGGTTTTACCTGTATGTATTTAACCACCAACGCCATTTTTAGAATTATTAAACAAAATTACTCTTAGCAGTATTTTTAATATACCATCGCGTAAGATTTCAATTATTATTGTGTTTTTCCTCAGGTTCTCAAATCCTCGGAATTTTTTCAAATCGAATGACCCTTACTGATTTGCAGATTAACCTTTGCAAGCACCGTATATAATTCACTTTTAATCTATTTCTAAACCGTATCGCTCTGTCTTTTGAGATAAACCCCTGGTGTAACCTATAAAATTAGTATATAATTTTCCTGGGAATTGAAATTAATTATCACGTTTTTAAAATTAGTTCCAACAAAGACCTGTATATATTGTATTAATATTCAAAACCTATCAGCAAAACACCTTTGCATTTTTATTTAGATTTAGCTCGATAATAGAGTTAAACTCAAAAATATTTATTAGTGGCTAGAATTGTTAAAATTTTCAATTAGTGAATCCACATACAAATGATTAAACCAAAAGGTATAATACATATATTAATTCTGCACGGTGACCTAGAAAGTGGTTCAATAATCTATTTTAAATGTAGTTCAACATAAGACGTATATTCTAAATAAATTTAGTGAAATGTATGATCATTAGCCTTGCATTGTTTGTCGATGACGTCTGACTATTAATTTAATAAAAGCACTTTCCACAATTCTAGTTAATATACGGGAATACACAATCTATAATTTGATTTAAATTGGGTTAATGTAAGGACAAATTATACTTATACTTTCTCTATGTACATAAATACGGGGGAAATGATACCAAAAGTTCATTTTAAGTTTATTTTGTAAAACGTAAAGTCGTTTATAGTGTAATTAATAGTAATACTGAATTTTCAGTCTTTGGTTTAAAATTTCGTGTGAGGACTATCGACAAAGAAGAGTAAGTCTTAGTTTGAATTTTGCAAACGTGGAAGAAATTAATATTTACATGTATAATTCAAAACTGTTAATCAATAATTTTTCTAGAATGAACATCTTAAGTATTGCGTGCAGTGTGTGCGAAAATGTTTTTACTGGATGTGATGCCATAAAAAAACACAACGAAAGGCACATCGAGATGGTTTATTTCCAGGAGGAACTAAAAATTACAGCCAATAAGTGGGAACAAATTAAGGATTTGGAAAACCAATCGACCGCAGCGCATAATACATACAGGTAAAACCCACTATAAAACAATTATACGCGTCACTTTTCCAGTCAAGACCTGCATATAACGCCAACTAATATAATAAGGAGCTGCGCACGCTCGACCATCGGCATAAAAGGCGAGAGCCATGTTCCAGTGCACTAGTCGTCAAAGTATCGTCGAGTTTGATTAAAATTATAAATTAAAGATGGATTTTTCTTGTGTTGACGTTACAAGTGATGTGCGAGTACCACAATTAAATATCAACCAACTAGTTGGTAAGTCAACCTATAGGTTAGGCGAATTTCCTCCAAATTATCACCACCATATATTAGAAGTTGGTTTTGATTTATATGGTGGTCTTCAACCTGCCATCCAAGTTATTTGCTGTAGTGGTATGTGTGCTGATTCTACGATAACATTCTCTTACTTCGATTGGAAGAAATTGTGTACTTTTCAAGTGGAATTTCAAATTCGCCAATTTGCTCAAGACTCAAAACAAGTCAGATTAAATGGTTTGACTACTGGAAACGTTGTTGTTGACATACAATCGGATAAAGATTTCAAATTGCAGCTGAGCACAGCCTTTAATAGAAGTATATGGCTGTTGAACAATTTTGAAAAAGAGAATTTATATAATATGGAGATTACGAAAGATGGGAATGTTATTGTGCTACCTGCGTACGAGTGCATCAAGCTATTAAATTTGCGAGAATTGATCCGTTTTAAAATGGCTGAGTTAAGGTGTAGAAACTTTCCAGAATTTTACGAAAAATTTGTTGGTGATATAAAAAAAGTATGTGGAAATACGACGGAGGAAGAAAGGGTTCAAACGTTATTAGAGGGGGAGAGCAGTGCCAGTATTTCTCTGTCTAATGATTGCAGCAATTTAAATTACTTGACAGTGTTGGAACTTATTAAATGTTTCCCCATTCAGTACTTAAAAGATGCAACTGCAAGGCAATCGCTTGCGCAAATGTTTAGAGATTTGGCTATCCCAGATTCGCCAGACTCTGGTTACCACAGCGGTTTATAGATGTTATCAATACATGTATGTATTCTATTAAAAACATTATATTTTCTTGATAAAGTTTGTTTTTACATATTTGTATCGCCAACATTACCATAAATTATTAATAGACGTATTAAACTATCCATTTTTTATTTTTAGGTTTAAAGTGGTGTACCCCGCAAATAATAAACACAATTTACCGCATGTTAACAAAAAGTTGTGGGGAAATTTAAAGACGAGTTTAACGGTGACTTGGTGTTAGAATTTGTAGGTAGTAAGGCTAAGTCCTACTGTATTGTACGCGAGAAGGACACGATTAAAAAGATTAAAGGGATCTCACGGAGTGTAGTTAAGTAAAACCGAGGGTCTTACAACCTATAACGAGCATATATCCCCAAAAGGGGTGGGTATGCAACTACGCAGCAGTGCATGGGAGAATAAGGATTCTCTCCAATAAGAAATTAAAGTTTCCATGTACGTAGCACCAGTCATTGGGTACTGGTAGAAATGTTAAACCTATAAAGGCGATTATTAATTGTGGTTTAGTGACCGCGTTTGTGCACTCTTCGAGTGTCTTCGGCAATCTTCGATTGTTTCCAAAGAAAATATTCAAGCCTGCCATTTTCGAAAAATATGGCGTAGAAGTTATTTAAAATAAAATTGTTTTATTAGTAAGTATTCTGTATACAACAAGTTCGGTGTTCCCTTAGTAAAGTGTTTATTTAAAATTTGTATCCTGCAATTATTAATCAATTTCTAATACACAAACATAATTAATAGAAAGTCCAAGAAAAGAAATTATATACAGGGCGTGGTCCTATTTTAAATCATAACGTCTTCTAGTCATCCGGAAAATATGTACAAGATCTTAAACGAAGCCATGTAAACACCAACTTTATACACAGCTTATTAGTAAAATCAGTTTATCGGGCGAAGACAACAAAAAAGTACATCATTCCTAATAGCACAGCACCCTAATTAAGGTAGGTCAGGTCAGTAAGCAATATTAAATTGCTATTAATTGACTTGCATTTAGCGTACTTTCCTATTGTAATAATCGCATTTGTTTGGAGAAGATATACACTTTTAAAAAGAAATTGTATACAGCTTTCACATGTGATTCACATGATCGTTAACAAATTAGCATTCAATAGCGAAATGGTGTTTTCTAGAATATTTGCTGGATTACAAATAATTATAAATGAATTAATGCTATAAAATTAATGCTACATTGGAAGTTTCGAAAATATTGAATTTAAATATTTTGCTATATTAATACTTAATTAGGCTGAAGGTAAGTGACACGCATTTTCAATTACGAATGCATTCTGCTTTTCATTACAGGAGAAATTCCATAGATTTCATACAAGCAAAATGCGCTTTCTTAATTATTAACCACGCGATGATTACACCAAAAGTCGACCTTCCCATTTATATATTTAAAACACATTACATTGGAATGATTAGTTTATTAAACTGTAAATTGGATAAAATAAATTATTACAATTTGTGTGCTTATTTCTTTGTATTGGTTAAAGCATATGTCATAAATGAGCAAACATTTTAAAGAGGTTTGAGAGTTTTAAAGGAGTATAACTTTGCAGGGCGTGGTCCTATTGCAAATCTATTTGCAGATTCGGGATGTGCGTAAAATTTTAGACTAATTTAATGTATTGCATGACTAAAAAAATTTATAAGAACGCTCAAAAGTCGCTACAGGTAAGAAATCTTAAAATTGGGGTAGCTCCCTTGGGAATGATGCTATCTGAAAAATTTAAAGAGATTTAGGTAGCTGAGAAAAATCTAATATTAATTGATACCAAACAGGGTAGGTTTATCTCAAAAGATTCATTGGTTAGACGAAGAAAACTATTTGTTAGTTTTGCTTATAAAGCAAAGAGCAAAATTTAGAGGTTTGAGAGCTTTAAAGGGGTAACTTTGCAGGGCGTGGTCCGATTTCAAATCTGTTTACAGATCCGAATTCTGCGTAAAATTCTAAGCTAATTTAATGTATCGCATGACTAGAAAAATTTATAAGAACGCTCAAAAGTCGCTACAGGTAAGAAATCTTAAAATGAGGGTAGCTCCCTTGGGGGTGATGCTATCTAAGAAATTCCTAGAAATTCGAGTAGCCGAGAAAAATCTAATATTAATTGATACCAAACAAGATATGTTTATCTCGAAAGATGAAAAATGGCTAGTCGAAGAAAACTTTATGGTCCAGGACGCGGAGGAGGCGGTGGAGGCGGCGGCGGAGGAGGCGGTGGAGGTTCCAAATACGGCAAAAAACACCTACTACTATCTCATAAACGAAGAAATAATATTGCTACATCAGAAACGGTAAGAGATACAGTCAGTAGAATGGGGAAAAAAGTTGCTTACTTTGGAGTATATTAAAATGGTATTAGAAAATTGACACTATCTCATGCTAGTTATTCAGAAAAAATTCAAACATTGTACTTTTCGTTTGTGGAGCCTATCGATTCTATTTCATAAAGTATCAAAACCTCGACACTTAAAAAGTTTTTTGATATAAAATTTTGAATAACATGGTATCGAAAAATGAAATAAACAAATGAACTAATACCAACTTAACACTGGCGGACCTTCTAAGAAGATGCTGCACCCAGTGCTAAACAAGGAAATTGGTCAACGGAAACCAATCTTTCCAATTAAATATTAATGAATAATTTTGCCTAGCACGAGGAGAGTAAATCGAGCATAGGGAACGAAAATCAATATATAAATTGTTGGTTTTTTGCAAAAAGAAAAGTACGTAACCGGTATCGCTGTTCTTGCAGATCATCAGACGGACGCAACCCTTTTTGCAATACAACCAAGTTCTAAAATAAATTAAAGTGTATTTATAGTGCAAATGGTTCTCATGCGCCCTTTATACACGAATACAAGCACCTAACTATCGATGACTATTTCCAGTCTCCGACGTGATAGTGTAGATGGCATTGCCAGACAAAATTTTAATAGCTAGTCAAAAGACAAAATGAAAAATCAAATAAACAAATGACTTTTATCTTTTGACTGGCTATTAAAATTTTGTCTGGCAATGCTATCTACACTATCACGTCGGAGAGTGGAAACAGTTATCGATAGTTAGTTGCTTATATTCGAGTATAGAGGGCGCATGAGAACCATTTGCACTGTAAATACACCTTAATTTGTGTATTATGCCAGAACTTGGTTGTTTAGCAAAAAGGGATGAATCCCTCTGATGATCTGCAAGAACAGTGAAACCGGTCATGGGCTTTTCTTTTTGCTGAATTACCGACAATTTATATACTGATTTTCGTTCCCTACGCACAAATTACTTTCCCCATGCCAGGCAAAATTATATTGGAAAGGTATTGGTTTCTATCAACCGACTTCCTCTTTAGCACTGAGTACAGTATCTTCTTAGAAGGTCCGTCAGTGTTAAGTAGGTAACAGTTCATTTGTTTATTTCATTTTTCATCTTGTCTTTTGATTCGCTATTAAAATTTTGTCTGGCAATGCTATCTACACTATCATGTCGGAGACTGGAAACAGTCATCGATAGTTAGTTGCTATTATTCGAATATAGAAGGCGCATGAGAACCATTTGCACTATGAATACACTTTAATTTGTGTATTAGAACTTACTTGGTTGTTTTGCGAAAAGGGATGCATCCGTCTGATGATCTGCAAGAACAGTGGAAACCGGTCACGGACTTTTCTTTTTGCAAAATAGCCAACACTTTATATATTGATTTTCGTTCCCTATGCTCAAATTACTTTCCCCATGCCAGGCAAAATTATTCATTAACATGGTATCGTCAAATTTTCATCGCAACGTTTCGTTGTGTCCTTTCCCGTTTCTAATATAGCAATGTTATCCCTTCGTATAAGAAACACTGTATAGTGTTTTAATGAAAGAGAAATACTAAGTTGGTTACACACGTTTTCGAAACCTGGAATATACTTCTCTACTATTCCGAAAAATGTAAATATCGAGGATCTTGTATGTTCGCTATACATATTTCTCCCCAACTTTCAAAAAAAAAATACAAACAGCACGTATTTACATTAAAATGTAAAAAAATACAACTACCATCCATAGTTTATATATTATCGACAAAGAAACGACAACTAAGACTGAAAGAAGTTGATTCAAATAGAGGAAGTAGGAGTACATACAATACCGATCACCTTAATTAGTTATGCAGTTTAATTTGATAACTCGCTCCGAATGAAATAATATCCTTTTGTGAAAATCATTCTAATATACATTGGTATGTACGAAGGACGTTTTTAAAGCACGGTCGTTTTTAAATAAATAAACAAAGAAACGAAATATCTTCAAACAACCTTTATTTTCGAATTTTCCAACGTTTTTCTATTTTTTTACATAGTTCTTTTACCTAGTTAAGCACTTATATCATATCTTAAAACTGAGTTTTGAATGTCTTCGTCATAAAAATATTCAACCTGCTTTGCTAGGCAAGCTGATAACGGGCGTTTACATCTATTCATCGTTGTCAAAGTGCTTGCCTTCAAGGTGGTGCTTTCAATGACGGAATAGATGAAAGTCACTCAGTGCAACGTCTGGACCCTAGAGGATATGATCAATAACATTACACCCAAAAGAGTCGATTAAGTTTTTGCTTCGAGCAGCAGTGTGTCGTCTGGCGTTGTCGTGAAGAAGTAAAATTCCCTTTGTGACCATGCTACGTCGTTTGTTCGAGATCCTACATGTGATTTTCCAATGCTCCACCCGAAGGTACTACATTTGCCAGGAAGCGAGTTTTTTTACCTGGAAAATTTGGAATTTTGCCGAACCCTTGCTGTTCCAAACAAGGTAAGAATCTTTAGCGTGCGTGACAACACTCACACACGGGACCTCCATTTTACCTCTCGTCCGAACGAGGGTGTATTTTTGTAAAAAATGCTCGCCCAACATTTTTCAGGCGGACTGTGTCGGGATTCGAACCCGGGATCTTGGGCGTAGTAGTCACACACATACCAACTACGACACGGTGCCGCCCGTTTGTTCGAGATCGCTCGTCAGAGATAGGTCAGAGTGGCACAGTACGCTTCTGCATTTATGGTTCTTCCTTGTGACGTAAATGCCACTAGCAGAACACGATGTCTCTCCCAGAACACTCTTGCCATAATCTTGCGCCGTTGCAGCGTTTGTTTGGCTTTGACCTTGACAAAAGATGCCGTACGCGCCATTCCATTGTGATTGTTTGACTTTGGCGTGATGTGTGATCTCCAGGTCTCATCTCCTATGACGATTCGGCTCAACATCTCATCCCCCTCCTCGTCGTACCAACTCAAAAAGTTCAAAGCACATTCCAATCTCTTTCTTTTGTCCTCAATATGGAGCTTTGGGATCCACCGAGAGCACGTTTTTTAAAATTCAAATTTTCAATCACAATTTTGTAAAGAACAGACCTTGAAACTTAAGGAAAATTCAGTGAAAGATTCGTAATTGTTAATCTTGTCTTTATGAATCTTTGCATCAACAGCAGCAACCAACACATCCGAAGCAACAGACCGTCGGCCTGAGAGGGATTCATCATGAACGTTTTTACAGCCGGTCTTGAACGCTCGAACCCACTTCCGCATTTTTCCTTCACTCGCTGCATTCGTTCCATAGACGTCGTTAATTTGTCTGTATATATCGATAGTCGATATGTTCCTTGCTGTAAAAAACTATGATCGACCGAATCTCGCACACGGCGGGTGATTCAATATTCTTGTACAATTTAAAGGTGCATAGTGATGCGTACAAGTTAACTAGAAAGCTGCAACCAACAGGAAGTTGTACGCAATGAATGACTGGAGGCGGGACATTCGCTCATACGACGCGCGCGCAATCTTAAGGGTGTAGAGCAAAGCTACCCTTATTTAAAAAAAGTCCCTCGTAGATTACACACAATTACTCTTATAAGAGAACATATATTTTTGTTTCTTTACAATGTTTTTGGCGAATATAACTGTCTTCCAAGAATTGCGAGTGTAGAATAAAAAAAATGTAAGAAGAGAAACTGTCAGTTGTCTTACAAAAATAGAACTTAATTGTAGAATGAGAGAAAGAGAGACAGAGAGAGAGAGAGAGAGAGAGAGAGAGAGAGAGAGAGAGAAGAGAGAGAGAGAGAGAGAGATGTGAACAAATACTGTAACCAACCTTATAAAAAGCACACTTTTCTTAAGGAACTGGAATAAGAGAAAGACACTGAAGCATCTTTAAGATACAGACGCTTTCATTCATGCCATAATTGTAGTCATTCCCTCATATTAGTAGTTAATTTAAAACATTTATTAATTCGCGTTTAACAATAAGTATAGCACGGGGGTCGAATATTATATACGGTTTTTGTAATGCATTTTTTGCGTTCTAAAGTTAACACTTCCCTACGCTCTCGAGGATATGCGATCGGTTACAAATTAGTCAGGTTTAGGAAAGCTTCATTATGTTAAAGGCTAAGATGATCTACGTATCAACCTACGATCACAGTTAAGACAGCATGTCGTACCATCTTTCGGTCTTTTTAACAATGGTTAATGTTATCAAATTTATAGACACTTCGATTAAGCAGTTCTTTACAGCGTAACCATGAGGTATTTAAAATTTAGGCGTAAATTTTAGAGTATTAAACATTCACAGCGTAACTGTGTAATGTAAAAATTAGTAAATTAGATTTAAAGAAGCATCAAACTTCATAACCTAATTATTTCGCATTGGAGCAAATATTAATATTTTTATAATTTGAAAACTATGGAAATGCAATACAGTTTAAACCCCGATCCAGATTTTCTTTTTGGATGTACGCCGTCTGTTAGTTAATCTTCGACATCCGGCAGGTATTCGACACACTTGGTGCATAATCATCTGAAAGTTTTTAGTTTCCGTTGAATATTAAACCTTCACAACTTTATGCGATCAAGCCTTGGTAAGTTGGTTTTAAGTTGTCCTGCACAACACGTCGTTTTTATTTCACATCCAGTAAACAGTCATTTAACGCTTAAAGTTTGTTTTCGTAGCATCAACCCAAGAATATTTAAAGTTATTCGATAAAATTTATAGCTCAAAGTTCAACAAATGTAAAATAGAACCTTATATACGTGTTTACATGTTACAAAATTGTGAACCATATGTTGTCCTTCTAAGTTTCTCAATTTAACAAGAAATTATTTGTAGGGATGAAAGAATTATTTTAATTGAAATCTGTGAAAAGTATTTACATCTTTTGAATATTATTCCCTAACAGTTTTCTTATACACGGTTTTACAACTTAAGTATTTGCTGTGAGAAATCAGCTAAATTCAAATCTAGCTAATTGTAGAATTTTGCATGTATACACAATTTAAAAAACTAGTTTTCTTTGTCTATATTCATAAATAAGAATGCTAATATTTTGAGCCTACTTCAGAAATAGTGAGATATTTCAAAAACGCCATTTAAAAAGTTTTGTACATACAAAACAAAATAGTTTGATCAGATATTTAACTTTAACCCTTTAAGTTCTAAAATAAGGTCAATTGTTTAAATTATCATTTTCACGTCTCGCTTTTTTATTGTTGATTAATTAATGTATAATTTATATGCATCAACTGATTTTGAAATTTTTATTTGCAAACTTTACGTTTGGTGGTTTAAGATCAGAAGCTTTTAAATAAGACACCAAATATTTAACTAAGAGTTTAAAAGTTTTAAACAGGGATTTAGTAGCGTTTACTGTTAGTTTTATTTTTGAAGTTTTAGATGTAAATTGCGGTGTCGTGTTTGCATTTCAGTAAAATGTGTTTCTTTCAAATATGAACTTTATGCACCTGATTATTGATTGTCATTACGATACGTGACCCCAGGGTTTCTATACCATAACTAGGTTAACTTTTATTCTAATTTGTTTAGGTACAGTGGCGCTCAACACTTTTATAATGTTTGTTTTCTTCGTTCCTCACTGAACCCCTGCTCATCGCTCAACCGCCGAATTAAATTTCAAATCTAGACTGGACCTTATTGAATTATTTTTAAATATATTTTATTAAGACCCGTAATTCAAAATTATAATTTTATTTACTGTTAATAATGGAGATGGATGTTCGTTGCTATTTGGATTGCTTCCAAAGAAGATGATGTGTAAAATGATATATTTAAATTTTTTAAGGAGTTTTCCGAAAACTTATTTATTAAGCAACTCTAGATACGCATAAGAACTTAAATGAAAAGAATTTAATATGAACTTTGAAAATGGAGCCGCCAAGAAATACTAAAACGTTAAAATCACTTTCACTATCATGTATGTATTGTTTTGGAATTTGGCGTGTTGGTAGCTGTAGCCTTCTGAATAAGGAGATCAAAATGTCATCCTCAGTTGTTAAATTCTCTAAGCGGTCAATGACTTCACCAGCAATAAATTTGGATTGGATTTTTTTCTTTATTTAATGGAAATGGATTCCATTTCGCTCCATACCATCGGAATTTACTACGGTGACCGCTGTTATTGGTATTGATTATAGAGATTAAGATTAACCCTTACAGCCCATAACATTTTTTTCTTATATGATTTTTTTTAGATACCAACGGATCCTGCTGAAGAAATGCATTTCTCTCGACAAAAGGTTTCCCCTAATTGCGATAAATATGTAAGTAAACCTTTTTTGTTACTAACAGTTAACATATTTTGATATGACAGACATATTTTAATCCTTAACCAGACTAAATTTGATATGCTTGTCTACATAAAAAACCTTTTGTAACGTTTAATATTAATGGTTGTTGCGCCTTGGTCGCGTCATGTTTCATTTTAATATTACAATTAGAGAATTTTTAAATCCAACAAGGGAAAACTTTTTTTCGTCCTAAATTTAATTAAGCTCTTAAATACAAAATATTATAGTTATAGTTTCTAACAAACTAGAGATGAAAAACTCCAAATTTATAGTATGTATTCATGCTAAGCACGCATTTCTTAGGGACATGAATGTGGTGTTGTTAGCGTGGTTAGCCACGAGAAGCGTTGTATGGAGGGGATACCAACAAGCTCGTGCGAACCAAGCATTTTAAAGCAAGGGACTTGACTTAATTATCGACTATCAAACAGATCGACCGCGAGTGTGCGTTAATTCCGGGGAATGCATCCCCATCCTTTTTACGTTTATTTTCGGCATAAATTCAAATACCCCTTTTTCCTTTTAATTCATTACACATTCACATAGATTATGTTTCTACTTTTCAATACCCCAACACCATCCTGTATATTTCACCTTCTTACAATAATTCAGTTTATTATAATTTCAATTAAACTCATTTGCTGTGAATTTGGAAAGTTTCCGTTCTAAATTAGATAGTCTGTACCTTGTTTTAGCTGTCCGCTAGCTTGCTACATATGCTTATAGCGTATAATTATTTCCTAAATGCTACGACCAAGAAACTCGTCGAAATAAGGTATCGTACTATGCGATAAACCGTAGTACGAGTTTCTAATCTAATGTGTGATAACGGAGGATTGGATTTTGAATTCTTATTATTTATAAACGACTTTATTTTTACTAAATACTGTCCTATAGACGACAACGATTACTCGTCGTTGCCGTTGTAATTATTTTTTTGGTGTTTCCGTTCTTCAGAATTTCGCACACACCACTGTGTGGTAAGTACTTGTAATTGAAAAAATGTACTTTTCTTTTGTACAGGGTCTAAGTTTTGCCTGTATTTTTTTTTTATATAGCGTCTTCCGGTGGGTAGAACCGCCCAGTCACTTTGGCCCTAATTGATGAGGCGATTGCCGCCCTTTCTTTTTTTATATGGCACGACTTACATGGTCCTAGGCCCCGCTGCTCCGCTCCAGCCCTAAGGAAGGTTAATAGACCCAGCATCAGCAATACGTGGGTGAGTGTAAGGGGTGAAACAACATATGGATATGGTTCCTTTTATTGCTGACTAAACTTTGCAACGTATATCCTGATCCTTACCGTGGGAATTTCAGGTAATTAACGTTATTCTCACGATGGCGATTTAGAGTCGTTGGTGGTGCTATAATCGGAAATTTTGTAAATTAAGATCTTGTAGTTAAAATGATTGTCCGCATGTGAGAGGATATGAATTATTAATGTTTTATTTACGGGGACCACTGTAGCTATTTAATTGTATATATTTGATTTTAGGCTTACGATGATAATTTGGAGATGTAGTTTTTAGAGTTGGAATGTTGGGTTTTTCTTTGGCAATTAATATCGGGGGCAAAAACTACAGCTCGCAATGTTACAAATGATTTCTTTTGGGTTTTCTTTTTAGTGTAAATTGTAGTTATTGATTATTCATTGTTGGTACTACTGTGCCTCTGTAACATATTTTGTTTAATTATAGATTTGTGTTTTTGTTTTTTTGTAGGTTTTGTTGTGGGTATGGATGAGTGCGTGTATTTTTTTTTATTTCAGGCCTTCCCTGATTTTTGTATTTGAAATACCCCGCCTACTCGCCGATTGAGTCCGGTCACTCTTGCTTTGGTTTTCTTCTGTTGGGTAGGTTACGTCGATGTACGTAGCATCCTTTTACCTTTTCTTTACCTAATAAATATCTCGAGTTCCGTGAAAGCGTAAAGTTAATCGCACTTGTTATGGTAATCCGTGCGAACAATGAAGAAAGTAGTAAAGTTAGCAAAACAATCAGCCCGCGTCAAGTGCCGTAACAAAACATAGGGAATCCAAAGAATGGCGTACTAGCCAAAAAGTCGTAAAGTATGTATGTTGAGTAAGAAAGTAAGAAACATGAAACCACAAGAAAGAACAGCTTTCTGTCCTGTTGTATTTACAATACTTGTAATTCACTTTCAGAACAGACAGGACAAATTTTCCTAACTGTATTTAAAACGAATGTCCTGCAAATGTCATTTTGCTTTCAGATTGAAGATTTAGTACACGTACAGAATTTACACCACACAGTTATCACTAAAACATTCCATAAAATTATATTTTATAGGAGTAGCATTTTTGAATTTACACACACGGAGCAGGCTTCTTAAACGTAAAGGACCGGCACAAAAATAAATACCTTGCACTCGTATTCAAACGCATTATTTGATTCGTCTTAGGTCATCGTTTAGATAACAATAACATCACTCGCGGGCAATTGGCACAGAAATCCTTTTTATTTCCATCGTAGTTTCGCTTGCAAACGTCCATATGTAAATGATCAACCACCTGAAAGTATCGTATTTTCGCTTCAAAACGTTTTCCGTTGACAAAACAACCATATGGAAGATATTTTTAAAACATTATCTACTGATAAGAGGACAAGAGAGCGAACTGCCCTCGATGAAATGAAAATACTAACTTTACGTCTGCTTTGTACAATCAGTCGTAGCGCTTTTAAAACAACACATGCCCAACTAGCTAAGAGTATGTATCTGCAACCAACCTTGCAAAATCATAGAGTAAGTGGCCTACTTCTTGCATAAAATTACAGAAACTTAACATATCAATTAATAACGTCGTATTACAGATAACGAGGCAGAAATTTCCATGGCCCGAAATTTATGTTCGTAACCGACCTTGTAATAAACACGTTAAAACATAGTAACTTCTCGGGAAAACAAATGCCTTGAGAATCAAATCACGTTTTTAAACTTATTTAATAAATGTATATATTGGTAAAAATAAATAACAGATTTTCATACCTTGCAAATAATAAAATCCTAGGCTTTCACGCTATCCAAATACAATAGATTTAAAATATTCAACTTTATAACTGAATATTTCATAAAATTCTACAGAATGTTAGACAAATAATCGTTTAAATTGAAAGGGAGTCAGACTTGCTAATAAACATGCAAAATAACTGTGGAAACTGGCTATGAAGTTTTTAATTAAACATGAGCCAAATTATTTAGTTACAGAGACGGAACGTAACACACTTCGTCGCCAGAATTTGGTTAAACAGAAGAAACTAATCTCACACCACCCTGTCTACCTGAAGACCAGTGGAGAGTACCTTTGGCTTTAGCTAGCAAGCAAGTAAACCCGTAGCTTATTTTTACATTGTTAGCTTTGTTTGTTGACGGCAATAGTTGCAACCAAATTTTGAGCGTAATACAATTACGTCTGGGGTTACGCAATCATTGACGTCGCATATAAAAACAATAGGCTTGAAGATTTTAGAATGTTTGGAAAAATATGAGATAGATGTTCTTTTAGCCTCAAAAATGAGTAGAACAATTGCCAAGATCTTTATGCACAAAATAAAATGGTATTAGTCCTAGGTCAAAGGATGTACTGGGTCAAGTTTGTCCCACGTCGTAGAGGTACGAATGGTTTATTGGTCACTCATGGTCGATAGATTATAGCACGTTAGCCACCGTAGCCTATCACAATCTATTAGTCGCGTCTTTTCGTAAATGTGCACAACTATCTATATTATTTGAAGGATTAGCACTTACATCGTAGCTAGTAGTTCACCGAGTGTTAATAGTCTTATGAAACTGAACGCGGTATATTCAGTTTCTACCGCCTTCGAATTAGATCAAATAGGAGTTAGGTTAAGATTCAAGTTAAAGGATGTGTACCTCTGCTAATATGATATTGTAACGAGGCGTCTAATAACCTACATTTTGACAAGACGTCAAAGTCTATTTTTCGGAATAATACAATCGGCACCACGAGGCGTCTTTTACACATAGATGATTGACGTTTACCAGAAGATGCACTTATGATATTATAAAGCTTACAAGAGGAACGTTCTGGTAGCTATTTTGAATAATTCTAAAAACTTCTGATTTTGTATTTAGAGTTTTCTAAAACAATTGAGTTAAATATATAAAGGTCGCACTCCGCGAGAATCAGTCAGTTCTATTCGATATCTTAATCGCTAAAGTCGCGATATGAAATTAATTAGTCTTAACATAGTGTTAAAATAAATACCTCTATGTGATATAAATTATTGGGAGTTAGTGATTAACATAAATTAACAGTTAGTAATAATAAATTAATAGTGCTTTGATTGTTAATTATAAGTGTATCGAGTAGTAATTAAGAAGATAGTATTGTCCCTTTAAGGAAGTTTCACTCTCTGGCCCATCTTGTTAGTGCTTTCCAGAGAAAACGGAAGCTTAGCTTTAACACCATGCCTAGCGGAAACAAATCGGTCGATCTTTCCACCACAAATTTCTTTTTTTAGGATAAACATCTTTTTGTTTGCAGATGTTTGTTTGGCGTCAGAAAGGTCGCAAATTTTAACCAACATTATATTGTCACAAAATGGTTCTGTAATTGGTGTGTGTAGTCTGCCAGTCAGCATCTGTTCGCCTTCGACATAACAAATATTACCAATATCTGTCACCAGATTATTGTTGCACATATTTTCTGCCAGCAGCCATAATCCAAATCGCTCATTTGTTGGTTTCACTTTATTCCCAAGAAGTTGAGGAACGTTAATCACCTTGGAGACGCTCATGTTTACCATTCTAGCTACTGTCGAATACTAAATTGAATACGAAAAAATTGCCCGCTTATGTATCCTACAGAGTGGGGGCGTATATTGCCGAAGACAGTCGAATATGTCGGACACCGCCATATCGCTTACATTCTCTGGTTTAGGAACTGTTTTGTTATCCGACCTAGGTCGACAGGGATGCGCATCGACATATGTCCGGATATATGTAGGATGTTAGGTTACGGTGAAATTGCCCCATAGGGTGAAGTTGCATCCGACCTAGGTTGGCTGTGGACTTGTCAGGAGTTAGGTTAGCTAGTGTTGTCCGGAGTTAGGTTAGGTTAGTTGGACTTGTGTGGACTTAAGTTAGATAAAAGGAAAAATTGATAGGTTAGGTCAGCGCCGCCACGCAGACCTAACCTATCAATTTTTCCTTTTATTTAATTATCAGACAAAAAAGTGCGCGATGTGCTATACCTTTAAAGAAAGTATAGAATTGTGCTTTGCGGCGGTCCTAACAGTAAAAAAGGCGACTGACTTTTTCTAGCAACTACAAGAACAGCAGTAGCGCAGGGAAGGGGTATGCATGTATTATACAGCGCACTGTTAGTTTACGGGTAGCTCGAACGTGAACAAATTAAATTTTAATCTATAATTAACCGCGGTCGTAAAAATGGGAAATTAATGGTTAATTTTAATGCCGCTAAGCATATACTTTCGCTTGGTGATTCATTTAGAAAATATTCAAGCCTACCATTTCCGAAAATATAACGTAGAAGTTATTTAAAATTAAAATGTTTTATTAGTAAGTATTCTGTAGACAACAAGTTTGGTGTTCCCTTATTAAAGGCTTAAAGTGTTTTATTAAGTTTTTGTTTATAGTAGCACTGCATCTTCTACCGCACGACTTGCAACCAATTTGTGTACGTGTGCTACCACCCTTTTGGATTTTTAATATGCACGCGATGTGATTGCCGATCCGTATAACATGGAAGACGTTTCCGATGTTTCTACTAACTGCATTCGCAGCATGGACGAAGCGAACCGGGCGCATACAGTGGTGCTAAATGTACTGGACGAGCAGCAAGGATTGGCACAAGATGACGTCATTTAGTTCCCCGCTGAATCCTCAACTTCGTTCGGGTGTCTTCGGAAACCTTCGGTTTGCATTCTATAGGGTACATAAAGCAGGTACGCAAGAGTAAACTCTTTAGTTATAAGTTATTTCGCTTACAAGTTTAACCAAAGTCCTATAGTGCGGATTTTATTTGTACTAAAATGGTACCTGCAAACGTTTTTAAATGTAACTCTTGCGGTGCTTCCTATACCTGGAGAAATGCTCTCAAACGGCACCAGAACAAATGTCGTGGTGTAACATCGTCCAGGATTAAGCTTATACATCCGTCCGCAGCAAAGTACTTAAACTGTGGGTCTTGCGGTATCGCTTTTACGAGAATGGACAACTTACAGCGACACAAGGAAAAACAGCACGGTATGTCATTAAGCCGTAAACGTTCAGCTCCGCCAGCTGTTAAAGGGTCTTGTACGAAACAACCACAAATTATGTGTAAAGTATGTGACTTCGAAATGGAAAAGACTACGTATGCCGCACACTTGAGAAGCAAGCAACAGACATAAAAATGCATCAGTTACCGCTACTAGAGACGATGGTGTAGAAATGGTTAGCACAGCGTTTAGCAACCTTATGGCTAGCTATAGCATAAAGAACGCCAGTGTCGACGATGGAGTGTACGAGTTTCTTTGGAAGCAGAAAAAGCGATTTATTCGATTAATTAATGAAAAAAAGAATACAACATACAGCAATAAAAGTGTATTGCGAACTCTACGGCGTTTACACCAAAATGGTGGAAGAGACTACTGATGTGAAATCCTTTAACACAAAAAATATGGTTATAACGTCTTCTAGTAATCTGGAAAATATGTACGAGGTCTTAAGCGAAACCATGAAAACAAAATCAGAGAAATTTGATACATGTGGGTCCGGTTGGTCTTTGGAAAAGGTGCTCTATTTAGAAATAAATATTAATAAGTATAAGCCGATTTGAGGAGTTCTAGGTTAAGAATTGTGAATATGTATTTAGAAATGTGGTTTACAAAATTTAAACTGTATTAGTAAAAATTATTATACACCGCTTTCACATATAATTCGAGGCGATGATGACGTTAAACTCGACCTTCCCATTTACATATTAAAAACACATTAGATTGGAATGTTATACATTATTCTCATATTGTTAGATTAACGACGATATGTCTTATTGACTGAAACACGTTTCCTCTCTTTTTTAAACAGCACATTAATATCTTTTTTGTTATAGGTATTTTTAAACACATTAAGGTCTTTTTTGTTAAAGGTTACTTTAACCTGCTTGGATTCGGCTACACTAAGAAGATAATGTTATACTTTGTAAATATTGTATTCAATTAGTTTATTAAACTGTAAATAGCATAAAATTATTAAGCTTTTGCGTGCTTAATTTCTTTGTGTTAATACCGCTAAGTGTTTGGTTAAAGGATTCTAGATATTAAAAAGGACAGATGATTAGAAATTGACATTGATAAAAAAAATCTTAAAATTGGGGTAGCTCCCTGGGGGATGATGCAATCTAAAAAAATTCCTAGAAATTCGGATAGCTGAGAAAAATCTAATATTAATTGATACCAAACAATATAGATTTATCTCGTGGGTGGAAATGTGGAGAAAGATTTATCTCGCAGAGGGTATATGTGTAACTTTGTAAGGGGTGGTCCTATTTTAAATCTCTTTGCATATTTGGATTGGGCGTAAAATTCTAGATTAGTTTGATGTATCGCATGGATAAAAAAATTTGTAAGAACAGTTAAAAATCGCTACCAACAAAAAATCTTAAACTTGGGGTAGCTCTCTGGGGGATGATGGAATCTAAAAAATTCCTAGAGATTCGGGTAGCTGAGAAAATTCTAATATTAATTGATACTAAACAAGATAAGTTTATCTCGAAAGATGCAATGGCTAGTCGTAAAAAAATCTTAAAATGAGGGTAGCTCCCTGGGGGTGATGCTATCTAAAAAATTCCTAGAAATTCGGGTAGCTGAGATCCGAGCAAGGAGGAGAGCAAGGAGAGAGCAGGAGGAGATTCATCTCCCTCATTTCCTCCTTATGGGAATTTACATGTAAATTTGGTCCAGATGTGTGTGGAAATGTGGATGCTGGTGGAAATGTGGAGCCAAAACAACCAAAAAATACACTACTGTTATAATATCTACGTACATCTCACGTCAAACACATTAAATAAAATGTGTTGTAGCCATCGTTAGCCTTATCATTATCACTACGCCAATATGCTGATGACGTCAAATACGTCACAGCAAACGAATAAAACGAAAGTGGTGCCAATTTTCTATCCCGAATCGTTCTTGCATATCTACTTAAAGCCATCAGTTCTCTAGGCATAGGGTGAACTTCAAGAATCATCCTTTATAAATCTTAAATTTCAAACATTGCGTTTATAAGTAGTTAATCAAAGGAAGGAGAGTCCATATGTTAAAGATAGTAACGGTAATGTAATGAGATACAGCACAGGTCATTTAAAAAGAAAGTTCATTCAAGGATTATGAAATTCAATTAATGATACTATACATACTAATTAATCTTGAACTATTTCATAATATGTAAAAAACGACCGTGTTTGTATAAAAAGTTGGACGGAAACCAAATAATACAAATACAACTATGTTAACAAACCTTTCTCAGATACATGTCAAGACTACTTCAAAGCAAAAACACGAAAACGTTAAGATCCTACGAGATACCTATCATCTGTTTACTTCAAACCCAAAATAACTCTTAGCGGCACACGTTTAATTTTATGAATACTCCTTTCATAATAATTATTTATAATGTATATTTGCACATTTTTCTGGGAAAACGCCAGGCGTTCTAAATAAATGGTCGCTAATGTAGGTAACTACGTAATTCACGCAAAACGACTTCATTCAAGTACGTTTCTGGTTGAGATCATATTATAAAGATGAAAAGTTCGAAAGGGGTAATAATGTAAACAATCAATATTTAAAAAAGTAACAAAAAAGAGTGGAGCTTCTAGTTTAGCGGATGGCTTCTATATGATTCTTTAAAATCATATAATAATGTACAGGACTACTATTAACGCGTTTACCAATTTAGAATAAGTAATAACAAAAGTCTTTATTATTCACTATTCACAAGTTTAATTAACAGTATATACCTTATTTCTAGATGTTTTCAGTCCAATTAACAATGAAGCACTATCACACTAATGATATTTACAAGCACTAATATCTTCTTAAACTAAATCCTTAACCATAAGTCTCCTTAACAACACTAACACTACTATAATTTATTACCCTTTTGTCTATTTATGTACAAGCAGGCGATACAGTATGCACGCTCACACAACACAAATTTATATTTACACCGATCTTATACATATATATATATATATATATATATATATATATATATATTGCTGCGATAAGGGGTTGTTTAGGGGTGTATTGAGTAGTAAGAGTCGTGTAGTAACTGTAAATAGCAATAGGAATCAGAAAACTGCATTTATTTAGCAGGAAAATGAGTAATTAAAACATTATGTAAATAGCAAGCATTTAACACCCTGTATATAGACCGTAATTAACTTTAATCAATGCCAGCAACCATATCTTTCAATAATAGAACGCGTATTCAGCAGAAAAATAATCGTACATGTAATTAAACTACGTTGAGAAGTGTTCAACAAGCTTATAAAACAAATACGCAGAAGATAAGAGAAAACCTAATAAATCCTCATGCAATTACGCTTGTAATAAAGAAGGAACAATAAACGCTTTGATAAGAAAACGCACTTTCAAAGATCAGTTTAAATAAATACGAAAACAGCATTCGTGTTACATCATTTATTTTGTACAATTATCCAAAAGCTTTATCTACACAAAACAACAGACATAAGTTAAAGTCCGGCCACGATAACAAATAATAAGGCAATCAAAGATCGTAAATAACAGCATGATATGAAATTCCGAAATAGTTTAATCAGAAATCAGCTTGAAATATTAAAAACAAACGTGGTTGGTCGCAACAATCTGTAAGACTGCTTGGAAAACCAATCCAAATGTAGTGGGGAAAAGCTATATAACACCCACCGGTGATAAGGCAGCTCAGTCTCAACTTGAAGCACGTCGAATTCACAACACTTTTAATCAGATATCTACGCGTCAATTAAATAAAATTTATATTATAGTGAAAATAGAGCTGCGTTAAGAATACATGAAGGTTTTTCGCCGTTTTTTTCAGAAAACGTGAGTAGAAATTGGGTAATTAATTTAAATTAAATATTCATAATGATATACATTTTGACGCCAATTTGATGACAGATGACGGTAATAGCAGCTATCTCCTCTGGTGCATCCACCACGTCGTTGGACATAACACTCAACACTCTTTGCTTGGTCTTGGTAGGCAACCGGTTGATAGCAACAAACAAGGACCTGGATGTTGGTTCCATGGAAAGTTACTTCTAGCAATTTTTGGTGACCAGATAGTAAACATAACAATTTCCATCCTGAAGAATCCCTATGGTTGGTTGCTGTTGCACTAATTTACCCACACATTCAAATTTTTTCTTGAAAACAACAGTTATTCCTCTTAACATTTGCAGATCTTGAGCTACCCAATGTGCAAGGGAATACCATTTTGGTGCTCTAAACAGATTTTGCTGTTTTTCAACAACAACGCCAAATCTCGCCTTAGCGAAACCACCATACGTCGCCATGAAACTCTTAAAATCTACATATGGATCATGATCAATAACTCTTCAAACACCATTTTCATTACTCGAGTCTTCCTGGTTGTTGCTAATATAAGATATTGAACGATCAAAGTGTACCACTTTCAGATTACCACGGGGAGATCTTCTGATCCGGTACACTACATCATTAACCCTTTTTAACACTTAGTACGGGCTTTCCCATTGTCTTTGTAATTTTGGCGACAATCCACGCTTTCTTTGTGGATTGTACAACCACACTGAATCTCCGGGTTGGTAACCACCTTTTTGTGCTCTAGTGTCAAATTGTGATTTCATTCGATCTCTTGCCGCATGGATATTCTTTCGGACGTTTTCGTGAATGCTATTTGATCTTTCGCGAAGCTTACTAACGTAATCTTCACCCGCGACCTTTTCTCCAGGTTTAAATCCAAATTGAAGATCACATGGTAGCCGCAATTCACGTCCTAACATCACGCAAGCGGGAGAGTATCCTGTGCTGCCATGTACCGAAGATCGGTACGCCAGTAGAAACAAATGTAAATATGGGTGCCAAGTCTCGTTGATGTTCGGAGACAACTTTGGCTAGGTACTTTTCTAACGTCCTGTTCATTCTTTCAACCATGTTACGTGCCATTGCACTTCAACATGTTTTTATGTTAAGTTTTTGATATACGGAAGTTTCCCGCCATAATTTTCAAATACGCGGTACGCGGGAACTTTTAAATGGACTAGGCGGTACTTCCGTACGTCATAGTAGTGAGTTTGCGTAGTGTGCTTATCCCTAGAGGGTTAGAGCAATACTAGACAATGGGGTGGGAGAGTTCTCCGCTTCTCTCGCGACAACGTGGCTTTTTACCGAGTATTGTCGGGGTGTCAAGTGCTGGTGTCTTTTCTGGTAACGTATCGTTGGGGTTTACCTATGTAGATATCCCTATCTAATTATCTTTTGTTGTCTACCTCTACCTCCTTCCCGTCTAAACCCTACATAGGTAAGAATTTGCTGCCACCGAGGACTACCGATCTTCACGCCTGAGGATGACCTCATGTTTACCTAGCTAGCCGGAGCCGTTCCGTATGCATTTGATAGCGTTGACGTATCATCTCTAATTCCTCCGGGAGGAGCCCCCGATGGACTTCAGAGAAGCGAACTGTAACGCAATCCCGCCGGATACCGGATTCCTTATGTAAGTAATCCTTTACTTATTTTCTACTTTGTTCGCTGTATTATGTGTTATCTTAAATGTATCTATTTTTTCCGATAATTACGTCTTAAATTTATGTATTGATGACATCATAGTAGTTGACTGCGCCCAAAATCTGTATAAGAATTAGTGCAGCCAACTGTTAATAGTGTCTATCATACCACGCTACCGGTGTTGTATTTATCAAACTTTGTAAATATAACCACCGGTGGAGCGTAAGAACCATTCCATCCGATTGAAGTTGAAGTGGCGTAGTTCTAGTCTTCCTAATTCTAATATGCTTGCAGACGTTCTGAAACAACGCTAAATCAAAGTTCTGACCTTGATTGGAATGTAATTCCAACGAAACTCCAAAGCGACAAAACAACTTCCTCACTGGTACATCTGCAACAGTCTCAGCTTCTTGGTTAGGTATAGCATACGCCTCCGACCATTTGGTAAAATAACCCATTGCAACCAAGATGTATTTATTTCCTTTCTCTGACTCAGGAAACGGACCAGCTATATCAATGGTCACCCCCTCATTGCGGCTTTCCGTTTTGTGACCGGGCCATTTCCAGAGGTACACAACTCGCATTTCCGGCACCACTCCTTCACATCTTCCTTGCAGTTCGCCCAATAGAATCTTTCTCTCACTCTTTCGAGAGTTCTTTTCACGCCAAAGTTCCCTCCAGAGATACCATCGTGCAAGTGCTGCAACACTTCCGACACTCTGCTTCTCGGCACTATCACTTGAAGGCGTCTCTCAGTGTCATCTTCACACTACAGGCGTCGTTTCAAGATTCTATTTTCCTTCACCAAGAAGTCCCACTGTGCCCAGTATGCCTTCAGGCCCCTACTTGAAATACTAATTTCTTCACAAGCTGGTCGTTGTCCTCTACTGTTCCATTCAATAATACACTCCACTCAACTTGGTCGGAATACCACGGTCAATGGCTATTTCCAGCGTCTACATATGCAAACAGAAGAGGAGAATGACAAAGACCTAGGAGTCATTACGAGTTGAACGCCTAACCTGACATCACATAAGCCCGTTACGTAGTATCCTGAAGTCGTACTGGGCACAAAAAGATTCCCTGACAGTAGAGAACGAGATCTTGGTGCAATGTTTGAAGAATGGAGATGGATCCGTAAGTATGCTTCCGGTAATGGTTTCTAAAAGCCGAGTGTCTGAGGTTTTAGGACATTGCATAATGGGACCCGAGAGAACATTTCGGTGTTAAGAAGACTCTGGAGATAGTTAGGGCAAGATTTCACTGAATAGGCTGCACGGACAATGTAAAAAAGTGGCTAGGTCTGATAGATCACCGTAGTATTTAATGAATGAATACATTACAAATCAAGTCCTTTAATACCTAAAATTCAACAATATCCAAAAATAAATAATTTTGTTTATAGATCTTAACACAACTCATATAATGTATCTAACAGATGTATTTAAACAGCTTAAAGTTGTCGGACTTCAAAAGTTATCATTATCATTAGGTCTTCAGTCCTGGAACTGGCTAGACGCATACCTCGATTGTTTCCTATTCTGAGTTAATCTACACATTTCCCTGAAAATTCCACAGCCTACATCTTTCACTATCTGTGTGCAAGTCTGATCTAGATCTACCTCTATCTCTTTCTTCCTACCTCTGCCTGTAATATATCCCGCACTATTCCCCAAATGTCTTAGAATGTATCATGTTGTTGTATTTCTCCTATTTTGTTTTTCACAAATCTTTCTTTCCCTACTATCTCTAGAACCTTTTTGTTATTAACTTTGTCTGTCCATGCTCTCATCATCATACATCTGAAGCACCACATTCCAAAAGACTTCTACCTTTTTCCTGTCTACTTCTCCTACTATTCCTATTTCATAGCTGTACAGTGCTGTGCTCCGCACATGCTTTCAACAATTTTTTTCTTGTTTCTATGTTTGTTGTCTTCAAACATAGCAGCTGCTCTTTCTTGTTAGATACAGCTTGGTTCCCTTCTATTGTTTTCTATATATATATATATATATATATATATATATATATATATATATATATATATATATATTAATTTCACCCACCGATATTGAGTGGTATGTGAAGGAGGATAAGCTACCTACGGCTACCAAGATTCTGCAACACTTATGCATTTACCAAATTAAGAGTCTTCCAATAAATCCTTTCGCACAATCAATATTAGTTGAGAATATTGCAAAACCAAAAACTAGTTGTGTATAGTAATCATCAGGTTTAAGTACAATTATTTTTTTCCGACCTTATGTTTTCCTTATTGGAACTGATTAGATGCGTACCTACATTGATTTCTATTTTGAGCTAGCCTACACATTTCCAAAATTCGCACAATAGTTTAACCTAGGTGTATGTCTACCTAAATTCCCACAGCCTACTCGTTGACTATCTGTGTGCAATAGTTTAATCTAAGTCCACGTCTACCTATCTGTTTTCCTATCTCTGCTTCTAATATATTCCGCACTATTCGCTCATGTCTTCTGGGAACGGCTCCATCCTTTAATCTGGGCTTATTTAAAGGCGTTGACAATGATTTACCTGTTTTCCAATCTATAGCTGTACTATTGTTTGTAATATCACTCGTGGTGAAATGTTTGTGACAAACCTGCAATTCAAATAATACCTGTCAATATGGTGTATTATAATGAGAAATTGTGTATGCTTTTAATGAATTCGGTCCATTTGATTACACGAATTACAACAAAATTGAATTGCCACGTTTGCATTTACCTTATATTAAAACTACACCAAACAGCAATAACAAAAATTGTTTAAAATGAATAACCAACACTCCGTAAGCAATTCTATGCGCTGCCTGTACTTACCACTGAATGTTTAGAAACCTTGAAATCTTTCCTGTGAATAGCACGTAACCACTTATTTTGTAGTTCAATATCTTTAGAAAATTTAAAAGTATGCACTTTCTCGTCTCTACTCCTATAATTACTGGAACAACCTGGAGCACAACACTTATTTACCATTTTCAATATTACACATAAAAGCAATTTACAATATACAGAAAGATCAACACCAGACCTAATCAAATAATAATATAAACAAGTTCCTACTACTTTGACTTCACAATGTAAACTGAGCATCCCTGTAATTCAATGGCCTGCAGTGGGTGACGTCACTTACACGTTTGAATGCAGTTGTGAGGCTTTGTTATATAGGTGGTGTTGGATAGACGCATGTCTTTGCAGCAGATAACAATCCCTATATTCAATAAATGATATCCTTTAGCTGTTATAAAACATGTTGACCTGCCGAAATTAAATAGCGCTTGCTTTGTAGAGGCGATAAAAGGACATCTATACACTTAGACTAATTGATGTATTTACAGCCAATTGGTGAAATTTATACCTCTTATCAGATTTTATTTTTTATTCGATTTTCAATACTGCTGCACACAATCAATTATATGATTACGTTTAAATAATTTATTACACCTTACATGTGATTTTCCAATGCTCCACCCGAAGGCACTACATTGCCAGGAAGCGAGTTTTTTTACCTGGGAGATTTGGAATTTTGCCAAACCCTTGCTGTTCTAAGCAAGGTAGGGATCTTTAACGTGCATGACAACACTCACACACGGGACCTCCATTTTACCTCTTATCCGAACGAGGGTGTATTTTTGTAAAAAATGCTCGCCCAACATTTTTCAAGCGGACCGTGTTGGGATTCGAACCCGGGACCTTGGGCGTAGTAGTCACACACATACCAACTATGCCACGGAGTAATTTATTATAACGAGGGTCTTTACAAGGAAACATAAACTTAGTACTAATAATATAAAAACCACAAACCAACATTTTTATGAGATTATTAATAGAGATTAAACTTTTGTAAATTCTAAATGTTTGTGAAAAAAGCTAAAAATTAGATATGTCAAATGTAATCACAAATTACACTCAGTATTGAGCACACAGTAAAAAAAAACTAAATATTCTATACAAAATTTTAATCTTATTTGTTCTGTGATTCAATCAAGTATAATATTGTTAACATATTATTAATAACAGATTGCAATAAAAGTTAAATTTTATGTCAAGACTCTTGTTTCTACATTGAAAATATTATTTGGGTCTAGGACAAAAGTTATCATAAAATTAATTAGTGTTTTTCTTTTTGCTATACTTAGTTGGGTTTATTGCCTCTGGCGATGTTTAATTCATTAAGAATGAAGTAATCTTAGCAGTTTAATCAAATAATCAAAAAACATCCAATGGCATTTGATTAAATTTACTGTCAACAACAGAAATTATCTGTACCAGCAAGAAACAGGGTTAAGTAATACATGTTGTTGTGTACTATAAAATCACTTAACGACTTAAACAATCAGCATTACTCCATTGGTTAAAAATAAAGTTTGTTTGTATTTTATTGAAGACTTAACATTAGTTATACTTTGCAAAAATAATTGGCACCCCTTAAGTAGATATTTAGAAATTTAAAACTGACTTGCATATGATTGCAACATGGGCTTGTGCTAATCTTTGTTCTAAATCTTTTGCACTTTTTTTATCTTGTGTTATTTGGCTTTCTAGGTATCAAAATCCTTAGCCTCTTGTACATTCTAGTTTTCCGATATACATTCTCGTTTTTTATTTATTTTCCCTTCCTTTACATACTAGTACCTTAATTATATTTTATTGATTTTCATAAGGCATCTCTCTGTTGATACTATTTCAATTTCATTAACAGCTGCTTTTAACTCTTCATTGTTAAATGCTGATACCATTATATTGTCTGCAAACCTGAGCATATCAATCATATGTCCCTGCATAATAATTCAAAATGTCTTTCTGCACTTGACAGTATTCATTGTCTCTTCGATATACAAGTTCAAAATTAATGGAAAAAATTTACATCCCTGTCTCGCCCCTATCCTAATATTTACTTCTCTACGTTCCAGCTCTAATTCTATTCCCACTATTCCAACTTGTCAGTTATATGTATGAAACATGCAAGATGTACAAAAATTTCAAATATAACACCAAAGTGACTAAGAGCCAAAGCTAGATGTGAAGCTTTTAAATATTAAGTTTAACAGTACACATGTCAAAGATATGAACTCCAAATTGTACAAAAACAGATGGAAAAACAGGCTAACAAAGTACAATTTAGGTTTAGGAGAAACAAGGGAACAAAGGATGCCTTTTTAGCTTTAAGGATAATAATGAGGTAAACAACAAAAAAAGAAAGCATTTTATAGGGTTTGTAGATCTGGAAACAGTATTCAACAATATAAAAATGGGAAAAAATGTTTGAAATGCTAAAAAGATGGGCATGAGTTATAGAGATAAACGGATAGTACAAAGGTTATACAGAAAGCAAACTTTTTAACTTGTATATCGAAGAGACAATGAATACTGTCAAGTGCAGAAAGACATTTTGAATTATTATGCAGAGACTAACGATTCATATGCTTAGATTCGTAGATGATATAGAGGTTAGCATCTAGCAGAGAAGAATTAGAAGCAGCTCTTAATGAAATGGAAACAGTACTAAGACAAATAGGGTATGAAAATTAACAAAAATAAAACTAAAGTACTAGTATATAAAGGAGGGAAAATAAGTACAAATAGGAAAAGATATAAAATAAAGATTAGCATAGGCCCATGCTGCATTTAACACATTCGCTGCTTCATGGAGTCAATATGACCCGTACGCTTCCTGCTACAGTGCGGCGGTTATTTATTCTAGGTTATTATGGGGTGCGTATGTTTTAACTTTCTTAATTATTGAAATAAAATTGTAATATTTATAGGGACCTTTTATGTAACTACATATTACATTTTTCAAAAATTAAACTGTACGGAACGTACTGACTCTGTGCCGCACTCAACCATCGTGCCATATGCAAGTGCGGTACGGGATTGCCAGACAAGTGCTAGCCTGTAAAGTTTATTGATGTTATATGCTCAGAATCACACTCTATTTCTTAGTTTGACGCCAACCTTCTATTAGTATAGACTGTATTGTAATCTGTGTAGTGAAACAATGGCGGTTTTAGACTGCACTAAAAAAATTGTAAATTTAGTATTATGTCACGATGTGGAAAGCAATGATCCTAGCGCATCTGACGATTCAGATGATTCTGTACTTGATAAAAACTATTGTCCTTTGTCAGAAGATCTACATTCAGAAGATAGTGAAGATGATGCTACTATTCAGGAAGAAAAGGATAAAGATCAACAACAGTTGCAAACTGAACAGAAAATTCTTGAGCCTCGTTGAATTTCGGTAGAGTTTCAGATCCGTTGTTTGCTATGTTATGTAATAAAAGTGACTCTTACAATGTTCCTCTTCAGGTGCAAACGCTATTAGACTTTTTTAAACTATTAGTAAACCATGAAATTATTGACGATATTGTTATCACACAAATAGTTACACAGAAGTTCTATTGCAGAATACTACTTTTAAAAATGCAAAAATTAAGCAATGGATGCCCACCAGTAGCATGGAAATACTATTGTTCTTTGTAGTTTTTTGTCAATGGGCCTTGTACAACTGCCAAAACTCAATTTGTATTGGTCAAAGGAGTCACTATATCGCAACAGTTTTGTATCTATGGTCATATCGCACGATAGATTTTTATTACTGCTACAGTGTTGTCATTTTGTCAATAATTCGTTAGATATAGGTACAGATCGTTTGTTTAAACTACGGTCACTTATTAATCGATTAATTACAAATTTTAGAGAATATATGACTCCTGGAGAAGTGTTGGTAATCGACGAGTCTATGATACCATAGAGAGGTCGATTAAAGTTTCAGATATATAAAAAAAAACAAGAGCAATAAATACGGAATAAAATTATATAAACTCTGTACAACAAATGGCTACACGCTTAATTTTAAAGTGTATGCCGGACAAGAAAACACCACAATGGGGAATAGTCATGCGAAATCCATCGTTGAAAATTTGTTAAGTAACTATTACGGACTAGGCCACACACTTTATTGCGATAACTATAACACAAGCTTCACACTGGCTGAAATGTCGTAAGCTGTAAACACCAGATTGTATGGTACAGTTAGAAAAAATAGCAAATATGTGTTCTGAAGTACTAAATGGTAAGTTGAGAAGGGGTGAAATCATAGGAAAACAAAACGGAAATATTAAATTTTTAAAATGGGTTGATAAAAGACCTGTACATATGCTAACTACATGTGAATTCCACGATGACTGTTTGCATGAAATGGGAAAAATAAAAAACAATGTACCTGTAAGGAAACCGAATTGTTATAGATTACAATTTGGCAAAAAAGGAGTAGACTACAGGTAGGATAACATATAACTAACACTTACTTACTTACGTTTTTACAGCAACCAGATGGCTTCCTATCATAGTCCCCTTCGGAAAGGTGTTAAATGGTATCGAAAGATGGATATAGATTTGTTACTTGGTACTGCTATTGTAAATTCATGGATTTTGTATAACTCACAGTTTCCTAATAAACATATGCCAATTTTAAATTTTCGGGATAACCTCATAAAAGCACTTTCTGCTTACGAACCTACTAGACCAAGAACTCCAAAACGAATTCATACGTTAAGGGAAAGTGGACCTGAAAATAAGAAGAGAAGAAAATGCGTAGGATGCTACAAGATTTTAAGGCAGCAGTTTTCCAGTCGAAAAGCTGACAAGGTTAAAAAGTTTACACTTATTGTGAAGAATGTAAAAACCAACCCGCATATTGTTTGAAATGTTTCAATGATTCTCATAAATGTATAAGCACCTTTTTCATACCAATTTCATATACTTATTTGTTAGTATGTAACATTTGTCATTTTATAATGCTTTGTCAATAGATTACATTCAAACTTTTAGTAAAATGTGTATGATATACATCAAAATCTTCACTTTATTTGATCGAACATAGGATATTTTAATTATTTCACGTTGTGTGCTATACGGGTCAACCGCACCCCGTGCTACGGTGTTTTTATGTTTACCTCTAATAGACTGTTAGATAACCACACGAACACCTTCAGTTAGATGGTTGTCTACAACAATCAATCAATATATTTCTTCATAAATATCATCATTATAGTACAGAAAATCTACGGGACATATGTTCGAAGACAGCAAACCTGGTCGGAAAAGACTGCTAAAGCATGTGTGGAACACAGCTCTGTACGGACAGTTGGAGAAGCAAACAGGAAAAAGATAAGTCTTTGAAATGTGGTTCTACAGACATATGATGAAGATATCATGGACAGACAAAGTTAAGAACAAAGAGGTACTAGATATGGTAGGGGAAGAAAAAGATATGTGGAAAACAGTAAAAAATAGGAAAGATAGTATGATAGATCACATACTAAGGTATGAGGGAATAGTTGTTACATGCCAAAAATTGGCATTGTAAGTTTCTAATTTGCGAGTGAATTCGCGTCAATATTTTAAAAGACTTGTGCGTGCATTTTCGTCACTTTAGACAGTTAAATCGGCGCCCGAGAATGCGCAGACGCGGAGTGCGGAAGGAAGTGCGCATTTTCCGTCACGTCAGGACTAGCCAACTAGACGTCGAAGGGTGATGTGACTTGTGTTGTGCCGTTGACTTTTCCTTTTCAGAATGTAGGTTTCCTTTATCGTACCTTAATATCGTTCCTCCTACCTGGTTGATCCTTTATCGTACCACTACAGAAAGAAGAGGGAAGACAGAAAATTTGACTTCAATGGGGGCGAATGCCAACCCACGCCCAACTAACGCCAAGATCCAATAGCTGCCATGTTGTGAAGAGCTCCACTTTTTACGTGAGTACATTTATCTGTTTCTTTGCATGTGATACAAATTTGAGACGCAAGAATGACGTAATCCCTTGTTGCGCAATATTGTGCACGTATTTATTATGTTACCAACTGTCGTAGTGGCTCTTATCAATTACGCCGGGACTTTAACAGTATACCTTAGACTAGAACAGCGGGAGTATAACGTAGTGCGGAATATATTAGAAGCAGAGATAGGAAAAAAGAGCAGTAGAGGTAGACTTAGATTAAACTATTACATGCAGATAGTGAAAGATGAAGGCTGTGGGAATTTCAAGGAAATGTGTATGTTAGCTCAGAATGTGAAACAATAGAGGTATGCGTTCAACCAGTTCCAGAACTATAAACCTAATGAGGATGATCCAGGAACTGGTAGAAATGACACAATTTAAAGAACTTTATGACTCCAGCTCTGACTTAGAAGAAAACAAAGAATCTTGTAATAAGTCAAAGCAAGAAAAAGTAACTGAAAAGTGTGAAAAGAGAGAAAACCAAGAACAGAATGACCTTTTTAAAAACAGACGTCAGCAGCAGGCAGGTAATATAGGTGCCATAAATTTCCATTTCTGTATAGATTTTCAAAGAGTTTGATTAAATTTAATTGAAATTACTTAATGTAAGTGTATTTTATCATATACATTAATTAACTAAATTGAAATAATAATTCAATAATTAAATTTTATCGTATACCTATCAGTAGAAGCGATTACCATCATTATACTTGGCAAGCAAACAACAATTCGTATATCCCTGAAACATATTGCTTAACATACACAATATGCTACGCCAAGTCAGATTCGTACTGAGACTTCCTTTCCACCTCGTATCATAATTAAACCGGTATTACTTCAATTTGTACCGTTTTATTTTTGTGCATACACATCCTTGCTTCCAAAATGTTCTATTAATGCACTTGAGCATTATACATCATTAGTTCTTGACAGAAACTTCTTTAATTGAAGAAATAAATGAAAATTAGAATTATTATCCAGAATACATATTTAAAAAAACCCTTAAATCCCAGAATACTTTAAATCACATATAGTACATAATTTTCTCCTGTGCGATATAACCAGTATGCCAATAATAAATATAAAATGGCCTAAAAAATTTGAGATGCTTTTACAGTGTTGAAACATCCAATAATGTTATACCATAGGACAATATCGTGACATATAAATAAAAACCTGTGGTGTATTGATTGTAACACTGTAGCACATGCACATTTATTTAGATTAATAATGAAGCTCATCTGTTCTGCTTTAAATAAGTAAACATAATAAATAAATAAATAATTAACACAAACAATTAAGTACTCACAATAAGGAAACTACTTACCTCTGTTGTGCACTTCTGTACCATTTTCTTGTCTGATTATCTGGACAATCAGAAGCATCCATATAACAAGGCTCAGATACCACATTAATTTCCGCGTGTTGGGACATTTTTAGTGTATCAATTTAAAAAGCCGGATTTTTAAAACACACAAAAGAATATGTTTATGACAATTACAATACGAATATAAAACTAGGACGAGTTAAATAGGTGTGCGGTATACGTGGAAACGTTTGTTTTTACCGATTATAAACGCATACACGCAGCAAACGAAAATAGCTCACTTGAAATCTAGTCTACATAAGTGCTTCACCAAAATCACGAACAAAGTCCGTGCACACGTATTAACTATGTACGCCAACTAGACAAACAATTATTTTATTTTTTTAATCAAAAATCAATTATCATCCATTCAGAAATTGTCAAATCAAGGAATAATAACATTATGATTATTATTATTATTTAAAAGCAGACGCCTTTTCAGATGTCAGAACTTTGACGTTTTGACAAATAATAAACAATAACCATGAACACTAAAATGCGGAAAAAAAATGAAAATTTAACAAATTTATTTAGTTTCATGTGATAAACTTCTGATGATGCAGTTTATTTCTTTAACTGACACGTAAATAAAATTTATATGGTAATAACAACAGTAAAATTATTTAAATATTGATGGCAATTTCAACAATGGGAAATTACTAAAATCTAGTTGATCATTAAGTAGGTAGCCTATTCCTATTCATGAAATAATTTCTAATTCCAATTTTAATTAGCGACAATTATATAAAATATAAGAAAAAACCCCCTGAGACAAACACTATTTTAAAAACTAAAACGTATTTCGACCTCAAAGCAGTCATCATAAGCAACTACACTTAAGGTACTTCAGGTTAATTGCAAGATCGTTGATTTACAAGTGCTACATTTTCTACAGTACAGTATTGCATTCCGCTTTTTGTTTAAAAAATGCAAGTTCCTTATTAAAAAGGTCGTACTTTAAAGGAAGATTAATTAATCTAGTAACCTAAAAATTAAACAATGCCAGTGTAAGTTGTAAATTGTTATTGAAAAAGAATGAAATAGAACACTTTAGATTGATTCCGTTTATATAAATAAAAAAATTTACTTTATAATAATTTCTAATTACTAATGTATCCAAAAATGGTAATTCTCCATAATTCTTTAATTTGTATATAAATTTAGGAGTTTTAGTTATAGAAATCCATTTCGAATGGACCTGCACCTTGCCAAAGTTCTAAATTACTAGAACAGGTGAAATGGCTTGCGTGTTCTAATGATCTAGAGAGCCAAACTACAGGTCCAACCAAAGTAGTACGGTCGTTAGTGAGGAACCAGACTAAGACAGGTTCCCGAAAGAGGGCAGCGGCTCTTTTGGTACTTAGATTGGCAGAGACCATAAGGGTCGGTATGGCAGTCTAAGACAGACTACCGCAATGTGGAAGGCAATGGGAAACCACCACATTATCTCCTAAGTACACAGCGTACTTAAATTGTAACAAACATGATGGCATTCTCTGAGGTAAAAGATTCCGGAGTTAAAATAGTTCCCCATTTGGATCTCCGAGAGGGGACTACTTCGGAGATGCGATCGGAAAGTTAAAAATAAGAGTCGGGAACATTCTGCGAGTCGGAGCGTGGAATGTTAGAGGTATGAAGCAAGTAAGTAAGTTAGAGAACCTAAAAATCGAAATGAATAGGTTAACACTAGACATAGTAGGGATCAGCGAAGTTCGGTGGCCAGAGGCGGGAGATTTTTGGAGTGGCGGATACTGTGTAAAAAATTACTTACAAAAGAACGAAAGAGTACTGATGGTTAGATTAGAATCTAAACCGGTAAACACAGTAATAATACAAGTATACATGCCCACCTCCAGCTATAGTGACAAAGAGGTAGAAGCCATCTACTAAGATATCGAAATATTAAGATACGTAAAAGGACATGAAAATTTAATAATTACGGGGGATTTTAATGCCGTGGTAGGTGAGGGTAGGGAAGGAGCGGTAGTAGGTTTATTTGGTTTAGGCACGAGAAACGACAGGGGAAATAGGCAGGTAGAATTTTGCGACAAGAAAAATTTAATCATCACAAACACGTTGTTTCAACATCATGCTAGAAGACAATATACGTGGAAGATGCCAGGAGATATAGGAAGATATCAAATAGATTACATTCTTGTTAGACAACGGTTTAGAAATCTAGTAAAAGACTGTAGAAGCTACCCAGAAGTAGATATAGATACTGACCACAACACCTTAATTATGAAAGCCGCACTTAAATTTAAGAATGTGAAAAAAAAACGGAAAAAGGCACTTGGACTTAGGGAAACTAAAAGATAAAGATATTCAAGAAAGATTCGAAAAAAAGTCAAATAAATTGCTGAAAGATATCGGGAAAATATCTGATACTATGGAAGTAGAAACAGAAGGGAATAACATTAAATCCAGCTTAGCGATGGCGGTCAGAGATATTCTGGAGTATACACAAAAAGAAAATAAGAAACCATGGATAACAAAGGATATCCTGAATTTAATAGAAGAAAGACGAAAATACAAAAATAAATCAGACGAAACAGGAAAACAGAGATACAAAGCCATAAAATGGGAAATTATTTGAAAATGCTGGAAAGCTAAAAAACAATGGATTGATGAAAAGTGCAAAGAGGTACAAACGAAGATGGAAATAGCAAAGACAGACGAAACATGCAAATTAATTAGAATGAATTTTAGAGATATAAAACCGTATAGCAAAAATATAAGGGACGCACAAGGAAACGTAATTATAGAAAACGTAAAGAAAGTGGGTAGATGGCAAGAATATATAGAGAATTAATATGCAGGAGAGGAACTAACTGCATTAGAACAGGAACCAGACATTGAAAATGATGACTTGGGATATCCTATACTTAGAGATGAGTTTGAATTAGCATTAAAGAGTCTGAAAAATAGTAAGGCGCCAGGTACAGATAAGGTGCAAACAGAAACTCTAAAAGCCGCTGGACAAGCAGTAACAGAACGTCTCTTCCAACTTGTAAGCTATATATACGAGATAGGCAAGATACCCAAAGATTTCAAACGTAGCATCATAGTAACTATACCAATAAAGAAAGGCGCGGATAGATGTGAAAATTTTCGAACAATAAGTTTGACAGCACACGTGTCAAAAATATTAACTAGAATTGTGCAAAGACGAATGGAAAAACGGGCGAAAAAAATACTAAGAAAAGACCAATTTGGGTTTAGGCGAAACAGGTGAACACGGGAGGCTATTTTAACTCTGAGAGTGATAATGGAGAAAGCAATAGAAAAAGGGGAAAACGTGTATATAGGGTTTGTAGATCTGGAAAAAGCATTCGACAATGTAAAATAGAAAAAAAGGTTTGAAATACTCAAAAGATTGGAATGAGTTATAGGGATATACGAAGGGTACATAGCTTATACAAAGAGCAAACAGCAGTAATAGAATTAGAGCAGGAACATAGAGGAGTAAACATTAAGAAAGGGGTGAGGCAGGGATGTGCTCTATCCCCATTGATTTTTAACCTGTACATAGAAGAGGCAATGGATACTGTCAAATGCAGGCAGACATTTAGAATTACTATGCAGGGACAAAAAATTGATATGCTTAGATTTGCAGATGATATAGCGGTATTAGCGTCTAGCAAGGAAGAGTTAGAAGCTGCTCTTAATAAAGTGGAAACGTTTCTTACAGAGAGATACGGTATGAAAATTAACAAAACTAAAACTATAGTTTTAGTATGCAAAGGTGGGAAAATAAATCAAAAACAAGAATACAAGTATGTAACACAAACTTACAAGAGGTTAAGGATTTCTCCTACCTAGGAAGCCAAATAACGCAAGATGGGAAAAGCACAAAAGGTATAAAACAAAGATTAGCACAAGGTCGTGCTACATTTAACAAGAAAAAGCAACTATTGTGCTCAAGGACCACAAACAAGGAAAAGATTGTTTAAAACATATGTGTGGAGCACAGCACTGTACGGCTGTGAAGCCTGGACAGTAGGAGAAGCAGACAAAAAAAAGGTAGAAGACTTTGAAATGTGGTGCTACAGACGTATGATGAAGATATCATGGACAGACAAAGTTAAGAATGAAGAGGTACTAAAAATAGTAGGGGAAGAAAGAAATATGTGGAAAACGGTAAAAAGTAGGAGAGATAAGATGATAGGCCACATACTACGGAATGAGGGAATAGTGCGGAATATATTAGAAGCAGAGATAGAAAAAAAGAGAAAAAGAGTCAGACCTAAGTTGGACTACTGCACACAGTTAGTAAACGATGTAGGCTGTAGGGTTTTCAGGAAGATGTGTAGGCTAGCCCAGAATAGAAATCAATGGAGGTACGCATCGAACCAATCCCAAGCTGGATAAACTAATGACGAAAATAAACTGTGCCTAAACATGATAATTATTATAAGTAACTACAAAAATTGGTTGTGCAATATTCTTGAATAATGTTAATGGTGTGAAAGGATTTACTGGAAAACTATTATTTCGGCAAATGTCTAAGTGTTGGGGGATCTTGGTAGCCACAGGTTACTTAACCCCCTTCACTGAATCTCGATGAAATAGGGCATAAAATTAGAAAACAATAGAAGGGGAATGAGCTGTATACACAAGCTGTGTGAGAATTTTAGGGAACTATTTAGGCTAGCTCAGAATATAAACAAGTGCAGGTACGTGTCCAACCAGTTTTGAGACGGAAAACCTAATGACGAAAAAATAAGCGCAGATAAATCTGACGATTAGTATAAACAACTAAAGGTGTTGGTTGTGAAATATCTTCAACCAATGTCGACTGTGCGAAAAGATATATTGAAAAAAATATTAAATCGGTAAATGTTTAAGTGTTGGGGGAACTTGGCAGCCACATGTTGCTTACCTCCCTTCACATCCACTGAATGTAGGAGAAATAGGGATATATAATTGTAAAACAATAGAAGGTAACCCAACTACATCTAACAAGAAAGAACAGCGCCTATGATGAAAGACAACAAACATAGAAGAAGAAGAAAATTATTGAAAGCCATGTGTGGAGCACAGCACAGTATGCCTATGAAATACGGGCAGTCTGAACGCAGACAGAAAAACGTTAGCAGCCTTTTGAAATGCTGTGCTTTAGATGTATGAGGACGATAGCATGGACAGACAAAGATAATAACAAATAGGTTATAGAAATAGTAGGGGAACGAGGATATCTGGGGAAAAAGATAAGAGAAATAGAAGGGCAGAATACGTTCTACGGCATTTTTGGGGAATATTGTGGGATATATCACAAGCAGAGATAGGGAAAAAAAGGTAGATGTAGACCTAGATCAGATAGTGATAGATGCAGACTGTGCAAATTTCAGGTAAATCTGTAGGTTAGTTCAGAATAGGAAACAATGATGGTACGCGTCTAACCAGTTCCAGGACTGAAGACCTAATGATGATGAGTTATAGAATTTCCTCTTTAAGAATATAATCAGACTAATATTTGGAAGTGTTAGAAACGTCAAAAATATTATTTACGTGCATTAACTATGCTCTTGGAAACTAGAATGCGGTCTTTATTAAATAAATTCCCCTTTAGTCTGAGACGTTTTTTACACATGTGTTAAGGTGGAGATAAAAATAAATTTTGCACGCCGCACGCATTTCTGTTGAAGTTTTCTAATTCGTAGTCTAATTTTGAAATAAAGTTGTTAATACCTGCTATAATATTTTAAAAAGATTTTAGAGAGCTCTAACCCGAATTTTAAACCCCGATCAAGGAAAGTCATCGAGATTTTTGTACAATATCTATGAAATCGTTTACCTGAATAGAAAAAAAGATACAGCTCGTTTTTTATGTGACCATTATTATATTAAGAAATACCATCACTTAGATGGTCCTGTATAGTTTAGGAACGGCCAGCAAGGGCAGATGCAAATTTTTTATATTGAACTTAAATATCTACTTGGCTTATCGAAATAAAAACCTCTGGTAATCTTTAAAACTTCCATGGTTAACAAAAAGAAGGTCCTCTCGATGACCAGCTAATGTTAAATTTTGTCTACCTATATAAAAGTTCGCAGGAATAGGTAGTTGCACAAAACGCCTGCTTAGAAGCACATTTTCATTATAATTTTTAATGAACAGCTTGCAATTTTTTCCTAAAGCATTCTCAATGCTATTTTTTTTTTAATTTAACAGGGCCCAAAGCTTTATGTTCAAAAAAACTTCCATGTTTGTGAAAACCGCAAGTGATATTGTCAAAATCAATAAATCCCATTATGTTACAAGCAGTTGATTTGACACGAATTACTAAGTATGAATAATAAAGAAGTATATTTAAATAACAAGTACCACATAACCACTCATATTTTGAAGACGATTTTTAGAGTTTTGAGTATATTCTTTGTTCTTAATTTTTACAATTTTACAATGTTTACACTTAAAATATACACAGGTCTTTTTTTCAACAAAGAAAGTCTTGTTTGCTTTCGTTTTTCCATCTAGCAAAGATATTTCAAGTAAAATACACATCGTCCATTTACTAGATACATTTCCAAATAAAATACAATCACAGATTAACCAACTAGAAAATCCAACTTATTCAACACGCACAAAAATCTCAAATGAGACAAAGTAAATATAAAAGCGTGATCACTTGATACGCTTTATTTTAAAACTCCAACATAATATTGTTTTAATTTAAGGGTTTTTTAGATCTTTGCATGGTGAAACTTCCAGCAGGTAACAATCAAAACGCTAACGCCTATGAAAACCACTTTAAGTTTTGGTTCACACGAATATTGACTGATTTTTGTGGTCCCCGAGTATGTTGACACGACAATTCTCAAGTTTAAACGGCTTGGTTCCTACCAACGCCAGTGAAAGTGCGTCAACCTCGGCAACAGGAGTGTAGACATTTAGGTGGGAAATGTAGCATATATCGCGTTTTTCTTACCATTTTCAGTCGAGTGCCGACGCGCGAGTGCTTCGACAGTATCGACGAGTGGTTTTCACCTCCCTACCTTTTCCTAAATATTGTATCGTCTAGCGAGAAGCACCAGCAGTAGGAAGCAGCCTTAGAACTCACCCTGAGGACCGATAGCACCGCATCGGTATAGGATCATTGGGGTAAGTGTTTAATGAATATCATTTGCCCGAGGTTTTATATTTGAATGATAGGTTAAGGTTATACACTTTACATACTGTCTCCAGTCTAATCGCGTGGTTGCTAGAATCCAGCATATTGCGTACCATTGTCATGATAACCTTATTATATAGAGTAGCAGATTGAAGTAAATATTTTCACTGCATCACTCACTCAGAGAAAACTTTGTAGAGACAAATCACTTTAAGAAGAACCTATCGTCATCATGCGCACAAAGCAAAAATTGGTTAGGAACAGTTCATTATATGTAATTAGGGATGGCAGTATTCAGGTTTTAGTAGCGTAGAGTTTTATGATCAACCAATCGGAAATTGCCTTGCGACCGTCTTAAGGAACACAGATTTCATTACTATATTTGTTCCGTCTTTATGTAAAATAATAAAACCTAAATTTTATCTTTGAGTTTGTTGCTTATTGTTAAATCTGATGCGCGCATTTAAATTAGTTTAAAGTGGAAAATCCTTGAGTTTCCGATAGCATACAACCAGTGCCGCGAGTATAGGAGCGCTCTAGCTAGCGCGCATCCCAACCACTGGATATCGATTTGGAAAATCCACGTTTCTACGAGTTTCGTTTGGACTATTGAAGTGACCGCATTGATCGTGCATGTACTGCAACAAAAGTTAGTTTTCGTCGCTTGAATTGACAACATTGATCGATCGTGTACGTGCAGTAAGAAGCTTTTCGTTTCGTAGTGAAAACAGTTGGTTTTGTAATGTGTGTTGGAACCGCAATGGACTAACCCGCTTATAGCTTTTTTCAACATTTTACATGCTGAATTTCCACTACGCCGCTTGATTTCACACATTTTAAGTGAAATTGAAGGTCAGGAGAGATAGAATGATAGGGCACCAGTTAAGACATGAGGGACTATTTAGTAAAGTCTTAGATTATAGACTACCAAATAAAAATAGAGTAGAAAGACCTAGACAAAGCTATATTAGTCAAATTATTAGAGATTTAGGTTGTGAAGGGTATGTAGACCTTTTTAGACTACCTCAGAATAGAAAAGAATTTAGAGCTGCGTCAAACCGACTTTAAGTAAGTTCGAAAACAAAACAAAAAGAAAAATAAAAATCAGTTAACTAAATGTCACCATGACATAACTCACAATTAGGTAGCGGTCTGGCATGTTGGCAGCGATTCGTTGCTTAAGCCTTACCATAACATATAATTTAACACTTTTCCTTTTTGAAGCGGATAACCAGGTTATATTTCATTTCCTTATAAATGGTAATCATGTAAACATGTTAGAGTTCTTTAACAACCATCAGGTTGCTAATATCTATGTAGAGCCAGGTGGATAGGAAAAAGATAGAAGGATATAGGAAGATTTAGACCAAACTATATTAGTCAAATTATTAGAAATTTAGGTTGTAAAGGGTATGTAGAGCTTTTTAGATTAGCACAGAATGGAAAAGAAGTTAGAGCTGCGTCAAACCGACCTTAAGTAAGGTCGAAAACAAAATGATGATGAAGTGGAATTAATTAGATGCTCCATCGTTTCTTCGCATTTGAATCGCATCGTATATCAACCACAGGTGAGTGCTATCGTAAATGCTTTGATTACTTGCTTTGTTTTAAAAGACATTTAATTATTTGTTTGTTGTTCACACCTATAAAAAATTACAGTCCATTCATCTTTACTAAATTGAGCTTTCGAAAAGTCACCGCAATACAATATTTATTTTATTTATATATTTATTTTTACTTGATACACAGACGGACAGTTTTAAACCGCCATAACTAATATAAAATATCTTTTATATAACAATTAACATTAATAAAACAATAAGTTACTCAACAGATGTGTTTGCAGAACACTAGAATGAGATAGAAACCACTTAAGGAACATGGTATTCAATCATTTGCTTTATCGGATTTTACAAAATAATCTTGCTGTAGTAGTATTTTTTAGGGATATTGATGCACACAACTCATATGGCGATATTATATTAAAAATTTTAAATTATAATTTAATTGGTTATGTTTATTTTTTTACTATTTAACGCCATATCTTCCGTTTATACTATCTGCATACTCTTATATCTTCTATCACTAAATTCTGCCAATTACTCTGCTCTAATCGGGAACTGAATGAAAAACGAAACGGGGTGTGGGAGTATTTATAAGATGCACCCCCCCCCCAACCGTCACTGTAATAACTCAACTACGCCACTGTTATTACATTTCTGCGCAATCTGGCGTATGACGTTGGGTTCTTCTTAAAGTGATTTTCCTCTACCTCTGTGTAGATGTAAATTCAAGTTTAATTATGTTTCAAATTTTTAAATTAAGATGAACCAATGCTTTATGTGCGTCACAGGGGAAAAAAACTTCACTATATAATAATAATAATTGGTTTCTTGAGTTACTTAAACGTACATTTGCGTAGGTATGTACAATTTCTTATACTCCATTCCAGTTAAGAAGGTACTGAAGAAAAAGATAGGACTGAATTTTAGCGATTCTCATTGGTGGATGGATGAGCCAAGTGTACACAAGTATAAATATTCCGTATGTTTGTGTTAGTTGTTTGAACATTTTTATTATAAGACAGATTGTCAATTGGTATTTTGACATTTGCTATTGCCTTTTTATATTTTCGTTTTTGTTATTTATTGTATTTTGTTATTAGTTTGCCTTTGAAATTTTGCTCGGCCTTATTAATTTGTGTTAATTTTATATTTAGTATCAAAACAGTTCTTGTCAGAGCTATAAAACACCAGTATCTTCATAATAAGGTAAGCATGTCTCATTAAAGATAAGCATATAATACTAACAATGAATTCTTTTCAGACTTTTATTTAATTATGGATCACCAACCTATTAAAAATCCGAAGGGCAAACATGTTATGAGCGGGCAAAAGCTTATTGCCTATAATATATATTTGAAAAATTCCACAAATGCATCCAAAACGCAATCTGTGAAGTAAACTGCGTTAGAAGTGGGTTTAGGTGTTCGATCAATGTGGAATAATGTAAAAGAAATGGAAACTACTGGTACTGCTTCCTCGCCAAAGACTACAAGAGTGCGTACAACAATCTACGACGAACTTGAAGAAATTGAAAGATGTGCGATTCGACGGCATGTTCATGCATTTTACTTTAGAAATGAATTACCAAATTTAGAGAAAGTATTACATGCAATAAACAATGATGACTCTTTACCAAACTTCAGTCGCACATCACTTTATCGGGTAATGATGAAATTGGGTTTTAAATATGGAAAGCGTAGCCGAAAAACAATTTTAATTGAAAAACCTGAAATTGTGTTGTGGCGAGGAAAATATTTAACTGCAATTAAAAAGTATAGAGCTGAAGGCAAAAGAATTTATTATACTGATGAAACGTGGGTGAATGCTGGACATGTAAAGAACAAGGTATGGCAAGACACCACTGTAAAAACAGCAAGGCAGGCATTAATCGAAGGTTTATCGACTGGTATACGAGATCCCTCTGGCAAGGGCAAGAGATTAATTGTTGCGCACATGGGTAGTGATATGGGATTTGTCAATAGTGCATATTTAAACTTTCAATCTAAAAAAACAGGTAGCGTATTAACACTATAAACAACTTAGGACCCTGAGTTCATAATTATCGTTTTAGGAGATTATCACGAAGACATGAACGGTAAAGCGTTTACAACTTGGTTGAAAGGTGTATTACCTCTTCTTGATAATGATAGTGTAATCGTGCTTGATAATGCTCCTTATCACAGCGTCAAAGCCGATAAGGTTCCAAATCAAAGTTGGCGGAAAGAACAAATTTATAATTGGTTAAACGCAAAACACATTGAAGTTACCAAAGAGCTATTAAAATTTGAATTATTAGCCTTAGTAAAGCAGCACTCTCTAGCTCACCCGGCACCTTATGTTGTTGACGAAATTGTAAAACGCTCTGGCAGAACTGTATTAAGGTTGCCCCCATACCACTGCAATCTAAATCCAATTGAGCTGATTTGAGCTCGAGTAAAGCAGCATGTAGCTACCAACAATTCTACTTTTAAAATTAGCGACGTGAAGGTGCTTCTGGATGAAGGAATTGCAGCCATAGATAAAGGACATTGGGTTAATTGTATTAGCCATACAATTAAAGAAGAAGAAAAAATGTGGAAATTGGATGGCATTGTCGAAGAAGTTGTCGAAGAAATTGTAATAATTGTTGGATATGAAAGTACAACAGACGACGAAGATACCTCTGGGGATGATATGGACGTAGATTAAATATAAATTTGTGATATCATTGTTTTGATATTTTGTGATGTGTTTAATTAAAAATAGCTTATATATTGTTCTATATTAATATTTTATTTAAACTTTAACCAAACAGGTAGAAAATAAAGTTCAATAATGCTTGATATGTTTTAAAACCGTGTTTCTTGGATGTATTTATTCAAAAACCTCAATCTTGCAAAAAATGTAAATAAAAATCTGTATAAACATCGATGCATTGCTTTAATTTCAATCATTGTTAACAAACTTACAACCTTTCGAAAAAATGAAACTGACAGAATTTTATTAAAGCATTCTATAACTCCAGGTGAATGTTTGTTTCTACCATAATCGTTAAGTAAAGACTATAGAATTCATAGCACACTTAAGCCACACTCATACTTAAGTAATGCTCTATCTCAATTTTTGGTATTCGGAAAAATACTAAAAGTTGAGATGGATCATTGATTAAGTATGAGTGTAGCTTAAGTGTGCTTTATGAATTTATGCCTAAGTTTCGTCCGTCTTAAACTTAATGTAGTTCCAAGTCCAATTTTATCTTCTGAAATTTAATACCAAATTACAAATACTCCTTGTTATTATTTAGACAACTATCCTAGGAGAAGGATCGAAACGTCAATAAAATCATTTTCAAAAAGCAATGTGTCTTATTCCTTAAGAAGAACACCAAATTGCAATTACTGAATGCAATAATACTTAAAAATTAACTAATACAGTCAGCCATTTGCATTGTTATTTTTGAAAAACTATCGTCACAAAATAGTAAATATACAACCGACGCCGGCAACTTTTCAAATACAGCAACTAATAAATTTTTGATCTGTGTAAATCTGACTCAAGCACAAGCGCCATCTACTACCTTCTTAACTGGAATGGAGAATAACTATCTTACTATACTTATCTAAATTTACACATTTTTATTTAGGACTATAATAATATTTTACATAGTTCAAGTTTCAAACAAACAGAATTTATCCGCTAAAGCAATGCTTGTGCGCGGATTTTTTAATATTAATACTTATTGATCTTACCTTAATTAATATTTATCTACTGTCATCATTTTCTATAGTTATGGATACATTATTCGTAATCTATGGTAGAGCGTTATAAGATTTACACGGTTGCATGCAGTTAAAGACAGGATAGAATTGTGGAGTGTCAAAATCAGAAATCCAATCCAATGCCATTTAAAGGAACATAACCTATAGATTAAAAATTAAACAAATAATTTATTATGTAGTGTTTTGAATGTTTAGTTTCAGCAACTAAATTAGTGTATTATTTAAACAAAAGTGTTTAAGTGTACTTGTAGTAAATAGTAAGTACCTACCTAAGCTTTAAATGTATGCCATTGCTTGTATTGATTACCAAATCTACAATTGTTGGGGTTGATTGCAAATTTTAAAGCATATACCTACTACTGAACAAAGATTTAAGTATTTCTAAGCAGTAGCAAGGAATATATTCTACTGTTGTGCTGCATTTGTGGTTTTTAATGAGCGAATCAATATACTTAGAGCATTCAAGGCAATAACAATTTGGGGTATGTTATTAAGACGTAACTATTGATTTCATGTCCATCAGTGAATTTACGGTCGAGAATATTATATTTTGCAGACAGATTTTATCATTACGTCTTTAGCCCTGGAACTGGTTAAACGCATACTTTTATTGGGTGACGCTTCATTTCGTGCAGACTCGGATTAAACAATTTATTATTAAAATACGTAAAGTATAATACATTAGTAGTTTATTAAAGCAAAAAATAAGAGGACGTACGATAAATTCTGAACAAAATAATTGCTAAAGTTTGTATTACTTATCAGGCGGAGTAGCCAGAACCAACTTGTGTGTAACGGATTGACATAATAAATAACATTGTGAGCCCAAACTGGTACATGTGGGACAATAATTTTGAGGTGTCAATTTAGGTTAGTTGTTGAAATGTTTTACTACTAAAAAAAATAATCAAGAGTATATTTGCGAAAATAGTGTTGAGGTTTCAACTTAGGTTAGTTGACGAAATGTTTTATTATTAAACCAAAGTAGTCAAAATGGTATATTTGCAAAAACAGTGTTCACGCGAGAATAGTGCTGAAGTTTCAACTTGGGTTAGTTGTCGAAATATTTTACTATCTCTGCTTCTAATATATTCCGCACTATTCCTCATGCCTTAGTATGTGGCCTATCATTCTCTCCTTTTTTTCCCAAATTTCTTCTACCATTTCTAAAACCTCTTTGTTCTTAACTTTGTCTGTCCATGATATCTTCAATTTACATCTGTAGAACCACATTTCAAAGGCTTCCATCTTTTTCCTGTCCGCTTCTTCTATGGTCAATGTTTCACCCGTACAGTGCTGTGCTTCACACATATGCTTTCAGCAATCTTTTCCTTGTTTCTATGTTTGTTGTCTTTGAACATAATAGTTGCTTCTTCTTGTTAAATGCAGCATGACCTTGTGTTAATCTTTGTTTTATGTCTCTTGCACTTTTCCCTTTCTTGAGGTATTTGGCTTGATGTGGTTCCAGACTCGAAGACAATGAGTGGGGTAGAGAGAGAGAGAGAGGGCCAGTCGGGGAATGGACGTGTGCGATGGTAGATGCTAAAGGACTTCGTCCGGGCATCGTTAGTTGATAAAGGAGCATATTAACAGTTTTTATAATAATTGGTGCGTACAACACAATCCTGTGTTGTAGGTATTTTGTGTTTTTATACGCGTTGATATTTTAGTGTTGAAGCTTGCTTTTGTACACGTTATATGGTTTATAGCATTAAATTTGTATTCGAATTCTGTTTTTATTTACACGTGTCACTTATAATGAGCCCACCTGAGATTCAATTACAGCAACAACCGTTTCAATCTCTCCAGGCTTCCTAGGTAGCAGAAATTCTTAACCTCTTGTAAGTTTGCGTTTCCTATCTGTATTCTGGTTTTTGACATATTTTCCCCTCCTTTACATACTAGTACTTTAGTTCTATTTTTTGTTAATTTTCATACCGTACCTCTCTTTCTTGCTAGATGCTAATATTGCTATATCATCTGCAAATCTAAGCACATCAATCTTTTATCCCTGCATAGGAACTCCAAATGTCTTTCGGCATTTGACAGTATTCATTGCCTCTTCGATATATATGTTAAAAATTAATGGGGCCAAGACACATCCCTGTCTCACCCCTTTCTTAATATTTTTTTCCGATTGCTCCTGCTCTAATTCTATTACTGCTGTTTGCGCTTTGTGTAAGCTATGTACTACTCGTCTACCCCTATCATGCATTTCAATCTTCTTAGGTATTTCAAACATTTTCCCTCATTTTATATTGTCGAAAGCTTTTTCCAAATCTACAAACCCTATATACACACTCTCCTTTTTCTATTTTTTTCTCCTTTAACACCCTTAAAGCTAAAATGGCCCCCCCTTGTTCCCCTGTTTCGCCAAAACCTAAATTGATCGTCTCCTAGTATTTTTCCCACCTGTTTTTCCATTCGTCTTTCTACAATTCTCGTTAATATTTTTGACACATGTGCATTCAAACTTATTGTTTGAAAGTTTTTACATTTATCTGAGCCTTTTTTTGTATCGTGACTATGGTGTTACGTTTGTAATTTTTGAATATATTGCCTGTCTCATACATTTAATTTACAAGTTGGAAGAGACGTTCTGTTACTGCTTGTCCTTTTAGAGTTTCTGCTTGCACCTTATCTATATCTGGTGCCTTACCATTTTTTCTAACCCTTTAATGCTAATTCAAACTCATCTCTAAGTATAGGATATCCCAAGTCACTTTTTCAATGTCCGATTCCTGTTCTAGTTCCTGTCCTGCATATAAATTCCCTATATATTCTTGCCATCTAACCACCTTCTCTACATTTTCTATAATGATGTTTTCTCCCGTGCCTTTTATATTTTTGCCATACGGTTTTATATTCCTAAAATTTATTCTAATTAGTTTGTATGCCCGTCTCGAATGGACCTGCCCCTTGCCGAAGTTCTGGATTATTAGAACAAGTGAAATGGCTTGCGTGTTCTAACGAACTAAAGAGCCAAACTACAGGTCCAACCAAAGTAGTAGGGTCGTTAGTAAGGAACCAGACTAAGGCAGGTCCCCGAAAGAGTGCATCGGCTCTTTTGGTACTTAGATTGACAGAGACCATAGGGGTCGGTATTACTCGATGTAATTTATCCAGTACAAACAAACTACTTTTTTTCAAAGTCTTGGAGGAGTATAATTAACTACCAGCATTTCTAAAGAACACGAATACAATTATAAAATTTAAACAGCTACTGAGTTTATGTATCTTGCATAATAAATCAATGTAATTGTAAAGTGTAATTGTGTTATACTTTCATCTGCAAACATTTGTCTTCACGATTTTAGTTATCCCTGCTCATGTAGTTCGTATGTTTTATTGTAAACAAGCAATAATAGATTAGGATAATATTGTGTGTTCGGTTAACTCGCGTATAAATCCGGTATATTAGTCGGATCGGTAATAATAGGTTAGTTCGCAAATAATTCCGATATATATTAGTGATAATGTATTCCCACTCTTTTGTTATTTTTAAAATTAGAGTTACTTTCCATACTTGGTGGAAGCAACATGTAAAATATATTATTGACGGTTTAAATGTGTGTACCGTCTTTTTATTGTATGTAACCTATGTAGTGGTTACTGTGTGATTTGGAGTCAGTGTATTTTGGTTTATAGCTGTATATTAAAGAACAGGCAATTCACGGTGGCTGTCCATGTGTGTCCACAAAACGAGCGCTCGTATATGCAAGTCTACTGGAAGGACAAAGGTGTTTGTTTAGGCTTATTTACCCTATTTACACGTTTTACCTTAAGCTTATAGATATTAATTAATGTTGCTTATCCTTTAACCTAACAGTACTTAACCCCTTCCTATAATCCGGTTTTATCCACTACCTACCTACAAGAAAAGGGACTAAATGGTGAGAAAGGACAGAAATTCCAGTGCTTCGAAAGTCGTAGCAAGCGTCACATGTACGCAATATGTTGTCGTGGTTATTTTGCAGTAATTAGTGCCGTACAATCGGTTCGTGTGCTAATTAACATTACTACAGTCCGCAAAATTAATAGTTTCGTTACATTGATCGACCAGCGTTGAATCAAGATCGCAGTCATTAAAGGTAGGTGAATTCCATATCATTGGTTCATCCCTTTATCCCTACATTTTGGTCCTTCGAGCCGGATTAATTAATATTTGCATATAAAAATTGATTATCTAATCAAACAATTAGAGTAATCAGGTCAGTTTTACACATTAATAGTAATTGCAGTTAGGCTTATTTCATAATGTTTGTGCATGCCGTTGCATTTTAAAAAGTTACTTCTTAAAATTTAAGTGCATTAAAAAAGCAGTTAATTTAAATTAAGCGTATACAAATAGGAAAAACATCATTGCGATACCCTGTTCTAAGAACTTGCATTGTATACCTGAAACTGCACTAATCTATTTTGGTGAGAGCTTAAAGAACCGTTATTCCTCGAGGTATCTTAAGGGTTGTGGTCAACACAAGTCTCATTTTAACGTTAAATTAAAGTGTCACTCAGGATTAGCTACATAATTGCTAGTTTCTGAAAATTGGTAGAGTAGTTACATGTTCATCATTAGTTTGGGTTTACATCTTTAAGATTTGTTATTTTTGTGACAAGGGTACTCGTGTTTAGGGAATAGCTATTTTGTTCGAAATGACTCAGATGCTTATGGACCGTCTTATAGTAGATGGAAAAGGGTGTTTGGATAGGATAGAAAATTTGTTTGAAAGTATTTCAAAGTTGGAATATAATCTTGAAAACCAAGCAATCGCTTCGATGATGGTACAGTCAGCTGTAGAGATAAAGGAAGAATTTGATGCATCCTACAAAAGGTGTGTGTTAGACGAGGATGATTCGGACAGTTTAAGTCAAATTACAGCAATCAGAATTGAATTGGATAAAACTTTAATATCAATTAAAGTTATCGGGCAAAATTTGTTAGTTTGGTTGAAAGTAAGCAGGAAGCGAAACCGTTTTCTACAAGTAGATCGTCGATGATACCGCTGGTATAGGTATCACCAGTAATTTAAAACTTCCAAAGGTCGCAATTGGGAGCTTTTCTGGACGATAGAGCATTGGGAATCGTTTCATAGTTTGTATAAAAATCTCATTCATTTAAATACACAGTTATTACCAATCGAAAAGTTTTATTTCTTACTGAAGCGTTGGATGTAGATTCCAGAAATTTAATTCGTCATCTACCAATAAATAATGACAATTATGAAATTGCATACTCCGTTATAGTACAACGCTATGACTCACGTCGTTGATTGTCAATACATATTGGTCAGCTCTTGAAAATTGTCCTAAGGTGAAAGCAAAATCACATACAGAACTTAGGGATTTGTTGAATTGTTTTACAGAGAATTTGTCAGGTTTACGTCAAATAAAAATTGATTTACTTAATTTAATATTGTTTAATTTGTTGAGCAAAAGGTTGATGCTGACCTCTTAAAGGCATTTGAGGTTGAAAATAATGAAGAAATACCTACATATGAGCAATTGAAATCATTTCTTGAAAAACAGTGTAAAGCTTTGGAAATTAGTAGTATGATTTCGTCCGAACCATCAAGTCAAGTTCAAAACACACATTGAATACAAACATTAAGGAAAAGCGTTTTCTTTTAATCCGAAGTCATATGTTAAAACCTCATTACTTACAACTTCAAACGCGGTAAAATGTTTGGTTTGCAATGGTAATCATCAGATTTATCGTTGTCAAATTTTTTTGGATAAGGTTCTTCAAGAAAGGTATAATACTGCAAAGGATAAAAATTTGTGTATCAATTGTCTTCAAGATACACATAAAATTGCAACATGCCCTTCAAAATCGGTATGTAAAAAATGTCACAAAAAGGGTCACAATACCCTCCTTCATTTTGAAAATTCTGCTGCTGTTGTTGAAACAAAACCTGCTGCTGCAGATGTTTCAAATGTTGCCTCTACTTCAAATTGTAGTACATTGTTCTCGTCGAAATTGTCAAATGCTTCTACATTGTTATCAACAGTTCAAGTTTCTATTCGCAATGAATTTGGACAAGTTTGGACAAGATTAGTAGCAATATTCCATCTCCAGAATATTATATTCCGCACCATGCGGTTATGAAACCGGAAAGCACTACTACACAAATTCGAGTGGTGTTTGACGCATCCGCGGTTTGTCCCAGTGGTGGTTCATTGAATGAACATTTGATGCCAGGACCTCCGCTTCAGAAAGATATTTTTGCTTTGTTGTTGGATTTTCGTTTATATCCCATTGTATTAACTGCCGATATTAAACAGATGTACAGGCAGATTTTTGTTGCTCCGAATCATCGGGCTTATCAAAAAATACTTTGGAGACCAACGTCATCAGAGTCAATAGTCGAGTATCAATTGAATACTGTTACCTACGGAGTTACTTCATCACCGTTCTTGGCAATGCGTGTTATTAAGGAGCTTGCGAATGCTGAAGCACCTAAATATCCAAACGCTGCCAAGGTTTTGTTGTCTGATGTTTATGTCGATGATTTGATTACCGGGTGCAGTTCACCTGATGAAGCTAAACGTCTAGTTTCTGAATTAAATCAGATTTGTGAGGCTGGAGGTTTTACATTGAGAAAATGGAATAGTAACATTGCTAGTATCATTGATGATTTACCAGAATCTTATCGTTATCAACAAGCTGTTTCCTTGAGGAATCTAACAATGTTACCCAAAAGGTATTAGGTTTGCGTTGGCAACCGTCGCTTGATCAATTCTTCTATGATACAAATATCATAGACAGACCATGTACTAAAAGAAATATGTTGTCCAGTAGCAAGGATCTTTGATCCGTTAGGGCTATTAGCGCCTTTAGTATTTTTGGCAAAGCATTTAATACAATCGTTATGGATTTTAGGATTTGAATGGGATGAAAGTCCCCCGTTGACCATAAGTTCAAAGTGGAAAATTTATTTGCAACAAATGTCGCAATTATCAGACCTTAAAATTCCTCGGTGGATTATTTCTGATGATGTTCAAGATCTACAGCTGCATGCGTTCTGTGACGCTTCAGAGGCAGGGTATGCTACTGTGATTTACTTTCGTACTGTTGACATACAGGGTGATATAAAGGTTGCCTTAGTATGTGCAAAATCTAGACTTGCGCCCACAAAGCGCATATCGTTGCCAAGACTCGAATTGTGCGGTGCTGTGTTATTGTCTGATGTAGTGGCATTTGTCCAAAATACATATAAAACTCGTCTGTTGTTAGATCGTATAGTTGCTTGGTCCGATTCTACAGTCGCTCTTTGTTGGATTCGATCGTCATCTTATAACTGGAAAACTTTTATAAGTAATCGGATTTCGCATATTCAGGATCGCGTTCCTCCTGCATCTTGGAACCATGTTCGGTCACATGATAACCCGCAGACTGCGCCTGTAGAGGATGTTAGCATCAGATTTAGTCAATCATCAGTTATGGTGGACAGGCCCTCCATGGTTGTCACTTCCAGAAGAAAATTGGCCGGTTACCCACATGCCAAAGTTAATCGATACATCTCCAATAGATGTGGAGAAACGTACATTGGTATTAAATGTTGTTGTGACAGATAATTTTTAGATTCATTACTAGAGATTTTCAAATCTACAAAAATATGTAGAATTGTTTCATATGTTTACCAGTTTGTTCGTAAGTTACAATTTGCTAGACAGGCAGTTGGTGAGAATTTGGATAACGTGTCTGTGTCTCAGCAACACGCTATGGAATTATTGATTAAGAGAATTCAGCAAGAATCATTTGGTCAGGATATAGAAAATATTAAACGGGTAAGGTAATTAGTAAACATCTTCGACCTCTTACCCCTTTTATCGACTCGCGTGGTTTGTTGAGGGTGGGCGGTCGGCTCAGAAACTCGGAATTACCATATGAAACAAAATTTCCATTGGTACTTCCTCGCACTCACAGATTAACAGAATTAATCATCTTGGACTGCCATAAAACATACTTACACCCTGGTCTTAAAGCCACACAATTTTTACTAACCCAAAATTATTGGATTTTGTCAGCAAAAAGAGTCATACGTCAATGTTTAAAATCTTGTATTCGATGTTTTAGAGTGAAACCAATTGCTTATTGTCCTCCGATGGGTGATTTGCCTGCATCAAGGTTTACCTCTGTAAAGGCCTTCCTACACACGGGAGTTGATTTTGGAGGTCCTTTCTGTATTCTCATGAGCCGTAATCGAGGTGTAAGGTCACTAAAGGCTTACATTTGTTTATTTGTTTGCTTCAGCACCAAGGCTCTTCATTTAGAGCTTGTGTCAAGTTCGTCGGCGGATGCTTTTATAGCCGCGTTACGACGCTTTATAGCCCGCCGGGGTAAATGCCTAAAACTCTATTCCGATTGCGGTACCAATTTTGTTGGAGCATCGAACGAATTCTCGCAACTGATGACTCAATCAGCGCATGCTGAAGGAATTGAATTCGTGTTCAATCCTCCCTCAGCTCCTCATTTTGGAGGGTTGTGGGAGGCTGGAATTAAGTCTGTCAAGACACATTTAAAAAGAGTGATAGGCGACCAGATATTATCATACGAGGAATTAAACACGGTTTTAGTTCAGGTTGAAGCCATTTTAAATTCAAGGCCTCTGTGCCCCATGAGCTCAGATCCGAATGATTTTTCATTTTTAAGTCCGTCCCATTTTTTGAATATAGAGCCTGTTTCTGTCATACCCGATCCAGTTCTCCTTGAGTTGGAAATATCAAAATTAGATCGTTGGCAACTTATTCAACGCATCCAACAATCATTTTGGAAGCGTTGGCGTAATGAATATTTGCATTCTTTGCAACAGAAGGCAAAATGGTTTACCCCTACTTCTGAGGCGAAAATTGGAACGTTAGTCTTAATTCATGACAATCAAGTCGCACCTTTACATTGGAAATTAGGCGCATAGAAAACTGTATGTTGGTTCAGACAACATTAGCGCGTGGCAGGGTGAAAACAATGCAAGGTTTTCTCAAAAGACCACTTGTTAAACTATGTCCTCTTCCTTAGTAAAACTAGTTTTAGTATTTTTCGTAAGTGTATACGTATAAGTATTTGTTGCCGTTTACTTTTAAAATAAGTTGCTTCACACTTATTTTGGTGGGCTGTATGTTTAGGCTTATTTACCCTATTTACACGTTTTACCTTAAGCTTATAGATATTAATTAATGTCGCTTATCCTTTAACCTAACAGTACTTAACCCCTTCCTATAATCCGGTTCTATCCACTACCTACCTACAAGAAAAGGGACTAAATGGTGAGAAAGGACAGAAATTCCAGTGCTTCGAAAGTCGTAGCAAGCGTCACATGTACGCAATATGTTGTCGTGGTTATTTTGCAGTAATTAGTGCCGTACAATCGGTTCGTGTGCTAATTAACATTACTACAGTCCGCAATCAATTAATAGTTTCGTTACATTGATCGACCAGCGTTGAATCAAGATCGCAGTCATTAAAGGTAGGTGAATTCCATATCATTGGTTCATCCCTTTATCCCTACAGTGTTTGTTTCCTTTATTATATAGAAACCAATTGTTTGCATTGTCACCAACTCTGAATATTTCATTTTATTTAGTTGTTAAAAATCCTATGTAATTACAGTCCTACTTAAAATTTCTATATCGTGGAAAGTGTATAAAACCCGTACAGTTGGTCACTTTGGCCGCATCTGGTTTGTTATCGTTTAAACCGGCGATGGGTTTGACAGCGCACATCTGTTAAATATCGATTATTTTAGGTTCATTTTCCACGAAATCTAGTACAACGGTCAAGTTAATTTGTACTTGGTTGTTTTGTACGCAATCTTAAATCTTCGTATTTCCTCGGCATTCCGTTCTAACCTTGCTTCGTGTTTTGACGTTATTTGCAGGTTACATGCCATTTGGGAGGTAATGCGTGTTTGTTTACATTGCAGAGATTTTAATAATTTACGCGCATTAGTTCATTGCATATCAATATTTGATTTATTATAGTTTAAATTTGGATTATTGCTTTATTTATTATTAATAATGCCTAAGCTTGAAGAGGGTATTGAAACGCTGGAAAGTTTGATTAAACCCAGTGTGAAATTACTGGATTTAATGCAAGCTGCTGAAAGTTCAGGTATAAGGGAAGAAATCGAAAATTGCATAATTCGCGTGGAAAACTTCACCGACGGTAGAAAGCGGTTTTGTGACTATCAAACGCGTGTAGTGAAGTCAGGTATTCCCGATAATTTAGTGGATAAAGTTCATTCTTTAACAGAAACTTTTGATGATATTTCCTACTCAATTCGAACAAAGCATCGAAATTTAGTTAGGTTACTAAATAAAGCTCTAGATGTTAAAGAAGTGGAATCTTGTGGTACTACAGATCCACCACATTTAAAGCTTCCATCTATTAAATTAAAGGTTTTTACTGGAGATATTTCCGAATATCAATCGTTTATGGAATTATTTAAAAGTTTAATTGATAGTAATGGGAAATTATCCTAGGTAGAAAAATTCCATTTCTTGGTCATGCATTTAGAATCTGAACCTGCCTCTCTTATAAAAAGTTTAAAGGTGACAGCAGCCAATTACCCTATTGCCTTGAAGATATTAAATGATAGATATTTTAATATTAGATTAATTGCTAATAATTATCTTCGTAATTTGTATAAGATACAAAATATTTCTGATCGTTCACCCTCCACAATGAAGGGATTGGTGGACCAATTTAATGAAAATTAATACCATTTTTGGGTATGTTTTAATGGGTAAGATTTCGGCCAAGGAGCCAAATCAGACTTCTTGCTATTTTGTTGAGAGTGCATTAGAGGAAAATATTAAAAAGTTGTGGGAATTGGAACAGTTGCCTTCTCACAACCAGGTAGAACCTTGTGAAGAAGATTTTAAAAAAAATTATAGAAGAGATAGTGAGGGTCGTTATACAGTAAGTCTGCCATTTGTAGACGGTTGTCCTCCTATATTTGGAGAAAGCTATGACATAATTTCGGGTTCTAGCTCGTCAGAAAGCACTTGCCAGTTAGCGATGGATTTAGTCGCACTATTACTTAGAGGTGGGTTTGAGCTTAAGAAATTTGTTAGTAATAATTCTACTGTTTTACAAGGGTTGGATGTCTCACGACAGCAGACTATTTCTTTTAGCCCTGATGAACCTTCATCTGTAAAGGTCTTAGGTTTGGAATGAACTCCTGCGACAGATTGTTTTTCGTATACTATTTGTTCCCAGGAAACACATTGCACAAAGCGTCACATCCTCTCGGAATTAGCCCGGATATTTGATCCTGTGGGCTTTGTGTCGCCAATAGTGGTGTTTGCGAAATGTTTAATTCAAAAATTACGGACCTTGGGCTTGAGTTGGGACGAAGAACCTCCTCTTGAAATTGTTAATTCTTGGAAGAAGTTTCAGTCGGAGTTACCGTTAATGAAGGAAGTGTCTATACCGAGATTTTATGGTATAGATAAGTCGTCTATTTGTGAATTGCATGGATTCAGTGATAGCAGTGAAGCGGCTTATGCAGCTGCGGTTTATTTTCGGCTGTCCAACAATTCAAATGAGGCAATATCTACTTTTTTAGTAATTAGCAAAACTCGTGTAGCCCCTCTGAAAAGATTATCCATTCCTCGCCTGGAGCTTTGTGCTGCTCTTCTTTTGGCGGAATTGATAGCTTTCGTCCGAAAGGCTTTTGAAGAAAAAATAACATTTACCGGATACAATTGCATGGTCTGACTCGCAAGTGGTGCTGTCCTGGCTTAGGTCGCCGTCTCATACTTGGAAGACATTTGTGGCGAATCGTGTGTCCCTAATCCAAGAGCAATTGCCTGGAGATCATTGGTTTTATGTTCCATCACAAGATAATCCTTGTGACTGTGCTTCGAGAGGCTTATTACCCTCTCATTTGAAGTCGCATTCCCTATGGTGGGCGGGTCCCCCTTGGGTTATTGGACCGAGAGTTGGTTGGCCCGTTCAACCAAATTTGATTAAGACTAACGGGGAAGTAAACCAGAATATTTGTTTACTAAGTTCGGTGGAGGATACAGGGGCTGTAATCGATAGAATTTCGTCTTTACTGTCTTCGATTTATTTATTATAGTCTTAAGATTAAATATTTTTCTGGAGCATTTACTACTCCAGAACTTCAGAAGTCTCTGTTGGTTTTAATAAAACTTGTCCAACAAACTGAATTTAGCATTGAAATAAGCCAGTTGAGAAAGGGTAAGGTATGTTGTAAAACTATTCGAAAGTTGAATCCATTCTTGGACGATAATGATATAATCCGTGTGGGAGGTCGTCTTAGGAATGCTTCACTTAGTTTTGACCAAAGGCACCCGATCTTGTTGCCTAGAAAAGGCAACTTAACGCGTTTAATCATTGGTCATTTTCATAGAATTTATTTGCATCCCGGATATCACACTTTGCAGTCCCTACTTAGGCGACAATTTTGGATTTTATCCCCCCAAAGGGCTATCCGTTCAGTATTATCAACTTGCTACACATGTTTTCGTGTTTGCCCTACTCCTTTCACTCCTCCCATTATGGCCGATTTGCCAGAAAGCAGGGTTTCTGAGGTAAAGGCTTTCAAGATTGTGGGTGTCGATTTTGGTGGACCCTTTTCTATTACCGCCAGTAGAATTAGAGGGGCAAAAGTGTTGAAGGCCTATCTTTGCTTATTCGTTTGCTTTTCAACAAAAGCGGTTCATCTGGAGTGCGCCTCTGATCTCTCCGCAGGTGCATTTTTAGCAGCTCTGCGTCGTTTTATAGCCCGCAGAGGGTTGTTAACGATTATGATGCTCACTTCCTTGTTTACGTTGCTATCTTGTTCAGCACTGTGCGCTCGCCTAAAAATTCATTCTGACTGGTGTTATTGGCGTTTCTGTCCTTAGGAGGTTTAAAGACAAATTCTCTGACCTGAACATTTGCAGGCCAGTACTGCGGGTTCATAAGGCGTTCCTTAACGTTTACTGGTATACCCAATTTGTAAGAACTAAAATACTTAGACGTGCTGATACGATAACAGACTGCATCAGTAGAATCAGTATTCAAAAACCTAAGGACGTCTACAGGATCCTGGGGGCTTCCACCCGCCTTATGCGCAACCCTACTAAGGTGAATCCACGTTCGCCGCTGCACACCATGAAGATTGTCTGCATTGTCAGCGGCATCAGAAGTCGCAGTGCCGACAATGACTTTAGGCTGCTTCTTTTTACGGGCCACCGTGGACCACTCGTTCGGCACATGATGTGCGGGTTTAGAAGTAGCAACCTTATTACCAGTATGTGCTGGAGTTAAAGTATCATTAAGCATCTGGGAAGTAGCATTTGCTATAGCAATATTGTCAAGAGAATGTAAGTTTCTTACAGAATCAGCAAGCTCCTGGGAGTACATTATTTTGGAATGGAAAATGAAATGATATAACAAAGAAACTGGAATTTAAGTATTTTCTGTGTTTGTTATTAACGCAGGGTGTCTACGGGCAGCGAAAATCCGGAAAGTACTGAAAAAGTGCTGATTTTGTAAAGCAAGTTCGGAAATGCGGAAAAAGTGCATAATTTACACTTCGCGTATGGAAATTATGCGTCTGCTTTAGACACATAAAGAAAATCTGAATTCTATTGTGCATTCTTTCATTGTATGTATAAAATAAAATAAACAATATTTTTTAATTTTAACCTGCTTTGGCCTATTACAGAGAGTTAAAAATATTATTGACGTGCTCTGTTTTTACAGAAATTGATTCAAGGCTACTATTTGATCTAAATAAAACCACGGTTGCTAAATTGCGGATGATTTTATGGGGTATATAGGCAAAATATCGGAAAATAGTGTGCAGGTTAGGTTGCTGTTAGCAGTGGCATAACTCAAAACCGATAGGCCCCCTGCAAGAAATACTAAATTAAATTCTAAAGCTGTTTAGTGGGGGTTAAGTTATATATGTAGTTGTTGCGGGTCCTTTTGCGGACTGGACCTCTCCTGCACCGCGGAGGTTGCGGGGGTGAACGTTACGCCATTGACTGTTAAAAATATTTTATTGGTAAAAACTGACCAAACCAGTACAGCGGCCGTAAATACATCCATAATCGAAAACAAATTTCATAAAATCTCTCTAGGTTTGATCCATTCTTCTCTATTAAGTTATTTGTGTTATTTTTTGCTGGAAGATTCGGCATTTTAGTAACGGCCAATAAAACCTCAATTAATATATCGCTTCACTTCACAAAGACCTAAAAGGGATTGGCGACAGTTTGACAATTCATTTTAAACTTATTAAAAACGTCAATAAGAAGTATAACCTCTAAATTACTTTTAAAACGCACTTCATCCGTGAAATTTAATATAATTAATTCAAAATTTCTATCTGTATTCTAATTTGCTAGCCAACACATGAATTTCTGACAGTTTTCTATCTCTCCTACTTTTGTAATTGTTGTTTTGTTTTACAGTTTTAGTTCAAACACGCCATGCCTATTGTTAGCGTGTGTGCATAACGCAAACCAACACGATCTCTCTAGGTCATTCATTCGGAGTTGCATTTTTTCCTTAATCATTACAAGTGGCGGTTTGTGCCTCTGAAATTAGGTGGAGCACAACTTATAACTACATATAATTAAAACACGAACAACGATCTTATAATGGTTTCAATAAAAACTCCATTCGGCGTGTTCTCTTTGTTGCAAATAAGTTAATCACACTGTTGTTAAAATTACTCAAACACAAAATTACTTAATAAAAATATTGTTTATAAAACTAAGCCACAATTTGCATTTCAGCAAATTATGTGTGTATAGCTAACAAGGAGCAACCCTCACCGATGCTCCAAAGATGCACGCGAACAATACGGTGATGAAACGTTTCAAAGTGTCAAAAGCTAAAACAAACTCAACTATTGGTCGTCTCAAGGACATTTGGCGAACGTTCATTCTGTATATTCTCTTTAGTTATAGCACTGTTCAACACAGAATAACATTTCAACGCGTTTAGAAACCGTATCGTTCGCGTACAGCCTGTGCGACCCTTAAGAGGAGTGTGGATTGTGGTTACGAACGTGTTAAAAAAGTTTTAAAAAATTTTTTTTAATTTTTTATGTATGCACTCTGAACTGATTAAAGTATGCGATTGTTTTGATCACGCCTCTTTTTTGTTTTTTATGCAACAAAAAGTACTGAATTTTTTCAATTGGGGTACTAAAAAGTACATAAAAAGTACCGAATTTTTATTTAGATGTTCCAGTAGACACCCTGTAACGACATTTCAAATAATTGTAATTTATAATAGTTAGAAGTGAAATAAGCGTTAATTTTTTCTTTGCCTCGAATGCACGGTTACCCCGTAACAATATAAAAGTGTATTGGCTAACTACAGTGGTGGTGGTGGTTCTATATATGAGTGACAGAAGAAAATAAAGAAATACTATAATAATAATAATAATAATTAACAAGACTTAAATGCAAAAATTCTACATTACGTTAATTAGCACTTATTCTGAAAGACTTTTCCTACTGTCAAAATCGAGAGGCACCAAAACCGTCTATCATGGCAATTTTTTAATGTCATTTTTATAGGAAAGACGGTTACTCCGCATAAAACTCCCTTACTTTGGTATCCTAAAGGTGATCATAATTAAAAGAATTTCTTAAAATCAAATGCTCCTTCTAAATAACACAATTGCTGGGGTAGCTGGATATCTTTTACAAATCACTGACTATGCTTATATCCTAAATAAATTAAAATAGAAAGCCACTTAAACTCTACTCAACAAATTCCTAACCTCAAATTTGGCCAGCTAATGCTAAAATAAAAATATTCTAAAGGAAAATCGTAACAAAAACTTAAATCTAAGCAATTAACAAAACTTTTCGCCACTCAAATTTTTCTGTCTTCATATTTAATTATAAGACATTCATAAATCCCAACTTTTCCCATATCTTTTAATTGTCCATTGCAATATTACTATATTTGTTATTTTTACTACCCTAAATTTCACCAATAAATCTGACTTTTCAAATTACTAGTTAGTCCAACCAAATAATTATTTTCACTTGATTAATGTCTTATTACCAAAATACATACAGTTGACATTTAAAAATTTGTAACATTGTTTTTAAAACGTTACATAAATCTTCATAAGAGTACTCACTTTCTAATTCCAGGATTTCCAACAACCATCAGTATTTTTCCATTCATCATATATACAAACACACCAACTCCCTGACTCTGAACACGTCATAGAGTTCCAATTGAATGGGTGGGTGACTTACTAGTTCCTACCTCTTTGTTTTTAAACAGTTACCATGACATTATATCCACGATTGTTTATGAACTTACCCTGCCACATGCAGATGTATTTTATTCTACATGTCGATCGCTGTCTATTCGGGAATGCAATCACCACATTACATAATGTCATGTAATTTAATATGGGAAATGGGAAAATTTGAAATGATGGGTAAATTTAATAATTTTTTTGTGAGTTTTTTAGTGTTACCTGGCCAGAGCGAGGTTAAGAAATTTAGTTTTTTTCAAGAAAAGTATATTTGTATTTTTATTTAAATTATTTAATCTCAATAGAGCTTAAGTGTTAATGTACGTTTGTGAGTTGTAGGTATTTCAATTATACTCTCTTCAACTTCACACTTGCACTTTTTCATACAGAAACATTAACTGTATAAGTTAGAAAAGCAGTTTCAGAACTTTTCTATGTACAATGTTATTAAACCATAAATTATAAAAAGTCTGGAATCGTATGTTTTATTTTTCGTTTCAGATAATGTATCAAGAAGAACGAAAACCAGTTGTAGCTGAAAAAATGAAATCGTCTGCTGAAATATTATCGGAACTGTTTAGTACATTTGATGTTGAACCACCTATAATAATTAAGAAAGAAAAACACCAATCTTCAAAGAAACACAAAAAAAGCAAAAAGATTTACAAACATAAAGAAAAAAAGTACAAAGAAGAAAAACACAAAAAGAAAGGAACAAAGCGAACACGTAACCATAGCTTGACGAGTGTAGAGGATGATACCAAAATTAAGGAAGAAAATCTTTTGCTTTCAAAAGAAATCAAAGCAGAGGATTCGTATTCTGGAGAAGATTTAACACCTGAAATCAAACGTGAAAAACTAGATGATGATTTTGAACTTACAGCGATTGAATCTAAAATAAAAAGTGATACTGAATTAATTTCTGAAAAAAATTTAGAATCGAAAAATACAAAAACTAAAATTAAAATTAAAAGATTGAAATGCAGTTCTATTTTTGAACCTACTATACATGAAATGCAAGAAAAGCAACCAGTCAATTTGGAAGAGGGAGAAATTCAATCATCCGATGAGACTTCAAAAAATAGAGTTATGGTAAAAAAGAAACATAAGCAGACACGTGAAAAGCATAAAACAAGACGAGTACACGGTAAAGATAATTCAAGATCTTATAGCGTAGACTGTTCAAAGCAATATAGTAAAAAAAGTAAAGAAGAAATAGGACAAACACGTAGCAACAATCATTCAAGGTCTCCTAGTAGTGATCGTTCCAGATCTCTTAGTAAAGAAGATGAGAAAAAGAAGATGCATGTGCATAGTAATGATCATTCAAGGTTAAATAATAAAAAAGATGAAAAAGAGAAAAGACTAACATACAGTAAAGAGCGCCAAAAATATAGTAAAGACCGATCAAGGTCTTATACCAAGCAAGACACAGTATTAAAAAATTCACCTACATTAGTGAGAACAGTCAACAAAATTGATGTTGCTAAAAGGAACAAAGATAAGGATGATTTTTATAAAGGCAGTAATAAACACAGAGATTGCTATGAAAGTGATAAACACAACAAAGACCAGGATTATCATAAATCTTCTCAAAAAGAGAACTCTAGGAGTAGAAGTCGAGATCGTAAAGAATACAAACACCACGGTCGAAGTGAAAATCCTTTTTATAAAGATAGCGAGGGGTATAGATCTAAAGAAAGGTCATATGATCGTGAACAAACTGATGGGTGGGTTATGAAAGATAAGTATGTTTAGCCATATTTTATTTTTACTTTTTAGATGAATATTAATTTTAGGTATAGAAGTTGTAGTTCTAGAGATGATGATTATGATCGAAGATATAGAGATGGTTTTCGAGAACGTGATCATATTGATAAAAAGAAATTACTTCAAATTGCTCGTAAAAATGCCATTCACATGATGAAATCTGGTAATCTTCCAGTGCCACTTACCATTGGTCGCCAAGCACAAGAAAAAGTATTGGCAGCTATTAGAGCAGGTGGAAAAACAATTAAAGAACTAACTGACTTTTGTAAAGCTATATCCAACACCGAAACTAGAGAGATATCGGGTGAATCTGGAAACGAAGATCATGATAGTGATTGTGAACATACAGCATTTAACCATCCATTTCAAATTAAAGATAAGCCATCTGTAATTGTAATGAACATAAAGGTAAGAGATCTCGAGGTGAAAACCATTTATTGCAGTTTTAAGTATTTTTTCGGCTTATTCATTTTCTTTAAAGAGAATGAGAGTTTAGAAGGGATCAGTTTAAAACTATCTTTGAGTATCTTATTTTTGGAATAAATGAATTTTATTTTACTGATTATAAAGGTTATCTACATTACAGAAAAGTGAAGTACAAATATTATTAATTAAAGGGAGACCTTGCTACAGTAAAGTGCACAGGCCAGACAGCAACCGAAAAGAAAGTAAAATAAGGATCCGCACGAATCACGATAACATATAAAAAGATAAAAAGAAACTTAGAAATTTATTTATTTATCAATACAATGCTGTTGCCAGCGGTGGTAGCAATATAATTACAATTATAAAACAAACCAAGAAATACTAATCTAACAGGTTAGTAAACTGGGCTTTTGTTCCAGGGAAAGGGTCAAAGACACACTGAGGCAGCACATTCCACAATACGATACCCCTGCCAACTGGGAAGTTTGCACCAAAGGAGCTTGCAAATTTCGGACGTTGGATCTTACACCAATGGTCATTACGTGAGATGTAGTTGGCCACACGTAGACGGTTATCGATCTCCGTTAAGGAGGGCAATTTAGTTATGGCTTCGTAAATCAAAATTAGCAGTCTTTGGTCACGTCGTAAAACCAACCGCTCCTACTCTAAGAATTGTAAGAGTGCCGTGTAACTAACTGCATAGTCGTAAGTATTCAGCACCTGCCGAGCCGCTCTACGTTGAACCGCCTCAAGGGCTAAGGCAAGAAACTTAGCTGGCGGACTCCAAACTGATGCGCAGTACTCCAACGTAGGACGTACAAAACTAATGTATGCGTGTCGCTTCGTCTCATAGGAAGCACCACGAAGACAGTACTTGAGAAAGTTTAGCTGCTTATTGGCTTTAGAAATAGCATAAAGAACATGCTCATTCCACTTCAAGTTTTGGTTGATAATAACACCCAGATATCTACAACTGTCTGTTGGAGTGAGGGTAGTTAGACTCAGTCTGTAGGAGTAGGCAGATGTAGTTGAGCCGAATGCAACCCAGACTGTCTTGGTACAATTAATGAGCATCCCATTTGCTTCTGTCCAAGCTGTGAGGCGGGCCAGGTCTTTTTGCAGAACATTACAATCTTCTTTAGACTTGATTGCCCTATAGAGGACAATGTCATCAGCAAAGAGTCTAATAGTGGATGATAGGTTATTTACAATAGTGTTAATGAAGATCAAAAATAGAGTTGGGCCAAGTACCGAACCTTGCGGCACCCCTGAAGTAACCTCAACTGGTTCGGATAAAGAATCTCCAATCTTGACCTGTTGCGTGCGACCGGATAAAAAAATCTTTAACCAGGACAGTACTCGCCAGTCAAGACCAATTTAAAACAAGCGCTCTACAAGAAGTTTGTGACACACTAACTAAAGCATGGGGAGGATGTCCTAAATCAAAGAAAGGACATTGCCATCAAATTTTTATATACAATAAACCAAAAACTTCTATTTAAATATTCCCTTATATGAATGAGTTGGATGTACGATTAGGCTTTATTCTATTTAATAAATTTATTTATATATTTATTTATTTATTTAAATGAAAACGTTAAATAGTGAACTAAAACAATTTTTTACATATAAGTAGAATCAAAATATAATAAAAAATGAACACAAATTGAAGGCAATCATTCTGTTAAACTTTAAAAAATTTTGCTTAGTATACTCAAACCAAATATTTCAAACATCAATAAATCAAAGTCACCTTCAATTTATGTCATAAATGTCAAACTTGAAGTTTTTATTATTATTTTGACAACGATCCTAGGTCAGGGATCGAAACGTAAATAAAGTTGAGTTTAAAAACTGAGTGGTTTAATTCCCAAAGAAGATTATCCTGAATACACATGCTGTGTGAGAATTTCAGAGAAACAATGTAGGCTAGCTCAGAATATAAATAAGTGCAGGTACGTGTCCAACCTTTTTTGAGACGGAAAACCTAATGACGAAAAATAAGCGCAGATAAATCTGATGATTAGTATAAACAACTAGTTGTTGGTTGCGAAATACCTTCAACTAATGTTGACTGTGCGAAAAGATAAATTGGAAAATATATTAAATCGCCAAATGGTTAAGTGTTGGGGGAACTTGGCAGCCACAGTCTGCTTACCTCCCTTCACAACCATTGAAGGTCGGAGAAATAGGGCATATAACTGTAAAACAATAGAAAGTGATCGAACTGCATCTAACAAGAAAGAACATCGCCTATGAGGAAAGACAACAAACATAGAATAAGAAGAAAATTGTTGAAAGCATATGTGTGGAGCACAGCACAGTATGCCTATGAAATACGGGAAGTCTGAAACGCAGACAGAAAAACGGTAGCAGCCTTTTGAAATGATGTGCTTCAGATGTATGAAGACGATAGCATGGACAGGCAAAGATAATAACAACTAAGTTACAGAAATAGTAGGGGAACAAGGATATCTGGGGAAAAAGAGAAATAGTAGGGCGGAATACGTTCTAAGGCATTTTTGTGGGAATAGAGTTAGGAAAAAAGAGGTAGATATAGAACTAGATCAGACAGTTATAGATGCAAACTGTGCATATTTCAGGGAAATCTGTAGGTTAGTTCAAAATAGGGAACAATGATGGTACGCGTCTAACCAGTTCTAGGACTGAAGACCTAATGATGATGATGATGATGAACATTTTTTACCTTTTACCTATCACCTTTGATGTTTCTGAAATTCCTGACATTTGTGACATTGTTCATATTGTTGACGTTTCTGACATATGACTTTATTAAAATGCCTGTAATTCAAAATTAATTATAATTGTTAAATTGTTCTTTTTAATGAAGCAATAAAATACAATTGGAGACATAATGTTTTATATTACATAACTATCATTTCAATACAAAAGCAAAACCATTGTCAGTAAACACACTGTCATTTATTACACATTACCACAGACCTACTACTACTACAGATAAGATGCACTTAATACAACTCTAATGCGCACACTCTGCTTCTTCATGTCTGCAGATGCGTAGTTAAGATATTATAAAGTTGATATAAAACAACAAAACACAGGGCATATTATCGCATATTCCAACACCTACCCTTGCGATAAACGCGACAAAAAAAAATTCACGATAAAATATTGAAAACTAAAGTCAAACACTCTGTAATAACTACTACTTTATTCATTAATATAATTTCAACTTAAATCTAAATTCTTCAAACATATTACGGCCTAGTGACTGTAAAAATATCATCTGCATTGTTGCGGCCTTCAATTTTTCTTACATTGATTACATTTTGAACTACTAAATCATGAACAAAGTGAAGTGCAACATTTATATTCTTGGATTTTTTCGAAAAATTCCCATTATTTGCCAACATACAAGTCCCACTATTATCTTCATAAATCTTTATATTAGTTAACAAACTGTTGTTAATACCAAAATCAGACAATAGATTTTTGACATGTAATGTTTCTTCTACAGCGTCCGCCAGAGCTACATATTCGGCATGAGTTGAAGAACGTGTTTAATTGATTTCCAACTTACAACATTTCCAAATACTTTAACAAGAAAACCAGTAGTTGATTTACTATCATTCACGTCTACAGCCCAGTCGGCATCAACATAACAATTAATTATATCGTTATCAGTATTTTTACCATAATTGTGTGACACATGACGTGTGTGATACAAATAAATTAAAATTCGCAAAGTATGCCTAAAATGCATCTCATTACAACAATTTTGAAAACGGCTTAAATAATTTACCGAGAAGGTAACATCTGGTCTAGTACCTTGTGAAACATATAATAATGCACCAATTAAATTTTTATATTTTAACTGTCATTGAGTTCCCCACCTTCTAATTTCAAATTTGTTTCCATCGGAGTGTATTTTATGTTACTATTTAAGATACCATATTTTACTGCAAGCTCTTCAATAAATTTCATTTGACTTAAAGTCATTTGTTGGTTATTTTTATCATAATTAATATCAATACCAAGATATGATTTTACATTCCCAAAATCGGTCGTCTTAAAATGATTTGTAAAATTTCTTTTGATCAGTTCTATAGAATGTATGTTACTTCCACAGATAAGGATATCATCTACAAAAATAATACAAAAGAGATCCATCTTTATATTAGAATACAGACAAAGATCATGTTGACTACGTGTAAATCCAAGACTAACAATAAACTTACTAAAACATTCATACCAGTTTCTCGGAGATTCTTTCAGTCCATATAGTGATTTTTTTAATTTATAAACCTTTCCTGCTTCAATTTCACACTCTTCTGGCTGTTCAACAAATATTTCAGATTTCACTTGACCATGTAGGAATGCAGTCTGTACATCCATCTGATGAATGTCATAGCCACGTTCCACACAAACACTTAATAATGTACGTACAGTTGATAACCTAGCAACAGGTGCGTACACATCATCCACCAATTCATTCTGTTCGAATCCTTTAACGACAAGTCTAGCTTTATACATGCCATAGGATTTTATTTTGTACGCCCATTTCAAATTTAGCACCTTTGTGTCTACAGGTCTGTCAGCTAGCTCCTAAGTTTCTGAATCCTTCAATGAATTAAATTCTTTTAACATTGCCTTTCGCAATTCCTCTTTCTTCTCAGATTCTATTGCTTCATCATACGTTTTGGGCTCGCTCAGATTTGCATAATTAGAATATAAGACATAATCGTTATAACGCACTATCATTTTTTTCCTTTCTGATCTACTTTTGACCTCTTCCATTTTCTCTTCTTTCCCTGATTCAGTTTTGCTATTCTCATCATTCAAACGAATACATTCAGTGTCTGATTCAACAAACCTCACATTTCTTGCCAATTGCACTTTACCATTGACCAAGATCCTATAACCTTGATCAAAATACCCTACTAATTTTCCTTTTATTGACTTATCATCTGATGTAGTTCTTTTTTCATCAGGTATTCTAACAAAAACATCACTTCCATACATTTGCAAATTTTTTACACTTGGTTTACGACCAAAAAATATTTCATACGGTGTCTTTTTCTCAAAAGTTGAACTATTTTTTAATCTGTTTCCTATAAAACAGGCAGCTAAAACAATTTCTGGCCAGTATTTTCTTTCTAGGTTAGCTTCCTTTCTTAAGCACTGTACACGGTTCATAATGGTTCTGTTAAATCGTTCGGCAACTCCATTTAATTCATGATTATATGGCACGCATGGCACAATTTGAAAACCTTCCTTTTGCCACATCATAATAATTTTGATTCAGATACTCCTTTCCATTATCACACCTCAATTCTAATAAAGGACCTTGTGCACAATTTTTAAGGACATTGAAATATTCCATAAAGCAATCAAACACATCAGACTTGTTTTTAATACAGAATACTCTTGCAACTCTCGAGTAATCATCAATAAAACTAACAAAATATTTTTCAAAATTAAAACCTTCCTCATCCATAAACTTTACATCTGTATGAATTATTTGACCACAGTAGTCAGCTCATCTTCGATTGTTTTCATATTTTAAAATTGACATTTTACTTTCTAAGCAAATTTCACAGTGCATAAAATTGTTATCTAAAGAATTTGGCAAATCATTTAAATAATTTTGATGACATTAATTGCAAATCATTAAAATTTACATGACCAAGCATTCTATGTAAACGCTCTTTGACTGACATATCTTTTGCTGTGTAATTAGCTGAAATTATGTTGCTTTCAGATATTACCTCACATCTTATAGGGAAAAGTTTATCTTTGACACTTGAATACAAAATTAATTCATTTTTCTGATCATATACTTCAGCACCATGTGGCTGAAAAATTACAGATTTCCCTTTACTTGTCATAGCACTAACGCTTAACAAGTTTTTGCCTATTTCAGGGACATAGAATACATTTTTAATATCTACAACCCTTTCCGAATTTCCATTTTTAAATTTACATAAAATAATTCCTATTTTTGATGCTTTTAAAACTTCCGTATTGCCAAGTTTAACTTGCGTATTGACCTTAAGATTAATATTATAAAAATATTTATCTGACATTACTATGTGATCCGTGCATCCACTATCAATCAACCAATCTACTATAACATTATATTTTTCATTATTACTCACGTTAGAGTTATTGACATCAATATGAAATAATTGGACATCATTTTCTTCCTTTGATTCAGTAACATCAGCATTTCCTGCAAAGTTACTTTCTCGATATCTTTGTGGATTGAAATTTCTTCTTTGATTTCCACGAAAATTTCCCAAATACGATGTATTACCTCAAAAATTACCTCTTCGATTAAAGTTTGACCTACCACGACCATAATCAAAATATCCACGGCCTCTGCTTGCAAAACTACTGTGATTCTTCCAATATTCTGCTGTACGATTCCAACAATTTTTTTTTATGTGCCCGGATCGCCCACAACCATAACATATAATATTTTTCTTATCAGCATTACCAGATACTTGAACATTTGCTTTAAAGGCTTGAGCATTCGGCTCAGCGTTACTAATTCCCTTTTCAACAGGGCTTACATCATCTGTCTTTTTATTTAAATCTTTACGACTCATTAATTTCTCGCGTATATAATCAACAGTATGTTCCGCCTCAGGTACTAAATCAATTGTTTCAATAAGATGTCTACAGCTGTCTGGTAAACACATCATTAAATAACTAACTTTTCTTTTCCGACCAACATCACCACCAGCACACTGTAATTGATTGATTTTACGTTCAAACATCTCGAAAAACTTTTCAGGGTCGTCAGTATCATTCATTTTTAAATTACACAACTGGCGTTCAATTAGTGACTGTTTAGCTTCAGACTTTTTCATATATAAACCATCTAATTTTACGATTACCTGCTTTGGGGTATCACAATTCATCATAACATCCGCCGGCACAGCAACAGAAAAATAGTACATAACTTTATCAACCATACAATTCCAATCTTCTTCTTTAATCGTTGTAGGACGAACGTCATTTTCAATAACAGCAATACACTTTTTATATTTTAATAAAAACATGAACCCTCGTCTCCACTGGTCGTACTTTGACCCCTTTGTAAACTTTTCAATAACAACGTCGTTATTACCCATTTTCTATTAGCGTAAATTTTACTTTCAATTCCTGTTTTAACAGATGCTTTACTTGTTTTAGGTTATGTTGCTCGTGCACGTTGCATATATTATATAACCACCAACACGGCTTCGTTTTCTAACAAACTACAATTAACGAACCACGGTTTCTGCTACCATCTTAAATTGTTCTTTTTAATGAAGCAATAAAATACAATTGGAGACATAATGTTTTATATTACATAACTATCATTTCAATACAAAAGCAAAACCATTGTCAGTAAACACACTGTCATTTATTACACATTACCACAGACCTACTACTACGGATAAGATGCACGTTTAATACAACTCTAATGCGCACACTCTGCTTCTTAATGTCTGCAGATGCGTACTTAAGATATTATAAAGTTGATATAAAACAACAAAACACAGGGCGTATTATCGCATATTCCAACAATAACATACAATAAAAATTAAATGAAAACACCAGATAAAAGTAGAATACTTCCTAAATGCAGTTTCAATAGAAATGGCAGACAATTAAAAAACGTGAAAGCATGTGGAAATTGTTACCCTATTAAAGCTTCTAGAAAATTCGACTGCATTCACTTCTGGTACATGTTATTCGAAATCTCTATTGCTTAAATGTAGCACTTGACATTTATGGAAAACTTGTTTGGTCTAATTTTTTATTTAGATATGTCAAATGAAAAAATTATGACATGATTTTCTAAGAAAAGCCCTACCGTTTGTATCTATTCAGTCATGTATGTGCGTTTCCATTCAATTAATTTAATCATTTCTCTTTAACAATAGACCTTCTACATTAAAACGCAGTACCTTTTTAGATTCGCAATTATTTTTAAAAATAAATAATTTATATGAGGCATGTTGTAGGAACATACTTTTTGTTTTGGAATTTAATTATATTTTATGTAATGTAGATGCCGCTGCGCCGACCGTCTCCTGTGGCGTTTTCATTTCAACTTTGACTTCTCAAATAAATTGTATATTCGCAAATTTTAAAAAATTATACTGCCTACGTGCAAATGGCGTCAACATAAGATTTTAAGCAGGTTTGTAACGTTCGGTTTAATTCAACGTTTAGTATTATATAGTTCACTTTAGCAAGCATTTTAAACATGCCGATTTGTGATAAAGGACAGTCAAGTAAACTGTACACTTTTCAAAATTGCGAGGAAGGCTAGCAAGTGACAAGGGGGATTGTCAAATTTTTTAAAAGTGTCGAGTCGCGTTTTACGTTTGGGTGTGTTTTAATTAATCTTTTGTAGGTCCACTCTAACATCCAATTTTATATACCGTCATTATTATACCTATAAGATACCAATTCATATTGGGAGTTTATTTGGATGAAAGAAAAGTGACCTCAGATTACATTTGCCGTACCCTGTAATTAACCGATTTAGTTGGGAACCTGATGCATTAACACACACCTATGGTAAAGTTAGTGGGGAGGTTACAGTATCCCGACACCCACTCTCCTCGCTGTGTCTATAGTGACCTGATTCACCCCACAGACCCTTCAAGGTAAGCGTTGCACTGTAGTAGTTACTGAGTGACCAAACTAGTTCACATGCTGCTATTGGGATATTTTACCCTGAACTATAGAATGTTCTTTTGCATCTACCGTCAGTGAAGTTAAAAGTAGATAGTGTATTTCGCCCCGTATTTATCCTACTTTCACTGTAGTCAACCGTGTAAAACAGAAACCCGCTTGTGTGCGCATTGTATATCTATTAGTCCGTAAAATTTTAAAGCTGCGATACTTTTCCAAATTGTACAACTTGTTTCGTAACATAAGACTGTACTAGTTGTAGCGCCTAGATAGTTCAAGTAGACTTACGTCTACCGTCCACATTGTTACCGGAGGTTTGCATGCACCCGGTGTAACACGCGTGATATTTCGAGCTATAGTCTACACTCTTTTGGTCGTCAAACCTAAGAACCCGTACTGCCGTGAGGCCCAGGTGCATTCAACCCTACCACACCTTAGAAATAATTGTACTCACAAGTATATCTATGGTAGCCCTGGACACTGCGAACTTTCACCTAGTTGTTACTTTTGATTAGTTATCATAATTAATTTGAACGTAGCTGTGGCGTAGTCAATATACGCCGTACCTACATTTGCTTATATACACCTTTGTTTATGTTACTTACTGTGCTTAATTAATGTGTTCTTTTCAGCCATGCGTTTGTAAATAGAGTTAAGAGTATAATCCAGGGGCATTATTCTGTTGTAGTAATTTGCGTGAGTAGGGTGAATCAGTACATTCTACACCGTGAGTTTTTCCTTATTTTCATATTGTCTTATTATAACAAGTGCAGGGGCGTTTGCTCGACCAGTAACGAGATCCCCGAATATATCTAACACAGTGACATTACTGGTGGTGCCCACCCAATTTTGCCGTCACTCCCGATTTTTGGCATACTACCAAGTTTACGCCCCACTATAATTGTCATCTTAGGGTGTTTAGCAATCCCGACCTATGACTTTTATCATACCCACCCCTCACCGGCTAGAGCTAGGCCGCGCACGGATTCCGATCCGTCCCTTGGTGTCGTAGTGCTGAATTGGCCCGTAACAGGTTATTGTAGTCTTCCAATATAGGGTGTCCCAAAATTGCTGAAAAATAAAGTTACCACGCATTGTAGACATCAAAATAAGTCGATTGAACTCAATTTACCTATATACCAAAATGAACCGTTTGTCCGTGAGAAGAGTTCAAACACAAATTCAGTTGGACGTGGACGCAAAGACAACACTTTTGTAAAAGTGTTCAATTTGACCTCCACCTTGATTAATGCAAAGTCAATGTGACGTATGAAATTGATATGCACCCATCTTAAAACATCATCGTTTTGTCGTAATGCGTTTACAGCATTTTGAATTCTGTTCCACAGTTGTTCGGAATTATTAATTTGTACCTTGTACACTGTTTTTAACGCTCCCCAGATGAAGAAATCGCAAGGATTCAAGTCAGAAGAACTCGGAGACCATTGAATGGGTGCTTTGTGGTCTCTGCCAATCCATCTACGAATAAATTGTTCATTAAGATACTCTCTTATGGCACAAGCAAAATGAGGTGGTGCACTGTCGCACATGTAGAACATGTTTTAACAAACATTAAGGGGCAAGTCTTGTAGTAATTCTGGCAAACTTTCTTGAAGAAATCGAAGGTAAGTAGCGCCAACCAAACGATCAGGCAATCGGAATGGGCCAACCATAAAATTGCCAATAACTCTAATCCAGACATTAATTTTTAATTCTCCTTAATAATGTCTAACTTTTAATAGCATGTGAATTTTCATCTGCATACACATGCTCGTGCAGGTTCATCATGCCACTATGTGTAAAACAAGACTCATCAGTAAACAAGATATTAGTGTGGAATCTGTTGTCAACTATCCTACGTTCCCAAACAATTTGTGAAAAATTTAAAGATGATCCTTGGTCAAGTGGCAGTAATTCTTGCACTGGCTGAATGTGAAACGGACAAAGTAATTGATCTCTAATGATCCAACTTACGGTGCTTTTTGGAATTCCAGCTTCTCGTTGCAATGTTCTAGTACTGGTCTCAGAATTGTCATCAGTCACTTGAAGAACAGCATCTTCCATAGTTGGTGTTCGAACTTGTCAAGGTCTTCCAACGCTAGTTCTGACTGGCTTCAACGTTCCTGTTTCTTGAAGATGTTTTTCAATTCGAAAAGGTTTTGTGATTTGGAATTCTGCTGTTTGGATAATTCTCTTCATACACGCAGACACTTTAGAGGCAGTTACCCTGACGGAATCAAAGAACTAATAGCATGTCCACCTGCTCATTAAAAGGGAACTCCATAATTTGCTAGCTGCCAAAATTACACATTAGTAATAGCAATTAAAGCAATAACGGTGATTGCATTAAAGAAAACAGTACAAAAGCAAACTGAAGCGAAAAAATTATTGTAACATTTACTGTCAAAAGTGCCAAGAACTAAAGTGATACGATTGTATTTTATGACATTTGTGTTTATGAGTATCGTTTAGCAGTGTTTGGGATAACATTTTTTTCCTTCGAAACTAAGCGAAGAATTGTTATGAGTCAAAAATGAAGATGATGGGTAAGTCATGTTAAAAGAGTCTTAGAACAGTATTACCACCCCTAAAAAAAGTATACAAAAATTGCAAAGGTGAAGGTGATTTAACCCGTCTATAATTTCCTTTGGATTTCTTTGATTACCGAAAGTAGGGAAATCGTCTAAAATGCACTTTTGCCAAATTTTAATAAATTTGTTTCATACATTTTTGAACAACGTACAAAAATGTGATTTCTTAAGTAAACTTTGAACTCTTCTCATGGACACTCAGTACATTTTGGTATAAAACAGGAAAGACGCATGCACGGAGAAAAAGAGAGCAACCAACTTTTATTTTGATGTTAATTTGCATTACGAATTACAATATATTATTCATAATCAGAATTATTAGTATGGGAGTTCGTCCTTTCGTTCTGTTATATTGAATTTATAATTTCCTGTCAGTATTGATTGTTCTGGGAATAAGTAGGCGTTTTTCATACAATGAAAGTAAGTTCGTTGTGCCGCAGATGTTATGGAACCAAAATCCTGTTATCACAAAATCTCCATTGGGTTACGGAGTGCGTTCTACGGATTTTCAGGTCAACAATAACAAGGTCAAATTTTTATTATTTTCTACTTATTTTTAATAATCAATAAATCTATAAAATTCAACTGGCTTGATTTTCAATACAAGCTGACGCAATAATGTTTTCTACCATAACCAAGAAATTTACTTTCGTTAGTAAGGTCTTTTCTGATAATTAGTTTATAATTGTTGAATTTTACATTGAAAGTGTTAGTACGATTTTACTACGAGCTCGTTGCAGAATTGTAGGATTAATTTAATTTGAAGCATTTAATAATTAATGGCAATATAAAATCCAAGCGCGGATTAAGCGCTTATTTGTAATTTATTTCTTTCAATTTAAATTAATTATATTGATTTTTACTTGATTCCATTTTATTTACAATTACTACTAGAGCATTTTCTTTAGATTGTTTACAGTGTGATTATCATAAAATAACTTATGCTAGTTTTGTGCATTCCTATTACAGCTACTGAAAAGTACTTTGAGGAACCCACCTCCCTTGCTTCCGATCCATAGCAATGAGAGCTAGCTACAAGGGTTAAGTTAGTTTCCCTTAAAAGAGGCATTTTTCTACTCATTAATGTTAGAATTGTTATTATTAATTATTTGTTTATAAATAAATTAATTAAATATTGAATATTTAAATTAATGAGGAGGCCACAATAAGCTACACATAGATTTTGTTACGTGTGTAAAGGCCACAGTTTGATCAATCATTCCTTCAATCGTTCATTCGTTTGTTTGCTCGTTTGTTTAGTTAGTCGTTTGTTGAGTTGTTGTTTTGTTGTGTTGCTCGTTCGTTTGTATGCGTATATTAAATTTATAAAATTTACATACCTTCAAATAATATAACATCAAATCAAACCTAAGCAATCTTTAATATTTATTTAAGTAAGTACGCTACAGAGAAAAATTACTCCAAATGGTACATAAAACAAATATATCATACAACCATTGATCAAAAAAAAATGTATAAAATTAAAAGTTATAATTCTTAAAAGTAATTATGCTATTATGAAACACATCTAATTCGTTAAAGTACGAATTGTAATATTTCAATAATTTGTCAATAAATGCATTAGAGCCATGATTAGTACGATGACGACTAATGTGAAACATGCAGTCACATCGGGTTTCCCTTGATGCAACTCTTAATGTAGCATAGTTCAATAATTTTATACAATCAATTGAGTTATTAATTAACTTATATAATAAAACTGCTGATGAAATCAATCACCGGCGTTCAAAAGACTGAAATCCAACCATTTGCAGCCTATCATCTCTTGGAACATTTGTATATGGAATGTGAAATTTGAATAACAAATATTTTGCAAATCTAGCTTGCACATTTTCTAATTTTTGAATTGTTCTCAGATGTATAGGAAACCAAATAAGGCAATTGTGCTCTTGGGTGCTATGCGCAAAGCTATAATAGAGCATAGTTATAGTTTTTGTGTCATATATGTGCGCTGTGACGCCTTATAAAACCTAGTATTCTATATGTTTTTAGACAAATATTGTCAATATGTTCTTTGAAGGACAAATAAGTGTTAAAAACCACACCTAAGTCACATATTGACGTTCCGTATTGCAGGTGATATCCATTAACAACATACAACGAATTGATGGGATGTTGGCATTATTAAAATTGCATTAGCTTACATTTACTAAAATTAATCTCCATAAAATTTTGAGTACACCATGTTGAAAAATTATTAATATCCTGTTGTAGGTTTTTACAATCTTTAATACTCCATATAGCACTAAAAAGTTTAACATCATCAGCATACAGTAAACAAAATGAGGATGATAGAAAAGTAGTTATATCATTGATAAAGAGCGTAAATAACACTGGTCCAAGATGGGACCCTTGAAGTACACCCGAGGAGACATTAAACATAGCAGACCTTACACCTACAAGAAGAACGTATTGTTGTCTATTATTTAAATAAGAGAGAAATGAACACAATAAGGATGCAGTTAAGCAACTTTTGAAGAACCTTAACTTGGATTTGAACAACATTAAAACCTTTAGGTTGGAAAAATTTTCTGAAGAAAGAAAAACACCAATAAAAGTTATTTTGAACTCAAAGGAAGATGCTGTAACTGTACTTAAAAATAAAATAAATTTATCTGCCCACAATATTCGTGTATTTGTGACCAAACAAAGAAACAATATGAATACTATCTAAAAGAAACTACAGGAATTACAAGATCAAGGCATTCAGACAAGAATAATTAAATATATCAACAAACCTACCATTGTCGATCAAATGAAATTGAAACATTTAAAAACTAACATGGCAAGAATCAATTAAAGTAAGTGCCTTTTTTCATGTATCTAAACATTGTCCGACAGAACTACCTCTGCTGCTGACATTATTCCTGTAATAGTTTTTTGCAATTCTCCATATCTGCTCCATAGCATTGTTACATGCCGAAAATCGGTATTTAAACATTTCGGTAAGTTTCTAATTTGTAAGTGAATTCGCGCCAATAATTTAAAAGACTTGTGCGTGTATTTTCGTCCCTTTGGATAGTTGCGTTTGCGCAAAGGATTGGGCAGATGCGGAGTGTAAAAAGAAGGGTGGTGATTTCCGTCGCGTCAGGACTAGTCAACCAGACGTGGAAAGTAGTGTTTATCTGTGTGCCGTTATCTTGTCTTCTTTTTCAGGTTATGTAGGTTTCCTTTGTCGTGTCTCTACCTGATATCGTTCCTCTTACCTGTATTCCTGTCGTCCCTCTGCGCAAGTAAAAGAAGAAGGCAAATTTAAATCTGACTTCAACGAGGGGCAAGTGATGACCCACGCCCGCAACGCCCAACTGACACGATAGTATCTGCCATACTGTGAAGAGTTCTACAGTTTACGTGAGTACCTTTTGTCTTCTCTTATAATTAAAATAAACATTTTTATATGTAATAATAATTTGATCATAAATATGACGTAACCGTTTATTGCGCAACATTTTGCATGCATTTATCATTGTTACCAACGGTCGTGGTGGCTCTCATACATCGCGCGCCGGGACTTTAAAAGTATACCTTAGAGTATAGAACCCGAGTATAACAGCATCAAACATACATACATACATGATATGGCGAAACATAGGGCACTTCCTGCCCATATTGTTCAGCCTAAGTATCTGCAACGTACACTGGCAGAGGTTTATGTCTAAAATAAGAAAACAAATAATGTTAATTTGCATAAAAGTTTTTTAAATGTGTACTCACATTTGAACCAAATCAAGTAATTCTGTCTTGAACATTGCTGAATTATAAGGAACATTGTTACGTGTGAGCCATTCTCGAATGACTGCTTTCTTCGAAGCAGTCGTGGGCACTCTTTTGTAATACAGTGCTATGGTAACTAGCATTATTCATAATGATTATGAATGATTCTTCTAAATTTACAAGAAGTTGCTGTGCAAACCATTGCAAGAAATTTTCTTGGTTCATTTCAGTATGACAATCTGCATGTAATGATTTGGAAGCAAACACTAATTTTGCACCAGTATAAAGCCGGAACTACAACCACCATGCACAACAATGTATCTTGTTTCAGCAATTTAATTTTTTTGATGCTTTTCACACTAATATTTTGCCATGAATGGCCAATGGTCCCATCTTTAAAAAGCCATGTTTTGTTAATAAAAAGAAATTGATAAACTCCTTCATTTCTCAATTTAATGAATTTACTTAGAAAGTCCACTCGTTTCAATGCGGTTTGGGGTATTTTCAATAAACCACAGCGAGGGCATCTTTGTGGTACTTAAATCCAATATTCCAAATACTTTTCCATGACGACCTGCTTCCCTTAATAATCTCACAATTTACAAGTGTATGCTGCAATGAATCTAATGTAATGTGTTTCTCTAAAACCAATGACAGTTATTCAATGAAGTAATAAGTGGCTGAAACTTACTGTTTTGGTACATGTTATAAATAACATCCCAAAATTGTAGTTTCGTCACAAAGATTAATATCAACTACTGATCTGAAATGGGATTTATTTGGAATGGGGCTCACTGCAAGTACTCCTTGGTTAGCCTTAGCTACAATGCTGTTCACTGTACTGAGGCTTAAATTTAATGCGGCACTGACACGCTGTAACAAAATATAGGTATTACTAATTAGATAACACGCCTTTGAGACATCTAACCTCAAATTTTACCAAAAATACATATGTTAAATGAATAGACCAATAACAAATGTATTTTTAAAAAGATACATAGCATTACTTACATCACAAACTGCATGTAAAGGAAGTAACGGGCCCCCATTACTAAGTTCCAATTCAAACTATGCAGTAAGCTTTAAAACCAATTCTTTAGAATCATTGTTTAAATCTTTAGGCATGTTCTACACGATTAAACCCAGTAAAACAATTAAAAAAGTTAATTGTTCTGAAAAGAACAGTTTCAATTGCAATTAAATAAAAATAATTTGTAAAATAGATAAGAACCAGGACTGACAAGACAGCTGACATATCAAATGATTATAAGAAATTTGCAAAAGAAGTGGCGGCAATATTGCTAACGGCTGCCAATGTTTAGCATATATTTTACTAATTTACTATTTTTATTCAACATTTCATACTTCACAATAATTTAAACATGAATCGTAACAACTAAAACTTCATTCAATTTTTCATTAGAAGGGAAGGTCCCAATGATTGATATTGCATTTCCTCTCTGAATTGCTATTCCTATTCTTTGAATGAGGTATAGACGAGAGCGAGGTTCTCCACTATGCAATGCTAGTAATCTAACTAATTGATTAACAAATTGAATAGCTTCTTCACACCACGGTCCTAAAGTTTCCATCATGAAAGGAAGAAAAATAAAATTCTTATCGATAACATTGGCATATTTTCTTCTTTTTAATGCTGCAACCGTTTTGGCTGCGTATCCTGCTTTATTTGATGATTTTGAAATGGGATGGCGCAAGAGTATCCGAGCATGTAGCATTCCAAACGTGGCATTGGCCTTTTTCCCACGGGATCAAGATCATCCCATCTACCTTTTTCCCATCATCTCTGCTTAGGCCTATTGGTTTCAAACGAAAAGGAATTTTGGCCGAAACGAGTGCCTTGAATAGAATGGAGTTTAATTCTAGATGCCTTGAATAGCGACCTAAGGCCTTTTCCACAACTCAGTCCATGATGACCATTAGGTAATACTTCCGATCCATAAATGCACAAATGGGATTCACAAAGCTTACATCCAATCCTTAGTCCAACTGCAATTCGGAAAGTATTATTGTCCAATAACGTACCCAATGACCTCGAAGGCAGTACATTTAGCCATGCATTTGACTCTGGTCGTTGTAAAGCTAAGCTAATAGCCTTTTCGTTCGTTAAACATGGCAAATTGGTATTTAACATGAAACATAAATATAAATTGTTCCATGATTTTTGAAGAACAGGGGCCGGTGGTATTCCTAAATCTGAGGTCTGTCTATTCCACTCATGTATTGCTTCTTTAAAGTATGTCAAATTTGGTTGGTCTGTGTCTTGAACACTTAACATGGAATTGACCAACTTAAATATGTTGAACGCTGAAGAAAGGAATGCACGCAGTGACAGGTCTTTGCTTAGTCTAATCCCTAAGCCTCCAAATCTTGTTGGTAGTGAAGCTTGTTGGTGTTGACTTGAAGAAAGTTGGAAGTTGATTATAAATTCTATTGTCTCTTTGATAGTAGAGTCCAAATGTTCCAAAGTTTGCCTGAATTTTCAAGTTGGAGTCGTCCTCAGGATGTAAGTTAATTTGGGAATAGCAAAGCAGTTTCTCAGTAGATAGTATGTGACATGAATATTGGAAAGAACTCTAATTCGAATGAAAAATGTCTTCGATTCCTCTATTTTTTCGTTCAAAATGGCAGCGGTCAAATTTTCTGTAATTGGTGCTCCTAGTAATGATAGTTTGTTAGTTATTCTGATTCCAGGAGAAATGTCTTGAAAATCTTTCACATATGATGGTCAGTTTCTCCTCAAAAGTATAGTTCACATTTTGATGTATTTACATGTAATCCCATTTTCTTGCATCTTTCGACTAGAGTACGAAAGTCGGATAAGACAATGGTGGCATCTCCAGCTAACAAGCAATCATCAAGATAAAAACATGTGAATTCGGACATCAAATTATATTTGGAAAAAATTGTTTGGTCTTGAATGGCCTCATTGTTATTGTTCAATTCAATCATGTTAGTATTTCTCAAATGTCTAGATTGCTAATTGCCTCATAATTTGTTTTACAGAGTGCTTTGTAACAAAATAATATAGAGTTAGTAAGAAATGTCATTCAAGTGCTGTCAATTTTATATACACATTTATTCACTACATATATATCAGTTATATGGAAATGGTCAACCTCTTAGTTGATCCAAATAAGAGAAAAATAGCAACCAGTGCAATTAAATAATCAATTTTAATCACAAATTTTGTAGCACATCGCACTGTTCCAAACAAAAATTCTGTTTGTTTCGTCACACCACTGATCTGTGAAATGAATTATAGCAATTATTATTATTCGAAGAATTGTTTGTTAGTGAATATTTTATGTCATTATAAGTTTGATGTTGGATTCTCGTTGTTTCATTTAATCTGAACTAGCAAGATAATTCAGACATAACTTCATGCTACATTCCACAGCAATCTATATTCATGTTCATTTAATTTGTTTGCACAAATCAGTTTATTTAGTCATTTTATTTGTTTAATAAATTATACTTTATAGTTTTACCCATGTTTAATGACTTAAAATTTATTATATGAATATATGATTTAAATAATATGTTTCCTTACAGAATGCTATTCAGTTACCCACAAAATCTACACAAGAAAGAAATACAGAATTGAGACTACAGTTTCCTGTTAGTAGTGGATCACAACATAGAAAAACTGAACAATGGCAACCGGTTTCACCTAAAAAGTCTGAAGTTCCATCGATTACTAATACACAACCACCTGAAATTTTGGAATCTTTGGCTACCGAAGCATCTCCTCCTGTAGAACAGATTGTACCTGTACCTGTATCTGTTCCAGCACCTGAAGCAGCACTTGTGCCAGCTTCAGAATCTCAGGTGTTTTCTTCTGCCGTTAATGTAAGTATAAAGGCTTTAAAATTGTTATTATTATTTTGATTGCTAACTAGTTGATTTTGCAATTTATGCTATTGAATGAACACTATTTTTCTACTTGCGAAGGTCGCTGATAGAGAAATTACTTGCTGTTCACTCGATTCAACATTTTAAATTTGGAAGAGAAACACATTTTATGGAAAATAGAAAAAAGGAGGGTGAAATTTTTCTCGATTGAGTTGTAGAACCATAGATTCAGCAAACGGATCTCAAAATATGAATGCTTATGAATAACAAGGAGAAACAGCATGCTAAAGTCACAATAAAAATGTTCATGTTTTAGGTTAAAATTGATTTTCATTTCTTTCAGATGATTGACACGCACAGTCTATATTAAAATTATATAGAACACTAATCTAGATTCCAAAGCACTAAATCTTATTGTTAATTATTTTAATTATTACACTTCCATAACACAACCAAGTCGATTGCTTGGTTAGGCTATACTTGGGTTTGACTGCACTCTTACAACTGAAATGACATTATAAAATTCATTATATCACCATAGGATTGTCTAGGTTTTTCAAAAACATTAGGCCAATGCATCGAAATCCTATTGAGAATCGAAGGTAGGAAATTTGCTCAAAGAAGACGCAACTTTGACAAGCGTGTCTAAAATTATTTTATGTGTAACCTTAGTATTTCTCCAAAGTCATATCTGACACATTTCAGAGCTCAACCATCACAATCAAAATTCCAAACCATAAGTACATTCTCGTTAAGGGAAAAGGGATGAAACTTACGTAGTAGCAATCAACGAGTATAAGAATATATTTTATAACTAAAATACTAACAAATAACAAATAATTATATTATGTATTGCTACAATCCCTACAAAGTCCTAACCCCTTACTTACCTACTTAAGTTCAAGAATGCACACTTCTATGACAGCTTACCACTTACGATTATGTTCTCGTGTAGTGGAATCGGTTTCTCAGGTTCTCGTCTCGTTCCAAGGAGATTTATGCCATGATGCTTGATGGCAGTACTGATAGTGCCCTAAAGGAAAAGGTAAAAAGGGATGAACAATACACTAGCATTTTATCACAACAAGCGGTAACACATCCCAAAAACGCTATTATCTTTCCGAACTCCGGTACTGAAGTGATCAATTTAAGTTCATGTTAAATTATCATCGTTTCAACACTCACTCTTCACTCTGCAGGATTGGCTTATTTAAATTGGCTGATGTCTTGCAACCAATTGGAATAAAGAACATTACAAGAATGTGTGTTCACAGTACATTCCTTTAGTACAATATAAAATCCCCGAGGGTACCATAACATACTTGTACATATTAAAATCATTCTAACCCTACAATGTAACTAATAATTTATAAAATAGACAGGACCGGATTCAAGAAACAAAAGGAATCACTGTACTTTTATACTTATTTATTTATTTATTTATCAATACTCTTTATACTTTTTATAAATGGTGTTAAATCAAACTTCAAGTTTTGTAATTTCTTACTCTTTGCAGATGATATAAAAATTTATATGGCAGTAACCTCCTCTATTGATGCTTTACACCTACAGTCTGATTTAGATAGATTTTATAATTGGTGTTTACAGAATGATTTACAACTCGACCTAAAAAAGTGTTATTGCGTTAAGTTTTTTTAAAATAAAAAATCCTATTATGATTGCTTATAATATCAATGGTAGTGTACTTGAGATCTTAACTGAAGTTAGAGATTTGGATGTCATCATTGATAAAAATTTGTCTTTTATACCTCGCATTATGAATGTCACGGCTAAAGCTATTCGAATGTTAGGATTTATCAAAAGAAACTCCAAGAAATTTTCCGACATAAACGCAATTAAGTTACTTTATACATCATTAGTAAGATTTCACTTAGAGTACGCTTCCCCAGTCTGGAACCCAAATTATGTGTCAAATAAATGCAATTGAAAGTGTTCAAAACAAATTCTTAAGTTATGCTGCTTATAAATTGGGTCTTTCTACAAATGAATTTATTCATGTGAGAGTGTCATCATTGATAAATTTACGTTCACTGTATGATAGAAGGTCCATTAACGATATGTGTAATATTTACAATATTTTGAACAGCTTCATTAATTGTCCACAATTGTCGCAAATAATTAATATTTGTCTCTCCTGGTACATTTCGTGACCATCAACTTTTTTATATTCTGTTTCATAGGAACAATTATGGATATTTTTCTCTATTGGGTAGAATGTATCGGTTGATAAATAAATATCACAGGCAATTTGATATTTTTAATGTTTCAACGGAATCTTTTAAGAATGCAGTCAATAGCATTACATTTAAATAAATTAATATAGTTACTTGTAAACACATTTAAGGCAGAATTGTCAATTTCTGTGACTGGGTGATGTGTAAGTGTGCAATGAGTTGTATTCCAAACTGGGGCATTGTGGTATGGTGGGGTCAACTTTGTTGTATTGTTTTGTAAAGCTTGTAGTGATTTGTATTGCTATATTAATATTTTGTGTTCTTTTCCTTATTCTTCACTGTGTACCATATATAATATAAATTGAATGTAAAATGGTGATTGCCGTAAATAAATAAATAAATAAATACTTTTATACAAATAATAATGGATTTATTAGTATAAAAAATGGAAATTGGTTATCCGGTAATTAAAAAATCATGTTACGAGTTACTTCACTTAACACATAGCAGTATGAAAATCAGCCATGTAGACCATTTTTAAGAGAAACAGATAAATTGCATTTAGTGGGTGGCCACTCGCTGGGAAATTCTGGAAAAGCAGGAAATATGCGGGATTTTTTTGTGACCGGGAATAAGGGCGTGAATTGTGCGTAAATTCAATGCCCGAACCGGGCATTTTTGCTTTAATGTTCTTTTATGACTTTTTCAGGCGTCAAATTTACGAAACGTATATAAATGCTATTTAATTCAGTATCGAATATCGATTTTTTTTGTATCGCTCTCAACTCTACTTTACAAGATAATCGCGCATGTGTATTATGCGCCAAATAATTCTTGTCGTATTAATGTCATTTGTCAAGCAAACACTGAGCAGTATTAACTTGTTGTATTTAATAGTGGTAGTACAAAGTGTTTTGTGTTTGTGTAAAACCGTAAACATTCTTGTATGTTACGAAAGTTGGGCTATTATGATTTGTGAAGAACAGATTGAGTGTTTAAAACTGGTTTTGACTACAACATATAAATTTACACAAAGGAAGTTTACAGGTGAGTGCATTAGTGCCTGAAATATTTCAGGATTCTTTTATGCTAAATATTTATTATTGCATTTTTAAACGTCCATCTTTATGAACCTAAACACCAAGTGAATTTTGATAACATCAAGATTTTGGATATTGAGGGTAACTACTACAAAAGACTGTTCCTAGAATCGTTTCATATTTACCGACAACGTGATCCTTTAAATAACAAGTTGGATATTAATAATTTAAATGTGGTATATTCGGGGTTATATAGTGTTAATGATAAAAGCGGATGTAGATAGCATTGTTTGCTATATAAAGGAATCACGTTTAGTTTTATAGTTCTTATTTGTCCTTGTTATCGTATTGTATTAGATTTATATTGTTATCTTCCGTACTCGTGTTATAGCTTGTTTTTCGATGATAATTTTTGTAAGAACCATTATCATATAGTAATTGTTGTGTGTTACTCTAGCACAGTTATATATCGTATTCTGATTGTAGTCTTTAATGTATTTTTAATTTTTTGACTTGCTACTTTAAATTTTAGTGTTATGTAATTATTTATTAATGCTGTGCGTTATGTATGGAGCTGTGTTTCTTATTTTTTTACTATCATTTATATAAAGTCAAAGTAATCATGTAAGTAGACAAATTGTATTGTTTCAGACCTTGTGACTATTTCAGCAAATTTTATATATATACCGAGTGTTCCATTAAGCGTATCGTGCAGCTGTATATCATAAAGTATAAGACCTAGAGCTTTGCGGAAAAAAATTTATTTAGTAAAGTGGCCAAGAGAAATTGCTGGAAATTATTTTTAAGTTTCAATTTCTACCGCAAGGGGGAGTATTTGCTAAGGTCAACAACAAAATTCAATTTTTCTCCCAAAATTTAAGCACAAGGTATTATGCTCAAAACGCGAATTGGCAGTTATCTTTATTATTCACAACTTTTATTTGAAACTTTTTTCTGTAGATCGCACAAGGCCAGCTGCAGGACCTGGTGAATCGGTTTACATGTAAATAGGGTTATCTCACAATGCCCATGTTGGAATTTAATAATCTTAGAATCGTTTGAAAGAGAATTTCTCAGGGATCAAGAAAAACGACTAAATTGATTTTTCGAATGTTTTCTAATTATGTTAGAGGGCGCTTTTTCCAATCATGCCAGTTTTTGTTCATTTACTTAAAAAAATTAAATGGAAAGACATATTTATCAAAGAGGAATTGAATGAAGGGTAAAAAACAAGGATTTTAGTGAAAATCGCACCTCGATATCTTTAATGGTTCTTAAGTTATTGCAAAAAACGTATTCATATTAAAAAATATGTACTTCCTTGAATTTTGGATTAAATAGCGTTTTGAATTATTTAGTTATTCTTCATTTTAAAGAAAAGGAAATACAGAATTGTGATTTTTGCTTACATACATTATTACGCTAACAGAGTCTCAAAACAATTACAAACACCGTTGTCTTTCCTTGTAGTCGATTAAACATTAATAATAATAATAATAAATCTGAGGAAAATGGGGTGGGATTACTTTAGCATGATTGTCTATGAAAATGTTGTATTTTCAATGGCTAATGTTGTAGCCCTAAGAAAAGGCCGTTTTGGTTACCAGTTTTAGTCAACTGGTAAAACTAAATACATATTTAACGACACAAACAGAACAACTAAAACGAATAATAAACAACTAACATTATTACAACACATGTTCAAAGTGCCTTGCATCATTAAAAATACATTTTTCTAATCTTCGATGGGTGCTTGACACTGCAGTTTCAATTTCGGCTCTTGAAATGCTTGTTATGGCGTTTTGAATTCGAGCAATCATATCCTCGCGTGTGGTAGGTCGTGCTTGGAAAACCATATCTTTTAGCCTTCCCCATAAATAAAAGTCTAAAACAGTAAGATCTGGTGATCTAGCCGGCCAAGGAAATAAACTTCCTCTCCCATCCAGCGATTTGGGAAGGTCATTTCTAAATAATTTCTAACTTCCACGGAATAATGTGTTGGGCACCGTCATGCTGAAATCACATGTTCTGCCTAGTTTCTAGTGAAACAACCTCCAAAAGTTCAGGTAGATTGTTGACCAAAAAATGCAAGTATGTTGCTCCATTCAAATTTCCATTAATAACAAATGGGCCTAAAATTCTGTTTTCATTAATGCCGCACCAAACATTTACACTCCACCTGTGTTGGTGATCAACTTGTAGCATCCAGTGAGGATTAGTTTCAGACCAATAATGCATATTATGTAAATTTACTCCTCCATCGCTACTAAAGGTAGCTTCATCTGTCCATAATATGCGGGTCAAGAATAAGGGATGTTCGATGCACATATCTTTCAACCAATGGCAATGATTCAATCTTCTATCGGTATCGATATCTAAAAGGTTCTGGTGCAAAACTGCATGATATGGATGCAATTTGTGGTTTATTAGAATACGATGCACCGATGTCGTTGGTATCCCTAAATTTGCAGAAAGTTGCCTGGTACTTACATGTGGATCTGCTTCAACGCACGCAAGAACATGTTCTTGTGGGCATTTTAATTGGATGCACACGCCCTGTTTCTCTTAAACGTTTTGCCAATCGTGTAAATACCATTTTAGTATAATGTTTTCTTTCAGGATATGCCATTGCATATTCACGCTCAGCAATAGCCGCGTTTTCAAAACTTTGAAAGTAAATTCTAAGCATGTTATAAGCTTCAGCATTAGAGAAAGACATTTCTGTAGTTCAAAATTAACAAACAAACTTACACACAGAGCATACACGATTTAACTACTATAACAATAACTAGTATGACAGAGTTATACCTGTTGACAGATATGGATGTTTTTGTTTTCATCGCCTACTTGGTGGATTTTAAAGGGATCTATTAGCGACATATTATTAATGTTTATAAACATCGTCACAAAATGAAAGGCACTTTTGAACATCTGCTATAATAATATTTATAACTAAATAATTTCAAATATTTGATCTGAAAATTCAGGAAAATTCTAATTAGTACTGGGATAGATCTCTAAAATGCACATACTTTTTGCAATAACTTAAAGATATTGAGGTGCGATTTTCACTAAAATCTTTGTTTTTATCCTTCATTCAATTCCCTTTGATAAATATGTCTTTCCATTTAATTTTTTAAGTAAATGAACAAAAACTGGCATGATTGGAAAAAGCGCCTCTAACATAATTAGAAAACATTAGAAAAATCAATTTAGTCGTTTTCTGATTGTAGTCTTTAATGTATTTTTAATTTTTGACTTGCTACTTTAAATTTTAGTGTTATGTAATTATTTATTAATGCTGTGCGTTATGTATGGAGCTGTGTTTCTTATTTTTTACTATCATTTATATAAAGTCAAAGTAATCATGTAAGTAGACAAATTGTATTGTTTCAGACCTTGTGACTATTTCAGCAAATTTTATATATATACCGAGTGTTCCATTAGCGTATCGTGCAGCTGTATATCATAAAGTATAAGACCTAGAGCTTATGGAAAAAATTTATTTAGTAAAGTGGCCAAGAGAAATTGCTGGAAATTATTTTTAAGTTTCAATTTCTACCGCAAGAGGAGTATTTGCTAAGGTCAACAACAAAATTCAATTTTCTCCCAAAATTTAAGCACAAGGTATTATGCTCAAAACGCGAATTGGCAGTTATCTTTATTATTCACAACTTTTATTTGAAACTTTTTCTGTAGATCGCAAAGGCCAGCTGCAGGACCTGGTGAATCGGTTTACATGTAAATAGGGTTATCTCACAATGCCCATGTTGGAATTTAATAATCTTAGAATCGTTTGAAAGAGAATTTCTCAGGGATCAAGAAAAACGACTAAATTGATTTTTCGAATGTTTTCTAATTATGTTAGAGGGCGCTTTTCCAATCATGCCAGTTTTTGTTCATTTACTTAAAAATTAAATGGAAAGACATATTTATCAAAGAGGAATTGAATGAAGGGTAAAAACAAGGATTTTAGTGAAAATCGCACCTCGATATCTTTAATGGTTCTTAAGTTATTGCAAAAAACGTATTCATATTAAAAAATATGTACTTCCTTGAATTTTGGATTAAATAGCGTTTTGAATTATTTAGTTATTCTTCATTTTAAAGAAAAGGAAATACAGAATTGTGATTTTTGCTTACATACATTATTACGCTAACAGAGTCTCAAAAACAATTACAAACACCGTTGTCTTTCCTTGTAGTCGATTAAACATTAATAATAATAATAATAAATCTGAGGAAAATGGGGGTGGGATTACTTTAGCATGATTGTCTATGAAAATGTTGTATTTTCAATGGCTAATGTTGTAGCCCTAAGAAAAGGCCGTTTTTGGTTACCAGTTTTAGTCAACTGGTAAAACTAAATACATATTTAACGCACACAAACAGAACAACTAAAACGAATAATAAACAACTAACATTATTACAACACATGTTCAAAGTGCCTTGCATCATTAAAAATACATTTTTCTAATCTTCGATGGGTGCTTGACACTGCAGTTTCAATTTCGGCTCTTGAAATGCTTGTTATGGCGTTTTGAATTCGAGCAATCATATCCTCGCGTGTGGTAGGTCGTGCTTGGAAAACCATATCTTTTAGCCTTCCCCATAAATAAAAGTCTAAAACAGTAAGATCTGGTGATCTAGCCGGCCAAGGAAATAAACTTCCTCTCCCATCCAGCGACTTGGGAAGGTCATTTCTAAATAATTTCTAACTTCCACGGAATAATGTGTTGGGCACCGTCATGCTGAAATCACATGTTCTGCCTAGTTTCTAGTGAAACAACCTCCAAAAGTTCAGGTAGATTGTTGACCAAAAAATGCAAGTATGTTGCTCCATTCAAATTTCCATTAATAACAAATGGGCCTAAAATTCTGTTTTCATTAATGCCGCACCAAACATTTACACTCCACCTGTGTTGGTGATCAACTTGTAGCATCCAGTGAGGATTAGTTTCAGACCAATAATGCATATTATGTAAATTTACTCCTCCATCGCTACTAAAGGTAGCTTCATCTGTCCATAATATGCGGGTCAAGAATAAGGGATGTTCGATGCACATATCTTTCAACCAATGGCAATGATTCAATCTTCTATCGGTATCGATATCTAAAAGGTTCTGGTGCAAAACTGCATGATATGGATGCAATTTGTGGTTTATTAGAATACGATGCACCGATGTCGTTGGTATCCCTAAATTTGCAGAAAGTTGCCTGGTACTTACATGTGGATCTGCTTCAACGCACGCAAGAACATGTTCTTGTGGGCATTTTAATTGGATGCACACGCCCTGTTTCTCTTAAACGTTTTGCCAATCGTAAATACCATTTTAGTATAATGTTTTCTTTCAGGATATGCCATTGCATATTCACGCTCAGCAATAGCCGCGTTTTCAAAACTTTGAAAGTAAATTCTAAGCATGTTATAAGCTTCAGCATTAGAGAAAGACATTTCTGTAGTTCAAAATTAACAAACAAACTTACACACAGAGCATACACGATTTAACTACTATAACAATAACTAGTATGACAGAGTTATACCTGTTGACAGATATGGATGTTTTGTTTTCATCGCCTACTTGGTGGATTTTAAAGGGATCTATTAGCGACATATTATTAATGTTTATAAACATCGTCACAAAATGAAAGGCACTTTTGAACATCTGCTATAATAATATTTATAACTAAATAATTTCAAATATTTGATCTGAAAATTCAGGAAAATTCTAATTAGTACTGGGATAGATCTCTAAAATGCACATACTTTTTGCAATAACTTAAAGATATTGAGGTGCGATTTTCACTAAAATCTTTGTTTTTTATCCTTCATTCAATTCCCCTTTGATAAATATGTCTTTCCATTTAATTTTTTTAAGTAAATGAACAAAAACTGGCATGATTGGAAAAAGCGCCCTCTAACATAATTAGAAAACATTAGAAAAATCAATTTAGTCGTTTTTCTTGATCCCTGAGAAATTCTCTGTCAAACGACTCTAAGATTATTAAACTCCAACATGGGCATTGTGAGATAACCCTATTTACATGTAAACCGATTCACCAGGTCCTGCAGCTGACCTTGTGCGATCTACAGAAAAAAGTTTCAAATAAAAGTTGTGAATAATAAAGATAACTGCCTATTCGTGTTTTGAGCATAATACCTTGTGGTTAAATTTTGGGAGAAAAATTGAATTTTGTTGTTGACCTTAGCAAATACTCCCCCTTGCGTTAGAAATTGAAACTTAAAAATAATTTCCAGCAATTTCTCTTGGCCACTTTACTTAAAAAATTTTCCATAAGCTCTAGGCCTTATACTTGATGATATACAGCCGTGCGATACGCTTAATGGAACACCGGTATATATTCAAAACTTCTAGACCATTCTGAAACATACCAGAAATTAATCAAATAACATTCTCGAATGTACCTATTGCAATCTAAATAAGTCTTAAATGCAAAAGCCTTGAACCTGTCAATGAACTCTATTTGAAGATGTCACTCCACAGGTTGCCCACCAATTGTCTTTTGTATACAGATGTTTTGCTTAGATTCTAATGTAATTATTTTGGTTTACATTTACAAGAACACCCTCTTGTGTTCCTTGTAATTCATTATGTACAAAAATTAAGCAATGATCTCCTGTGAGGTAATTGTCGAAAACGGAAAGGTTAATTGAATATCCATTAACTATACTACACCACACGTTTACTAATAACTTATGCTGAAAATTACTTTTGACTGTTGTGTGAGGATTTCCGCCTGACAGTACATGAGAGCCGTCATAGGTGAAGGTTACTTCATCCGCAATATAACATGATGATTATTATTTATCCACTGGCAGAATACCGTGCGCTTTCCACAGTCTTTCAATTCTTTAACCTAATCATAGCAACCAATTAATGTTGTCACGGCATAAAATTTTAAGAGAACGTTATACGGTATTATGCATATTTTCTAATTTTTAGTATCTGGACATATAAATAAGTTAATTATATTTTACATATTAGTTCATTATAAACTGGAACTCAACAAGTAATCTTTCTGATTTGATTTGATATATGTATTGTTCTCTATGTATATTGGTCGAAATTTAAAAGCAGCCCTGCTGAATCCCCACCATTTGGTTTTACTAATAAATATTTGATTTGATTTGATCTATAGTTTAGTAGAAAAAGACATTGCAAGCTATAATTAATCAAAACAATATCACATATTGGTACTCTATTCTCGAACTTTTATTCACGAATGTAGATCCTTTGTATTTCAATGTCCAAATAAAGTTGATTATTGTGCTATCACAAAAGTATTTTTAAGGATTTACTTCATACCGGCAAAATTGCTTTCTGGTCACTGATGATGATCATTTTAAGATAATAAATTTTACATTTATATAATAAATAAAAAAACTAATACTTACCATTGTATGTGTTTTAGTCTAATATTGACATAGGACAAGTTGTGTCCCAGCGTTTATCAGCTATGAGAAAACTTCAAGAAAATCCAAATGATATTGAAGCATTATGTACTATAAATAAATCACAAAAAGAGGTAAACAATTATATTATATTTCTTTAAATTAAAAAATATTTTAGATGCAAAATTGGGCCGAAAGCAAACAGGCACCAGGTCAGTTTACAGGATCAACAGGTGCTAATATTTTATCTCAAGCCGAGTTAGCTGCCGGTTATCAAGCATGGGCAAGAAAGGTATTTAATCATATATTTCTGATTGCCATGTTGTCAGTTTGTATCTGATATATAAACACATTTGGTATTTGGATTTAATATTAAAATTAGTTATTAAGATATTGCAAAGTATATCGTTGCTGATTCGAAGAGGTCATTTTCGTTCAATGCATATGGATCAAATGAAACGAGTCTCAAAATTAGTAACGATACTTTGTACTTGAAATACATTTTTTTCTACAACATCTAAAATTACTGTGTGGAACATAGAACCGATAAAGTTCAATCGCTGTTTCTAAATATTAAGTGCCTTACAAAACATATCAAACATGACGTTAATTGTATGCTAATGATGTATTAAATAAAAACAATATCTGACTACTTTTCCTATTGTTGCAACTAATCGTAAATACCATTTTAGTATAATGTTTTCTTTCAGGATATGCCATTGCATATTCACGCTCAGCAATAGCCGCGTTTTCAAAACTTTGAAAGTAAATTCTAAGCATGTTATAAGCTTCAGCATTAGAGAAAGACATTTCTGTAGTTCAAAATTAACAAACAAACTTACACACAGAGCATACACGATTTAACTACTATAACAATAACTAGTATGACAGAGTTATACCTGTTGACAGATATGGATGTTTTTGTTTTCATCGCCTACTTGGTGGATTTTAAAGGGATCTATTAGCGACATATTATTAATGTTTATAAACATCGTCACAAAATGAAAGGCACTTTTGAACATCTGCTATAATAATATTTATAACTAAATAATTTCAAATATTTGATCTGAAAATTCAGGAAAATTCTAATTAGTACTGGGATAGATCTCTAAAATGCACATACTTTTTGCAATAACTTAAAGATATTGAGGTGCGATTTTCACTAAAATCTTTGTTTTTTATCCTTCATTCAATTCCCCTTTGATAAATATGTCTTTCCATTTAATTTTTTTAAGTAAATGAACAAAAACTGGCATGATTGGAAAAAGCGCCCTCTAACATAATTAGAAAACATTAGAAAAATCAATTTAGTCGTTTTTCTTGATCCCTGAGAAATTCTCTGTCAAACGACTCTAAGATTATTAAACTCCAACATGGGCATTGTGAGATAACCCTATTTACATGTAAACCGATTCACCAGGTCCTGCAGCTGACCTTGTGCGATCTACAGAAAAAAGTTTCAAATAAAAGTTGTGAATAATAAAGATAACTGCCTATTCGTGTTTTGAGCATAATACCTTGTGGTTAAATTTTGGGAGAAAAATTGAATTTTGTTGTTGACCTTAGCAAATACTCCCCCTTGCGTTAGAAATTGAAACTTAAAAATAATTTCCAGCAATTTCTCTTGGCCACTTTACTTAAAAAAATTTTCCGCAAAGCTCTAGGCCTTATACTTGATGATATACAGCCGTGCGATACGCTTAATGGAACACCCGGTATATATTCAAAACTTCTAGACCATTCTGAAACATACCAGAAATTAATCAAATAACATTCTCGAATGTACCTATTGCAATCTAAATAAGTCTTAAATGCAAAAGCCTTGAACCTGTCAATGAACTCTATTTGAAGATGTCACTCCACAGGTTGCCCACCAATTGTCTTTTGTATACAGATGTTTTGCTTAGATTCTAATGTAATTATTTTGGTTTACATTTACAAGAACACCCTCTTGTGTTCCTTGTAATTCATTATGTACAAAAAATTAAGCAATGATCTCCTGTGAGGTAATTGTCGAAAACGGAAAGGTTAATTGAATATCCATTAACTATACTACACCACACGTTTACTAATAACTTATGCTGAAAATTACTTTTGACTGTTGTGTGAGGATTTCCGCCTGACAGTACATGAGAGCTGTCATAGGTGAAGGTTACTTCATCCGCAATATAACATGATGATTATTATTTATCCACTGGCAGAATACCGTGCGCTTTCCACAGTCTTTCAATTCTTTAACCTAATCATAGCAACCAATTAATGTTGTCACGGCATAAAATTTTAAGAGAACGTTATACGGTATTATGCATATTTTCTAATTTTTAGTATCTGGACATATAAATAAGTAAATTATATTTTACATATTAGTTCATTATAAACTGGAACTCAACAAGTAAACTTTCTGATTTGATTTGATATATGTATTGTTCTCTATGTATATTGGTCGAAATTTAAAAGCAGCCCTGCTGAATCCCCACCATTTGGTTTTACTAATAAATATTTGATTTGATTTGATCTATAGTTTAGTAGAAAAAGACATTGCAAGCTATAATTAATCAAAACAATATCACATATTGGTACTCTATTCTCGAACTTTTATTCACGAATGTAGATCCTTTGTATTTCAATGTCCAAATAAAGTTGATTATTGTGCTATCACAAAAGTATTTTTAAGGATTTACTTCATACCGGCAAAATTGCTTTCTGGTCACTGATGATGATCATTTTTAAGATAATAAATTTTTACATTTATATAATAAATAAAAAAAAACTAATACTTACCATTGTATGTGTTTTAGTCTAATATTGACATAGGACAAGTTGTGTCCCAGCGTTTATCAGCTATGAGAAAACTTCAAGAAAATCCAAATGATATTGAAGCATTATGTACTATAAATAAATCACAAAAAGAGGTAAACAATTATATTATATTTCTTTAAATTAAAAAATATTTTAGATGCAAAATTGGGCCGAAAGCAAACAGGTACCAGGTCAGTTTACAGGATCAACAGGTGCTAATATTTTATCTCAAGCCGAGTTAGCTGCCGGTTATCAAGCATGGGCAAGAAAGGTATTTAATCATATATTTCTGATTGCCATGTTGTCAGTTTGTATCTGATATATAAACACATTTGGTATTTGGATTTAATATTAAAATTAGTTATTAAGATATTGCAAAGTATATCGTTGCTGATTCGAAGAGGTCATTTTCGTTCAATGCATATGGATCAAATGAAACGAGTCTCAAAATTAGTAACGATACTTTGTACTTGAAATACATTTTTTTCTACAACATCTAAAATTACTGTGTGGAACATAGAACCGATAAAGTTCAATCGCTGTTTCTAAATATTAAGTGCCTTACAAAACATATCAAACATGACGTTAATTGTATGCTAATGATGTATTAAATAAAAAACAATATCTGACTACTTTTCCTATTGTTGCAACTAATCAAATGAATACACTCTATCTGCTTATCTGAACAACAGCACAACTTGTCATATATTATTTTTAGTTAACATTCAATTTTCTTGCATTGATTGAAACCGAACTTGTATAATTTCTTTGTGCAAAGTGTTTTTCTTAGTAACTATTTATGTATATGGTTGATGGAGGCCGTGAAATTGGCCACACATATAAAGCGAGTTTTGTTGGTCTTAATTATTACCTAACATTTAATTACTGTAGTGCCTATTATGATTACTTGTGACATCTATGATAAAGTGCAAATAAAGATAGTGACCTTAATTATGTTAAATGTCGGTTACCAATGCATACCACCTGTTCAGGGTTATATCGTATTGAAGTTTAGCAATTATAAATGAAGGTGATAAAAGGATACCATCAAACATTTAAAGGATCTTATTAACAATCTTACTAAGGAAATAAAAATTTTCAACAGGGTGCTACGCTTGAATCATTCTTTCCCCTTTTTTGTTGAATCTCTATTAAGCAAAATGAAAGATTGTAATACCAGCTTCAATAGCATTATTTTATTTAACATAGTGAAACATTAAGCTGTTGATAGTAAAGCATGTGTCATCGCTGATAAAACAGATGTTATTCATATTTTGTCGCAATTACCAGATGTAGATATTTCTAATATTAAAGCTGTTAGAAATGGTGCAATTGTTCCAGGCAAAATTCGTCCACTTAAAATTACATTTAATTCAGAAAAGGATGTGTGATATGTATTAAAAATAAAAATTCGCTATTGAAAAATTCAATGGTCAGGATTGTTGCTGACTTAACACCTACCCAGTGGAAATTTCTAACCAATTTCCGGGAAACATTAAATAACAATTAAAAATGGCAAAGCAAACTTAACTACAAAATACCTAAAAAACGTTCCTAGGATTGTTATAAAAAACTAAGTAGTTAACAAAAATTTTCCTTACCAACAGTAATAGTAAGTGCAGTTTAAATCGTCCAAACTTACAAAGATCTCTTATCAAAGTTTAAAACTCAATAATTTTTATATTGCTACTACCAGAACATTCGTGGTCTATGTACTAAAGTAAATCAGTTCTATACTGCAATGTGTGCTAGCAATTTTGATGTAATAGGTATTACAGAAACGGCATTGCTTGATTGATACATAATTGTATACTTTTTTTAGACCAATACAATGTTTTTAGATGTAACAGACTATATAATTACTGGTTTAAACTGGGGAGGTGGAGTTCTACAAGCTATTAAAAACTCAATCTCCAGTTCTACCCTCAAACTATCAGCCATAACTAGTGGTATAATCAACATTGATATTACTGGTTGTAAATATTCAATCGATTGCAGTACTTTGTATATTTTTGTCATTTACCCGCCACGAGCTATGCATCTGGTGGAAACATTTTCTTAACTATTTGAGGAAACTGTACTATTGAGCGCTATGAATTGCCATTGCTTAGTGAAAATGCGTACCATCTCTCATTAGATATATGTGTTTATTACAAGCATTTTGATATTAACCAATTTGAAAACAATGAGGCAGCTATGACCTATAATTACAAAAAAATCGACCATATAGGTTTATACAATCATCTATGTGCTATCGATTGGATTAATCACTACACATCTAATGATATAAACAACAAGGCCTTGTGCCTACTTTTATGATGTACCACAAGACATTATGGCCGTTTTGTACCAAGGTACGGTAGCATGAAATGGTTCATACCTGAAATAATTACCACTATTAAACTAAAGAGTAAATACCTAAGCTTATACAAAAAATATATTATCGTCCTGATGACCACCAACAATTCAAGGTACTTCGGGCTACTTACAAAGCAGCAAAATCAGAAGCCTATACTGACCATCCAAAAAATATCCAAGATTCATTTAGTATTAATCCTAAACAAATGTGGAAATGTTTGTTCTAAACAAGGAGCTATCCCTATTCCTGGAACACTTACTAATGATAATATCAAGTACAAAACTTTTGAAAATATAATGAATGTCTTCAAGGAGTATTTTAGAAGTGTTTATGTTAAAGCTGATTTATCAGACGCACCACATATGAATATAACTATCGTTAGCAATTCAGAAATTACCATCAATTCCATACGATTAGCGGAGGTTGTGAAATCCATTGAAAAATTTAAAAATGAGTGTACATCTAGGTCAGATCAAATCCCTTCGTTTCTTGTATGCGACTGTAAAATGTATTTGCGTTTGTTGTACCTGATTTATTTATCGTTCAATACGTGTACATTTCATGATCAGTGAAAACTAGGCAAAACTGTCCTATTCTTAAGAGTGGTAATGTGACTATTATTTCAAGCTATAGACCAATTAGCATTTTTTGTGATTTTGCCAAAATTTTTGAGATTATTCTGCACCAGCGTATTTATCGAAGTGAAAAGCTATGCCTCTGTCAACCAGCATGGATTCATTGAGAAAAGATCTACACTGAGAAATCTTATATGAATACCACAGGACATGCCGGAAGTTTTGGATGTTCGAGGTGCAGTTGAAGTGATTTACATGAATTTTGTCAAGGCATTCGACTGAATTCTCCATAAAATTATTATACTAAAACTAAAATTGAGATCTTTACTTTTTCTATATTTTCAAATTTTTTACCTATTATTTGCATAACAGAATGCAATAGGCTTTCTACTACGGTTACAGATCAGATTACTTTGTTGCTGATTTAGGCATATCCGAAGGTTTAAATTTGGGCCCGTTTCTATTTTTACTGTAAATGAACGACATTAATCATTTAAACTACCAGTTATTACTATTTGCTGATGATCTCAAACTGTATGCTAATATTTTGCATAACGATGATTGCAGTAAACTTCAAGTACAACTCAACAGACTACGGAATTGGTGCAACAATAACTATCTACAACTTATTGTTAGCAAATGTAAAATTCAGTCCTTCACACGTAAACACCAACCAATTATATTTAACTATTCTATTAATAGTGTTACTTTGACTCGTGTCGCCAGTATAATGGATCTTGGAGTGCTATTTGACCAGAAACTATCATTTTCCGAACGTATCACATCGTCTGCATCTGCTGCAATGAAACTTTGTGGCTTTTTACTTCACAACTATAAGTAGTTTACCAATATCCATGTACTTATAACGTTTTATATAACTTTACGAAGGTCAAAATTGGAATATTGCATTCTTATTTCAAACTCTCAATATAAAATCTTTATGGTCTTTTAGAAAAAGTGCAGCATAAATATGTTATATTTGTTGCATTAGTTGAGGCCCAGGCGTACGTAAACCCAGGAATAAATCAAACTTTGTTATTGTCTAAATATGATGTTCTATGGCTTGATGTGTGAAATTAAGGTTAACCTGTTTCTATATAAAATTATTTATGGAGTTATTGATGCATCCTATATTTTAACAACGTTAAATTTTAACGCATCATGTGTTAATACTCGTAGAAGTATAGCATTGTATAACAAATTAACAAATATTAATCTATTATCTAATTCTCCAATATATTGTAATGTAACCAACCTGAGGAACTGCTACAAATGTGTACTCTAACTTACTTGCGGATGAACGAACGCCCTCTCTTGACAATACCTGGCCTAGTGATCTAGTCATCTAGTGGCTGTGCTAGTGATACCTACGTTGTGTGAACGTAACTTGGCCCAAATATACACACTGAGATGGTGTTTAAGGCAGGAAGGTTTGAAATAAAACTATAATAGTTAACGACCCTACTTTAATTATTATATAACCTCAAAATTAGGTTACCATCAATTAAACATGAATTACAAGAGCAAACAGCGTCGGACTCCCTGGATTAACGCTGAGGAAAGAGTATCGGCAGATAAAAGTTCAACAACCTTGCACTTCTAACTGCATAAATACACTTCTCCTGGCATGGGGCCGCGAAGCGGCTTCGTGGCATAGTAGTATGTGTGTAACTACTACGACCGAGGTCCCGGGTTCGAATCCCGACACGGTTCGCTTGAAAAATGTTAGGCGAGCATTTTTCACAAAAATACACCCTCGTTCGGATGAGAGGTAAAATGTAGGTTCCGTGTGTGAGTGTTGTCACGTACGTTAAAGATCCCTACCTTGCTTGGAAAAGCAAAGGTTCGGCAAAATTTTAAATTCCCCAGGTAAAAAAACTCGTTTCCTGGCCAATGTAGTACCTTCGGGTGGAGCATTGGAAAATCACATGTAAGATGGGGCCGCAAACAAGCACCCTTTGCACTTTTAATATTACAGGATGTCAACTGTTACTCAGACGTTCTACATATGAGACTGAAGAAAGGTTAGTGTAGTCTAACTAATCTTTTCTAGAAGGTACTAGAGACGACTGAGGCATTATTATCTGGCTAAAGTTGAAGAGGAAGAACATCGGGAATATAAGGACCTTGACTACCAATGTTCCGCCCCATACGGGCCATAAAATGCTAGTAAATTCATCAAAGGCTCAAACATACATGTTTATCGTAAATACCATTAACAGTTTTCAGCCCGTTTGGCAATATGATTCACAAGGACTGATCTACATTCTACCGTTGCATAAACATTATTGAAAATATATTGACAAAACAAATATTTATAAACAAACGAAGTTAAACATGAATATATGCTATTATAGTGCCAAAGAAAGGGTACAAATTGAATCGACCATCTCCTACATAGTCATAATGCAAACGCGTTAATACATGTCATAGCAGAGGTTCGCTACGATCACATCGTAACAAAAATAATAAATCTCAATATTAGTTACCAATTGTAGGTTATAATACGTCAGACCCTTCAAACTAACTTATGGTTAGGTTATAAAATCCAGACATGAATCATGTAGTTATAAATGCACAGCTATAACTGAAATAAACATTTACATAATTATAACAAATTATTAAAACATCGAAAACAAATTATAAAATATGCTTGTAACAAATACATACCAAAATTCTACAGAAACAAAAGCCCAGATTCAGGCTCTTTATATAAATGCATGAAAGGAAACATTCAATCTAGTTAGCAAAAGTTAAGAATTATTCATTATGATTGCATCAGGCTAAAACGTGCTTTTAAAAATTAAATACATCGTGGCATTAAATTTGCAAACAAAAATATACATAACAACTGGATCATTAATTCAATTACTATCTTAAAACCAAAACAAATAAAATCAAATAAATATTGAAGCTTCGGTGCAATCAGATTACTTCAGAATAGCATATAATTAAAAACATTACCTTCAATAAAACCAACAAGTGAACCTTTTCAACCATCCATTTTAAAATCTGAAGCAGTCTAAAGACACAGGTTGACTTGTAAAAACGATATCGATCACCCCTACAACGGTAAATTCTGACTTCACAGAGTGCGTTCGGAAACCTGGAAGTGGTTACCGTGCGGTTCAAAAGTACTCTAATATCGAAATATACACTATAAAGGAACTAAATTATAAACACTTTAAATGCTATCTGTTTAAATGGATATCATCTAAACGTCGCAAGTTTTATCGTGAATTACTGAATAATCTATAGCAAACCAATATAAAAATAAATGTAGCCAAATATAAACCTATGAACCTTATAATATAGACTACAAATTCAGATAAACATATAATGTGATTGTGGATCATTCCAAAGATTGAACCTTGTGCCAAACTAGAATGTCGCACACAAGTTGCTCTACAACTTTTAGCGACAATTACATTGCTTAGTAGCGACACCACTGTTATTATTATTCTGAATATAAGAATATTAATCAAATTTAATGTAAATTAATTTAGTTTTATAGCGATGTAAGGAACTACTAAGCATAAATAAATAAAAAATATTTGCAATAATTATCAACCAATGAAAATTGACTAAAAGAAATAGTACGAATAACTACAATATGTTATTGCACAAATATTTAAAAATTTATGTAATAATTGTGATATTTTTGCAATGTTGCTAAAATTTTTGAACTATATCTGTATGCATTTTTCACCTTAGATTAATACATTTATCAACGTATTCTATGACAAATGTTGTCTCTGCTTTTTTCATACTTTTATTTTTATTTTCTTTTTGCTTCCCACTTTGTTAATTTTATCCCGTAATTGGATGTATTCTGTTGGACAATAAAGCCATAATAATAATAATGTTTTAAACTTCTACCCAGTTGAATTTGAAACACTAAGAATTTTGCTTCGTGGTATCATTTGTATTTCTGTAATGAAAAACTTGTAACAAATTTCTATCAATTTTAGGATATTATATTTTAGAATCTAGAAGTGCGGCTGTATTGGAGTTTGAAGCACTAATAACAAAAACTTGTAGCTTACTTTCTACACTATTTGGATCTAATATTTTCGAAATTGGAAAGCGCTACTATGTTGGAGTTTTAAGCATTAACGAAGTACTAAAAGTTATAGCATTTTGTATGCTTTATATGTATGGTAAAACTTCACAAACTTCTGATATGGACTCTTACATCACATCATTACTATCATATGCAATGTACATTGATTAACAAAGCCCAAAAGGGAACTATTCTTCAATAGATTTTTCATTTAGTATGTGATAAGATATGTAAATTAACCTTGCTTGCAGAAGAAAGTGCAAAATGTAACTTTTGATAGGTGTTGTAGAAAAAATTCTTTATTTAATTCGCTAATTCGATACCTTAAACAAATTTTCAGGTAAGGTTACACTAGATATTCTAGTGCATTCTTGCAGGCACAGACCATTTCTGATTAACGTAGAGATGGAATCTGTGCCTGTGTTGGTATTTTAGGTGTATATGTGTATTATATTTTTTCTGATTGCATACTGGTTTGCAAATATATTCCAAACTTCACACCAGCTTAAAATTTTATTCCATTAAAAAATCTAAAACAAAACCTTTTAAATATATGAAGTTATAATTTTAACATATTGAAAATGTAGTTTGCAAGATAATGTATGTTGCTACTTTGGACTTCTAGATAACGTTTCGTACTAACTATCAGAAAATCTAAATCTAAAAATAAGCTCCAAAATACTCGATCAAGTAATTTAAAGTCCAAGTTGCAACTACTTTCCAAATCGAAATAGCAAACAAAAGCTCCTAATTTCTTAATCAAAATATGTGCTCAAAAATAACATCAGTTTTAAGATCTGTGCTCAAAACTAACTTTCCCTCCACTTTAAGCTTACGATATTATTCAATTATTATCTGCTTCATACTTTATGTTATATACCAAATTTCCTCTTAAAACTTAACATTCAACTTATCGTAATTCTATTCTATATATACCGCTTAATATACCCTCTTTGCCATTTATGCATTTTCAATAACCTGCATTTATTTTAATTTTTTGAAAATGCACAACGTGTAGCCTTAAGCCATTATTAGAACAATTTAATCTTTTTTTGCATAAAAATATTATACAAAAGATTTGTATATATATAATAGTTAATAATATATATTGTAATGTAAAGGGGGAGTACAAGGCTTCTAAGGGTAGATTTGTGTTAAAAGGGGTGTATGCCAAATAAAAGGATCCATATATCAGATCCAGTAATTCAAGAACTATATTTTGCCGTACTTTACATATGCTAAAGTATTTACCATGTTAGTTTGAAACGTATGTGCCAAAAGGTAAACTAAATGATTTGATGACGTTGATAAAATGCACAGTGCTCAAGGTTTTATACTAAGTTGAAATTTAATAAGTCATTGAAGGTACATTTGCCGTCTGAAAACCGGATGCGTCTACGGATGTCTACTATCAACCAAGCATCCAGGTCTTGTGTGAATTATTTTGGCTTTTCATTTAAGTAGAATCAACTTTTGGACGAATTTGTAAATTCAAAATTATAAGTTAATAGCAATATCAAATATAATTGGAGAATTGTGAAGTGTTTAGGACCAATGATAGAATTTAGGAATGTGTATAAAGACAATAGTGAAGGTATTTGTGACACTAAAGAAAGGACAAATTGTTATTGGATATTTTTATGTATTTAAAATGTAATTAAGTAAGCTAGTTTTGTTGTGCTTATTGCCTAGGGGAGTAAACAAGATGATTCTTTTTCGATAAAATTTTGTATAAAGACGTGTTTTTACAAACCTGCGTAAAATTGTTATATATTTTGAAAAAATAAATGTGTTTGAATTTAAATAGTATGATTTATTAAAGTGGAGGTACAAGAAGCATCGGTGGTAAAATAATAGCGACGTTAAAAGAAGAGTATAGAGTGGTAATAGTGCGACGGGAAAGCGACGGATATTTAATTAGATTTGAAACGAGATTGGAATTGGATTTGGAACGATATTGGTTTAAAGGCAGTAGGACATTCGAGTGGTTATACAAGCGACGGCGAAGCAACGAATATATAAATAATTTTGGGATTGATTTGGATAGTTTTGAAGGCAGTAGGACATAGAGTGGACATCGAATTTATAGCAGGGCATTGATTGATTTGGAACAGGACGGCAGTTAGATTTGGGATTGATTACGAAAAGGCGGACGGATTAATTGGAGCACGAAGAGGGATAATAGGAGAGCAGCATTTGCAGGGGAAGATTCAACGAAAGAAAAGGAACACGGAAGGATTAGCACAGGGGAAGTAAATACAACGGTTTGTCAAAATTCTAAAATTCGGGTTATTCATTTCAGATTTGGGGTCATCAAAATTGTACTAAGACACCTGGAGGCGATACGCAAGTTCAATAGTGATTGTGAGTCCTTGTAAAGACGCATACGGCGACTAAAATCGTGAGCCAGCAGCATTTAAAAAGGGTATCAGCGAAGTATAATTCAGGTGAGTACCGTGCAATATCATTAAACGTCAAACAAAAGTCAGAAATTGTATACATTAATTAATTTGGCACCAAGCTACGTTGATCAGTAAAAATTTGGCATATACAGTAGTAATTTCATATAAAAGTAGTGAAACAAAAGAGTGTGCAGTTTGGTTGGGCAGTGCACATCTACTCACGATTGAACCCACGGTGAGTAGGTGAACACCCTGAGATAAAGAGTTCATATAGTCGAGGCATAATAAATAGTAAACAGTTTAATTAGATAACCAACCAAACTTTGCTAAAGCACATTATATAGAAGTCATTGATTACTAAAAATAGGGGCGACGACAAAGGTAGTGTATAATAATTTATAATTTAAATTTAAATAAAAATAAATAAAAAAGAGGGTGGGGGAGTCAGTAGAATATATATATATATATATATATATATATATATATATATATATATATATATATATATATATATATATATATATATATATATATATATATATAATAAGATGTATCTGTAAACAAACTCTATATTTTCATAAGAGTTGACAATACATCTTACTTTCTATACAATTTCTTATTGGACTGCAAATAACTTGTCTTTGTATATATATATATATATATATATATATATATATATATATATTTAATAAGATGAAATAATAACTTAGATTATGTAAAGCCTAAATGATCATTTCAAATCGAGCTAGTAATTGAAAGATGAAAAATATAAGGTACCAGACAGAATTCGAACCTGTATCTTCAGCTTTTGTGGCTGATGTGTTTACGAATTACACTACTGGGACTGATGATGACAATTGGAAAATTTTACAAATCTAAATCCTGTACGTAACCATACAGCAATTTAACTTTCAATTATGTTTGGCATTTTTGTTAATCATATCTGACAGTGTCAAGTTTTTTACTTATGTCAGACAGAAAGGAAGCGACGTTCAAAATCACGGTTGAAGCCAACTATTAAATATACATATTGGATAATTACTTATATTTTCCATTTTTCAATTACTAGCTCGATTTGAAATATCCTTTAGGCTTTACATAAAAGTCTGAGTTATTATGTAATCTTATTAACTATAATACCTCGGTATTTATGAACTTGCCTTGTGCAATTAATTACAAGAGAGGTACTTGTGGATCAGATCTGAATCATAGCAGAGGAACTCAGACAAGATCGATAGACGATCCGAAGAGCCACACAACAAGTGGCCATGTTAAACTACGTCGATCGCATTAATAACATTGCTCAATCTAATTATTTATTCATATTTCTTATCAATGCAATTACAGTTCATACATCTACATTTGTTCTTCGAAAATCAGTTCATTTTACACGTTTTAAATAACTGTCATTTAAATTTATTGGGTGTTAAAAAATCTTAATTTGCTCATGCATTGATAGAATGGATGAAAACGCCAGTGTCTGAGCTGGTTATTGCTGGCTATCTAATGTACTTTATTAGGTCGTTAAACCTCTTATTGTTCTTACAATCTCGCTAATTGGGGGTGTCGTCACATTCTCTCACATGTTTATTTACAATTGCTAATTTATGGGTATATTCTCGCTACCGATGAATTAATTAGAATTTGATTTATGTGCTACTGGTGAATATATTTTAAACATTTGAGCAATCTAGAACAAAGTACTCTTTTTGATTAAAAATACACTATTTTAAGCTAAAATACACGATTTTCGTTAATTATATGCAAAAATGAAGTTGTAAAATGACATTTTTAGTCCGACTACTTTAATGTTCAATATATGTAACGGTATTATTAAATTGCATTTCTATTGCTACTTCTCGGTGGAGGATCTACTTATTTAGAATACGTTTTAGATGGGATTTATTATCAAGGGAATATTATACGGGGTGTCTCTTCACGGATAGTAAGTATTAGAATATTTCATTTTCGGGGGTACATGATATGGTGCTCAATGACCCCTCCTTATCACATCAACATATATATATATATATATATATATATATATATTGTAGTGGTTTTAAAAGGTTAGATTAACTATAAACAAAGCAATTTGAAACATCCTGTATAGAGGAAACAACCAGAATTTACATGCGAAATTTATTTCATTTAGTTCAGTTTAATGTAACAAGTAGTAACAAAAATTTACAATTAATGAATAAAATTTAGTTAGGTTCGTAAAGAAAATAAATTTTAGAAGTCAATGCAATTTAATTATTAAGTTAATGGAGTTTAATTACGTCTAATACGCATAAAGGCATGAAAAATCAATAAATCCAAGGCGAATAGCTTTCATTGTAACAAACAAATATAGGTTGGCTTGAAATACCATGAAAAGAAGCTCCTAGAAATGTTGTGTTAAAACGTCGGTTAATTAAACACCTGCTTGTTTTCTAAATGTCAGGTTCCTTTTATTTTTATAGATAGCAAACAAGTTTCAAAGAACATCGGGTAAACGGTTGGAGGGTTCGCATAAATGTTAACTAAAAGTTTCCTTAAAGTGCAGAAAGGATAGAGGGTCAATGAAAAGCTTCGGACTGAGACAGGCATAATAATAGTGCATTTAAAAAGCACGTATTCAGTCCACATGGGGTAAATAAAACGCGGACAGTAATATCGATTCTCCACCACTCAAACAAGGGTTAGAAGGAAACATATAATATGCATAAGAAAGGGACAACGTTAAGATAGGCGGGATTTTGAAGACGTCAATGCATTTACTATTGGTAGATATCGTTAGTTTTAAAACAGACAAACACGGGGATATTTGAAGTCGGATTTATTGGAAAATATCGTAACGACGTGCTAAATTTTGGAGATTTCGAAAACGGTTGAAACAAAATTTGAGGAAGTGTTATTTTAAATTAGATTTTTCACGGTAAGAGTGGCCAAGAGGTTACAGTCGCAGCATATAAATACTTGACGAATTAGCACGGCTCGCTCTCTTTTAACTTCGTTCTCTTAGTACTTTGATCGCTTCAGACTACGAACCAGCTTGTAAGTATATAAAATTATTTTAAATTAAATAGTACAGTGTTGGCCTCATAATTTGATACGCAAATAAGTGTCGAGTCTAAATTCTAATTTGAGGTACAACATTTATTTTAAACAAGCTCAGGAAGTGACGTGAAGTAACGTAAATTTAAATTACATTAAACGAAAGTACACAAGTATGAAAGAAGTGTAATTAATTTGGATTTGGAATTGGATACACCGTGAAGGCAGCGCAAGCAGCACAACTCAAATGGGGTTCTTCTACAAATAGCTAGAGGCGGACAGCAGAGCAGAGCGAAACAACTTTACCGCATCGTCAATGGAGTGAAGGTCTTCAAGAAATTCCAGGTAACGCTTTAAAATTGTTGTTATAAACTATGAAACTATGAAAATTGTGTGACGTGTGAGAGTAAATTTTGAAGGGATTGTGCATTATTTTGCGTATTGAAAATAATACGTATGACTAACTTTATTAAGGTATTTAAATAGAAATCTAGAGGTGTATATAAAGCTTATTAACGTTCCATCAGGAACGTAAAATTTTTATTGTGAAGAGTACATGGGTTTGTTTTTTTGTTGGTTGTAAGAGTATGCAAAGTACAAAAGCATACATTATTCATAATTAACTGGGTTATCATGAGCTCACCATACTCCAGAGTATACAAATTTAAAATAAATTATAAATAAAGAAAGAAAATAAGGTATTATTCAGGGTTCATTTACTCCGGGTATATACAATGTGTTTGATATTTAAAATTAAAATCCAGGACAATACAAAAATAGGATTTATTGAGGTGTAACTTGATCTCTGAAGTGTGGATAATCTTGAATTTTATTTGTAAATAGTGTTTAATAAATATTGTATGATGGTTGTATTATTTTGTGGTTTTATTGAGAGTGTGCGTGAATGATACAGAGTATAATAGTGAATCTAGGTATCCAAGAGGAGGCCCAACTGAGCTAGCCTGGGAACTGAAGAAGAATTAAGGTGATGAAGAGAGGAATCTGGGTAAGAGATTATTTTTATTAAATTTTTCTATTGTGTGGGTGTGTGTGTGTGTGTGTGTGTGTGTGTGTGTGTGTGTGTGTGTGTGTAAAGCGTTTCTTGACCTTTAAATTATTTCTTGGGATGTAGGTTATAAAAGTAAAAATGCTTTTTAATATTTGTAATAAACATTACGCGTTTCGGTGTATTAAACCATAATCATATGTTTAAGTCTACAATAAATATAAAAATATTAAAACTTAAATAATTTATAATAAATTAATCTAAAAAATTTTAAAAGAAAATTTAACTGGTGTATAACTCACCTACTAACATTGAAGAAATTATTTACAATTAATATAAAGCATAGAACACAATTTATTATGTACTTTTGGACAAGAGGCCTGTGTGTGTGTGTGTGTGTGCGCATGTGCATGTGTGCGCACGTGCGTGCATGCATGGGTGTGTGTGTATGTGTGTGTGAGAGAGAGTAATGTTCTCGTGTGTGTATGTGTGTGTGTGTGAGAGAGAGAGAGAGAGAGAGAAATGTTCCCAAGTAAAAAAGAAAGTCTGAAAGACCCCTAAGTAGGTATACTCGATTCAAAGACATCAAAAATCGATAACAGAAAGATGGATATGGTAAATGCAATGAGTTTTCCAGGTTACAAGTGGGAAATATAATGAGTGAAAACTACAGAATGAAAATACAAGAAATAGAAATTTCCCATCTTTCCAACTGCAAAGATTGACTTGTTTTGGGGATATGCCTGGTTATTGACTACTATGTTTACTCTATTTAAAAGCATCCACTCAACATCAGATATATTTAAAAAGGTACATAAAAATGATTAATTATGTAGAGGAGTAATATTGGCAAAAGGGTTTAGGGCTTTTGTATGCCATTTTCCTTGTGGTTTACCATCGAAATCTTCTTTTCCATAAGTAAGTAGATCGGCAACCATCTTACTTTACTTAAGATAAATTTTAAAGGTAATTTAACAGCAAAATTGGTCGGCTCAAAACAAATTTCTTTTGTTTTTAAATGTAAATAATTAATTTTAAAAGTTTAAATTTAATTTACGAAAAATCTACAAAAAATATATTTGCGAATTTTTATTTGCAATTCATTGAACAAAAATCATCAAAAACTAGGTTAATTTAATAAATAGGTAGGTGAAATATTTGACAGAATTTTTTCAGAAGTCATTTATATACAAAATTTTAGCAGTCAATAGGAAAATAATGATTTTCAAACGTCAAAATGTTAAATGGATAAGCAAAAATCACTAAGTTATATTTTTTGTCGACTCATCAAAAATTAGGAGTATAAATATATTTATGCTATGGAAATTTATATAAATGACAGGTATACCTTAATATAAAAGGCAAATTATAACCGAGTCTGTCATTTATATAAAAAACACTAAAATAAATATGACAGTGTTTCAAAATAAATCATTTTATACAGGACTAATGATGAAAGTAAATTATTTATTGGTTATGTGCAAAATATGAATTCTGCAAGCGTTTTTAATACGGGATTTTTCAATTTTTACACTTAAATAGACTTAAATTATGTTAAATTATTTGCAAAAACTACAATTTCAAATCATTAACTTTATTAAAGGTTCAACATTAATTATTACGTTAAAATACTTGTCCAAGTACGAGAAAATTGACATTTCTTATTTTTAGATATTATGCAATAAGTTAGGTAACCTAGTACACAAGTATACTACTAGAAGTCGCCAGCAATATATTCTAGAGTATCAAAACCTATGGAAGCTTTACAACAAGAAATAGTAGTATTTAAATATAAAACTGAACGATATTTTGCAGTCCGATAGTAAAGTCAAGCTAATATTTTGAATACCAACGCGAAGCACAAGCACTGCCACAAAGGATAAAGTTATAGGCAATTAGGAAAAATTGTTTTTTTTTTCTATTAATACGGAGAAAGAAACAAACCTAAACTTTTAACATTTAACAATAAACGATATTATGTCATCGAAAACCACCAATTATTATGTTCTCAGTTTGGGTATCAATTGCTATACGTTTAATACCCCTTAACCCGTACATAATAAATTTTACGATTTAAGCATGCAAATTTTTATGCCAAGGTTATAACATGTTTTTATTTGCTTTTTCACTCTTCGGCGACAAAGTAGAATTTTCAGGGAACTATGGTCCAGGTTCTCATCAGATTTTCATCATATGGAAATTTCTATTCCAGTAGTGTCCTAAAAGCATAAGGTAAAAAGAGGTAGGGATGATAACTAAATCACTGCATTGATACATTCACGATAATGACCCATCGACAAAAGTATAACTGTCTTGATTGATCGTCGATATGGAAGTAAAGTCTTTAATTCATGGCAGGTACAATAAAGTTCCACATCATTTTCCAGAACACAATAAAAACTCTCCGAGACAAGCTTAGCATATTTACATTTATTAGGTCATTCTAAACCTATAATGTAATTAGTAACTTATAAACTAAAGTAGGACAGAATTCAGGAAACAAATGGAATTTCTTTAACCTTTAGGCAAAACATAGTAAATTTAATGTCTATAAGAAAGTGGAAACTGATTGTCCAGTAATTGAAAAGGCATGTTACAGGTTAAATCACTTAACAAGGTTCAAAATATCCACCATTTTGTTGAATATCATATAACGGTACAGTTTGTTACTATATTTATAAAATCAGAGTTATTGTTTTGACAAAACTGCAATTCCAACCTTGGGTGCTTTTGAAATAGTAATTAGCTGCTTATTTTTCAGTTGTGTCCAGAAAAAATTATTCCAACAAAAAAGGTTGGGTAACCTAACAAACTATTGTACAGGTCCACTGCTACCAGTTCAATCGTCTTCAAATTGATAGTTACATTTTCTAACAATAATTATAGACAACTATGCTGTTTATTAAACATAAACAGTGCTATGCAATAATATCAAGGAATAATTTTTATGAGCGATATGATATTTATTATTTAGATTGAATTGTGCCAATAATTCATGTGTAGAAGTGCATGTTTGTTACATTTCAAATTTGGAGATGTACACTTTTAAATTTGTGAGTGAATTCCCACCGTTATTTTTAAAATAGACTTGTTCATTTCCGTCATTTCGGACAGTTGCATTTGCGCAAAAGGAATGTGCAGGCGCGGAGTGGCGTAAGTGCGTGGTTTGTACAGGACATGATGATTATTAGCCACCAGACGTCGAACGGTGACGTTTGAGTGTCGTTTTTTTGTCTTTTCTCTTTTAGGATGTATGTTTCCTTTTACCTGTATCTTCAAGTACCTTTACCTTTATTCCTTCGCCCTACCTACGAAGAGGAGAGACGAATAAATTTGGTTTCAACGATGGCATGACGTAACCCACACCAAACAACTCCCAAACAACAAGGACCCTGAGATCAACGGCATGGCTCGTTTAAGTGAGTACTTTTGCTTTACTTTTGTGTAAATATAGACTTGTATCATTGTAAACGTATTTGGTACGTGATACAATTTGACACGTAATTATGTCATAATATCATTGTTGTGCAATAATGTAAACGTGGATCGTATCAGTGTTGCCAACTGTGTAGTGGCGCTGAATACGACGCCGGGGAGTATAACATGTTTTGTTTTGCATACCAAGATGTTTTTCTCCACCCCCATTTGATGAATGTGTTTTAGAATGTGGAATTTTGATAATACTGCTATATTTTCTAAGATTTTTTTCCACCCATGTTCTGTGAATCCTAAACCTTTCAGGATACTGTTCACCATATCTTTGCCGTGCATCAGACTCAAGTAAAACCTAAGTGAAATATTCCAATTTTAGCTGCCATTTTGTATAACTTCTCTGTAGGGGGTACATACAATTTGTGTACCAGAATTTTCATTCCCTATATCATAAGTCACAATTCAAGACAACTTCACGTCCCATTGATTCATTTTGAAAATGTTGTTAAATTATTGTTTTGTTTTAAGAAATGTGATGTATTGAATTACATTTATAAAATTTAGAGTTTTAGATATCTAATAATGAAAAAAAATGTACGTTAATTATTGGAATAGTGTTGTTAGTTGAAGTCTTACTAACATTATAGTAAAACGAACAGAAAAAATTTAATACACATTTATACTCTTAAATATGCAAATCAGAAATCATTGTATTAGGTTTCTTATTTGCATAACTGATCGCCTGAGAATTTGTTTCAGGTTTGTAGTGCATTTACTATCTGTCAGGTTGTGAAGATTTGGATTGTTAGAAGAGCACCAATAGAATATTGGTAAGTAAGCCGAATCGTGAAAATCACAGTAATCCAATCACTGACAACGATAATTAAACCATTTTGTAGGTATATTTTAAATAAGTATATCATGTTTATATTTTATGTTCTTTGGTGTGGCATTTACATTCATATCTAAAATTAATTTTATTAATATAGGATCAATTGCAAAATGCAGCTCCTCTATCTGGTGGGATGGGAATGCATCTACTTAAAAAAATGGGATGGAATCCTGGCGAAGGTCTTGGAAAAGATAAAAGTGGTTCTTTACAGCCTCTTTTACTTGAAGTTAAATTAAATAAAAAAGGATTGGACAATATAGAGGAGAAACGAAATCAGGGTCCAATCAGAACAAAAACTCCAAAATTTAGCCAGAAATCATTATTTGCAAAACATCCAGTATCATTACTCGGCGAATTTACTGCTAAAAAGAAATTAGGAGCCCCTGAATACACACTGTGTTTAGAGGCTGGTCCTGATCATAAGAAAATGTTTCTATTTGAGGTTTGTTAGCTCATAATTAGGCTCTTTTATTTATAATTGTTTTAAGGTTAATGTAAATGGTTTAGTGTGTAAGCCTGAAATTGCTAGTCCAAATAAGAAACAAGCCAAGGCAGATGCTGCAAAATTGTGTTTGCAGAAGTTGGGAATATTAGCTGCAACACCTCCATGTGGTAAATAGATTTAAAATGATTTATTAAAGTGATTCCTAATTTAAGAAAGAACCTTTTGTTTTAAATAAATGAACTTGTTTGAAATTATTTTTCTTTTATTATATCAACATTAAAGAAACAAGATAGGTAGTGTTGGCGCCATTAAGGTAATTTTATTAGAATTAGAAATGCTAACATTTGTATATAGTTTATTTATCTAGTTGATAACTCGCAGATGTTGAAAGTCAAGGTACATAGTTAGTTGCTATTCGGACTTTGCTTTGAAAGGTGTTGTTTCCAATATATAATATAAAACTTGTGTCGCCGTTCCAATATCAGCAGCCGTCTGTCGAATTCGTCCGCCGCCACCAATAGCTATATTGATGAAGGGTGCCCTTTTGAATCTAGTAGAAGAGTGGTTTCCTGTTGATCTTCTGCAGTCGATGCTGAATTGGTAAGTACTTTTGTCTTGCACTTGCTTTATTTATGTATTTGGAACTTCCGCTAAAATTATTTATTAAAATCAGTTTGTACTACCGCTTTACGCTCACCATTGGTCCTAGTCGAGTCGAATGTTCAGTTTTTATTTGTGATAAAAATAATTATTCTATGATAATATATGATACAATTTTTGTTGAATTTCAACATCTGCGAGTCTTGTTGAGTTGTTGTGAAAACGCCTTAAATTTGCGATAAGTAAACTATTGAGATTAGACGTAATCTTTAAACTAATTTGTTTAGGTTTTGATATTTAATTAATAAAAGATTATACAATAAGTTATTTAGAACTTAGTTCGTGTGTAACTAAAAGGGAGAAATATTTTGCTAGAATTCAAGCACTTTATGACGTAGGAAACAGATGTATTTTGTTATTAGAAAAGGAACAATCATACGCACCAGAATTAGATAGTTTCATTTCGCGTTTCAATAGAATGGAAGATGATTTTTAGATGCTTTTGAACGCATAAATGATAAAATAGGAATTTTAAATTTTAAGGTAGAAGAAAGGGAACGCATTGACGTTAATCAACCTTCAGTAGCCTATGATGAACTTTACTTTAGTATAAAAACGCAAGCTCGTAAATTAAACGTTCAAATGCGATCGACAATTGAAGGGCAAACCTCCGCCGCCACTTCGTCTAATTTAGTAAATATTGAATCTCAATCGGCAAAATTACCGAAAATAGAAATTGAACCGTTTGATGGGGTAAAAATAAGCGATTGGCCGAACTTCTACTCGCTCTTTACGTCACTGATTCATAAAAATAAATCACTTTCAAAGGTGGAAAAATTAACGTATTTAAGAAGCTTATTAAAACAACACGCATTATCACTTATTGAATCCTTATCAATATCAGATCAGAATTACGATATTGCAATGCAAACTTTAATAAAACGCTTTCAAAATAAACGTTTACTAGCTTCAAATTATTTAGATAAAATATTTTCATTTCGTACACTGTTTGAAGACTCCTCGAGATCATTAAATTCGTTTGTTGAAGTATATAGTCTGAATGTAAACGCTTTAAAGGCACTGCAAATTCCTGATTTATTTGACTTTACTATTTTATACGCTGGTTTACGATCACTGTCGCCTACCTCACGCAAAGAATTTGAATTCAAATGTTCTGATATTGATATTCCTAAATGTAACGACTTGATCAAATTTGTAGAAGATAGGATTAAAGTTGTTGAATTAACGCATTCAAACGCCAGGTCCGCGCCTTCGCAATCATGTAAGCCTGTTCTTGCAATTACAAAATCAAATAAGGGACATTTTAGCAATCCACGCAATTCATTGTTGTCTATCGCTTCCAATAAATCTGACATTACAAGAGGACATCCTGGATGCCCCTTATGCAATTCATCACATAAAATCTACGCATGTGAAAAGTTTAAAGAGTTTCCCATTTCTCAACGTTATGATGTTGTAAAGAAATTTGCATTATGTTTTAATTGTTTAGGTTTTCATAGATTGTCTGTATGTAGATCTCAGTCAAAATGTGTACATTGTGGAAATCCCAGGCATCATAGTTTATTGCGCATGATTAATGATAATAACAATCGTTCCTCATTAAATACTATACGAGATTGCCAAAATAGTGTTTCACTGAGAGATGAGAATAATATAGTAGTGGCTGAATCAAATTCTGCACTGCAGACATTGTCCTGCTCTGTTACCGAAAATGTTTCGATGAACAATTGTTCAATATTGTTAAGTACCGCTATTATTGGGATGTATGATGCAAGTGGTTATGTAATTCCTATTCGTGCCGTAATTGATAGTGGTTCTCAAGTTAGTCTGATTACCAATGCTTGTGTACAAAAACTAGGTTTGGTACGATACAGAAATCATATCGCGTTGAAGGGGGTGTCTAATATCGCTATTGAGAAAAATAGAGGTTTTGTTAATTGTTTGATTACACCATTAAATAATTCAAATATTCAACTTTATACAAATGCTTTAATAGTTGATCAAATTTGTAGCGACCAACCTAATGTACCCTTAGTTTCAGATGTAAGGAATCGCTTTTCTGATATCAGTCTAGCTGATCCTTATTTCGATAAAAGGGCTCCTATTGCTTGTTTATTGGGCGCTGATTTATATACTGAAATTATGGCAGACTCTCATTCAATTATTAAGGGACAACCAAGTGCTATTTCTACAATTTTTGGATGGGTTCTGTGTGGCAAAGTGCCTCAACCCCTCTCACTGTCACTTAGTAACAAATCTGATCATACTTCGCTTTTTTTTTATGTTGTGAATCATTAGACACTTCTCTTCGCAAATTTTGGGAAGTTGAAGAGGTCAACCGCCCTCTGCCGGTTAATCCTGAAGATTCTATAATTGAATCGCAGTTTATAAAGAATTGTTCACGTGATCCTTCAGGACGATATACTGTTAGTCTTCCTTTTCTTGAGGAAAATCCCATTCTACATGATACTAGGATGTACGCTCAGAAACGTTTAATTAATTTGGAGAAACGCTTACAATGCCAACCCTCACTTTATATTGAATATCGCAATTTTATGGATCAATACATAAACTTAGGTCATATGAATATCGCTTCCTCACATTCTAATTATATTATTCCACATCACTGCGTGAAAAGCAGGCTAGTAGTACCACCAAAATTAGAACGGTTTCGACGCGTCGTTTGCCCCACCTTAAACAGTAAATCTCTTAATGATTTTCTTTTACCAGGTCCTAAATTGCAACGTGATATAACAGACATCATTTGCAATTTTCGACTTCACGCTGTAGTCGTTTGTTGTGATGTTCAACAAATGTACCGCCAAATATTAATCAACAAAGATCAACGTAAATTTCAACACATTTACTACCGCACTGAACCCGACGGTGACATTCAAGAATACGAATTAAATACGGTCACCTTCGGCGTGTCAACCGCACCCTATTTAGCGCAAAGGGTGCTTCATCAATTGGTTGAAGATGAAGGTCAACAATTTCCTTTAGCTTCAAAAGCAATAATGCAACAAACTTATGTGGATGATATCTGCGAAAGTGTAGATACCATTCAAGAAGCATTACAATTACAAACGCAGTTAATAGACATTTTTAAACTAGGAGGTTTTAGTTTACGAATATGGATTAGCAATCATCAATCTGTTCTCGAGGGTGTACCCATTGATTATCGCAATCACGCTTTAATTTTAAATACAGAAGATAATTCTGTTAAGATCCTCGGTGTTCAATATGAACCACGCGAAGATTGTTTTTCGTATCGTATAAATTCGAATTCGAGTGTTATGACTAAAAGAAGTATGCTATCTGAAATTGCAAAATTTTATGACCCTTTAGGGTGGCTTACGCCAGTTACCTTTTACGCAAAATCACTAATTCAAAAGGTATGGTTATTAGGATTAAACTGGGATGAGCCGCTTCCAACTAAAATTCAAGAAGAATGGAAACAATTCGTTATTGATTTACCCTTGTTAACTGAAATTAGAATTTCTCGTCATATCGATTTTAAGTTAGCACTTTCTCGTCAAGTGATCGGATTTTGTGATGATTCGTCAAAGGGATATGGAGCGGTCATATATATCCGCTGCGAATTTCAAAATTATATTAATATTTATTTGCTTAAAGCAAAAGTCGTATAGCCCGCTTAAAACTTTAAGTATTCCTCGCTTGGAATTATCTGCTGCAGTTCTTTTAAGTCGTCTATTAAACTCCGTCGAATGTTTTAAAAAACAAATCAAACCATGCTCCGTTCATTTATTTACGGATTCGTCAGTTGTACTTGCTTGGTTACGTACACCGCCTCATACCTTAAAAACTTTTGTGTCTAATAGAATTGTTGAAATTTTAGAAACTTCTCTGCCTACTTATTGGCATCATGTTTCAACATAAGACAATCCTAGTGATTGTGCAAGTAGGGGTTTACAACCCAAATTCTTATCGCAATTTACCCTCTGGTGGAAGGGCCCTCGTTTTTTGTATACGCCCTTTAGTACCTGGAACTTAAATTCTTGCAGTCCCCTACAGGATAATTTAGTACCAGAATTAAAGTCTGAAACGCTTATTGCCACCACCGCTAAAATATTGCCTCTATTAAAATTAATAAATAAATGTTCAAGTTTTAGTAAATTGCAAAGAAGTATTGCTTTTGTATTGAGATTTTGTTTTAATTCACGATGTAAAATATTACAACTTCCACGACGTACTGGTCCGCTTTCTCCGATTGAATTACAAAATGCTAGGTATCTATGCATAAAAGAAGTACAGGCATTCTATTATTCTAATGAAATACACCAAGTAAAAACGAATCAGTTGTGTTCTCTTTCGTTACAAAAGTTAACTCCATTTCTAGATAATCAAAACTTGCTCAGGGTGGGCGGTCGTCTTGTGAATACGACTCTCCCCTATGACGCCAAGCATCCCATATTAATTCCCAGAGATTCCCATCTGGCGGTCTTAATATGCGATTATACACATAAAATAACGTTGCACGGAGGTCCGCGTCTAATGCAATCTCTCATTCAATGTCAATATTGGAATCCCGGAATTCGTCAATTCATACGTCATCGTATTTATAAATGCATGCGCTGTTATAGATTAAAGGTTCAAACCTGTGAACCGCAAATGGCAAATTTGCCAAAGGCTAGAGTTCAGCAATCGCGTCCGTTCTGGAATACGGGGATTGATTTTGCTGGACCTTGAACAATCAAAGAAAGTCACAGAAGAAATGCTCTGCAATCAAAAGGTTATTTGGCCATATTCGTTTGTCTAGCTACCAATGCGGTACATCTAGAATTCGTATCGGGTCTATCAACCCCTGCATTTCTTGCTGCCTTAGATAGATTTGTTGCTCGCAGAGGTTTGTGCCACGAAATATTTTGTGATTGTGGCACTAATTTTAAGGGCGCGTCCAATTATTTCGCTGATGTTTATAAAATGTTAAAGGACTCTAATACCGCTATCGCTGATCACGTTTCTACTATCAGAGTTAAATGGAACTTTAACCCACCATCTGCTCTGCATTTTGGGGGGTTATGGGAATCGGGTGTCAAATCCGCTAAGCATCATTTGCACAGAATCTTAGATCCTAGGATCCTTACTTTTGAAGAAATGACTACTATTATTACCCGCGTAGAGGCAATAATGAACAGTCGTCCGCTAGGTTATATTTTGTCAGATCCAAATGAAGGTACGGATTTCCCTCACTCCGGGTCATTTTTTAATTGGATCCCCTTTGTTAGCACCCCCAGAAATGGATTTTGAAAGGGTTAAATTAAGCGGTGTGGATCGCTACCATTTACTTCAACAAGCTACCCAGTCATTCTGGCGCAAATGGTCAAGCGAGTATTTACACACGCTAATGCCGCGACTAAAATGGTATGCAAATCAACCAAATATAAAAGTTGGTGATATTGTTCTATTAAAGGTTAGTGACACGCCCCCGTTGTCCTGGCCACTTGGCAAAATTCTTGAGATTTATCCTAGCAAGGATGGCAGAGTTAGAGTTGCCAAAATTAAAACTAGCACAGGAGTTTATGTCAGACCTCTATGTAAAATGGCAACCCTACCGCTGTTAGATTCTGAATAACAATTTTTTATTCTTTTACTCAAAGTTAGTTTACATATTTGTTTGAGTCATTATATTATAGTTCAGTTAATTTGTGGGTTTTTTTTTGCTTTTGTATTTTTTATCAAAACATTGTTTTGGGTGGGCGGTATGTTGGCGCCATTAAGGTAATTTTATTAGAATTAGAAATGCTAACATTTGTATATAGTTTATTTATCTAGTTGATAACTCGCAGATGTTGAAAGTCAAGGTACATAGTTAGTTGCTATTCGGACTTTGCTTTGAAAGGTGTTGTTTCCAATATATAATATAAAACTTGTGTCGCCGTTCCAATATCAGCAGCCGTCTGTCGAATTCGTCCGCCGCCACCAATAGCTATATTGATGAAGGGTGCCCTTTTTGAATCTAGTAGAAGAGTGGTTTCCTGTTGATCTTCTGCAGTCGATGCTGAATTGGTAAGTACTTTTGTCTTGCACTTGCTTTATTTATGTATTTGGAACTTCCGCTAAAATTATTTATTAAAATCAGTTTGTACTACCGCTTCACGCTCACCAGGTAGCAAGTTTAAACTAGCATACAACATTTTTATCACCATCATTAGGTCTTCAGTTCTGGTACTGGTTAGACATGTACCTCCATTATTTCCGATTCTGAGCTAATCTACACATTTCCTTGAAATTCCCACAACCTACATCTTTCACTATCTGAGTGCAAATCTAGGTCTACCTAAAAACTTTAACACAAGGGAGTTGGGATGAGCAAACCAAGCTAAATATCGTGAGGTCCATGTTGAAGGTTAGTAGTGAAGAAGTTTGGTCTGATTGAAAGTGATTCGAGTTCTTTTAAAGATTTCAAGATTAAATTTTTAAACATTGGGGGGGGGGACCAGCAATTTAAGGTCCGAGATAATTTACTGATGGGCAAATATAGTAATGATTCAGGCATGTCAACAGAGTTGCATGCCATAAAGAAATTTAGCGTTGCCAAACAACTTGATCCCTCTTTATAGAACAAGCAAATTATAAATATCTTAGCATAACACTTTTAAACGGAGGTAAAGGCAATGAATGCATTGCCTTACAAAACATAATAGCCAGATATGTGTTTTTGGGATATCTGCAATGAAATGATAATATGGGTCAACCAAAGTGGATGTAAACTAGGTCAGGGGGCTAGCCCAAGAATGCATTAACATTCCAATGGAATAATGGACAGGAAAGGTATTCATGTTGAATATTTGAAAGGGGAAAGTTCCAATGCAGTAATTGAAGTAGAAGAAATGCCATCAGTGGTGATAGGGGAAGGGAGAACAATGTATCCCCCATTGAGAATTGAACCGTAACCCAAGGAAGGGAAAATATGACAAAGGTACAAAGAGATGGTGTGAATGGTAGCAATAATAATAATAAGACACGCAGAGATTATGAACGAACCTAGAATGTCAAGTAAGCAGGATTTTTAGAAGCAGGAAAATCAAACAACAAAAGTATAGAAGTTAATAAATATGAACGTGCGAGTAAATTTATAAAACTTGATTTGGAAAATGATTTAAAAGTTAATGAAAAAATGATTTACTACCTATAATAAAATTACAAAGGAAGGAAGAAAGATTAAATTACTTGTAGACGCAGGAGTTGAAGCAACATTAGTAAGTGAAGGTTTTATTAAAGATAATTCAGAAGAGTTAATGCAGAAAGTTATCCTTATTAAAAGAAATAATTTAGTATCTCCGAATAATAAGTTTGCAGTTATCAACAGTGTCATCATTCTGAAAGTTAAGTTGGGAAAAATGGAGGTTGAGCAAGAGTTTTTAATAATGCCAGGGTTAAAAGTTGATGCCATTTTGGGAATGGATTTTATAAGTAAGATGAAAGGTATAATAGTTAGGCTATAAGTGATGGACTAGAATTAAGGGAAATTTAGTTAATTTTAAGATAGAAGTAGAGTATTAAAAGAAAGAAAGGTCACAGTAAGAAGAGGATTATGCGTGAGTATTAAGTTTTATAGAAATAGTTGTAGATAGCACATAGTTAGAAATAATAATTATAAAAATATTCATCTTAACGGAAATATGGTTCAGATTTCGAATTTTAATTTAGGGGAAAATGATGTGATAAAAAAGTCATTGAAGCCCAAATTCTAAAAATAAACCCTTCCAAAGAAAAGTAAACAGAAAAATTGTAATTTCCAAATATTTAACTTCTGCACCTATACAAAGCCATTCATTACATATGTGTTAAAACAAAGCACACCTTCTCTACCAATACTATTTCCTCGTGCCTTAGAATGTGTCCTATCATCCTATCGCCTATTTTTTTTACTGTTTGCCACATATTTCTTCATTCCCCTACCATATCGGTACCTTTTTGTTTTTAACTGTATCTGTCCATGCTATCTTCAAATGTTTGTAGCACCACATTTTAAAGGCTTTACCTTATCATGTTCACTACTCCTACTGTTCATGTTTCACATTCGTACAATGTTCTGCTACACACATATGCATTGAGAAATATTTTCCTTTGTTGTTGTCAAACAATAGATGGCCCTGTTGTGTTGTTGGTATGCATGTGGCTATTATGCCCAAGGTCCCGGGTTTGAATTCCGACACAGTCCGCTTGAAAAATGTTATGTGCGAATTTTTCACAAAAATGTGCTTTGTTCGAATTATGGCTAAAATGTAAGTTCCGTATGTGTATGTCATACACGTTAAAAATCCCTACCTTGCTTGCAGCAGCAAGCGTTCGGCAAAATTCAAAATTTTTCAGGTAAAAAAAACTCGGTTGTTGGCTAATGCAGTATCTGCGGGTGGAATATTGGAAAACCAAATGTAGTCTCAAACTTATTGCTGGAAAAATTTTCACATCTATTTGCACCTCTCTTTTTTGGTAGAGTGACTATGGTGTTATGCTTGAAATCTTTAAGTAACTCACTTGTCATAGTTATAGCATAGAATAATTATTGTATGGTTATAGCTTACAACTTGGAAGAGACATTCAGTTACTGCTTATCCAGCAGCTATTACAATTTCTGCTTGCACTTTATCTGTACACAGCACCGTATTATATTTCAAACTCTTTACTGCTAATTCAAACTTGTCTTTATGTATTAGATATTCGAAGTCATCCTTTTCCGCCTGTTTCCTGTACAAGTGCTTCTAGTTCCAGTCGTACGTATAAATTCCCTATATATTCCTGCCATCTATCCACTTTCTTTACATTCTCTCTAATGATGTCTTCTCTTCCACTCCTCTTTGTTTTTGCTACATAGGCTCTATATCCCTAAAATTCATTCTAATTAATTTGTATGCTTTGTCTGCCGTTTCAATTTCCATCTTAGTTTGTACCTCTTTGCATTCTACTTCAATCCCTTGTTCTTTAACTTTCCTGCATTTGTGAATAATTTCCCATTTTATGGCTTTATATCTTTGTTTCCCTGATTTGTCTGATATGTTTATGTATTTTTGTTTATATCTTCACTATCTATTGGCATACTGTCTAACCTGAATTTAATGTCATTCCATAACTGCTTCTACTTTCTTAGTATAAGAAATTTTCCCCATGTCTTTTAACAGTTCGTTCGACTTCTCAAATCTTTAGTAGTTATCTTTATATTTTAGTTTTTCAAGGTCAAAATGCCTTTTTTCATTTAAGCACGGCTTTCATAATTACTATGTTGTGGTCAGTTCCTACATATGCTTCTTGGTAGCTTCTATGATCTTTTACTTGATCCGTAAACCGTTTACTAGAATTCAATCTATTTGATATCTCTTTATATCTCCTGGCATCTTACACGTGTATCGTCTTCTAGCATGATGTTGAAATAATGTATTTGTGATTGTCCAATTATTTTTGTCACACCTATCGGCCAATTTTCACTGTTGTTTCTCTTTCCTAAACCAAATAAACCTACTACAACTCCTTCCCCACCTTCATCTACTACTGCATTAAAATCTACGATAATTATGAAATTTTCACGCCCTCTTAGTCTGGTCTGGTTCCTCACTAAAAGAAAAACCCACTAATTTGGTTAAATCTATAGTTCATCTCTTTAACTCACTGAAACATGCAAGCGATTTTACCCATTCTAATATCATTTGGAAATATGAATTTAACGTGTTTATTACCTTAATTTTTGTTGAAAAAATCTTGTATTTATTGATAGATGTAATACAGGTTTATGTTTAAAGCCGATGTTCTTAGTTGCACTTGAATTTGTATACTACAAATATTAATAGTTATTTTTATTATTATTGTAGTGCCGTTATTAGCATCATAATTTATAACACAATGATATAACACATCTAGCTAAAGCTACACGAACATAACCTCAATTATTTACAACATTCAAATATTCCTAGATTATCATTTATAATAAAGGAAATATGGATAAGTTAAACAATACTAGTTTTTATGCCAACATCATTCAGCATACAAATCAACACAACACACCAATCACGATATTCCCTTTTGGGGTAACCAAACCTAGCACCTCTTTCTGTAGGGATATGCAGGGTATAGCTTTATAGTACTACACTACTTTTACTCCCAGCACCATTCACAATTTTTCTCCACATCCCTCGGTACCTACATGCTTCCTTTGACTCTGCAACATTCATACATTACATTGCTTTTGGCATGCTCTTTCATTCCTCGGATTTCTTACTTATTCTTTCAGAGCCTCTACTACGAACCATCTTTTACGTGGCCATTCCCTTGCAGCTCTACCATCTTATTCGCATTATGCACTTGGTAAGTCTATCATCATTCATTCTTACCACATGTACAAACCATGTAGGCATGCTTCACTTGTTCAACTCTTTAAGAGTCACTTGCACCCCACACGCTGCTCTGATCCATTTGTTGGCATTTTGTCTCTCAACGTTTTTCCGCACACACTTCTTAGGAACCTCATTCCTACCACATTTATACGACTAACATGCTTCTTCTGCCAGACCCAAATTTTGCTTCCATACAGAACAGTTGGCACAAACACGCTGTTGTAAGATAGCATCCCGACACGGCCGACTGCTTCAAAAATGGCAGGTGAGCATTTTTAACAAAAATTACGCCCTCGTTCGGATGAGAGGTAAAATGGAGGTCCCGTGTGTGAGTGTTGTCACGCACGTTAAAGATCCCTACCTTGCCTGGAACGGCAAGGGTTCGGCAAAATTCTAAATTTCCAGGAAACAAAAACTCGCCTCCTGGCCAATGTAGTACCTACAGGTGGAGCATTGGAAATGTAAATGAAATGTTGTAGATAGCCCACTTTCGATTTATACTCGATCCTTCATTCCTATTCACTGCCCACATACTTCCAGACACTTTTTTTCTATCATTTGTCCTTTCTATTTCACCATTCAGTTTCCATTACTCAAAATCTTTCTACCCATGTACATGAAGTCATTCACTTTCTCTATTGCATCATTGTCCATTCTGAATATGTCATCAATTCCGCCATCTGTCAAAAATTATTATTTTCGTCTTATTTACATTCACTTTCAATTGCATATTTTCACACGCTTCTGACAGCATATCAAACATTCGTTGCAAATCTTGTGAGAATTCAGCTAGGAATACTGCATCATCCACATACAACAGCACACAGACATTTGTTTCGCCAATTTTTACTCCTTCCATTCCATCGAAAGCCTGCCTGATACATTTATCTATAAATACATCAAACAACCATGGAGACATCACACAGCCCTATCTTACACCTTCCACAAAGTCAAAATTATCTTAATCTTTCATCAAATACAACAAAATCCACTTTGTCATGCATATGTCCTTATGCTAATATCCTACATGCGATTGTCCAACGCTCCACCTGAAGGTACTATATTGGCCAGGAAGCAAGTTTTTTACCTGAAAAATTTTGAATTTTGCCAAACCCTTACTGTTCCAAGGAAGGTAGGGATCTTTAACATGCGTGACAAGACTCACACGGGACCTCCATTTTACCTCTCATCCGAACGAGGGTGTATTTTTGTGAATAATGCTCGCCTAACATTTTTCAAGCAGACCGTATCGGGATTCGAACCTGGGACCTTGGGTGTTGTAGTCACACGCATACCAACTACGCCACGGAGCCGTCCCTTATGCTAATACCATGTGTTGGATACAAACGTTCTTTTTGTATGCATATATTTATTAACATATCTCAATTTTCGTTCGTTCTTCCATCACCAAATGAACCTAAAACATGTTCAGCATTTTCTCTCTGTACTCCGACCCAACTATTTCTATCACCTAATAGAACCACACGGTCATTCATTTCGCATTTGTCTAATGCATTTTCCAACTCCTGCCAAAACTGCTGACACTACCTTATTACTAGAGCATAACGTGCTACTTTTTGAAGCCCTCTTTCATTCTAACCCACAATATGCGGGCAGACGCCAATTAATATAGTTTCATGCATGCTTTTGCTTGATCATTTAAAATTAAACCAACACTTTTTGCCCCGAACTCCTTGCTCTCTACTCCAGACCACAAACCCAGCATACTTTCATCTAATTCATTAACATATTGTGCTTTGTTTCACTCACACACAGCATATCCATGCGCGTTTCTTTCACTTCATTCATGATTTCATACTCTTTACTATACACTCCCTTGATATTCCAAGTACCAAATCTCCATTCCTGATTCATGAGGCCGTTACCTGATGAGTCAGATATTTTCCGTCTCAGTTGCCCACCATCACTTTGACGTTCTGATGCTTTCGTAAAGGTCTTGTTAGTGTCTTAATTAGGTTGAACCAGATTACCAGCATAGATCCCAACTGTGCGATTGTAGCTTTGACTACGAACGGTAACAACACCTTACCGTTCAGTGTTGATATATTTAATCTCTCATCTGTCAAAGACATCGCCACGATTACCAGATCTTCAGGTGTGCCTAACGTCTTTCAATACAAGCTAAAACTTCCTCTTCTAAGGGGTTACCTTGAAAGCCAGCAGAAAGTTGCCTACTACAACCATTAGGAGGTACATGCTGTGCACTGATGCATATCGAGTACACATATAAATCAAAGACATTTATTTGAAATACTGCAAAATTTACACGAACACTGGCAACTTATTTAATTTTAAAAAACAATTCAGGACGAAACTTTATACAAAATCTTTACACAAATTCCATAAAACTGCACATAATATAGGAGAAGGATAGGTGAGGATCCCTGTATGTGGAAACAATTGAAGGTCAGGAGAGATAGAATGATAGGGCACCAGTTAAGACATGAGGGACTATTTAGTAAAGTCTTAGATTATAGACTACCAAATAAAAATAGAGTAGGAAGGCCTAGACAAAGCTATATTGGTCAAATTATTAGAGATTTAGGTTGTGAAGAGTATGTAGACCTTTTTAGACTAGCTCAGAATAGAAAAGAATTTAGAGCTGCGTCAAACCGACTTTAAGTAAGTTCAAAAACAAAACAAAACAAAAATAAAAATCAGTTAACTAAATGTCACCAGGACATAACTCACAATTAGTTAGCGGTCTAGCATGTTGGTAGCGATTTGTTGCTTAAGCCTTACCATAACATATAATTGAATAAACGTCACCATGACATAACTCACAATTAGGTAGCGGTCTGGCATGTTGGCAGCGATTCGTTGCTTAAGCCTTACCATAACATATAATTTAACACTTTTCCTTTTTGAAGCGGATAACCAGGTTATATTTCATTTCCTTATAAATGGTAATCATGTAAACATGTTAGAGTTCTTTAAAAACCATCAGGTTGCTAATATCTATGTAGAGCCAGCTGGATAGGAAAAAGATAGAAGGATATAGGAAGACCTAGACCAAACTATATTAGTCAAATTATTAGAAATTTAGGTTGTGAAGGGTATGTAGAGCTTTTTAGATTAGCACAGAATAGAAAAGAAGTTAGAGCTGCGTCAAACCGACCTTAAGTAAGGTCGAAAACAAAATGATGATGCACATAATATTATTTTAAAAGCTGTACATGTGCCCCAACAAGTGTTAAGTAACAAAAAAATTCAAGGTGGAAAGTAAAACAACCTTCCAACAAATGTTAACCAAGGAGATGTTTTTTATGTCATACTAGAAGGAAAATCGCATTAAACTTCCTAGACGACGTTAAATATGAAACTTCTTAAAACTGCCGATAGGTCACTATTTTCTTTGATGAACGTTCAATCAACTTTCTTTAAATATTCATAAAAGGTAAATTTATTTTTCTGTGTTATAAGACGAAATATTTTTTTGAGTGAAGCAAGTTTTTTTAGTATTTATAATTACTTTAAACATTATACCTACATGGCCATATATTGCATTATGTTTTTCGGTGACCTGAAATAAACTACAATTTGTAAAGACATTGTCCAAATAGTTCTGATTTCAGGTTTTGAAACGTACTATTAATTCTTTTTGAAAGGGTTGGCAAATATGTATTAATTTAAATTAAATCTAACATTGAAATCTCCACAAACAATAATATATTTAGAATAATTGATTAAATTTAAAACTTTGTTTAACCTATCCAAAAAATATCGAAGTCTGCTAAGGGTAACTGGTAGATATTGATTATTATTGTGTTCAATGACACTATGAATTTCACAGTGAACCTCAATGGACAGGGCATTAAGTTTATCCAGTTTTTGATATTTTCGACTAAATTTGTTGTGAACCATAATTATGGATCCACCATGAGTTTTCTTAGTCCTTGAAAAATAAGAAGCTACAAAATAACTATCTAAGCAAATATATTCAATTTCAATGTCCCTCATCCTGTTCAACAAAACATAGAACACTAATTTTTTTCTTGAACAAAAGTTTCTATTTCATTAAGCTTGTTTCTAGTTGATTGAACATTCTGAAAAAAAAAGCTGGTGGAGGATACTATCATAGGGCTATTACAAATAAACCGATATTTCGTACCCCTGAAAAATACTTGCTGGTTCGTTCTGCAAAATAAGAAAGTTCTTGCGAAATTGTAATATATTGAACATAACGAATCTTCATATAAACAAATAACAATGAATCGGTCACTTAGAATGGCGAATTATATACACTATACATTTTTACGTAGACAAAACAACTTAGGTTGCATTTTCACAACCGCACTTGACCAACGTTCAATCGGAAGTGTTCTCTCGAGCGGGGAGAGAAATAGAAAACCATGTATTCTTACGGTTTAAAAAACCAATTCTTACAGTTAAAACGTCGATAAATACATCGCGCAAGCGCGGAATAAGCGACGTCACGGGCGGTTGGTAGTGCTAATCTTATACAGATTTGGCGCGCCCATCTATCAATGACGTCACCAATGCACAAATTTAATACGTAATTATCGGAAAATATAAATTTAAGACAATCGTTATACGGCAAATACTCACATGAATATGTCCCTGGTTTAAAGTTGGCTTCTGTTGAAATCCATCAGGGCTACGGAGGGCCCTTTTTAAGGCAATTAAAGATGGTGTTCCGGCGTGGTATGCTAGCGGGGTATGACCTCCTATTAGACCTCCGGGTCGTGCAGTACGGTTCGCCAACGGCTGCAAATTATCTCTACCTATGCAGGGAAAGACGGGAACATGGTAAAGGGCGACAAACAAAGATAATCAGGCAAGTATATCTACATAAATAAAGATAAGGCACGATACGATACCTAAAACGTCCACTCCACTCGAAGGTTTAGGCAAAAAGCCACGTTACAGAGAGTCACGGAAACTTCTCCCCACTTTATCCCTACTCCACTCGCGTCGCGCGAACTGGCGCAAACGCACTGTGACGTAACGGAAATACGCGCACCGAGTCTTTTGAATTTATGGCGCGAAACTTCCGCACATCAAAATTAACCTAAAACAATGTTTAAGTGCCAATTTATTGGTATGTAACAGCATTTAAACAGGTAAAAATCGATACTGTCTTTGTTCAAAGCAAGGTTACCACTACTTGAAAATTAAGCGGCACAATTTGAATTTATGAATAGCGGAATTTGTACAAATCTAAACAACTGGACTGAAGTTAAAATTGGAATATTTGTTGACGCCTTATTTATAAAAAACCCTTGCTTATTTTTGCAATGGATGCTGGATGTAGGTAAGGTACATGTTTCAACTGAAGGATTAAATGAATCACCTAGCTGGTGAATAAGTGAATCTACTACACATTTAGTTGAATTTCATTTACAGGACCATCATGAGTTGCAATAGACATCAGGTTGCGATTGGGTATGCGATGGCTATGGAGATAATTTAAATTTGTTTGTGCGTTGAAGAATATGTTGAAGAAGCTACCTTTTGCCGTTGAATTTCATATGCAGCCCATACTGGGTGAAATGATCAGCAGATTAGATACTATTTATATCAAAGTAATTAAGTACACATTTTGACTCTGCAAAAAAGGTAAATATTTCAAGATTTATAGAATGAATTAGATTATTTAGCATGCTACGTCCTTTCCAAAAAGTGCTGCTATCAATTGCAGATTTGTGCAATCAGCAATATTCTTCAGTAAATTCGTAGTTGAGAGGGTCAATTTATGGCCTTTTAAGGCATTACCAGTGCCGGCCAAAGTAATCATGAAATCATGTTTAGAAAATTCATTAAGAATCGATGTCATGTTATTTATAGCCTGGCGCAATGTCGCAAGGTTTACATTTAACATAGATTGAGTACTGTTGAGAATCCAGCATGGAAGACAAGATTTTGGAGTAGCCTCTAACATGGCTATCACCAAACACAGCAATTTTTGTTTAAACATTGAATTGACTGAGTTGATGCTACATCTGGGAGATGGAATATTCTTCTTAATAGCATTTTAAAATTCTACTGCAAGTGGTAATGAATTAATCTTTATGTAAGTTGGAACATGCATGAGTTTTTCTTTTTCAAAAACATTTTTTTGAGCACACAGTAGCAGATGTGATTGGAGTAGTTCTGTTTAGAAATAAATGTTTAGATTGATCCAGTTGAATACTGGGAAGAGAGGATTCCGAATTTATAACCATTCCATATTCGTTAGTGCTATCAGTATTATGAGTTACATTTATAAAACAATCTTCTTGCTTTAAGCACTTTTCGTTATCAGCTGGCTGCACAGAAAAAAATAGAGTTTTCTAACTGAGTATATGAAAAAGAATACTCAGTTTGAATAGCTTTGTCAATTTTTAAAACTACTTCATTGTAATATTGAGAATCAATGTCAATATTGTGTACCACATTTATAAATTTATCTTTTTTTTGAGTATTTAAGTTGTTTTTTTCTTTAGTATTTTGAGTATTTAAGCTGTTTTTTCTTTAGCCAGCTGTGCAAGTAAATCACAATGTTATTGAAGAAGTAGGCGGTAAGAGTTATTTAAAGCTGCCATGGAATCATCTAAACAAGCACTTTCTTCAAGACATATGGAAAGCGAAAAAATTAATTTTATGTCGTGCTCGAGTAGTTTGTGGCACAACCATGCCCAAGATTCGCATAAAACATATTCAATTATTAAATAAATGTAGCTAAATGCTATTATTTTGAAATACAGGTACAATTAATTTGAAATTCATTTACCCCTAAGGTAACAACAAATGTTCGACTTCTACCTTAGACTTTACTAGGCATCATTACAGGGACTATTGTTCTATACCAGGAGGTTTGTGGTAGGGCACAACGAACATGATGTCCAGAGCGGTCCTCTTCGAAATTCGAATTGAAAATTTTGACAACAAGAACAGATCTTCATTAAATTGCATGAATTCATATGAAAACAATAACAAACTAAAATTCGTTAAATCATCAGCTGTTTATAAAATCAACCCAGGATTCCTGTTAAACCAAACAAACATCGCCATCGGTTGCCATTTGTTTCAAATTGTTTATAACAATTTACTTCAAATTACTTCTTCTTACTTAGAATTACTTCCTATGCTAAAATAGAAAATATTACGGTTGTTACGTTGTGACGGATGGTGGGTGGTGTATTCCGTCGTTAGGGTTCTTTTGATGAGGTTAGAAGTAAAACATAGAGATTTATGCAATACAAATGAGTAAACATTTAATAATAAAGCCAAAATAAGCACACAATATATTATATCGGTTTAGATACAGGTTCGCGAGCTCTACGATGTACACACTACGGCGCGCTATGGACAACTGATTGTGCCAGAAGGGCGTGATAACGAGACGAGGCACACAACACTGCATGACGGCGTTACACACTCCCCCTCTGGTTCCAATGACGTCCCGACGAGGAACCAGCACAAACTTCACTCACACTAGTGTTTGCAACAACCAATTTCTTTTTTGGACGACCTGTTCTTTTAATAGGAAGTTTTGGACTAACTTCCGAATTTCCTCTAAATGGTATAAGCGCATATACATGATAAATTCCAGCGGATTCATTCAAATTATCACACTTCCCTATCTCATAACTGGTGTGTGAAACTTTTCTTAAAATGACATCCTGGGATTTAATTTGCTTGAAATTCCTTTCTTTGCGCTACTAAGTGTATGCAAATTCACTAGTACTTTGTCGCCAACATTGTAACTAAGAGATTCTTTTCTGCGCAAATCGGCATACTTCTTGCTTTTTAGTTTTTCCTTTTCATTATTATCCCGAGCCTAATTTAGATTAATTGCCAGTCTTTTTAAGTACGGCGTTATTTGTGGTACAAAATTTTCTGACTGAACTACATGTCGAAAATTATTCGTACATCATCTAATGTTCGTAATTCACGACCAAACACTAAATAAGCTGGTGTGTAACCAGTTGATTCACAAAATGTAGTGTTCAATGCGAAACGAATAACAGGAAGTTTTTCACACCATGTTTTATGTTTATCGGCAACCAAAATTGCTAATCTAGGTTTCAAATCCCGATTTTTCCTTTCGGATGCTTCCGGATGATATAAAGGAATTAAACATTGCTTAATACCGAGACAAAAGCATACTTTTTGCATGACTGCACTAATAAATTGCGTTCCATTATCACTAATAACTTTCCTAGGTATGCCATAACGCATACCCATTTCCTCTATTAAAATTTTTGCACAATTTTCTGCAGAGGCTACTTTAAGTGGGAATAGTTCGATCCATTTAGTAGCGGCATCTTCTACCAAAAATATCCACTTTTCGCCACCTACCGATTCAGGTAGTGGACCAAATAAGTCTATAGCAATTGTTTCAAATCGCTGCGCATAAGCGGGTGTTGTAACTAACTCTGCAGGTTTCTGATTTAAAGCTTTATATCTTTGACAATCCAAACAACTTTTTACATAATCAGTAATAAATTTTCTCATTCTGGGAAAATAAGAACGTTTCGAGATTTTTAAAAATGTTCTTTCAGCACCATAGTGCCCTGCCGTGGGATCATCATGGTACATTTGTAACACATTTTTTCTTAGATGAGCCGGTACTACCTGCTGAGCTTCGTCAGCATCATCTTCGTGTGGATAACGAAATAAAATTCCATCGGACATTACATAGCCTTTCTCTGTCCAATTTGCAATATTATCATCAGCTTAAATTTTCAAAACTATCAATAATTTTTTTAATATCTGGATCTTTCAATTGTTCGTTACGAATTTCGCAAGCGGATTTTTTTCGGAAAATCAACATGTATAGTGCAAAGCTCGCATTTAGTATTTTGAGCATCACTACACTGTGGACGAGATAACGTGTCCGCTACCACATTCTTTTTCCCTGGTAAATATTCTATTTGTAGGTTAAAGCTTTGGATTTGTAAAGCCCATCTGGCTAAACGGCCTGATGGTGTTTTCAGCGAAAACAACCACTTCAACGGTTGATGATCCGTCGAAAGAATAATTTTGGACCCTTCTATATATCCACGAAACTTCTCTAAAGCAAAAAACTACAGCTAACGCTTCACGTTCGGTAGTAGAATAATTAATTTCGGCGGGAGACAATAAACGACTCGCATACTCAATTGGATGCTCACTTTCTCGCTCACCCTGTAATAATACTGCACCCAGTGCATAATTGCTTGCATCTGTACGAATAATGAAAGGTTGTGAAGGATCAGCTTGACCCAAAATTGGAGCACTAACCAATAATTTCTTTAAAGTTTCAAAAGCATTCTGTTCTTCATCACCCCATTTCCAAACAGATTTCTTTTTTGTTAAGTTGCTCAGAGGCCTAGAAATATCTGAAAAATTTGCTATAAACCTCCTGTACCAAGAACAACATTGTAAAAAACTTTGCACGTGCTTTACATTACACGGAGTAGGAATATCTGTAATCGCACTAGTTTTCTGAGGATTAACTTTTATTCCTGCCGGCGTTATTAAATGTCCTAAATATTTTACTTCCGAACAGGCAAAAAACACTTTTTTTATTCGCCCGTAGTTTAAAATGTCTAAGACGCGAAAACACTTTTTTTAAGTCTTCGATGTGTTGCTCAAACGAATTTGAAATTACAATTAGATCATCAAGATATGCCAATAATGTGACTTCAGGAATTCCAGAACGAAAATGATCCATTAAGCGTTGAAATGTCGCCAGTGCCGTTTTAAGACCGAATGGCATTCGTAAAAAACGATAAGTTCCGAATGGCGTGACAAACGCAGTTTTATCGCGATCAGAGGCAGCAACACTAACCTGATGGTAACCCGCGCGCAACTCAATTGTTGACATAAACAAAGATCGTTTTGCCGCATGCAAAAGATCGTCCATTCGTGGCAATGGATATGAATCGGTAATTGTTTTTTCATTAAGACGTCTATAATCGACACAAAGTCTTACGGAACCATCTTTTTTTGGTGTAAGGATCACCGGAGCAGCCCAAGGAGATTCGCATGCTTCAATAATCCCCTCTTTTAATAGTTTATTAAGTTCCCCTTTTAAAATTTCCTTTGTTATTCTATAAGGCGGACTATGAATTGGCAAACTACTTTCCGTATTTATATAATATTCAATAAAAGGAGTAGCATCTCCCCCTACTTTAAAAATATCTCGGTTATCGCACAAAATTTTCTCTAAAGCGTGCTTCTGTTCTGCCGACAGAACCGTGCTTTTATCAAAATGCATAACCGAAACATCGTTTAAATTTACACAATGTGTGTTATTTTCAAAATTTAGCTCATATCGGAGCTCACGATTTTCACCAAAATACCAACATTTTTCCGATAAGTTCAGAACAATATTTGCATCAGCAATAAAATCGACGCCAAGTAAAGTGTAGTCTGCGTTCGGTAATACAATAAAGGTTGTGTTCACTTTTTTAGTTTCAACGTAAACGTCAATGTTAGTTACTTCTAACTTTTGAGTTTTTTCACTACCATCTGCTAATTTAATATTTATAAGTTCATTCCAAAATATTTGACCTTTTTCCAATAAAAATTTGTAAAAAAACTTACCAGCTACGCTGTGTTTAGCAGCAGTGTCCAAATGACCTGTGCCTTTAGTACCCAAAATACTTATCTTCAAAATTGGCCTGTTTCTAGGTTGAATTCTTTTAAGAACTTCAGAACCTACGGTGCAGAAGGTTGCTTCAATTGTTGACGATTCCACTGTAGTTTCCAAATTAGGACATTTTCCGCGAATATGTCCAGCTTTCCCACAATGGTAACACACAATTTCACTATTAACCGAGACGTTTGTTTTATTTACCGAACTACCGTTTTGCTTTTCTTCTTTTTTAATAAGCTTTTCACAATTACTCTTAATGTGGCCAAAAACTTTACAATAAATACAACGAAGGCTTTTATTTTTATCAATAACGACGCGTGCCTTACTATTTAAATTTGTAGCACTGTCAATTTCCTTTAAATTTTCTTCCACAACACGAGCTTTTTTAAGCAAATCATCAAATGATTTAATACTTTCGTGAGAAACACGTTCACGAATTTTCATATTTAGTAGCCCATAGATCATATCTATTTGTATGGTTGAACTTAGTGTATCTGGTGGTAGCTGAGCGATTAAAGCCCTAGCCCTACAAACAAAAATATCCGTCGGGGTAACAAAATCTTGCTCATTAGCAAATAATTCCCGATATATTTTGTAAGGTGGTTTTTTCGTTCCAAAAGCACCACGTAATGATTGAACTAATTCATCCCATGATTCAATCGAATCTTTGATCCCTTGAAACCAGGTTGCGGCGAGTCCATCAAGCAACATGGGTAAGCCTCGAATTGCGTTAATATTAGAAATATTCATACAATCTTTAAAAATTTCTATTGCATCAATAAACGCATTTATATCCATTGACTTTGAGCCATCAAATCTAGATTTACAATTAGCGAAACTTCCCTCTTGCACCACCATTGATGTCTGAGAAATGTTTGCGTTTTGCAAGCTTGCTAATAATTCACGAAATTGTACATCCGACAATGTAATTGATTGAGCCATATTTATCTTTTGTACTTCGCAAATTATAAGTGCATTCACTTGCCGTGTTTACAACTTCCTTGTTCATGTGATAACAATTTGTAAATTGTAACAGTATTCCGATATCTTTAAAATGCACAAAATAACCAAAGTTAGAAATAAAATGAAATCTACACGTGTTTTATCAATACACAATAATTAAACGACTTCGTTTTTATCTAACAAATGTGCTCGAAATATCACTGAATATACCGCGATTTAATAAATTTTAACGGTTATAACTACAATATTCTATAGTTTTCTTATTCGAAACCGACTGTTTTTGCATAATCAACAACGTATTTACTTAAAAAAACATAACCACGTGGGCGTCACTGTGACGGATGGTGGGTGGTGTATTCCGTCGTTAGGGTTCTTTTGATGAGGTTAGAAGTAAAACATAGAGATTTATGCAATACAAATGAGTAAACATTTAATAATAAAGCCAAAATAAGCACACAATATATTATAACGGTTTAGATACAGGTTCGCGAGCTCTACGATGTACACACTACGGCGCGCTATGGACAACTGATTGTGCCAGAAGGGCGTGATAACGAGACGAGGCACACAACACTGCATGACGGCGTTACAACGTTCATTTTCGAAAATAATTGGTTAGTTCATGTACAATAATTTTTAACTCAAATCCCTTTGGCGTTAAACACGAAAATTAATTCTGTAAATTAAAATAACCCTTTCACGTGTTTAAAATTGTATTGCAATTAATAATAAATATCCTATATATTTTACTGATAAATCTTTCTGCTCATTAAAAAAATAAATATCCTTTCTAAGAATTCCTTAACTGGAATTTACGCCATAATTAGATAGGCGAGACGTCTTTCCAAGTATCCAATAATTAATGCTGGTGTTTTCCCTTTTGAAAGAATTCATGGAAATGATTGCAATAAACTCGGATTTTCCAGTTTTGAAGCCTTAACAACGATATTACTGAGAACTTTGGTGCTTAGTTAAACAAAATTAATATTCATTTGGCTTTGCAATCTGCACAAGTAAACACGTGTAGAATGTTTGGTCGTTTCCGTTTTGGTTGAGGAAAATTTCTGGCACGCATTACAGCATGGTGTATTTAGGGTTTTTATAAAATTATACCTTCCGAATTACCACGAATTCATTCTATTTGTAATTACTTTAGCTTTCTTCCGACGGCTTTAAAGCCATAATGAATGGTCATTCCTTATTCTGATGCGAGAACCACCCCAAGGCGGGATCACGCATACCTCTCCTCTGCTCCGTTATTACAGACGGCAACAATTACAAGGATGAGTGGTTGTTCCATATTTTATTTCTATGGGCCCTCAAGACAGGTTAAACCAGTACCTTTCCGCTTTATTTGTGGACTAAATTTAATAATGGTAGGAAGATGATCTTTATGCGTGTGATGGGGTTGATCATTAGTTAGATTGGGATAATAGTTATTAATTTCGCTTTTGGGGAATTTGTATGTAATCGTAATTTATAACTGTTGGTTTACCGTGGGTTTTTTTGTGTTCTAAATTTTTATTAGATTAAGACACTGTACTGCCAATGTGGCATAACTGATTTTATAGTTATAACCATTTAGAGCTGTGGTTTTTAGGGTTGCGTTGGGGTTTTTTTGTTGGTTACTGAATAACTTAGGGGGGAGATACCTAAAAACGACAGCTCGCTATTTCAAAACTGTTTCCTGTTCATTGTGTGTATATATATATATATATATATATATATATATATATATATAATATTTTAAAGGTTAATAACCTTCTATTAATATTAAATGTTTTTAATGGGTTTGAGGTCAGCTGTTAAAAGAAAACTCTTTTATAATGCCTAAATTTTCGGATTTATTTAATCCTTGTTCACAGGCTTCTAAAAATGTTATAAACAACTAGGCTAAATTATACAAATATTAATTGCAACTTACAAGATGAGTTGTTTTAAAAAATTAACATCGAAATTAATTATTAAACATAACTATTTTTAGTTTTCACTTTCAAATGTAGGAAGGATATATAATTTGTATAAAAAGAAATGTAAAAATAAAAATTATGTCAGATTTTGAAATATTTCAAATTCTCTTTTTTAAGAGGATACCTGATACCTTTATTTAATGTATATGATATGTTGTATGTGATAGTTGTTTGTTTGTATGTGTGTGTATGCCCATGCGTTAGGTTGTGTGGTTTGTATGTGTGTATGTATTTATAACGTTGAACATATTAACAAATATTACATTAGGTATGTAGCTATGTTTTAAAATTAAGTAAATATGTGTAAATCGAGCTCAAACCACTAATATCAGTTTTTTATTTATACTATCTTTTGCATTAAAAATGTGATACATTTCAAGAAATAGTCTTTTTTGTTTATCTTTCTCTAATTCTAAAATTTTTGGATTTTTGAAATCTATTCTATGATCTAAATTAGTTGAATGACTCGATAATGCACAGGAATTTGGTTTAACTTTAATGTCACTTCTGTGTTGAATTATATGTTGATTTAAGGATTGACATGTTTGTCCAATATACAGGCCATTACAATCTAAACAATTAATTTGGTACACAATTTTTTTTTTTAAATAGTTCGGGTGTTTTATCTTTTAATTTTGAAAAGAGATTGTTGACTGTTAAAATATTTTTCTTTGCATACTTAAAAGTATAATTTTTAAATACTTTAATTAGTTTATGGGTTAATTCATTGTCTATATTTGATATTGTTTTATATATTTCTAAATTTTTGCTGTTGTTACTACTTGTGTTATTTTTGTTTATATTACTGTTACTGTTGTTTGTGTATCGTTTGTATATTGGACAAACATGTCAATCCTTAAATCAACGTATAATTCAACACAGGAGTGACATAAAAGTTAAACCAAATTCATGTGCTTTATAGAGTCATTCAGCTAATTTAGATCATAGAATAGATTTCAAAAATCCAAAAATTTTAGAATTAGAGAAAGATAAACAAAAAAGACTATTTCTTGAAATGTATCACATTTTTAATGCAAAAGATAGTATAAATAAAAAAACTGATATTAGTGGTTTGAGCTCGATTTACACATATTTACTTAATTTTAAAACATAGCTACATACCTAATGCAATATTTGTTAATATGTTCAACGTTATAAATACATACACACATACAAACCACACAACCTAACGCATGGGCATACACACACATACAAACAAACAACTATCACATACAACATATCATATACATTAAATAAAGGTATCAGGTATCCTCTTAAAAAAGAGAATTTGAAATATTTCAAAATCTGACATAATTTTTATTTTTACATTTCTTCTTATACAAATTATATATCCTTCCTACATTTGAAAGTGAAAAACTAAAAATAGTTATGTTTAATAATTAATTTCGATGTTAATTTTTTAAAACAACTCATCTTGTAAGTTGCAATTAATATTTGTATAATTTAGCCTAGTTGTTTATAACATTTTTAGAAGCCTGTGAACAAGGATTAAATAAATCCGAAAATTTAGGCATTATAAAAGAGTTTTCTTTTACCAGCTGACCTCAAACCCATTAAAACATTTAATATTATATATATATATATATATATATATATATATATATATATATTATATATATTATAGTGGTTTTATATTGTTGAAAATAAAAATAAACGCAGCAATTTCAAAACACCCTGTATAAAGGAACAAACAGAAATTACGTGCGAAATTTATATTAATTAATTCAATTTTTAAGTAACGGGTATTAATCAAAATGTACAAATAATAATTAATATTTGATAGCTTTGCTAAAAATTAAATGGTAGAAGTCAATGCCATTCATTATTAATTTAATCAGAGTTAATTGAACAATTATTGATATATAATAAGCATAAAAGCCTGTATTTATCCAAGGTGAAACGCGTTATAACAAACGGCTAAAAGGAGGGTTAAAATACCATGAAACGAAGCTCGGAGAATTGTATTTTAAACGTTCATTAGGAGCGAACACCTGTAAACTTTTAAATGTCACGTTCTTATAATTTGTATAGATAACAAGCCAAGATTCTATGTATATTGGAAACGGGTAAATGTTTTAGCACGAAATACAAAACGATTTATTTAAAAGTCACGTCGCTAGTCCACGTGGGTTTAGATAGTAGATAGTCAAGAATATCGATTTGTACCACTCAGACCAGATTAGAAAGGGACGGATAAAACGCATAAGTAAAAGGAGGGATTTGTGAAGCGTTACTAGGTCTACGATTGGTTGAAATGTTTACTCTAGTTTGAAACGAACAAGAGCTTAGTGTAGCGTATTATTCTGGAAATGTTATAACGAGGTATTAAAATTCGCAGAGTAAGAATGGGGTTGAGTGCAAATTTGCGAGAATATGTGGTGTTAACAAGGGGATTTTGGATGAAAAGCGGCCCAGGAGGTGGCAGCCTAAGTGTATAAATGATTTTAGAGAACGTAGTAAAGGCCCTTAAGTTATCGACCACTCAAAAGTACGTATCGCAGTATCACGAGTTGTAAGTATTACAAAAGCAATTAAATTTATTACAAGGTGATATTCTCGTAATTAAATACGCAGTTAAGTGTGCCGTAATTACTTTTAATAGAGATATCATCTTCAATTATAAACAACTCGTGTCGCGCTTTAAATAATGTGGTGCGAAGCTTCAAATTAATGAAGAAATAATTTAAATGGAATTTGGAATTGGTTACACCGGGGAGGCCGCGTTTGCAGTTCAATTGAGATGGAGTTTTTCTAGTAACCGCTAGAAACAACCTGCAGAACGGAAGAAATAGACGGCAACATCCTCAAAGCAGAGATCTACTATGAAATTTCCAGGTAACGATTTGAATTGTGACTTTTAAAACTGTGAATATTGGGAGAATGCTAGCGTGAAATTTCAAGGTAGTGTGTATTAATTACGTATTGAACGTAATACGTGTAAAACTTTATTATGGTAGTTAACTGAAAAGTTGAAGGTTTCTATAAAGCTTTTAAACGTTCCATCAGAACATAAAATTTTTTGTAAAGAGTACATGACTTTGTTTTGGTATTTGTTTAAAAGTATGCAAATGCATAATTACTGGGTATTCTGAGCTCATCCTACCACAGAGTTTATTTAGAGTAAAATGAATAAATAAATTATAAAGAACAGAGTTTAGCGAAGGTATTATTCAAGGCCCATTTACTCCGTGTACAATTTCTGTGTTTAATGATTTAAAAATAAAATACTGGACATTATGAAATAAGGTTTTTCTGAAGTGTAACGGGATTAATGGAATATGGACATTATTGCATTTCATGTGTAAATAGTTATAAATAAAAGCTTGTATGTTGATTGTATTTGAGGTTTTATTGCTAGTGTGTGTAAGATTGAGAATATGCGAGTGAATATAGATACCCAAGAGGAGATCCGAATGAGCTAGCCGGAAGCAGTTGAAGGCCGTTCAACCGAGGAGGAAAGGAAAACGGGTAAGGATAATTTTTTTTTATTAGGTAATTTTGGAAAATTTTGTTTATTGTCGAATATGAACATTTTATAACATTTTCGAATATATTTTTATATCGCAATGGCTAACCCGAGATCCACGGCATAAATTTGACGCACAATTCAAAGAGGCTCGATTAAATTTAGGATACACAGTAATATATATATATATATATATATATATATATATATATATATTAGCATTTGACATTATCAAAGGGTCTACAAAGGTAATTGTTAGTACTACGGATAAAAACATTAATTTACCACTTTTATCAAGCTATTCTAAAGGTTAAAAACACTACGGTTAACAAAGATTGATGAATAATTACTTGTGGAATGCATATACAGGGTGTCCCAAATTGAGTAGGATAGCATGGGTATTTTTCTTATTATTAATGATAGAGATCTGCTTAAATGAACAAAGTTGTGTCATTTGGATAGCTTATTTAAATTCCGTATAGATACATTCGAAATTCCAAACGGTTTAGAAATTATTTAAAAAAAAAACTGAAAACTGCCAATTTCTTCGAAGTCAAATATTTTTGTTATAATAAAAGATACGAAAAAATGTTTCTTATAAAAGTTACTTAGTTCAATTGTGTGCACTTAAAAGTGATATTAAAATTAAATTCAAGATGGCGGTTATCGAGATATTAGCATCAACTTTCATATTTTAAATGGACACCATATTGGATTTTTAGATCGTTAGATAGCATATTTTTTTCTCTTTTCAACGATGTATTACAACATATGTTTAAATGAAAAAATTTACTGAAAATAATAATTTTAATTTTTTATCAAGTCGGCATCATCAGATTTCTCTCAAACAAATGAAATTATAACAAACTGTCATGTTGAATTAGTGTATCTGTTGTACTAATAATTGGCATTTGTGTATTCTCTTTCCCAGTTATAAGTTGTGATATACTTATTCTATAAAATATTCAAATGGCAAATTTTTCAACAAGCGAACAATATCATTGTTTTGTACATACATAAAATGTAATAAGAACAGTCGCCTTGCTGCCGAAACATACTTAACAAACTTTCCCGAAAAAAGACAGCCAAACATTAAAATCTTTCAAAGATTGGACACAAATATGCAGCAGTATGGATGTTTAAAAAAACCTACTCGAAACATAAATGGAGACATTGAAGATGAGGTGTTGACACTGGCCTGTGTGGAAGCTAATCCAAACATTTCAACACGGGAAATAGAAACCCAAGTAAACGTATCCAAGTCTCAAGCATCAAGAATTTTAAAAAAGCATAAATATCACCCTTACAGATTTCACATTGCTCAAAACTTACAACCAAATGACTATCTCCGCAGATCAACATTTTGCAGATGGTTTATCAATCAAGTTAGGGAGAACGATGATTTTATCAACCGCGTTTTGTGGACCGATGAGTCTTATTTTTCTAACTGTGGAATATTTAATCGTCATAATGAACACTATTGAGCACAGGAAAACCCACGTATAACAGTTCCACGCCGCAATCAAATTCGATTTGGATGTAATGTTTTTTGTGGTATATTGGGAAACCGTTTACTTGGTCCTATAATATTCTATGGAACCTTAACCTCTCAACGTTATTTGGAAATGCTTCAAACATCTTTAGAAGATTTATTAGACGACCTACCTTTGGCACAAAATAATCAAATTTGGTATCAACAAGATGGCGCACCTCCACACAACGCTAGAGATGTTATCACCTACTTAAGTAACCGTTTTGATGGCAGGGTAATCACGACCCACACACCTGTAAAATGGCTGCCAATATCAGCAGACTTACACCCCTGGATTTTTATTTATGGGGCACTTTAAAAAGATAATGTATATGGAAGTAATTGCCAGTACAATAATGTAGATGAACTACGGGAAGCGGTTATGCAGGCAATAAACGGTCTTAATGGGAATACATTACGACGCGTAACAAAAAGTGTTCTAAAACGTTGCCGATTGTGTGTAAATAATAACGGTCAACATTTTGAACAATTGCTATGATTTATTACTTGGTGTTTAATGTTATTCTAATGTTTTTTTTCGTTTAATTTGTTTTAAAACTGATTTGTGTTGATGCCTACTTGATAAAAAATTAAAATTATTATTTTCAGTAAATTTTTTCATTTAAACATATGTTGTGATACATCGTTAAAAAGAGAAAAAAATATTCTATCCAACCATCTAAAAATCCAATATGGCGTCCATTTACAATATGAAAGTTGATGCTAATATCTCGATAACCGCCATCTTGAATTTAATTCTAATATCACTTTTAAGTGCACACAATTGAACTAAGTAACTTTTATAAAAAACATTTTTTTCGTATCTTTTATTATAACAAAAATATTCGACTTCGAAAAAATTGGCAGTTTTCAGTTTTTTTTAAATAATTTCTGTACCGTTTGGAATTTCGAATGTATCTATGCGGAATATAAATAAGCTATCCAAATGACACAACTTTGCGCATTTAAGCAGATCTCTATCATTAATAATAAGAAAGATACCCATGCTATCCTACTCAATTTGGGACACCCTGTATAGAATATTATGTACTAGTGATACAGCGTTTGAGGTTTAAAAAAAGCATTTTTCCATTGTTTGCATATACGAAGGTATCTAATGTATCTTCGATTGAATGTGTATAGGTTTTGTCTTTAAAAGTATCATTTGTAATTTGTGCAGGATACTTTAGGCCATTTATAAAGTTGATTTAACTAAAATGAAAGATGTTTAATACATTTTAATTATAAAGCGAAATAAAAAAATGAAATGTCAAAATAAAATGTAAAATTACCAAAGCTGTTCTAAAATAGTAGTTAAGTAGAATTAAGTTTAATATGTTGAATGCATCCCTTATGTAATATTAGTTAGTAGGCTAGATATAGTTGTTTTTTAGTTGTCCTAGGTGATAATTGTTTTAAATAAGGAAGAAATAGAAAATTTTTTAAAGAGTTTGACCATAAAATTTTTGTACACTGAAAAATTGTTTTTGGCTTAAGAGTTTGTACTTAAAAATTTTTTTAAAAATTAATAGACGTGTTAATTGTGCATGCATTTTAATTCAATATAATAAAAGGAAAGTGAAAGGTTTATACGACGAAAATTAATTACTAAAGGAAGATTTCAAATATACCAACATCGGGGCATCCTTTGTTGTGGTTAAAGAGTTGCAGCTGATCGGTTTATTTGGTGAAGTATTAAAGTGTTCGTAGTTATAGAGCAATTAAAGCATATAGTGGTTGAAGTAGTATTCAATTGTAGAACCTAAAACTATAAGAAAATCCTTATTGTACATAAACTAAAGCATAATTTTAGTAGGTACTCACTGAAAGCGTTCGAGGCAACTTTGTGGTATCCTGTTTCCAACCCCTGTACACCCAGACACATTCAATGGAGTTGCAGGTATCTAAGTTATTTTTATCTACACTTCATGTAAAAGTAATTTGGAATAATTTAAATTTCAAACGTTAACTAGAGTAAATAATTGCTGAATAGATTTATCAATCTTTGTCTAACCTCGATACGTAAGCACAAAAAGAGAGGTTAAGTGATTTTGATCTCACACGCTTTAAGCGCCTGTGTTTCAATACCTGTAAGGGGACAAAGAACCCACGTCTCCTTACAGCGTTTAAAATACTAGATTCAGTTTCCCTGAGAGAGTTTCTAAAAGCCGTGGCATAATTGAATTTGAAAAGGTATTTATTTAAATCATTTAAAGACCAACACCACATTACAGGTTGCACCTATTATATTTAACTCGTATACTAAGGCATCATTTCATGAAATATAACCATACATAACAATATATATATATATATATATATATATATATATATATATATATATATTTTACATAGAGATTGCTAATTTTTGTTTGGGTACTCATGTGCTATTGCAAATTTTTTTTAAATTATAGGTTTCTTTTTTGGTATATTTTGTGTTGAGTATGAATGCGTGAGTGTAAATTTCTCTTTATTTATTTCAGGTCTCCCTTAATTTTTTTTTATTGTATGTATAAAACCCCACCCACTCGCCGATCGAGCCCGGTCATACTTCTTTCTTTCTTTTTGGTTTTTTTTATAGGTTACGTCAATCACGCCGTATTGTACGTCAATGTACGTAACACCGCGTGAACCTGACTCGAGAGTCAATAAAGTCCAAAAACTACACCTATGACGTGAGCCTATCAGAGCTGAGCATGAACGATGCCAATAGGGGACCTTGTTATATGTAACTTAACAAAACACTGAGAAGTAAGTTCTTCATAATACACAGATGGTAGTTTTTGAAACCAAATGCTTAACCTTGTTAAAGAATATTTCTATTAACGAATAGGAATTAAACTAGATTTTGTATTTAATAATCAGAATCCTTGTATTAATAGTGTTCCTAAATGTAACTTTATTTATGCTATAAATTATAAGCCATATATAGACGGTGATGTAAAAATAAATAATTGGATTTTGAGAACTTTACAATACGATGACAACAGGAGCGGAACGGAAGGGGGGAATCAGTTGTTGACATGTCGAAGCACTACAACACATGTCAACACTCAAAGGAAGTTAGTAGTCGAGTGCATCATTTCGATACATTCACTCGTACGAAAATATCTATCCCCTCCAGGAAAAGTTAGTTCTCTGATACACATTGGTGGGTACAACGTCATACAAGGTGTGAGATGTGCAATCATTGCATGTTTTTAGACCACAAAGATAAGCCAATGACCAGACTTTCCATGTTAATCATAACTCGTGTGGCTTTCAAGTACGTCTGCATTAACACATTAGCAAGCTTGGAATTTCCCCATGTGGGGTTTTTAAGTACCCCGAACCTAATGAAAACAATAAATGTTAAAGCTTTAAAAAAGAAACGTAGCAACTGGGTAAAGCCAAGGTTGGGCTAAATTCCAAATTTCCAGGTAAAGATTGGTTTCGTGCTCAATGTAGCCAGTGCCTTTGGGTGGAGCATTGCAGAATTCAAATTATACTTTCTAGATGGTTAATAGTACAAATCCTTGTACAGAGTATATCGGCAACCGATAATGTTAAATAATGGGAATTAACTGCAACAATGCTCTGGATCAATGATGTCAAAATTTTAGCATTTGGTATTTGGTTCAATCTAAAACCGTATTTTTAGAAAATATATTGTTCGCAAAAAAGCTTTAGTCTTAGTTCGTAGATACATTCAAATAATCGTTAAGATTGCAAAGTTAAGTTTTATTTTTATGCCTCCATCATTAGGTTTTCAACCCTGAACTGGTTGGATAGACCTTCATTGTTTCCTCTTCTGACCCAACCTACACATCATCAATAGGTCGTCAGTCCTGGAACTGGTTAGACGCATACCCTCATTGTTTCATATTCTGTGCTAACCTACACATTTTCCTGAAATTTGCAGTCTGCATCTATCACAATCTGATTAAGGTCTACATCTACCTCCTTTTTATTATCTCTGCTTGTAATATATCCCATACTATTCCTCAAAAATGCCTTAGAACGTATTCTGCCCTTTTACTTCACCTATTTTTTTTCCACAGATATCTTTATTCCCCTACTATTTCTATAACCTATTTGTTATTAACTTTGTCTGTCCATGCTATCATCTTCATACATCTGAAGCACAATATTCCAAAAGGCTGCTACCGTTTTTCTGTTTGCTTTTCCTACTGCCCGTATATCATAGGCGTACTGTGCTGTGCTCCACACATATACTTTCAACAATTTTCTTCTTGTTTCTATGTTTGTTGTCTTTGATCATAGGCGCTATTCTTTCTTGTTAGATGCAGTTCGGTCCCTTCTATTGTTTTACAATTATATACCCTATTTCTCAGACATTCAGTGGTTGTGAAGGGGGATAAGCAGCCTGTGGCTGCCAAGATCCCCCAGCACGTGAACATTTGCAGATTTAATAGTTTTTCCAATATATCCTAGTGCACAATCAACATTATTTGCAGATATTTCACAATCAACACCTGTAGTTGTTTATAATAATCATCATATTCATGTGCACTTAGTTATTCGTCATTAGGTTTTCTGTCTCAAAACTGGTTCGATGCGTACCTCCAATATTTATATTCTGAGCGAGCTTACATAATTCCCTAAAATTCCCACACAGCCTAGATACAGCTCGGTTCCCCTTCTATTGCTAAATGTAGCATGGCCTTGTGCTAACCTTTGTTTTATATCTTTTGCACTTTTCCCATCTTGCATTATTTGGTTTCCTGCATAACCTTTTGGAAATTCTCGTTTCTTATTTGTATTCTGGTAATTTACTTATTTTTCCCTGCTTTACATAAGAGTATTTTAGTTTTAACTTTGTTAATTTCTATACCATATCTGTATGTTAGTATTGAAGCGTTCTAATTTTCCAAACACCAAACATTTTATAAAATTACGTTTAAGGTACAATAATTTTTGTATCCATTTTGTATAGTAATATTATTCTATTTGTTTAAAAATCTTTTATATAAGTGAAATAAATGAAGCCAAACACATTTAGTCAGTATTACAATTTTCGTTAACGTATAAAAGAAACATATCTAACAAAATTCAAATAAAGCGATTTACGTGGTTGAAGGTCGAACATAATTCTATCGTATCTTTTGTTTACGTCCAAATCATGCACAAAGCTAAGAGATTTGCAAGAGACTACTCCGGCTCCTCTCAAACACTCGCTGATAGAGCTTTGTGCAGTTAAGATGTGGAAAGTTTTAAATGTCAGCGATCTTCGCGTCGCACTTCATCCACATTAGTCTTTCAACATGTGCCCCGATCTGGTTGATTCAACAATGGTTCGTATTGTTAAATTTAGAGTTCTAAAAATGTATTGCTTTTTACTTTTCCATCGCAACAAAGATAAAATAAAAAACAAAGGTCTAGCAACAAATTTATAAAATGATTTAACAACTACTTTTGAAATAAAATTAAAAAAAAAACAACTTAAGTTCTGGTTTTGCTTCATATAAAATTGCCATAACTACGTAAATGTGAGTTCATTCGTTGAGTATTAAGTTGAAGATGCAACATCTAAAACGTCAGGTAGGCCATTATTAGAAAATGGACTAGGAATAATTCCAGTTACCCTTGAAGACCTGTTGTTTGGTCAACTACCATCTGGGGTAGACAGATTTTTTTATAGGAAATTCATCGGCCATCTTTCCGTTTGAGTTCCAAAGCCGTTGAATGTTATTGGTAATTTTGAAGGTGACTTTTGCTTTTAGCCGGTGTCTATTTTTTATTGAGTAACCAGCTGTTTGTTTGTTTCCCTGCGGTTGGAAAAAAGTTAAATTACTCATCTCGTATGGAATTGTGAATTGTCAAACACGTTGATTTGTTATGTAGATCTTGATAAAGAAATTTAAATGTATATTTTTCTGGAAATTGAAGCTTAATGCTAATATGTTATTTATAACTTGTTTTCTGAAACACAATTAGTTATTTTAGACAAGAATTATAAATTTAATTGGCTAAATATGTACTTAAAGATTGTAAATCTATATCACATCTGGTATCTGTAAAAAAAAGCTGACCTATGTTTGTTTCTCTTTGTCATAATGGAAATTAAAGCCTACTACGACCAAAACATAATTATGTGATTTTTAATGTTTTGATTCAATCAAACATAGCCATATTATACCTCTTTGGAAAGGGTTTTTTGTCAGCATTTCAAAAATGTAAAAATCCAATATGGCGGCTATTTAAAGATAAAAAGTTGAACATCGTCACGCAAAATCTAGATGCCCTAGACAAAATCTAAGTTGAACATGTGAAGCGCAATGGAGAATTACCATGATATACCAAATTTGAACATTCTATTTCAATTAGTAGACTAACTACGAGCAAATAAAGAAATCGTCAATTTTGTGTTTTTTGCCTCTATCTAGTAACCTATGAAAAATTTTTGAAATTTGAAAACCGATCTGAGATACCCTCATGATTATGCAACTTTTGTCCCATTTAACCAAGATCGCATCTCCTACAGTTTCCAAGATCCCCATGTACTGCATTTTATACTGTACACACTGTATATTTATATATATATATATATATATATATATATATATATATATATATATAATATAATCCCACCATCAATCGAACGTCCGTACATTCTGATTTTACATTACATCCAACGTCCATGTGAAATACTACGTCCAGTATACGGACGCCGAATTTCCAGCATGTTAAATTTTGGAGAAGCTTTGTAAGAGTTAAATATGTCATTTGGCAAAAATTAGGTGGACGCCCTTGGCTGCAAAACATAAAAAAATATACATTTTAGTTCAACGTTTTTACAGCAGAGGCACTACGTTCGTCGGGTGTATATCGAGACCGTATATCTATCAGTCGTGGTATTCACAACCACACATCCAGAGAATTGGCAACGTTGTACTCCTTGAAGTCGCTCGTTATTTTAGGTACACAACAACTAAGCTTTACTTGTTCGATTGACTAGCATGTGGGAGGGGAGTTTGACAGGCGCTTGCTGCATTTGCTTTTCCGTAAGATATTATTAGTTCACGTTTAAAGAATTACGTGACTAATTTGAAGGACGAAACTGCGTTTAGCGTTCATTGAAGTAATACAGTAGTCTGTAAAATTGAAAATGCATACATGTAAATCATTGACTTTTATTAGGATATGATTTAGGCTTTAACTATTATAAGAACTTACCGTGAGTAACAAATCGAGAATAATTTTGAACCCAAACGTTTGTCAACAAAGCGCTATATAATTTTGCTATAAAGTACGACATTAATTAAACTACATTGTTTGATGCAAATGTGATTTTTCAGCATTACTACTTTTTCTTATTTTGGTTATTTTAAAAAATTCAGTGTTATGGATCTTAATTTTTAATAATATTTTCTAGAATAACGCAATTCGAAAACAATTTTTACCACTGTTTCTTTGTTGTTCAAGGTTGACATTACACCGTGCCATTGTATTCAAATCTGTATATTATTAAATCGATTGGTGAAGTGATTTTTAAAGAAGAATCAAACTTATTGATTGCAATGTTATCTAAAAATAGTTTTACGGACACTTAAATTTTCTTAATGTGAAATATGATAGGCTTTGAGATGTAGAATTTTTCATATATAAAAGTGGATGAGTTTTTTTTTGTCTACATTCTACAAAGGTACTGAACAATAATTAATTCCCTTTTTTGAACACAAGATCCCTTGAGTGTACATACTATTTTCAAGTGAAGTCATTGAGAAGAACGACAAATATCTCCTTGTTATAAATAATTACTTTCCTCATTCTTTTAAATTTAGGTGTTCTAAACCCGCCGAATATACCGTGCTTGTAAAATTCATTATACTGATCCTGATTAAGATGTTGCGGGTTCTAGGCTTAAATTGACTGCTCTTGGCTATATATTCATATTTTTTTTATTCATATTAAATAGAAAAATGATCTTTGAAAGTAGATTAATAAAGAGGAACTTATCTAATAATTATTTGTATATCAAGATTGTGAAATTGCCTTTTTGTGTACCGAGAAGCGGCTTGTTGCTGAGGATAGATAATCTCAAGGTCGCTACAAAAATTTCACCGTCAGGTGTACAGGTGTTCAGAAATACCCTAAAGATCATTTCTTATATAACTGCACATACCAGCCTACATGCTTTTCAAATCACCTGCACATGCACAAACACACAGCGACAGACCCAGAAGAGCAAAAGATTTTTTGAACAAATCGCTAGTATATTGTTTTAGTAATGTGTATGGTAGTTCTATTTTTTAAAAGTTCCGAAAGTTATATTAATTTATCTGATTCTCGATCTCTGGAAGTAAATTCCGAAACGCAGTCTCATAAAGCAGAATATAAGTTATACAAATTAAACTTTTTGGTATTAATAAATCCATGATTCATAACTTGGAAGAAACAATAATTGTTTCATTTTCATATTCTACCCTAGGAGATTTGATTATTTTAGGATTATTTTGATTACGTATCATGATATAAATATTAACACAGACACACGCCTTCCTTTATAATATAAAAATGCAATTTAATTGAAAATTTATTTTTCCACAAAATATACAAACGTAGTTCCGCTTAGAACCTTAATTTCGAAACTAAACGTATTATTAACATAAAAACTGCATTGTACTAAAAACATTTGTAAAACTACAATAACAGTAGTAGTAAATAAAAAAAATCGAAAATAATACCTGTATAACTTACAAAGTATACGATCTTACCAAAATACAGTTATTATTTTGACGAGACATACTTATTCTGAACATAAACTTTTATTTTTAGTCAGTCTATTAGCTAAATTATCTGGAAACACAGTCTTTAATTTTTCACACTCATGACGTTTTGGGGATTTTTAGATTGTATGTCTTGCAGAGTAATTTTCAACAATTTTTTTGTTCACTAGCCCAAGGAACCACTTTTCTCTTTTTCTTTGTGTAATTTTTATTGTGCTCGTTTTCATTGTTCGCTTTAACTATCTGTTGACATCTTTCAAGATATACTATTAACTGACCAAAGACCAAAGCTCTGAAAACCTGGCAGCGAAATAAGAAGAGAAATTACAGGGAAATGCCGAAAACCTAGCAGAAAACAGTACAAGCACCAGAACGCTTAGTGCCGGTGATACAATGGCAGGTGCCAGAATCTAAGAATGTCGGAGAACGCAAACTGGCGCCAAGGAGAATAAAACCAGCCACATTTGATAGGAAGTCACCTATACAGGCATATCTTAAACAGTTCGAGGCTGTCGCGTGAGCTAATGCTGGAACGACGATGAAAGGGCGACCGCGTTAATTATAGCATTATGAGGCGAGGTACACCGCGTACTTAAATTGTAATAAACATGATGGCATTCTCTGGAGCAAAAGATTTCGGAGTTAAAATTCAGATTTCCGGGAGGGGACTACTTCGGAGAATGCGATCGGAAAGTTAAAAATAAGAGTCGGGAACATTTTGCGAATCAGAGCGTGGAATGTTAGAAGTATAAAGCAAATAGGTAAGCTAGAGAACCTAAAAATTGAAAGGAATAGGTTAGCACTATGCATAGTTGGGATCAGCGAAGTTCAGCGGCCAGAGGCGAGGGATTTTTGGAATGGAGACTTCAGGGTAATTCACACAGGAACAGAAGAAGGAAATTTGGGTGTGGAGATAGTTATGCGAAAAAAGATAGAATACTGTGTAGAAAATTACTTACAAAGAACGAAAGAATACTCATGGTTAGATTAGAATCTAAATCGGTAAACACAGTAATAATACAAGAATACATGCCCACCTCTAGCTATACTGACGCAAAGGTAGAAGCTATCTACAAATATATCGAAGATATATTAAGATACGTAAAAGGACATGAAAATTTATTAATTACGGGGGAATTTAATTCAGTGGTAGGTGAGGGTAGGAAAGGGGCGGTAGTAGGTTTATTTGGTTTAAGCACGAGAAACGACCGGGGAAATAGGCTGGTAGAATTTTGCGACAAGAAGAATTTAATCATCACAAACACATTATTTCAACATCACGCTAGAAGACGATATACGTAAAGGATGCCAGGAGATATAGGAAGATATCAAATAGATTACATTATTGTTAGACAACGGTTTAGAAATCAAGTAAAAGACTGTAGAAGCTACCCAGAAGCAGATATAGACACTGACCACAACTTCATAATTATGAAGGCCGCACTTAAATCCAAAAATTTGAAGAAAGAAACGAAAAAAGGCACTTTGAGTTTGAGAAACTAAAAGATAAAGATATTCAAGAAAGATTCGAAAAAAGTCAAATGAATTACTAAAAGTTATTGGGAAAATATCTGATACTAAGGAAGTAGAAACAGAAAGGAATAACATTAAATCCAGCCTAGACATGGCGGCCAGATATATTCTGGGATATACATAAAAAGAAAATGAGAAACCGTTCTTACAATTTAAAAGTTAAAGTTACAATCCCGCAAGCGCGAGATTACGTAACGCACCGGCAGATGGTAACCCTTATCTTGGTTACAGATTTTAGCGCGCCCATCTGTCAATGACGTCACACAATAATGTTCGAAATGCAGTATAAACAAATAAGGTACTTACATAAATAGGTACGACTTCCAACGAGGTTAAATTAAAGTTGGCGTCTGCTGACGTCCATCAGGGCTGCTGATGGCCCCCATCAAGACAATTAACGGAGGGTACGCCCAGCGTCCTTCCAAAGCGCGCCGACCAGCTACGGCAGTCATGGACTCGTTCGTCTAGGGTCGTGGACTCCGGTTCGCCCTAGGCTGCTTACAAATTACCTCTACCTATGCAGAGAACGAATAAGGAAACAGGTATAAGGGGCGACAATCAGATAAGGCAAGGAAATCTACATAAATAGAGATAAAGGCACGATACGATACGTTACCAAACCACACTTCTTGATGTTCCAAGGCAAACAGCCACGTTACAGAGTCCCCCGGAAACTACTCCCACTTTTCTCTTCCGCCACTCGCGTCGCGCCATCTGGCGCAAATGCACTCTGACGTAACGGAAATACACTCCAAGGCTTTTGAATTTGTGGCGCGAAATTCCCGCACATCAAGACTAAACTAAAAAATATTTAGTGCCAATTTGGCACGTAACACCGTGGATAACAAAGAATATCCTAAATTTAATAGAAGAAAGATGAAAATACAAAAATAAATCAGACAAAACATGAAAAACAGAGATACAGAGCCAAAAAATGGGAAATTATTCGCAAATGCAGGAAAGCTAAAGAACAATGCATTGATGAAAAGTGCAAAGAGGTATAAACTAAGATGGAAATAGGAAAACAGATAAAGCATACAAACTAATTAGAATCAATTTTAGGAATATAAAATCCTATAGCAAAAATATAAAGGGCGCGGGAGGAAACGTCATTATAGAAAATGTAGAGAAAGTGGGTAGATGGCAAGAATATATAGGGAATTTATATGCAAGAAAGAACGAACAGCATCAGAAAAGGAAGCAGACATTGAAAAAAATGACTTGGGGTATGCTATACTTAGAGATGAATTTGAATTAGCAATAAAGATTCTGAAAAATCGTAAGGCGCCGGGTAAGGTGCAAGCAGAAACTCTAAAAGCCGCTGGACAAGCAGTAACAGAATGTCTCTTCCAACTTGTATGCTATATGTATGAGACAGGCGAGACACCCAAAAATTTCAAACGTAACATCATAATAACTATACCAAAAAAGGTAGGCGCAGATAGATGTGAAAAATTTCGAACAATAAGTTTGACAGCACATGTGTCAAAAATATTAACTAGAATTAAACAAAAACAAATGGAAAACGGCCGGAAAGGGATGAGACAGGGATGTGCCCTATCCCCATTAATTTTTAACTTGTACATTAAAGAGGCAATGAATACTGCCATAGGCAGAAAGACATTTGGAATTACTATGTAGGGACAAAAAATTGAAATGATTAGATTTGCAGGTCATATAGCGGTATCAGCATATAGCAAGGAAGAGTTAGAAGCTGCTCTTAATGAAATGGAAACGGTTCTAACGGAGAAATACGGTATGAAAATTAACAAAAATAAAACTAAAGCACTAGTATGCAAAGGAGGGGAAAATAAATCAAAAACAAGAATACAAATAGGTATCAAGAACTTACAAGGGGTTAAGTATTTCTGCTACCTAGGAAGCCAAATAACATGGAGAAAGCGCAAAAGATATACAACAAGGATTAGTATAAGATCGTGCTACATTTAACAAGAAAAAGTAACTACTGTGTTCAAAGACAACAAACATAGAAACAAGGAAACGATTGCTTAAAACATGTGTGCGAAGCACAGCACTGTACGGCTGTGGAGCCTGTACAGTAAAAGAAGCAGATAAGAAAAAAGTAGAAGCCTTTGAAATGTTGTGCTACAGACATATGATGAAGATATCATGGACAGACAAAGTTAAGAACAAAGAGGTACTAAAAATGGTAAGGGAAGAAAGAAATATATGGAAAACGGTAAAAATAGGAAAGATAGGATGATAGACTACATACTACGGCATGAGGAATAGTGCAGAATGCTTTAGAAGCAGAGATAGGAAAAAAGAGAAGTAGATGTAGACCTAGGTTAGACTACTGCACACAGATAGTGAAAGATGTAGACTGTAATTTCAGGGAAATGCATAGCGTAGCTCAGAATAGAAATCAATGGAAGTACGCTTACAACCAGTCCCAGGATGGATAAACTAATGACGAAAAAAGTAACTGTACTTGAACATGATGATTATTATAAGCAACTACAAGTATTGGTTGGGCAATATTCTCGAATAATGTTAATTGTGTGAAAGGATTTACTGGAAAACTATCTAAGTGTTGGGGGATCTTTGCGGCCACAGGCTGCTTAACCCCCTTCACATACCATACATGTGATTTTCCAATGCTCCATCCGAAGGTACTACATCGGCCAGGAAGAGTTTTTTTTACCTGAAAAATTTGGAATTTTGCCGAACCCTTGCTGCTCCAAGCAAGATAGGGATCTTTAACGTGCGTGACAACACACACACGGGACCTCCATTTTACCTCTCATCCGAAAGAGGGTGTATTTTTGTGAAAATGCTTGCTTAACATTTTCAAGCGGATCGTGTCGAATTCGCACCCGGGACCTTGGGCGTAGTAGTTACACGTATACCAACTATGCCCCGGACCCGCCTCCCCCTTAACATACCATTAAATCTTGGTGATATAATTAGAAAACAATAGAAGTGGAACCGAGCTGTATATAGGCTGTGTGAGAATTTCAGGGAACTGTGTAGGCTAGCTCAGAATTTAAATAAGTGCAGGTACGTGTCCAACCACTTTTGAGACAGAAAACCTAATGTCGAAAAAATAAGATCAGATAAATCTGATGACTATTATATACAACTACAGATGTTGGTTGTGAAATATCTGTAACTATTGTTGACTGTGCGAGAAGATATATTAAAAAAAAAATTAAATCGGCAAATGTTCAAGTGCTGGGGGAACTTGGCAGCCACAGGCTGCTTATCTCCCTTCACAACCACTGAATGTCGAAGAAATAGGATATATAATTGATAAACAATAGAAGGGGACCGAACTGCATGTAACAAGAAAGAACCGCGCCTATGATGAAAGACAACAAACATAAAAACATTGTTGAAAGCATCTGTATGGAGCACAACACACTATGCCTATGAAATGCGGGCAGTAGGATAAGCAGACAAAAAAACGGTAGCAGCCTTTTGGAATGTTGTGCTTCAGATGTATGAGAATGCATAGACAGACAAAGTTAATAACAAATAGGTTATAGAAACAGTAGGGGAACAAGGATATCTGTGGAAAAAATTGGAGAAATATACGGGCAGAATACGTTTTAAAACTTTTTTTTTGGAACAGTATGGGATATATTGCAAGTAAAGATAGGAAAAAGAAGATAGATTTAAACCTAGATCAGATAGTTATAGATGCAGACTGTGCAAATGTTTAGGTTAGTTCAGAATAGGAAACAATGAGGGTACGCGTCTAACCAGTTCCAGGACTGAAGGCCTAATGATGATGATGAGGCGAGGTCTTGAATATTTTGCAGGTCATACCAGATCATGACCAAAAAAGCTATGGGACCTCAACATCAAGGCTAGAAATGAAGTACGACGACTCTCTGCAACAAGTGTATCACGCTCAAGTGAAGGACCATCACCAAAGGGATAACAAGAATTTGCAAGAGTTTAAAGCAGATATTTCTTGCTTGGTGAGACTAGCCTACCTAACAACACCAGATAGCTTTCTAAAGTAACTGATGCTACAGACCATTGTTGGCGGGGTACGTTGTAGCAATTTTATTTTCCACCTAATATATATCCGTATAATTAATCCTTTTATTTAATATTAAATAATATAATGCATTATAATGCTATCCAATCCATTTAATTTAATATCATCTATTGTCCAATAAAGTATTAGCAGTTAGTTCATATTAAAAATTAATTTCTACGGTGACAATATAAAAGCTCTTGTTTAGTATCCTTCCTAAAGCCCCCTCTACTCAGAAACTGCAAGGTAACGTTGTTACCGGGCAGCAACACGCTTGACCCGTCACTTCTAACACAGCTGTGGGGAAAAGCAGGTTGAAATTGTTCTTAGGAACGATGTTCTGGGATGACTTTTGTGTTGGAAGCATGTACGATTAAAGTTTAGTACGTGTAGGCCATCTTCGAAAATTATTTTAGATGGTCGATTTCTTGTTTAAACAACTCGTGGAGAACGAGGAGGTGTTCTGTTAAAGGACCGTTAGGAACAGTAAGTGAATTTGTTTCTATAACGATATTAATTAAAAATTTTTCAGTGTAACTTTAAGGAATAATGTAAATTAACATATAATGCAACGTAAATTATAAATAAGCAATTTTTCTGAATGGTATTCAAGCGAAATTAATGAAAACAATTCTATTCTTATATAACATGGAATCCCATATATAATTTATTCAAGTTAATTACAAACAACGTTCGCTCTTTCTTGTGGTTTGAATTACTCCTGGAACATCTGTAAATTGAAGCGTAGATATTGGAGGTCAAGTGATGTGTTTTTCAGAGTGCAGCACAACTATTTGTTTAAAATGGAGAATTCCGTGGTGCAATGCTGACGTAAGCTCCCAAGCAGGTATTTTGGTGCAAATTGGAGTTCTGGTATGTACAAAAAAATTACGTTCGTATGTTATTTGAACTATCGACGTAGTAACGAGATAAATTTTACTTTAACCGACTTGTGTTAACTTTGAACAGGTCAAGGACAGACCTCAATTATATTTTTCGATGTTATGCGATATGAATCTGTAATTCGCTCTTACTAAATTCTCTTATTAACTAAATGAAACATCAGAAGATGTCACTACTAATTAGATAAAGTAAATTCTAACAATTTTGAGCACTTAAAAACTAAATTTCTATATTTGATATTTTATGAATACTTATTTGTAATTATCTACTGTAAAATTAAGGTAGATCTACCATAATTAACTTTTTGCTACAAATAAGCAATTTATGCTTTGTCAATTTGTTATATAAACCGCATTAAATAGTAATTGGTACGGATCTTATCCAGTGCCATGGTAATTAATTCTTCATTATCCAAATTAACTTATAAAGAAAGAAATATTTTTTTGTAGAAAAGTACATTATTGAATACCAAAAGAATAGATTCTTATTTTCGGACTAAAGACAATTTTTATTTAAGATGAATGAAAGATGAGTCTGATTGTATTTAATTATTTTTGAGTTTAAACGCACAAACAGTGCTTTTCTTTGTTTAATCTGTTCACAGGTGCAGAGGAGGATTGCTAAGGTCAAGGTCGAGCCATAAGGTAAGAAACTTCAAAGATTAGGTGGTCTTTGAAAATTATATAGCGGTTATAGGAGAAAGGTTTCCGCATTAGCCTTGTACAAGGGACTTGTATCAGGTCTTCTCAGTATAAAAAAATACGGTGGCGCCTTATTCTTATTATTAGTGGTTGCAATTACACCCCGACCCACAGCTCATTCTCTACCCAGAGCATATAGTTCGACTAGCCGCTATACCTTTGAGATTTCCTCAACATAGAGCCACCTTCCATCCGAACTTGCCGTGGGCTCATTTCTAATTATCGGAAATTCTCGTTAAACTAAATCAGAATAGTTAAAGGTTACAACGTAACGGAGTGATGCAGCAAGCACTATGACTGTCTCGACGAAGGGCCTTAGATAAAGCGCTAGCTCATTCTTTGCAAACTTCGCATCATAGTAGTGGCAAATGCAAAATGTTCAGTTTGAAAGCAGCGCTCAGAAAGCATGCAGAAGGTGATTCAACGAGTAGTTCGTGAACACCAACCAAAGAGTAAGAGACCCAGATGCTGGAATTGTGGTGAGTTTGGGCGTATACAGTCCAAATATAAGCAGCCCAAGAGGGAAGTAAAAAAGCCGGAAACTAAAGGGGTTCGACAGGAAGGGGTGAAAGTCAATCTGGACGGATTCTGCACAGGAGATGATCATTGACATCGCACCATCCAAGCATGATGACATTATTTACATATGTGAACAATTTAGTGGCAAGATTGTGAATTTCTTGGTTGATACTGGAATAATGAGGACAATTGCTAATCCGGATAAAGTGCACAACAGTGGTATAAGTCTTTCGCACGGTACGTCTTCAAACCGTGGCTGGTGAGAAAATTCAAACACATGGGGTGCTAGATGTAAAAATCAGAGTTGGGAGCAAATTATTTGACCACCAGGTAGTAATTACAAACTCCACCAAAGAAGTTATCTTGGAAATAGATATTTTGAAGGGATACAAATTCCATGTAGGTATGAAAGAGAATGTCTTGAGAGTAGGGAACGAGGTAGTATTGTTTTGCAAACAGACGACGTGTCTATGCAAATTTGTTTTTGTTTGACGGACAAGGTTGTTCTACCTGAAGGAAGGAAAATGTTGTACCGGGAGGCTTGAATGTTGTTCTCGGGGAAGATTTTGTGCTCGCTATTGAACCGATTAGTGACGAATTTCTTGGAGATGACGTGTTTTCGAGAAGACTGACGAAAGTGACGGATGGTGTACCTGTTAGAATCCTAAACACTAATGACTTCTAACATGCTAAAAAATAATTCAACGGTTGGTGGTATTCTTCGTTGTCCAAGTGACGGGTGTTCGGTGTTGAAAAGAATCACCCACCAAGGAGTATTCCGCAAAGTTATTAGATCAGTTGACGAAACCGTGCCAGTTTCTTGAATAACAACAGCTGACCGATCTTAAGAACTTGATCCGACAGTACTCGGAAGGTTTCGCAATCGACGGCGCCGATTAGGAAAGACCGCAGTAGCCGAATACAAAATCGATACAGGAGATGTCAGGTCAATATAATAGCAGGTGCGGAGACTCCCATTGGCCAAATGCAAGGAGGTCAAGAAGATTATTGGAGTTATGGAGGGGTAAGGAGTGATTGAGCATTTTGATAGCCCTTGGACATCGCTTGTTGTGCTTGTTAAGAGGATGGACGAGCTAACAAGATTTTGTTTAGACTACATGCGATTGAATGCCGTGATCAAAAAGGACAGATACCCACTTCTAAGGTATGACGACATCCTAGATACATTTTCAGGGTAGCGATGTTTTTCAATTTTGGATCTGAAGAGTGGCTACTGGCAACTGAATATGGAACCCAAAGATCGAGACAAGACTGCTTTCACTATTGGTACTGGCCTATGACAATTAACAGTCATGCTATTTGGACTTTGCAATGTTCCTGCCACCTTCGAACGTTTAATGGACAGCATCTTGCCTGGGCTTACGTGGAGAATGCGTCTGGTAATTTGTATGGCGTAATTCTGATTGGAAAGTCATTTGGGAAAAATTTGAGAAATTTGGAAAAAGTGTTTTGGAAACTCAGGGAAGCCAATTTCAAGCAGAGTTCAAACCAGTGTCATCGACTAGGCAATGATGTGAAGTACCTAGAGCAAGCAATTTCACTCAATGAAGTCAGGCTAGACCCGAAAACAATTCAGGCGTTACAAGAACGGCTGATGCCAAAATGGCAACCACCAGCTACGCAGCTTTCTGGGATTCTGCATTTACTGTAGAAGATTCGTTTCCGAATTTACGAATATTGCCAAGCCTTTAGTAAAGTTGGCTGAAGATGTCGTGATTATGTTTGGAATGAAGATTGCCAGCGTACGTTCCAACAACTAGGGCAGTTATTAATAACAGATCTGATCTTACGTTATTATCATCGATTGGAAGGCAAATTTATCTTGATTAAAGATGCAAGCAATGTGGCCATCGAAAGTGTACCATCCCAAATGCAAGGCGGCCAAGAGAAAGTCATTAGTTACCTTAGCAGGATGCTCTAGAAACCAGAACGGAATTATTGCGTTACAAGGCGGGAACTGTAGGCTGTGGTGCAATCTGTAGAGCACTTTTGTAAGTGCTCCTACGGGAGAAAATTTTACCTGAGAAGCGATAACGCCGCTTTGAAGGTGCTATTACAGTTTAGAAAGCCCGAAGTGCAAGTCACCAGATGGATAGAATATCTTCAGCAGTATGATTTTGACACGAAACACCGTGCTGGTGCAAGTCATCGTAATGCAGATACACTTTCGGGACGGGCTTTAGCCGAAGATTGTAATCATTGCTCAAGGGTAGAAACAAAGTGTGATCTACTTGGTGGATTACCGTGATCAATGACGATTGGTAGCCTATACAGATGCGAACGAAACAAGAGAATGACAAAGACCTACGACTCATTCTGGCTTGGAGAGTCGGAGCAGAACGCGTTTCCTGGCAGAACACTAGTCCATTGAATAGCACTCTGAAGTCGTACCGGACACAATGGGAGCACTGAACAGACACTGCTGGGACGCAAAATACTTCTGCTGTGTGATCTTGAGTTTGGGTGTCAGCTCTGAGATGACCTCGTGTGCTAGGGCTACGTCGATGAGCTCAAACGCAAGATGCAGGACATCCATGGTGACGTTAGGAAAAATATCCGGTTCACAAGCGATCGAATGATAACCAGATATGACATCAAGGTACAGGAAGCTGGTATTCAAAAGGGCGACCGCGTTTGGCTGCACAACTGCAGACGGAGACGTGGATTGTCCACGAAGTTACAAAGACATTGGGAGGGTCCGTACAAATTTGTAAAAAAGAATCAACGACGAGGAATATCGGATTTGTAAGCTCCAAAAAAGGTACGCGTTAACCGGTTACCATCCTACGGTAGTGATGACGCCGGTAGTGCCGAAGAACGACACGCAGTGAGACTATCAGTTACGCTCGTTTAGATGCTAGCGAGTAGTTTATATGTAGTGTCCCACCTTGTATATGTATATGAATAGTAATTTTTTTTTTATTTATATGTTACTTATATATTAATTATTATCTGTTTCTTTATTTTGTTATGTATTTCTACACTTTGCTGTCGGGCTGTAGGTTCATTGGTTTCGTTCTGATTGACCCCTCAATCTTCGACTGTGTTAATGCGACCTTCTCCTTCCTTCCGTTTTTTCTTCTGTTATAGTAATTCCGGCGAATCGTTCTTGACCGACTCACGTCCTTTTTTATGGCCGGCTAAAGTTATAACCAGTTTGTGTGCTTTATTCTGTCCTTATAAAAACACTTGGTATTTTCAAAATCGAAGGTCCACGGCTTCTAAAGTAGGTAACATGAACATTCATTACTATTTATAAGCAATCGTAAACAGACAGTTGTTGTGCAGACGCCGACGAGGCAACAACAGTCATCTACCACCGCCACCGGGCGACCAAAAGTGAGCAGCAGAACGGTGACGGCCTGAGGGAGTTCTCCAGCTATACGGGGCGCCGAGAAATGGGTACACAAGTGAAGTCGTTGGGGATCCACATCCGTCAGTCCTGTTAGACGAGCTACCTGACGATGGAGCGGCTTGTGGCGAATAGCCATCCTGTCGGTCGAAAACCACAGGCCAGTGTACCCAGGATCCGGATATCGTGTAGTTGGAGGACAACCAAGAGGAAGATCCGGGAAACTGCTCACTGCATCAAAACAAGAGGATTCCAGGAGCAGGTCTCTTGGAATCCAGACCAACATATATATTTAAGAAGATCAACCTATAAGAAACACCACAACAACTCATCACATCATCAACAAGCAGAAAAACTCTCGAGTTAAAAGGCATAATACCGACGCTGAGAAAGTCGGGTCCAGCTAATGCACGGAATCGTAAACAAATTAGGTAAAATGTATTGTAAAAGTTTCATGCGGTCACTATAAATGTACCCTTCAGGTATTCGAAGATAATACTTTGATACTATTGTGTTAAAATGTGCTAATTTTTTGCACTATTTCTACTTTTTGAACAAAATTTTGTATTTAAAAAGTAGACAGGCTATTAAACTTAAAAGTTGTGAGGACAGTTTTGTATCGTCGAACAAAAGTGTTATATATTAATATTTGGCAAACTAGATATCAATATATAGAAGCAGAAAGTTTTTCGTTCTTAAATGTTGAAGTAAAAATCAAGAAAAATACATTTCAGCTGTTTTCGTTAGCAATTGTTTTCAAACAGCACTTGATATCCTAATCCTCGACCTTCGACTTCTCGGTCATCATATTCGCACAATAAATACGATACCTCTTGCTTAGACCTTGAATTTAATCTGATTCTAACTGTTCCGACAGACAAAATTAATGAAAACTGTGACACCTGATTTCTAAACCATTTTTAACTACATATACAATGTGTTTCTAGACAAATCCTTTAACGCATTTTAACTTCCGTTTCTTTTGTAAAAACTTTTTTACTTTTTAAGAAATGTTATGTAGGTAGCCTTTTAAGTCAAATAATTTCAATTATCACTCAAAATGAAACATGTTTACATGGTTTAATTGCTAGAATAAGAAAAACTAATATGATGAAATAAATTCCATATATAATAATAAACGGTACTCATAACTTTTAATTTCAACGAAATTCATACAGGAACTGCACAGAAAGCACAAATACTTAACTATCTTGTCGACAACGAGATATGCGGAAAAGCTGGCAACGTTGTTGGATCTTTGGTTGATATCGTATTTGGGCTGTATATGAAAGGAGTATATTCATCGGAAGCTTAAAGTGTGCAATATAAAAGGACGCAGTGAAGATGAAAAAGTAAAAGTAGATATTTTTGTAACAATAGATTCTAAACCCCCTAGGTTCAAGCCCATTCTAAACGGTTTAATATACATGCATGTATATTGAAACATTAGCAATATTTCTGGTGGACGCTGTAAGTGTTAGTTGTAAAAGGACGCACTATTAATACTGGGATGTAAATATATATATATTACTCATATTTAGACCAGGGTAGAAAATTAAATAATCACATCAAATGATTTTAATCACCGTGTATAAGGAATTTCATTAAATAATACGCGTTATTAAAACCATGAAGCATAAATAAACTCGGTTGTTTCAGTAAAAATAAGAAATTTAAATTATTTATAAGACGAAGCAGTAGTGAAAAGCTCTGCGTGTAATGTAATTATTCCTAAACAAAGAGAAATTACGTACAAAGTTTATATTAATTAACCCTATTTTAAGTAACCGGTAGTAAAACAAAGTGTACGATAATAATTAATATTTAAGTTGTATTCGCTAAAAATAAAAGGATAGAAATCAATTTTAATTGGAGTTAATTAAACCGTTAATAACATATAATACCTATAGAAACTTGTAAAAACCCAAGATTAAAATACCACGGAATAAAGCTCTGAGAATTAATATTATTTTGAACACCTGCGTAGTTTAAATATCACATTCGGCGTAAATTTTGCAGATAATTAATGTTTCAAAGAATCTTGGGGAAAACGTCGCATAATAGTTACGAGAATTGCTAAAGCTGGTTATTTCACACTCCATGTGGACTAAAATAATCGATAATAAAGAATATCAATTTGCACCAATACGAACAGGGTAGAGAAGGAAAGAGAAAATGCGTCAAGCAAAGACACATATTGTAAAAGGCGGATTTAAGCAACGTCCACGGGGTCACAATTGGTTAAAAATAGGATGCAAATATCAGAGGTAGAACAACAATTTCTGTACAAAATCAATTAGTTTTTCTCGGACATGCTTATGCGTGCCGTGTGGAAATTTTCTGAGATTTGAATGGGGCGAGTGAAAATTCGTAAAATCGACGTGCGAGCAACAGACTGGGAACATAGAATGAGGAATTCTTTAGAATTACCCGTTTTGGGGAACCGACCGACAGACAGGCTTTTGCTATATATACCGAGATGAATATAAACAAGCTCTCTTAGACTTTTGACGATTCGATGTGTTAAAAGCTCGTACATACGCGACTTGATTGAAGATGTTAAACCGTGCATTTTAGTTTGATTTAAAGTTTGCTAGTATATTTTAGTGATTCAAAATAGCTTGTTATTTACGTGCTAACATGAATGTACTTTAGTGCACTTAGATACAAGGTAATAAAATTTAGTTTCACTGTACCAATTAGCAAAATTTACAACGACGAATGTATACACAAAAGTAGGCAGTTTTGGCGTATATTGGTGACAGAAGCATGAATTTCTTTGCTATTTTTCGGGGTGTTAATAATTAAATGGTTCAAATACGTGTCTGGATCCATGAAACAAGGGTCAGATAAACACAGATGAGTTCGGAAAGGCCCAGAAACGACTTTGAATGGATGGTGATGGAGAAAATGTTAAAAGCGTAGAGAATCAGAAGCCGTAAATATAATCCTGTTGAATGGTGTGATTAACTAAAGAAACGATACTTTGAAGCTACGAGGACAGTAACCTTCAGGTAAATTATACTATTTTGTTTGACATTTTGTGTGTATTGAATGACTTTATAATTGATTTACTTTAAATGGACATTAGTGAAATTGTTCTAACCATAAAAGTTTAATTTTAAGATGAAATTTGCTTGTTTAAGTAAAAGGGTATTTTGTTTTGATGTTCAGGAATATGATGAAAATTTGGGTATGTCTTTGAGCTCAATTAGACGAACCTGGTTAATTAACGTAAAGGGGTGGTAGATGCTCCTTTATACTCAGACTCGGTCTGCTTATATTGTTATATTAATTAGTAGGCATCCAACAAGGACTTTAATCTTGGATGCACAGTAAAATGATACTAAAATTAATCTTGAAATTCTTTTAAAACTGAATTTTATGCTGAATATTAATTTTGAAAATTTAATGTATTCTGAATATTGATGTAAATAGAGTTAACGTTGATGTTTGTGGTAGGAATGTGTTTGTTTTTTATGTATGAGGATGAAAGCTATCTAGAGGAGCAGCCGAGGCGATTAACAGAAGAAAATCAACGGACCAGGTGATTCAAGAGGTTTCACAGCATTCTTGACGCCCAAACTGTGGGGCTCGAATGTTTTTTTTTTAAAGGGCCAGTACCTGCAGATATGAGACGAAACACAGCATTCTTGACGCCCAATTCGTGAGGCTCGAGTGGAAAACCTTAGTTTATGATTAATGGAGAGAATTTTTGAGGTTACACAGCATTCTATATATATATATATATATATATATATATATATATATATATATGTGTGTGTATGTGTATATATATATATACATAAAATGCTATGATTATAAGGTTATTTAAAGTTATATAAGATCACAAAGCAGGAATACCTCATGTAAATATCATAAAAACCACAAAAATCAATATTAAAACGCAAAAATGTTCATCATTCATTCATTATAGAAAAGCAAATACAAATCACCCTGTATAAAATCAATAACTAGCTACAATTAATTAAAGGAAGCTCATTCAGTAATAACTTCACTACATTCATTAAAATAAATAATTGCAGAAGCAATTCAATCATCTTAGAACATTTAAAAACATTCTTAAGCTTAAAACAAATACAAATTGAAGATATTGTTACGCTTATTTTCAACGATGAATTTAGATACGTCCTTTTTGTGGTAATTCGTTTTTCATTCACCTAGCCTCTGTTTCTATTCAAAACCCCATATGGTATTTCTACCTCGTTACAATAGTACGTGCAATCATAACATTTTTAGTCAAATCTATTCATGCTAAAAACAAAAATTTGTTCGATGGTTAAATGGTTTATATCCGGTATATTTTATTTTCTACAATGAATACGCTTTCTAATAATTCCGCAACTCAAACCCATTGTGCTTTAAAAAGGAAACTTTAAGCTATAATTAATTAGTCGATACCTTGTTGGAGGTATCAGTTGACTTGCTAAACATTCCGATAACATATAATTACTTTCTCTGTTGTTTTATTCTAAACCTTAGTCTAAATAGTATATTGACCTATTCCGATAAAACCGTATTTTCCAGTTTCAATCGTTCGATAATGCGAATGTTTGCATTTCAAATTCGTGTTATTTGAACTCATTTTTTTTTAAATTGACCCTGCAGCTTGTGCATGAAGATGTTTATTGCATGATTAGTCACCGTACTTTGAAAGCAATGTACGCTTTTTTTTTTGGTTCAACAAGATAGAGATGGCTTGTGTATTGGTGAGTTTTTTGCCCTTACTCATTCTAATCCGATTTTCTTTTTAGCTGGAGCCCAAAGGGGTCCTTTCTTTGTGTAAGTAGGTCCGACTGTTCGCTGCCGTGGAGCAGCTGTGTTTATTTGTGGATCACTACTGTAGTTATGATGGCCTTTACGTCGCTGTGTTGACTCAACCCCCACGGTTAGCCAGATAAGTATCCTGACGCATAGAGGTATGTGCCTTGTTTTCTTTTGTACATGTCAAGGATTTTTATTTATCAACGGTTGATGGTGTGAAACCAGTCCATCATACTTGTTGAACAGCTGGCTGCGCAGGTGCTTCTGGTTATACTTCGTTAGTTCTTACTACAACGTAGCTTAAATGTAACACCTGTACTATCGAGAAAATCAGCATTCGCTATTTTTAATTTTAACATAATTGCTATGGAATAAATTTACATTTAATGCTTAAATTTAACACCCATAATATTGAGAAAATCTACATTTAAAGCTTGCTATTGCTATTGAGAAAATCGAAACATTAATTCTTTTTCTGTTTCAATGAATTTTATTACATGTTAGCCGCGAAATGCGCACTTCGTGGATACACTATCAAATTTGTCCTTTACAATATCACTAAAATTTAATACTTTTATTTGTCCATGCGAATCAAGAAATTTTTTTGTTTTTATTTATTTTTAGTTGTAAATAGATAATCGTGGACGATGTACTTAATTTTTTTGTGCTTTATTTTTATTTTTTGGTCTTTAGGGCGACTCCCCCACTCTCAGCGTTTGATAGCTAGCCTGGTACTTACATTTCGTCTGGCTACGTCATTGTACGTAGCAATATTCGAAGAAGAACAACCGTGAAATAAATTTTTTTTTCAATCTAAACGCATCTGCGTAAAGAAGTTAATAAAATTGTGCAATTTATAATTTACATAAAATACAATATTTAATAAAACCAGCATATTTGAATAAAGTATGCATATTAGAGGTGACGGAAATACGTGCAATTTCGAACGTACATAAAATACCATTTGTTAATCAAGTCCCACTAGAAAGTTCTGATATACGTTCAATTTAGAACGTATATAAAATGCAATATTTAATAAAACCAGCATATTTAAATAAAGTATGGATATTAACGGCGACAGAAATACGTGCAATTCAGAACGTACATATTAAATCATCCAAAATTCTACAGATTGCAGATATAACACATAACTGAAACGCCTTTTCCACATAAGAACTGATAGTGTTCTGTCAACCAATGAGAACACGTGGAATATTCAAAACGGAATTTGATTCTATAAAGCTAACGAAGCAGATAAAGGAAGATGATTTTTATAATTCACGTGCCGACTGTGCTAAGAAAAATTGTTACGTAAATAGAATTTAGTGAAAGTTGATAATTTTAAAAGTTGAAACTTAACAAAAATTTATAATTTCAAGTGATATAAACAGTGAAGTGTGCATGGTGATAAATCTATATATAATTTTGCCGTTGATATAAACAGCTCTAAGTCACTGGTAAAATACTCTAAGTTGCTGCTGAACATTCTAAGTAACGGTTTAACGATTCAAGTTAATTGGTAAACGACTCTGTTTGGATAGGCTTCAAACTACTGGATTAACACTCCAAGGCACTGGTTCAAGACTCTAAGCTACTGAAGAAACGACCGTTATTCAATTAAGTGATTTCTAAGCCGAATTGTTGGAAGTTCCAGAACATGCGGGAATTTGGATCAGCAATCTCCACCAAGAGAAAAACAGGAGAACTATAAGGTCAGAACTATTTATTCAATTTATAGCACGTTGTATTTGCAATTTTACATAATTTATATATTTGGAAGGGATCCTAAAATTTGCATGAGATTAACTGTGTAAAAGGTCAATAAAAATTTTCTTGATACGTAGAATTATTTTTAAAAAGGGGGATATTTCTTTGAACGTTCAATGAAACTATTCGTAGTAAGATACTTTTTTTTGTTGGCTTTAATTGCTTTAAAAAGATGAAAAAATGTACAATCTTCTTCTTTGATAGGAATATTTATTTTATTGTTGATTTAAAAGTTCTATAAAAAGTAAATGATATTAAAAAGGACGTAGATTTCTAAATTATAATATGATAAAAAATTTAAGTTCATTATACAATTTTTAGTGAGTTTCGTTTGTCTTATTCAGATGAATTGAAAGTTAGAGAGGAGCGAATAAAATTCTTTGTTATCATATCATCGTTTCACTCTGTGCGGAGTATCACTGAGCTAGTCGGGGCATAAATTTGATTGTTAATTTTAAATTATTTTAAAGGCACAGAGAGATGGCGATCAGCAGGCAATTGGTCGTTACGCACCTGGCGAGTATGGCAATATCGTAGCAATATATATAGACACACACACACACACACACACACACAAAACTTAAGATGTACATATACATGACATTAGTTAAATATTCTTCGATGTTTATTGTTTTAAAATTATACTAAATACAATTTGAACACAGTATGTCAGTGTGAAAAACAACAGGATAAAATATTAAAATTTCGGAATGTTTAATTTAATCTGTAACTATAATTTTTAAAGCATCAGTACTTACTTGGTAAGAATAAACACATTAACAGTGTGGCAAATCCTATCTGTTGATAAAGTAATATAATAGTTATTTAAATAATGTTTACAATAATTTTGCTTCTGCAGTAGATATAATTTTCATGCATTCTGTCCTACACAAAATAAATATTCAACAATTTAGGAACTAAATAAGAACTTACTTTATCAACAGATCCCCTAATTCTGATCCAAATATTTCTCTTATTACTTATCTTTGGTTTAAGTTATTGATGTATATTGAAACCCAACAAGAGTACAAAATATTGAAAATATAATTATTATATTAATCTACTTATAAATGTAATTTAAATAAAATTAAAGAATTATAAATTAAGTTCGTAGTTGAATACAGCAGAACACTTCTAAACATAATTCTGTTCTAAATAAACAATTGCTTATTACCAGAAAATATTAATTAAAATCAGCTTGATGGAAGCACAATGTATCAATAAACAACTATATTAATTTCTGGAAAATCCTTTTTAAGATTCAACAACTGCAAAACACTACAAATAATAGAATACTAATTGCAGATTCTCTTACCTGAGCTCGTTTAACACGTTCACATTTATCAAAATCCATATGCTTGAGCAACGGTAGTGAAAGAGCAGCTTCTCTGCAACTTTTTATCGTAATATCTATACCACGAAAGTCAAGGTACTTCAATTGCGTACAACTTTGTAAGATTGGCATTAGTTTATCATCTGTGAGTCCTTTCCAGCCATGAATTGATAACCTAGAACAAATTTATTAATCAACGCAGTACATAAAAACTTTTTAATTTTAGAAAATAACACCACAAAGTATGAAACAACTACCTCAATAATTTTGATAGTGTATTGTGAAGAAAAGCAAGTAGTAGGACAGGAATAGCATTTATAGCTTCAGGTAGACCTTAAGTTTCAATTTCAAATAAATTTTAGTCAACATAATATGTAGTCAGTTTTAAGATGTATAAAAAACACGATATATAAAAGTGACAGAATAATTAACTAAAATTTGCTGCTCAGTGATTGTGTTAGAGAATGGTATGCGAGTCACAAATGTTGAGACAGACACCTGGTAGTTATTCTTACTTTTGAATAGTATGTGAGCAAGCTCAAAATTTTTATTACACCTGTTATTAAGGAACTTGGTCTGGAGAATATCTGAGTTTTGCAAAATGAAACCATTACCCATACAACATGAACGTTTCAAGTGAAATATTACCGAGACAATTAATTTCTATCAGAGGTGGTATTCCATATCCTGCATTCAAACCAAATGACCTCATTCAATTTTTTAAGCGGGATATCTCAAGGAAAGAGATGCATAAACATCATCAATCAACTTGAAAACTATACTCCAGGATCTGTTGTAAATGTTATGCATAACTCCACATGTCATTAATAGAAGTTTTTACATGATGATAGATACCATTTGGGTAATATTATTTTTAAAAATACTCAAGGTAAAACTACCTATGCTAAAAGTTTTGATATGAAAATATTTTTTTACATATTTTGTAACATGTCAATTTGCCGTTGCCTCACCATGTTACATAATGGTCCCACTTCCTTCCTTATGCAAGTATTTCTTCTTTTTAATTCTATATTAATACCATTTACAATCACAAGTTAGTTCTGATTTGTGTAGCATTTCCCTTTAGTATTATTAAATAATACACTATATACATCCATCTTTAGTTTTAATTTAATATCCTTCCTTTTGTATAAATAATATAAATAATTATAATTAGATGTAATTTTCTAATTGGTAAACCTTTGAATAATGTCCATAAATACACAACTGGTGTATATATGAATCTGTCATTTAGGATGGTTTCCTTGTTTGTCCCTCTCTCAAAATGTGTGGTTATCTTCAAAACCAGAATAAATTCTCGTGCTTTTGAAATCTGACTTCCTTTTGTGCACATTCCGTTACCTGATAAAGATGTCCTTTCTAAGGCCATGATGTCGTACCTGGTATGTAAAAAGTGTCTTTTTATTTTATTCTTCTTAACATATATAAATATCGTTTCAGAATACTAGCAAAATACGTATGGAGAAAGTCTACCTGAATAACCCATTCAAAATATTTATGAATGGTAAGCGGATTAAAGATAAAACTTTCAGAAGGTTCCTAGTGGCGTATTACAATACTTCATTTTTGTAACACGTTTATTTTCTAGTGTCCTCTGGTGGCATATCCTCCAGTGGCATATCTTCCCGTGGCATATTCTCTGGTAAAATATTCTCTGATGGAGTATTTACTTATGCATGCTAGGCTATCTAAGCCTTGTACATTAATTTTACTACCTTACAAATATTATCTATTATCGTACAAGAATTTCAAATTGCCGTTTTATGTACTTTCTAAAATAAACTAAATCTCCGTTGATGAAACATATGGCTGTGGAACAAACAAGGTTTGGCCCTTTACAAATTTGAAGTTTGAGGTTAACACCAAACTAAATAGCAGTAAGAAGAAACCTCTATTGTTTTGTACAAGCCAGAGCTCAAAGCTTTTAAGTATACGTTTCACTCATATATCTTGAATACAGGTATGAGTTTATCTTATTTATTTTTGTGACAGAACAATGTGCATGTGTTACATTTTCAATCTTAAATATCTAGAAAAATAGTGCATGTAGAACATAGTCATACTTTTACTTACCTATGTCTTAACTAATTTAATATTATCTTTGCTTTCCTAGTATAACATTCTAAGTTGTAAACATAAAAGCTTTCATGAAACCTTTTTTGTGGAATTGGAGGTTATGTTCAATTTAAATATTTAATTAAAATTCTCTTAACTAATATTGAATACAACAAAGCATATTTATGATTTCCTTTTACTTAGAACGTTTAACTAGAAATTGTGTCTAAGTACAATAAAAAATTTAGATTTTCTAATATCTTATCTGGTAGAGTTCTTATCTGGTAGAGTTTGAGACAAATTTTTAAATTATGAGAGTGTAGATATATAATAAACTACACTTAGTAATTTTGTCGCATGAAATTTGGTTGTAAGAAAATAGGGTATATATTTAGTTTTTTATTAATGTTATTAGCTAAACATCAATATATAAGTTGTATTAAGGTATTTTCTTTTGTCATGTTCTAAATTGTACCCCTATAACTTGTCTGGGTAAAATTTAACTTTGTTCTCTAAACTCCTGAGATATATGCTGTTGCAATCTACCGCAGCCACAAACGGTCGACGCTAGTTCCGCCAGAGTTTTGTTTAGACTCTGTTCTACACCCATTCCTACCTGTAAAAAGGAAGGGTGTAATATTCTCAATTACATATAATTTTCAACACACTTTCAACGGTATGAAGAACCAGGTAGAAATGTAGATGCAGACCCTTCATCCCTACATCGATTAAGAAGGTTAAGTCCACAGGCCAAATTGATAACAAATTGCGGTCAGCGGCTTTAGCATGAACCCATACTTAGAAAGTAAAGGAAGAAAATGAAAAAAGATAGGAGGGGGTGGGATGTTCGAAGCTACATAGTAACCATGTAGAAGAGAAAAGGCAGATGGCTCGCATTGAGCAATAGCAATAGAAAAACAGTAAATAGCAAAGTACTGCTCTGTTATGGTAACTCTCTGAAATAGAGAGATTCTGCATGAAATTACAACGACCGTAATTGAAAACGCTGATCTAAATCTTTTGTTATTCTCAAATAATAACAAGTTCAATATTCAAATATTAAAACCGTTCTGCATAAAAATGTTCCTCAATACGTGAAATATATCCCATAACCCTTTATCAATTCATTAAACAACCAAACAAACATTGCTTCTTCTAAACACTTTAAATTCTTTGAAATTTTTGCTCCTCAAATGACTTTAAATAAACCATCTTACTTGAAATACGTGCCAGTTAGTTTATTATTTCAAATAGTTATTCGTTGAAATATTTGCTATCGTAAAACCACTTTTAAATAGCAGCTCGCCTTAGCAATTCTTGGTAAAATATTATAACCGCTGCTCGATATATTTGCTGGTCGTTAAAACTACTTCTAAATAGGTTCTTTGGAAAGATTAAGTGCTTAAATGTGTTTGTTATTTGCAAGTGTTTCATGAATTTTTATTCTGTTATATTTGCACGTGTTCATTGCTTGCAATAAAACTCGTCGTAATAATTAAGATCTTCCGTGGTAGCGTGGATCGATAATCATACCAACCTCTATCTTTTGTTAAAAATCAGCAACCTAATTGCTTGACAGTATTTGTAATTGTATAAGTCACAGGGGCATTTTGAAAAGGTAGTTTGCTTTCCCCCAACAAACAACGAAATTCAACGGAATTAATTATCGTATTTTGTTTTCTGAATTCTAGAAAGATTTTGCCGTTGTATATATTTTCGCTTGCCTTCCCAGAATATTCTACACCAATATCGGTAGGAATGATTTTATATTTTCCTTCCATGTTTTCAAAGCTGTATAAATACAACTCTAACTTTGAAAAAGCTCTCTTATTAATTCGACTCTCTCTGATTTTATTACACTGCTCTTCGAGCGTTTTGTGTTACTGTTTTGGAAGATAGACACTTGCTTTTGATTAATTCTACAATACATTGCAGACCGACATTAACGCACACTTAATACTCGACCAATTATGTATCTATTATGTATAAATTACTCTAAGAATTTAATGCATTGAGATTGCTTTTCTACTGTTTGCTTTTAAATGTTTAAATTATTGTGAACGTCAACAATGGACTATTTGAAATTGTAATGATACGAGATGCATTTCCTACAGAATTTTTTTTACAGACTATATTATTGTTATTTCCATATTGCTTGTCCATATTTAGGATTGGAACATATTGTAGGTATGCTTGAAATTAGATAGTAAGATTTGAAGCTTGATATTTTTGAGGTTTAAGTTATACTATATTATGTAAATTTATGCTTTATATACATCATGTTGTAACGAACAATTATGCAACCATGTATTTTTGAGGTTTGTAAATATTCTTTTGAGACTGTATGTTTTCCTACATGTTTGTAATATAATTTCTTTGTTGCTGAGGTTTCCAATTCAATTTTCTTTCTTGATCACTCAACACAGTCTCCAACGTTTTTGAGCTAGCTCGAAGTCTGATTCTTTTGGAGTTCGATTCTGTCCCATGTTTGGTTGTGGTATTCAGTGTAGGCAATTTTCTACTATTTACTGTGCTGCGTTCTTTCTTGTCCACACAGAATACCGCAACACGTAACAGCTCGACCAGCCAAAATGTAGTCAGCTGCCCGGAGTAGAGAAGAACCACTCTTATGTGACGGGCCGTTATTTCAGGACAAAGACAGGCCCAACGAAGGAAAAATAAAACGAACGGATAAGCATACTACACAAATGGTAGAGAGTAGAGAATATTCCTATTAAAACAACTTATGCGACAAAATAAGTACCCTATACTAACGCATCGATAATTAAAATATAACTAGGCTCCAGTTGAGATATAGACAGATCATCTCATACCGAGTGTATCCACTGCGATAAGAGAATCAGACAAAAGTAAAAACGACCAACTTAAATGTACCTTCATGGTAATTTCGAAAACAGTGGCTACTACAACCATAAAGAAATAATAAACTGATAAGCAGTTATTCATAGATAAAACCACAAATGTTTGCTAGTATACTGAAAAACCATGAGGAATTGACAACGAAACAGCAAAAAAATGCCACCCTCCTCGCCGACACGTTCAGAAAAAATTAAAAAAAAGTACAAATGTCATAATATAGAAAAACAGTTAACAGAAATTAAAAAATTGATAAATTTCTTACGAAAGGAAACACACCAAATAGATATTTCTTGTAGTCAAAATTGTGGAAATCGATTTTTCACAAAAGATCAGGTCGCGATCCTATATGTAACAAAAGAATAAAGCATCGACCAATATCAGCTAGTATATGTCTTAAAGGTTCGTTGAGTTGTTCAAATTGAACATATCGATCACGACAAAAGAATATGGTGCGTTGTGTGATTATAAGAATAATAAGGAAATAAAAAATAAAAATAAAAATTATTTTTTAAACTAGGGAGGATAGAGATTACTTCGTTACATTCTATAACACACTTTTCACATCCAAGCAGATAGTTAGCGATCATAGTCATATATAGAATACCATCATGTTACGGTTCCAACACTTCCTTGACACAACCCCTACTAAGTTGCACGCTCTGATTCGTCTGGACGATGTATATGTATTTCAAAACATAGGAAAATTATTTCACATGTCTTTCTCACGAAGTATATAATAATAATAAAAACTATTTTGCCTAAACATTGTCGAGGAACTTTCAATGTGTACAATAGAATAAATATTTAAACAAGTAATTAACCTGTAGTTAAATAGTAGTTAAGTTTTAATAAGTAAATGTTTAAGTAGTGCAAATAAGTCCAATACATAAAATTCACATAATAATAGGGTGTTTCCGTTCAAGAGTAAGTTTAAACTAGTCTAAATATAGTGTGTATTGATATATGTAATCCATTTGAAACAGATTATATTGCCATTAGAAAAAGCGATAAATAGGTCGAAACTTTATGGTTTAACAAAATATAGGTTGTTTTATTAATGACCTTATATCGAAGAATTGTTGCAGGAGATGTTGGCAGCTCTTGGTAACTACTATGCGCAAGGTCCCGGGTTCGACTCCCAACAAGGTCTGCTAAAAAATGTTAGGCAAACACTTTTTACAAAAATACTCCCTCGTTCGGATGGGAGGTAAAGTAGAGGTTCCGTGTATGAGTGTTGTCACACACGTTAAAGATCCCTACCTCGCTTGCAAAAGCAAGGGTTTGGCAAAATTCAAAATTTTTCAGGTTAAAAAAACTCATTCTTGGCCAATGTAGTACCTTCGATTGGGGCATTGAAAAATCAAATGTAGTGTAGGAGTTATTTATACTCCTCCTAACATGGGAATAGCTTGCTTGGAAGAAAGTGAGTTAGTGCTGTCGCAAGTGGTAGCTGAATATGATAACGTTTTACTTATTGGAAACCTAAACCTTGATCTTCTAAAAACTTATGCAAACTTCCAAATCTGCTTCAAAAATTTAAGGAGCCTATAGTTCATGCAATCTAAAATCCGATTTACGTCGTAGACGGGATTTATAAGCGTACCAACATAAACCAATATTTTTGTCCTTTTCTATCTTCAACAAATTTCACCATTGAGTTGGTCAAAAATTCAACATTGCCGCCTACTCTAACAAATTAGTGTTCAATTAAAATAGGGATATTCATGCCTTTCGTGCCAAGGTTGAAAGGAGTGAATCGATCGTTATTCACGTATCATTTAAATTCCCATCCGTCTCAGTGGCCCATCTTTAAGTGCCCCGCTTTCCATGATCTAGGCCCGGGGTTCAATGCTCAGCTAGGTCTGCTTTTTTAAAATTTAAATTGCATTCTTTTTAATTATTCATCTTCTACTATACATAGGAGGAGGTAAACGAACTTTTATATTGCCTATGCGGTCTGGAATATCTAAATTATCACTTACATTTGATAAAATGTATGTTGCATGTTCGATAATATTAAGTAACCGCTAATCGTGCTTGTAGTCACAACATTTTAATATTTTCATAGTGGCAATAGTGCTTATGCATGACATCGTAAATATTGATGACATACATAGGATTCTAAATTGCTTAAACTATACCAGAGTTACTGACAGTTTCTGGACCCTAATAGACATAATCTGTATTAGTACTAACCTAGATGCTAACAAGTGTGAAACTGTCAACCTTGAATGCATGTTTGATCATAGAGTGTAACCATCAAGGAAATCCAAGTAATTCCGTGCTGCTGTTTTGAAATCTTCAAAAATACAAAACCACACGTAATTACAATATCCTTGCCGTACATTTAAATAAAAATGCCCTGAATAGATCAGTACGGTGCAAGGGTTGGAAGTTGAATTAATTCTCACACAATTGTAAAGATTCTTTCAGCAACAGTAAACTTACCTTAGCATACAATGCACTTTTGACAACATGTGAAACTAAACGATGAATTAACAACCCGTATAGTAATATAGTTAATTTAACAGCAAATCGGTATTCATGTATTTCTTAAACAAATGCATGTCAGAATAAAAATACTGGGGGACATATTACACAGAAAAAATGTTATTACCTACCATAAAAATAATGTGATATGATCATACCTGACATGACTTGAAAACGGATAAATGCAGTTTATAATCTCATCATCATCATTGGATCTTCAGTCCTGAAACTGGTTAGACGCGTACCATCATCGTTTCCTATTCTGAACTAACCTACAGATTTCCCCAAAATTTGCACAGTCTGCATCTATCACTATCTGATCTAGGTCTACATCCACCTCTTTTTTCCTATCTCTGCTTGTCATACATCCCATACTATTCCCCAAAAATGCCTTAGAACGTATTCTGCCCTTCTATTTCTCATTTTTTTTTCCAAAGATATCCGTGTTCCCTTACTGTTTCTATAACCTATTTGTTATTACCTTTGTCTGTCCATCCTCATACATCTGAAGCAAGTCATTTCAAAGGCTGCTACTGTTCTTCTGTCTGCTTTTCAGACTGCTCGTATTTCGTAGGTATACTGTCTGTGCTGTGCTCTCCACATACGCTTTCAACAACTTTTTGTTATATGTTTGTTGTCTTTCATCATAGACGCCGTTCTTTTTTGTTAAACGCAGTTCGGTCCCCTTCTATTGTTTTACAATTATATGCCCTATTTCTCCGACATTCAGTGGCTGCAGGGGGGGGGGGGAGCAGCCTGTGGCTGCCAAGTTCCCCCAGCACATGAACATTTACTGATTTAATATTTTTTCCAATATATCTTTTCGCACGGTCAACATTAGTTGCAGATATTTCACAACAAACAACTAGTTGTTTATACTAATCATCAGATTTATCTGCGCTTACTTTTTCGTCATTGGGTTCCCGTGTCAAAACTGGTTGGACATGTACCTGCACTTATTTATTTTCTAAACTAACCTACATAGTTCCCTGAAATTCTCACACCGCAATACAGCTCAGTTCCCCTTATATCGTTTTCTAATATTATGCCCTTTACTGAGATTTATTGAAGGGGGTTAAGCAACCTGTGGATGCCAAGATCCCCAACACTTAGACATTTGCCGAAATAATAGTTTTCCACTAAATGCTTTCACGCAATTACCATTATTCGAGAATATTGCCCATCCAATGCTTGTAGTTGCTTATAATAAATATCATGTTTAAGTGCAGTTGCTTTCTTCGTCATTAATTTATCCATCTTGGGACTGGTTGGATGCGTACCTCCATTGATTTCTATTCTGAGCCAGCCTACACATTTCCCTGAAACTCCTACAGCCTACATCTTTCACTATATGTGTGCAGTAGTCTAACCTAGGTCTACCTCTTTTTCTCTTTTTTCCTATCTCTGCTTCTAGTATATTCCGCACTATTCCCTCATGTCATAGTATGTGGCCTATCATCCTATCTCTCCTATTTTTTTACCGTTTTCCACATATTTCTTTCTTCCCCTACCATTTTTAGTACCTCTTCGTTCTTAACTTTGTCTGTCCATGATATCTTCATCAATCGTCTGTAGCACCACATTTCAAAGGCTTCTACCTTTTTCTTGTCTGCTTCTCTCCTACTGTCCAGGCTTCACAGCCGTACAGTGCTGTGCCCCATACATATGTTTTAAGCAATCTTTTCCTTGTTTCTATGTTTGTTGTCTTTGAACACAGTAGTTGCTTTTTCTTGTTAAATGTAGCATGACCTTGTGCTAATCTTTGTTTTATATCTTTTCTGCTTTTCCCATCTTGCGTTATTTGGCTTCCTAGGTAGCAGAATCCTTAACCTCTTGTAAGTTGGTGTTACATATTTGTATTCTTGTTTTTGATTTATTTTTGCCTCCTTTGCATACTAGTACTTTAGTTTTACTTTTGTTAATTTTCATACCGTATCTCTCTGTTAGAACCGTTTCCATTTCATTGAGAGCGGCTTCTAACTCTTCCTTGCTAGATGCTAATACTGCTATATCATCTGCAAATCTAAGCATATCAATTTTTTGTCCTTGCATAGTAATTCCAAATGTCTTCCTGCATTTGACAGTATTCATTGCCTCTTCAATGTACAAGTTAAAAATTAATGGGGATAGGGAACATCCCTGTCTCTCTACGTTCCTGCTCTAATTCTATTACTCCTGTTTGCTTTTTGTATAAGCTATGTACTATCCGTCTATCCCTATAACTCATTACAATCTTTTTGAGTATTTCGAATATTTTTTTCCATTTTACATTGTCAAATGCTTTTTCCAGATCTACAAACCCTCTATACACGCTTTCCCCTTTTTATATTGTTTTCTCCACTATCACCCTCAGAGCTAAGATAGCCTCCCGTGTTCCCCTGTTTCGCCTAAACCCAAATTGGTCTTCTCCTAGTATTTCTTCAGCCCGTTTTTCCATTCGTCTTTGTACAATTCTAGTTAATATTTTTGATACGTGTGCTGTCAAACTTATTGTTCGAAAATCTTCACATCTATCTGCGCCTTTCTTTTTTGGTATGGTTACTATGATGTTGTGTTTGAAATCTTTGGGTATCTCGCCTGTCTCATACATATCGCTCACAAGTTGGAAGAGATGTTCTGTTACTGCTTGTTCAGCGACTTTTAGAGTTTCTGCTTGCATCTTATCTGTACTCGGCGCCTTACCATTTTTCAGACCTTTTAATGCTAATTCAAACTCATCTCTAAGTTTAGGATATCTCAAGTCATCCTTTTCAATGTCTGATTCCTGTCTAATGCAGTTAGTTCCTCTCCTGCATATAGATTCCCTATATATTCTTGCCATCTACCCACTTTCTCTACATTTTCTATAATGACATTTCCTCCCGCGTCCCTTATATTTTTGCTATACGGTTTTATATCTCTAAAATTGATTCTAATTAGTTTGTATGCTTCATCTGTCTTTCCTACTTCCATCTTAGTTTGTACCTCTCTGCACTTTTCATCAATCCATTGTTCTTTAGCTTTCCTGCATTTTCAAATAATTTCCCATTTTATGGCTTTGTATCTGTTTTCCTGTTTCGTCTGATTTATTTTTGTATTTTGTCTTTCTTCTATTAAATTCAGGATATCCTTTGTTATCCATGGTTTCTTATTTTCTTTTTGTGTATACCCCAGAATACCTCTGGCTGCCATGTCGAGGCTGGATTTAATGTTATTCCATTCTGTTTCTACTTCCTTAGTATGAGATATTTTCCCGATATCTTTCATCAATTCATTTGACTTCTTTTCGAATCTTTCTTGAATATCTTTATCTTTTAGTTTCTCTAAGTCCAAGTGCCTTTTTCCGTTCCTTTTTTTTTAGATTTTTAAATTTAAGTGCGGCTTTCATAATTACGATGTTGTGGTCAGTGTCTATATCTGCTTCTGGGTAGCTTCTACAGTCTTTTACTTGATTTCTAAACCGTTGTCTAACAAGAATGTAATCTATTTGATATCTTCCTATATCTCCTGGCATCTTCCACATATATCGTCTTCTAGCATGATGTTGAAATAATAGTTTATAATCTAAACCTGTTAAATTACGCATAAGTAAATAACAGAACAAATACCTTGTTTTTTTATAACTAAACAATATGTTGTTTCATAGATAAGCAAAAATTAAATAAATGCAGCTGGATACTAAGTGCAACTCATAACAACTTAAAATAATCTTTGAACATCTGATAAAACAATGATTTGTTAACACAAATGGGTGTCAATATGTGGTGAATATACATAAATACGAGATGGATTGCCAAATAATTTCTCTATTACCAATTATTTCATTGCAATATAGCACTTGAATTAAATTGACTACTGTACTAACGGTTAGCAGATGTAGTTGGAGTTGATGCACAGTTTCATTCAAAAATGCTGAAATGAACGTAGCTGCAGTTTCCAATGTCTTGTAAAACGAATCCAATTTAGAGCAGCTTAAATAATTTGATGAATATTTTCTTATTAAATGGAAATTCCAATAAGAATCTGCAATCCCCAAAAGAGAATAAAGGAAATGTTTCTTAAAACAAAACAGTTTCAGGCTCAAAATTGTAATTAAATTACAAAGGGAAAATCTGTTAGAACACTTCACTTGATGGAGTTAAACAGAAAAGTGCCAAACTTCACACTTATTTGTTAAACAATAAAATCCTAAATTATAAATAGAAAAGTTACAATCACAAAATGAGATTGTTACAAGAGTTATCTTGTGTGAGCTTAGGATCAGTGTATCTAAGCATAATCCAGAAAAGTTTACTTATAGAAAATTGAGAAATATTAATTAACATGATCCACATGCTGAAAATCGAGAGTGGGGAGTAATAGAATCGCCTCCGGTGTTAGACGAAACAGTTAGTTACCTCAGGAACATTTTTATTTAACTCTTTAACATGCATTCTCTTTTGCATACATTCAAAAAATCCAAGTTGCAGATACCCTACATCACTTCTACAATTAATTATATGATCAATCTTAAAAAGTCCGCATATAATAAATACCTTGTCACAAGGATGTCTTCCAAGTTTCAATACAAATACCTAAAGAATTACATTACAACAGAAGGCTTATTTTCGGTACCAGTGTTGTCTTAATAAAGGTGATCAACAGAAGCTATGGCAAATTTTCAATACATGTCAGATCCATTCTAAGATCAAGAACCATCTGGCAAATGAAATTCAAGATGATGATGCCATTGATAAGTTTATCATACATTCTATACCAAAACAGAATGTCTCTATGCAGCTGATCAATCGTTATTCGTCCAATCTGTATTCATCGAATAACAAATTCTGGTTACAGCAAACAACTGGAAAGACAGTTAAAGAATTCATCACTACAATAAAATCTACTGCCACCGGTGTGGACGGTATGAATCTTAAAACGCTTCAGCTCGTAGCACAACAATGTATTGATATTCTCACACATATTATTAATGGTTCCATACAATCTGGTGAATTCCCATACATATGGGAACATTCAATCGCCACGCCTATTTCAAAAGTTCCTCTCGTTAAAAGATATAGTGAGCTATGTCCCAACAGTATACTACCTATAATATCTAAAATAATCGAACATATAGTATACATGCAGGTAGCAGCATATGCTGACCAACTATTATTACCCGATTACCAATCTGGGTCATTCAGGTTACAGCATAACACTACAGCTCTTGTTAAAATAGTTAATGACATCGTCAGATCTATTGATAACTCCAAAGTAGCATATATGACAACAATAGACTTTAGTAAAGCATTTGACTATTAACTATGGCCTGTTATTGGCCAAATTACACTATTATGGTTTCAGCAGATTTGCTATTAAGTGGTCATAATTATCTAAATGGGCATTAACAGTCTGTTAAAATTAATGTCACACAGTGTCTCAGGGTGTTCCCAACGAAGTATTCTGAGGCCTCTGCTTTTTGTCATCTTTACTGCAGACTTGTCTAATGTCCTCATACCAGAGTGTATGTACCACATGTATGCGGACAATGTCCAACTCTACATGTCTTATGATATCATGACAATTGATCAAACAATTGAACAACTTAACTGTAACTTATCTGCAGTGAGTGCATGGGCTAAGAATAATGGTCTTGTTTTAAATGCTTCTAAAACTACCGTCGTATGCATCAGTTCACGTGTTAATAGACAATGAGCATTGCAACATCAAACTAAAAGCCTCAAAATGAACAATTCGGCTGTTAGTATAAACAACAAAGTCAAAAGTTTAGAAGTGACATTAGACTCTCATCTTAGCTTCGAAAGTCATGTCATTAAAAAAACCCACCTTATGCTAGCATGCTATTATGTGTATTGTACAAATTCAAATACTTTCTACATGCTCCTGTCAAATAGAATCTATGTAATAGTCTCAATCTGGACTATTGCAATATGATGTATTATGAATACACGACTGCCCAGCTTAAAAATAAGATTCAAGTAATCAAAAATGTTTGCTTCAGATTCCCATACAATGTGTAATACCAAGTCATATCATGCCTCACTATAACTTCTAAATTATTTTCAAATTTGATAAAAGATCAGAATTGTCACTGATAATATTTGCATACAGAGTTTATTTATTTATTTAGTCTTTATTAAACAAATAAGTACTTAGCACAATATGTGCTGGAAAGGCGAAAATTAGCTTTTAAGCTACTCTTTAACTCTTAACCTTTCCAGTTTACAAAAATATAAACATTAAGAAAAATAAAAATATATACAATCCTATAATTTAATATTGATTTAACAAGTAGTGTTTTATGTTTTTTCGAAGTATATTTAAGAAACTACATAAATTTGGTTTATGCAAATTAAAAGTTTAACTGCATTGTATATAAAACTTCACTCAAATAAAACTGTGGTGTGATGAGGCATAGTCAGTGAATGCACATGTATAATATTGCAGATATGGATTCTATGTCTGAAAACTAATTTATCAAGTAGATACTTGGGGTTTTGCAAGTTGATCAGATGGTGTAAAAAAATCAGGAAATGTAGCTGAAATAGATCAGGAATTTTTAACCCCCGTAATTGCAACATAGAGTGAGACATATGGTCATATTATCTCTGCACTTGTTGTAACTGATTTTGGGTAACTTTATCAAGACAGGGAAAATATACAATGAGACTAATTTAATAGAGATCAAACATATGTTTATGATAATTGTTTTCTTAATTTAAAAGTAAAAATGTTTTTGTTGTGGTATAGCATTCTCATGTGCAATTAACATTTCTGCAATAAATTGTTTACATGTGGCTTAAATCTTAGAGTTACCAATAATTAAAAATGGGCAAATGAGTGTTATCATGCATCAACGTAATATTATTTATAAGGTTTAAATGTATATATTTTCTACCAAATAACAGGGTAGTTGTTTTTGTAGGGTTAATGGATAAATTACGAGTTTTAGAAAATTTAGTAATAATTTTTAGTTCAGTATTTATAGCCAAAGATGTACTATTTGTGTGTCGTCCACGTAGAGCTGAATTTCACACTTACTAAAGAAGATTTGGTAATTCTGATGTGTATATAATAAATAATAATGTACCCAAAATTGATCCTTGAGGAACCCCTGATATTATGAATTTAGAGTATGAAATTTTATTTTCAGTACATACGCACTGGAGACGTTTCCGTAAATAAGATTTGAAAAATGATAGTGAAATGGTATTAAAAACCATAAAATTGCAATTTGGCTGTTAGCAAGTCATGATCTATTAGGTCAAATGCCTTGGAATAGTCCAAGGTGACTAATATTGCAGCAAGGCCTTTATCTAATGCTCTAATAATGCCATCAAGCAGGTTCAGAAGTGCTGTGACAGTACTGAGCTTTTTTAAACCCGGATTGTTGAATTGGCAAAATATTATTGCTTATGGTGTAATCATACACCTGGATATAAACTACTTTCTCTAATATTTTGGAGATTACAGATAACAAACTTATAGGTCGCAAATCTTGTACAGTAGTAGGAGTAGATACTTTTGGTATAGGTCGTAGTAATGATTTTCCTCATTTTATGGGAAAATACCTACATTCTAAACAGCTATTAACCAAATGGATTAGATGATTTAAAATCCTTGGCAAACACAATTTGAACATGGAAGTAGTAATTTCAACAGGTCCCGCAACATTTGATTTGATGCTATTTATAATTTGTAAAATGTCGCCAAAATCAACTAGTGTTAAATTAAATGTGTTATTATCAAACCGATTGTTTAAATAGAATTCAATTTGGGAGGTACAGTTAGTAGGCTTTTTATAAATGCTAATAAAGTAATCATTTATTTCGTCTGAATTACGCATATGAGAAGGTAATTCAACCAGGGTGCTGGCGCTTTGCTTAATTTTATAGTTTTATAAGTAGCTTGTTTATCAAATAGGGATATAAGTTACTTTCCAGACATCTAACTGTATCATTTAGATTGTTTATATAAAAAATGTCATCCCAAGATATACTTGATAAATCATATTCAAATTTTTAGTATTGAAATTTTTATAATCACGAGTATGTATAAATTGTTGTTTCGGTTTATTTATAATAAGACGCAAAATACAAAAAGGCATTTGGTTATGATCTGATAGATCACATGTTACTGTACCACTAGTATGACATAAGTCTTACAATTAATAATAATTGGGTCTAGACATGTAGCTGAAGTTGCTGTGATACGGGTTGGTTCAGAAATAAGTTGACTAAAACCGTATGTACTAAAAATTTGCAATAAGCTATTATGCTTCATCATGTCAATATTCAAATCACCCATGATAATACAATAATCAAATTCAGTTAAAATTTGTAGAATTACAGGATTACAAAAATTTAATACATCACTAAGTACAGTATTGGGTGGTCCGTATACTATAATTAAAGCAATTTTGAAACTCCTTATCTTTAAACTTAAAGACGTATTCAAAAGATCCATTATTGAAAGTAATATTGTAGTTTTCAGTAATGATAACCTTACATATACACCTAATCCACCTCCATTTCTTATTAATCTGTCTTTCCTAAATAATTTATATCCTGGTAAAGTAACTGCACTTGTAGGGATAGTAGCATTCAACCAGGTTTCAGTTACACCTATTACATCATAAGAGTCGTATACTAAATGATGAAAATCAACAAAGCTTGGCAACAGAGATCTTACATTTAACTGCGTTATTTTCAAATATGACTCATTTTTGTTCACCATATTAAAGATTTTGGTATATATAGGTTATACTAATCATTTTTATGAAATAATCAGTTCTGTTTTTTAACACTTCAGTATGATACTTTAAGGTAGAACACTGGATTGGTTGCTAAATGATTAGTAGAATATGAGGTTTTGTAATTGGCATTTGACAAAATACAATTGGTGCAACAAATTTTTGTTTTTGGACAATTGGAATCTTCGCGTTGTTCTGAACAAGTACCACATACAATCGAAGTTTTACAATTTTGCTTCTTATGATAAAAACCGTGACATTGGAAGCATGTCATAATTGATAAGTCTTTTTACACTGGATATCTATCCCAACCAATGCAAATTTTCTTTAGATTAATTACTTATTTAAATATTAGTGGTGAACATTCACAATAGACCGTATTCACACTGTTTCTGTGTTTTTTAATAAAAGTGACTTTTATATCTCACTGACTTTGATGTTGTTCCTTTATAAGCTGCTCAAATTCGTCCTTGGTATGTACATGATTAACATTTGTGATTTTGATTCTGGCTTTTTTCAAAGTTGTCAATTTAACATCATATTTATGTAACTATGCACTTACTGCATTTTTTAGAATCTCAGTTTCGTTCTTGGACAAGCATTTTATAACTACATTACCATTTTAAACTGATTTTACACTCTTTACCCCAACTTTAATTTCAGCCAATTTAATGTTGTGATTTAAATCTCTTTTAGTCTGTTCAGATATCCGTACTTGTTTAGGCTGTATTACTATGTTGGGAAAATTTATAGGTACTTTCTGTTGAGGTACTTCAGTTTGTAATGCATTCACATAGGAGATTCTGTTATAAGATTCAAGTTTATCCTCTAAAGTTATTATCAATCACTCTCCATCTTACCTACTGGATTTTCTACAATATCAATCAAACGTACACTTTCATAATTTAAGATTTGCAGATAACTTCTCTATAACAACACTCTACAGTTCAATTCCAATGTTGCTTTGTCTATAGTGCCCAACTCTTTAATAAATATAGGACAATTCTTAAAAACTCTAGTCCTACACGGTTCTCTAAGAATTTGAAGTCCTTACTATACTCAGAGAGCAAGCCAGTACCTAATACTACAGTACATAAACTGGTACTAATCCACCAACTATAATTATAATAATTAAATTTAAACATTATCATATTTTTGTAAGTACGGGTGGGTATTGAAAATCAGCCTTGCCGAATACCTTTCGCATTAGATGAACTTCTTGTACTTCAAGAAATTATATTTGATTTGAAATGAAAGTTGGCGATCAGGTGCCTTTGATTGTGAGAAAAATTTATTATGTGTTATCCGCGATGTCAATCATTGCATAACTCCAGGGTAATTCACTATGCCCACAAATTTGATTGCAATTATCGCCGTCATGGTTAAAGCTAACAAAGTAAAAATAAGCCAGAGGCTTACTTGCTTATTCGCCAGAGTCAAAGTCAGTCTCAGCTCGTCTTCAGGTGGTCAGGGTCGTGTGGGCATAGTGTTCAATGTTTCTACACTTTCTAGTAGCAAAGTGAGTGCACCTACACTTTTGCAGAACACGAGATGTTTTTTAGGTACTTAAGGAAAAGGTAAGTAAATACGAAAGGATCACTGCCATAACTAACGTGCACCACGTACAATATTTTTCTATAGAAGATGTGAAGTTCAGCCCCTTGCATTAAAATGCATCCTTCCCACAAGCCTGTAGATATCGCATCCATACAATGTTTTTCGTGGTTAACTGAATAACTACACATTTCTTTCTTGAGAAATACGTGCTTGTGCGGATTACAGGCAATAAATTATGGGGTTATTGTTTTCTAGTTCGTGCGAAATTATATTCACAAAATCTTTACACACAAGAATTTAAATTAAGGAAGGCAAACAGCACAAGTTTTCTCTTTTCAAAGGTAAAAAATACACGTTTCAATAAATAGATGGTTTGTACTTGTTAATGATAATAAATTTAGAAATAGTGCTCTAAAAGTTTGATAAAAAAGTCAAAAATTTCATTATTATTGTTGGTAATTAAAGCATTCCAATCAATGAGAGCAAACACGCTACTTAAAAATTCATAAATTGAATTTTTAAGATCGAAATGGACTTCAATACATAATAATGGTTTATAACTGCTTTGTTTTCTAGTCCCAAATTACACTACATGTAAATACAACTAACCAACCATATATTCAACAATTATTAATAACAACTTTAAAAATTTTTTCACATATAAATGCATTTCTGCAGTTAATAAATTCAAAATAATATCTAAATTAAAAGAGGTGTAGAAATGCACATGCGATGTAAATAAAGTTTACCAAATCAAGTTTTATTTAAGTTAAACATACAAAATTACTAACCTTTCTAATAAAGGACAACCAGCAGACAAGTGTTCAAATGAATTTTCTGGATCACATTGAAAAGGAGATCCACTCAGCAGCAAATTTTTTAATTTTCTACACCGAGCAATGGATTCAATACCTCGTGCGCGAATTCTTCTCTTTTCAACGAAATAAATATTTTCAATTTCTAAATTGTAACAACCGAGAATTTTAGCTATTCCATTTGTATGTAGGTTTATATTATTTACTATAAACAAAATTAGCAACATTTTATAACTTACACAATAATACTACACATACCTAATGCTATACTTTTGAGATTCAAATTATCTTTCAAAATTTGACATAGCACATTGCTCGGCACATCGCAGGTTTCAAAATGCAAACTGGTTAACTTTGTTGACTTCAACTGTGTGTTATATCCTTTGCAAAATGTAAAGCTCGCTTCTGTAAAAGAATAAAAAATGTTGGATAACTTGATTTTATAAGTAATACAACTTGATTTCAAAGTAAATATTTTCACAAATGCATGCAGAAAACAGAGAGCTCAATCTAATAAATCGACAAGCAAACTATCAAAAGAAATTGAAACTTAGCAATAAGTATCTCATTAGTTTTATGTGCTCAAGTATAATAATTGTCGATAATCATTCAAAGTACTAGTTGCGTTTATAGTGAATAAGCAAGTTTTTAATATTTTGTATCCATATAGTAGTATCAGCTCATCCAGAATTTTTTTAGCTTACTTTAGTAGTATCTTAAATAAATTTTGTTTTAACAAATCTATAGATATAGTGTATGGTAAACTGTCACACAGTGAATAGAGTCCCACAATGAATCATTTAAATTACAGCTATCGAATAACCTCTCTGTTACTTTGCTTGCAAGCTTCATTTGTAACGGACACAATAATCCATCCCAACTCAAGTTTCCTATCGTTTTTAAGACACTATAAATCTCTTTAATTGACGTCGGACCTAATAACTTCCTGGAATTTGCAGTTGTTTGTGCAGTCCTAATCAACCCCATTCAAGGAAAAATGCGAGGTTACATTTGTTTATAATTTAATGATACTAGGAAACTAGCTTCTTCCAAAGCACGTTTAGAATGCTTTTAAACAAATAATATAACCGTCAACTTTGCTTTCATTTAACACTACCTGGAAATTACAACGATTTGAAATGAATTAAAGCTTTTTAGAAAATGTTCCTACAATCTACACTTATTAAATACGAAATACCATGCTTTTTATCTATATGCATAATTTTCTGCAAGAATTAAGCTAAATTACATTTTAGCTTCTTGAAACGATATGAAAAGAATTTTCGTTTACTAGTTCGAGCTTTGCGATTTTAGCTAGTTATTGCCGCATGTTATCTATTCATGCAGAATTGCTTTGAAACTGCTGTATCATTTCGCGCTTACATTCAATTATATCGTTCTGGAATAACTTCAGAATCATTTAAAGAAAAATTTTTGTTGCTACAAATTGTAGAAAGCAGACGGCACTATCTAAACAAACCATAACTCTTGCTCTACTAACGTGTATTATGTTCCTTAGGGAAATGCGTGTTCTTGATAGCCACGGTCCTTACGGATACATAACCGGAAACTTCTATTCTTTCAGAATAAAATATCTTTCGAGTAGCAATTTTCCTTTAATTAGAAGCAAATGAGTTATTGGCTATTCAAGAAAGACGAACTTTTATGTTCCAAAATGTAGTGCTCTAAGGAACGAAGTAGCTTGTAAATTACGTACACCGCATGGAAATTAATTTTAATCTCATGGTACTGAACACTAAATAGATAACGATTCTGTTTTTCTTTTGCAGGTGATACAAAACATTTATTTTCATGTTTAGCACTTATTGTCATTGGTTCAGCTGCATGCAATTTATCCATTAATTACCAGTTGCCTGCTTTTGTAGTAGGTACTCGAAATGCTTAGTCAAATGACTGTCGAGTGAATTAAACATGATCCTATTCAACACATTTTATATACAATTATGAAAAAGCAAATCCTTTGCATGTGCAAAACCCATTGGGAAAGCAATTAAAGCTTTAATTAGCTAAATTGACTCCCATGTGTGTATAACATTCTAGAATTCTCTGGTAGATTATTAATAGAGACAAAGTCATCATATTTCTTAAGAAATGTTGTATAAATTAATTAATTAAACAAACGTTTATTCTAGGCAGCCGTGCGAACATTAAATATCCATAAAATTGATAAGGATTAATTTTATGGCTTTACATGACTATAGGATAGAATGGTATGCGACATTAACATTCTGCATTGGACAAAGATAAACAATGCTTGCTATGCTGGTAAATCATTCGACCGTGGTGGTTTGACACAAATTAGTTAATAAAGCATGGCCTTCTCAGAAAAATCTTACATAATGCAGGTAACTAATGCTTCCAAACGAAACAAGAAAATCGAAATTTGAGATAATTTTTATAATAAACAGAAGAAATCGACCTTAAATTCATTCGGTCCTAAATCAAGCAAGATATAACAACACGATCGATAATGTAAGATTCATTCCTTTATAAAGTAAGCAAAATGTAACGTTGATTATAAAGCCAAACGATATGAAATTTATACATTTCAATAGTTTGAAATATGGAAGTTGTTAAATCCAGTGATTTGATTTTGTAATATACAATGAAGATGGAACATTTTTCGATGCAAAGAATTACTTTTAAAGCTAATTATTTAATTAAATCAAAGATGCTCTCTTGCAACCTAGTGTCCTAATTGGAGATTTTAAATAATATGGAAAATCTTGTCAACTGGGATTTTGACGTCAATTTAAAAATAGAAGCAAAAGGTATTTACGACCGTTACTTACAAGAATTGGATAAGCGCTATTGAATTTTGCAAGTATTAATTTTAGATTCTTTGGTTTGTAACCGATATTTGTGTATTTGTCATTTGAATTTAAGTAGGAATAAGTTCTCCTGTTTATTATTTGGCAAGCAGATAGTTTGCTTCAAATTTTAAGATCGAAGTTCGAAGCCTTTTGACCTTTAAAAATTTTTTTATCCGTGAGCAGTTTTTGGCCAAACATATTTACAAACGTGGTAATAAGAAATAGGCCAATTAATCAGATATTAATTAATGAAGATTTTGTACTTTTAACAAGGATTATGTAAGGTTAAATAAGTAATAATTTAAGAATAATTTTAAGTACACATTTAAGCGGAAAACTTTTATATTCTTTTGTATAAGAGAAAATTGTTTTTGAATGTATAGATGCTTTTTGATATTGCTATGTTTGATTTCATTTTGTAAATTCCATTACTTCCGTTAAGCTAGTCAGGCAAAGAAAAGTTAGAAAGGAAGGCAAGTCAGCAATTTCAAATTTTACATTTTTGTATCCGTGTCACAGAACTCTTTTAGTGGCATTCCTACTCACAGAGGTAACACAGCGTTCTTTTAGAGATGCGGCATAAAGGTAAAATAGAAGCTAGCGACATGACAAGGCTTAATTCTATTAGATGATACCATGTTGCCAATTTATTAAACATAAAATCTAAAGCATAAATGATGTTTTCAAGCAATTGAAAATGAGATCTGCCATTATGATGATTGTGTAAAAAAATTAAATATACCAAATATCTCTAAGCTCAAGATACGTAAAGAGTATATGATCGTGCTGATGAGCATATTCAATTTTCTGAAACAATTGCAGAATCTATTTATTGTGCTTTTTCAACTCTGTTTAAATATAACATTTTGTACAGTTTTTCATCTATAGTTAATATGTATTGAACTTTTTCTGCATATTGTGATTTTTGCTTCTTTATATGCCATCATTACGATGCATCCTAAAACTGTTTGAAGTGCCACTGATGGAAGAATTCCCCACTCTGCAGCTGCTATGTATATTGATTACAGACTTTCCACACTCTTGCCTGTTGATCCATCATATTAACAAAATGAACAGTGTAAAATAAATGTTGTGTTCAATTATCTTTGTTACTGCAATTGTTATTATTAGAGCTAAAGAAAGGCATTGTTGGGAGCCACAAGCTCTCTTGTAATGGTAATTGAAAATCTATTATTACAGTTTTTAATAGCTTAAAAAGCCAGACATTGAAAATGGAAAATTGTGAATTTGTGAGGTTGAATACAAATTGCTCATACTTGTGACTTTTCTTCATGCTTTTATAATAATTTACAAAACTGAAAACTGTAAACATTGATACTTATTGACTTTATTCACTAAGAGTCATCATAACATGTTGCTAGTCGACAAGTAACAAAGTGAGCTGCCTTACTAATACAATGTAGAAATACATATGGATGGGGACCATATTCCAACGGCGATACTAGAAAGTTTTTAGACATAACACAAATGATACATGAATAGATGAGCTTTTGATAATTTAACCACAATAAATCATTTTTAAAATGACATCCTGTGTGTTATTTACAGTCCAATGGCTGCAACATATGCTGATTTTAGAATAACAAAAAAAATGTCCACTCTTTTGAATCGTCAAATTTTTGTATAATAATTGAATATTTTGACAATATTCACAAATAAAAATGTTAACTGTAACAGCATCTTATGGTGCAACAACATCACCTCTAGTTCACAGAAGTTTGGGTTTTGTACTGCTTAAAATTTTTTTATGAATTTGTAAACAATTTAAGTCTCAATTTACAAATTAAAGCCGACAGATATTAAATATAAACAAAATGTAGTTACACAATCGACATTACACTTCTGAAATGAAGCTGAAATATAATATGTTAACTTACTAGTTAAACCTTCACATTCAAATACCAATTTCAAAATTGCATCTGATCGACAATTGCAAATAGATATTTCCTTTAGAAGTCTAGTACACTTTTGTAATATCCTAAAAATCTTATGATACAGATCGAATCAATATGAAAAAAGGAATGGTACTTACAATGCAGTATGCCGATTAAATTCAACATCATCTGTACAATTCTTCTTATAAATAACAGTTAATTTTTCTGGACTTGAAATCTTTGAAGTATAGACTTCCAAATGTTCTTTAGTCATACCTTGCTAGAATATAGAAACTAGACTAAAAATTCTACATTTGTTAGTTTAAATTACCTGTAACAAAACATTGTCGTACAATGTGGGATCATTTGAGATGGAGCGAAATGTCCGACACACTGTCGCACACTGACATATTGCTCGGAAGTCCAAATATTTAAATATTTTTATGAGTAATTCTTGCTGTAATTAGAAATTGCATATTAAAAGATAATAACACAATGGAACTGTATATTTCAAACATCTGTTATGTTAGAATGTCAAAAATTAAAGAACAAGTTAGCACCAAAACTCTCATAAAGTAGTCGAACAGTTACCCAAAAACATTGTTTAGAACGGAAGCACACTAACCAACATCGTTTAGCCGGTGTTTGATATAAACTATAGGAAATTTCATTACGCTCTACCTATTCATTAGCTACTCTACTGCACAATCACCAGCTACACTTCAAGGAATGGCATGGTTGTTTATGATTTGTAAACATCTTATAGAAGTATGTTGTTTTGAGATTTGCCTTGTGTTATAGTGATTTGATTGGGTAGATTAGGGAATAATCAGAATAATCCCATAAATTCAACTTGTCTTATTTATAATTTCATATCTAGATTGAATGTCGGAGAAATATGGTATATAATTGTATAACAATAGAAGGAGACCGAACTGTATCTAACAAAAAAGAACAGTGCCTATGATGAAAGACAACAAACATAGGACAAAGAAGAAAATTGTTGAAAGCATATGTGTGGAGCACAGCACAGTATGCCTATAAAATACGGGCAGTAGGAAAAGCAGACAGAAAAACAGTAGCAGCCTTTTGGAATGCTGTGCTTCAGATGTATGAGGATGATAGCTTGAACAGACAAAGTTAATAACAAATAGATTATGGAAATGTAGGGGAACACGGATATCTGTGGAAAAAAATAAGAGAAATAGAAGGGCAGAATACGTTCTAAGGAATTTTTGGGGAATAGTATGGGATATATTACAAGCAGAGATAGGCAAAAAGAGGTAGATGGGTAAATGTAGACCTAGATCAGATAGTGATAGATGCAGACCGTGCAAATTTCAGAGAAATATGTAGGTTAGTTCAGAATAGGAAACAATGATGGTACGCGTCTAACCAGTCCCAGGACTGAAGACCTAATGATGATGATGATCTAGACTGAAAACAATTAACACGGTTCAGGAAGTTTTCTATTCTATAAGAGTACAAAAAGAATATAAAAAATGTTGGAAATACTCAAAAAGATTAGAATGAGTTTAAGGGATAGACGGATAGTACATAGCTTATACAAAGAGCAAACAGCGGTGATAGAATTAGAGCAGGAATGCAGAGAAGTGCCCTATCCCCATTAATTTTTAAGTTGTGCATCGAAAAGGCAATGAATACTGTCAAATGCAGGAAAACATTTGGAATTATTATACAGCGATATAAGATTGATATGCGTAGATTTGCAGATGATATAGTAGTATTAGAATCTAACAAGAAAGAGTTAAAAGCAGCTCTTAATGAAATGGAAACAGTTCTCACAGAGAAATGTAATATGAAAATTAACAAAACTAAAACTAAAGTACTAGTATGTAAAGGAGAGAAGCATAAATTAAAACCTAGAATACAAATAGGAAACGAAAACTTACAAGAGGTGAAGGATTACTGATACCTAGGAAGCTAAACAAAACAGGATGGGAAAGGTGCAAATGAATCGACCGAAAGGTATGTTGAGAAATAGTGGAGGATTTATATTCATGTTCCAAACCCACCCAAGAGGAAGACAAGAGTGTAGTTGATTTCTACTATAGAAGTGACATTGTTTATACAATGCCAGGCTTAAAAGATGAATCAAAAGTCTTGTGCACGAGGCATTTGTAATTTACTGTGCGACTAATACTGAAGACCCTAAAGTCCGCTTCTCTAAATTTTGTGCCTTGTGACCTAAAAATGTTTTACTCTTGAAGGACACTCCCATGGATCAATGTAAATATCACGAAAACGTCAAACTCATGCATATAAGGGTCTTGGTGGAATAATGTGCTATACCAACCTTTAGACTTAAGGTCATACTATTGGGGTAGTAAGAGTAAAGTTTGTGCTCAAGGACAGTTGTGGGCATCAAACTTGGATGTTAATTCTGCCTCACGAATTTTGTGGAAAAGGTGGGCCAAAAATAATAGTGGATAATCCATAATCGCTTGCTATGAAGAACTTATTGAACTGATGAAAGAAGTTTTCCAGCATTTACTTTACAAGTCAAGACTAAATGAATCCAAGCAGCTGCTTTTGATAATGATTTGAAAGAAGGGAACGCCAAGATCTTACAGGTACATTTTGCTATGGCATACTCTTGCCAAAACCAAAACGAAATACAATCCACTTAATGGTCCCGGGCAAGCATACAGCTGTTTATTGCTGTCCTGTTTTATAAAGGGAGATGCACAAAAACATATCTGATATGTTCTGATACTATCGTCAAAAATAAAGATAATATTTTTGTATTCATGATGAAACTATGAGATTGTTATGAATAACAATAACTTAAAGGACCCTCATCAGAATTTAAAAATAATTACATGGTTCGGTTTAATATTACTTCAAGTAAAGTCTAAGGTGAACTTTACATGGAAGTACTTTGCCACCAGCCATGGCAAAAGAGTCGTGGATGATATTAGAAGGCAAGGCAAAATCCCTTTTTTGACAACTTACTCGAGCTCAAAGTAACAAAGGTGTGTACAAAACTTATAAGACTTTTGTCAAGTAGTGTCAACTGCTATGAAGTCTGCAGAAATCTTTCATATTAGTCATGAAGCTATTATGAAAAAGAATGTCCTTGGAAGTCAATGGCAAGTATCACAGGTATACAGAAAACTTACGTGATATCATGTAAAACTGTTGAAGCATTTCTTTATGTGAAAACAATCTTTCTAAATCACCACTTCTACAACTTAATAAGAGTATGGATTTCGAAGATTTGAATGTTGGTGATTGGTGCTTAGTTAGATATGATAGTGACAACTACCTAGAGAAAACCTCAACAGACATCAAAGTGAGCATCATGGTGAAAGCAGGAAATTATTGAAAGTGACCAAAAAATTCGGACATAATATACTACACTATGTTGCGCTTTTTTTTAAATATCTTAGGTTTAGAAGACTTAAAACCCCGCACAGGAAATTCCGAACTTATTAATGTTGTAATGCAAAGTTACATGAAAACCACGCAAAGTTTTAGTTCTCGTGGAAAGAATTCATCGGTTTATATTTGTGATCTAAGAACATGCAACATAGGCATTTCTCACGCCTTGTACAGCGTTATACCCACCAATTTGCGTCAGAGAACTTTAACTTCTCCTGGAGGGGATATATACTTTTGTGGGGTACAAATGTATCCAAAAAGAGGAATTGACTACCAACTTCCCACGAATATTGACGTGTGTTGTAGTGTTTCGACTTATCGAAAAATGATTCCCTCCTACCGTACCTATCCTATCGTTCATTAAGTATTGTATCAGCACTTCGTCATAGAGGCCTAAAGCCAGGCAAACACTGAGACAATAGGATGCCACGATGAAATTCCTGCAGAGTTGTTGAAGATGCTGCATCAGGAGCCAGATACCACGGGTAATTGTTAGTTATAATAATTTAATGACGCATTAGTTTGTCCTGGAGAATTTAACCTCCGAGTAAATTTAAGGTTATATATGTGTTAAATACAGTCTTACCAAGCTCCAAATGCGGTGGTTTTAAGGTATTTAACATTCAAATGAAGTTATGAAATCCGAAAATAGTAAATACTAGAAGACATTTCAAATTTGAAAATCTCAACTGAATCGAAACATCAAAAATATTTAAAAAGTTTCTATCTTTTAGAAAACAACTCATACTTTGGTTTATTATGTTATTTCAAGTTTTAATTTAGACCTATTTTTCAATTTTGTAGGTTAAACAATGCATAAATATAAACTTATTCGCATCAATTTGCATTTTAATTCATTCGTCACACACGTAACAATGTTATGTCGCACATACAACGCATTTGCTTAAATTTTTTAAATATATTTAGGGTTCAAATTTTTGAATGTAATTTTTACCAGAGATACAGCATACACTAATTGTGTAAAATATTGCTACCATTCTTTTTTTTTTAACTATCATAAATCACATGCAAAAATAAAATCTTTCCAAATTTAACAAAGACAATTGATCTCCTTCGTCACAATGTAATACTTTTTCAAAAAGGGTATAAAAAATAGAGTTAATATTTTTTATAGATTAATAGATATGACAAGAACAATTTAATCATCACAAACACATTATTTCAACATCATGCTAGAAGACGATATATGTGGAAGATGCCAGGAGATATAAGAAGATATCAAATAGATTACATTCTCGTTAGACAACGGTTTAGGAATTAAGTAAAAGACTGTAGAAGTTACCCAGAAGCAGATATTGACACTGACCACAACATCGTAATTATGAAGGCCGCACTTAAATTTAAAATTTTAAAAAAAGAAACGGAAAAAGGCACTTGGACTTAGAAAACTAAAAGATAAAGATATTCAAGAAAGATTGGAAAAAACGTCAAATGAATTGTTCAAAGATATCGGAAAAATATCTGATACTAAGGAAGTAAAAACTGAATGGAATAACATTAAATACAGCCTAGACATGGCGGCCAGAGATATTCTGTGGTATACACAAAAAGAATATAAGAAACCATGGATAACAAAAGATATCCTGAATTTAATGTAAGACGAAAAAACAAAAAAAAATCAAACGAAACAGGAAAACAGATACAAAGCCATAAAATGGAAAATTATTCGAAAATGCAGGAAAGCTAATGAACAATGGATTGATGAAAACTGCAAACTAAGATGGAAGTAGGAAAGACAGATGAAGCATACAAACTATTTAGAATCAATTTTAGAGATATAAAACCGTATAGCAAAAATATAAGGGACGCGGGAGGAAACGTCATTATAGAAAATGTGGAGAAAGTGGATAGATGGCAAGAATATATAGGGAATTTATATGCAGGAGATGAACTAACTGCATTAGAACAGGAATCAGACATTGAAAATGATGACGGGTTATCCTATACTTAAGCCTTATGGTAACGCAATCGCACACTTCTTTAATAACCATTCTCTCAATTGTATAAATAGAAACATATTAAAAAATGTTTCCCAAATTATTGAATTTATATAAAATTCACCAATAAAAATTAATCAGCTGATTTCACGTTAAGCATATTGGCTACCTAAAAAAGGTCGGGCCCAGGCCGTAGCACAAATTGAAGGCAATCATTCTATTAAAGTTTAAAAATTTTTGCTTAGTGTACTCAAACCAAATATTTTGAACATCAATAAATCAAAGTCACCTTTAATTTATGTCATAAATGTAAAACTTAAAGATGAATTTAAATTAGCATTAAAAGGTCTGAAAAATAGTAAGGCGCCGGGTACAGATAAGGTGCAAGCAGAAACTCTAATAGCCGCTGGACAAGCAGTAACAGTACGTCTTCCAACTTGTAAGCTATATGTATGAGACAGGCGAAATACCCAAAGATTTCAAATGTAACATCATAGTAACTATACCAAAAAAGACAGGCACGAATAGATGTGAAAATTTGAAGAGCAAATGAATACTGTCAAATACAGGAAGACATTTGGAATTACTATGCAGGGACAAAAAATTGATATGCTTAGATTTGCAGATGATATAGCGTCAAGCAAGGAAGAGTTAGGAGCTGCTCTTGATGAAATGGAAATGGTTCTAACAGAGAGATACGGCACGAAAATTAACAAAATTAAAACTAAAGTACTAGTTTGCAAAGGAGGGGAAAATAAATGAAAAACAAGAATACAAATATGTAACACGAACTTACACGAGGTTAAGGATTTCTGCTACCTAGGAAGCTAAATAACGCAAGATGGGAAAAGCACAAAGATATAAAACAAAGATTGGCACAAGGTCGTGTTACATTTAACAAGAAAAAGCAACTACTGTGTTCAAAGACGACAAACATAGAAATAAGGAAAAGATTGCTTAAAACGTATGTGTGGAGCACAGCACTGAACGGCTGTGAAGCCTAGACAGTAGGAGAAGCGGACCAAAAAAAAGGTAGAAGCCTTTGAAATGTGCTGCCACAGACGTATGATGAAGATATCATGGACAGACAAAGTTAAGAACGAAGAGGTACTAAAAATGGTAGGGAAAGAAAAAAATATGTGCAAAATGGTAAAAAATAGGAGAGATAGGATGATAGGCCACATATTACGGCATGAGGGAATAGTGCGGAATATATTAGAAACATAGATAGGAAAAAGAGAAGGTAGATGTAGGTTAGACTACTGCACACAGTGAAAGATGTAGGTTTTAGGAGTTTCAGGAAGATGTGTAGGCTAGCTCAGAATAGAAATCAATGGAGGTACACATTCAACCAGTCCAAAGATGGATATATTAACGACGAAGAAAGTAACTGTACTTAAACATGATGATTATTATAAGCAGCCACAAGTATTGGTTGGGTAATATTCTCAAATAATGTTAATTGTGTGAAAAATTTTTTTTGAAAACTATTACTTCGGCAAATGTCTAAGTGTAAGGGGATCTTGCCAGCTACAGGCTGCATAACCCCCTTCACTGAATCTCTGTGAAATAGGGCATAAAAGTAGAAAACAATAGAAGAGGATCCGAGCTGTATACGTGCTGTGTGAGAATTTTAGGGAACTGTGTAGGCTAGATCAGCATATAAATAAGTGCAGGTACGTGTCCAACCAGTTTTGAGACCGAAAACCTAAGGACGAAAAAATAGCGCAGATAAATCTGATGATTATTATAAACAACTACAGGTGTTGGTTGTGAAATATCTGCAACTAATGTTGACTGTGCGAAAATATATATTGGAAAAAATATTAAATAGGTAAATGTTGAGTGCTGGGGGAACCTGGCAGCCACAGACTGATTACCCCCCTTCACAACAACTGAATGTTGGAGAAATAGGGTATATAATTGTAAAACAATAGAAGGGGACCGAACTGCATCTAACAAGAAAGAACAGCGCTTATGAGAAAAGACAACAAACATAAAACAAGAAGAAAATTGTTGAAAGCATATGTGTGGAGCACAGCACAGTATGTATGCCTATGAAACACGGACAGTCTGAAAAGCAGACAGAAAAAAGGTAGCAGCTGTGCTTCAGATGTAGGAGCACGATAGCATGGACAGACTTAGTTAATAACAAATAGGTTATAGAAATAGTAGAGGAACAAGGATATCTGTGGAAAAAAATAGGAGGAATAGAAGGGCAGAATATGTTCTAAGGCATTTTTGGGGAATAGTATGGGATATATTACAAGCAGAGATAGAAAAAAAGAGGTAGATGTAGACCTAGATCAGATAGTGATAGATGCAGACCGTGCAAATTTTAAGGAAATCTGTCGGTTAGATCAGAATAGGAAACATTGATGATACATGCCGAACAGAGAGATACGGTATGAAAATTAACAAAAATAAAACTAAAGTACTAGTATGCAAAAGAGGGGAACTTAATTAAAAACTAGAATACAAATAGGTAACAAGAACTTACTAGGGGTTAAGGATTTCTGCTACTTAGTAAGTCAAATAATGCAAGATGGAAAGAGCGCAAAAAATATAAAACAATAATTAGCACAAGGTTATGATACATTTAACACAAAAAAGCAACTACTGTGTTCAAAGACTACAAACATAGAAACAAAGAAAAGATTGCTTAAAACATAAGGGTGGAGCACAGCACTGTACGGCTGTGAAACTGGAACAGTAGGAGAAGCGGACAGGAAAAAGATAGAAGGCTTTGAAATGGGGTGCTACAGACGTATGATGTAGATATCATGGACAGATAAAGTTGAGAACAAAGAGTTACTAGAAATGGTAGAGGAAGAAAGAAGTATGTGAAAAACGGTAAAAAAATAGAAGAGATAGGATAATGAGTCACATACTATGGCATGAAGAAATAGTGCATGTATAGTATAGAAGCAAAAATAGGAAAAAAGAAAGGTAGAGGTAGACCTAGGTTAGACTATTGCACACGGATAGTGAAAGATATAGGGTGTGGGAATTTCAGGGAAATGTGCAGGCTACCTCAGAATAGAAATCAATGGAGGTACGCATCCAACCAATTCGAAGATGGTAAACCTAGTGACGAAAAAAATAACTGTACTTAAACCCGATGATTATTATAAGCAACTACAGGTACTGGTTTTGCAATACTCTTAACTAATGTTAATTGTGCGAAATGATTTACTGAAAAACTAATAATTCGGCAAATGTCCAAGTGTTTGGGTATTCTTTGTAGCCACAGGCTGCTTAACCCCCTTCACACACCACCGAATCTTGATGAAATAGGGTATATAATTAGAAAAACAACAGAAGGGGGACCAAGCTGTATCTAGGCTGTGGAAATTTCAGGCAATGGTGTAGTAGACTAGCTCAGAATAGAAATATGTAAAAGTATACATCCCGCCAGTTATAGGATGGAAAACCTAATGACGAAAAAAATAATTTCATTTAAATCTGATGATTATTATAAACAACTACAGGTGTTGGTTATGAAATATTTTCAACTAATGTTGATTGTGGGAAAGGATATATTGGAAAACTATTAGTTCGGCAAATGTTTAAGTGGGGGGATCTTGGAAGCTGCAGGCTGGTTAACCCTCTTCACAAACTACTGCAAATCGAAGAAATACGGTATATATTTGTAAACAATTGAAGGGGAACTGAACTGCGTCTAACAAGAAAGAGCAGTGGCTATTTTCTAAGACAAACCTAGAAACAAGGAGAAAATTGTTGAAAGCGTATGTGCGTGGAACAGCACGGTACGTCTATGAAATAGGGGCAGTAAGAGAAGCACACTGAAAAACGATGCAAGCCTTTTGGAATGTTGTGCTACAGATGTATAAGGGTGATACCATGGTCAGACAAAGTATAACAAAGAGGTTATAGAAATAGTAGGGGAATAAAAATATGTCAAAAAAAAATAGGAGAAATAGAAGGGCAGGATATGTTGTAAGGCATTTTTGGAGAATAATGCAGGATATATTATAGCAGAAATAGAAAAAAATAGTTACAGGTAGACCTAGATCAGAGTATTGCATGCAGATAGTGAAAGAATAAGACTGTGCAAGTTTCAGGGAAATGTGTAGGTTGAATCAGAACAGGAAACAATGAGGGTACGCATCTAACCAGTTCCAGGACCGAAGACCTAATGATGATGATATTCTTATTGTGGCTTTTGTTTTAATTATGAAAAAAGTGCGAGCAAATGTCACACATGTAATGATGGAATAGCCCTTAGGCACATTTACAACAAGCAAATCAATGCTAGTCTAGGATGTCCTATCCCGATTTTCTAAAATACGATGTTGAAGTACATCTATACCACTTGCCGAAGGTTGTATATCACTGATACTCTGGTCTACTATATTCCACACATGTTGGATGTGTGAGAAGTTTGACTAGACGGAAGACGATAGAAGACATTCAACATTAACATTATTTGAAAACTTTATAATAACCCTCACGGTATGCGGCCGTGCATTATTCTGATGGAAAATGGGATTTACCAGATGTTGAAGATATGGTAATGATACTAGTGCCAACCATTAATGTAACCAATCGCGTTTAATGTTCTTTGAATAACTACTACAGCAGATCTAATTTCATGACAAATGGTCTGTGTACTATCATACCAGATACGAACCATACATCAATGTACAAAAAACTGCCAGTTTCTTCTTTCTGCAGAGCGACTTCCAATTATTCTGCAAGTGCCATGAGCCTATAAACAAAAACTGGATTTTTCACTGAGGACGACTCATTCCATTTCTCATCCCAGTTCGCCGGAAGCAAAGCAATGATCTATACAAGATAGGACTGAAGTATAGAATTCATAGATTGTATTGAAATGTTGCTAGTGATAGCTCTCCACATACCACTAATTTCCGTCGGTAATAAAAACTGGAAGCTTGAAGAGTCACAAGCCTACAAATGACTTTCCATTGCTTCCCCCAAAGGTACTACATTGGCCAGGACGTTTTTTTTTTGCCGAACCCTTGCTATATTTGAAGTAAGATAGGGATCTCTAAGGTGCATTACAACACGCATACAAAGGACCTATATTTTACTTCTCATCTAGACGAGGACGTATTTTTGTGAAAAATGCTCGCACAAAATTTTTCAAGCGGTCAGTAATCGAACACGGAACCTTGGGATCAGCAGCCACATACGAACCTGTCTAATCTACCGAGCCGCCAGAGTCACAAGCCAAAGAGCACATTCTTCACAAACAGTGTTGCATCTGGAACGATACCGCTATAAAGGTAATTGTTCCTCGTTATCTTCTCAAATTGAGCAAGTGTAGCGGTACTACGTTCTAAACAATTAACAACCATTGCAAATAAAGTCTGGAATCTCATAGACCAATATCCTAAGTTCAAACCAACTCATTATCAAAATTCGGATGTTGACAAATATGGGATTTTTTTAACAACCTAATAGGATTAATTAAAACAACGTGCACATGCTTTATGCAGACACAAGCAACTTCAAACAAAAGAAAAACAAAAGCACCATTTATAGTCTATGCTAACTTAATTTATCGATTGTATGTCTAATATTACAGCTGTATGCATAAAAGGAGTTGACATATTATTAAGTTGCTGAAATTTTGATAGTTTCTTAATACAAGCACAATACATATTATCTGAAAATTACAATAAAATTTACCTATATGTAATAGATGTTCATTTACTTGCAGCCATATATATATATATATATATATATATATATATATATATATATATATATATATATATATATTATTCAATATACAACTGTCAAAGTGAATGGAAAAAGTCTATGTTAACACAATTTAGTCATCAACTACTTTAAAATATAGCCATCTAATTGTAATAATGATACATTTAATTGTATTTTATATTAGTGACAAAAACACATGATTAATACTAATAGGAATAAAAGTTAATAAAGCTAATGTTAATCGGTTAGTTCTAAATATAAAGAACTTACTGGTAAATTAATAATGCTATAATTAGTCTCATTTCCCTTGGAACCGCCTGCATAACAATGTGCAACAGAGCTTTTTAGGCTTTTCTTGGAAGGTTCAGCGCTATCCATATTGTTACTTTGTAGTTCAGTATGATTGTTACTAAGCACAATACTAAATTTTCAATGCCTAAAAAAATTTTGTGCTATATCATAAGAAAAATCTAATAAAAAATTGTTACATAGTAAAGGAAGCTTTATATAGGTTGGCAAGTAAACATATGAGAACACAGAAAATCCTGACAGAGATATTTTTAAAAACATATATACAACATACTTATAATTTCAGCAATTTCAGACCTTCTTTTTAAAGTATGAACAAAATATTTAACATTAAAATTATAAAAACAATTTCCTTTTGTTATGTATACAGGACAACAAACGGAATTTACCTCAGCACATTGATGCCAAATCGTACTATAAAACTTTCTACTTTTTGGTAATGCATGTTTAGAATTATTTAAATTTCATAGCTGAAAAGTGAAGAAATTATTTAGTACGCTTTTTTAAAACAATTACCGCACCAAAACTTCATACAACTTTAAAAACTAACACAAACCATATAAAATGCAAAATATCGGTATTTTTTAAGGGCGAACTGTCAGGTGTCAACCATATAACATCGTGGTTACACGTACGCGTACGCTAGTGACTACCACTATAACAAAAACTAAAGTTATAAAGCGAGAGCTCAAATTCCCAATTAGATAACGCAATCAAATACCTGGAATTTACATTGTAATTAATATTATTATTATTTCTTCTCAAATAGTCTTATTTAGTTTTAATAGATGAGCATGATGGATTGTTGTCAAACATGCTGTCCATTATCTATGGGTTATATTATTCATTTAGAAATTTTCTAGTGATTGTAAATGTGTTGAGTACATATGGCTGATATAAGTAAACGTGTAAATGTGTTTAGATGTAGTTGTAGCTTTTGGGTGTTTAGTATAACACCCGTAGTTGATAATATGACCGGTAGTATTTCTATTTTATCTTAGTATCACATGTCTTTGATTTCATCAGCTAATTCTATGTATTTTTCTATTTTTTCTCCTGTCTTCTTCTGTATATTTAGTGTGTTTTGGGATAAATATTTATATTAGTTGTTTGCTTTCCTAATATTGCTTTTTTTGGTATCTTCTGATTCGTTTGGCTAGTGCTTGTAGTTTTTTTATTCCTTTCGTCTAGTTCTTTCTTATTTTGGCATTTCTCCTATTACTGCTTGTTTGTTTTCTAAAATTCTTTCTTTTATGTATTGTGTTAGTTGTCCTGTCTTTGTCCATCATTGTTTCCTATTCTGAACTAACCTACACATTTTCCTAAAATTCGCAAAGTTTGCATCTATCACTATCTGATCTAGGTCGACATCTACCTTTTCTATCTCAACTTGTAATATATCCCATATTATTCCCCAAAATGCTTTAGAACGTATTTTTCCCTCTTATTTTTCCTATTTTTTTCCACAGATATCCTTGTTTCCCTACTATTTCTATAACCTATTTGTTATTAACTTTGTCTGTCCATGCTGGCATCCTCATACATTTGAAACACAGCATTTTAAATAGCTGCTAGCGTTTTTCTGTCTGCTTTTCAGACTCCCCATATTTCATAGCCATGCTGTGCTGTGCTCCACACATATGCTTACAATTTTCTTCCTGCTTCTATGTTTGTTGTCTTTCATCATAGGCGCTGTTCTTTCTTTTTAGATGCAGATCGGTCCTCTTCTATTGTTTTACAATTATATACCTTATTTCTCAGACATTCAGTGACTGTGAAGGGGGGTAAGCAACCTGTGGATGCTCAGTCCCCCAGCTCTTAAACATTTACCGATTTAATATTTTTTCCAATATATCTATTCGCACAGTCAACATTAGTTGCAGATATTTCACAACCAACACCTGTAGTTGTTTATAATAATCCTCAGATTTATAGGCGCTTATTCTTTCGTCATTGGGTTTCCAGTCTCAAAACTGGTTGGACACGTACCTGCACTTATTTATATTCTGAGCTATCTTACACAGTTCCTTAAAATCCTCGCACAGCATGTATAGCGCGGCTCACCTTCTATTGTTTTCTAATTTTATTCCCTATTTCACCAAGATTCAGTGAAAGAGGTTAAGCAGCCTGTGGCTGCCAAGATTCCCCAACACTTAGACATTTGCTGAAATAGTAGTTTTCCAGTAAATCCTTTCACACAATTAACATTATTTGAGAATATTACCCAACCAATACTTGTAGTTGCTTATAATATTTATCATGTTTAAGTACTATTACTTTCTTCGTCATTAATCTATCCATCTTGGGGCTGGTTGGATGCGTACCTCCGTTGAGTTCTATTCTAAACTAGCCTACACATCTCCCTGAAACTCCTACAGCCTACATCTTCCACTATCTGCGTTCAGTCTAACCTAGGTCTACCTCTTCTTTTTCCTATCTCTGCTTCTAGTATATTTCGCACTATTCCCTCATGCCGTAGTATGTGGCCTATCATCCTATCTCTCCTATTTTTTACCGTTTTTTACATATTTCTTTTTTCCTTACCATTTTTAGTACATTTTCGTTCATAACTTTGTCTATCCATGACAATCTTTATCATACCTAGTAGCACCACATTTAAAAGGCTTCTACCTTTTTTTTTGTCCGCTTCTCCCACTGTCCAGGCTTCACAGCCGTACAGTGCTGTGCTCCATACATACATTTTAAGCAATCTTTTCCTTGTTTCTACGTTTGTTGTCTTTGAACACAGTAGTTGCTTTTTCTTGTTAAATGTAACACGACCTTGTGCTAATCTTTGTTTTATATCTTTTGCTATTTTCCCATCTTGCGTTATTTGATTTCCTAGGTAGCAGAAATCCTCAACCTCTTGTAGGTTTGTGTAACATATTTGTATTCTTGTTTTTTATTTATTTTCCGCTGCTTCGCATATTAGTACTTAAGTTTTATTTTTGTTAATTTTCATACCGTATCTCTCTGTGAGAACCGTTTCCATTTCATTAATAGCAGCTTCTCTTCCTTGCTAGACGCTAATACCGCTATATCATCAGCAAATCTAAGCATATCAATTTTTTATCCCTGCAAAGTAATCCCAAATGTCTTCCTGCATTTGACATTATTCATTGCCTCTTCAATGTACAAGTTAAAAATTAATGGTGATAGGGCACATCCCTGTCTCGCCCCTTTCCTAATGTTTACTTCTTTATGTCCCTGCTCTAATTCAATTACTGCTGTTTGCTCTTTGTATAAGCTATGTACTATTCATATATCCTTATAACTTATTTCGATCTTTTTGAGTATTTCGAACATTATTTTCCTTTTTACATTGTCGAATGCCATTTCCAGATCTACAAACCTTATATACACGCTTTCCCCATTTTCTATTGTTTTCTCCATTATTACCGTCAGAGCTAAAATACCCTCCCGTGTTCCCGTATTTCGCCTAAACCCAATTTGGTCTTCTCCTAGTATTTCTTCAGTCCGTTTTTCAATTCGTCGTTGTACAATTCTAGTTACTATTTTTGACACGTGTGCTATCAAACTTATTGTTCGAAAATTTTCACATCTACTCGCGCCTTTCTTTTTTGGTACAGTTATTATAATGCTATGTTTGAAATCTTTGGGTATCTCGCCTGTCTCATATATATATATATATATATATATATATATATATATATATATATAGCTTACAAGTTGGAAGAGACGTTCTGTTACTGCTTGTTCAGCGGCTTTTAGAGTTTCTGCTTGCACCTTATCTATACCCGGCGCCTTACCATTTTTTAGACCCTTTAATTCTAATTCAAGCTCATCTTTAAGTATAGGATATCCCAAGTCATCATTTTCAATGTCTGATTTCTGTTGTTCTAATGCAGTTAGTTCATCTCCTGCATATAAATTCCCTATATATTCTTGTCATCTACCCACTTTTCTACATTTTTTATAATGACGTTTCCTTCCGCGTCCTTTATATTTTTGTTATACGGTTTTATATCCCTAAAATTGATTCTACTTAGTTTGTATGCTTCATCTGTCTTTCCTACTTCCATCTTAGTTTGTACTTATTTGCACTTTTCTTCAATCCATTGTTCTTTAGCTTTCTTGTATTTGCAAATAATTTCAAATTTTAAGTCTTTGTATCTCTGTTTTCCTGTTTCATCTGATCTATTTTTGTAATTTTATCTTTCTACAATTAGATTCAGAATATCTTTTGTTATCCATGGTTTCTTATTTTCTTTTTGTGTATACCCCAGAACATCTCTGGCCGCCATGTCTAAACTGGATTTTATGTTATTCCATTCTGTTTCTATTTCCTTAGTATAAGAAATTTTTCCGATATCTTTGGGCAATTCATTTTACTTTTTTCGAATCTTTCTTGTATATCTTTATCTTTTAGTTTCTGTGCAAGTGCCTTTTTCCATTTCTTTTTTTCAAATTTTTAAACTTAAGTGGGGCCTTCATAATTAGGATGTTGTGGTCAGTGTCTATATCTGCTTCTGGGTAGCTTCTACAGTCTTTTACTTGATTCCTAAACCGTTGTCCAACAAGAATGTAATCCATTTGATATCTTCCTATATTTCCTGGCATCTTCCACGTATATCGTCTTCTAGCATGATGTTGAAATAATGTGTTTGTAATGATTAAATTGGTCTTGTCGTAAAATTCTACCAGCCTATTTCCCCTGTCGTTTGTCGTACCTAAACCAAATAAACCTATTACCGCTCCTTCCCTATCCTCACCTACCACTCCATTAAAATCATCCGTATTATTAAATTTTTATGTCCTTTTACGTATCTTAATATGTCTTTGATATTTTTGTAGATCGCTTCTACTTCTTCGTCACTGGTGCTAGAGGTGGGCATGTATACTTGTATCATTACTGTGTTTACCGGTTTAGATTCTAATCTAACCATGAGTACTCTTTCATTCTTTTGTAAGTAATTTTCTACTCAGTATCCTATCTTTTTCCGCATAAAAATCCCCCACACCCAAATTTCCTTCCTCTGACCCTGTATGAATTGCCCTAAAGTTTCTACTCCAAAAACCCCCCGCCTGTGGCCACTGACCTTCACTGATTCCTACTATGTTTAGTTGTAGCCTATTCATTTCAATTTTCATGTTCTCTAGCTTACCTACTTGCTTCATAATTCTAAAATTCCACGTTCCGACTCGCAAAATGTTCCCGACTATTATTCTGAACTTTCCGATCGCATCCTCTCTTAGTGATCCGAATGGGTGACTATTTTAACTCCGGCATCTTTTACTCCGGAGAATGCCATCATTTTATTATAATTCAGGTACTCTGTGTACTTAGGAAGGTAATGTGGTGGTTTTCCGTTGCCTTCCACATCGCGGTATCGTGTCTTAAACTGCCATACCGACCCCTATAGTTTCTGCCAATTTAAGTACCGAAGGAGCCGCTGCCTTCTTTCAGAGACCTGTCGTTGTCTGGTTCTTCACTAACGACCCTACTACTTCGGTTGGACCTGTAGTTTGGCTCTTTAGCTCATTAGAACACGCAAGCCATTTCACCTGTTCTAGTAATCAAGAACTTCGGCTAGGTACAAATCCATTCGAAATGGAATGTTTAAGATATGCAATTTAAAAATATCATTTTGAGTTCTAAGTTTATTCGTTAAATTATCAGTTAAAAAATTCCTAAACGTCGAGTTAATACGCCAAAAATTATGTGTAAAATATGATCGCATTAGGAAAGTATGTGTATTGCTGCTTTTCCGATTTAATGCAGCGGGTGTAGTGCGAGGCAATAGAAGAAAGTTTTTTACCTTAACCCAAAATTGTGGTATATACAATATAAATTTTTAAATCAATCGTGTAAAGCGTTAGAAATAAACAATTTGATGTTTTCAAAAAATCGAAAACTTTCAATTATGCTTCCTAAAATAAAATTGAATCTTTGTATTCTAATAAACAAAATTTATTTAACGCGGCGTGCATACCTACAATGTCGCAAAAAAAATGCTTAGTATGTAATGACTCACACTTAATTTACTCCTGCAGAAGTTCTTGGGTAATTCCATCCATGAACGTTTTCATTTCGTTAAATATATAGAACTACGGAAGAGTTGATTGCTCAGCGCTGTTCCCTTCCTATGCACCTTTGTTTGAATTGTTGCAACTTTATTTCATGCGTCATTAAAACTTTGTTAAAGTTATTTTTAAGAACACTAGGCAATTTTTCGCGACATAAACTAACATACTTAATTATGTGTGTATGTGTTAAACTTGCGTTTTGGCGATACAATTTACTGGAGGGGAAATTGTATGACACCATTCTATCAGATAATCAAACATACCCTGATCTGTACCAGGTTATGCGTGTGTATGTTAAACACTTGACTTTTACCGGGTAATTATTCAAAGCGAGGTTAGGAAATTACAATACGTTTTCGCGGTGCCGCACAAGTTAATGTTTTTTTAAATAGTGGGGGGGGTACTTCAACATACCATACTCGAACAATTCAAGTATGTCGCGAAAAATCGCCTACTATAATGCAAGTACTTATAATTTTTTCTTATTCGGTATTAATATTTTAAATTTAGGGCCTTGTATTCGCCTCTTGGAACGACAAGGGACGCAAATAGAAATTGCCTGGAGTGCAGTAGGCAGTAAACCAGGGGTTGTAAAGTAGAGCATGGACTGTATAGAGTAAAAGAAAGGAAACGTAGATTTTAAATACAAAGTCACATAAATACTTAAAAGCACTTACCGAAGCACAACATCTGGAGCACTAACGCGGCACCTTCAGTACTGTTTCTGGCCAGAGGTAAATAGGAACGGAGTAAGAAAATGATTATGGTAGGAAGACATTATAGAAAGTAATATTGAGAATTAATGAAACGCGTTCGCGGATGGTTGTTAATCGACTCTTTTAATTATGCTATTCCTTATCTTTAGTCTGGCTTGATAAAGAATACCACGTTGGGAGAGCGAAATGGCGCGAACAGGACTATTATTTTGAGAGTAATATCAGTTTTTATTACTTGCTTTGCATTCTATACCTAAGAATTTATCTATATAACAGTCTATTCTTAATATCTGTTCTGAATCTTGGATGTTTATTTTTATTCTACGAATTATAATCCTTAATAGGTTGTTATAGACCGTTGCGACCGTATGGTATAGACACATTTCATTTTCAATGCCTCAGGTATATATTTAAAGCGCGAATTATTGTGAGGTTATGTTTTCTCTGTTGTGTTTAATAATATTTTTGTGCTACATCCAGTATTTTAATGAATGTTTTATGAAGTGCGTACGTGAACATTAAAAATGAGCAAAGTCGAACCATTGCGAGCTTTAAATTTAGGTAAATTTACATAATAATTATATTCTTTCGAAATACAATACTGCTTTTTAGATTTACCACAGCAACAAACTTTTGTTCGATACTATAGAAGCTTGCCAGGGGTGAGTTATGAACAGTTGTTTCATTTTAAAATAATTCTATAAAAAATCAATTGCTTGCTATTTCTAGAATGTGCAAAAGTATAATCCGGCTGTATGGAAACTTCAATTTGAACAAATAGTTTTGTACTAGTAACATTCTGATTTTTTATTTTTAAGTTATAATTGTGTGTACGAACAGTATTCAATCAAACCATACCGATCCCATAGGGGAGAGGAAGCCATCATGAGTCGTAAAGTCTGATTCAATTTTTTTAATAATTGTAAATACGACACAAATATGTAAACGGTGAATAAGTACGGCTTCAAAAATGTAAAAAATGAATATAAACTAAACCGGTGTGAACTTAGCAGTTAATTTCCAGCAGCTAATTTACGAGTTTTGCCGAACGACCAGTGGCGTCGGTAAAGAAGGATACACACAAACAAGCTGCTCAGCAGCGAATTTCAAAACACGCTAAACCATCTAAAACGCGTAAAATGCACTGCCACTCAATTTTAATTAATCTTAATAGAATACCGCAAATTCAAATTATGAACAACCTTATTAACAATTCTTAAGCGAATTTATAATTTTATACACCTCCAGTGTTACTAAATAAAAAAGTTTGTTTCACAGATCTTTATTTATAAAACACAATTATTAATTACATACAACGAAACAATTTAAAGTAAATAACATACAAAATTATAACTAGCAATTCGTCTTTAAACCCGGGGATACATAATTATTCTAATTTACTAGATATTTAAAAAAGTAGAATGAAACATATGAAAAAAAATCAAGCCCCAAATAAAAAAAACCCCGCAAATCAGGCAAAAGCGAAATATACGGCAAAACTTAGACTTTAAAGATGTCGATTCAGTTCTAGCTATAAAAAGTGGTACAGTTTTTTTTAAAACTACGTAGGTCGGAGCCGATCCAAACTCTTTAGGTCGATCCGTAGCAAGCTCCGAATAGAAACACACCCGTAATTCAGGCAAAAACAGACCACCACGGGCAAAACTTCGAGTATATAGTTGTCGATTCAAATCGAACTTAAAATATTCAAAACCGTTTTATCTTTAAAACTGTGGGGATCGGACCCGATCCAAACTCTTTAGGACGATCCGTAGCAAGCCCCAAATAAAAGGAACATACCCACAATTCAGGCAAAAACAGAATACCACGAGCAAATCTTTGAGTTTAAACATGTCGATTCAGATCTATCTATAAAAATTCATAACCGTTTTTTCTTTAAAACTGCGTGGGTCGGACTGGATCCAAACTCTTAAGGAGGATCCGTAGCAAGCCCTAAATAACAGAAACAGACCCGCAATTCAGGCAGAAACAATACCACAAACAAATCTTCGAGTTTAAAGTTGTCGTTTCAGATCCAACTATAAAAATTCATAACCGTTTTTTCTTTAAAACTGCGTGGGTCGGACCCAATCCAAACTCTTAAGGAGGATCCGTAGCAAGCCCTAAATAACAGAAACATGAGGGATTATTTAGTAAAGTCTTACATTATAGACTGCCAAATAAAAATAGAGTAGGAAGGCCTAGACAAAGCTATATTAGTCAAATTATTAGAGATTTAGGTTGTGAAGGGTATGTAGATCTTTTTAGACTAGCTCAGAATAGAAAAGAATTTAGAGCTGCGTCAAACCGACTTTAAGTAAGTTCGAAAACAAAACAAAAAGAATAAGTAAATAAAAATCAGTTAACTAAATGTCACCATGACATAACTTACAATTAGTTAGCGGTCTGGCATGTTGGTAGCGATTTGTTGCTTAAGCCTTACCATAACATATAATTTAACACTTTTCCTTTTTTGAAGCGGATAACCAGGTTATAGTTCATTTCCTTATAAATGGAAATCATGTAAACATGCTAGAGTTCTTTAACAATCATCAGGTTGCTAATATCTATGTAGAGCCAGGTGGATAGGAAAAAGATAGAAGGATATAGGAAGACCTAGACCAAGCTATATTAGTCAAATTATTAGAAATTTAGGTTGTGAAGGGTATGTAGAGCTTTTTAGATAAGCACAGAATAGAAAAAAAGTTAGAGCTGCGTCAAACCGACCTTAAGTAAGGTCGAAAACAAAACGAAATGATGACTATTATTATGCTTCTTTTGACGATTGAACGAAAATGCACCTTCTTAAAATTTTGATGAGATACTCACTCACTAGTGGTCACAACTCAACTAAAAATAACCTATGGTAATAGAGAATTATTTTGGTAAATGGTCATGTGGTGTTTATTTAGTGGCATGACCAACAGAGGTCTACACTATGTCTAAAGAGAAATATTCAAGTGTCTTATGGTGGCTCGTGCGTCATAGAGGCCCACCCTACCCTAACTTTATTATTAAACATCTTATGTTATTACGTATTCTTGACTCATTCAATAAATACACTTAGAATTGCCATAATGACGTGAAACTTTTTCATTCGAAGTCATTTTTATTTTAACATGACGGAAAACATCATTAGCAGTTAGATCTGAGTTATGGGCACATGTAGTAAATGTTTGACACTTTTCACTGCTGCTGTGGACATTACAAGAACTTGAAGAATGAAGTTATTAGCTATTTTAATACAGTAGAATAGAGTGAGTGTCTACCTATATTATATGAGAGATGGCTTTGTGTATTATGTGTATCATTTTAAGATGTTTGTGAACCTCTCTCTCTGTCTTTATTTTGTAACTTAATCAATTCTAATCATTTGCTTAAAGTAGTCAACTACAACTAAAAATGGGTCTCCTCCAAATTCTAAAATGTCTAACGTTATAATCTCAATGGGTAGTTTGGACGTTTCATGACAAATTTGTGGTTCTTTAACACAATTTCTGTTATATTCCTCGCAAAGTCAATATTTGCTAATAAAATCATGCACATTTCGTCATCCCTGGCCAATAGAACAGTTTCCTTGCCCTTAACTTGGTTTATTCAATTTCCAAGTGAGTTTTATGTAACTGATTTAATATGTACAACTTGATGTGCACATGTAGTCAATTGTCCAACTTTCATAGTCAATGAACTTTTTCTCTGGTCAACCAGTTGTACAATATTTCATAATGCATTTTATCTTTTATATCTTGCAAAGGATTGGTCATTTTTCAAGAGAATACACAACTTCTGTAAAATCTGTCTTTTTATTTTATTTTTTATAAAGGAACTACTCAAAAGATCAGCTAATGATCATTCTATTCCCAGGTAAGTATTCAGTAACAAAACATGAAAAAGATGACTGATTTCATATGTGTGGAGCAGAGCACTGTATGGCTGTGAAACTTGGACGGTTTCAGAAGTGGACAGGAAAAAGGTTGAGGCCTTTGAAATGTGGTGCCACAGACAGAGTTACGAACAAAGATGTTCTAGAAATGGTAGGGGAAGAGAGGAGAGATAGGACGATAGGCCACATACTAGGGCATGAAGGAATAGTGCAGATATGGTTGATTCTACAAAAGTGGGCATTTTTGAGTCTCTTAGCTACAATTTTCTTATTAAAGCTTTGTTAAAAGCTATTTGCTATAAAATAGTTACAAATAGTTACTTCTTGTATTAGACAAGTACAATGTTCAACAACAATACATATTATCAGCTGTTAACAAAATTTCAAAGTAGCAAAACGTCATTTCACCGACTGTCCCTAATCTTCATTTTAAGCTTTCGATAAATATGCACCCATAACCTCTAACATTATTTGAAACCAAATCACAATGATTTTTTAATCCCTTCTTTTGGTAAAAGAATAAAGATTTATTAGAAAAACAAGAAATTGGTTATTTAAATGTAATTTTGATGCATGTCCCTGCCTTACAATTCCACTGCGCAGATGAAACGATTTTAAGTTCAAACACCTAAAACCGGAACCTGTAACATAACCTGTGCTGACAATACTTACATTGGTTGACTGTTCTTCCTTTTGTGAAATACGTTTATTATTATTATCTTAATAAATACTGTTTTACGCTTATAATTAAAGGAAAATATTGCTCCGTACCTATTTTTATGTGTAATTACGCTGACGTAGCATAGTGAGTGAAATAAAAACTGTAGTACAACTTCAATGTTTTTAAAACTGCGTTGGTGGTCATGCATCAACATAACCTAAAAGCTTTTCAATTTAGTAGTGTTTACTTGGTAAATTGCGGTATTTACAAACAGTTCGTCATTTCATCAACTATCATTCACCGACATCGCCGAATATGACATGCACCGGCGAAATGACTAATTGTATGTGCCGCTACGAGTTTTACGTTAGTTGCACTTGCAAGCAACTTTATGTATACATAAAAGTAAAAAGCCTTTTAAAAATATCAACAAAATCAAAGTTTGTTACGTAATATTGTATTTCTTTAAATAATTGTAGCATCATCAAACAACAGTCGTATATCGAAATTCGTTTTACTTATATTTTATTGTTTTATAGAAATATCTGCAAAGCACAAACTATGCAAAAATGGGAAAAAATAGAAACAATCGTTTAGGGTGGAAAATACAATTACGATAAAACGTAACTGAAGACTTAAAAATTGTTCAAAATAGAAATTAAAATTTTGTGGAAATGAAGATATCCCGTCTTCCAAAATGCGCCTAAGACACCTTGCGAATAAGGGATCAAAGATATAGAGCAAAAATGACACCCGAAGCACGTGAGCGGAAAAGAAAACTGCATAGAGAAAGATATCATAGAAAAAAGGAATTGAAATTGTTAAAGCCGATAATTGAATTAAATCCCAGAAAACAGAGAGCATTAAGGAAACAGTGGAAGCTTAATTCGAAAAAGTTTAGAGAAAAACAGAAAATGTTAAAATATTTAGACGAAATTACACCGCCCCCTTCGCCTTCCTCTTCAAATTTAGAAGAAAATTTTGCAAATAGACATCAAATTTCTGAACAACAAAAAGGTGGGAAGGAAATTAGTAAAAAAAAGGTCGATCAAAGGTGTACATAACTCTTACAAAGAAAGAGGAACATATTAAAACACTGCAGTCTTCTTTGGAAAAATATAAAAAACAGTATAGATCAAAGGAAAAACGCAAGCATCCATTTTTGCCATCGCCTTAGTACAGGGTTCGACATTTAATAAAAAAATGTAATATCGTATAAAACAAGCAGAAAACATCGACCTAAAGGTGTACAAAATTTAAAAGCACGAAGCAATAAGACACCGCCAGAACTTTTGAAAAAATTGAGGCTTTCTATGAAGGTAATCAATACACTAGGATTTGTCCAGGCAAGAGGGATTTTGTTAAAAATGAGAAGCAGAAATGACAAAAACGACTTCTTATGTACACAATCAGAGAGCTGCATAAAAAGTTGGTTATAGTAAACACCTCTATTTCATATGCTGGTTTTCGTAAAGACAGGTCCTTTTGGGTTAAACACCCTCAATATAAACATCGACAAACATGCACATGTGTTAAACATAGTAACATATATTTTATGTTCTTAAAGTTAAAACAAAATGCAGGATCTTTTAAATAACTTGGCTAGTGGGAAAAAAACTGAATACTGTGTTTTGAAAATTTTGAATGAAATACTATCAATGGCAAACTAAAAGTAAAAAAAAAACGTAAAAGGAGAGACAAAAATTGTTAAAATAGTAAGCAAGGGTCATTTGCATTCTACACTATTAGAGTTGATAATAGAATTTGAAAAAAAAATTGCCAGCATTTAACAAACATGTTAACTAGCGTCATTTCGCCTATGCTACATCATTTCGCAGATTATTCATCATTTCGTCATTGCTAAGGTTTTTAGCATACATCATCAAAAAAGAAGTAGCCTAATGAGTATCTGGGGTTTTTAAAATTGTCGTTTTACTTATAAATAATAAAAGACATGCTATTCGGTTTTAAGTTAGACGATTTCAAAACACTACAAGCAATGATTGTTAGGAAAATACAGGATATTTATAAACTCTTAGTTTACTTGCACTTTTTGAACAGCTTATTGTGGATAGTTTAAAAATTCCTTGTAAAATAATTAACTACATGTGCATGACTAAGAAAATGCAGTGCTCGAATTATTACTACTTTTTTTACAAACAACTGTAACTTACAACATCATCGGCTAAATGATGTAAAAGTAGATGCTAAGTTACAAAATTGCTGGGAAAATCGTTATTTTAAAAAGTCCAGCTCGGCTACCTTGGGGTTTCAACTGTGAAACCCAATTTAACAACATAGACATATTTGCGGTATTTTTCAGTCTGATGATTTTTTCCTTTTCTTTTAAAGCAGAAAAGTCCCACTTTTGTAGAATCAACCATATAGGAAAAAAGAGAGGTAGGTGTAGACCTAGGTTAGACTATTGCACACAGATAGTGAAAGATATAGGCTGTGGGAAATTCAGGGAAATGTGCAGGCTAGCTCAGAATAGAAATCAATAGAGGTACGTGTCCAACCAGCTCCAAGATGGAAAACCTAATGACGAAAAAAATAATTGTACTTGAACCTGCTGATTATTATAAGCAACTACAAGTGTTGGTTTAGCAATATACTCAACTAATGATGATTATGCTAAAGGATTCATTGCAAAACTATTAATTCGGCGAACGATTAAGTGATGGGTGATGGCCACAGGATGCTTAATCTTCTTCACATACCACTGAATATCGTAGAAATAGGTTAAATATTTAGAAAGCAATAGAAGGGGTACCGAGGTGTATCTAACAAGAAAGAGCAGCGACTATGTTCGAAGACAACAAACACAGAAAAAAGGAAAGAATTGTTGAAAGCACATGTGGGGAGCGCAGTACGATATGGCTATGAAATAAGAACGGACCATAGGGGATGCAAATAGGAAAAAAAGTCTTCGAATGTGGTGCTTCAGATATATGATGATGATAGCATGAGCAGACAAAGTTAATAACAAAGAAGTTTTAGAAATAGTTGGGAAAGAAAAGTATCTATGTTAGCCATCAAAAAGTTGCCTGTACCATGGCCACTAGGAAGTACATGCTGTGCGCTGATGCACATCGCCTCTTTGATGTACAAGTTAAAAATTAATGGGGATAGGGCGCACCCTGTCTCATCCTTTTCCTAATAGGTATTTACTTCTCTACGTTCCTGCTTTAATTCTATTACCACTGTTTGTTATAAGCTATCTACTATCCGTCTATCCCTAAAACTTATTCTAATCTTTTTGAGTATTTCGAACATTTTTTTCTATTTTACATTATCTAATGCTTTTTCCAGAACTACAAACCTTATATACATGCTTTCTCTTTTTTATATTGTCTTCTCCATTTTCATCTTTAGAGCTAAAATAGCCTCCCGTGTTCTCCTGTTTCGCCTAAACCAAATTGATTTTCTAATATTTCATTAACCCGTTTTTCCATCCTTCTTCACATCTATCAGCGCCTCTCTTTTTTGTTATAGTGACTTATGATGTTACATTTGAAATCTTTGGGTATCTCACCTGTCTCATACATATAGCTTACAAGTTGGAAGAGACGTTGTGTTAATGCTTGTCCAGCAGCTTTTAGCGTTTCTGCTTGCACCTTATCTATACCCTGTGCTCTACCATTTTTTAGACTCTTTAATTCAAACTGATTTCTAAGTATAGAATATCCCAAGTCATCCTTTTCAATGTCTGATTTCTGTTCTAATGCTGCTATTTCCCTATATATTCTTGCTATCAAACCACTTTCTCTACCTGTTTTATAATGCTGTCTCCTTCTGCATCCCATATGGTTTTATATCCCTAAAATTTATTCTAATTAGTTTGTATGCTTCACGTGTCTTTCTTAATCCAATAAAATCTAAAAGAGAGTATTCTCGTGTAAAAATTTATTTTTACACGAGAATACTCTCTTTTGGATTTTATTGAAAAAAATTTTTAGTCACAGTCAGGAATTAATTCTTCATATTATATGATCATATGATCAAAAATGATTGAAAAATTTTAAAACTTTTCATCAAACCATCAGCAATTAAGATAGATGTTTGGTTTATTTAAAATTGTATCAAGCAAAAGGTTACTCTAGTCTTTGCTCGGGTTAAATTTTCAAAGAACGTTTGTTGTAATATTATAGATGAGATTGAACTTAAATTGTTGCGTAAAGAAATTTGCAAACACTATCCTAAACTAAATGAAATTAATTGTAAACTTAAAATATTGTATGATAGATTAGTTAAAGATTATGATTTTTTAACTTTCACACATTTTTTGAGCGACGTTGATGATGAAGTTGAAACTTTGAAACGGTTGAAATTTGAAAAATTAAATAAGAAACTAAATTCTTTAATAAGCAAAAAACATTTTTAAATTAACAGATCTAGAAATCAATCTCATTATTTTAACTTTCACAATAGGATAAAAAACTTTTCCAAAGTCAGCTTCACTGAAAAGGAACTTCAATTGCTTAGTTTGGGTCTTAAATTTGCTTTTACTGATAACTTCACAATAGAAAAGTTTAAGGAGTTTTCTATCGAAATAGATGTAGCGATAGAATGTATCACTACAAATATTAATAAATCTTCTCTGAGAGATGATATCTTTTGCATCCTACATAATTATTTTTACACGAGAATACTCTCTTTTGGATTTTATTGGAAAAAATTTTGTGTACACAGTCGGGAATTAATTTTTCTTTCTTAATGTCCATCTTAATTTGTACGTCTTTGCATTTTTCATCAATCCATTGTTCTTTAGCTTTCTTGCATTTGCGAATAATTTCCCATTTTATGGCTTAGTATCTCTGTTTTCTTGTTTCGTCTGCTGTATTGTTGTATTTTCGTCTTTTTTCTATTAAATTTAGGATATCCTTTGTTATTCGTGGTTTCTTATTTTCTTTTTGTCACTACCCCCAGAACATTTCTGGCCGCCATGTCTATAGTCCATTCCAAATAAGAATAAAGTAGATGACCTTGTACGCAAGGTGGATTTACACAACTAGTTAATTATAATTTCTATATATATATACATACAGAATAATTATTAATTCCATATTTGAGTGATTATAAATCGTGACTAGCCTAAATTAATTTCTATAACCCGTTTTTATTGCAAATTTGACACACACACACACACACACACACACACACACACACACCACACACACACACGCTCACATACAAACACATTAGAACGTAATATAGAACTGTATATAAATGATAATATTTTTATTAATTATAATGTTTCAGTAGTTTATCATAATTTTATATAATTTATAAGTAACAACATCATTAATTTTTAAAATTTAATTTTTTTATTGTTAATTAGCACTTGTGTAATTTCTAGTATTAAAAACGTAGTTAGTAAAACAAAACAAAACCAATACAAATTACATTCAACACAAAATTTCATAAAAACCAACAGTTTAATAAATGTAAGTATAGTTTTTAAGAAATTCTCCAAAGATGTTAACCATTTAATTATAGAACTAAGTGTAAGGAAACATATTTTCCGAAACGTCAGTTATTAATAAATGACTTTGGCATTTTAAAAAAAAAAAATTTATGACATTTGGACGAAGTAAAACCCAAAATCTAATCTTAATTGTATATATATATATATATATATATATATATATATATATTTTAAATACAAATTTTTAAAATTAAGCTGTGTAAATCAGCATCATGTTTTAACCAATCAAATCGAAGGCTAAACTTTCCCTATATCTTTCATTGCTTTATCCTTAGCTGGAATGGACTATAAGTTGGATTTAATGTTATTCCATTCTGTTTATACTTCCTTAGTATCAGAAATTTTCCTGATATCTTGCAGCAGTTCATTTGACTTTTTTTCTGATCTTTCGAGGGTATCTTTATCGTTTAGTTTTTCTATTCCCTTTTCCCATTTTTTTAAATGTAGGAGCGGCGTTCATAATTACGATGTTGTGGTCAGTGTCTATATCAGCTTCTGGGTAGCTTCTAGTCTTTTGCTTGATTTCTAAACCATTGCCTAACAAGAATGATGTCTTCCTATATCTTCTGGCATCTTCCATGTGTATGGTCTTCTAGCATGATGTAGAAATAATGTGTTTGTGATGGCTAAATTTTTTTGTCGCAAAATTCTACCAACCAATTTCCCCCGTCGTTTCTCCTGCCTAACCCAAATAACCTACTGCCACTTCTTCCCTACCCTCACCTACCACTGCATTAAAAGCCTCGTAATTATTAATGTTTCATGTCCTTTTTGGTATCTTAGTATGTCTTTGATATCTTTGTTGATCGTTTCTACCTCTTCCTCACTGTACCTGGAGGTGGGCATGTATACTTGCATTATTACTTTACCGTGAGTACTCTTTCGTTCTTTGGTAAATAGTTTTCTACACTGTGTCCTATTTTTTTTTGTATAACTATACTTGCACCCGAATTTCCTTCCCCTGATCCTGTATGAATTACAAATAACGGAATATTTAACAAACATAATACCCATCACTGGCAAACTTAAAATCTCTATATAACTAAACAAACCCGACACCAATATCGTTTTGGTTTTAATGTTTGGTGCTGCATTCTAGAGCACAACATCTTGGGACCAATAATTTATCAAGGATCGTTGACTTCTCAAAAATATTTAGGATTTCTTCAAATTCATTTAGAGGAATATTTAGATGATTGCCTATGAATCGGGGTATTAAGCTGCTGGTTTCACCGGGATGGAGCAGCAGCTCATAGCTCTCAAGCTGTCTGAGAATATTTACAGCAAATATTTCCTAATAAATGGATAGGAACTTATACTATTATATTCTGGACAGCAAGGTCGCCCGATCTAACCTCCATGAATTTCTGTTTATGGGGTTACATTAAAGATATTGTGTAGCAAAACCAAACCACTTATGCAAATGTTGGCGATTTAGATATAGCAATAAGAAATGCATTTAAAACAATTTCTCCTAAAATATTAGATATAAGGTATTGATGTCCACAGTGCATAGAAGTTACAAATGTTTGGAACAAGGAGGTTCCTTATTTGAACATTTGCTATAGTCTGTTCTATCTAATTAGGAAAATAAGTATCTAAATGTATTAAAGTAGGATCCTGTTTCAATATTTGACTTTATTTTAGTTTAGCTTTAATTTAATACTAAGTAAAAAAAGTCGAAGTTCATGTTCCACTTTCCTATACAATTTGAATTAAACATTACACTTTTTTATATTCTGTGTTAATCTAAAAAGTTGTATATACCCTTCACAACCTAAATTTCTAATAATTTGACTAATATAGCTTGGTTTAGGTCTTCCTAGACTCTTCTATCTTTTTCCTATCTACATGGCTCTACATAGATGTTAGCAACCTGGTGGTTGTTAAAGAACTCCAACATGTTTACATGATTCCCATTTATAAGGAAATGAAATATTGCCTGGTTATCCCTCCAAAAAAGGAAAAGTGTTAAATTATACGTTATAGTAAAGCTTAAGCAGCCAATCGCTACCAACATGCCAGACCGCTAACTAATTGTGAGTTGTGTCATGGTGACATTTAGTTAACTGATTTTTATTTAGGTCGGTTTGGCGTAGCTCTATATTCTTTTCTATTCTGAGCTATTCTAAAAAGGTCTACATATCGATCACAACCTAAATCTCTAATAATTTGACTAATATAGCTTTGTCTAGGTCTTCCTACTCTATTTTTATTTGGTAGTCTATAATCTAAGACCTTACTAAATAGCCCCTCATGTCTTAACTGATGCTCTATCATTCTATCTTTAATTGTTTCCACATACAGGGTTCTTCACCTATCCTTCTATAAACTTCTTCATTTGTTACTCTATCTGTCCAACTATTCTTTAACATTTTCCTATAACACCAAGTTTCAAAAGCTTCTATCTTTTTCTTATCTACTTCTTTAATTGTCCAAGTCTCACTGCCCTATAATAGAACGCTCCATACGTACGACTTTAAGAAACTTTTTCTATTATCTAAACTAATACTATTAGCTATTAGTAAGTCTTTCTTTTTTAAAAACATTTTTCTAGCTTGAGCTATTCTAGCTACTATATCCCTTCTGCTACGTCCGTCCTTTGTAATTATACTTCCTAAATAGCAAAATTCATCTACCTCCTCTTAACTTGGTTTTACCTATTTTTAATTTTGGTTTAGAACTAGGCTATAACTCACTTATTATCTTTGTCTTTCCTGAGTTAATTCTCATACTATATTTACTCTGTAGTATCACATATAAAATATTTAAAAACCCTCCTAACTCTTTTCTAGAATATGCTATAATGGCTATATCATTTGCAAAACGTAACATGTCTATTTTCTGTCCCTGTACACTAATACCTATCTTTTTTCTCTCTAGCTAAGTTTAAAGCTTCCTCAGTATAAACATTAAAAATCAAGGGAGATAGTATACAGCCCTGTCTAACACCATTTCTAATCTTAGCTTTTTTTTATATTTCATCATATCTAATTACTACGCTTTGGTTTTTATATAGACTGTAAATAATTTTTCTATCCCTATGAGAGATTCCTATTTTTCGCAAAACCCTGAACATAACAATCCATTTAACCCTATCAAATTTTGTAAATCTACAAATGCGAAATGAGTCTTTTTATTTTTTTGTAACCTTTTTTTGATAAATACCCAAATCATTAGTATCGGTTCTCTAGTCGCTCTGTCTTTACGAAAACCATATTGGTCTTTGCCTAAATAATTCTCAGTCAAAGCTTTTACTCTATTTTTAATTATTATTATTAGTATTTTGGAAGCATGCGAAATTAAACTAACTGTTCTAAGATTCTCGCACCTATCAGCTCCTGACTTTTTTGGGATTGGGATAATAATATTTTTTCGAAATCTATTGGGACCTCACCTGTGTCATATATTACTTTAACTGGTTCATATAATCTGTTTAAAGTTTTCTGACTTGTATATTTTATTAATTCTCGGGTATATCGTCTATCCCCGGTGCTTTATTTAGTTTAAGATCCCTAACAGCTCTATCAAATTCATCTCTTAATTGAGAACCCTATTTTATCTATATCCTCTTCTTGGTTGTTCTCTAACTCATCCATATCGTCTCCCTTATGTAAATCTTCTAAATATCTTTTCCATCTATCTGCTACCTCAACTTTATTTATTAGAAGCTCATTATCCTCATCTTTAATTCCATTATATTTTTTCCTATCTTCCCCGAAAAACTTTTTAATTGCTCCGTAAGCCCCGTCTGTCTTACCTACTCTCAAATCATCTTGTATTCCCTTACAATTCTCCTCCATACATTTATTTCTAGCTTTTCGACATTCATGTACTATCTTATTTCTAGCTTTATTATATTTTTGCTTACTTTCACTCTCGCCTTTCTCAATTTTTTGAATTTTAGATTACACTTCATTTTAACTAAGTTATGATCACTATCTATGTTAAATAAAATTAATGGATGCATGAACTCATAAATGCTTTTTACACACCCAAAATTTTAAATTAAAATTGAATTGCATTAAATTAATCTTGAATATTAAAGCATAAATCCATCTCTTGGCTTTATACAATAAACCACTTGTTAATTTGACAACCAAAGTATAATTTTTTAAAAAACAAAATTCATTATTAGGATTACAATTTTTTAAGACATGCGCTTTCGTTTTTTTTTGTAATATTTTTGGCAATTGTTGATAAAACATGTAAGTGTGATACATATTTGAAATCAGCATGAAAACGGCCATCAAAATATTGAATAAGTTAGCCCAGAGCGAGTCGATCTCACACTATTAGGATTCTGTACCAATACTACAGTGAGCAATCAATAAACCAAATTAAGCTGTTTTTATTTTTTATGTATATTTAAATCTTATCCAAATTTGATTGTGATAACTGAAAATGAATATATTGCCCCACATTGTACTGGTACATTATTAGTAAATACGTTGTCTATTACTGTGTTTAAAAAATTTTTTCCCAGCAACTATTACACTGTCAAAAAAACCTGCAGTTTTCCGATAATCTATGACCAAATAGCTACTATTCCTATTAAAATCAAAGTTTTAGCTTTGGAAATGTAGGAGAACAGGGAGGGGGGGGTGCGATTATTTTTGGCACATTTTGAGCTATATCGTGAAGACTACTATACCGAAAATTATTAAAAAAATATTTTTAGAAGCCTTTTAGAATCCTCTTTTAAATGATAGCTTACACAATATATTTATTAAAACTTTTTTCTTTTGACCGAATTAACCTCCGCCATTTTAATCTAAGAATTTTTTTTCTATTTTTTGACTATCGATATATGTGCCATAAAGACCTAGCACTGTACCAAATTTCAAATTCCTATATTACATAGTTTTCGAGAAAACCTCTGCGACAGACGGGCTGACGGACACGACATTGATCTTATAAAGGTTCCGTTATACCTTTTAAGGAACGGAACCCTAAAAATGAAAGATGGCGGCCATAATAAAACAAAAATTGATGGCATCCACCAATACACAAATCACTCAATAAACAAATGAAGCAAGTATTCATATTTACCATAAACAGTTGCCTAAAGAATGCTTTCATAGATTGGAAAAAGAATCATAAATAAAAAAGTTATGGTTAAAGGTAGAATTTGAAGAATTTTACATTTTCTGCCATATCTTAAAAATTAAAAAAGATACTCGGTTTTTTTTTTAAATTATTGTTTCTCAATTGAATATACAACCTTCGTCCCATTTAACCAACATTGTAAGTCTTACCATTTCCGAATTCCCCAGTATGGTCATGCTTATCTGGGACACCCTGTATATGATCAAAAACTCAACTGCTCCTGATCTGAAGTAAATGATGTAACTGTTGTAAAGTGCTTAAACAGTGTCATTTATTTTGTATAGCTTAGAAGTCTTCTCTTTGTCAAGTAGCTCAGTCCCAGTTGATTTGAAGTGGTTGTATACCAACATGCGTGGATTATTACAGCGAAGACAAACTGCATGCTAAATTGTATATTTGTGGGTAAAAGTCCAATAGTTTAATAATTTGACTTGTAGTTTCTTATAAACTGTCCTTAAAATAATGGAGACGCTGCAGATCAATCAATAAACTGTTCTTGTGCATGAAGGGGTCCTCGCCAGTGAATTTTGGAATGCTGATTGTTGGTAAACGAATTTGAAGATCTCGCGAATGGGTTCAAAATCAAGACTTGAATTTGGCAAAACAGATCGATGGCCTATCTCATTATTATAATGCTGAAGTAAATCATCAGCATGAGGTACTGCAGAATAGTATTTGCTTTCAAATTCAGAGTCAGAATCTACTGTATATTGCAGTCAGACTCTAGAATCTTGAAATCTCGTTCATAATACTCCGAAAGTAAAGGGTCTATGTCGTTTAACCTTTTATGTAATTTACATTGTAAATTCCTTCTAAGGAAGTAACGTGATTTACATAATGTTAAGTCTCTTCTTAATATACTCTTTGGAGTTATTGACTGCATAATGTAGTTGATGGTTATTTAAAACTATGAAAATATTGTAATGTGTATGATTTCTGTTCATTTAAATTTCTATACATTTCGTATATTCGAAATCCTATCTATATGTTATACTCTTGGAGTATTATGATTTATTATGCTGGTATTAACTTTCACATTAAATATTTGGATATTAGTACAATTTCCATTTCGATGTATTGTAAGTTGCTTGTAATAAGACACAAGATGATTCTTATTGCATTCATTTGTATTTATTCGAAGTTTATGTGCATTAACAATTTCAATCGATAAGTTCAAGTTCATGAGTTGATAAGCGAAGTAGTTTATGAAGTGGTTTTTAAGCAACGTGTGTTGCCAAAATGTGATGCTTGGTTTTTGAGATTAGGTGTAGTGAAATATAAAAATGATCACTAATGTAAAGTTCCTGACTAAATTAGGACTGAGAATTTTGGAATGGAGTAACAAATTATGGACCAGTTATGGTGTTAGAATATAATTCTATTTTATATGGATTCATCATATATCATGAAATTTACAGTTCCTAATTAATTGGTGTCAAGTTTTGGTAGATGCAAAGCGATGTTTTTTGGTTTATGCGAGTGTTGTGGCTAAATCCTTGAAGCCGCCGTGTCATGTTGTTTAGAAAACAGCTAAGTATACTCTCTTGGGGTGAGTGACCTATTTTTCTATTTATGAAAATTTGTTTGATAAGAACAACTTGTTCTTCATAGATGAGAGTGTGATTATTATTAGCGAATTTTGTTTGATACACAGTGTTATCAAATTTGTTTGTCTGTTTTTGAATAGGTGAAAAGCGTTAAGTTTGTTAACCTAAAAATGTTGTTAGTAAACATTAGGTTTGCTTGCAAAGAGTTGTGATATTTAAATGTATTACAAATAATTGGATTTATGAGAAAATATTTTATAAAATAAAATATAATATCATTAGTAAAAATTTTAGATATGATAATAGTGATTTTTATTTTTTCTAATTAGATAATGAATATAGTTCTAATTATTTTGTACGTAAAGGATCTTTAGTCTTTTTCAATTTTGTTATTGATCACGGCGTTTTTATTATTAGAAAAATCTTGATGTTAGTTTATTAAAAATGAAAACTTTCAGTGTTATCTAAATAATTGAATGAATATTAAATTAGTAAGTTTTACCAATACTTGTAAACAAGCAACAGATCTGTTTGTTGGGATAAATTGCTTAGTGGCATTTGTCAAATGCAGTATTTTTGACAATAGGATATCATACAGGGTGTCTACTGGTATGGAAAATCCGAAAAGTACTGAAAAAGTGCTGATTTTGTAGAGCAAGTTCGGATATGTGGAAAAAGTGCGGAATTTATACTTCACGTATGGAAATTAAGCATCTGCTTTTAGACATTACAAAGTCTGACTTTTATTTGTAGTCTTTCATTGTGTATAAAATAAAACTTTTGTGATTGCTAAATGCCTAAAAATATATAGGTACATATATGCGAAAATAGTATGCAGGTATTAGGTTATCGTTAGAAATGTTTAACTACTAAAAATTGCCTGAATGGATAGAATGGCCGCAAATAAATTCATAATCGAAAACAAATTACATTACATCTCTCTTCAGGCTAAATCCAGTCTTCTCAATTAAATTATTTAAGTGCTTTTAAGGGCCGTCTATTTTTGCACATATTGATCTGAATAATACTTCTCTGTTGATAATTGATATATCATCACTTTACCAGTCTAAAAGTAATTGGCGAAAGAGTGCCTCAATTCATTTTATAACTTATTAAAGACGTCAATTAAGAAACATGATAACCTTTAAATTACTTTCGAATGCAAGTAGTTCAGTTGTTCAGTGGTGAAATTTGTAGAGTTGTTAGCAGAAGATAAACACAATTATTTCAAAATTTTTATCCGTATTCTAGTTTACTAGCCAATAAAATGGATTTCTGACAGTTTTCCATGCCCTCCTACTTCGTAATTACTCAGCTGTTTTACCATTGATTGAATCGACGGTTTTTTACATTTTTAGTTTAAGCATCCCATCTTGTTATCGTGGGTATTAGTCATAATGGGATTTTTCTGGACCATTCATTCAGAGTTGCATTTTTTAAACTTACTTCAAAGAAGTAAGCTATTGTTTTTCCTTTCTCATTATACTTATTAAAAGATTAAACTTAGCATACTCAACTGTTATTTATAATACAAGTTACAATGAGGCGGTTGTGATTTTATTATGTGCTGCTAATTTAAATTGCGGGAGTTTTTATTAATATTTTGAAACAAATTTATTATTATTATTATTATTATTATAAAAAAAACATATAAGGAAAACAAGTACTATAAACAAACATAAAAAACAAATTAATCCTTAATAAAAAGAAAGAAAAACCCAATAGGTGGAGTTTTGTATAAAACAGTTTTTCAACCCTACCCTAAAAGATAAAATACAAGTATAATAAAATGTATCATACATAATGAATGTAATTATAAATTACTCTGACTTAAAAACAATAGTTCCTTAAGCTTAACTCTGAAATTGTAAATTGTATTACTTTCTATAAACAGGTGTCGCCATTTGTTAAGGATACTAACAGCAGTATATTCAAAACAACTTTTATATTTTGTTGTAGTATGTTTGCTGATATTGTAGGTGTCTTGTCTTACTTGCCGGTTATGTATAAGAGAACGTTTGCATAACAAACTAGATTAAGTAAGGTGGAATATGACTACTTAAAATTTTGTACAATGTGCAGGAGTATAACAGACAAAAGCGATATTCCAACTTTAAAATATTTGCATCAATGTAGTGAGGTGTAACATGCTGATTTCTATTTACATTGTAAGCATAGCGAAAACAGCAGTTCTGAAGAATTTGTAACTTATTTTTAAAACACGAGGTCAGGTGATAGTAGTATAATCCACAACAATAATCTATGTTACTTAGTACTAAGGAATTAATGAGGTGCCACTTAATAGATTTTGGCAAGATGTACTTAAATTGGTGTAAGGTTTTAAGTTTAACATAACAAAGTGATGACTTTTTAAGTACATGCGTTTGGAAGTTTAGGTTGCAGTCCAAATAAACACCTAGGTTTTTCACATACTCTGAGAACACCAGATTGATCCCATCAACACAAACACTGTTAGTTAGCACAGAAAAAGATTTTTGGCACAATGCACTAGTATCAACACACATCAACAAAGATTTGGATCCATTAAGTAGGAGTCCTTGGTTGTTCGACCAGGCAGAAATTGCTGAAAGATTAAAGTTTAGCAGTTTTACAGTGTGATTTATTTTTAGTGGATCACATGACATAGCACTGAGTATCGTCAGCATAGAAATGTACGAAGCAGTCTGTAGTCAGTTTAGACACTAGATCAGATGTAAAAACTGCAAATAGAAGCTCCCTAAAATACTACCTTGAGGAACACCTTGTCTGAGAACAACTTCACATGATACTTGATTATTTACTTGCACAACTTGGGTTCTATTATACAGATAGCTTGAGAAGCATCTTATAACCCTATGGCCACGTCCATAAAAATGTAGCTTTGCAATTAATAGCTCATGATGAATAGTATCAAAGGCCTTACTGCACCGTGTTTTTTTTTATTAATATGCCCGGTAAATGCCAGTTTAATTCGTTATGGTTAGATTTAGAGGGGTGTAGATTGTGGTTATGACCATGTGAAGATAAATTCGCGCGCTTTGTAATATGTGCAGAAACGAGTTTGATGTTAGTCAAGGTGGTATACATTGTGTTAAACACACGCAAAAGGTAAAAAAACATTTAAACATTGTGCAACCTTTACTGATGGAGACTCAAAGTACACTTTTTAAAGTTCCTTCAATTAGCATGGATATTGAATGCTTAAATACAAATACAGGACTTGTCGTCACTGATTGTGATAAAGTAGTAGCAAGTACAAGTGCACCTAATTCCTTAACAAAAGATAGTTCAATGTATTCTGGTAATAGTACTATATTAAAGTTAATCTACTTACAAAGAGAAGAAGTAAGTGTAGCAGAAATTTTATGGTGTATTCACAAAGTTATGACACATTCCTCAGAGAGAAGTTTTGCAACTGCCACCGTTGTTTTTCCTGCTATGTTTCCAGATAGTGTGATTGCAAAAAATTTACAGCTTCATAAGGATAAAATAGCTTATTCTATAACGTATAGTCTAGGACCTTATATCCAAAATGAACTTTCTAACCATTTAAAAGAGTACATTTTATACTTTGTCATTTGACGAAATTCTTAATAAAATATTCTAACTTGGTCAGATGGACATAATTGTCAGATTTTTGGATGAGGCAACAGATGCTGTACAAACACTATTTCTAAATTCGGCATTCTTGAAACATGCAACTGCTTCTGATTTAATGAATAAATTGATTGTATCTAAACTTCATTGGGCATGTCTCTGAAAACAATTGTACAGGTAGGGATGGATGGTCCTAACGTTAATCTAAGAATGCTTGAAGACTTGCGCAAATATTTAAAAGATGAAAGCACTGAGGATCCTGAACTGTTTTCCACTGAAAATTGTGGAATACATGTGATTCGTGGGGCATTCAAAACAGCAGAAAAAAAGACAGGTTGGGAAATGCAAGATTTTTTATGATCACTCTATTATCTTTTTAAAGATTTCCCTTCAAGACGTACTAACTATACAGCCTTTTCTGGTTCTATTGTATTTCCAAAACGATTTTGCAGTATACATCATCATTAGATCTTCAGTCCTGAAACTGGTTAGACGCGCACCCTCGTTGTTTTCTATTCTGAACTAACCTACACATTTCCCTGAAATTTGCAGTCTGCAACTATCACTATCTGATCTAGGTCTACATCTACCTTCTTTTTCCTATCTCTGCTTGTAATATATCCCATACTATTCCTCAAAAATGCCTTAGAAGGTATTCTGCCAGTCTATTTCTCCTATTATTCTCCACAGATATCTTTATTTCCCTACTATTTCTATAACCTATTTATTAACTTTGTCTGTCCATGCTATCATCCTACATCTGAAGCACAACATTTCAAAAGTCTGCTACTGTTTTTCTCTCTTGTTTTTCCTACTGCCTGTATTTCATAGGAATACTGTGCTGTTTGCAGCGTATGTTGGGTGGAAAATCAAGCAGTTATTACCAGAGTCATTGAAATCATAAAACCTGTAGGGGTATATGTTGAACAATTAATCTATTGTTTTAAAGAAGTGTCCTGAGAGTAGAACATTCCAAAAGATAAAAGGTTTTTTAGCAGATAAACTTTTACTAGCTAGATTACAATTTCTTAAATCAATTTGTGTAGAAATGGAACTGTTTTTAAAAATTTTGAATCAGACTATCTCCTCACACCATTTTTATATCAGGAATTGTATACTGTTTTGAGTAATATTGGAAGTCGTTTCCTTAGTGAGAAAATTATAAATGAAGCAAACACCCCTAATAAACTAATTAAAATTGATATAACCAAAATTGCAAACTTAAAGTCAATTGCAAATGGGGATATTGGTTTTGGGGCAACTGTTGTTTGTAAGGCGAAGGGTTTGAAGGGACTTGATGTCATTAAATTTAAAAATGATTGTTTAACTTTTCTAAAACATGTTTTCCAAAAAATTACAGATAAAAGTTTTTTTGAAATACAAAATTATCAAAGGTGCTTCTTGTTTGTCACCTATGGTAATGTGTAGCAACGTCTTAAAAACATCCAAGTTAAATATTGCTTTAGAGAAATTTATTGAGCGAAAGCAGATAATTGCATCTGATGCGGACATTGTAAAAAAAATACTATAACCAATTATGTGAGGACAAGAAGAATGCTTTGGAAAACTGGAACAATTTGCCAGAAAAGGAAAGATTGGACATATTTTTAATGAGGTTGTGTAAAGAGTGTGGCTTATCAGAATTTGTATTTTTAAATTTTATTAGAAAAATTTTAATCATGTTTCATGGCAATGCTTCGGTTGAAAGGGGTTTTTCGATAAATACAGAATGCCACTTAGAAAACACTTTAAATGAATCGCTAGTTGCTCAACGACTTGTTTATGACAAAATTTTAACTTCTAAAATAAAACACCTTTCTGGATTTACAATTTTTAAGAAGATGGTTTTAGAGTTTCCAGAAGGCGAGAAGCATTAAAACTTAAGCATAATGAAAAACTTAGTAAGAAGCGAGAGGTTCAACAATTGCATGCTGATATTAAGACACTCGAGTTAAAGAAAGTTGAGGTAACAGAAAAGGGCAAGAAAAAAAGAACTAGAGATTGATGCTGAATTAGAAAAATTAAAAAGAGACTGAAGAGTGCATAAATAAAAATATTTTGTATGCACTTTATTCTTGAATATGTAGGTGTATTCACTTTTAATCAATTAAAATATTCGAATGTTCTGATCATGCTTATTTTCCGTTTTTCATGCAACAAAAAGTATTGAATTTTTTCAATACAGAAAAAGTACTGAATTTTTATTCAGTTGTTCGAGTAGACACCCTGTCATGTTAATTAAATTTTGGTAAAGCAATTATTTTTAGCTTTATGGCATTAATCCTTTTGTTTATTTCATTGTAAAGTAAACTTGTTTATAATTTGCCCTTCGGTGTTAAATGTAAAATTAACTCTTACATGTATCATGTAAGTCTTTGGAAATGTATAAACTTATTAGTGAACTGACCAAACATGAAATTAATGTAAATTCTGCAGGTTGTTCTTTTTATGGCTTTACCTTTTTTTATTTTTATTTCTCTGCATGTCACATGTATTTTCTAATAAGCTAGAATGGTATATTTGCAATTTTAAACAAAAGGTGATCACTTAAATTTAATAATAATTTTAAATCAATAAGTTTTAATACCAAGATGCAAAAAGGAAAGACAGACGAAGCATACAAATTAATTAGAATGAATTTTAGGGATATAAAACCATATAGCAAAAATATAAGGGACGCACAAGGAAACGCCATCATAGAAAACGTAGAGAAAGTGGGTAGATGGCAAGAATATATAGGGAATTTATATGCAGGAGAAGAACTAACTGCATTAGAACAGGAATCAGACATTGAAAACGATGACTTGGGATATCCTATACTTAGAGATGAGTTTGAATTAGCATTAAAGAGTCTGAAAAATGGTAAGGCGCCGGGTACAGATAAGGTGCAAGCAGAAACTCTAAAATCCGCTGGACAAGCAGTAACAGAACGTCTCTTCCAACTTGTAAGCTATATGTATGAGACAGGCGAGATACCCAAAGATTTCAAACGTTGCATCATAGTTACTATACCAAAAAGAGAGGCTTGGATAGATGTGAAAATTTTCGAACAATAAGTTTGACAGCACACGTGTCAAAAATATTAACTAGAATTGTGCAAAGACGAATGGAAAAACGGGCGGAAGAAATACTAGGAGAAGACCAATTTTGGTTTAGGCGAAACAGGGGAACACGGGAGGCTATTTTAGCTCAGAGTGATAATGGAGAAAACAATGGAAAAAGGGGAAAGTGTGTATATAGGGTTTGTAGATCTGGAAAAAGCATTCGACAATGTAAAATGGAAAAAAATGTTTGAAATACTCAAAAAGATTGGAATGAGTTACAGGGATAGACGAATAGTACATAACTTATACAAAGAGCAAACAGCAGTAATAGAATTAGAGCAGGAACGTAGAGAAGTGAACATTAGGAAAGAGGTGAGACAGGGATGTGCCCTATCCCCTTTGATTTTTAACTTGTACATAGAAGAGACACTGAATACTGTCAAATGCAGGAAGACATTTGGAATTACTATGCAGGGACAAAAAATTGATATGCTTAGATTTGCAGATGATATAGCGGTATTAGCGTCTAGCAAGGAAGAGTTAGAAGCTGCTCTTAATGAAATGGAAACGGTTCTAACAGAGAGATACGGTATGAAAATTAACAAAACTAAAACTAAAGTTCTACTATGCAAAGGTGGGAAAAATAAATCAAAAACAAGAATACAAGTATGTAACACGAACTTACAAGAGGTTAAGGATTTCTGCTACCTAGGAAGCCAAATAACGCAAGATGGGAAAAGCACAAAAGATATAAATAAAGATTAGCACAAGGTCGTGCTACATTTAACAAGAAAAAGCAACTACTGTGCTCAAAGACCTCAAACACAGCACAGCACTGTACGGCTGTGAAGCCTGGACCGTAGAAGAAGCAGACAAGAAAAAGGTAGATGCCTTTGAAATGTGGTGCTATAGACGTATAATGAAGATATCATGGACAGACAAAGTTAAGAACGAAGAGGTACTAAAAATGGTAGGGGAAGAAAGAAAAATGTGGAAAACTGTAAAAAATAGGAGAGATAGGATGATAGGCCACATACTATGGCATGAGGGAATAGTGCGGAATATATTAGAAGCAGAGATAGGAAAAAAGAGAAGAAGAGGCAGACCTAGGTTAGACTACTGCTCACAGATAGTAAAAGATGTAGGCTGCAGGAATTTCAGGGAGATGTGTAGGCTAGCCCAGAATAGAAATCAATGGAGGTACGCATCTGACCAATTCCAAGATGGATAAACTAATGACGAAAAAATAACTGTGCTTAAACATGATGATTATTATAAGTAACTACAAGAATTGGTTGGGCAATATTCTCGAATAATGTTAAGTGTGTGAAAGGATGTACTCAAAAACCATTATTTCGGCAAATGTCTAAGTGTTGGGGGATCTTGGTAGCCACAGGTTGCTTAACCCCCTTCACTGAATCTCGGTGTAATAGGGCATAAAATTAGAAAACAATAGAAGGGGAACGAGCTGTATACACATGCTGTGTGAGAATTTCGGGGGAACTATGTAGGCTAGCTCAGAATATAAATAAGTGCAGGTACGTGTCCAACCAGTTTTGAGATAGAAAACCTAATGACGAAAAAATAAGCGCAGATAAAGATAAATATGATGATTAGTATAAACAACTAATTGTTGGTTGTGAAATATCTGCAACTAATGTTGACTGTGCGAAAAGATATATTGGAAAATATATTAAATCGGTAAATGGTTAAGTGTTGGGGGAACTTGGCAGCCACATGCTGCTTACCTCCCTTGACAACCACTGAAGGTCGGAGAAATAGGGTATATAATTGTAATACAATAGAAGGTGATCGAACGGCATCTAACAAGAAAGAACAGCGCCTATGAGGAAAGACAACAAACATAGATCAAGAAGAAAATTTGTGAAAGCATATGTGTGGAGCACAGCACAGTATGCGTATGAAATACGGGCAGTCTGAAACGCAGACAGAAAAAGGGTAGCATCCTTTTGAAATGCTGTGCTTCAGATGTATGAGGACGATAGCATGGACAGACAAAGATAATAACAAATAGGTTATAGAAATAGTGGATATCTGGGGAAAAAGATAAGAGAAATAGAAGGGCAGAATAGGGATTTTTGGGGAATAGTATGGGATATATTACAAGCAGAGATAGGAAAAAAGAGGTAGATGTTGACCTAGATCAGATAGTGATAGATGCAGACTGTGCAAATTTCAGGGAAAGGTGTAGTTTAGTTCAGAATAGGAAACAATGATGGTACGCGTCTAACCAGTTCCAGGACTGAAGACCTAATGATGATGATGTATCATATGTTGAATTAATAGAGAAATATTTATTTTCAACCTACTTGATTGATTATTATTGCATATTTAGTAAACAATATTTTATCTTTAATATAAAATATTCAGAAACAGAACATCAAGGTGATTGGTAAATAAAAATACTGAGTGAGATCATAAATATATTTGTGGATTTGGACTTCCAAATCATATTTAGTACAATTGAGGTTATATATGAATATTTTTGTTGACGAGACACAAACGATGTTTTCATATTACATCTATTTTGCTTTTGCAGCATATTTCTTACAGGTACCAACTTGTGAGCAGTTTGCTGTCAGAGGCTAGTTAGAATTTGAACAAGTAATTATTTTTGGTACATTTTATTTATTTCAGAATATTTTTCCTACGAGTTTCTACATCCTCTTGTAAAAATATTCACTTTGGTTATCGTACTTTTGCAGTGGTGTCCATATTTATTGTATTTTTAGTCATCTTTACCTAAGACCCCACTCAGCTCTCCGCAGGATTAAAATTCAGCTTAGTCCAAACTCTTAGGGATTTTCCTTCACCATTTAGCCATTATACATCTAATTTTACCCTGGACTATTATTTATTTTCCACAGGAATTCCCGCAGACATCCTTAGGTGTTTACTTAGGGGCATGACTTCGGTCGCCGTATTGTCTCAGGCGTAGTTGCCGTTTTAATATCAACCATGCTACCGGTGGTAGTTGTATATACTCGTCACTGATTTGCAGAAAATAAAGTAACCTTAAATATTTGATGAAACAACACGTGCTGATGATGACTTGCAATGGAACACTTTATTTTGAGAATACAGATCTTATGTTTAATATTTAAATAATAAATATGAAAATAAATGTTAAATTGGTAAACTGGCATACGTATAATACTTAAAACTAAATAAAACTCAGTTTTTATTTTATTGTAAATTGTAAAGCACATTGAGCAATTTACCAACTCTGTAGTGAAATGTATGCATGAAAAGAAATAAAATATACAGATACACACCATTGACTTATCTTATTCCAAAACGCCATCTTTCTCTTTCAAGTACTAATTAATTTATTCTTTTAAAATTTGCATTGGAACTGTTACTAACCTGTGATCTTGAAATGCAGTGCAATATGCGATTTAATCGTTGTAAATTCTAATTATTAATCTATAGGCCGGTATCAAAAGCTCATGTGTTGGTGAGCTTATTACGCCATAGTGGAAAATAAAAAAATGTACATGGCTTCTCTGGCTTATTATTCAGCAGTTTTCGTTTACTGATTTGTTGTATCGATTGGACTGTAAATTAGGTTGGATGCTGAAAATGAATAATAATAATTGAAATAAACATGATAACATTTTATTTAGTTCTCGAAACTATTTACACATTGTACCAACAACGTTTAGAAGAAATAACTGAGAACATCCATATTGGTACAAAGCAACAGCTCATGAATGAATGTTGCGTCTAAATACAGCCTGTAAGCTACAATTAAATTGAACAAATACAAATTTAAGAATTAAACATTAATAGTAACAGAGATTCCAACATACAATTTTAGAATTTTCACATATCGGATTTTCTTTATGCTTTGAATAACTAGGGGTTGGCCGAGTTTATAAAAAGGAAAGAGGATTTTGATTAGAAAATGAACATGAGAATTTGATGATACATGATTCTAAAATGAGCATTTTTCAAAATAATTTAAATTTAAGGAAAAAGTAGATGTTTTAAAAGGTCACCCGTATAATTGAAAAAATTTCTTGATCTGGAGAACATGTAAACTTCAACATTTTACGAGTGATAATAGATAAAGAAGTTTATGTTCTACTGAATTCAGAAATAAAGGAAACCATTATTCTTATACAGGCAATTTCCAGAACATTCCATCTTGTGTAAGATACAAGGAAAAGTGAATCTCACAATATTTTTAAAAGAGAAAAATTTGAAGACAAGGTGTACTATTTCTAAAGCAGCAGTTTAAACCCTCAATGTTGAGCATATAATGGATTATAATAATAATTTTATATTCTGGTCTGACCTAGTATCTTGCCGCTACGCCAGATTTAACTGGTGACATCAAACTAATATTTATTATGTTCCCAAGAACAATAACATCAAATTTTCTTCAGCTCCACCTATCGGGTAATACTCTTAGTAGTAAATGTGCAATGCCTGTTATTTAAGGGTGAATTCATCTGCTCATGTTAAATAGAATAATAGTGACTACTGCTTTGAAAGATATCAAGTTATAGAATAACTTATGTGGGGATATTTATGTTATAGTTTATTCACTTTTCAAAAATTAAAATGGGGAAAAAGTTTTGTTAAATATCAAAAAGTGTGGAATATTCTCTTATCTGTGCTACCAAGAAAAAACACCTTGTTGATAAGATATTTGAAAATATCATCAGACCACTTACACTGTAAAAGTGCATCAATTTAAGGTTAAATCTTTCACAGTTACCTACGTTTAAAAAAAGACTGTCCAATGTTATAGTACGTTCTCAGCACTGTGTATTTGATAAATCAGTAAGAATATGCCAAAAAACTTTAATTCGTAAATAATGTGGTCTTTGATTTTTTTCTTTAATATTGTGTTTTGGAGCTTTAAGCAGCAGAAAAAAGAAGGATAAAGTGTATTAATGCCGAAAGAAGCTTGTTTAAACATAATTAAAATACAACCCAAAAATTATTATGACTTTTTCTTAATAAATACAGTTTCTATTGAAAAAACTTTTGGGACACATGTTAAGTAGAAATGTACAATGATAAGAAAGAGCCAAAAACTGACTGAAGGTATTTTGTATCCTAATGATAAGAGCTATAATTTTTTGTTAAAGCGAATATGCAATGGAATGATCATACAGTTTAAAGTAAAAAACAAAATTATAATTATAAATTATGTATTTTATTAATTAACATATAGCTCATTACTTTAACAAGATAGGAACCAAGTGCTAGTTTAAAATTGTAAACTTTTTATCAGTCTTTTTACAATTCAAATATGAAATTAAATGTTAGAATTTTATAAATTATGGTCTTACTATCTAAAATAATCAAATGTCGTAGAATACTTAATGCACATATTTATCATTTATAACGATTTAACTTTTTCGATTAATTTGCCGGTAGTGTCTTTGGCAGAATCATATGCACTTTGAATTTTACTTGCTACTTTACTCCAAAAACTTTTAGGTGGAGCTTGAGTGGTCGTTACAATAATTTCTTCAACTGGTATGTTATTGTTTACTTGCCCATTTGTAGAGCTAATATTACCACTACTATTACTACTACTGCTAGTAAAATTCGCTTGACTAGTATGGTAGGTTGTTTGTTTTTGATGAACTGGTTCATCTACTGCAATAGGCGAATGTTTAAGTTGAACTGTTTGTGTGTTGAACTCGGTTGCTTTTTGTTGCTGAATATGTTCATTTAGTACTTCCATTAATTCATTATTTGCCAGGTCGATTTCTTGCTGTGGAACTCCTGAACTTAAATGTTGATCTCGTGTTTGCTGAGGTTTACCAATCTGACCTCCTTGAGAAGAATGTAAAGTTCCATGACTGAAAGAACTAGAACTAGATTGAGAGGAATGACTGTATGAACTGGATGAAGAATAATGACTAGTTCTAGAACTGTGCGAACTGAAACGTTGTTCCCCAGAAGTAAGTGGTTTTGAACCAGAATGACTTGTAATTTCTTGCTGCTGATGGGAACTACCAATATTTATCTTTCCAAAGTTATCATTTACTGTTTGTTGAGATATGTCTTTCTGTTGCTCTTTAGCAAAATGTAGTTTTCCTGTTTTTCCTTCATCAATATGTTGTGTTAGGTCTTCCTGCTGTTGGCTATGTCCCAAATTTAGCTTTCCAGGTTTACCACCATTTTTCTGTTGAGCAACAATTTCTTGTTGTTGTGTTAATTCTTGTTGATTTTGTCCAAAATTCAATTTTCCAATTTTTCCATCTTCTACTAGTTGAGTTAAGTGTTCCTGCGTTAAATCTTTCTGTTGTTGCTGTGTTAATTGTTCTTGTTTTTGGTTTCTAGAATGAGAGCTTTCTTTATCAACTTGTTGTGTTAACTCTTGTTGTTGTCCAAAATATAATTTTCCTATTTTACCCTCATCAATTTGTTGATTTAATTCTTGTTGTTGTTGCTGTTGGCCATGTCCTTGATGTAATTTTTCAGGGCTTCCTACACTTACTTGTTGCTGCTGTTGCTGTGTAACTTCTTCTTGTTTTTGACCATGTCCAAAACTTAATTTTCCTACTTTGCCTTCATCTACTTGCTGAGTTAGTTCTTGCTGTTGCTGTTGTCCATAACCTTGATTTATTTTGCCAGATTTTCCATCACTTACTTGTTGAATTAACTGTTGGTGTTGTTGTTGAGGAGTCAACTGTTCTTGTTGTTGACCATGACCAAAGTGTAATTTTCCTAGTTTGCCTTCGTCCACCTGCTGGGTTAACTCTTGTTGTTGTTGTTCATTACCTTGCTGTAATTTTCCATATTTTCCATCACTTACTTGCTGCTGAGTTAAATGTTGTTGTTGCTGCTGCTGGGTCAACTGTTCTTGTTGTTGGCCATGACCAAAGTGCAGTGTACCTAATTTACCTTCATCCACTTGTTGTGTTAACTCTTGTGTTTGATCATAGCCCTGTTGTAATTTTCCATATTTTCCATCACTTCCTTGTTGTTGAGCTAAATGTTGCTGAGTCAACTCTTCTTGTTGCTGGTCGTGACCAAATTTTAATTTTCCTGATTTGCCTTCATCTACTTGCTGAGTTAGTTCTTGCTGTTGTTGTTGTCCATAACCTTGATTTAATTTTCCTGATTTTCCATCAGTTACTTGTTGAACTAACTGTTGCTGTTGTTGTTGAGGAGTCCACTGTTCTTGTTGTTGGCCATGACCCAAGTGTAATTTACCTAGTTTGCCTTCGTCAACCTGCTGGGTTAACTCTTCTTGTTGTTGCTCATTCTCTTGTTGCAATTTTCCATATTTTCCATCACTTATTTGCTGTTGAGTTAAATGTTGTTGGTGTTGCTGCTGTTGTTGGGTTAACTGTTCTTGTGGTTGGCCATGACCAAAGTGTAAATTTCCTAGTTTGCCTTCGTCCACCTGCTGGGTTAACTCTTGTTGTTGTTGCTCATTGCCTTGCTGCAATTTTCCATATTTTCCATTACTTATTTGCTGCTGAGTTAAATGCTGTTGTTGCTGCTGTTGAATCAACTGTTCTTGTTCTTGACCATGTCCAAAGTGCAGTTTACCTAGTTTGCCTTCATCTACTTGTTGTGTTAACTCTTGTTGTTGTTGACCATTGCCCTGTTGTAATTTTCCATATTTTCCATCACTTACTTGTTGTTGGACTAATTGTTGCTGAGTCAACTCTTCTTGTTGCTGGCCGTGACCAAATTTTAATTTTCCTGATTTGCCTTCATCTACTTGCTGAGTTAGTTCTTGCTGTTGTTGTTGTCCATAACCTTGATTTAATTTTCCAGATTTTCCATCACTTAATTTTTGTTGAGTTAAATGTTGCTGCTGTTGAGTCAACTCTTCTTGTTGCTGGCCATGACCAAAACTTAGTTTTCCTGATTTGCCTTCATCTACTTGCTGAGTTAGTTCTTGCTGTTGCTGTTGTCCATAACCTTGGTTTAATTTTCCTGATTTTCCATCAGTTACTTGTTGAACTAACTGTTGCTGTTGTTGTTGAGGAGTCCACTGTTCTTGTTGTTGGCCATGACCAAAATGTAATTTACCTAGTTTGCCTTCATCCACCTGCTGGATTAACACTTGTTGTTGCTCATTCTTTTGCTGCAATTTTCCATATTTTTCATCACTTATTTGCTGTTGAGTTAAATGTTGTTGGTGTTGCTGCTGCTGCTGTTGGGTTAACTGTTCTTGTTGTTGACCATGACCAAAGTGTAAATTTCCTAGTTTGCCTTCGTCCACCTGCTGTGTTAACTCTTGTTGTTGTTGCTCATTGCCTTGTTGCAATTTTCCATATTTTCCATTACTTATTTGCTGCTGAGTTAAATGCTGTTGGTTCTGCTGCTGCTGTTGAATCAACTGTTCTTGTTCTTGACCATGTCCAAAGAGTAGTTTACCTAGTTTGCCTTCATCTACTTGTTGTGTTAACTCTTGTTGTTGTTGACCATAGCCCTGTTGTAATTTTCCATCACTTACTTGTTGTTGGACTAATTGTTGCTGAGTCAACTCTTCTTGTTGCTGGCCATGACCAAATTTTAATTTTCCTGATTTGCCTTCATCTACTTGCTGAGTTAGTTCTTGCTGTTGTTGTTGTCCATAACCTTGATTTAATTTTCCAGATTTTCCATCACTTAATTTTTGTTGAGTTAAATGTTGCTGCTGTTGAGTCAACTCTTCTTGTTGCTGACCATGACCAATACTTAGTTTTCCTGATTTGCCTTTATCTACTTGCTGAGTTAGTTCTTGCTGTTGCTGTTGTCCATAACCTTGGTTTAATTTTCCTGATTTTCCATCAGTTGCTTGTTGAACTAACTGTTGCTGTTGTTGTTGAGGAGTCCACTGTTCTTGTTGTTGGCCATGACCAAAATGTAATTTACCTAGTTTGCCTTCATCCACCTGCTGGATTAACACTTGTTGTTGCTCATTCTTTTGCTGCAATTTTCCATATTTTTCATCACTTATTTGCTGTTGAGTTAAATGTTGTTGGTGTTGCTGCTGCTGCTGTTGGGTTAACTGTTCTTGTTGTTGACCATGACCAAAGTGTAAATTTCCTAGTTTGCCTTCGTCCACCTGCTGTGTTAACTCTTGTTGTTGTTGCTCATTGCCTTGTTGCAATTTTCCATATTTTCCATTACTTATTTGATGCTGAGTTAAATGCTGTTGTTTCTGCTGCTGCTGTTGAATCAACTGTTCTTGTTCTTGACCATGTCCAAAGAGTAGTTTACCTAGTTTGCCTTCATCTACTTGTTGTGTTAACTCTTGTTGTTGTTGACCATAGCCCTGTTGTAATTTTCCATCACTTACTTGTTGTTGGACTAATTGTTGCTGAGTCAACTCTTCTTGTTGCTGGCCATGACCAAATTTTAATTTTCCTGATTTGCCTTCATCTACTTGCTGAGTTAGTTCTTGCTGTTGTTGTTGTCCATAACCTTGATTTAATTTTCCAGATTTTCCATCACTTAATTTTTGTTGAGTTAAATGTTGCTGCTGTTGAGTCAACTCTTCTTGTTGCTGACCATGACCAATACTTAGTTTTCCTGATTTGCCTTCATCTACTTGCTGAGTTAGTTCTTGCTGTTGCTGTTGTCCATAACCTTGGTTTAATTTTCCTGATTTTCCATCAGTTACCTGTTGAACTAACTGTTGCTGTTGTTGTTGAGGAGTCCACTGTTCTTGTTGTTGGCCATGACCAAAATGTAATTTACCTAGTTTGCCTTCATCCACCTGCTGGGTTAACACTTGTTGTTGCTCATTCTCTTGCTGCAATTTTCCATATTTTCCATCACTTATTTGCAGTTGAGTTAAATGTTGTTGGTGTTGCTGCTGCTGTTGGGTTAACTGTTCTTGTTGTTGACCATGACCAAAGTGTAAATTTCCTAGTTTGCCTTCGTCCACCTGCTGTGTTAACTCTTGTTGTTGTTGCTCATTGCCTTGTTGCAATTTTCCATATTTTCCATTACTTATTTGCTGCTGAGTTAAATGCTGTTGTTGCTGCTGCTGCTGTTGAATCAACTGTTCTTGTTCTTGACCATGTCCAAAGAGCAGTTTACCTAGTTTGCCTTCATCTACTTGTTGTGTTAGCTCTTGTTGTTGTTGACCATAGCCCTGTTGTAATTTTGCATCACTTACTTGTTGTTGGACTAATTGTTGCTGAGTCAACTCTTCTTGTTGCTGGCCGTGACCAAATTTTAATTTTCCTGATTTGCCTTCATCTACTTGCTGAGTTAGTTCTTGCTGTTGTTGTTGTCCATAACCTTGATTTAATTTTCCAGATTTTCCATCACTTAATTTTTGTTGAGTTAAATGTTGCTGCTGTTGAGTAAATTCTTCTTGTTGAGTCAACTCTTCTTGTTGTTGACCATGACCAAAGTGTAATTTTCCAAGTTTGCCTTCGTCCACCTGCTGGGTTAACTCTTGTTGTTGTTGTTCATTGCCTTGCTGCAATTTTCCATATTTTCCATCACTTAATTGCTGTTGAGTTAAATGTTGTTGGTGTTGTTGCTGTTGTTGAGTTAATTGTTCTTGTTGTTGGCCATGACCAAAGTGTAATTTTCCTAGTTTGCCTTCGTCCACCTGTTGAGTTAACTCTTGTTGTTGTTTCTCATTGCCTTGCTGCAATTTTCCATATTTTCCACTATTTATTTGCTGCTGAGTTAAATGCTGTTGTTGCTGCTGCTGCTGTTGGATCAACTGTTCTTGTTGTTGACCATGACCTAAGTGCAGTTTACCTAATTTGCCTTCATCTACTTGTTGTGTTAACTCTTGTTGTTGTTGGCCATAGCCTTGTTGTGATTTTCCATATTTTCCATAATTTCCTTGTTGTTGTGTTTGCTGAGTCAACTCTTCTTGTTGATGGCCGTGACCAAAATTCAATTTTCCTGATTTACCTTCATCTACTTGCTGAGTTAGTTCTTGCTGTTGTCCATAACCTTGATTTAATTTTCCAGACTTTCCATGACTTAGTTGTTGTTGAGTTAAATGTTGCTGCTGTTGCTGAGTCAACTCTTCTTGTTGCTGACCATGTCCAAAACTTAATTTTCCTGATTTGCCTTCTTCTATTTGCTGGGTTAGTTCTTGCTGTTGCTGTTGTCCATAACCTTGATTTAATTTTCCTGATTTTCCATCAGTTACCTGTTGAACTAACTGTTGCTGTTGTTGTTGATGAGTTAACTGTTCTTGTTGTTGGCCATGACCAAAGTGCAATTTTCCTAGTTTGCCGTCGTCCACCTGCTGGGTTAACTCTTGCTGTTGTTGTTTATTGCTTTGCTGTAATTTTCCATATTTTTCATTACTTATTTCTTGTTGAGTTAAATGTTGCTGCTGCTGAGTCAACTGTTTTTGTTGTTGCTGTTGTATCTTTTCATATTTTCCATGAGTTACTTGTTGCTGAGTAATGTGTTGCTGTTGTTCCTGAGTAAACTCTTCTTGTTGTTGACCATGTCCAAAATGTAGTTTTCCTAGTTTACCTTCTTCTACTTGTTGGGTTAGTTCTTGTTGTTGACCATAATCCTGTTGTAATTTTCCTAATTTATTATCACCTACATATTGCTGGGTTTGAGATTGTTGTTGTCTTTTGTCAATGTCTTGCCTTGTATTACCATAATGTAGTCTTCCTAAAGTTCCTCTCTCATCTTGTGCTATATGCTGTTGTAGGTTTTGCCGATATTGGCCGTTGCCCTGGTATCTGCTAAAGCTGTCATCAGCTTGCATGCCATCATAGTCGGTATTTAGAAATTGATATTGTTTAAAATCATCATGTGAGCGTTTTGGTTTGTAATCATTTAATTGAAATGAAGATGCATCCTTATATCCTGTACTAAAACTTGAACTAGAACTCCATGAACTATAGCTGCTGTATTGTTGAGATAATCCTTGATTTAGATCTTTTATAAGGTTTTCTTGTAGTTGTTGTTTTAGTTGTTCTAGATGTTGAGAGTTATAATTAGGTGTTGGATTATGACTTCCTGATGAAGAAACACTATAGTAGGCTGAACCACGTTGTTCTTGCTGACCAAACTGTTGAGCAATGCATTCATCTAGCCTTTGTGTTAAATTGTATTTTAATTGATCAGTAAGTTGTTGTCGTAACTGTTGTTGTTCAGAGGGTGAAAGATAGCCAGAAGTACTATGCTGTTGTCGATAACGTCTTTCTTGCTCTGCAAGTGCAGCTTGAATTTGATGACTTACATCATATTGAACAGATTTTGATATATCTTGAAGTTTAATTGGAATGTTACTATAAACTACATATGTTCTTCTAGGCGTGTTGTCATATGTGTTATGTGTATTAATTTCATAGTTTGGTTTGTATTCAGGTCTATTGGCAGCATAGTCGTATTGAGATGATGTTTGGCTATATCGACTATATTCCTGTCTAAATTGTTCTTCTAACTTTCTTACCAACCTATTTTCAATATCTTGTTTTAATGCTTCTACTTCAGCAATGGGATATATTGGTGCATATCCATTTGGAGTTATTATATAATAATGAGTTCCTCTCTGTTCTTGCCTTCCATAGTGCCTATAAAGTTCATCTTCTACTTTTCTAGCTATATTCTTTTTAAGCTCGTCGGTCAGAATATTTAATTCAGTTTGGTAGTTTGGATATGGTTGTGCATATCCACCAGTTGTTCCGTAATTATTTGTATGTGGACCTGTATGAAATTTCTGAACTCTTTCTATTATAGAATGTTGTAACTGTGATGTAAGGACTTGTTCTACATTAGACTGTATAAAAGATAATGGAACAATTTGTGGATATATAGCTTGACTATTAACACCCGTTTGTGGGCGTGACTCATGAATGGAACCGGTGTTAGTTCCAAACGTATTAGTTGTATGAGAACCAGGAGTAATATGTATTGGATTTTCAGGATTTTGATAACTCTCCCTATTATAGCCACTGGTTGATGATGTGGAAGACGATGTGCTTGTTGTTTGAATACCATTATTAATAACTCCTTCCTGAAGTTGTTGAAGTAGTTGTCGTTCAAGATGCTGTCGTAATCTTTCAAGTTGTTCGGAATTTTGATTATTTGATTGAGTTGTGTGTGCTTGATTAAAATTATTAGAATTTTGGTTTTGTTGATAAACAGTTTCTTGAAATTGCCTAGTTAAATTTTTTCGAAGTTCTTGTTGAGCCCACTGCAAATTTAGTGGGTTAGTAGATCCATGCTGTGTTAATCCATGTGAAGATGATTGCTGTTGATGTTTTTCTGCAAGGAAGTTCTGTAGCTGTCTTGATAAATCATTATACAATTGGTTTTGTAGATATGTTAATTGGTTTGTTGAATATTGACCGCCACCAGAACCACTAGAGCTGAAGGAGCTGCTAGATGAATGACTTGATGAAGAAGAAAATCCCGAGGTGCCACCTGTGGTCTGTCCATGTGGAAAACCTTGTTGGGTGTTATCATGTTGTCTGGCAACTTGTTGCGCATAAAAATCATTATTACTGTCATAATTTCCAGTTTGTTTAAATTTTGGATTCTGATATTCGCTGTGTTGGCTAAATGAATTTACTTTAGGCTGAGTTTTACCAGCTAAATCGCCATGTTGTGAGTAATAACCTTCATCGTCTTTTTTATGTTCAAGTTCATTATTTCTAAATGATGAAGAAGAACTGGTATATTTGTACTCTTGGCGAAAAAAACCATCTGGTCCACTTTGTTGCGGAAGGTTAGGTTTTCCAAGTGCTAAGCTAAGCAGTGCACAAAATATTATTGTGTTTTTCATCTGGAAAGAAAATCATATATTAGAATTCTATTATTTAGTACGACTATAATTTAGCTATAATTTATGTACTACTGTATTTTACCAAATTTTGTAACTTGATAATTATAGAATATACTAAAGCGTTTTGTATATCAATACTATAGTATTTTCTATTTGATTTTCAGAATCGTAAGATCTAGAAGACGGGTTTCTAGAAACAGAATTTTATCACATTTATGTTTTGTTTTTGTGAAACAGCCTTACATTACTATGCAGAATGTAACAGTGGCAGTATAACACCTACAAATGATCAAGAGAAAGCTGTAGTATTTAACATCAATAGTTTTGTTGAAATAGTTGCAAGCATAACTAATAATCCAGACAATAAAATGTTTGAGAATTGTAAATTAAATCTTACATTTACAAAATATGTACCAATCACAATGTCAGACTTAAGTAAGCTGTTAAAACTTTATATAATAAATTTAGTGAATGGAAAATATTAAATGGTAGAGATAAAAAATATCTTTAAAATGTCACAATCTGTTTGAAACGGTATTGTCCGTTTATCATTTCCAGACCTGCATGAAACAACCCACAAATTGCAAATATTTTAATACCCTAGTTTTGGTTTGGAACGCCAGTTACCTGCGTCTTGACAAAAGTTTTAACTTCAAGTAACAAATTAATGTTTATTTGTTAAAAATCTAATGAGAAAGTTAGCACTACAAAATAATAAGTATAATGCAATCTGATCTGGTCTTCACTATTTTCAATTTTAAAGATTACTTATCCGTGATTGGAAGTTTCACTGACAATTATTTGCTTACACCTTAAACAAGAAATTACACAAAAAACACAGTAACCGTGGAATTTGTATCATCGCTATATTGACTTTAAATTGTAAGCACAGAACAATGGTTTTTAAACAAAAGCATATACCTAAAAATTTACTTTTGCACCTTTACTTACATAGAAAACTTATTGCTATCATTTATTTATTAGGCGCATCTGAACAAGCTATAAACTTTCAGCGATGCGCAAGTTAGCCAAAAACATAAATATTATTTCAAAAAAACAAACACCCAAGCAGGGTACTAACGTATTGCGTAATCGCCATCGATGCAATGTTCATCTTCAGAAAACCGCCTTTTGTTTTTTTCGTAGCCGGCTACTCTTTTCAAAACAATGCCGAATAAAAATATTAAATTTGTCTGAGCTTGTATACTTGCTGTTTTAATCAAAAAACTAAAACCTTCTTCTGTGTGGACACATCAGAGTTCTCTCCTGGTCATTTCCACACTACTGTGCATCCACAGGTACGTTAAATTCCTCACTACTCTCAACCCTCTTGACCTGTTTTATGTTTTGTCAAGGTGAACTATGCAGTGTACCATTACTTGTTACATCTGATATATATTTCGCTAGAAACAGGAATTTTTCCGGGTGCATTTAAGGCTAGTACAGTGATATCTGTTCTCTAAACTGAAAAGTCAGACAAAGCGAATAGTTTCAGACCTATTAATATTCTACCATGCATGAATAGTAGCATATAAACAATTGTTGAATTGTTGTTTTGAAGAAAATGATATATTTATAGGTTACCAATTAGACTTTCGACTTGGGTTTCCTGTGAAACAGCGATACAGCTAACTATTTCAGAATCGAGAATAGATATTGGTAAAATAAACACATTGTTGCAGTCTTTTTGTATCCCAAAAGAGCTTTGAAAACTATCGACAGGTTGATTCTGCTTATTTGCATAAGCGAATACAAAGAACAACGCAAGTTAATCAAATGTTTCCTCTATGTGCAAAAATGATATAGAAGTGCTCCAAGGCAGTGTTATAGGGTGTTTATTATTTATGATTTATATGAGCGATTTACATTTGAAATTCAACTGCAATCTACTGAACTTGTATGCACACAATACTCTAATAACTGTATCAGATAATAATTTAAATGTTGCTGTTCGCAAACTGCAACATGAACTAAGAGAGGTTGCAATATATTACCGAAGTAAAGTTGAATTTAGATAAAACTAAAGCAGCGATAATTTCAAGTCGATTCAATTTGAATAAAATTGATTATTTGAATATATTTCAATAGAGATTGTATCTGAGATTAAATATGTAGGACTAATTCTGGAGAACAATTTAACTTTTAAATTTCACTTTGATAACATACATAAAAAATTCAAAAAAATTATATTTCTTTTCAAGAATTTCTAATGATCTTTCTTGTTTGGTCAAATGCGTAATTTACAAAACAATTATACAACCACATTTTCAATACTGCTCTTCAATTCATATTTATTACATAATACTTCACTCAAGTTCCTACAGAAGCTTCAAAAAAAAGGAATGAGGTTGATTTTAAAATGTAGCCATTACTCGGTTCTGAAGATGTTAGATACCCTCAACTGGTTCGATGTAGATTCTCAAATATGCATGAACTCTATGATATTTATTTATAATTTTGCATGGAAAAATTAACGACCTGTCTAAATACATAACTTTTAATTATAAAACACATTCGTCCTTACTGGAAATTGTGATAACGTGCATCTCAAAAGAACTAATTTAAAATCATTAATGAACACTTTTGTTGAACAGTGTAAAGAATATCATGCACTGCCCATTAAAATCAAACAATCCAGTAATGTTAAAATGTTCAAATGCAGAATCAAAGAATATTTTTTACAAAATTTATTAGTTTTAAAATAGTTTATAGTTTTATATTAATTTGCATATATTTTGTGTACAAGATTTATATGTGTTTACGAATTGAAGGCGTATTGTATTAGATTCTTTGAGTCCATAAATTTCTTGTTCTTTTATTTTTATCATAAATATATAGGTTTTGTTTGTCATATTTTTAGTATTGCTTGAGTATTGTTTTGAGTTTAAGAGGCTGAAATTGAAAGTATTCTTTTGCTTGAAAAGTCGACTGTTGATTTTTTATTGGAGTTTTAATTTCTATTATGTGTCTTCGATAGTTATATACTTCTGTTGCTTAGTTACTAAAATACATAATATTCTCTAAGAATTTGTAGAATATCTAGATATTAAATATAGTATCACATTTTTAGCAGAGTACTTCACAGAATTTTTTCTGTGAATTACTGGTTACATTTCTTGGGGTCAAAACTGTATGTAACAAAGTTTACCTGTCTATCCTTTAGCGGACCCTTTTTATGTACTTGTTTATTCTCTTATAGTGTAGGTATCAACGAACTTCACTGCAAAATTTGAATATGTAAAATTTTTGAACTGTTCCAGCAAACAAAGATTACTGTGGGTTAATGATAGACAGTGATGAACTATAGACAAATGTGTTGTATTTTTATATGAATCTTCATGCACTTATTAGAAATGTATCTGGTATTACACATTCTTCATTTCAGCATATTCTAAAACAACATTGCATGCACAATTACTTGATGAGCAGGGTTCAGGTTCATTATCCAGGAGATTAGAAAGAAGAGTAACGTTTTGTTATTAGTTTTCAACATTCCCAAATGCACAATCATATCTTTTCTATAATATTATTTAGACAGATGCATCATAATTGTAATAGAAGGAATCTTTAATGCTAGAAATTTGCACTCTTGGGCAAAGCTTCCCTCATATGATATGAAAAAGAATTCGGTAAAAGTAATTTAGCTTTAACGTGTTTTGTTTATTAATGAACGATTGAATTTGTTACAAAGTTTTTGCGGAAAATTTAAATAGTGCAAAGCATCTGGAAATATTAAATGGACTGGTGATAGATTTTATTGACGATCTTTCCTTGAACCATTTACAAAATTGTTGGTATCAATTAGATGGAGCCCTGCTATATAGCAGCCATAATGTCACTCAAAGTTGAATGAAGCGTTTAAGTGAAAATAGATTTGTTTCAAAGATCTCCCGATGACATCTTCTTCTTTTAGTATTACATTAATTCCACTGTACATTCTGAGGCGGTTGAATCAAACTAGAATTTAAATATTAAAGTGAGAACAGGATTTCAACAATTGCAACCTAACATGATTTGCAATGCAACATGCAATGTAATATAATTTTAATGTGTTTATAGATGGGAAGCATACATTAGCAATATCCACAATGTTTCGTTATGAATCTTTTTTAACAAAATACTGTTTATTGTTATATACCATAAGGAAAATCTTTTAAAAATAATCGGAAGTAACATGTTTGAGACATTCTTGAGTTATATCATTTCAACGAGAATTAAATTCTATACCGCATGCCAATGCTATAAAAATGGATGGCTCCCTTTAAACAAAACATATTTGAAAATAGAGAATTTAATAGAGAATAACTGTGTATACCATAACAAGAATGTTTGAAACTTGTGTGAATCATAGTAAAACTAATTTTGCAATATACCATTTGATGGTTTCATTTCTTAGAAATATCATTTTTGGAGATCAAAAATTTTGGCTAACGGTTAAAGTAGCTACAAAACCATTTAGATTATATGCTTCACAAGGATTTCAAAAAGTAGTAATATACTGGGTATTCTATTTAAATTAGGAACATTGCATTGCCTTTTCAGGACATATGATGTGTCATTTCTGATTAAAAATTCTTTTTTAATTAGTGCCCGTGGCACAATTATGATATATAAATTTTTAAAATTTATTTATATGCTTAAAACTTTGGATTTTTGTAGCAAAATAATGCAAAATTCAAGAAGTATTTACTCGTTCTTCTTTTTGCACTTTATGATATTTATAAACATGTATTCTTCCTTCTCGAATTTTTTCCAATCTTGCCGAATCTCTACTGTAGTTTCAGTGAATTGTTGTGGTGTTATGATCTTAAGGATTACGTACCAATTGTAATTTTTAGATGTAATGTTTTCACAATAATATCATCCTGATAATAATGTCTATTGCTTTGCATCCATATGAGAATGAGTTATGCCTATGGAGATGTTTATGTAGAATGATAAAAACATTTCAATAGTATTACTTACAATTTTTCAGATTATTGCCATAATTAGAAAGTTAATGTTCACATAAATATCATCAGAAGTAAATATTTTTCTGGTTGTACCAGGCTAATCTTTGATCTTCTCCAATCCCACAGTGCTTCTGTCTGATGAAATTAACGATCAAAGTCAACCTATTAACTATTCAAGCTCTTCATTGATTAAAAGAATATAAAATTACGGAAATTGTTTTGATCTGATTGTTATAAAATGAAGTTTACAAAATTTTAAAGTAGAATTTGAAAACAATATAACAACAGCTTTAACATTTTGATAAAATTGAATAGAAGTAAATTAAATGTCTTTTAGTAATATGTATTATGAACACAGATGTACAGAAAGAGAAAAAAATTCCATATTAATTTATTAAGGAAGTTTTAAACTTTTACTATCTATCATTATTGTTAAGAGTACAAAAATTTCATAACCTGATACGTGTATGATATTGTAGAGATCTCCCGTTGAACAATGCTATATTTTAAATGTTTTCAATAAATACACTTTTAGTTGTGATTGTACATTTTATTAGCAAATATTTTATTTAAAATGAATACAATTTTTATTTATTTAAAATGAAAGTAATTTGATCAATTTTGGATCTTGATTCTGCCATCAGTGATGTAAAATTGTGCTACTACTATTCCTGTTGACGACCACTGCTTTCTTTTGCCTTTTGAATACCAGGTCCTCATTATCAGTTGGTGTTGAAATGGTGGAAAATGATTCAAAACGAACTATGATAACCCAACAGTTCAATATAAATTTGCTTTATAATTACACCTTTTACTTGTTGCTTTATTATTTACCATTATTTATAATCAAAACAAGATAGTTTTAAATTACCTACAATTATAATCAACTATCATTTCGGTTATATTACTTTAATGATTGCAAGCAAAAAATTTATGATAACAATAGTTGAATTAATAATACCTGTTGTTAAAATCACTGAATATCGAAATAGGTGTATATATTTAGAAAAAATAGAAGGGGAATCGAGCTGTATCTAACAAGACAGAGCAGCTACTATGTTCAAAGATAACAAACATAGAGATAAGGAAAAAATTGTTGAAAGTATATTGTGGAGCACAGCACTGTACAGCTATCAAATTGGGACAGTAGGAGATGCAAACAGGAATACTGTAGGAGGCTTTTGGAATGTGCTGCTCCAGATGTACGATGATAATATCATGGGCAGACAAAGTTAATAAGAGGTTCTAGAAATAGTAGGGAAAGAAGGGTGTATGTGGAAAACAAAAAAAATAAGAGATATAAAAGGACAGGGCATGTTCTAAGACATTTGGTGAATATTATTATTATTAGGTCTTGAGTCCTGTAACTGGTTAGATGCGTACCTACATTGTTTCCTATTCTAAGCGAACCCACACATTTCTCTGAAATTCCTAGAGCTCAAATACAGGTCTGGTCCCCTTCTGTTTTTTTTTTCTAAATTGGGGAATAGTGCGGGATATATTACAAGCACAAATAGGAAAAAAGGAGAGGTAGAGGAAAACCTAGCGCAGACTATTTTACACAGATAGTGAAAGATGTAGGCTGTGGGAATTTCGGGGAAATGTTTAGGTTAGTTCAGAATAGGAAACAATGGAAGTACACGTCTAAACAGTCCAGGACTAACGACATAATGATGATGATGTGGATGAAAATGTCAAGCCAAATCCAATTTCTTAATTCTTTTGATAAGGTTGGATTTTTATATATCTTGAGTTAGTTTCCAAACTATTAAACTAAAAAATTGAGGTTTTACTTCAGGGTGTCCAAGTTTTGAGATTTATTTCTGTTTTTACAATGGTATTCTGACTTCTCCAATCTGTATTTCCAGAATTTGTTACTCTTCAAAATCGCTTGACAAAGATTCTATTTAATAATTATGTTAAGAAATTACTAATCATTAGTTTAAGCATATTACACATAGTTGTGTAAAATAGTTTTAACATTTAGAGTATGTGCACATATTAATATGATCTGAGTTTTCAGCAATGTTTATGGGAAACAGTGCGTTATTATTATGTCATTTTGCAGTCTGCACGTTTCACATGGTTGGAAGGATATGCATTGTTGTGCTTGATCAATGAGAATACGATACAAACAAACGAGTGGTGAACAAGTTGAAAAACACTGAGCGGCCATCGTTCTTTAAACATAACTATCTTATCTTGAAGAAATGTGAGAGTAGTACTTTATGAATTAAAATAGTAAAGTTCATCGGTCAATTTCTTATTTCAATCCTTTTCGTATCTTATGGGTTAATTAGGCATTGAACCACCCACACTGTATTATGCAAACTAACAATGACTATTGGTTACCTTTTTACAGAAAGATTGTGATAATCGTTTTGTATGGTCATTTGGCACATAAGGAAGGTAGTTCTACCATTTTAACCAAGAATACACAAAGTAGAACATTGTTCACTTTTCTGCAAAGTGCAATCTATGGCTCTGGGAATTTTATTTTAATTCATCGTCTCTATTATATTTTGTGTTTTTTCTTTAATAATTGTACTGTGTGAGTGTATTTGAGTTGTGCTGATCTTGTCAGTTTACAAGGACATGTCATAATCTTTATATTCCTAATATAAAATTATATGTTTTATAAACCCAACAAACAGAATTTAATACTCGTTTATGTATTTTTATTTATTACCCCCTCTAACCGAATATGTTTCCCATTTCACACAAAATTTGTACGAAAACATAAGTTCTGTTTTAATTTAACAGTGCTATTCGAGATTAAGAATCAATATTAAGGGTTGAAGGACATTAAAAGCAAAAAAAACAAAACTAAAGTTTTACTGACGTTGCTTACACAATTTCTTGAATTAATCGTTTTGACAGAATATTGTCATTGTTTCTTGTTAACATGTTAAAGATATTGGCTTCTTAGTTTTATGTTTTATAATTATTCACCCCATTGTCCAATTTGGTATATTCATAATACTCAAATTCTTTTTGAACACTTTTAATTAACTCATCAACTGTATTTGGTGCATCCAGATGATGCAGGGATTGTATGGATGCAAAAATTCCAATTGAAAACATTCAACTTTGTCATGAATACCTTGGACCATTTTTTTCTTACATCAGGCATTAACTTTTCCAACAATATTGTTTTATATTCTGTTGCATTAATTGGTTTGATATTTTTTATAAATATTTCTCCCTTTTTCCGCTTTTTGGAGTTTCTTTTTGCTGGCTCATGTTCCAAACAACAATAAACATATGTTTATCAAAGACGATTTGATCAGTTTTCTATTTCTCTACTAATAAATTAAAAAAATTTTTTCAGATGAGATATGTTCGAACAGAAAAAGTGTATAAATAATAAATAAAACATAAATTGTTAAATGTCTGCCTTTTATTCATGTGTGTCAGCATTTTCAGGAATTTTATTAACAGTTTAACAGTTCAAATGAATGTTATGATAGACTTACTGTGAAATTTGAAACTTTTGTATTCTCCGATGAACTTAATAACTTCATTACTGAGATGTGTCGGTGCGTATGTGTATCTTTCTAATTTATGAAACTTTAATATTTTGACTTTGACTTAAGCTTTGAATAGAATATTAAAAAAATAATATATGATTGTTGAAGAATTTTATATACGGCTCTTAGCGTTTCTTAGATATTGACTTAAAATTAATGAGCATTGGAAATATTGTAATATTAAAAATGTTTCATAGAAGGTATTCTATGTAGTAAAAGCAATACAGTTTGTTTTAATCAACTTTATAGGAAATTAGTAACAAAATAGGTTTGAAACAACCGATCCATCAATTAAAAAAGTTTTCTGAAAATTACTATCTACGGATAAAATGAATGTCTATACACATACATAATCATGCATTTTAAGAACAGTAATGGTAGTGAATGAACACTTTAAATACGGGCATATTTTTAAAGTAACTTCCATGTTAATACAAATAAATAAGAAAGCATAACGTTAAATTTTATTTGTATAAATTTGCCAATATTTTTAACTAATTTTCATGTAATTTCCACCATTATTGAGACACTTGTCATAATGTGGTGCAAGTTTCTGCATACCTTCTTCATAAAAATACTAATAAAGAACAAAGCATAATGTTAAATTTCATTTTTATAAGTTTTCCAATATTTTAAACTATTTTCCATGTGATTTCCACCATTATTGAGACATTTGTTATAATGTGGTGCAAGTTTCTATATACCCCCTTTCATAAAAATGGGCTTCCTCAATTACTAATCATTTCGGAACCTAATTTTCAAGATTACGGACGATTCCATACAGTATTGACTGTGAAATATCGGAAAACTTTAAGGAGATTAGAAATTGTGAAACGTCACTCCTCGAGGCCAGCTTTATCTACAGCACACAATAATGTTGTATTCACCACAAATAGTCACCCACTTCTCACTTTATCATGCATATTCGCTTATCCTGAATTAAACATCCGAAGCAATCTTCTAATCATAGCGTCACTGATTGCATGTTTACCGTAAACCTCCAAAATTTGGTGATAAAGTTTACGTGATCCTACATTTTTAGCATTTAAAAAACGAATTACACTGCAAAGTTTGCACTCGGCGGACTGCTTGATAGTCCTGAACATTTTGAACTTGTGATAAATAACACTCTACTACACAAATTGCAGCGTACAACTGTGTACAGATAGCCTATACACGAAAAAGAAAACTACCCATAATGCACATGACAAATAACGAGAAGCAAAAAAATGTACACAAAGGAACTTTAAAAATACGTGTGCTATTTCTTAGCTTTTATTAGACATAATGTTTTTATCAAAATTGATGAATTATTCGTTGTAACATATCTATGATCCCTCATCAAAAGTATTTACGTAGGTATATAACTATATAGTATTTAAAATTTTCTGAAAAATAAAAACCTTATTAAAATTTATTTTAAAATTTTTGTGATAATAAGGGTCTCCACGTTGCAAAGGAATAAGCGTATGATGCAGCTTGGACCTAATTCCAGCTACATTGTCAAAAAAAAGAAATATAAGACAAGGATTTCTTCCAAATAATTATGCCCTTTTGAATGTTAGGTTGAGTTGCGAGTTCTATTTATAAGTGGTGCCATGCAAGATATAAATCTATATCTTGCATGTAAATATTCTGCAAAATTGTAAAATTCTCGATGTGATAGTTCTTGCTGTCTACATTTGTGATTAACCATATCAATTGCAAAAGGCTGATATTAAAATAAATAAAAATATATAATTAATATACCCTATTCACGATAAATACGGGATTACGTCACAATACAAATAAATGCTGTGTTGTTATGGTTGACTTATTCTATTCCTATTTAATAGTTAGACTTGTATAGTTTTTGTTTATTATTAAATAATTATTAAAAGTTAGCATATTTGAAATTGTAAGGTTAATTTTAAAATACCTTCGTTCTATATGGTAGCAAATTGTGGTAGCAATGCAACTCGAGATGCATAAGTAAAATTTTCAAGTAATAAAAGCAGTGTCTTAAAATTTCATTGTAAACAAATTTTGCATCTAAGGATACAGAAGCAGAAAATGTTAGAAGGATTTTGTTGAATCTCTTTCATTTTTGTCTTCTATATATTCTGTACACAAAAAATATTAAAAGGCTAGTTTATTATGTTTTCCACGGACAGAGTTTGAATTTTATTGTATGACAAGCAACATTTGCTTTTTGGAAACGACACTTACTATCAACAAAATATAGTTTTAAATTAGTCATTTAATTATTTTCTTGGAGATACTTTTGAGCATTTTATATATGTCTGATATTGCTAAAGATATTTTTTCAACTTGTAGAAATATCTTTCAATATTAACTATTTGATTTAAAATGTAGATCTCATAGAAAAACATTGTTGGTCATCACCTATAATTTTTGCATACACTAAATGTGCAAGTTTTTATATTTGAGCATCACATTGCAAATAATTAAAAGTTTAAATAATTCTATAGTGTATTTTTTGTGATACAACATATCTATTGATTATTTTTTGGGCAGCACGGTGGCTGTTGGAAATAGGCTAAAAGACATATTAGTAATTATAGTTTGTTTATTTATAACTATATGCTTAAATCAACATGCATGCAAATTTTTTTTATTAAGCTAATATACCGGGTGTTCCATTAAGCGTATCGCGGGCCTGTATATCATAAAGTATAAGGCCTAGAGCTTTGCGGAAAAAAATTTATTAAGTAAAGTGGCCAAGAGAAATTGCTGGAAATTATTTTTAAGTTTCAATTTCTACCGCAAGGGGAAGTATTTGCTAATTTCAACAACAAAATTCAATTTTTCTCCCAAAATTTAAGCACAAGTTATTATGCTCAAAACGCGAATAGGCAGTTATCTTTATTATTCACAACTTTTATTTGAAACTTTTTTCTGTAAATCGCACAAGGACAGCTGCAGGACCTGGCGAATTGGTTTACATGTAAATAGGGTTATCTCACAATGCCCATGTTGGAATTTAATAATCTTAGAATCGTTTGAAAGAGAATTTCTCAGGGATTGAGAAAAACGACTAAATTGATTTTTCTAATGTTTTCTAAATATGTTAGAGGGCGCTTTTTCCAATCATGCCAGTTTTTGTTCATTTACTTAAAAAAATTAAATGGAAAAACATATTTATCAAAGGGGAATTGAATGAAGGGTAAAAAAACAAAGATTTTAGTGAAAATCGCACCTCGATATCTTTAATGGTTCTTAAGTTATTACAAAAAGTATGTGCATTTTAGAGATCTATCCCAGTACTAATTAGAATTTTTCTGAATTTTTGGATCAAATATTTGAAATTATTTAGTCATAAATATTATTATAGCAGATGTTCAAAAGTGCCTTTCATTTAGTGACGATGTTTATAAACATTAATAATATGTCTCTAATAGATCCCTTTAAAATGCATCAAGTAGGCGATGAAAACAAAAACATCCATATCTGTCAACAGGTATAACTCTGTCATACTAGTTATTGTTATAGTAGTTAAATTGTGTATGCTCTGTGTGTAAGTTTGTTTGTTAATTTTGAACTACAGAAATATCTTTCTCTAATGCTGAAGCTTATGACATGCTTAGAATTTACTTTCAAAGTTTTGAAAACGCGGCTATTGCTGAGCATGAATATGCAATGGCATATCCTGAAAGAAAACATTATACCAAAATGGTATTTACACGATTGGCAAAACGTTTAAGAGAAACAGGGCGTGTGCATCCAATTAAAATGCCCACAAGAAAACGTACAATTACAAATGAAAAAACACAAATTGCATCCATATCATGCAGTTTTGCACCAGAACCTTGTAGATATCGATACTGACAGAAGATTGAATCATTGCCATTGGTTGAAAGATATGTGCACCGAATATCCCTTATTTTGTCCCGCATATTATGGATAGATGAAGCTACCTTTAGTAGCAATGGAAGAGTAAATTTACATAATATGCATTATTGGTTTGAAACTAATCCTCGCTGGATGCTACAAGTTGATCACCAACACAGGTGGAGTGTAAATGTTTGGTGCGGCATTATTGAAAACAGAATTTTAGGCCCATTTGTTATTAATGGAAATTTGAATGGAGCAACATACTTGCATTTTTTGGCCAACAATCTACCTGAACTTTTGAAGGCTGTTTCACTAAAAACTAGGCAGAACATGTGGTTTCAGCATGACGGTTGCCCAGCACATTATTCCGTGGAAGTTAGAAATTATTTAGAAACGACCTTCCGAAATCGCTGGATGGGAAGAGGAAGTTTATTTCCTTGGCCGGCTAGATCACCAGATCTTACTGTTTTAGACTTTTATTTATGGGAAAGGCTAAAAGATAGGGTTTTCCAAACACGACCTACCACACGCGAGGATATGATTGCTCGAATTCAAAACGCCATAACAAGCATTTCAAGAGCCGAAATTGAAACTGCAGTGTTAAGCACCCATCGAAGATTAGAAAAATGTATTTTTAATGATGGAAGGCACTTTGAACATGTGTTGTAATAATGTTAGTTGTTTATTGTTCGTTTTAGTTGTTCTGTTTGTGTGCGTTAAATATGTATTTAGTTTTACCAGTTGACTAAAACTGGTAACCAAAAAACGGCCTTTTCTTAGGGCTACAACATTAGCCATTGAAAATACAACATTTTCATAGACAATCATGCTAAAGTAATCCCACCCGCATTTTCCTCAGATTTATTATTATTATTATTATTAATGTTTAATCGACTACAAGGAAAGACAACGTTGTTTGTAATTGTTTTTGAGACTCTGTTAGCGTAATAATGTATGTAAGCAAAAATCACAATTCTGTATTTCCTTTTCTTTAAAATGAAGAATAACTAAATAATTCAAAACGCTATTTAATCCAAAATTCAAGAAAGTACATATTTTTTAATATAAATACGCTTTTTGCTATAACTTAAGAACCATTAAAGATATCGAGGTGCGATTTTCACTAAAATCTTTGTTTTTTTACCCTTCATTCAATTCCCCTTTGATAAATATGTCTTTCCATTTAATTTTTATAAGTAAATGAACAAAAACTTGCATGATTGGAAAAAGTGCCCTCTAACATATTTAGAAAACATTAGAAAAATCAATGTAGTCGCTTTTCTTGATCTCTGAGAAATTCTCTTTCAAACGATTCTAAGATTATTAAATTCCAACATGGGCATTGTGAGATAACCCTATTTACATGTAAACCAATTCACCAGGTCCTGCAGCTGTCCTTGCACGAGCTACAGAAAAAAGTTTCAAATAAAAGTTGTGAATAATAAAGATAACTGCCTATTCGCGTTTTGGGCATAATACCTTGTGCTTAAATTTTGGGAGAAAAATTGAATTTTGTTGTTGACCTTAGCAAATACTTCCCCTTGCGGTAGAAATTGAAACTTAAAAATAATTTCCAGTAATTTCTCTTGGCCACATTACTTAATAAATTTTTTTCCGCAAAGCTCTAGGCCTTATACTTTATGATATACAGCCGCGCGATACGCTTAATGGAACACCCGGTGTATGATAGTTTTAGTATTTTTGAAATATTCAAATAAAAATTATACAATGAATGTATTAAATCATGAGAAATATTCGTAAAATGTATACTTGTATGCTATACAGGTTATTTTTTATTTGTGGCAATGACATTTTATTAAATGGTCTTTGTCATTGCTGTGGATGTTTGATATATGTTACAGGCCAGATGGGAGGTCATTGGCATTTAGTGATCCCATAGTTCTTCAAATAAAAAAATCGTACTATCTGTTAATAAAAGTAGGCAACTACTTTTTGTACAAGGCTTGTATTTTAATTTTGTAACACTAGTTGTCTCCATTAGTTTATTTTTGAAATTTTTACATATTGAACTTAAACAGTTTCTATAATAATTTCCATCTTGTTTCATGAAAGTTATAAGTTATGTATCGAAACATATTGCACTATATCAATTTTTAAAACACTTAATCATGTTATATAAGTATGTTTTTATTTTGTTGGCTGTAAATAGTATAAACACCTGATCATATTATATTTAATAAACTCATTAAAATTTATCATCTAATAGTGTCTTTTGTTAATCTGTTTTTTAAAACTAATAGGTATAATAATGATAAATAATGCAAAAGGAGAATCTAACTAAAGAAAGATGAAGTAACCCAAGAATGCCATTGTTTGCAAGCATATTGATGATTAGCAGGAAATCTCTAAACATGTATGTGTTACAATGTCATATTTTACTGGAAGCCTTGTGCAAGATGAACTCCCACCTTACCACACTTTTAAAACATAGGCTTAGTTTAAATTGCTTATTTTATAATTGAAAACAATATTAAATTATACAGCACTGATTTTTTACTTTATTTTGTGTGATGTTTCCAAGTGATTGAATTTCTTAATTACTATATTAACCTTAAGTAATTAAATTAATTATAACCTAAATGACCAGTTAATCAATGAGGGATTTTTGATATTTGTGCATACTATGTTATGCCATTTATAGGGCTAGGCAATTAATATTGTTTATATTGCTGAATAAAATTAACGGCAACTAGAACACAAGGTACTTTTCTAAAAATAATTAACATAATTCTTAATGCTATTTAACATTAAAAAGTAGTTTAATACAATTTTCCCTAAGTAATTTTTTATAAGAAAAGATAAAAAGGATATTTGCATATGTTTGAATTTATTCTACTTAAATTATTGATCACATTTTAAGATTCATTCACAAATTTTGTAATATAAGACTGGTACTACTGTGTTAGAGAAAAGTATAACTTGAATTATAATCATTCGTTGTTATTTTTTAATATTTACATAAATTTAAACACCGATCAAATTGGCAAGCTGCATATTACAAAGTGTAACATTTTTGTGTTCTTTGGATCAACTTGCAGTCATAAAATGCTTACCTTGTATACTGTTTTGGCATGTACACTAAATTAACAGTAATGAAACATTTGGGGCGGAGTGCCAAGCTCTAACTAACATTGAACAAAAATCTAAGCGATTGCAAAACATTTAAGTAATCTCATTTTATCTATATATTGTCAAAGGTTAAAAATCTTAAAGCACATCTAAACCGATGCAAAGCACCATAGATTTTATAACAGGAATATTTAAATTTAAGCAGAAATAAAAATCTCCCTGATTTGCAATGTCCTTTTGATGAAAAATAGGCAATCCAGAATTTTTTAAAATGTCTTTAATAAATTAAGATTATTGGTTCTCTTAATTAAAACTAAAGCTTTTATGGAATACAAAGACTTCATCAAAAAATGCATTATACAGGCCCCGTCTAATTGGAAGAAGTATACAATCGGTACACATTGTCATTTTCAGATGCTATATTATTCTCACATCAGTTGTGATACTATGTCTATTACTGTGAAGCTTCCTTAGATAATAAGCATCATGATTAAGTTAACTATAGTTTTGTTAACAGGATTTGTGTATCAAAACCAGTAGAAGGTGATCTTACAGAATTTGGATATTTATTAAGGAAAAAATGTTTTATTTAATTATAGGGAGATGCAAACAAATTTTATTTTACTAATCTATTCTGCAAGAATTAACTGTTTAAACACAACACATAATGTATGTGGAATTCCGTAATTAACCACAAACATGGAACCTCTCATTTAAATTAATAAATTGCATAATATAATGTGCGATTTAGTTCTCTATTGTTGATTACCATAATTTTTACAATTTTGTACTATAAATTAGTGATTGGAAATTTGTAATTTTGAGCGTAATGAATTTTACACATTTAGCAAGGACGATTTTCTTAATAGTGGTAAATTTGGTATGCACAATTTTTCTTGATGGTTAACTATTGAGGTTTTAGAAACAATTACAGGTTTAATAATTGTTTTTGTAAAACTCACTTTGTAAGTTTAATTAAAATTTAAATTGGACGGGCTCACTTAAATTTCTAACACCAAATAAATTCTGATTAAATGTTTATGTTTTTATGACAGTTTAGTATTAGCTGATTAGACGATCTACTATACAGAGTAAATTCTTTATGTAATATTTTACAAAAACCTTTAATCCATTTGAAGGTGTATTTTTATTTTAAAGGTTTAGAATATTTGTTAAAAACCACAAAAAATTTTTATACAAACTTTATAATAGAATTTTTTTAAATGGAAAGAATAAATTATGTCATTCTATTATGTATGAAGTGGCTTATAAGATATTTTAGTAATATTGTAACATACGAACATTAAATGAATTAGTCACCTGTTGTAGTCAAGCTACTTGATTAGGAAATATATAGCATATTTCTCAGGTTTATTTAATCTCTCTTTCATAATGGAATGACATTTTCTATGACAATTTACAGTTTGTATATAAACTTAGAATTAATACAATTTTCTCCAGAAATTTTATTTTAACAAAAAATTTGAAGAGGGCTTTTATTTTTATTTTTCTTCATTTTATACTTTGTATAATAAAATTGGGGAAATTATGAACTCAGCGGGGTCGATTTTTATTCTGATTGCGTTTTAAAAATTAAAATATATTAAAAATGCACTCACTTTAATATAAACACAGTCTCAGCAACAGTGGAATGAAGAACCAAATTAAAACTAGTAGATAATTTTTGCGAAATACTGATATTCTCTCTTAATTAACATTTATTTATACCATTAGATTATCATTTATGTACCCCCTCTACAATCATCTTTATTTCTGTAATTTGTACTAATAGGATGTTTGCAAAACGAGTTGTTTGGCCATGTCCTTCATCAAAACCACAATCCTTTTCCATAAAAGGCTTTCTTAGAAATTTCAAAGAAATGTGTTTAACATTTAGAATGTGGGTGGTTATGTAAAGCATCATTATTATTCTAATATAATTTAATTTAGTTATTGTAACTTAGGTCACCAGACTAGGGCACTCATATCTCTAACGTCGTCAGAGTTCACTGTAAATCATTAATATGTTGGATATTATTTTTCTGAAAGTTCTGCGAATACTGATAACACATAAAAATAAATTATGGTGTTTTCGATTATAGAAAATTGTTTGTTCATAGGGATACCATGAATTTTTTTTTTTTTGGTAGAACGTGTATAAAGTATTATTATTTTTTTGTATTGAATTGGAGAAAACATGTAATTTTGTTTATAATGGGACATTTTTTTAAAACATTTTCAACTCTCACCTGAAACTCTTAACCCGTAACTTGTGAGGTGGTGTTTGTGTAACATAACTGATGAGGTTGAGTTAGATACCCAGTGTTTAATTTTGCTCTACTACGCTAATAAAAGCTCGGAATGAAAAACAATATTATTGCATATTATGCAAATTATTTTTATTGGAGATATAGAACATTTTTATAACAGAAATGTGATTGAGCTTAACACAAAAAAAAATCAATTTCCATATTATTACAAAAAAATACAAACAACATTTTGATGAACAACTAAAAGTTTTTAAATTTTTTGTTCAGAAAATGTTAACAAAATACATACATTATAATGTTTTTAAAATTTAGAAAAATATCATTTTATTTAAAACAAATTATAAATGATGATAAATTATGAACTGTCATTTGGCACATTGACGACACATCGGAATTGTGCAGCTCTCGCAAATCAGTACTTTGCATTTATTACAACTTTTTTTTTGTTTTTCTGTCAGAGCGCTCTAGAGACTTACTGCATCTTACTTGTTTGTCCAACTCATGTGTGGCTTCCTGAGAAAGTGGTTGTTATAATATTCTGCCAATTTTCAGTTGCAATTCACAGGTAAGCCTGATGTTCAGAAGTCAATGATTTATATGAGGCTCTAAGTTTTCTGCAAGCATTTTGATGTAATTCAACCTCGTTATTTTTGGGTTTCCAGGAACTGCAGAATAGATTATGTAGGAGTTTACAATTTAATATTTATTGTAACGTGTCAATTTGCCGTTGCCTCGCCATGTTACATTGAGGTCACACTTACTTCCTCATACAAGTATTTCTTCATCTTAATTATATATTAATATTGTTTACAATCACAAGTTAGTTTCGATTTGTGTAACATTTCTTTTTAATATTACAAAATAATACACTATATACGTCGATCTTTAGTCTTAATTTAATTTTCTATCTTTTGTATAAATAATTATGATCAGATGTAATTTTCTAATTGGTAAAACTCTGAATAATGTCCATAAATACACAACTGGTGTATACATAAATCTGTCATTTAAGATGATTTTCTTGTATGTCCCCTCTCAAAATGTGTGGTTATCTTCAAACCAGAATAAATTTTTGTGCTTTTGATATCATACCGCCTACTGGTGCACATGCCGTTTCCCGATAAAGAAGTTCTTTCAAAGGCCATGATGTCATACCTGGTATGTAAAAGGTATCTTTTCTTTTATTCTTGTTAATATACAAAAATATCATTTTAGAATACTAGCAAAATGTGTACGGAGAAAGTCTACCTGAATTACCCATTCAAAATGAGCATGAATGGTAAGCTGTTAACAGGTAAACTTTCAGTTCGTTCCTCGTGGCATATTACAATACTTTGTTTTGTAATACGTTTATTTTCTAGGGTCCTCTGGTAAAATATTCTCTGATCTATGCTAGGCTAGCTAAGCCTGTGCATTAATTCTACTACCTTACAAATATTATCTATTATCATACAAGAATTTCAAGTTGATATTTATTTACCTTCTAAAATAAATTAAATGTCTGTTGGCAAAACATATGGTTGTTGAACAAAGGTTTGGCTCTTACAAATTTGAAGTTTGAGGTTATCACCAAACTAAATAGGAATTGTTCGCCTTACAAGCGGTAAGAAGAAACTAAATGTCCAATAGTTCTGTACAAGCCGGAGCTCAATACTTAAGTATACGTTTCTTTCGTAAAGTCATAGAGGACATTTCACTCTTTTCTTTGACTCGCAGGTAGAAATTCTTTAGGAATTTCGTTTTTGTTTTTATGCAATGTTCATACGTACGTTAACCCTTTTTTATGGAACTCCTTGACGAGATCTATGGATGAGAACCATCTATCAGCTGTGATTTTTTGATTAGTGCCCACTATAGGTTAGGCTCGTCGCAGCTCAGTTTGTGTGGGTTTAGGAAACGTTTGATCGTCTTCAGTGGGCATCCTACCATCACTGTCCTTTCTGGCATAAATATATGCATTTTGTAAATAGTGGGTTTTTTGCATGTGTCATCACCATTATTTTAATCCTATAGATTCTTTTACTTGGAATATACATTCGAAACTGACTTGAGTGCGAAATTCGACCAGCATTTCGTCAATGCATGCATACTCCTTGTTGAGTAACAAGTTCAACAGTTTTCAATAGTTTTCGAACACCTATGATATAGAAGCAGTTGCATCATTCTTTTTCCTTTCATCTCCGTTTGAATTATCATCAAAATGTAGACCAAGTAATAAAGTATAGACTCTTCAGGGACGTCGTACAATGAAAAATATCTCGTCTGGTCCCATCAGTTGCAAACATTTGATTTGAAAATTGCTGTTAATATAAGGATTTCCACGAATGCTTTAAATTCGATAAGATTAGTGTCTCTATAGTCAGTACTCTTATCATCAGATAACTTTTCCCTCATCAGGGCTAGTTTTTCATTCGTTCATAGTATGATCACGTTCAGAATTTCCTCAGTGAAAAAAATTTCCCAAGATGACTCGGTGTTACAAATCGGATTAAGGTCTTTAAAAGGACCAATTAACCCCTGAAAATTTGTGATAATATTATGTTGCCTTGTGCACACATTGAAGTAGTAATTCCAATTACATTCCACCAGGAAGACTATCCTCTAGGAAAAATGGACCAATAATTCAATCATCAAGTATTACAGCACAAACTTTTAATTTTATTGGTATTATATATTATGCTTAGTGAAATATTTTAGGGATTTAATCGGCATGATAAAGAATATTGAAAATAAAATGTGGATTTTGCTCATTCTTTCATTATTTCACAAAATTCCAAATGTCGGTCAAAGTCTTTTTCACTAAGTTCATCTAGCAGATGTACTTATATGGATGGAATTTAAACTCTTTCAAAATACATTGAATAATTGCTAGCTTTAAACCAGATGTTGCTACCAATTTCCTCATGCATATCAAAGAATCCAAAGCAGCATGATCCAAAATTGCCAATACTACTGCTTTATTTGTACCGATTTTAAAATATTTCTTTTTCAATTATTTATTCTCGAAATTTTGCAACCAATTCCAGGATGTATTTTCTGTTAACGTGCTTTATTGGTTATTATTGGATAAATGATACGGCAAGCTTTGTAGGATAATCATTGCAACCTTCTTTGCAGTACAGTATATCATGATCTTTAAAAGTTTCTACACATGACAAATACAATAAAAACCTGTTGATATTAGTCAAATAATACTCAATGCAACATAAATTATCGTTTTTTTTTTATATACAGTGGTACCTCGACATACGAGTTTAATTCGTTCCATAACATTGTTCATATCTCAAAGTAATTTTCCCCATTGAAATTAATTGAAATGCCATTAATCCGTTCCAGCTCCTAAAAAATCACGTCAGTTGTTTTTGCTAAGTGTTTTTGAATAAGAAAAATGTATTTACAAGAAGATACATTTATTTATAAATAACAAATACAAATTCTATAAAAACATAATTAAAAGAAAAAGTGAAGTGCTTACGGAAGCACTTAATTTCCGTCACTGGTCTTCGCTTTTTTCGTCATGCTTTGCTCATTTTCATCTGCAGATCATTTAAAAAACTGTCCAAGGAGGTTTGTTTCTTCTACTCTTTCAGGATACTGCGGAAATTAGTTAGGCAAGTTTCGTTGAACAACTCCGAAGCACGACCAGTTGCAACTTTTTCGGGGTGATTTTTATCCACGAACTCTACAACTTTCTCCCACATTCCCAATCTCCTTTATATCTTTTTTAGAGATAACGTCCTTCATCTCTGGCTCCTCTTCAAAAATAATTTTTTGTTGAACCACCATATGCTGCTGCGAATGTAGATCGTGTAACTCCTCGGTTGTCAGCTCCTGAGACTGTTCCTCGACGAGTTCGTTCACATCTCTCTCATCCACCTCCAGACCCATAGATTTTCCCAGAAAAACAATCTCCTCTACTACTGACACTTTGGGTTCCAATCCTTCGAAGGCCCTTTCAGCTACAGCCTCAGGTCACAGCTTCTTCCGTGCAGAGTTTAAGGTCCTCCTTGTAACACCCAGCCAGGCGTGATCAATAATTCTTAGGCATATCACGATGTTAAAATGGTCCTTCCAGAACTCTCGAAGGGTAAGGTTTGTATTCTCTGTCACCTTAAAAGCAACGCCGAAAAATGTGCTTGGTGTACAACTTCTTAAAATTAGAAATCACCTTCTGATCTATGGGCTGCAGGATAGGAGTGATGTTGGGTGGTAGGTAGAGAACCTTTATAAACTTGAACCCTTCGAGTAAATCATCTTCGAGATTAGGTGGGTGAACAGTGACATTGTCGAGGACGAGAAGGGCTTATATGGGTAGGTTGTTTTCCTGTAGATATTTTTTAACAGCAGGGCCAAACACCAGGTTTATCCACTCCACATAACTTGCAGCTTTTCTTTTAAAATCTTATGTGACTTAAAGGCTCTGGGATTTTCTGAATGGTATACTAGCAGAGGCTTGATTTTGCAGTCGCCACTCGCATTGGCGCAAAGTGCTAGAGTTAATCTATCTTTCATGGGTTTGTGACCTGGCATCGTCCTCTCCTCTGCCGTTATGTAAGTTCTATTTGGGATCCTTTTCCAGAAAAGCCCTGTCTCGTCACAGTTGAAGACTTGCTGGGTGGGGGTGTATCCTTTGGCTTCTATCAGTTCGGGAAACGTTTTGATGTAAACCTCAGCTGTCTTCACATCCGAACTTGCTGCCTCACCATGCCAGATGACGGAGTGAATGCCGGTCCTTTTTCTAAAGTTGTCAAACCAGCCCTGACGGGCCTTAATCGAGGCTTCCGATTCCTTGTTTGTGGAAGTGTGTGGGATCTGCTTAAGCAAATCAACGTAAATTGCTCGTGCCTTCTCACATATTATTCTTTGTGTTAAGGTTCCTCCTTGAACCTGCTTCTCTGTCACCCACACTATCAGTAATTTCTCCATCTTTTTATGGAGAGAGATCCGGAGCTTAGAAATTATTGTAACACCCTTAGCTAGCGTTATACCCTCTATCAACTCCTTTGGTTTAAGCACAGTACATATCATTGATGTGCTATGCCCGTACATCCTCGCCAAGTCAATTACTCACACAGCTTGCTCATGTTTTTCTACGATTTTACGCTTTAATTCAATTGACATCATCTTCTTCGGACCCATGGTTATAAAAATAAATGTGACAAATGTTTTGTAAATGTACAAAAAGCAAAAAACGTGAACCCAACTTATCAAAAAAGCTTCGAAAACGAGGGAAACAAGCACACAGACTGAGGTCTAGTCTGAGATGGGAGAAACTGTTAGATGCTGCACACGACACCAACATGCACCCGCATGTTGGGGTCGTGTGCAGCGGTGTAGTGTGCGATTCCTCGTATCTCAAAGCGAAATATCGCCCACTTAACGACTCGTACCTCAAAACACTCGTATATTGAGGCACTCGTATATCGAGTTACCGCTGTTCAAACAAAATAATGCTGTTATCAAATTCACTAACACATACTAGCCTTAAAAAGATTTATAGACCATACAACTAACGTCTGCCACTTGGGTTATATTAAGTTACCGTAACAAGAAAAATAAACAAAACACTATACCTATTCACTTCAAAAGATAATATCCAAAACTATGTACGTTCCATTTTGAATTTGCGAATTCAATGCCTTTTTAGTTAGACAACCAACGGTGCTCGTCCTTTATTTAATTCACAAGTTCACCTGTTTATATTACACTTTCTGATTTCTTATCTAGGTATGTGGTTGATAAGAATTTCGTGAATGTTGCTGGTTTAATTGTAATTAGGCAAAGCGGCTGTATTATCTTTGATAGATATGATATGCTCAAACTTATTTCTATCTTACATGGCATTCTTATGATTATTCTTTAGAAAACAATTTTATTAAATACATTGGTCAAAAGCGTCCACTATATTTCTAGCATTAGTCCCCGTTGTTTCTTTTATGATAAATATTATCAACCTAATTGGGCAGTTACGAAATCGTATGGTGGAAACTTATTCCTGTTTATGTGACTGGTAGGTAGTTAGAGGATGATGATCCTTTAACAGAATGTTGATATTTTTAGCCCAGTTTGTAACACTTGGCACCACTTGCATTTTGGGTGTTAATCTTGTAATTTTTTAAGGGTTAAGTTTGAAAATATGCACAAAATATTTTCTGTCATAAACAATTACTAACTCATTGAAATGATCACTTGGGCTTTCCATAAAAGTCTAAATTATTACAACAATTGCAACAAACAATTTTCAAACAATTACTACCATATTTAGAAGAATTGTTGTGAACCGGTCACTAGCTATACAATCGCAGGCAATTGTTATACTATTGCGCAGTTGTTAAAGCCGCGTAATTCCTATAGCACGTATCACCACGTTTTAAGTATTGCGCAATAGTCAAATTTTCATGCACACTCAAAGTCAAATTACCTACACAATATAAGTAAAGCAGGTTACTCACTTGGATGGTATTTCTTAGCTAAATCTCAGGGTTCATACTGTTTTGTGGGTAGGTTACGCCATTGCTGAGTTTCAAATTGCCAATCCGTCAATCCTAAAACTCTATTCTTGTAGAGGAATGAAGGAATACCAGGTAGAGGTACACGAAGGTAAGGAACCCACAACCCTAAAAAGAGAAAAGACACACACAACACAGGTAGATGTTCTTGGCTTCAGGTCTCGTGGCTTAATGGTGTCTTATAACACCGTGCACACTCCGCCATTCACTCTGCACAGGCGCGACTCTGGGATGACGGAAATTGACATTTTCATTTAAAAATATCCGCAGGAATTCATTTACAAATTAAAGCTAAATCCAAAAATGTACATTGCCAAATTTTGGCATGTAACAGAATGTGTGAATTTAATTTGCTTTTAATTACATTCTGTATGTAGCCATTTCAGATTATTGTTTTTAAAAGCAGGAAAGTAGTCTGTGTAATAATCGGATGGTAGTTCATTATAAATTTTAGCTATACTATAACTGAAAGACCATTTAAAAAATTCAATTTGATGAGCTGAAATTAATAGTAACCCCCTGTGATGGCGATTAAGGTTGTGGATATTCGTCTGAAATGTAATTTTGTAATACAGGTATGATGAAGTTTTCTGCAAGACAATCGTATGAAAGCATTTGGTAGAATGAAATAAACAATGTTTAGGCATATCCAAATAAATGGGTTTGCTTTATTTTATACATAGTACGATCACATTTTCGATTCGCATGTATAAATTGCAGACAAGAATTTTGAACCAACTGAATTTTTCTAAATGCTGCTTTATCTATACAGAGTCCAGATAGGACATCATATAAAATAAAATCCAAAAACACTATAGAACCACATAGAAGCTTGTAACAGTAGTATTCATCACCCATCAACTGAGAGTAATTTTAAATTTGAATAGGCCCTGCGAAGACATTCACTGATGTGTTCCTGGAATCGTAGGTCTCTATCCAGTATTATTCTGATTTCTTGCCGAATCTGCATTCAAAGTCTTTGGATTTAATTAGAACATTTTTCAAATACAGTTCTCTTTGCCTCTTCTTACCAAATATAACGACAGCATTTTTTTTTTTAGGAATTATCGCACGTGAGTGTAAAGCTAGTAGATCAACTATCCTATATAAGTCACTATTAATAGTTTTACATGCAAATTGCACTTTATCCGGTGTAGAGGAGTAGATTTGAGTATTACAGCATTCTGATAGAAACTGCAATAATTAAGAGAATTTATATATAACTTAGAAGTGTACAAAATGAAACCTGAAGGTCCTAGTATCGAACATTGGAGTACTTACTCCATGACTATTAAAAATCATGTCAGAACACTTATTGTTTCATATTATATATTGTTTTCTGCCAGTTAGATAACTTCTAAATAGTTCAACGGTACTATCATCAAATCCAGAGTGTTAAAAAATATTGTGTAATATAATGTATAATGCGGTTAGGCCTTGGAGTAATCTAACAATACCAAGATAGTAAGATTACTATTATCACTTGCTTTAGAACACAGCAACAGAATAAGTTAGTTTAAATCCTGATTGATGGTCAGGTAGCAAAGAGGTATTATTCAAATACTGCGGAATTTGAGAATTGTTGCATTAAATTTCATTTTAATATCAGGATGAGGGGGGGATTTTTGAATCCAGTTTGGGTAAGCCTTTTTCTCATTCTAAGTGTAATTAATCTACTATGTGTAAGGTTTCATGATTCTAATTTCCCACGAACCAGAGGATAATATCCCCCCCATTACTGCATGTATTCTACATAAAAATGAGGAATTTCTTAGTTTAAAGGAATGTGATGATGTGGTTAGGCGGTTATATATGAGAAGTGTGATATAGAGGGGATACCAACAGGCTCAGGAGAAGGACACGTTTTAAAACAAAGGACTGGAGTTCACACTATCGATCGAATAGTATCGAGTGCGGATGTGTGTTAGTTGTGGCAAAGTGATTCCGTCTTATTCTCGTAACTTTCCTTTATTACATTCCCGTAAACGCCGCACAAGCGGCACAAAAGACAGTTGGTAACGATATTACATGATGTGGAAATTAGCGCGCCAATTGTCAATGACGTCACACAATATGCAAATTATGGCTCGTAATTTACGAAGTATACCAATTTTAAACAGCCCCTAGGGGGTACTTACGTGAATAGGTGAAGCTTTCTTCAGAATTTTTTCCTGATGGCGGCTCGTGGCTTCCCTTAGGATTATTTCATGATGGCGGCTGCGGGGCTCCGTGAATTCGTTAATGTATCTCGGGTCGTGGATTTTCTACCAGGTTGTATCCAAATTAATATCTTCTTCCTATGTAGAGGCTCACCCTATAGTAGGGGATAAAGAATACTACTATAGTAAGCCTGCTTATTGTAAAAGGCGATTAAAAGGCGCAGCAAGGGGCAGCAGCCTTGCTGGCTAAAAGATATTGGAGCAGGGTCGGTTGGTCTCGGGCGATCTTCAATAATTTACAAGCTTGTTGGGGGTTGGCCGTGACGGATACGACTTTTTGCTAATATCTTTAAAAACTGCGTTGTGGAAAGAGATGGGAGCCTACCACAATATTTCCCAGGTGTGCGTGGCCTAAAACATGAAATACATATGATGGAGAGCTCACAAGTAAAATTCTTGTCCGGAGGTAAAATACTCCCTCATTCGGATCTCCGGGAGGGGGTACTTGGTGCTCGTCATCGTAAGAATATAAAACAACAGTTCGATTTAGTGATAGGGACTTGGAATGTAAGATCATTACTTAGAGTAGATAAGTTAACGAATTTATTAGTCGAAATGAGAAAGGGAAAGCTAGACATTTTAGGTATTACTAAGGTGAGATGGCCAGATAGTAATGACTTTTGGAAAGATAATTATAGAATAATTACAACTTTTTCAACTAATGGACAGGCAGGCGTAGGAATAGTGTTAGGTAAAAGATTAGGGCATAAAGTTAAAGAGTACTTACAATTTAGTGATAGAATAATTATGGTTAGATTGAGTACAAAACCCACAGACAGTGTTTTAGTACAGGTTTACATGCCAACAACTCAGTACGAGGATGAGGAAGTAGAAAAGGTATACGAGGATATAAATAGTATAGTGAGAAAAGTAAAAGGAGATGAGAATTTAATAGTTATGGGCGATTTTAATGCGTCAGTGGGAGAAGGTAGTGAGGGAAAAATGGTAGGAAAATTTGGGTATGGCAGACGAAATGATAGAGGAGAAAGATTAGTTGAGTTTTGCCAGGAACATAGATTAGTAACTGTAAACACCCTATTCGAACAACATGTTAGGAGAAGATATACCTGAAAAGCGTCAGGTGATAGGGCTAGATACCAAATAGATTATATTTTAGTTAAACAAAGATTTAGAAACCAAGTTAAACACTGTCATAGTTATACAGGGGCTGACATAGATAGCGATCATAACTTAGTTAAAATGAAGTGTAAACTAAAATTCAAAAATTGAGAAAGGTTAAAAGAGAGGATGGGATCTAGGTAAGCTTAATGATAGTAGGGTAAAAGAGGAATATAAACAAGTATTAGATAATAAGAGCAAAGAGATAGCTGTAGGAGGAACGTGAAAATAGATGGAAAGAAATAAAACTGACTGTACATGATACAGCAACACAGACTATAGGTAAGAAAAAAATAGAAGCGAGAAAACCGTGGGTAACAAAGGAGATATTAGATTTAATAAAGAATAGAAGAAAGCTTAAACCTTTCAGAGAAGTGGATAGTGAAAGTAAGCAAAAATATAATACAGTTAGAAATAAGATAGTACATGAGTGTAGAAAAGCTAGAAATAAATGGATGGAGGAGAATTGTAAGGGAATACAAGATGATTTGAGAGTAGTTAAGACAGACAGGGCTTACAGAGCAGTTAAAAAGTTTTTTGGGGAAGATAGGAAAAAATATAATGGTATTAGAGACGAGAATAATGAGCTTCTAATAAATAAAGTTGAGGTAGCTGATAGATGGAAAAGATATTTAGAAGATTTATATAAGGGAGACGATATGGATGAGTTAGAGAACGACCAAGAAGAGGATGTAGAAATAGGGTTCTCAATATTAAGAGAGGAATTTGATAGCGCTGTTTGGAATCTTAAATTAAATAAAGCGCAAGGGATAGACGATATTCTCGCAGAATTAATAAAATATGCAAGTCAGAAAACTTTAGACAGATTATATGAACTAGTAAATGTAATATATGACACAGGTGAGGTTCCAATAGATTTCGAAAAAAATATTATTATCCCAATCCCAAAAAAGTCAGGAGCTGATAGGTGTGAGAATTTTAGAACGGTTAGTTTAACTTCTCATGCTTCCAAAATACTAACAATAATAATTAAAAATAGAGTAGAAGCTTTGACTGAGAATTATTTAGGTGAAGACCAATATGGTTTTCGTAAAGACAGAGGGACTAGAGAACCGATACTAATGATTAGGGTAATTATCGAAAAAAGGTTACAAAAAATAAAAAGACTCATTTCGCGTTTGTAGATTTAGAAAAAGCATTTGATAGGGTTAATTGGATTGTTATGTTCAGGGTTTTGCAAAAAATAGGAATCTCTCATAGGGATAGAAAAATTATTTACAGTCTATATAAAAACCAAAGCGTAGTAATTAGATTTGATGAAATAGAAAAGGAAGCTAAGATTAGAACTGGCGTTAGACAGGGCTGTATACTATCTCCCTTGATTTTTAATGTTTATACTGAGGAAGCTTTAAACTTAGCTAGAGAGAGAAAATAGATAGGTATTAGTGTACAGGGACAGAAAATAGACATGTTATTTTTACAGATGATATAGCCATTATAGCAGAGTCTAGAAAAGAGTTAGGAGATTAAATATTTTAGATGAGATACTACAGAGTAACTATAGTATGAGAATTAACTCAGTAAAGACAATGATAAGTGAGTTACAGGCTAGTTCTAAACCAAAATTAAAAATAGGTAATACCGAGTTAGAGGAGGTAGATGAATTTTGCTATTTAGGTAGTATAATTACAAAGGATGGACGTAGCAGAAGGGATATAGTAGCTAGAATAGCTCAAGCTAGAAAAATGTTTTTAAAAAAGAAAAACTTACTAATTGCTAATAGTATTAGTTTAGATAATAGAAAAAGTTTCTTAAAGTCGTACGTATGGAGCGTTCTACTATACGGTAGTAAGGCTTGGACAATTAAAGAAGTAGATAAGAAAAAGATAGAAGCTTTTGAAACTTGGTGTTATAGGAGAATGTTAAAGATTAGTTGGACAGATAGAGTAACAAACGAGGAAGTTTATAGAAGGATAGGTGAGGATCCCTGTATGTGGAAACAATTGAAGGTCAGGAGAGATAGAATGATAGGGCACCAGTTAAGACATGAGGGACTATTTAGTAAAGTCTTAGATTATAGACTACCAAATAAAAATAGAGTAGGAAGGCCTAGACAAAGCTATATTAGTCAAATTATTAGAGATTTAGGTTGTGAAGGGTATGTAGACCTTTTTAGACTAGCTCAGAATAGAAAAGAATTTAGAGCTGCGTCAAACCGACTTTAAGTAAGTTCGAAAACAAAACAAAAAAAAAATAAAAATCAGTTAACTAAATGTCACCATGACATAACTCACAATTAGGCAGCGGTCTGGCATGTTGGTAGCGATTCGTTGCTTAAGCCTTACCATAACATATAATTTAAGAAACGTCACCATGACATAACTCACAATTAGGTAGCGGTCTGGCATGTTGGCAGCGATTCGTTGCTTAGGCCTTACCATAACATATAATTTAACACTTTTCCTTTTTGAAGCGGATAACCAGGTTATATTTCATTTCCTTATAAATGGTAATCATGTAAACATGTTAGAGTTCTTTAACAACCATCAGGTTGCTAATATCTATGTAGTCAGCTGGATAGGAAAAAGATAGAAGGATATAGGAAGACCTAGACCAAACTATATTAGTCAAAATATTAGAAATTTAGGTTGTGAAGGGTATGTAGAGCTTTTTAGATTAGCACAGATTAGAAAAGAAGTTAGAGCTGCGTCAAACCGACCTTAAGTAAGGTCGAAAACAAAATGTCTTACGGGAAAACGGTAGTTAAAATTTAAAGTTCGATAATTACTACACTGGTGGCGTGGTATGATAGACACTATCACAGTTGGCAGCACCAAATCTTATACGGCTTTAGGCGCGGTTCAACTACTGATGATGTCATCAATATTTTGTAATACTACGCAAATTTAAATAATTCAAAAACAAGGAAATAAGCTCATGCAAATTAAGTAACGATTTACTTACATCAGGTATACTGTTGTCGCCTGAAATCGCGCTCCGGTAGGCTTCTAACCACTCCTTTCGGGCTCCTCCCGGAAGAATTAGAGATGAACGTTGACGCTATCAAATGCGTCAAGGAACAGCTTCGGCTAGCTAACGGTAGACATGAGTCCTCCTCAGGCGGGAAGTTCGGTAATCCCAGGTGGCAGCAATTCTTACCTATGTAAGGTTTGGACAGGAAGAAGGTAGAGGCAGACAAACAAGAGATAATTAGGAAGGGATTTCTACATAGGTAAATCCTAAGATACGTTACCAGACAATCACGTGCACATCACTTCACGATCCAAGGCAAAAAGCCACGTTGTTGCGCGAGAAGCGGAGAACTCCCCCCCCCCCCATTGTCTAGTATAGTCCTAACCCTCTAGGGATAAGCGCACTACGCAGACTCACTACTAGGACATACGGAAGTACCGCCCAGTTCATTTAAAAGTTCCCGCGTACCGCGTATTTGAAAATTATGGCGGGAAACTTCCGTATATCAAAAAACTAAACTACTAACAATGTTAAAGTGCAAATTCGGTTTGCACGTAACAAATGATGATGATGATGTAGAGGTAACGACAGGAACGGGTTTATAAGGAACGCTAATCAAAGATAAGAGAAAAAAGGATCTAAATAACAAAAAGATACGATACGATACCAGACCAACCACTCCTATTTACGTTTCAAAGGCAAGTCTATAAGCGTCTTTCGGAAAATCCCCACTTTCATCTCCCGCCATACGCGTCGGCGCGAAATCTCGCGCAACGCACTTCTAAAAGTAACGGAAATACGCGCAACAAGCCTTTTAAATTTATGGCGCGAAATTCCCGCATATTAAAACTATATGAATGTTTAGTGCCAAAATTTTTTGGCACGTAACACCTTAATTATCTAAAAAAGCATCGTGTGTTCCACAAAAGTTTAGGTAAACTCACTTCGCCTTCAGAATTTGGTAACATAGAAGAAACTACCTGCATGTGACTTTGACCTCCTGAAGATGAGGAGGGGTTGCTTTGGCTCCAATGAACAAGCAGGTATGCCGGTGGCATATTTTTTACTTTGTTAGCTTTACTCATGACAGTAATAAGTGCAACCAAATTTGGGGGCATAATAAAATTACGTCATGTTATGCAGTGATTGACGGCATGAAAAAACATTACAGAATGTATTACTCGTTCCATGACCTTTGACAGAAATCCTTTTAAAAGTTTAATTGTTAACTAAATACTGCTTCAACTTTCAATATTTCTGTATGTGGTGGTTTTTAATGTTGACCAAGTAAATCATAATGTAGAAGGGCCCGGGCCCGATGTTCTTCGGCATACAATATTTCAATATAAATTACAACACCTTATACATATATAAATATAAACTAAGTACTGCATAAATGATGACACTAATAGTTGACTTAATTTAAATCCTTGCCATTATAATGTATTCCCAAAAAAGGTTATTTTTAACTCTTCCTTTAATCATCTGCACATGCAAAGGTAGATGCTCAACTGTACCATGAAAACAACAGTTGGGCTGTTGAATCAAACCATTTTTGTTGAATGTAATTGTAGCATAGTCATTGCCGTAACTCTACTAAAATATTACGTCGAACATTGATGTGAGGCTGTGCATTTCAAATGATGGAAATAAAAGATTTTCCTTTAGGATTACCACATCCTCTATTCATAATATTAGAACAAAAACTTTATGAGACCAGAGGCATGCCAATTTCTGTATAAAAAGTGTAGACGTGACCAACTTGATATCCCTGTTTTGAGATAATTGAGGTGAAGCATTCGCAATACCCTATAACATCTTGCCTAAAAATTGTTTATTTTTAATGTTAACTTGCCCTATGTAACATATTCTCCAACAAGTTATTACATATAGTTTATTTGTAAACACAAACCTATTAATGTTAAAGAATACAATAGGATGTTAAGGCGAATAAGCATATGTCTCCCCGAGTTGAATCGGGCTCAAGACGCAGCTGGAAAAGATAAAAGTTGGGAATTGATTTTAAAAATTAGGTAACTATGATAAAATTGAAGTTTCCTATTTTCGCTTATTGCAAGGAAATAACGTATAATTTTATTGTATGTATTCGTTTTAAGCATGCATTTCCCAGGCCAAAGGAATGTGTGAATATCGCGTTTAGTCAATGAGGAACGTTTTTACAGTGGGGACAACAATGAGTTCATAAAAAAGATGCATTTTAAACAGAGACTTGACTGTTGACTACTGTGGATATCGTTATATCAAATGGGAGTGCGCATTAAATGCAGGAAGTATACCTTTGCATTCCTTTATACCTGTCCAATTGCCCTTAATAATGTCTTGTGTTCCCTAAAAGTGAATGTTCAATGCACTTCGCAACAAGAATCTGGACCAAACATGAGAAACGGACTACGCGAAACCTGAATCTATTTGAAGACATCAGCGGTGATTTTCAGCTTAAAGCAAGGAGCGGAAGATGCCTTAGCTACAGCTTCCAATCAAATTACGCTTTTTGCATATTTTGTAATCGTTTTCTTGTACCGTTTGACGGCATTAATTTGCAACTACATTTGGGGCATAATAAATTACACACAGGGTTAACGTAATAATTTGTTATCATTAATAATAAAAGTCCAAGGATTTTTATTTTATGATCACAATTTTTAAAAACCTACACATTAAAAATTTAAGATTGAACCATGAATGATTCCCTCGGTGGGTGGTATGCTCCTGATCTTATTATAAAAGATAGATATACCTATGTTATTTGGCATAAAAAGATCGGTAGGTACCAAAATCTGATTAAAATATATTTTGCTGTTCTTCAGATTGTTAAAACTATAATTTCATCTAGCTCCTATAAAGGGTTGATAACTCATATCTTTTAGGGCGTATGTTTATAAGAAGCTTTTTTGTTTACTGTGTGCTTAAGAACGCATCCGTAAAATAGAGTTGTGCAATTTTGAAATGCCCTGTTACACTTCGTTTAAAGTTTTATCTGGTCGGTAATGCAGTTAACAAAATGTAACACTTAGATTCTGGTACATTGAAATGCCGATAGATGGCTCTTAAAAGCCGGTAATACAATTACCAAAGTTCATAAGATACACCATGACGTCACTGATAATTTATATTGCGCCATAATTAAGCGAAGTTACATAAAATTAAAACAATAAAAATTAGAGAGTCTACTCACGTGAAGGATCCGCTAACCGGCAGGAAATCACGCTGCGGTAGCCTCGGCATCGCTGCTGCTGGTAGAGTTGGACCTCCAAATTATCTCGGGGTCATGGGATGCTCCAGGGTCATCTCCGTTCCTATATGCAGTGGAAGACAGGAATAGGTAATTAAGGAAAGATAATCAAGATAAGGAAATCTACATAATAAGATAACACGACACCCCGCACGACTGTTCACTTCAAAGTTCGGCGTAAAAGCCACGTTTCCGCGCGAGAACCGCGGAACTCCCTACTCTTTGTAGCATTGCTATACCCTATAGGGATAATTCACACTTGCCAATTGCACTATTGTGACGTACCGGAAGCCCCGCCCAGTCTATTTAAATTGTTCCCGCTTCTTGCGTATTTAAAATTATGGCGGGAACTTCCGCACATCAAGAAAACTAACCTAAACAATGTTAAAGTGCAAATTCGGTTTGCACGTAACAATCGCGACAAAGCCACAAAAGAAAAACTTAAAAAGAAAAGTCTGTTAGCACAGTAACAGCTTAAAATCTAAGTCCTTACTACCCTACATAAACCCTAACTTAAAACCTACAAAATGTTTATATAAGGCGCCACCTGGTTTTCGACCGATAACACGTCTACCGAAGTACCAGGAAACGGAATAGGTAGCCCGATAGTCTTTGACTACACTACTTACCGACAGCACAAATTTGTCGGGAGCATGAAACACTGCTTAAACTAACACGGGTGCGACAAGTCGCCTAACCTATCTAAACCTATCTAAACTTATCTAACTAAAGCTAACATAAAGTTCTTATATGCAAACACACATGAGTGTTGCATCAAACTATTCTTCTTTTTGGCAAGAAGTGCCCAAATTTAAAAATGTTCATGAGAGTGCGTCACCTTGCACTCTGGCAAATTTTGTTTCTGGTACTTTGGTTTCTTCCGATGCACATTTAACTTGTCCATGACACAGTTGTGAATCCACAAATTTACCAAAAGTACCGCCTACTAAATCCTTATATGCTAACCTGACAAATTACATTTCTAAATTGGGTTAGCTTTTTCACTTAAATTTCAGAAAGATAATTCCCGTCTGGTCATATATACCACACGTTAGGACGATAAAAAGATAAGATAAGATCTCAAATTGATGTTAAAGATAGTAGATAAGGTAAAGATATTAAGCTTAAGTTGTTATCCTCAAAGGTAATGAATAAGATAACGGTATTAAGCTTTAGTTATTATTTGAGATACTCGATAAGATAACACGATATTAAGTTAAAGTGATTATAAGAGATAGTAGGTAACATGAATTTAAACAGAAGTTATTACTCAAGATAACCGGTAAGATAACGCGAAATAACTCAAGTCATTCCTAACGGTAGTCGGTAAGATAACGATAAATTAAACCAAAATTATTACTAACGGTAATCGGTAAGATAACGATAATAAACTAAGGTTATTATTAAGGGTAATCAATAAGATAACGATATTAAACCTAAAGGTATTATCGAAGATAATAAAGAAGACAAAGATATTGGCCTAGTTATTACCCAAGACAATGATAACAACAAAGAGTGGCTCCAGTAGAGCCGTTTAAATGGGATTGACCGTGCCCTCCAAAAGAGAAACCTGTGAGGCAGGTCCGTTCGTAAGAACAGCACGGGGGACCGGCAAAGACCTTTGGGTGCATTCCTGCACCCAGTGTTGATCGATATCGGTGAAACTATTCACCCGATATCCATGCGGTATATTCTATATACACATTCACTCACACATTCACACACTCATACATACCTTCACTGCCAGAGCCTATGCACTGACAGCGGCACCGCATGACCCCACGAAGATTCGCAGAGACATGGTCCAGGTGTCTGTGAAAACCTCCCGCACAACCACACGGTGACTAACAGAAAAGAAAAGGTAGTAGAGAAACAGGAATGGTAAAAAAGAAGGAGGTTGGTTTTTTGAAGTGCATAAGAGGCACCTCTAGGTAGAAGAAAGAAGAGGAAGGGCTCGCATTGAGCAAAAGCGACAGAGGGAAAGGTGGATAGCAAAGCGCTACTCAACCAGCAAGTGTGGTCAGTAGCTCGGAATGAGGGAACATCATTCTTATGAGGCAGACGGTGTTCCGGGACAAGAACAGGTCCACCGAGAGAAGAATAAGGCATAGCGGAGATAGCGGGTTAAGAAAAGTATAGTTTTTGGACGAGCGTCCGAGAGAAAGTAGAGAATTGTCCCTATAAAACACAGCGTAGTCTGAAGGACCACCTGCGATATTAATCCGACAAGATAAGATATACACATTTTTAAAATTCACTAGACTCCTAAGAGAACTAGTACGATAATTTTCCTAACGAGTGCTTCGACTACGATAAGAAAATCAGACAAAGATAGATACGACAACTTAAAAGTATCTTCACAGATACAAACACACAAAAACAAACTGTTTTAAGGTAGTTTTTTAAATCGGTAGCACCCTAAACACACAAAATGCCCAATTATAAGCAGTTAAATACAGATACACTGTCCCCATATGCTAAAACAACCGAGAATTTAATAAAATAACAATAAGAGCGATAGCGTCTCACCACAAAGTTCAATAAAAAATAACGAAAAAAAAGTTTATAAGTTATGTAGATTTAGTAGAAAAGGAAGGAATAATGTTGTAGTATAATGATGTAGTATAATGTGGGCGATTGCAATAATTCAGAGGAAAAAAACACGGAATAGACAATCCTAGCTTTTGCAACTGCGAATATGAACTATTTCTTTCAATGGCATAGACTGCGCATGTTCTATGTGAGCCCAAAGAAGAAAGCATTCACTCAACATCAGCCAAAACCAGTCATAAAAATTCAATGGGTTATTTCAACCAAAGTTACGACAATTACCATTCAATTAAACCATATAAGAGAAATACTAAAGACCGAACAATATGTAATAGGAAAATTTCAAGGGTTAATTAAATGAAACGACAGAGTTATATTGGGGGGTGTAGAGGATGAAGTGATATATGAGTAACGGTATGGTCGAGGAAAAGTCAACCAGAAGAAAAAGATAGCTAAATTAAGGTAAGTAAAGTTAAACGTGTAAGAAATTATATACTATATGAGAGAAGGAATAAGTAATTAAAGATACTAATTGATGGTGAGAACAAAAAGTATTAGGTAAATCGTGAGGAGAATGGGGCATGAAAAACTTAATTAGCATTTGGGTCGCAGAGAATGGCTTAAGGTCTTTAATATGCCACCTGCCTTGGCGTTTTCCTTCAGTATCCTGAAGTTCGTAGATAAGGGGACTAATAACACGTGTGACTTTACAAAGAATGAATTTAGGGGCCAATTTTGAAGAAAATTTCTTAGATGCATCCGATAAGACATAGTTCTTTTCCACACTTGTTCGCCTAAGGCAAAGGAAATATTTAAACTTACATGAAGTTATAATGGTCCTTGCTCTTTTCGTAAGCTTTTAACAAATTTTTCTAACGTCGTTAAAGATAGAAGGTAATGACTGTTGGTCCTTGTCCCAACGTACTTTATCGTCAAATTCGATTACGTTAGTATCGTCAGGCACTAAACCATAGTAACTCCCATCGATTGGGGTATATCTTCCAAAAACAAGAAAAGACGGAGTGAATTGGGTTGTTGTGTTTAGATGTACGCAAAGCTTGAGCAATTTCAAAGATATGTTCATCCCATGTAGTATGGTCTGAATCAATATAAGACGAGATAGCGGTAATTAACACTCGATTTACTCTCTCGGTAGGGTTTACTTGGGGTGATATTTTGCGTTAAACCAAATTTTTGTACTTTGTAACTTTTAACGAAATTCTGAAAATCTTTAGAGATAAATTGTGCACCATTGTCACAAAGAATAATCTGGGGACACCAAAGATAAGAAAGACATTCTGTTCTAGGAATTTAATTATTGCTGCGGAGGTAGCTTTACGTAAGGGTTGCACCATAACAAATTTAGAAAACCAATCGGTAACAACCAAAAGATATTGATTGCCTCTTTTGATCGAGGGAGAGGTCCTAATAAGTCAAGCGATATTAATTGAAAGGGATAAGATACACGCTTAAAGTTACCCATTAAACCAGGGCGAGCATCTTGCGAACTCTTATGGGAACCACAAATTTTGCAGCTTTTAATGTAGCGACAAACAGATTGCTTAAGTGTGGGCCAGTAATACAATTCAGATATTTTCGCAGAGTTTTGTAACACCAAGGTGTGCAGCTAAGGGATCGTCGTGACATAATTTGAGCACCCACTGCGATTTGCAGTGGGCACAACGAGTTTCCATTCAGGTATATTCGATATTTTATGTGGGGACGAGGATACAAATTTATACAGTCTATTATTAGTTACTCGAAAGGTAGGAAATTTGTCGGGATTATCGGAAACTTTTTTTATCATATTGAGGTACCAGGTATCCAGAATTAAATTTGGAAGGTTTAGAGAAACTACATCTCGAGATAACGCATCAGGTACGATATTTAATTTGCCAGGCCTATGCCTAACGTCAAAAGTAAATTGAGATATACGCAAGTTCCATCTTGCCAAACGACCTGCGGGTTGTTTCAAGTTATTAAGCCAAGTGAGTGCTGCACAATCAGTGATTACGGTAAAGTGTGTACCTTCGACATATCCTCTAAATTTCTCGATGCCAAAGATAACACCCAATAGTTCTCGTTCGGTAGCAGAGTATTTTTGTTCGGCAGAAGTTAAGGCACGGCTCGCATAAGCGATTGGATGTTCTAAACCATTGTTTACCTGGAACAACATTGCACCTAACCCAGTAAGTGAGGCATCGGTTTGTATATAAAACTTATCATCGAAATTTGGAGAGATTAAGATAGGTGCTGAAGTGATTAGTGTTTTAATTTGTTCGAAAGCCTGTTGGGATTCTAAATTCCACTCGATAGTTTGGGATTTCTTTTATTTTTAATTAAAGCGGTAATGGGTGCAGATATAGTTGAAAGGTTAGGTAGAAAAATGCGATAATAGCTAATCATTCCAATTAAACGTTTGATTTCGGTAACAGTTTTGGTGTTTTAAATTTAGTAATAGCATCAACTTTAGCGGGATCTGCTCGTAAGCCTGTTCCATCGACAATAAAACCAAGAAATGTAAGGGATGAACGACAAAATTGAGACTTTTCCCAGTTTATCTTAAAGCCTGCTGCGCTTAAACGTTCAGCAACTTCATCTAATGTGGCGATATGTTCATCGAAAGAACTTGAGATAATTAAGATATCATCCAAAAATACAAAGGCACGTTCTTGATGTAAGATAGGACCTAACGTTTGATCCATAGTACGTTGTAAAGTTTGTGGAGCGTTACAGAGACCAAATGGCAAAAAATTATATTCGAAAAGACCTCGGCCTGGGACACAAAAAGCAGTTTTTTGACGAGAAGATAAGTCAAGAGGTATCTGATAAAAAGCTTGTCTTAGGTCGATAGATGAGATAAATTTTGCGTTACGAAGCCTGCTCAAAATTGAGTCAGTTCTGGGTAGAGGGTAAGCGTCTGGAACAGTAACAGAATTCCTGCCATCAAAACAAACACGCCATTCGTCATTCTTTTTCCGAACTAGCAATACGGGAGAGGTCCACGGTGAATTTGAAGGAGAGATAACACCAGATACTAACATTTTGTCTATTTCCGCATGTAAATGCTTTTGTAAGGCAGGCGATAAGGGATATTGACGTTGCTTAAAGGAAGGGCATCACCTGTGGAGATAACGTGTGTTGCCGTTGTAACACAACCAAGTTCAGAGGTATTAAGTTTGCGAAATTTGTCGATTGTAGCGTTAAGAGTTACATCTTGGGAGTCAGTAAGAGAGATTTTGTTAGATATTCCTGTAGATGCACAGGAGTTCGTTTTAATAGAGGTTTGCCATGAAAAATCCTGAAAGTAAAGTGACAGATTAAAAGTTTACAGAAATCAACGCCCAGTAGAAAAGGATACGCTAATGCAGGGACAATCAAAAATAAAACATCACGTTCAAGAGACTCTACACGAATTTTTAACTTAAGGGAACCGGTTACATGTATTTGATTATCGTCAGCTAAATTTATGGAAGTTTTTCGGAATAATTTGAATTTTGATATTTTGTTGAGATAATTGATGTAAACCTTCGTTATTTATAAGAGAACATGAAGAACCTGTATCCAGTAAAGCAATTACATTTAAGGAACCAATTGAGATAGATAAGTGTGGACGGTTATCGAAGGGTTTTTAACAAGTTGTGAAACGGTAGCAGTCTTTTATGATAAAAGGAATTGACGGTTTGTAACCACTTAGACCACTCGGCTGGAGTAGTGTAGCATAATTCCTCTAATGAAGGTAAGGTATTTTGTACATTAATAGTAGCGGTATTATTATTAGATAAATTTAATGACGGTACAACGTTAGAAGTGGTTTTATAATTTAAATTTATTGGCGTCTGTGTCCGTTGAATGATTGGTGTTGAGGGCGATTTTGGTTTCTTGAGATATTCACACCCTGATTTGAAATATCTCGACGGGAGTTTCGATACGTTAGGATTACAGTTGGTGCAGTTAGATTTGTAGATATTTGAGCGACCACAACCATAACAAAAATATTTTTAGGGTATGTGCAGACAGTATAGCTATGTCCACTTCGCTTGCAGTTCCAACAGGTAAGTGCGTTATTAGTTATGGTAGGAGGAACGTTAAGGGTAGATAGTTTACGGGAAGGTCGAACTTGGCAAGCTAGATCAGGTTCTAGGAGACCAGATAATTTCTCGGTGGTGGTCGATATTTGTCAATCCTTGACCTCACTTCTTGAAGAGAGCGACATAGGTCTTTAAAATGAGCTAGCGAAGATATGGTCTGTAATGCCAAACGTTCTGAGAAATAGGGTTCAAATTTCTAAGTAATTGATCGATAATTTCGGATTCGGAAGGTTTTTTGTCGAGTCTGCTATATAAAGCTTCTAATGAGGTAATAAAAGACACAACATTTTCGTCGGGACCTTGAGTTCGGTTTCGGATTTCGTTCCAAAGATCGTTAATGTAGCCATAAGGTAGGAAATCTCGTTTTAAACAGGCAACTAACTCATTCCAGGTAGAAATTTGGTGTCGTATGTTTCTGTACCATATTAACGCTGAGCCTGCGAACAAATCACCAGCTGAGATAAATAGGTCCTGGTCGGTACACCCGCGAGAAATTTTAAAATCGTTAATCCGGTCAAGAAAGGATGATAAAGAAACCTTCGAATCAAACCCTTCAAAGGTGAGACCCCATTTGTATACAGGTATAGGTTTTCCTAATGGTTTAGGTTCGGCAAGCGCAAGATTTGAAAAAGGTAACGATATATCTACGTCTGCGTTAGGATTAAGTCTTTCTAAAAGAATTCCTTCAAGCAATAACACCTCGGACAACAAACTTTGTTTAGCTTGAGTCGCTTGGTCATCGTTATATAAAGATAATGATTCGATACGGTGTTTGACGTGGGTTATTCTTGAAGTCAATCTCCTAATTCGATATTAGTAGCCGCAGGATCTGTTTTGTTTATTATACCCGATATATCATCTAAAGATAATTTAATTTCTGATACGTTGAGTGGCCAATCGCCAACAGGGTTCTTTAAGATAGCAACGCCTTTGGTTTCCTGTGACAAAACAGCCCTAAGTTGAGATCGCCTATCATTCTGATTGCTCGCAGCTATGATACTTCTACATTCCAGCTCGTAGATTAATTCGAGGGATTTTAGATGTGATACGTTCATTATGAATACAATATTCAAGACACGATATAAAAATATGCGATTTTGACGCAGATTAGAAGGTAAAAACACGTTACAGTTACTTTAAGGTAATACGATACGATATTTAGAGGTAAGAACTTGTTAGAACGTCACCGATAACACCAAAGAAACACATTTAAGGTATATGGAAACGAAATCAATGTTCAGTTAAATACATATTTTATAGATAATGACAAAGAAGCCTTCCAAAATGGAAAATGGACGCAGAGGATATGTTATTTAACCTATAAGGCAACAACGTATAGTCAAACACTTCTTAAAAAGGTATACTAGCAATTTATTTCACTCAAGTGTTTTTTTAAACACAAAATTTTCATGTAAAGGATAAACCATAATGCAATTTTAGAATGTAACATAAAGAACAATGTATTTAAGTTTCAAAAAACGGCCTTTCAAAGTTAAGGAAAGCAACTAAAGATATTTTAATAGGTAATTCTATAATACTGTATTTAAAGACATAAGGTAAGGTAAATACTTACATGAATAAAAATACGTTTCCTTAAGTGAAAAAACTGTTTCAATAACATCTGTTAAAATATTGCATGGTTGTAACTGAAATTAACATAACCTAAAAACAAAGAAGAAACCCTGAAGTTCATAGCCTGAACAGGTTGAAGGCGCCATCTGTTACACTTCGTTTAAAGTTTTATCTGGTCGGTAATGCAGTTAACAAAATGTAACACTTAGATTCTGGTACATTGAAATGCCGATAGATGGCTCTTAAAAGCCGGTAATACAATTACCAAAGTTCATAAGATACACCATGACGTCACTGATAATTTATATTGCGCCATAATTAAGCGAAGTTACATAAAATTAAAACAATAAAAATTAGAGAGTCTACTCACGTGAAGGATCCGCTAACCGGCAGGAAATCACGCTGCGGTAGCCTCGGCATCGCTGCTGCTGGTAGAGTTGGACCTCCAAATTATCTCGGGGTCATGGGATGCTCCAGGGTCATCTCCGTTCCTATATGCAGTGGAAGACAGGAATAGGTAATTAAGGAAAGATAATCAAGATAAGGAAATCTACATAATAAGATAACACGACACCCCGCACGACTGTTCACTTCAAAGTTCGGCGTAAAAAAGCCACGTTTCCGCGCGAGAACCGCGGAACTCCCTACTCTTTTGTAGCATTGCTATACCCCTATAGGGATAATTCACACTTGCCAATTGCACTATTGTGACGTACCGGAAGCCCCGCCCAGTCTATTTAAATTGTTCCCGCTTCTTGCGTATTTAAAATTATGGCGGGAACTTCCGCACATCAAGAAAACTAACCTAAACAATGTTAAAGTGCAAATTCGGTTTGCACGTAACAGCCCTATACAAATGAGAACAAACTATTTAAACCGAATTAATAAATGTAAAATATATTTGAAGAGTAAACAAACTTGCTCTAATCAATGTTGCGTATTACTAAAGGGCTATCTGTACATTCATTGATTTGTGGAGAAAGCAAATTGAGGACAAAAGAAACCAAATTGTTCTGTACAACAAAAGTTTTGGTAGATTTAGATATGAATTAAATTAAAAGTTTGTAAATAAGAACAAAGCATTTCTATGATATGCGATTATGTTAACTTTGATAACAACAGGCAGTAAAGAAAAATGGGCTCATAATGTACAAAAATTACATACCTGTAAACTGATCTAATTTTGTTGTATATAGCACTTATGCGTTCATAGAGCTACAAACTTGGAATGTCGGTCGCGATCGATATCCCAACTTTAACAAATATTATGGAGAACAAAGTCGAGTATACAGTTTCCCAGATAAACCATAAGTTGTTATAGGTTTATTTTTGAGTTAGAGATTTGTATAAAATTACAAATCTATGTGAAGATAATTCTACTGTTTATTTTATTTTATATGGGTTCCTACAGTTTACTGATCGACGATTACGTTGTCATGGAGACGAATGTCAGTAAATTCGATCATAGTTTGAGTATTTGGTAATCCTGCTAATTGGTTAAAATGGCCTAAAATTAAGTTTTATAAAAATTCTTTCAAGTCTTAAGTAGAATTGGTTGAAATTGGAATGGAATAGGTTCCGATAGTAATTCTTGGAGAGTATGGTGTGATCTGTCGACCAGTCCAGAGCTTTAAAGCCCTTGATTTTGACTTATCCGTTTGGGATTCTTTCATTAGCATCTTATTTAATAGCTGATTCCATGTTGGATGTGCTTTATGGAGGAAGTAAAATATACATTATCGCAACATTTCGTAAATACTACAACTTTATGTACATTATGGTACTCCTAACTGATTCTGCATTACTATCGCTCCTGTCAGGTTTCACCAAGGGATTGTAAGTTATTTAGTTTAAGAAGGGGTAAGCAATCACTTTCATCAATTGTATGTTAATGGATTTAATTACTTGTTATAAATTATTACTGATTAATTGCACCAGCACTTATTTTCTATGCTCATATTAAATTATATTTTATTTGACACTTAGCCACTACTTTATTTGGGTATATGTATCTACATTTAAGAATAAATAGATTTAATGTAAGTTAATTTGTGGTTCCTGCGATACTGTTAAACTCACCAAACACACTCACAACACACACACACACACATATACCCTCCCTCCCTCTCCCCCTGAATATTACTCACTATCTCATGCACTAGAAAAGTTTATTAAGTGACCGTTATATAAATTTGGCTTTCTTGAATTCACCCGTGTAATAATTTTGGCAATAATTTGCGGTTATAGCAATTTGCCGGTAATAAAGTTTGATAGTTATTGTTCGAAGGCTCATCCTAAATTAATATACTATTTCGAAGGCAGATAATGGAATAGTATCTATAAGTCACATATTTAATCTGGTTATTTATTTATTAATTGTTAGAACAGAACATACTGCCCACTAAAAATGTGTGACTAAAAGAATATGTACACAGAGGGTATGTACAGTGTGTCCCAAATTGGATGTATTAAATGGGTAACTTAGTTGTTATTAAAGATACAATCGAATTGTGTGCGCAGTCATAGGCCAACTTTTTGAGATCAATTCAATGGTGAAATTACAAATGAGCGATCTTCTTTTGTTTTCAAGTTATATCCAAAAATTGATATTTCTGACAATTCTATTAATTCGTATAACTCATTTGTTTGTAAAAACATCCAAAAATACTGTGAAGTCTTTTATACAGTTTTTTAAGTAAATTACAGTGGCGTACGTAAATATTTAATATTTATAACACTTTTGCGGTTATAATATAAACTTGAATTTCTTTAAATGGAAACTACAATTGGTTTCCACTTTATTTAAAAGCTCTTTTTGACGACTTTTCAAAAATATACAGTTTAGTATAATTATCTTTTCAAATGGTCAATTTATTCCATGTTTTTGGTATAATAAAGTAATTTATTATATTGGTAATAAAAGTTGGCCGTGAAACAAAAGGTATACACAAAATAAGAGTTTATTATTGTACCACATCACATTTCTAAACAACAAAGTTTGAAAGCTAGAAGAATACAATATCATAACTACATATATTACAAAAATTATTATATCTATATCTTAAATTGAAAATTATATTTCCCTATCCACACATAAATAGTCTATAATCTATATATGGATACACAAATACACACACTCACACACCGCATATCATCACACACACACAAGCACATGCCCACGCATGCATGCGCACACACCCACACACACCCTCACCTACACACACCCTCACACATAATATATATAAAACACTAGAACACAGATGCGACATGCGAATACTACAATAGCTTTATTTACTGACAATTCAGAGATATTGTTCAAACTGGCCTCCATTCTCTCTTAAACAAAGTTCGCATCGTTTTATTAAAGATTTAATAAAATTTAATAAATGAACTGCCTTAACTTTACGAAATGCTGCATCAATTGAATTCCGCAACTCTTCAATACTATGGTGCTGGGTTTTATAGATTTCCTCTTTCAAAAAATTCCACAAGAAATAGTTCAATATCTACAAGTCAGGAGATCTAGGCGGCCACTGAACAGGTCCAAACCTACCCATCCATTTATTGGGATATTCCCTATTTAAATAATCGCGAGTAATTATAGTGTTGTGCGGGGGTGCACCATCTTGTTGGAACCACACTTTTGTCTTTTTTCGAGAGACATGTCCTCCAGTAATTCGTGCAAGTTGATATCCAAAATTTCAATATAGCGACCGGCTGAAAGTTTGTTTTCAAAAATATGGTATTGAAATTTACCACAAACAATTTAGCAACAAATATTCAAACCAAAACGGCCTTGTTGACACCTCGTATATGTTTGATAGGTATTTTTATTAGACCGGTGTCGATTGTTGTGTCTGTTGAAGATACCAGCACTACTCACATGTGTTTCATCAGACCATATAATGTTATTTCCAAAATTGTTAGTAGCAGCACAATTACGAAGATACCATTCACAAAATCGCCTTCTTTTTTGAAAATCGTGCGGAAACAAACTATGTATAATTTTAATTTTAGAGGGTCGATATTTATTACGCTTCAATATTCTTGAAGCTGCTGATTTAGAAACACCCATTTCCCTTTCAATTTTTCTACATGATGTTCTTGGGTTCGTTTCCACACATGCTATGGTTGCAACAGTAGTTTGCTCCTGATTAAAAATTGCATACTGTTTCGTTCTAGGTTTGTCAAAACAGCCAAACTTGTAAATTACTATCTATCCTTATAAACATGTTAATATTTGGTTGTCGTGTTTCAGGATACCTGTATTATATACAAACGACATAGTAATATCATTTGCTATTAGTTACACAATTACCTGTTAAAATATAAAGTTTTTGCTGATAGAGGAATTTGCGCAGACTCAATAAATGCAATTAGCATATCGTATTTTTCGTAATTTTCAAATTTTGCCATTTAGTAACTGATTGATGCTTCACTTACAAACTAATAATACAATTTATTGCACGTGCAATAGATATGATCGAAGCTCGTTGACGTTTGTCTTCAAACAATTGTCGTTTTTTGTTTACCTTTTGTTTCACGGTCAACTATTTATTACTGATATAATAAATTATTTTATTATACCAAAAACATGGAATAAATCGGTCATTTGAAAAAATAATTATATTAAACTAAATATTTTTGAAAAGCCGTCAACAAGAGCTTTTAAATAAAGCGGCAACCAATTGTGGTTTCCTTTAAAAAAATGCAAGTTTATATTATAACTTCAAAAGAGTTATAAATATTAAATATTTGCGTACGCCACTGTATTCTACATAAAAAACTTTATAAAAAACTTCTACAGTATTTTAGGATATTTTTGCAAACAAACGAGTTTTACGAATTAATAGAATTGTTAAAAATATCAATTTTTGGCTATAACTCGAAAACAAAAGAAGATCGCTCATTTCTGATTTCACCATTGAATTGATATCAAAAAGTTGGTCCATGACTGTGCGCACAGTTTTATTGTATCTTTAATAACAAATAAGTTACCCATTTAATACATCCAATTTGGGACACACTGTACAGAATTTTGCAACCGAACGATTCAACCTACAATGAGCGATTTGAATGGTTACAACTTGAATAACAACCACCACATGTTCGTCTGACCATTTGAAGGAGTGAAATATTCTCTATTTTAATGGACACCCTAGTTTGATCTGATTATTTCCTTGATATTTTTTATTTTTAGAACGCTGTTTTTATTTGCTTCCAATTTTAATGGTGTTGTAGATATCGATAATGACTTCTTACCAGAATACGTGACTGCGAGAATCTTCGAAAAATCTTTAAGATTTTTTGCTGTAAGTTTATTCGTTTTTCAGAAGTCTACTATAATACAACCTTCTGCAACCACTGATTTAACTAGAAATGAAATCAATCTTAACTGTAACCTTGTCATTGATAGTCAATAGTGGCAGAAAGGTCTGTAATGTATTAACAGATGTTTTTTGTTTCTTTAAGTTTTAAATATAATTGTTTTAGATTTATATAGGGCTTTAAACTGAGATAAAGTTTTTGCAGTTATTTTAGAAACTACTAGTGGTATTTATTAATTAAATGACACTTGCTGGCGTACTAAATATAGTTTACTTTAGTGTATTTAAACTGAATTTTGGTTAATAAATTGCCATCTCTTAATAAAAAAAATAACAAGAAATTATTAAACAATTTAATAAAAATGGCATACTAAAAATTTAATGTCTTTATTATCCAAGAATAATCTTATCAAAGTTTTAATTTAAATAAAAGAACTAGATGCAATAATTTTAGGTTTCCAAATACTTGAAAAGTCTAATTCTGCCTTGAACGTTTTCAATGATTTTGCATATATTAATAAATTATCTGAAGAAAATTCCCACTACTCTATTCATGGTGTTAAATATTTAAAAGTTCAAACACCTCGATTAAGAATTGGTATGTGATTACCAATTGTACAAAATATATGATGCAACATATTGTTTTTAATTAGCTATAATACAGATTAATAATCGTACAATTGATGTAATATTCTTAGGAAGTGATAAGGAAATTAACATAATATTGCGCATCAATTACAGTTATCAAAAATTTGCGTGGGTCAAGTTAAGGTTTATCTACTTAATAAAGAACATTGGTACAACATTCAGGTGACCATTTTTTCAACACTACATTCGTTTGAAATTATGTTTACTTGATTTGCATATTAAATATTTATTTTTATTTAAATCCATCAGTTATGTGGGTTTTCTATGTCTTCACTAGTTACATTATTATTTAAATGTAACATCCGGATCTATCTTCTATATAAAGTAAATATTTAGATAATTAATATTCATAACATTCAACAACCAAATGTTACAATGATTATACTAGACAAATCATATGCCATGTTGTTATAAATAATGTTGAATCATTTTTTGTCAAATTTACTAACCCAAAAGGATTCAAAAATGTTATAAATAAAGCTACTTTGCAACTTTTGTTGTCACCGACCAGCAAGTTGTTTTCTAGTCTGCTATAGATCGACTTGATAATGTGATGTCAAAGGTCTTGCATGATTTATATCACGGCATTTGCAAACTTACGAACGAATCACTGAGGACTTGGAGCCAGCATTTTTCTAAAGACCACTATGGATATTATTTGTATAATAAATTTTTAATTATACTTTTCTTAGTGTATGTTTTTTTATAGAAATGTTACGCAATGCTACAATATTTTATATATGTTGTTTTTTAAGTTTTTAATGTATTATCCAAATCTAGTATGATTCAAAAAAAATGAATATTACGTATTCAGAACTTATTTGTGCGTATGAATATACAATAATGTATTAAAGAAATATGCTTTCCAAAAGGTTGATCATATTTTTGGTGACACACTGTCTATATGCAAAACAAAAAGCATGATAATTATTAACAGTGGTACAAATAGTACAGAAACTTGAAATTTTTATGCCAGTCTAAAGATTGTACTTTGTAGAGGACAGAACAAATTTGATCTTTTTGATTGACAAATTTAATACGTCTATCAAACATAAATGCATAGTTACGAAGAGGGCTTAATTTTCAAATATTGAATGTTAAAAGCATATTTAAATGTCATACCCTAAAGCTTTTTTTTTATTTCATGAAACCCTTTTTACAATGATATTTTTAATTTTTGGTTGCAAAAATTTTTATATATTAAATTTTTAGTTTTTTTTTAAATTTTTAATAACTTAATAATAAGCTAATAGGCTGTGAAAATGTATTTAAAAACTTCTTTTAAAAGCCAAAACTATAAGCAAATCATCGCCAATTTAAATTGTTTTTAAATATAAGTTTATTTCGAAAACTTTTAAGAACTAAGATATTATTTTTTTTTATAAACAGCAAACTCTCAAAATACATAAATATTTACAATGAATATGAAACAATTTCAAATTTAACTAAGTAATTAAAAAAAAAGATACTAATAAAAAAGAAAGAAAAATGTTGAGTATAGTAAATACTAAAAAGTAGATTCTAAGTAGATTATAATTCTGTATGAGATATTGAGTACATACTAATTTTGAATACATAAGAATTTTTTAAACTTATTAAACAATATTTCAAAAAAGTTTAAATGATTAAAGCTATTGGCAGTTTTTAATATCCTTGTAATAGAGGAATTCATTCCATAATTAACATTATGTAAGGAAATACAAAATAATATTCTGCCTCTGGTAACATAACAACTAGTATTAAATTTAATCAAATTTGAGATATACGGACATTCAATACTACCAGAAAACAATTTGTCGAAGATAATAAGATCGAAGTGCAGCCTGCAAATTTCCAATGTATGTAAATTTAATATTGTTCTTGTTTATTCCATATGCATGTTTAGTATGAATAAGATATTGCCCAAAAATTTATTCTGCACGTTTTCTATTTTATTTATATGGGCACCAAATGACTGCTGCGTATTCTAAATTTGATCTTACAGAATATGTGTACAAAGTTTTTTACAATATCTTCAGAAAAATGTTTACCAATTCTAAGAATATAACCTAGCTGAGCCTTCATGACAATATTGCATATATGTTGATTAAACAGTAAATCAGTATCAGTTGTAACACACTTCCTTACTATTGAGCAAGTTCCTAATATATTTCGAAGTTAGTATATCAAAATCATATGCTGCATGGTGGGTTGTATTATTTAACAGAAGGTCAGTTGCTGCCCCCACTGTTAGTCCTGAATATTTGAAAACATAAAATCCAGAAAAACATCGTAACTGTTTGGTACATTAATTACCTGAGATAAAATTTAGAAAGCTGAATGAATGTTTCGCATATAATTACACTAGGAGAGTTTATACTACAATTTACTTGAACTTCTAAGTTAACGTTAGTCCATGTAGTTTTGAGAAATTATAATGTCCAAAGGTTAATATCTTACTATCAGGATATGCACTACTTGAACTTTCAATCATACAGTGGTTTTCATATACCGTCTTATTAGATTGAGATGCAATATAAACACCCCCAATAACAAAACTATCGCCATAATTAATATGAATATAAGCTTGTTCTATACGCATATTTGTATTTAATAAACCAAAGTTAATTCTTTTATTCTTTTAAATACTAGTGTAAAATCCCAACGTGGTGGTATTGTAATTTAGTGGATCATAAAAGAATTAACTTTAGTTTATTAAATACAAATATGCATATGGAACAAGCTTATATTCATATATATATTGCCGTGGTACTCGGGTAAATCCTTACCAACCATAAATATTTTCGAAAATTTTATATATTTTTCAAAACTCGAAAATTCAAAACTTAAATAATACAAAAAAAATATCCTTACCCGTTTTCCTCTCTTCTTCAGTTGAACGTCCTTCAACTGCTTGCGGCTAGCTCATTTGGACCTCCTTTTGGATATCTATATTCACTCTCAAATTCTATCATTCACGCACACTCCCAATAAAACCACAAAATACAACCTACATACAATCTTTTATTTATTCCTATTTACAAATGCAATTCAACACTATCCATAATTTATTGTTCACGTTACACTTCAGTAACTCTTATTTTGTAATGTCCTGTATTTAATTTTAAAATCATCAAACACAAAGTGTACTTGGAGTAAATGGACCTTGAATAATACCTTCTCTAAAATTCCTTCTTTATAATTTAATTATTTATTTTAATAATCTAAGTAAACTGTGGGGTATGGTGAGCTCATAATAACCCAACTAATTCTGCATAATGTATGCCCTTCTACTTTGCATACTCTTAAAATACAAAAAACAAAGCCATGTACTCTTCACAAAATTTCACGTTCTTACGGAACGTTTAAAAGCTTTCTAGACACCTTCAATTTCTAGTTGAATACCGTAATAATGTTATTTACACATATTCTGTTCAATACGTAAATAATTCACACTACCTTGAAAAACACTCTCATACGCCACCCCAATATTTACAGTTTATAGGAATCATAATTTTAAATCGTTACCTGGAAATTGTGGAAGATCTCCGCTCTTGTAGATGATGCCATGGATTTTTCTATCTGGTCTGCAGGTCGTTTCTCGCTATTACTTGACGAACTCCATTTAAGCTGATCCGCCAAGGCCGCCTTCTCGGTGTAACCAAATTCCAAATTTCATACTTCTTTCACAGTAATCTACGTTACTTAATGTCCCGACACGAGTTGATAAAAAAATTATAGGTGATACCTCTATAAAAATTTTTACTCTCGGCACACTAACCGCGTACTAATTTAATTAAGAGGCTACCACTAAGCAAAACAATTTAAATAATTTTGTAATACTTACAACCCGTGTTAACTTTCATACGTGCTTTTGGGACGATCGAAATAATAAGGGCTTTAATAATATTCTTCTAAACTATTTATATCTTTCCAATGTAACCTCTCCTGGCCACAGTTATCCAAAATCCCTGCTCACAACAACACATTCTCACAATTTTGCACTCAACCCCATTTTCAAATCCGCGAATTTCCGTCCTCGTTATAATATTTCAAGAAAATTACGCTACTCTATCCTCGTGTTCATATCAAGTCAAACTAAACATATCAACCAATCGTAGCTCTAATGACGTTTCACAAATCCCTCCTATGCTATTGTGGTCTCATGCTTATACGTTTTCTACGTCCCTTTCTAACCTGGTTTGAGTGGTAGAAGATCAATATCCTTGTTTGTGCGCTGTCTACTGCACGTGGACTTTCTCCTTGAGTTAAATAATCGCTCATTAGCATTTCATGCTAAAACATCCGACCGTTTGAACAATCCGTAGAATAATTTGTTCGTTATGTACAAATTAAACAGAACTTGACATTTAGAAAATACGCAGGTGTTTAATTTTACACGAACGTTTTAAATACATTTCCACGATTTAGAGTTTGGCGTATTTCTACCCCACTGATACATTTGTCAGATAGCAACGCGTTTCATCTTGGTATCCTTGGGTTTTTACACGCTTTTATGCAAATTATACATCAATAATCGTTCAATTAAATTCAAATTAATTAATAAATTAATGGCATTGCCTTCTACCATTTAATTTCTTTGCAAACCTACTTAAATTTCATTAATTATTTATAAAATTTCGTTAATACCTGATACTTAAAAATGAATTAACTAATATAAATTTCGCACGTAATTTCTGGTTGTTCCTTTATACAGGGTGTTTTGAAATTGTTTCTTTTATATTTATTTTTGATCTTTTAAAACCACTATAATATATATATATATATATATATATATATATATATATATTGCTATGATATCGTCGTACTTTGATTAACGCTCAGGCTCTGTATTCTTAAATAATATAGAATAAATTTTAAATTTTCTACAATTAGATTTATGCCCCGACTAGCTCAGTTCAATCCCACACAGAGTGCACGACAATGCGGTAACAGAGAAATTTTTACCCTCATTTTCCTCTAACACTTCATACCTAAATAAGATAATCTGAATAACCAAAAATTTATATAATAAACCAAGAAATATGTACAATTTGCACTTCTACAACCTTCGTAATATTATTTGCTATTAAAAACCCTTGAATCAAAGTAAAAATATAAATCTGTTCATCACCAAATTATAACCCTATTAAAAATATATAAAGCCAGCAAAACTAACTCTGTATTATATTGGAAGCCTCGTTGAACGTTCAATGACCCTTCGTAATTTCTACATATCAATCAAAATTTTTGATGGGCCTTCACATAAATATCTAAGTACATGCAAGTTTTAAATGTTCAGAAAAGAAATAAGTTTTATGCTATTAATTTATTATGATCTCTAACCTGCTATTTTTTCTGTTGATTTCCTGGTTTGAATGTGTAGTTCTGCGTACATCCCAATCCTGCTGCTACGTGCTGTTAACCGGTGACCTTGGGTTGCTTCCAGCTTAACGTCTTGATTAAGAGTTTTCCCCTTTATTATATCTGTTACTCATAGTATTGGATTTTTACGTTAGATTTCTTATTGAATTTCTTTAGCAAATTGTTTATTGAATCGCTTCGTAAATTTTTCAGTAGATCTCTTAGAGAATTTCTCAGTGAATTTCTCAGTTTCCTTAGAGCCCTAAATTAATAAATGTTAAGGATCATGTTTACCTTAATTAAACGTTGGACTTACGTCTTATGTCGACGGCAAACTTGTATATTTGAATGTGCACTTGTACTTTTTAATTATTAACTTTCACTTAAAATCATGGTTTAATTTCACACTTTAACTTTGCATATAATTTTTGTTCAAACTAGTACAATTTGTGCTTCAGTTTTCGAGAGATTGGCCATTAACAGATTGGTGTAATATATAAAGGCAAGATGTGCTGTCATTGGCTGGCTGTGCTTATCTTTGTCGTTTGAGCATGGTAGAGGTGTTACACTTGGCTTATCATGAAAGCCTTTGGATTTTACACAAAGTTACCTATTCTAAATTTTGTTGCAATGCTCCCCAAATCACGTAGACATCAAAGCTTTACATTATGGAGTTCGTTGGTTATGGTACTTTGTACCGTTCAATATCATATTTTCGTATTTTGTATAGGAAATTATTAGTCATTACATTTAATCTTGCACATACGCCAAACGTATGGTTACATATTTTGTTTTCCTCATATGCTGGATTTTATTCGAATTTGTCAAGCTTACTTTTAAAAGATCACGTAGGCAAATTTTATAATGGGATTCTTTAACAGATGACGTAAATCAGATGCGTTTTTATTGACTCCTTACTTTTTGAAATATGCTTGTTTTGCAAGACCTGTTTGTTGTGATCACGCATGATTATTTTCTTACATTAATGCGTCGAGTTTAAAAAAATTCGTTTAATGTTTGTTTGACTTTAGATACTTCTAATATGTATTTATTTAAAGTTTATGAATGTATTCTGCCATTTCGAATGGACCTGCACCTTTCCGAAGTTCTAAATTACTAGAACAGGTGAAATGGCTTGCGCGTTCTAATGAGCTAAAGAGCCAAACTACAGGTCCAACTAAAGTAGTAGGGTCGTTAGTGAGGAACCATACTAAGACAGGTCCCCGAAAGAGGGCAGCGGCTCTTTCGGTACTTAGATTGGCAGAGACCATAGGGGTCGGTATGACAGTCTAAGACACACTACCGCGATGTGGAAGGCAACGGGAAACCACCACATTATCTCCCAAGTACACAGCGTACCTAAATTATAACAAACATGATGGCATTCTCTGGGGTAAAAGATTCCGGAGTTAAAATAGTCTCCCATTCGGATCTCCAGGAGGGGACTACTTCGGAGGATGCGATCGGAAAGTTAAAAATAAGAGTCGGGAACATTCTGCAAGTCGGAGCGTGGAATGTTAGAAGTATGAAGCAAGTAGGTAAGCTAGAGAACCTAAAATCGAAATGAATAGGTTATCACTAGACATAGTAGGGATTAGCGAAGTTCGGTGGCCAGAGGCGGGGATTTTGGAGTGGAGACTTCAGGGTAATTCATACAGGAGCAGAGGAAGGAAATTTGGGTGTGGGGATAGTTATGCGGAAAAAGATAGGATACTGTGTAGAAAATTACTTACAAAAGAACGAAAGAGTACTCATGGTTAGATTAGAATCTAAACCGGTAAACACAGTAATAATACAAGTATACATGCCCACCTCTAGCTATAGTGATGAAGAGGTAGAAGACATCTACAAAGATATCGAAGACATATTAAGATACGTAAAAGGACATGAAAATTTAATAATTACGGGGGATTTTAATGCCGTGGTAGGTGAGGGTAGGGAAGGAGCGGTAGTAGGTTTATTTGGTTTAGGCAAAAGAAACGACAGGGGAAATAGGCTGGTAGAATTTTGCGACAAGAACAATTTAATCATCACAAACACATTATTTCAACATCATGCTAGAAGACGATATACGTGGAAGATGCCAGGAGATATAGGAAGATATCAAATAGATTACATTCTTGTTAGACAACGGTTTAGGAATCATGTAAAAGACTGTAGAAGCTACCCAGAAGCAGATATAGATACTGACCACAACATCGTAATTATGAAGGCTGCACTTAAATTTAAGAATGTGAAAAAAAGAAACGGAAAAAGGCACTTGGACTTAGAGAAACTAAAAGATAAAGATATTCAAGAAAGATTCGAAAAAAAGTCAAATGAATTGCTCAAAGATATCGGGAAAATATCTGATACTAAGGAAGTAGAAACAGAATGAAATAACATTAAATCCAGCTTAGACATGGCGGCCAGAGATATTCTGGGGTATACACAAAAAGAAAATAAGAAACCATGGATAACAAAGGATATCCTGAATTTAATAGAAGAAAGACGAAAATACAAAAATAAATCTGACGAAACAGGAAAACAGAGATACAAAGCTATAAAATGGGAAATTATTAGAAAATGTAGGAAAGCTAAAGAGCAATGGATTGATGAAAAGTGCAAAGAGGTACAAACGAAGATGGAAATAGGAAAGACAGACGAAGCATACAAATTAATTAGAATGAATTTTAGGGACATAAAACCGTATAGCAAAAATATAAGGGACGCACAAGGAAACGTCCATCATAGAAAACGTAGAGAAAGTGGGTAGATGGCAAGAATATATAGGGAATTTATATGCAGGAGAGGAACTAACTGCATTAGAACAGGAATCAGACATTGAAAATGATGACTTGGGATATCCTATACTTAGAGATGAGTTTGAATTAGCATTAAAGAGTCTGAAAAATGGTAAGGCGCCGGGTACAGATAAGGTGCAAGCAGAAACTTTAAAAGCTGCTGGACAAGCAGTAACAGAACGTCTCTTCCAACTTGTAAGCTATATGTATGAGACAGGCGAGATACCCAAAGATTTCAAACGTAGCATCATAGTAACTATACCAAAAAAGAAAGGTGCGGATAGATGTGAAAATTTTCGAACGATAAGTTTGACAGCACACGTGTCAAAAATATTAACTAGAATTGTGCAAAGACGAATGGAAAAACGGGCAGAAGAAATACTAGGAGACGACCAATTTGGGTTTAGGCGAAACAGGGGAACACGGGAGGCTATTTTAACTCTGAGAGTGATAATGGAGAAAGCAATAGAAAAAGGAGAAAGCGTGTATATAGGGTTTGTAGATCTGGAAAAAGCATTCGACAATGTAAAATGGAAAAAAATGTTTGAAATACTCAAAAAGATTGGAATGAGTTATAGGGATAGACGAATAGTACATAGCTTATACAAAGAGCAAACAGCAGTAATAGAATTAGAGCAGGAACGTAGAGAAGTAAACAATTAGGAAAGGGGTGAGACAGGGATGTGCCCTATCCCCATTAATTTTTAACTTGTACATAGAAGACGCAATGAATACTGTCAAATGCAGGAAGACATTTGGAATTACTATGCAGGGACAAAAAATTGATATGCTTAGATTTGCAGATGATATAGCAGTATTAGCGGCTAGTAAGGAAGAGTTAGAAGCTGCTCTTAATGAAATAGAAACGGTTCTAACAGAGAGATACGGCATGAAAATTAACAAAACTAAAACTAAAGTTCTAGTATGCAAAGGTGGGGAAAATAAATCAAAAACAAGAATACAAGTATGTAACACGAACTTACAAGAGGTTAAGGATTTCTGCTACCTAGGAAGCCAAATAACGCAAGATGGGAAAAGCACAAAAGATATAAAACAAAGATTAGCACAAGGTCGTGCTACATTTAACAAGAAAAAGCAACTACTGTGCTCAAAGACCAGAAACATAGAAACAAGGAAAAGATTTCTTAAAACATATGTGTGGAGCACAGCACTGTACGGCTGTGAAGCCTGGACAGTAGGAGAAGCGGACAAGAAAAAGGTAGAAGCCTTTGAAATGTGGTGCTACAGACGTATGATGAAGATATCATGGACAGAAAAAGTTAAGAACGAAGAGGTACTAAAAATGGTAGGGGAAGAAAGAAATATGTGGAAAACCGGTAAAAAAGAGAAGAGATAAGATAATAGGCCACATACTACGGCATGAGGAAATAGTGCGGAATATATTAGAAGCGAGGATAGGAAAAAAGAGAAAAAGAGGCAGACCTAGGTTAGACTACTGCACACAGATAGTAAAAGATGTAGGCTGTAGGGGTTTCAGGGAGATGTGTAGGCTAGCCCAGAATAGAAATCAATGGAGGTACGCATCCAACCAATCCCAAGATAGATAAACTAATGACGAAAAAATAACTGTGATGAGTATTATAAGTAACTACAAGAATTGGCTGAGCAATATTCTCGAATAATGTTAAGTGTGTGAAAGGATTTACTGGAAAACCATTACTTCGGCAAATGTCTAAGTGTTGGGGGATCTTGGTAGCCACAGGTTGCTTAACCCTTTCACTGAATCTTTCTGAAATAGGGCATAAAATTAGAAAACAGTAGAAGGGGAACGAGCTGTATACACATGCTGTGTGAGAATTTCAGGGAACTATGTACGCTAGCTCAGAATATAAATAAGTGCAGGTACGTGTCCAACCAGTTTTGAGACGGAAAACTTAATGACGAAAAAATAAGCACAGATAAATCTGATGATTAGTATAAACAACTAGTTGTTGGTTGCGAAATATCTGCAACTAATGAGGACTGTGCGAAAAGATATATTGGAAAATATATTAAATCGGTAAATGGTTAAGTGTTGGGGGAACTTGGCAGCCACAGGCTGCTTACCTCCCTTCACAACCACTGAAGGTCGGAGAAATAGGGTATATAATTGTAAAACAATAGAAGGTGACTGAACTGCATCTAACAAGAAAGAACAGCGCTTATGAGAAAAGACAACAAACATAAAACAAGAAGAAATTTGTTGAAAGCATATGTGTGGAGCACAGCACAGTATACCTATGAAATACGGGCAGTCTGAAATGCAGACAGAAAAACGGTAGCAGCCTTTTGAAATGCTGTGCTTCAGATGTATGAGGACGATAGCATGGACAGACAAAGATAATAACAAATAGGTTATAGAAATAGTAAGGGAACAAGGATATCTGGGGAAAAAGATAAGAGAAATAGAAGGGCAGAATACGTTCTAAGGCATTTTTTGGGAATAGTATGGGATATATTACAAGCAGAGATAGGAAAAAAGGTAGATGTAGACCTAGATCAGATAGTTATAGATGCAGACTGTGCAAATTTCAGGGAAATCTGTAGGTTAGTTCAGAATAGGAAACAATGATGGTACGCGTCTAACCAGTTCCAGGACTGAAGACCTAATGATGATGAATGTATTCTGGTTTCTAAAATGAATCGGATTGCGTCTAGAGTTATTTTTTCTACTAAATGTGGTTAAATTATTAAAGAATGAGCTTCCTTTCATTGACTAAAGTTAGTTGTAGATTTTATACGGTGTGTTTGATAGTTGCTTTTGGCATAATTAACGAATTGTGTACTTTTTATGATTCAAATGTCTAGTTTCATCGACTTTGGTGTTGTTTAAAGTATACTACCATTGTGATCCTATATACCCCTAAATAACCCTATTATCATAGCAATATATATATATTGCTATGATAATAGGGTTATTTAGGGGTATATAGGATCACAATGGTAGTATTCATTAACGTACCGAGCACAAATGCAATTGCGCATGTATAAATAATCACCTTGTATGATATAAGCGTATACTGTAAATACATATCAAATAATGTACGCAGTATAAGTAAAAATAATTAATCGTTAAGAAATAATGTAAAAAACACATTAAATGCGGGCCTTATGCCTTATTTCAAGCGTAAATACATATCCATTAACTTGATAAAAAAATAGATTTCCCGCTGCATATAAAACATTCGTTCTATTTAGCATAAGAACTATATCAATCTTCTTAAAAAATTACGTTTTAATATTAACTATGTGTATTAAAACACGTTTTGCCGTGAAAACCAATCTTTTATTACAATTATAAAGATGCATGTCTTTCTGCATGTGCAAAACCCGTTGATAAAGCAACGGAAGCTTTAAATTAATCATATAAATTGAATTTTGTATATAACATATATTCATTTTAAATAAAGAATTTTCTAAAATATTAGGAATATTGAAAATGCGTCATCCGTACTTAGAACAACGTAAATACCTAATTAATAAATAAAAATGTATTCCACGAAGCCTTTGCAACATTAAAAAACTCATAAAATAGATGAGAATTATTTAATAGCTTTCGCAATCACTGTAAAAGAGATACGATGCGACACAATAACCTTGGGAGATAGAATAGAACGGACAGCGAACATAAATTAACACTAATGAGGTAATAGGACGCGACGATTTTGAATTCTAATGAGGAATTCTGAGTAACTTATGTCAAATAGGTGTGTAGTAATTGGAATGGAGTTCCATACGGCACTCGTGCATTCTAGAAAAGAGAATTTTTATATATAAATAGAAGCAATCGACATTGGGCATCAATAGATAAATCCGTGTCAACCAAGCAACATGTAAAGAAATTCAATTCAATTCATGTAAGTCGCGAAGATGTTATTTTGAAGTATGCGATATGCATACTATAATTTAATAATTACAATGCAACAATGAATATAGAAATCATTCTTAAAATATACAGTTCTTTGACCTTGAAATATACAATGAAGATGGAAAATTCCTCAAGATAAAAAGCTACTTTAAAAATATAATTGAATAAATAAACCGAGGATGCACATTGGTTTCTAAATGAAGATTTAAATGGAAATCTTATAAGCAGATTTTGAATGTCAATTTAAAAATAAAATCAAGAAGGCGAAGATATTTAATACCGTTGATTACAAATTGGAGAGCGTTTTTTGGATTTTGCAAGTATTACTTTTAGATTTATATTGTTTGTAATTGATATTTGAATTTTGTAAGGGTATTTATCAAGGAAAGTGTGGTCAGAGTTTGAAACACTTTGATTTTTTTTTATAGATTATCTGTCAAGGATTTTTTTGGCCAAACGAACCTCACAAGCGTGAGAATCAAAGCCAGGTAAACTATCCATAAGAGAAGAGATTTTAGTTCTGTAAATTTAAACCTACATTAGGTAAGGAACATTTTGATAATTAAGTAAATAGGTATTTGTTAAAAATAATTTGATGATTGAAAGAAACTATGCTGTAAATGTTCTACATTCTTTTAAACGAGAGAAAATATCTTAGACTGTATAGAACGTAAGTCAGAAATTTCAAATTTTACAATTTGCTGTATCTGTATCACAGCACACTTTTAGCGGCTCTCCAACACCGTCGTTATCACAGCAATATATATATATATATATATATATATATATATATAACCCCCCTTTTCGGATTGATAATTATAATATATGAGCAAATTAGCAATGCACCAAATTGCCCTATAATTTCCTTTCTTTAATTAATTTGTTAACTTTTCTATTGAGTCTTTAAATCTGCGCCTCGACCAATGAAACTCTTATCTCAGGTTAATTTTGTGAAAAAATCTATATCTGCATACAGCGTGAGTTCTGAACCATATACAGATGTATGTGACACTGCCAATCAAATGACCTCCAGTTAATTCTACTAAAGCAATTTCTAAAAGTGACAGTGTAAACAATTACTTGAAAATACGCACAGTAAAACAGTTTATATTAGTTAATAATTTAAGATTTCAATCGAGTATAATGGATTAAGTGTTTAAATTATGACAGTGAAAATAATACAACCTGAACTTCCAATGAAACGTCTTGCTGCTGAACAATGAAGCTCCACTGCCTACAGTGACGATTCGAACTTGATGTGGGTTCTTAATACCTGTGGATAAGTACGTTTTAAAATTTGTATTACTGAATTTACGCCTTTTATTTTAGGGTTTTAGGTACGCCAAAAATTCTTTAGAGACACTTATACTTATCGTCGTTGGTCTTATCAGGAAACTCAGCTCCGTGAAATCAACACCGTGTTCGACACCAAAGTTCAGCAATTCCAGCGTTCTGATAGCACCACTTTGGAACTCCTCTGTCTACACAAAATACTCCCAGAAATCAATGGTCAATAATAAGACAATGACAAGGACTCTTGCATTTATCACTTTTTAATATGAACAGTTCCTTTATACTTTGAATATCACAATTACAATTTTCATATGTTGAATTTTATGTAGGAGATTACAACAATAAAAGGTATACAATTCGTAAACTGTCACCAAAAAAAGATTATACTTTTTGTTCTATGGTTTGTAAAGTTCTTTTTCAGTTTTTTTCAAATCAGTTTTCCTTAATTTTCAATTTCAACAACTCCTTTTTAAATTTTTTTTAACAACTCTCTTTTAAAAATTCTTTAACAACCCTTTTTTTTTATTAATTTAACAACTGTCCCTTTTCTATGGAGATGCCCCTTAAAACATTAAACCAGCCTACTCTTTTACAATTCTTTTCCAACTAACATTCTATGATCCAACTTTTTATTAATAGATCTTATTGCTCTTGTCAAATTCTAATTTGGAGTAAACTAATACACAAATGTCATTGGCCGAAAATTTATAAATTGATATTTTAATCCTAACAACAAGTGAAATTCAAATGATATAATAAGACTTACAACTATATACTGAAAAGTAAATAAAACTTCTACATCTTATAACTAACTTAAATCTAATAAAAACATAATACTTGACTTTTTAGGCTTTACGTACATATTCACATGGCAGTGAAGTTTCCTTTTAAATATTTTAACACAATTTTTATGATATACAAACAACAGCAGTTCACTTCATTGGCACAAACTTTTCAAAATTACTTTATGAAATCACCATCACCCAAGTTGAAATCTTAAAACTTCCTTTTCTCTTAAATTATCATTTTAAATATCTTTAACAAGTAACTGCCCTCACCATCTCCTTCATCAATCATTTTACGAACTAGAAGTCTATATCTGAGTGGTACTTCAGTGCGCCAAGGTTCAAATCTCATACATATCACATAATATCACAATATATATATGATAGATTTTTACTATATTTCTTGATCTGGATATTTGTACTAATAAAATGTATAGTTTTTTGGGTTTTTTAAGGTCATTTAACTCAATTAAGAATACGAACAATACACTCTGTCAGCTTTGAGACTGAGATATGAAAATATAAGTCCCACTTGCATCACTATTCACCACATCTATCTGCTGTCAAGCACCTGATGCAAGTGCTCGTTTCACTATCCGGGATAAACAGTCGTTTTTCATTGGTTTACAATGGTCATGTGCTGCCCTGACCAATATAAGGATGCAAAGGATGTTTATTTAATAGAAAAATGTGACTTCTTATTATCTTGCTGGGCATGTTTTCCTTTTTCGGTAGCTCAGCAATATATATATATATATATATATATTGCTGTGAATTCCTGTAAACCCATTCTCGCCCCAAGGATTGGGCGTCATTAAATTGCCGTGAAAGTCGATAACACTTGAGATCGCCTTCGTTGGGCCGTCATAAAAATTTTCTGAAAATTTAATAAAAAACACTTTTTTACAATACCTTATACGCTTTCAATACCCCTCGCGGACCCTCTTTTATCGAAAAGCTTATTTTCCTAAACCGATTCTCCAAATTTTGTTCGTCACGAACTTCAACGTCTGAAAAATTCTAAGTTTACCCTGCTTTTACAATGAAATTTTCTCAACAACATCTAACCGACGCGAGCTTCTCAAAACTTCTAGCCTTCGACCAATTATATTGCTTTCCCCCAGTTTTAACGTCCAACCATTAGCTACCTTTCTTTGTTTCACCCATATTTATTGTCTCTTTTAGAACTCCTCTCAAGCTACAAAAATCGATATTGTGGTTGGCCTCCAAATCTACTGCGTATTTTAGACGTGTTTTGTAACCAACGTTTTATTATACGTGTTCTCTGTCTGTTTTACATTATAGATATTTCATTTCACTTAGTCTTCAAAGCATTTGTTATTTTAACAGCTTGGCACACTGACCGTTACATACAATTCTATAGAATTCTGTCCCAACATATATTTCAGGTCTTTGTACTTGACATTTTAACTGCCAGGTGTTTCTTTGAAGTAAAGTATCTGTTTAAACTTATAATTCTGAGTTTTAGCACTTCTTAGGATTTGTATAACGAACGTTTCGTTTATTTAAATGGAAATATTCGTTTAAATTATTGATTTTCTATACTCAAAAGCTTCGTTTCTTATCCGATGCGCTTGATTTAAAATATTACAACTAATTATGCGTATCCTTGAGTTTTCATGTACTCTAACGCTTCTACCCGTTATGCAATTTTTACATTCCAATTCAGAAATACAAAAATATCTTAATATCCGTCCATTTTCAATACCTAAACCGATTCATTTGGCGCGTAACTAAATTGTTCCTATTTCCTATATACGCAGTTGTTAAAAGTTTATTATCTAGACTTATATATCCTTCTTAACCTATAATTTCCACGACAATATATATATATATATATATATATATATATATATATCATCATCATCATCATCATCATCATCATCATCATCATCATCATCATCATCATTAGGTCTTCAGTCCTGGAACTGGTTAGACGCGTACTATCATTGTTTCCTATTCTGAACTAACCTACAGATTTCCCTGAAATTTGCACAGTCTGCATCTATAACTATCTGATATAGGTCTACATCTACCTCTTTTTTCCTATCTCCGCTTGTAATATATCCCATACTATTCCCCAAAATGCCTTAGAACGTATTCTGCCCTTCTATTTCTCTTATCTTTTCCCCAGATATCCTTGTTCCCCTACTATTTCTATAACCTATTTGTTATTATCTTTGTCTGTCCATGCTATCGTCCTCATACATTCTTGAAGTTTCCGACGAACATTTCAAAAGGCTGCTACTGTTTTCTGGTCTAATGGCGTTGTCTAGACTGCCCGTAATATTCCATAGGCATACTGTGCTGTGCTCCACATCATATTGCCTATTCAACAATTTTCTAAATCTTGTTCATAAAGTTTGTTGTCTTTCCTCACAGGCCGCTGTTCCTTCTTGTTAGATGCCAGTTCAACTGCACCTTCTATTGGTTTTACAAATTATATACGCCTATGGTTCTCCGGACCTTCCAGTGGTTGTGAAAGGGAAGGGATTAAGGCAGCCAGTAGGAACATAGTACAGGTTCCCCGAACACTTAACTTATATACGCGATTTAATATATTTTCCAATATATCTTTTCGCAAAGTCCATCTATTAGTTGCAGACCTATGGTATTGCAACCACCAATCCAGTTGTTTATACCTAACTCATCAGATTTAATCTGTCCGCTTATTTTTGTACATTAGGGGTTTTCCGTCTCAAAACCTGGTTGAACACGTAACCTGCACTTAATTTATATTCTGAGCTAGCCTAACTTAGTTCCTGAAATTCTCACAAAACAACATGTAAAGTAACAGCTCGTTCCTTCTATTGTTAATTCTAATTTTATGCCCTATTTCACTGAGATTACAGTGAAGGGGTTAACAACCTGTGGCTACCAAGTATTCCCCAACACTTACGACATTTGTCCGGAAAGTAATGGTTTTCCAGTAAATCCTTTCACACACTTCAACAATTATTCGGGAGAAATTAATATGAGCCCAACCAATTAACCTTGTAAGTTATAATAAATACATCATGTTTTAAGCAACAGTTATTTTTCGTCAATTAGTTTATCCATCTTGAGAGGCCAATTTAAAGGTTGGATGGTCACCTCCATTGAATTTCTATTCTGGGCTTAGGTTCTTCACACATTACTTCCTGAATAACCCAATTACAAAGACCCTACAATCCTTTTACTAATCTGAATGTGCAGTAGTCTAACCTAGGTCTGCCTCTTCTTCTCTTAATTTCAATAATTCTCGCTGTCTAATCATATTCGCGACTAAAATATACTCAATTGCCGTTAAGTAATGTAGGCCTATCATCCTAATCTCTACTTTTTACCATTTTCCACAGTAATATATACGTTTACTTCCTACCATTTTTAGTACCTCTATACGTTACTTAAACTTTAGTCTGGTCCATGATATCTTCATCATACGTTCTGTAAGCACCACATTTCAAAAGCTTCTAACCAGTTTTCCTAGTGTCCGCTATCTCCTAATTGTCCAAGGCTTCACTACCGTACATGTAGTACGCTCCACACATAGGTTTTCAAAGGCAATCATATTTCCTTGTTTAACCTAATGTTTGTGAGTCTTTGAAGCACAGTAGTTGGCCTTTTTCCCAGTTAAATGTAACACAAGACCTTGTGCTAATCTTTGTTTTATATCGTTTGTGCTTTTCCCATCTTGCGTTATTTGAGCTTCCTAGGTAGCAGAAATTCTTAACCTCTGTAAGTTACGTTGTTAACATTACTTGTATTCTATGATTTGATTTATTTTCCCAACCTTTGCAATACTAAGAACTTTAGTTTTAGTTTTGAATTAAATTTTCATTACCGTATCAACTTCTGTTAGAACACGTTTCCAGTTTCATTAAAGGAGCAGCTTCTAAACTCAAATTCCATTGCTAAGACGCTAAATACGCTATATCATCTGCCCAAATCTAAAGCATATCAATTTATTGTACCCTAAGCATAGTAATTCCAAATGTTCATAAAATCCTGAAAACATTTGACAGTATTCATTGTCTTCTATGTACAAGTTAAGAATCAATGTGGGATAAGGGCACATCCCTGTGGCTTCACCCTATTCCTAATGTTTACTTCCGATACGTTCCTGCTCTAATTCTATTACTGCTGATTTGACTCTTTGTATAAGGCTATGTACTGATTCGTCTATCCCAATATAACTTCATATCCAAACATCTAAAATTATGAGTTATTTCAAACAATTTTTCCAATTTTACATTGTCAAATGCTTTCCAGAATCTCCAAACCCTATACACTTTCCCTGAAATTTCTATTGTTATTACTAACCAATTATCACTGGGCTCAGAGGCTAAAATAGCCTCCCGTGTTCCCCTGTTTGAATGTTCCCCTGTTTCGCCTAGTATTTCTTCCGCCCGTTTTCCATTAACGTCTTTGCACAATTTAGTTAACATTTTTGACACGATAGTGCTGTCAAACTTATTGTGTACAAAAATTTGTCACATCTGAATGGGCCGACACCTTATTTTTGGTGGTATAGTTACTATGATGCTTAACGTTTGAAATCCCTCTTGGGTATCTCGCCTGCCTCATACATATAGTCTTACAAGTTGGAAGAGACGTTCTGTTACAAATGCTTGTCCAGCGGCCATTTTAAGAAGTTTCTTGCTCTAGCATCTCTTCACCTTGTACCCAGGCAAGGAATTCCTTACCATTTATGTCTAGACTTCTTTAATGCTAATTACAAATTTCTCATCTCTTAAAGTATAGAGATATCCCAAGCCATCATTTTCAATGTCTTGATTCCTGTTCTAATTGCAGTTAGTTCCTCTCCTAAGCATATAAATTCCCTATTGGATATTCTTGCCAAATCAAAATACCCACTATTGGCTACATTTTCTATGATGACGTTTCAACTTGTGCGTCCCTTAAATATTTTCCTGCTATATGGTTTTATATCCCTAAAGATTCATTCGTAATTAAATTTGTATGCTTCGGTGCTGTCTTGGGTCCTATTTTTAACCAATTCGTTTGTACCTCTTGCACTTTTCATCAATCCATTGAATTCTTTAGCTAATTCCTGCCATTTTCAATAATAATTGGGTCCCAATTTTATGAAGCTTTGTATCTCTGTTTTCCTGTTTCGTCTGATTTATTTTGTAATTTTCGTCTTTCTTCTATTAAATTTAGGATATCCTTTGTTATCACAATGGTTTCTTACTTTTCTTTTGTGTATACCCCAGAATATCTCTGGCCGCCATGTCTAATGAAGCTGGATATTAATGTTAATTCCCATTAACGGCTGTTTCTACTTCCTTAGGTATCAGATATTTTCCGATATCTTATGAGCAATTCGTTTGACTTATTGGCCGAATCTTTCTTGAATATCTTTATCTTTTAGTTTCTCTAAGTCCAAGGTGCCTAGGTCCGTTTCTATTTCACATTCTTAAATTTAAGTGTGGCCTTCATTAATTACGATGTTGTGGTCAGTATCTATATCTGGCTTCTGGGTAGCAATTTCTACAGTCTTTACTTGATTCCTAAACCGTTGTCTAACAAGAATGTGAATCTATTTGATATCTTCCTATATCTCCTGGCCATCTTCCACGAATTAAATCGTCTGAGTCTAGCATGAAAATGTTGAAATAACGTGTTTGTGATGATTTAAATTCGTTCTTGCTACGCAAAAAATTCTATCAGTCCTATTTCAACCCTGTCGGTTTCTCAGTTTAGCCTAAACCAAATAATACGTACACGCTCCTTCCCTACCCTCACCTACCACGGCATTAAATAACCCCGTAATTATTAAGTTGTTCATGTCCTTTTACGTATGCATTAAGTATGTCTTCGATATATTTGTAGATGGCTTCTAACCTTTTTCCTGTCAACTTGCTAAGCTAGAGGTGGGCATGTATACTTGTATTATTACCGTGTTTACGAGTTTGAGATTCTAATCTAGACCATGAAGTACTTTCGTTCTTTTGTAAGTAATTTTCACACAGTATCCTATCTTGGTTCCCATAACTATCCCACCCCAAATTTGCCTTCCTCTGCCCCTGTATTTGAATTACCCTGAAGTCGTCCAGCTCCAAAATCTAAGCCTCTGGCCACCGAAACTGCGTAATCCCTACTATGTCCTAGTGATAACCTATTCATTTCGGAATTTTAGGTTTACTCTAGCTATACCTACTTTGCTGATACGTTCTAACATTCCACGCTCCGACATAAACGCAAGAAATGTAGTCCCGACAATTCTTATTCCTTTAACTTAATCCGATCGCATCCTTCAAGTTAGTCACCTTCGGTAGATCCGAATTGGGAGAACTATTTAACTCCGGAATCTTACCCAGAGAATGCCATTCATGTTTGGTTACAATTTAAGTCAGCTGTAGTACTTTGGGAGATAATGTGGTGGTTTCCGTTGCCAAATTCCACATGGCGCAGGTAGTGTGTCTTAGACTGCCATAACCAACCCCTATGGTCTCTGCCAAACAACTCTGAAAGAGGCTGCACCTCTTTCGGACCATGTTCTTAAGTCTTGGTTCCTCACTAAACGAACCCTAACTACTTTGAGTATAAGGACCTGTAAGTTTAAAAGGCTCTTTGCTCATTAAGGAACAGCAATAAAGCCATTTCACCTGGATTCTAGTAATTTAGAACTTAAGACAAGGTGCAGGTCCATTCGAAATGGATAATATATATTATATAATAAAATATTAATATATATATCCTTTAAGGAATTTTTAACCAAAATGAAATGAAAATCGAGAAATCTCAAGCAAACATTTATGAAGCAATCCTCTATGCATTCTAAAACATATTTTCTGTGGTTATGCATATTATCTAAATAATCTCCTTATCGACATTGAACATGCTCGCCCACACGCATGGCTAAACCGAACACAACACACAAATTAAAGGTTACAAATGCAATTTTATCAGCCTTAAGTTCAGAAAGAAACAGTAATTTTATTACATAAACTTACGTATGAATACAATCTTCACGTAAGATCTTTGTTAATTATAAGAAAACCCCAAAATATTTCATATTGTAAGTTGCACGAAATTTTGGGTCTGGTTCAGGAAATTCTTTCTTAATGAATTTAGAATAGTTCTTAGTAATATTACCCTGTAGGAATCAATGTAAGTATGATCACGACGATGTTAAACAAATTTTGTAAGGGTCAAAGGGCCTTTCGAGCTCTGAACCTCAAACACCTTGTTAAAATTCAACCATTAGGCTAATTTACAATCAATTATTTTATACCGAACCCAATGTAAAGCTTATTCTAGCTTAATCTATTTAATAATTACTGCGGAATGTCTTCGTAGGTCACAAACAAATTTATACTATGTGGTTTGGATTGTCAAATTCTTTGCTGATATTCTTCTTTATGACCACTTGTTTTTACTTATAAAGATATGATTTTGGAATTAACTGCCATTTGAAGAAATTTCTGGTTCCAAGTTTTTGAAATTTCTCCATGTTAATTAATTTTCATTCGTCAAGAGAATACGTTTTGTAAAGTATACCTTTTACAGATTAAAGTCGCATGTGACCCTTGCATCAAGACTTATTTATATTGAAGGCAATAAACTTGGTTAGTTCCCGTACTTACATAACAATAATTATCTATCCAATGATTCGAATGTCTCATAACTTATATTTCAAAACTTCAATGATATATTGTAAATGCCGAATCTTAAATGAATCGTTCCTCATTTAATACTTCTTTATATAATAAAATTCCAAATACGTCAGACGGTCTCGAAATCCTTCTGATTTACATTCTAGAAGCTATTAGTCCAATTGCATGATACAACAGTCTACTTCCCAATTTTGCATCAATTTATCCTTCTTAATGAGCTATTAGTAGGTTTAAAATTTATAGCGATCGTACAAGATTTTCCAATTCTTTACTTAGCCGGTATTATGTATGTTCCGTGAATCTGGGTCGTTACATTCATACAAGAATAATTCCAGCCATTCTTTGCTTATATATATCATTATGACATGATTTTCAGGATAGTTACCTCTTGGAAAGTTGAAATAAATCATTAATTTAGTCGGCAGGCAACCATCCCGAAAACCAAGAAACTTTCTTTGAAGAATACTAACTCTAGTTGCTGTTTTAACGTTTTAAATAAGTAATGTTTAATTAACCGATATTTCTAAAAGCAAAGTACGGATTGCTTATCGATTCCTGCTTTTCCATTTCACTATTTGTTTTTCCAAACAGTGTATTACGTTTACTTAAATGATTTTAAAATATTTTACGATCCTTGATAGGTGCAATAAACGCTTGCTTTTAAAAGTTACTTTTTCTAGTCCGCTTCTCCTATTGTCCAGGCTTCACAGCCGTACAGTGCTGTGCTCCACACATATGTTTTAAGCAATGGCTTTTCCTTGTTTCTATGTTTGTGGTCTTTGAGCTACAGTAGTTGCTTTTCTTGTTAAATGTAGCAGACCTTGTGCTAATCTTTGTTTTAGTATCTTTTGTGCTTTTCCCATCTTGCGTTATTTGGCTTCCTAGGTAGCAGAAATTCTTAACCTCTGTAAGTTCGTGTTACATACTTGTATTCTTGTTTTTGATTTATTTTCCCCACCTTTGCATACTAGAACTTTAGTTTTAGTTTTGTTAATTTTCATACCGTATCCTTCTGTTAGAACCGTTTCCATTTCATTAAGAGCAGCTTCTAACTCTTCCTTGCTAGACGCTAATACCGCTATATCATCTGCAAATCTAAGCATATCAATTTTTTGTCCCTGCATAGTAATTCCAAATGTCTTCCTGCATTTGACAGTATTCATTGCGTCTTCTATGTACAAGTTAAAAATCAATGGGGATAGGGCACATCCCTGTCTCACCCCTTTCCTAATGTTTACTTCTCTACGTTCCTGCTCTAATTCTATTACTGCTGTTTGCTCTTTGTATAAGCTATGTACTATTCGTCTATCCCTATAACTCATTCCAATCTTTTTGAGTATTTCAAACATTTTTTTCCATTTTACATTGTCAAATGCTTTTTCCAGATCTCCAAACCCTATATACACGCTTTCCCCTTTTTCTATTGTTTTCTCCATTATCACTCTCAGAGCTAAAATAGCCTCCCGTGTTCCCCTGTTTGTGTTCCCCTGTTTCGCCTAGTATTTCTTCCGCCCGTTTTTCCATTCGTCTTTGCACAATTCTAGTTAACATTTTTGACACGTGTGCTGTCAAACTTATTGTTCGAAAATTTTCACATCTATCCGCACCCCTTTTTTTTTGGTATAGTTACTATGATGCTACGTTTGAAATCTTTGGGTATCTCGCCTGCCTCATACATATAGCTTACAAGTTGGAAGAGACGTTCTGTTACTGCTTGTCCAGCGGCTTTTAGAGTTTCTGCTTGCACCTTACCTGTACCCGGCGCCTTACCATTTTTTAGACTCTTTAATGCTAATTCAAACTCATCTCTAAGTATAGGATATCCCAAGCCATCATTTTCAATGTCTGATTCCTGTTCTAATGCAGTTAGTTCCTCTCCTGCATATAAATTCCCTATATATTCTTGCCATCTACCCACTTTCTCTACATTTTCTATGATGACGTTTCCTTGTGCGTCCCTTATATTTTTGCTATACGGTTTTATATCCCTAAAATTCATTCTAATTAATTTGTATGCTTCGTCTGTCTTTCCTATTTCCATCTTCGTTTGTACCTCTTTGCACTTTTCATCAATCCATTGTTCTTTAGCTTTCCTGCATTTTCGAATAATTTCCCATTTTATGGCTTTGTATCTCTGTTTTCTTGTTTCGTCTGATTTATTTTTGTATTTTCGTCTTTCTTCTATTAAATTTAGGATATCCTTTGTTATCCATGGTTTCTTATTTTCTTTTTGTGTATACCCCAGAATATCTCTGGCCGCCATGTCTAGGCTGGATTTAATGTTATTCCATTCTGTTTCTACTTCCTTAGTATCAGATATTTTTCCGATATCTTTGAGCAATTCGTTTGACTTTTTTTCGAATCTTTCTTGAATATCTTTATCTTTTAGTTTCTCTAAGTCCAAGTGCCTTTTTCCGTTTCTTTTTTTCACATTCTTAAATTTAAGTGTGGCCTTCATAATTACGATGTTGTGGTCAGTATCTATATCTGCTTCTGGGTAGCTTCTACAGTCTTTTACTTGATTCCTAAACCGTTGTCTAACAAGAATGTAATCTATTTGATATCTTCCTATATCTCCTGGCATCTTCCACGTATATCGTCTTCTAGCATGATGTTGAAATAACGTGTTTGTGATGATTAAATTGTTCTTGTCGCAAAATTCTATCAGCCTATTTCCCCTGTCGTTTCTCGTGCCTAAACCAAATAAACCTACTACCGCTCCTTCCCTACCCTCACCTACCACGGCATTAAAATCCCCCGTAATTATTAAGTTTTATGTCCTTTTACGTATCTTAATATGTCTTCGATATATTTGTAGATGGCTTCTACCTTTTCTTCACTGTAGCTAGAGGTGGGCATGTATACTTGTATTATTACCGTGTTTACCGGTTTAGATTCTAATCTAACCATGAGTACTCTTTCGTTCTTTTGTAAGTAATTTTCTACACAGTATCCTATCTTTTCCGCATAACTATCCCCACACCCAAATTTCCTTCCTCTGCCCCTGTATGAATTACCCTGAAGTCTCACTCAAAATAGGAAAAAAAGATAAGAATGAAATGGGGGAAGAAAGAAATATGGGAAAACGTAAAGAAGAGAAGAATAGGAATAGCGAAATAGCAGGAAATATGAGGATAGATGAAGGAAGAATAGCGACAGTAGATAGAAGGAGAATAGATAGAGTCGAATAGATAGAGATAGAGAGGAGACGATAGAACAGATAGGAATCAAGAGTAGGATGATGACTAACCAGAATAAAATCAATGGAATAATGAGATACATATCAAAGTAGAAATCTAGGAAAAGTAAGTGTGAGTAGTATGTACAGTGAAGCATATATGAAATGTATATTGAGCTGATAGCAATGTCTAATGTTGACTTGTAACCAATTGCTAAAGGCATAAATTAGAAACTATGAGGCGAAAGACTGTAAACATCTGAGGATTTCAGATGATGTAGCACTAGATATAATGCTGAGATACTTAAAGACAGTACTGCGAACATTATGAGGAAAAACTTATAACAAATAGACAATATTGAATATTAGAACAATATTGTGTAACAATTTCTGGTACTAGGCTATGAAGAATATGGAAAATAGATTAACGTAGAATATATTAGGAAATGTAAGGTGGAATGACAGGCCTAACTACTTGAACTGGGTGAATAGACAACTAATTGGTGACGAATAATGCACTAAATGCTTAAGAAAAGAAGCTAATGAATGAAAAAAAAGTAAAATCTGTAAGAATGAATGCAAACACTTGAACGTGAACTGCAGACAGAAAAGTACAGTAATGATAAGTTAGATAATGCTAGACATAGCACAGAACATGTTGAAAAGCTAGTGATAATGGTAAGAAAAGAAGCGAAATAACTGCGATAGAAAGTAATAGCAAAGTAGAGAAGAAATGTAATTGGACAAATAGGAATTTAGAAGAGCTAGAAGTAGAGGTAGACAGTAGTCTAAATGGTTACAGATATGAGACTATAGAACAAGAAGTAGTAAAAGGATAGTCTAGAGTAATTGAAAGTTAATTGAGAAATGAAGACTAGATAATAGAAAGGTAAGATAGTTAAGGATATGGAAATAGATACTAAGACTGATAATGAATGTATGTATGATTACACGTGATATCAGAATGAACGTAGTTGTAGATCTGGTCTATTCAAACTTTACTAGATAAATTGGCTATTGAAATGTTGACTAAATGTAAGATCATGGATTTAATGACTAGTACTAAGATTGTTTATACGTTAAATTTATATGTAATATTTTTATGAATTAGTTGTTATTTAAAGAGTATATATTGTAGTTAGGTATTAAGCATATGTTTTAAGTACTTTTGATAATTATACATTATTTAATTGTCAGTTATATACATGAAAACTATTATTACGATAATAGATATATATTGCTATGATAATCTAGGGTAATAGTACGGTATTAATATAACAAATGTACTATTGTCTACTAAATAGTTATTTATATGCATATATCCATTATGACTATAATATATTATCATACTAAAATTATTATATATAATATGTATAGAATAATAGATTACATGTATATTTATCAATAATACAGATCAATGAGTATATAATCATTATATATAAGATTACAGTATATAATTTACATGTGAATTAATAATCTTTGTTAATTATAAGAAAACCCCAAAATATTTCATATTTAAGTCACGAAATTTTCTTTAAAATTTTTCTTAATAATTTAAATATTCTTGTAATATTACCCTGTGTCAATGTAGTTGATCAACGATGTTAAACAAATTTTTGTAAGGGTCAAAGGGCCTTGAGCTCTGACCTCAAAATTGTTAAAAATCAAATTAGCTATTTACAAATAATTTTTTTATACGCAAAATGAAAGCTTATTCTAGCTTAATCTATTTAATAATACTCAATATGTCTTCGTAGGTCACAAACAAATTTATACTTGTGGTTTGGATTGTCAAATTCTTGCTGATATTCTTCTTTATGACCACTTGTTTTTACTTATAAAGATATGATTTTGGAATTAACTGCATTGAAAAATTTCTGGTTCCAAGTTTTTGAAACTCCATGTTAATTAATTTTCATTCGTCAAAGAATACGTTTTTGAAAGTACTTTTACAGATTAAAGTCGCATGTGACCTTGCATCAAGATTATTTATATTGAAGCAATAAATTGTTATTGTACTTCATAAAATAATTATCTATCAATGATCGAATGTCTCATAACTTATATTCAAAACTTCAATGATATATTGTAAATGCCGAATCTTAAATGAATCGTTCCTCATTTAATACTTCTTTATATAATAAAATTCCAAATACGTCAGAGGTCTCGAATCTTCTGATTACATTCTAGAAGTATTAGCCATTGCATGATACAACAGTCTACTCCAATTTTGCATCATTATCTTCTTAATGAGCTATTAGTTTTAAAATTTATAGCGATCGTAAAGATTTTCCATTCTTTACTAGCCGGTATTATTATGTTCCGTGAATTGGGTCGTTCATTCATACAAGATAATTAGCCGTCTTTTGCTTATTTATCAATGACATGATTTCAGGAAGACTCTTGAAAGTAAATAAATATAATTTAGTCCAGAACCATCCCGAAAGAAACTTCTTTGAAAGAAAACTACTCTCTATTGTGTTTTAACGTTTTAAATAAGTAATGTTTATTAACCGATATTTCTAAAAAGCAAAGTACGGATTTTTATGATTCTGACGGCTGCAACTATTTGTTTTTCAAACAGTGTATTACGTTTATTAAATGATTTTTAAAATATTTTACGATCTTGATAGGTGCAATAAACGCTTGTTTTAAAAGTATTTTTTCTAGAAAATCATTATTTACACACGGATTAATCAATGAATGCTTGATTTTCACAGATTTTAAAGTTGGGCGTCGTTCTTAGATTGTATGTTTCAATGCTATATGTACTTAAAGTGGTTTTACATGGGAATAGATTTATCTTGTTAAAGGAATCTTATGAGAATATCATACAGGATAAAATTTAAATATTGGAAAATTTTACTTTGGGTCTGTTTTCTCACAGAATGTGGTGCCCAATGACCTCTTGTGACTTCATTATCACATCATCATGTATACATCAAATTGCATCTGCTCTGCTTTTTCCTGAATTTTTTTTTAACTTTCCACCATTATTCTTTTTTACATTTCTTATAGTCGTCTTATTTGTTACATGCAGTTCCTTAATTGTCCCTTCTTTTATTTGGGTTTTACATTTTTTTTTCTTTTAATAATTTCTTTATATTTGCATGCTTTTATATCCCATATCATCATTCTCCTTTAGCTTCTCCATAGTAATTTCTAAGGGATTTATCTGTTTTTATAAATATCCCTAGTTTTAACTTCAGTGTACACTAAGTTAATATTCTGATTCTTTTATTTTAAGTTTTATTTGCTGTTATTTTGTAAAATTAACGACATGTTTTTTACAAAAACTGATATTTACTTTACTTTTATGATATACTCATTATTGTTGTATATTCTCTACTTATTAATTATCCATCCTTCCTTACTTTTTATTGTTGATGTTCTATTACTCATATTATTATGCATGTTGTTCTATTTTGTTTTCAATTATTGATTCTTTACGTTGAAAAATTTTTTAGAATGAAAGTTATGACAGAGTCATTTTTCAAACAAATCGACCCATTTTGATTTTTTTTTATTTTCCACATTATATACTTATAACATGTTTCTTAAAGTAATTCTTAATTATCAGATAAATAAAACTACCTATTCTTAAAAACATCAAAAACATTTACTTAGAAAAGTTTTTTTAGAATGATAGGCTATGATAGATTGTTACTTTTCAAACAAATCAGCCCAGTTTAATTTTTTTTTCATCATGTGCCTACAACGTGTTTTTTAAACTAATTCTTAATTATTAGAAAAATAAAAACATAACTAGTATAATAATAAACGAACAAATAATATGAAGGTTATTCAATTCCAATTCAGTAAATGCATAACACTTACACAGCATTTACCAAGCAGGTTGAACGATGTGTAGTAGTTTGTGACAGCACATTTGAATAACCTTCACATTATTTGTTCACTTATTATTATATCAGTTATGTTTTTTATTTTTCTAATAATTGGGAATTAGTTAAACAAACACGGTTGTAGGTACATGATGTGGGGAAAAAAACAAAGTGGGCCGATTTGTTAAAGTGACACTCTGCCATAAATTTTCATTCTAAAGAACTTTTCTAAGTAAATGTTTTGATATTTTTAAAAACAAAGATCATTTCCTCTTGACAATTTTGGTAAATTCCTTCTAAAAACGCCATGTATATTAATTAATTCGCCTAATTTTTTCAGCATCTTAGTTTAAGACCAAGCACCGCTGATCCCAGAAGCTCTAATTTTAACTCGAATTTTTTTTTTGTATTTACACCCCACGTGAACTCTATCTGCGAACACAGTGTATGTATTGATTATTAATGCTAAGAGAAAATTTCCTTTATTCTATTTATAGTTATAGAACGTTTTTTTAAATTTCTTAGAACTTACTAAAATGTTTTAGAGCCAATAACTGGAGTAAGGTTTATTACGTGCTTGTTTTTCTGTACAATTAGAATCTAGGCCATTTGAGGTTCAAGATCATAGAATGACTTGTAATGTTAGTTACTTAACCTTTTAGTTTTATTATTGATAAGAAATTAGTTTAAGGTTACGAACTTGTCTCAGTTTGTGATCTCTTGGTATTCAATTTGTTTATACATGAACAATGTAATGCAATTTGTCACCAATTACAACACAAGATATTATTCTAATATACAAAGCTGATTATTTTCTTAATGGTTTTTCCTTTATTTAATGTTTGCCAATTTCAGAATTTAATCATGCAATTTTGATATAGATTGCAAAACATTTATAAATAAAATTTAAGTTCTTATTAATTTGTGCCATATTTTTATTTATTTTTAACAAAGTAGTGAAACTATTATTTCAATTATCACTTTACTGGAAAAAATGAATTCTTTTCTTTTATATTCTGAATGTTTGTTGTATTTATTCAGGTATATCTAAATGTGTATGCTCTATTATGAGGAGTGATACTGATATTTTAATATATAGAACAAATATTGCTTATCAAAGTAAAATTTATACATTTTTTCGTGTGAATAAATTCTGTGACTGGAAAATTATTATCGATTTAAATTGTAAATAATAAATTAAGGTTGCAGATTAACTCAGGAGAGTAGTGAGGCAAGTGTTTGAAGTACTGCCTATGGAGGAGGAGTTGGACACACGTAATTTGATTTGAATTAATTTTATTGTTATTAAGTAGCAGGCAACGATGGAAAATACAGAGGTTACCAGAACAAGAAATCAAAAAAGTTTATCTTAAAAACTATATAAGCATATACACAGCATACTCAAATTGTTATTAAAGATAATGGCATCCTCTGGGGTAAAAAATTCCAGATTTAAAATAGTCCCCCATTCGGATGGGATGTGATCGGAAAGTATAAAAAAAGAGTCTTGAACATTCTGCGAGTCGGAGCATGGAATGTCAGAAGTATGAAGCAAGTTGGTGAACAAGAGAACGTGAAAATTGAAATGGATAGATTAGCCCTGGACCTAGTAGGGATCGACGAAGTTTGCTGGCCAGAGGCAGGGGATTTTTGGAGTGGAGACTTAGGGTAATTCATACATGATCAGAGCAAGGAAATTCGGATGAGGGGATAGTTATTAGAAAAGGATAGAACAACATGTAGAAAACTATCTACAAAAGAACGAAAGTGTACCCATGGTTAGATTAGAATCTAAACCGGTAAATACAGTAATAATACAATAATACAAATATACATGACCACCTCTAGCTACAGCGAGGAAGAGGTAGAGGCGATCTACAAAGATATCGATGACATATTAAGATACATAAAGGACATGAAAATTTAATAATTAAGGGGGATTTTAATGAAGTGGTAGGTGAGGGTAGGAAAGGAGCGGTAGTAGGTTTAATTAGTTTAGGCATGAGAAAAATACTCAAAAAAGATTGGAATGAATTTTAGGGAGAGACAGATAGTACATATCTTATATAAAGAGAAACAGCCGTAATAGAATTAGAGCAGGAACGTAGGGAAGTAAATATTAGGAAAGAGGTGAGACAGGAATGTGCCCTATCCCCATTAATTTTTAACTTGTATATCGAAGAGGCAATGAATGAATGCAAGAAGACATTTGGAATTATTATGTAGTGACAAAAAAATTGATAGGCATAGATTTGCAGATGATACAGCGGTATTAGCATCTAGCAAAGAAGAGTAAGAAGCTGCTCTTAATGAAATGGAAACAGTTCTAACAAAGAGATACGGTATGAAAATTAACAAAAATAAAACAAAAGTACTAATATGCAAAGGAGGGGAAAATACATCAAAAACAAGAATGCAAATATGTAATGAGAACTTAGAAGAGGTTAAGGATTTCTGCTACCTAGGAAGCCAAATAATGCAAGATGAGAAGGGTGCAAAAGATATAAAACAAAGATTAGCACAAGGTTGTACTACATTTAACAAAAGCAATTACTGTATTCAAAGACAACAAACATAGAAACAAGGAAAAGATTGCTTAAAACTTATGTGTGGAACACAGCAGTGTATGGCTGTGAAACCTGGACGGTAGGAGAAGCAGACAGGAAAAAGATAGAAGCTTTTGAAATGTGGTGCTACAGACGTATGATGAAGATATCATGGACAGACAAAGTTAAGAACAAAGAGGTACTAGAAATGGTAGGGGAAGAAAGAAGTATGTGGAAAATGGTAAAAAATAGAAGAGATAGGATGAATGACCACATACTAAGGCATGAGCGAATACTGCGCAATATATTAGAAGCAGAGATAGAAAAAAAATTTAGAGGTAGACCTAGGTTGAACTATTGCACTCAGATAGTGAAAGATGTAAGCTGTGGGAATTTTAGGGAAATGTGCAGGCTAGCTCAGAATAGAAATTAATGGAGGTATGCGTCTAATCAATTCCAAGATGTAAAACCTAATGACGAAAAAAATAACTGTACTTAAACCTGATGATAACTATAAGCAACTACAGGTATTAGTTTTGCAATACTCTCACCTAATGTTAATTGTGCGAAAGGTTTTACTGGAAAACTATTAATTCAGCAAATGTCTATGTGTTGGGGGATTCTTGGTAGCCACAGACTGCTTAACCTCCACATACAACAGAATCTGGTGAAATAGGGCATATAATTAGAAAAAAATAGAAGGGGAATTGAGCTGTGGGAATTTTAGGGAACGGTGTAGGCTAAGCTCAAAATAGATATAAGTGAAGATACACGTCCAACCAGTTTCAAGATGGAAAACTTAATGACAAAAAAAACAATTGCACTTAAATTTGATGATTATTATAAACAACTACAGGTGTTGGTTTTGAAATATTTTCAATTAATGTTGATTGTGCGAAAGGATATATTGGGAAACTATTAATTCGGCAAATGTTGGGGATCTTGGTAGTCGCCGGCTGCTTAACCACCCCCTTCACACTAAGGGGAAATAGGTTATATATTTTTAAGCAATAGAAGGAGAACCGAACTGCATCTAGCAAGAAAGAGCAGCAGCTATGTTCGCAGACAACAAACATAGAAACAAGGATAAAATTGTTAAAAGCATATGTGTGGAGCGCAGTACAGTACCTCTATGAAATAGGGGCAGTAGGAGAAGCAGACAAAAATATGTATAAGCCTTTTGGGATGTGGTGCTTCAAATGTATGTCCATGGACAGACAAAGTTAAGGACAAAGATGGTATAGACATAGTAGGGGAATAAAGATATCTGGGGAAAATAAATCAAATAGGAGAAATAGAATGGCAGGATATGTTCTAAGGCATTTTCGGAGACTAGTGTGGGATATATTACAAGCAGGGATAGGAAAAAGATATAGAGGTAGACCTAGATCAGACTATTGCACGCAGATAGTGAACGATTCAGACTGGAAATTTCAGGAAAGCGTGCAGGTCAGCACAGAATAGGAAACAATGAGGGTACGCATCTAATCAGTTCTTGGACTGAAGATCTAATAATAATAAAATATAAAGGCATATACTAACTTGAACTATATGACCGTATATAAATTTTATTGATGTCAACATTATTAAATGTGATAAATTTTAAGTGTCAGTTACAGCGTAATCGGTAAAAAGATACATTTTTATAGAAGATCTAACGTAATATGAAATTTTTCTTGCAATATATAATGCATTTTATAATAACTCTATTTCGTAAAATAAGTAGAAATGAATCTGTTTTTGTGATTTGTCAAAGCATGGAAAATATTTTTCCCTTTTGTAGTACCTTTCAACAATTTTTGATTTACTCCACGAACTGATACTACACATTGAACTGTCTGACATGTCTATATTTTCTTCAAATGCTAGGTGAAATATATCTGAAATCTCAAATTTGATCATTTAAATCTACAATAATTCCATTCGTAATGTCATTAAATGGATAACATCTCGTTTATTGAGATAGCCTTAGGTTTAAGGATAGTTTACTTTTGTCAAGCAAAATATCATTTACAAGAGCTTCAAAACAATCTTACCCAAATTCACCATCGAAAATGTATTCATTTTTTTCGTGCCATCTAAAATGAAACAATATAGCTTGTATTAACAATATTGGATGGTTACTGTAATGCTGAACCAAACATTTTTTGTTGAACCTTTAATTGCGATTTAAATTTCTTGAGATTCGATCGTTTCATGTCTATGGAATTTAAAACGAGCATTGTTTTGTTTTGTAATGCCTTTTAAAGTTATAGTCCTCAAATACAACGATAGTCTCTCAGCAAATTAAACACATTAATTTTGTATGTTGAATTACAAAAAAATACATTTCTTCCATTTTTTACTATATCTTCTATTTTCATCCACATTCTTCTTTTCTTTGCACACTTGTACTGAAAATAACAGCGAAATAAAATATATTTTCATTTTTAAGTTAAATTTATTTTTATTTTAATGGAATCTGTATCACCTTGCAGTTTTTGTTAAAATATATTAAAATAATTATCCAATAGTCATAACACACAAAACGAAATTGGAAAACAAATTATCAGTTGACATAAGAGCGCCCTGTTGTCAATAATCACCAGTCAAAGTGAGTGGATTGCAGTGGGTGATTGGTGCACTGCTCGACTATGCATTTCTAGGTATGCTAGCAATAAGCAGCATGATGAAGTTACAGGAATCGAGCGTGTCGCTGCGAAGGTCACTTCAATGAATACTGCTCATTTGTAAGTGTGTATAAAAGCAAGCAACGCGATTAATTAAAAATAGTTTAAAATTTATTTGTTACAAGACAGTACATTAAAAATAAATTTTTTTCACAAAATAAACATTTTGTAAAGTTGTGATGAATCTTGCGGCACCATAAAATTATTCAAGGTATGTGGCCTGTGGGCCGCAGGCTGACCACCCTTGCTGTAGAGTATTGCAAATTATTATAATTGTAGCTAAATTTGAATGAAATTGCTGCTCTTGTACCTGAGTAGGGCTGTAGAATAATTATCCTGCTTAAATAGTTTCAAAAGTTTGGACTAGATCTGCCATCAGCTACAAATAAATCTAAAAAAAGGGGCATTCCACAACCCACCCAGTATTTCAAATGGCTATTTAAATACATGGTATCAAATTTCTGTGATTTGTTATTTATCTATTTTTAATTAGCTTTATAGAAAGGGGTTTTAATAGCTTTTTAAATTAAACAGTAGAAAATTGAACTATGGGCAATGTAATAATAGGGATATAGCCTCGTATCGTAAAAATCTAATTTAGTTACTTACTTTTGTTTTTACTGGTTACAGCTGATACCTTGTCTTTGCTTTTTTTTAATTGCGTTTTACTCTCCTTAAATATCTCAACCCACTTATGGGCGTCAGAACAAAACATGATTTGCCAAAAATGTATCATACATGTCATACATTTAAAATTTGATATTTGGAAATGCTGTTAATAACAAAGATAGCTAACAGTTAAATAGTAGTGTTTTTGTTCTATACTTTTATTGTCCTCTACAAAATACTTTAATATTGCTACCTATATATTACTTAGTATTTTAAAATGATGACATTATGCTTAAATTTAATCAACCCTCGTTTTGTTGGGTAAATCCTTGATCAATAAAAATAATCACTTTCACTTTTGTTAAATCACATTATATTAATATTAACCATTTGATATTTTCAATCCACATGTAAACTGTAAAGAAGTATACATGTAGGAGCTTATAATATTACTCACAATTTACATTCCAATCTTAAAACTTTCAAGTTATCCGGAGACTTCCAGTATTTTTGATTTTGTCGCCCTATAAACAACAGTTTCATTGAACCAACACCATAACCCAAAATTCCAAATTAATAGTGGGGTGAACTATCCAGGTTCCAACCCTTTAACAGGTCACAACGACAATGATTCTACCAACAAGTGCATTGAGAATATCTTACCCGTGCAAGTATAACTTTGAAAGTTTGTCGTATGCCACGTTTATTGTCCCTGTGGGAACATTCATCTTTATTTTTGTCTTTGAAGCTGCGTTTCATTCACTTTCAACTTTCTCCCCTATACCAACCTCTTAAATGCTCAAATGATTACAGTTTGACGTGTTATTGTTACCAATTTGCGAATAATTAATTTCAATCTTTACCATCGGATCCAGTGAATCTTTTACATCTCATTGTCAAAAATTATTTCTTGCAGTCATCTTTCAGCGACACAATGTAAAATTTCAATCTACACTGAACAATAAGGTTATTATTGTGATATGGTAATATTTTAATGTCTTTGGTAGTTGAGACGGGCGATATCTGTCTATTGTAAATTTTCTTGTTCGTGGAAAATGCTAACGTAATGTTTTTGTCATATTCAGATCGATTTGCATTTGCAGTTTTAAAGTAAGTCATTGTTACAATGTATTTAAATGAAATAATGTTATACCTTTTTAGTCTGAACTATCTTTATGGAAACAAAATTTGAAATATGATTAATTCAAAAAATTGAGAAAGGCTAAAAGAGAGAGATGGGATTTAGGTAAGCTTAATGATAGTGAGCTAAAAGAGAAATATAAACAAGTATTAGATAAATAAAATTAAATAAAAACCCTTAACCACAAAAAATATTTAAATTAGATACGTATTTCGACCACTATGTGGTCATCATCAGTAGGAAACCTGTTAAAAAAAAATTAGCTGTTGTTCTGGAACACTTCACAGGATATTCTCCTCACCACTTAGGCTGAAGTGAACCTTCCCAACCTATAATTTACTATATTGTTGCTTTAAACACTATCGAGGATATTCTCCTCACCCGCAGGCTAGTGTTCTCAACAACAAACAAGTGAATTCACTTGTTTGTTGTTGAGAACAGCCTAAGTGGTGAGGAGAATATCCTCTGAAGTGTTCCAGAACAACAGCTTTTTTTTAACAGGTTTCCTATGATGATGACCACATAGTGGTCAAATACGTATCTAATTTAAATATTTTTTGTGGTTAAGGGTTTTTATTTAATTTTATTTAAATCGTGCCACAGTGTTCCTATAGATTATTAAGTATTAGATAACAAGATCAAACAGATAGCTATAGGAGGGAACGTAGAAAATAGATGGAAAGAAATAAAAAGGGCTGTACATGATACAGCAACACAGACTATAGGTAAGAAAAAAATAAAAGTGAGAACACCCTTGGTAACAAAGGAGATATTAGATTAAATAGAGAATAGAATAAAGCTTAAACCTTTCGGAGAATTGGATAGTGAAAGTCGTATATAATAGAGTTAGAAATAAGATGGTACATGAGTGTAGAAAAGCTAGAAATAAATGTATGGAGGAGAATTGTATGGGACTACAAGATGATTTGAGAGTAGGTAAGACAAACAGGGCTTACAGGGCAGTTACAAATTTTTTCGGAGAAGATAGGAAAAAATAGAATGGTATTAAAAATGAGAATAATGAGCTTCTAATAAATAAAGTTGAGGTAGCAGATAGATGGAAAAGATATTTAGAATATTTATATAAGGGAGACAATATGGATGGGTTAGAGAACGGCCAAGAAGAGGATGTAGAAATAGGGTTCTCGATATTACGTCAAATTTCCGTCGTCCCTGACAGCCGCGTCTGCGCAAAAGGATGCGGAGTGCGCGCGTGGTGTAAAAAGACGCCATTAAGTTACGAGCCCTCGACTAAGCAACAACTATCTTGAGTGGTGGTGTGTCTTTTCTTTTTTAGGTATGTAGGTTCCTTCTACTTTTATCTCTTGTTGTACCTAGTACCTTAATTCCTGTCATTCCTCTACGAGTACAGAAGCTACAGGAAGGACGGATGGTAATTTGATTCAACATGGGTAACTGAACCTAACCTGCAATTCACCTTTGTGCCCTGAGATTAAGTTTGGAGATGCCACCACGTACGTAATGTGTTTTGATTTAAATTGTGCTTGCAAATTGACTTAAAAAGTGGTTGCATTGCCCTAAAAACGTTGTCGGTATCAGTTAAAATATGGCGGGAATTATATCGCGAGTATAACATTTGGGCAGTATAACAATTGCCCGAAAGTGTAACAATGTTCAGGGTTTTGCGAAAAATAGTAATCTCTCATAGGGATAGAAAAATTATTTACAGTCTATATAAAAACCAAAGTGTGGTAATTAGATTTGATGAAATAGAAAAGGAAGCTAAGATTAGAAATGGTGTTAGACAGGGCTGTGTACTATCTCCCTTGATTTTTAATGTTTATATTGAGGAATCTTTAAACTTAGCTAGAGAGAGAAAAGAGATAGGTATTAGTGTACAGGGACAGAAAATAGACATGTTACGTTTTGCAGATGATATAGCCATTATGGCAGAGTATAGAAAAGAGTTAGGAGAGTTTTTTAAATATTTTAGATGAGATACTACAGAGCAACGATAGTATGAGAATTAACTCAGGAAAGACAAAGATAATGGCAAGTGAATTACAGTCTAGTTCTAAACCAAAATTAAAAATAGGTAATACTGAGTTAGAGGAGGTGGATGAATTTTGTTATTTAGGTATTACAATTACAAAGGACGGACATAGTAGAAGGGACATAGTAGCTAGAATAGCTCAAGCTAAAAAAATGTTTTTAAAAAAGAAAGACTTACTAAGAGCTAATAGTATTAGTTTAGATAATAGACAAAGTTTCTTAAAGTCGTACGTATGGAGCATTCTATCATATGGTAGTGAGACTTGGACAATTAAAGAAGTAGATAAGAAAAAGATATAAGCTTATGAAACTTTGTGTTATAGGAGAATGTTAAAGATTAGTTGGACAGATAGAGTAACCAATGAGGAAGTTTATAGAAGGATAGGTGAGGAACCCTGTATGTGGAAACAATTAAAGGTCAGAAGAGATAGATTGATAGGGCACCGGTTAAGACATGAGGGACTATTTAGTAAGGCCTTAGATTATAGACTATCAAATAAAAATAGGGTAGGAAGACCGAGACAAAACTGTATTAGTCAAATTTTTGGAGATTTAGGTTGTGAAGGGTATGTAGAACTTTTTAGATTAGCTTTGAATAGAAAGTTAGAGCTGCGTCAAACCAACCTTAGGTAAGGTCGAAAACAAAATGAACAAAATGTGTTCGTGAAATGTATCATACAAGGTGCAACGAATATTTTAAGTTTATCCCTTGAAAGTTAAATTTTTTGTTTCCAATCTAATTTATTGTTAGCTTAATGCAATGTGTTACAGCCATTGCGATGCCTATATGTCACTGACTTACATGCATCAATTGATTGATCACCATACAGCTATTCAAGCATTTCATAAATATTAAGGGCAGCTGTAACGTTCTTTTATCAAACACTCAGTTGTATCATGCTTTTTATACTTATTGCTAGTAATTCTGCAAAATCTGAAACAAAAGAAATTATTATGCAGATCATTCAGTTGTTGAATGTGTTGCTTTAAAGAATTTATTTAGAATAATAGTCTTTGAAAAATCACCAGCAAACCAATAAAGTAATTAGATTTTAATCACATGTAACAGATTTTATAGAAATTCATTTGCAAATGTAATGCTGTATGAGATTAATTTTTTAATATGCACTATAAAATGTTTACACATGTTCATACTAAGATACTTACATCTGTGTAATAAGAAAATGTTATCATCAAGATTACTTTTAGCTTGGTGCTATTATAAAAACATACACATGCAATAAGTATATTAATTGCATTTGAGCAATTATTACGTTTTTTAGATTTTCCAAGTGCAAGGTTTAACTTAGCCGAACATTGTGTTTGTGTATTTTATGCAATTTTAGACTTCGACATGTATAGTTAATTTTCAGGTTTTGCCTAGTTTGGTGATACTATTATTTTCTATCATCAAGAATAATATATAATTCATAGTTGTTAGTTGCGGGAATAAATGTATTTACTAATTTTACATTGTGATATATTGTTTTTCATTCTTCGTATCAACTCCAAATTGGGTTTCTGTGTTATTATAAAGATGATACAAGAAGGTCATCTAAAAGATTAAAATCTATATTATGGTAAAATTATTGAAATGCAGTAGGTCAAAGGTGGAAACGTGGATGTACCAAATAACCTTAGCAACAGCGATCAAACCAATAAATTTAGCTATATAATATCTATGTTTTTGTAATAACATGTTTTTGAATTAAAATATCATAATGAAGTATGCACTTTTACACCTTTACTGTTTGTGCTTCAGTACTGTGAAAATAAAAATTTTAGTTATATTTAAAAGCTTACTATAACAGTATAATAGATTTTCTATTAAATAGGATAGGCCATTTTTTAATAATTTTTTTATGGATTACGTCTTAATTGGTACATCTTTCAGAAATCTAATAAACTTGCCTAGTTTGTTAGTGCTAACATTACATAATTAGATAAAATTGAAAACAACGACAACATTATGAATAATAAATATGCTACACAATGAAAACAGTTAAAGTTATTACATACAGTTTTCGCCTCAGATAATCTACCCAGTAATTCACAGAAAGACTAGGGGAAATACTCTGCTAAAAATCATATTTTAGTAAAGTACCAATAACCTCGACTGTACTAACAAAAATGGTTACCAACTAACTCAGTGGTATGGGCTGTGTTTAAAGAGGGTCTTGGAATGCTATCGGGAAGTATCTTAGACTTTACCTAATCTCAAGGGGTTTCTAGGGAAAAGTTCCAGAAAATATAGCAATATGATGCCAAAACCTGAGATCAGGAAAGTGATTCTGGCTTAAAATTCACATGAGAAATCGTTAAGTACACTATTGCTTAAACATATAACAAGCATTAACCATAAGAACACTAATATATCTATTTAAAACTGCTAGTCGAAAGAAAGGTTTCTAAAGTCAAATGTTAAATGATCTGAATTTTCACTTACACCTCTAGGTAATTGCAAAATAGTTTATTATAAGAAAACGGAACTATACTTTCACATTAATTGAAAAAAAAAGACAAAGTCTTTACACTATTACATGATTGTTTTCAACTATATTACGCACTTACGCTTTCATTGTAAACACATGATAGTCAATCTTAAGCAAATATTCAAAATCAAACATTAAAATTTACTTAATGTTCATTTATTTACAAATTTTCTTGGATATAGTTTCAGAAGTTTTCATGATAATTGTCGCCTGTAGATACCTCTTATCTCTGCCTCTTAAGTAATTGCAAAATAGTTTATTACAAGAAAACTGGAACTATACCTTCACATTAATTGAAAAATAAAACAAAGTCTTTAGACGATTATGTTTTCAATTATATTATGCACTTATGCATTCATTGCAATTACATGATGTCATTCTTAAACAAATTTTACAAATTAAATATATTAAAATTTACTTAACCAAATTCTTAACATAATCACGCAGACGTACTGTAGTTACGTTTTATCAGTTCATGCAATGAATGCAAAATGTTATTTATTTATAAATTTTCAAGGATATAGTTTCAGAAGTTTTCATAAATACCTGATGAGTGATTGTTGCCTGTAGATACCTCTTATCTCTAGGTTGTAACAGTAACTTTTTTGTAAAGTTAATATGCACAGGTCAGACAGAATACAGGAAGGACAATAAAGTAAGGACTCGCATGCAAAGCGATTTTAAAAAACAAAAGAAACGTAGAAATACCGGGCTATCTACAAACACGGAAATTAGGGTGATTCACATAGACAAGAAAAGATATCGCCAACGAATTTCTATTTATAAAAAAAAATTGTGTTTAAACAAACAAAAATAAATAAAAAGTTACTATTTAATAAAAGAATTATATTCTACCGACAATTTTAATATTTGAAGTGTGCATTTCGTAGCTGACATGTAAGAAATTATTTAATAATAGCAAAAAGTAATGTTTCCATTGCTAACATGTATGAAATTTAATCAGTACTAATAAAAAAAGAAAGCAAGGTCACATACCTTTACGTTTCGGGCTACTTATTTTGCAGCTAAACTATCAGAGGCGGCTCATCAAAACATCGCCATGGTAGTCAGTATCAGCCACTCTGATACTATAACTGCAACAGCGATCTACAAACAAAAGCAGTTGGGTTTATGCTGAAGAACAATTGGGCCTACATGGAAGCATTTGGGTCTACATAGACGAAAGCAATTTGACCTACATAGAAGAGTTAAAAAGAGAATCTCCTAGTATTGATAAGCACGATAGAACTTACTGAAGCAAAACGTGCATCGCTCTTGCAGCTAGAGTATTACGCACGTAAAGAGTACGCGTTATGATGGTGACAGGCAGGATCAAAGTAAAGTGAAATTAGAAAACGAGATAATAGGCGATCCAAATACCTGAGTAATACATGTCAAAAGAACACTTCTAAAGTCATTGTTTTGCATGCACATATAACAAAAACCGACAAATACAAATACAGTTGTAGAACATTACACTAATCAAACTTGTATATTCTTTAGAAAATAAAATTTGTAGATAACCGAGTTATATTTGAAGCTTTATATAAAACCATAATGATAATTGAGGTACTTTGACTTAATTTAAATGCGCTAATTACATTCTACAAAGTGTTGAAAAAGTACGTGTTTTAATGATATGAAGGTGAGCTTTACAGAAGCAAATTGATTTATTTAAGTAGTAAGCGTAGTCAGGGGTGTGTTCTTTAACTGGTAGTTACACAAAATATCGAAGCGGAATCGTGAGAATATTTAAATAGAATCCTAAAACGAACAAAAACATTCAGCAGGGCACAATTAAACGTAACAAGATGACTTCGAAACTAGTGGTTTTCAACATGTTTATGCCCAAAATAAAGTTATCGATTCGGGAACCAAGATGCTCCATGAAACAGTAATAATTGTATACAAAGGAGATATGGTATCATTCCTAACCTATTAGAACCTCTATAATGAATTTGACAACCTTTGAATATAAATAATATATGATACAGGAATAACCCTTTCTTAGATCAAGAATACATGTGCCCTTAAAATTATATTTCTTCAAAGTAATAACAAAAGCCTATTATTGGAATTTATCAATACAGAAACTATTAAAATGACATATGATTATAAACATTTCAAAGGTACATCATAAAATCTTCTAAAATATTTTTTACTATATTAAAGCAATGAGTAGTATTTTGTTAAGAGTGTTTGAGGCATTAAATTATTAAATTTGAAATTGCTCAAAAGGGGCAGGAATTCCATAATAAAGATGAACTATCTAACTGTAGTGGTTCAGGGGTCGGTCTTTATAGCACTAAATGGAAGAAAATATATCGAAATTGAATAATGATCAAAAATTTAACTTGGTGCAATTTCAAGTTACATTATTACTAGCACTTACCTGTTAGATTTTTAATCCATCCAATTTATGGGTATCAACTACGTCTAGTCTAGTAAAATTGCTTCTGGATTATGTGTAGCCCAGGAGGTTTTAATTATGGGGTATTCTCTTGGTAAAATGGATTTTCTTTACAAAAGGTTACCTATATCTTTGCACAAATAAAACACAAATCTCAACTCACCTTGCTTAAATCTATTCTAAAATAACATTATTGCAACATTCCTGTGGACAAATATGCTTATAAACAATTTAAAATTTACATATATTAATATTCAGAATAGGAAACAATTATGGTACGCGTCTAACCAGTTCCAGGACTGAAGACCTAATGATGACGAATACTCAGGTTAAGGACCTACAGATATTCCTATAACAAAATACCTACAACAAACAAAAATGGTAAAATTCAGTTTCAGTCCATTCTCAAGGCATCAAAACCTTTATGATTAAATAGCACAATCAGTAAACTTGCAATGCCCAGACATTATATTTATAATGATGCAACACTCCACACTTAGTAATACTTTATATATGTCATCAAAACCAAGATCCAAGTCTATTAAAGGTTAACTTATAGTATTACCTTCAAGTAGCGGGGCGTTTTATGACAAACCAAATTTTTTACTGTGTACCTCCGAATCTGTTGGTGATTATAACTTGTAAGTAATTAACTAATTTTGTTCCAGCCACTGTCTAGCGATGTGGTTATCCCCACTTTTCTGCTTGGGGTGTGATTAACGTATCTTGCACGTGCAAGATTTTCCCTACATGGCATCTGGTTTTACATAGTATTATAAAATAGAATTAAAGTGTCTCTCTGGTTTTTATTGTATGGGCAATTATTTATTCTTGAATGTAATTGATGTGATTGATTTTGTAATAGCTCTTTTTATATATGGAATAATTAGGATAGAAAATATTAATTTGTTTGTGGTTATTTACTTTCTCATGTTGAAGCTTTCTTTTTAAATGACTGCTTCTGCTATCAAATTGTATTGAACTACTAATAGTTGATTTACATTTTTGTGATTTAAATTAATTAATTTGTGAATCTGAGTTCCAATATGTATAAATAACTTTCTAATTTAGTGGTTTGAGGTTATTGCATGATGCTTGTATTTATTATGGGGTTTTACATTGTTTTCATTGTTGCAACATGTAACCCACTCATGTGTTATCTTCACATTTATTTTATTTTAAAACAATTCAATTTTTTTTTATTTATTGTAAATGCCTTAATTAAAATTATATTTTTTAAAACCAAACGAATTGAAATCTTATGTTGAGTTATTATAAACTATTTGTGAAATTTATTGTACAGGGTGAATCATTAATTTTGCCTGTTTTAGATTAATTTTTTTTCTCTTTTTTGTCTGATTTTTATTTTCTGCAACGCCCAAATGTTACAATGTATTTAATTATTTAAAACATAGATTTGTTAACCAAATATTGATATAATTTAAAACTAGGCATGTAAATAAAGTATCAGCTAAATAGACTTCAATGTAAAGTAAATGAAACTTGTTGTTTTGTAACATTTGTTTAGAAATGTTTGAATCAAATTTCAATTTCAATTAATAAATCCTGTGGTGGGGGAGTTAGTAATTATGAAAGCCGTATTTAAATTTGAAAAAAAGGAAACAATGCACTTTGACTTTAACAAACTAAAACATAAAGATATCCACAAAAGATTTGAGAAAAAGTCAAACGAATTGATCGGGAAAATTGATACTAAGGAAGTAGAAGCAGAATGGAATAGAATTATTAAAAGAACATAAATCATATATAAAAAATAGAAAATTTGAAAAATCCATGATTTGCCAACATGCATGGGACTCCAGTCATAAAATAAAATGTAAGGATGCAAAAATTATCGACAAAGAAGAAAACCACAAAAAACGCAAAATCAAAGAAGCTGCTTATATAACCTTACATAAAAATAACTGCGTTGCAAACGAATCCGTAACTTTCAGTAAACAATGGATTCCATTACTAAAAGAAATAACAAATGAAGATCAAATGTCCACAATATCTAAGTAGCATTGCAAGTTTTTCCTGGGTTTTCCTTGCGATATTAACATGAAATACAGCCTACATACATGATTTCTATTTATACATACAATAACTATTTATATAACAATAAGCATATTAACTAGAAAGCCATTATTTCGGCAAATTCTAAGTGTTGGGGGATCTTGGTAGCCACAGGTTGCTTAACCCCCTTCAGTGAATCTCGGTGAAATAAGACAAAATTAGAAATCTCTCAATTGTATAAATAGAAACATATTAAAAAATGTTTTCCAATTCCCAAGTTATTGAATTTTTACAATAAATTAATCAGCTGATTTCACGTTAAGCGTATTGGCTACCTAAAGAAAGTCGATCCCAGGTCGCAACACAAATTGAAGGCAATCATTCTTTTAAACTTTAAAATTTTTGCTTAGTATACTCAAACCAAATATTTCAAACATCATTAAATCAAAGTCACCTTCAATTTATGTCATTAATGTCAAACTTGAAGTTTTTATTATTTTGACAACGATCCTAAGAAGAATACTAAACAAACTACAACAAACATACAGGGAGTATTGCCCATATAATTAATTATATTTTATCAGAGCACGTATTTCTTTCATGTTGGAAAGAAGCAGTTGTACATCCATTACCTAAAGTAAATAATCCATCACAAATGAAGGACTTAAGACCAATAAGTATCCTACCTGTGCTTTCTAAAATTGCAGAAAAAATTATTAATTTTCAAATTAAAGAACACGTTACTAAATATAGTTTTTACCAGCAATGCAATCGGGATATCGACAAGGATATGGTTGCACTGCAGCACTTTCTAAAATTATTGACGATATAATAAATGCTACTGATAACAACAAAATTACGGCACTTATATTATTAGACTACACCAAAGCATTCGACACAATAGATATCAACGTTATGCTTGATATATTATCGTATATACGCTTTGGCAGTGGTGTATGTCAACTCATGAACAGTTATTTGAGGAATAGATCACAACGTGTATCTTTATTTGGTATATATTCCAATATTCGAAAATTAAAGTCTGGTGTATCGCAAGGTTCAATCCTAGGTCCATTACTGTTTTCTATTTATACGTCTCAGTTTTCATCTGTAATTAGTAGTTGTTCAGTGCACTTTTATGCAGACGATACACAACTGTATTATTCCTTTCCGATGGAAGAACTAAATGTTGCCGAATTGAAAATCAATAGTGACATAAGTAGGTTAGTTAACATCTCTAAACAACATATGTTAAACATTAACCCATCGAAATCTAAAGTTTGAATTTTTGGACGTAAGATTCATCGTATAGTGGCAGCACAAAAAATTCATATTAAAGTCAATGACATAATTATTCCACACTGTGTTGAGGCAAAAAACCTGGGATTAATTATTGATGTCGATCTAAGATTCAAATGCCATGTTAATAAACTAATACAAAGAGCTTATATTAATATAAAACATCTGTATGCCAATAAACATTTATTAAACGTCGGAATTAAAACGTTGTTATGCGATACTTTGGTGCTGTCTTTGTTTAATTTTGGGGATGTTATTTATGGGCCTTGTCTTGATAAGGTATACTCCAGGAGGGTTCAAAAGGTTCAAAACTCTTGTTTGCGTTTGATTTTTGTAATCCGTAAATTTGAACATATTTCTCATAAGCTAAAAGTTGTAAATTGGTTAAATATGGAAAAGCGTCGTTTACTACATCTAGCTTGTTTTTGTCACAACATTTTATTTAGTAAAACACCGCCATACCTATATAATAAGATTAGATACAGTACGGATGTACATAATATAAATATTAGGCGAAAGGGTATGCTGACAATCCCGCTACATAAGACTCAGATATTCAAACGTTCTTTCTCATATACTGCAGTACATATTTATAATTCAATATCCCTGGACTTTAAAATCATGTTACCCTTACGCTTTAAAATCAAATTAAAAAATCATTTGTTACAACAAGGTTTTAAGTAGATTATTTTTTCCTATTGTTTTTTCTTTTTTATTTTCATCTCATTGCTAATTAAGTCAAACTTTGCCAACCAACTGTACAAAATAACACATATTTATTTATCATTTAGGGTTTAGTGTAAGAACAGAGGGTTCATTGTAACTCAACTGAACTTCGCCCTTTGCACAAAAATTATATGTACACATAAATGTAAATGTTATTAATTTGTCTATGTTGTGCAATAAAGTCATTATTATTATTATTAATTACTTTTTTCATCATTCATTTTTCCATCCTGAAACTGATTGGATGTGTACCTCCAATGATTTCGATTCTGAGCTAACATACACATTTCACTGAAATTTCCACAGTCTATATCTTTCACTATCTGTGTGCAATAGTCTAATCTTGGTCTACTTCTACCCTTCCTTTGTCCTTTCGCTGCTTCTAATATATCCCAACTTGGTAGGTGGTTTAAATTCATCCAAAGCTCGAGTTGAACTGTTGCGGTCCAGGTTGCAAGGTGGAAATCTCTGTAGGGTGGTATGGATATTTCCACATTTCGGGGACGTAAACACGATTTTCTTCATTTCTTTTAACATCATGTGACTGGTTGTACTGTGTAGACGTTTTTTGACTAATGGATGCAGTAGGATGTAAATATAGAACTAAAGAGTGGAGGCACTATTTATTGATTCATCTACTCTAAGCTCGAAGAGAGTTCTCCTCCACAATGGAAATTCATACTCATCTGTTCCTATTGCCCACACAGTACATATGAAGGAAAACTATGAAAATGCGGATAGTTTACTTGAAAAATAAGTATACAGAACACGGGTGGAGCATATGTAGTGATTTAAAAGTCATAGCACTTTTATTAGTAATACAATTGGGTAACATCAAGTACTGCTGTTTTTTCTGTGAATACAACAACAGAGCAAAGCATAAACACTAATTTGTAAAAGACTGGAAAATGTGAGAAAACCTTGTTGCTGGAGAAAAAAAGATTACAAATCCTCTTCTCATTGGTATAAAGAAAATTGCTACTACCTCTGCACGTACTGATGAAAAACTTTATCAAAGCTTTAAATAAAGATGGTGAAGGATACCAATATCTGAGAGAGGTTTCCCATACTAAGTGAGGCAAAAATAAAACAAGAAATTTTTATTGGGTCTCAAATTTGTCATATCATAAAAAACGATGCTTTCGATTTAAAAGTGACTGAGATTGAGGCTGCCGTATGGGTATCATTTAAAGATATATGTTCCAATTTCTTGGGAAATAAATGCAAGACAAAAAATTATAAACAAATTATGAATCTTATAATCTCCACATACAGTGATATAGGTTGCAGCGTGTCTTTGAAGGTTCATTTTCTCTACTCACATTTGAACTTTTTTCCTTCAAATTTAGGATGTGCGAATGACGAACATCGTGAAGGGTTTCGTCAAGAAATTATGTATTGTGAAAAACAATACCAAGGTAAGCGGAACCCACAAATTATTGTTGCAACCTAATCACGGAGAACCCCACAAACAAAAATCACATACAAAAGAATTTTGAGATTTGGTAGTTGTAATGGTAAAATTTGTAAGGTTAAGAAATGCAGAAATACTGAGCTAACTACAAACGTGGAGAGTGAAGTGATTCACATAGACAAAAAGTTTATTGCTATCGATTCTCTATTTACAATTAAAAAAATAAAAATTTATATTTAACCAAGCAAAAGAATAAATAAAAAGTTACTATTTAAACAAAGCAATTATACTCTACGGATAAATTTTAACAATTGATCCACAAAGTGCGTATTTTGTAGCTAACATGTAAGAACAAAACTAATCAGTAATGAACATAAAAGCAATTTAAAGTTGAACATAGTACATTTAGAGCGATTTTAATAGCAATTTAAAATAATAAGTAACATCAGTGAAGTTAGTCTTTGAATAGGTTTGGAACACGTGTTTCGCCCATCGGCACAATGCGACTTGGGTTTATCCTCGATATGTAAAATAGAAAAAGAACAGGTTACATATTGTTGGAAGCGAATCAGCTAAATACTGCCACGGTATTCAGGATCCATTAATGCTGGGACCATACTCGCAACAGCAGGCCGATGCAATAGAGCATTTTGGGCTACGTAGCTAAAGAAATTTGATCTAGATAGTAAAGCATGGTCTACGCAGAAAAGCTAAAAAGAAACCTTATTAGTATTAATAAGTGCTTACGAACTTACCAATGCACAGAGATATACCTTATCCAAGGAAGCGTGCGTTGCTCTTGAAGTAACAATTTATTACGCATAGCGTACATGCTAGCATGTGAAAGCAGGATCAGAGTGAAATTCAAATTAGGAAACGAGATGATAAGTGATTCCAATATTTGAGTAACATATGTCAAAAGAACACTTCGTTATTATGGATGAATAGATAACGAAAACCGGCAAATACAAATACAATTGTAGATAACTTACACTATTCAAACTTGTATTATTACTTATAAATAAAGCAAATATATTCTTTTCAGAAAACAAGGAGTGTAGAGAACCGAGTATATTTGATGTGCTATCTCAAACAATTAGGATAAATTGAGGTACTTTTAACTTCAACTAAATGCGCTAATAACAACGTTCTACAGAGTGTTGGAAAAGTACTCGCTTCAATTTTATCAGGATTACTGGAACCAACTGATTTATTTAATTATGAAGCATAATCAGGGGTGTTTCTCATTACAGGTAACTACACAAGATATTGGAACGGAAGCATGGGAATATTTAAAAAGAATCCTAAATTAAATGAACATATTTATAAGTGTAGAATTGAACGTATCATAGTGACGCAGTATGTATAATTTGTGTTATAATAAATGTAAACATTTCATAATAAAACTTTCCCCTATAAAAATATGAATAACTGTGACTGGGTGATAAAAAAAAATTTCATTAACAGATTCATAAAGTCCTTGTAAGAAACGCCCATTGATTAGGAAACAAAAAAAATACAATTTGTTTTTCAGTAAAAACACATTGACAGTACTATCTAATTTATGTGATTTAAACAAGTGAAATTTCTTGTTTTGTATGGCTACTGTCCATTTGTTAACTTATTATTAAATACAAAGTTTTTGTGTTATAAAAATGCGAATTTATTTTTGAAAGTATGAGCATATACCAGAGCTTTTTTCTTCAGTAGTAATCTGTAGAAACTTAAATTTATCTTTAAAATATGGATTAATTATATTTTGAAATGTAATCAATATTAATGGTTTGAAATCTGTCTTACAAGTTTACTTCGTGTTATATTAAATTATTTGTTGATTTTCATTAGTTCCTACAATTATTAATTTTAAACAAAATTTAATTACAGATTATTTGGAGAAAGTAATATATGCAAAATTCTTGTTAGTTTTATGACATTATAAATCCAATAGGATCTCCTATATGAATCAGAAGATTCTTAGTAGTCATTAATGCAAACAGAATACTTACCTTGAACTATAACAATATTGGAATCGCTACTATATGCAAATCAGTTAAGAATACTGTTAAGTTTTATAATATTTTTGCACACATTTCTCTCTAACAGGTAGCAATGTCACGTATCTATATTAGAATAAATATACTTACATTTAATAGAAATCTAATTTTAGATTGTATTCATACTTTTTATGTAAGTGTAAATAAGATTTATGTTCAGAATACATTAACCAGGATATAGCTCTTATGTTGTTAACAAAATCAACTTCATGGTAGCTATAAAGTTATTTTGTTGTTTATTTGAAAATCAATAATTTAAAACTTACAACATTTCAATTATTTTTATTCTGGAATTGTAATTTTGGTGTTTGAAGTATAATCTGTATCTTTGGCTTGAAGTTTTTAAAAAAATTGATAAATAAAATCTTTAATATAATTATTAATACCTACCTTGGAGTGTAGGTGCAGTAATTAATGTAAAATTTCTAATTTCCAAAATTCAAACTGTTGCTAGTTGAGAATAAGTTTTAATGCTTACACCATATTTTTCCTAAATTTTATTGTTTCTAATTAATAGAAATCATAGTGAATTAGACATTTTGTTACATGATGAGTTAGATGGTTTATTGTGCATTTTTATGTGTATGAAAATTTAAAAAGTTATTTAACTTTTCTGAAATTGAGGTTTTTATTGACCTATGTAACCATCCTATAAAGTAAAAATATTCTTTGTAACATTCCTTTAAAAATATTAGGATCAAAGTAAATTTCATTTAATAAATCCTGTATTGGGGAAATTTAAAAATATTATTTCTTTATTACTTATCGAATACACGATAGAAATTCGGAAAGTAGCTGCCATTTGGCTATAAATAAAAAAGTTGCATTGAAAAATTATTTTATATATATAATAATTGCATTGAAAAAATTATTTTATATATATATAAAAAATAATTTTTTCAATGCAACTTTTTTATATATAGCTAAATGGCAGCTATTTATGTATGTATGTATGTATGTATATATATATATATATATATATATATATATATATATATATAGATAAATATTGGGGATACAGTTAGATTGTGTATTTATTTAGAATAAACTTCTTTTAACCATTTCAAGCTTTCGAAAATCGTTTATTTTCTTCATCAGGATACTAAAAATCTATTATTTAACATTTATATAAAAAATTATGTGAGTTACTTACGATTATAAAGTTTACAATTATACAAACATAATATGACATAAATATTAAACAATATTTATTCCTACTTTATGACAATAATAAAGAATAAAAATAATTCCAAACTTCTATAAAACTACCACACTATACAGACTTATAACACCTTTAGTACAATACGATTAGCTGTATTTTTAAGAACTAGTATAACACATTTTATTTTCTATTTTTATCAACTAGACCTATAATAACTATTTTACTTTAGTTCATTTAATATCTTTGCTACATTAACTTTAACTTTAATTTTGCAAATGTTTATAAGAAACTTTTAAATGTGCACGTATGAACAAAAACCTGTCCATGTCATATAGATGTCATGTTATGTTTGTATAATTGTAAACTTTATAATCGTAAGTAACTCACATATTTTTTATATAAATGTTAAATAATAGATTTTTAGTATCCTGATGAAGAAAATAAACGATTTTCGAAAGCTTGAAATGGTTAAAAGAAGTTTATTCTAAATAAATACGCAATCTGACTGTATCCCCAATATTTATCTTACATATACATTATAAGAACAGTCAATATTACTAATTTTATATATATATATATATATATATATATATATATATATATATATATATGTAGAGGTTTTCTTTCGTTGTCTAGGGTTGTTATTTCAATTAAAAGGTCCGGGTGCTTTAGATATCATTTACTAAACACAAACATAATATTTGAGTCAACTACATATGAAATTATTAATACTTAACAAACCTGATGTTAATGAAATACTTGCTATAAACAATACGTGCCACAATTACTTTCCGGTATAAGTTCTAAAAATACGCGTTGGAAGCATAACCCCATCGACATCGACTTTTGTCATGGGCTTTACGTCTTAAGCTTCCAACTCGTCTTGCTGCCAAGGACCGACTTGGACCGACTGCCGTTACCCTTGTCGGTAACCCTTACTTAGAACAACCTTTACACCTCCCCGCTTAATCCCTGAAGCTATTCGGCCTAGCAGTGACGCCGCATGTTCTATACTATTGTAGTATGAAGTTACTTAAACTAGTTCTAGAAAAAATGATTTGAATAACTACTAATCTATAAAATTATCCTACATATATATATATATATATATATATATATATATATATATATATATATATATATATATATATATATATTGTAATGTGTATGCCAAACAAAATAATCCATATATCAGATCCCGTAATGTAAAAATGTATGTTTGCCGTACTTTACATACGTTAAAGTATTAAAAAAGTTTAGTTGAAATGTAAGTGCCAAGATGTAAATTATAATGACTTGATGACGTGATAAAATACACAGTGCTCAAGGTTTTATACTGAGTTATAATTTAATAGGCCATTGAACGTACATTTGCCAACCGAAAACCGGATGCGTCTATGGTTGTCCACTATTAACCACGCAGATCCAGGTTCATATGTGAATTATTTTGGCTTTTATTTTACTAGAATCAACTTTTGGACAAACATGTAATCTCAAAATTATAAGTAATAGCAGTGTCAAATATGATTGAAGGATTGTGAAACATTTAGGACCAATGATAGAATATTATGTATAAAATAGGAAAGTGCTAAAGACAAAATTTAAGGTATTTGTGACACGGAGTCAGTGATAAAATGTTATTGGATGGTTTTTTTTATATAATATGTAATAGAGTAGGCAGAAAATGTTGTAATTATCACCTAGGATAGTAAACAAAGGGAGTTGATTTCGAATTATTTTTGTGTAAAGACGTGTATTATTAAACTGCGCTAAATTGTATAAATATTTTTGGAAGAGTAAATAAATGTGATTGAATTATAAGAGTTTGATTTATAACAGAAGAGTAAAGAGAAGTATCAGTGTATAAAGAATTAATAGCGGCGACGAATAAAAGTGAATATTGGAATTAGTGCGACAGCGAACCGGCGGAAGATAAGTTTGAATTGGAACGAGAGTATATAGGTAGAAGGCATCGAGTTAGAAACATAAGAGTGAAGAATATAAGGATTGATTTGGATATGGATTTATGTGTAGCGGGACATTGAATGGTAAATAGGAACGAGGATAGATTTGGATTGAATGGTAAATAGGAACGAAGATAGATTTGGATTGAATGGTTAATAGGAACGAGGATAGATTTGGATTGATTTAGAACGAGAGGAGAAAAATTAGAAGGCAGCCTAAGAGTAGCAGGCAGAAGGGTACAATTCAAGGAAGAAATTACTACAGAAGAATTAGCGCAGGGGAAGTAAATAAAAAAGGGTATTCCAAATTCTAAATTCGGGTTATATTTATTTTAGATTTGGGCGCAACAAAATTAAAGAAAAGACACCTGGAGGCTAGACGGCAGTTCAAAGTGATAGCGAAACCTTGTGAAGGCGCATACGGCGAAAAGGATTTTGAGCCAGCATTAAGAGAGGCCAGTAACGACGTATAATTCAGGTGAGTACGGTGTATTATAACGTCAAAGTCATAAATTTTGTGGTATTAATTAATTTGGCACAAGGCTACGTGGATCACATAAAATTTGGCATATACACAAGTAAATTCTAAAAAAGGTACTAAAACAAAAGATAGTGCAGTTTGGTTGGGCATTGCACATCTACTTACCACTGAACCCACGGTAAGTAGGTGGATACCCTGAGAAGAAAGAGTTCATATAGTCGAGGCATATTAAAAACAATTTTGATTTAATTAACCAACCAAATGTTGCTAAAATACGTGGCGTGAAATAAGTATTTGCACATCATATAAAATCATTAAATTAATAAGAAAAGGCGCGCAACGACAAAGAAAGAGTGTGTGGGGCAGCACAAGAACTTATATATATATATATATATATATATTGCTGTGATTCCATGTATTAGAATCGAGCCTCACGAATTGGGCGTCAAGAATGCTGTGAAATGTACAAAAAGCCTCTCCATTAATCTTAAACTAAGGTTTTCAAATCGAGCCCCACTTATTGGGCGTCAAGAATGCTGTGAAATGTACAAAAAGCTATTAACTTAACTGGTCCGTTGACTTTCTTCTGTTAATCGCCTCGGCTGCTGACCTAGTTAAACCTTCATCCTCATTCATAAAAAAAAAAACACATTCCTACCACAAACATCAACGTTAACTCTATTTACATCAATATTCACAATACAGTAAAATTTCAAAATTAAAATTCAGCATAAATTTCAGTATCGGAAAATTTCAAGATTAAATTTGTTATCATTTTAATGTGCATCCAGAATTAAAGTCCTTGTAGGATGCCTACTAATTAATATAACAATATATGCAGACCTGAGTCTGAGTACAAAGGGAGCATCTACCACCTCTTTACGTTAATTAACCAGGTTCGTCTAATTGAGCTCAAAGACATACCCAAATTTTCATCATAATCCAGAACATAAATACTAAATACCCCTTTCTACTAAAACAAGAAAATTTTACCTTACAATTAAAATTTTGTGGTTTGTACAAGTTCACTACTGTCCATTTTAAATAAACAAATTATATAGTTATTCAACACACACCAAAACATCAAAGTTCGAACAAAATAGTATAATTTACCTGAAGGTTACTGCACTCGTAGCTTCAATGTACATCGTCTCTTTGTTAATCACACCATTCCAACTGGGTTATATTTACGGCTTCTGATTCTCAACGCTTTTAAAATTTTCTCCACCACCATTCATCTAAAGTTGTTTCAGGGCTTTTCCGGAACTCATCTGTGTATATCTGTATCTTGTTTTGTGGATCTAGTCACGTTTACGAATCATTTAATTATTAACGCCCCCGAAAAATAGCAAAGAAATTCATACTTCTTTCACAAATATACGCCAAAACTGCCTACTTTTGTGTATTCATTTGTCGTTGCAAATTTGACTAATTGGTACAGTGATACTAAACTTTATTACCTTGTATCTTCTTTTCTAAGTGCACTAAATTACATTCATTGTAGCACGTAAAGAACAAACTGTTTTAAATCACCAAAATATACGAGCAAACTGTTTAAATTATTCTATCAAAATCGGAAAACTAAAAAGCACTGTTTAACGCATTGAATCAAATCAAAAATCTAAGAGAGAGCAACTCATATTAACCCGGGTATATATATTGGTTAGCCTGTCTGTCGGTTTTGTCCTCAAAACGGCTAGTTTCTAGAATTTCGTATACTATGTTCCCATCTCGACCGCCTGTGCGTCAGTTCTTATTAAATTTGCACTCGCACCAGTTAAATCTCAGAAATTTTGACACGGCTCGCAACGTCTGCGAATAACTAATTAATTTTTATACAGAAATGTTATTTTTACCTCTCAAGTTTGCCTCTTATTTTCAACCAATCGCATCCCAGTGACGTTGCTCCACTCACGCCTTTTACTATATGTGTCTCGGTCTTGCGCATATTATCTGTCTCTATCTACCCTGTTCTTATTGGTGCAAATTGATATTCTTTATTTTCGATTATTTCAGTCCATGTGGACTGTGAAATAACCCACCTTATTAGCATTTCCCGTAACTAAGCTACGGTTTCTCCAGCATTCTCTGTAACCATTTGTTATCTGCAAATTTTACGCGGAACATAAAACATTTAAAAATACGCAGGTGTTCAAACATAATACTTCTACGATCTGAATATTATTGGTTTTTTACTAGCTTTTATACATATTATATGTTACTAATGGTTCAATTAACTCCAATTAAAATAATGCCCTTTAATTTTTAGTGACTCCTAATCAAATATTAATTATTATCTGTACATTTTGTTTAATGCCGGTTACTTAAAATTGAGTTAATTAATATAAATTTTGCACGTAATTTCCATTTGTTTCTTTACTCGGAATAATTAAATTACACGTTGCGCTTTTTAATACTGCTTCTTTTTATAGCAAGCGTCTTGTAAATAATTTTAATTTCTTATTTTTAAACACGGTGATTAAAATTATTTGATGTAATTAATTAATTTTCTACCCTGGTCTAAATATGAGTAATATATATATATATATATATATATATATATATATATATATATATATATTATGTTATTTGATATTATAAAATGGTTTATAAAAAAAGATAGTTGTTAGTACTGAGGGTAAACACATTAATTTACCACTCCTATCAAGGTATTCTAAATTTAAAACACTACGATAAAACAAAGATTGATAAATAATTACTTTTTAAACGCAGATAAAATGTTATGTACTAGTGATGCAGCGTTTGAAGTTTGAAAAAAGCATTTTTTTTACTGTTCTTCAATACAAAGTGTATCTAATGTAATTCCAACTGAATGTGTATAGGTTTTGTTGATAAAAATGTTGTTTGTAATTGTTCAAGGATATTCTATCCCATTAATTAATTTATGTACCTGTAAATGAAAGTATTTTAGCATTTTTAATTATCATAAAGTGATGAAAATTTATGGAATGTCAACCAATGACAAGTTATACAAATGATACCTGGATTAATGGGGATTAAGGAGATGATATAAATATGCTATTATAGGAAAGGACCAATTGCTTTTTGTAGCAATAACAATAGCAGTGGAGCGGTTATGTAATAACTAAACAACTACACCAAACTACTTAATAAAGGGTATAAATACCTTTTATCCTGTGCCGCTGTGGGCAATAGACGTTCACACACAAAAGCTTTCGGACGGACAAGCAAAAACACGCACGATTGGGTGTCGATGTCGCTTCCAAAGCTCTCACACGACCGTCTTTTGCAAGGGTTCGAATGCAACTGTTTCTTCAACGCACTTCCACTGTCGGTATATAAAATGTTTCACTGAAAACTGTAGGATGCACGCACAAAGTATTTATTGTCACCAATTCCAATAAATGTTCGATGATGACGTAACATACCGCCCACCAAATTCATAGAATTTTGAACAGGAGGGAAGTAGGTTGGGTGAAGGAAATCACATGGGATTTGACCTTGCTAGGAAAACAGGTAACGAAAGATAGGGTGGTACACTACAGCGAGCGATATTACCAACTATGCAAAAATAAAAATATATATGTAAATAAGCAAATATGTAAAAATAATATACTACTATACATGTAAGAAATGTGTATATACATCTAAACATAAAATAAAATTAAAATACCGGTAGCGGCGCTAGTTTGACCAAAGGTCGTTTAATGTGCCATGTGCAGTTTTGACTTGGGTAATTCGTGCTGCCGGTAGGTCTCCCATAGGAGGAGTTACCAGGACCGGTTTGGTACGAAAACATCTATGACATGATGATAAATAATTTCTGATTGAATTTTTAATAGAAAGGATCCAGAAATTCTGTTGAATAAGATACGCTGTGGTATTAACACCAGGATGGCAATACCTTTCATGAGTTGACCGAATGATAAGTTCGGTTAATCGGTGCCGCTGAGGCAATAACGCAGGAAACTTTTCGAAATAGGAAAGCGAAGAATGTGTCAAGCGCCCACCTACTCTTAAGACATTGTGTGGTTCAACAAATGCAGAAAGTTTTCGTAAGCTTTTAGGTAATTTACGGTTTGCCTTGATCGAAGCTATTTCCTTTGAAAATGTAACATTTTGTACATGCCGAACGATAATCATGAGAGCATTGTGTAATTCAATGTCTGTTAAGGGACCTGTATGACGTTGAGCCATGGGTTTAGAAAATCTATAAATGTAAGCCACGATGCCTTGGATTTTATATAACGATGAAAAGCGACTTAGTAAAATGTCAATGACGTTTGGATCTGTTTGAGCGACAAATGTTAGGATCTTCTGTTCCGTAGTTACCTCAGCAATTAAGGTTGACAATGTTGGTTGAGGCGGCCACGAGTCACTAGGGTAGTGAAGCCATTCAGGCCCCGCCCACCATAGCGAACATGAAATAACGCGCTTGGCATTAATCCCGAGATGCAGGATCAGCCGGATTATGCGAAGATTTAATATAAAACCATCGGCTAGGTGCAATGATTTCTTGAATGTGGCTAACACGGTTTGCCACAAAAGTTTTCCAACGAAAAGGTGGAGAACGTATCCAAGTGAGAGCGACCGTAGAATCACTCCACGCTGAAACATCGGAGATGTCAATCAAGCCTTGATAAGAACGAATGGTAAAAGAAAGTAAATCGGTTAATAAAACGGCGGCACATAATTCCAAACGTGGAATTGAAATGCGCTTAATTGGAGCTACTTTTGTTTTAGCGGTTACAAATTGTACAGTTATTTCTCCAGTAGTTTGATTTATAAACTGAAATACACTACCGCTGCATACCCTACCTCGCTAGCATCGCAAAACCCATGCAAATGACAAGTAAAAGGATCCGAAGGGGGTAAACAACGTGGTAACTTTAATGACGATAATAACGGCAACTCTTCTTGGTATTGCTGCCATTGAAACGAAATGTCTGCTGGTGGGATGTCATCCCAATTTAAACCTAACATCCACAGATGCTGGATTAGGCGTTTTGCAAAAAGTGTTAGTGGGGCTAAAAACCCCAATGGATCATATATTCTGGCAACTTGCGAAAGTATGTTGCGCTTTGTACATATTGGGTTTAATGGTTTAACCAGAAATGAGAAAATATCTTCTGTAGGTGACCATTGAAGACCTAATATTTTTATTGATTCGTCAGTATCGAAATCGAGAGAAGTATATTGGCAAAAATCTGACGGAATGCCTTCCAAAATAGAAGCTGAATTAGAACTCTATTTTCGAAGTTCAAAACCAGCCAAATGCAAAAGTCGAATAAGTTGATCTTTAATTTCGCGGGCCGATTGTATACAATCTCAACCGGCGACGAAATCATCAATATATAGATTTGACCGTATAGCCTCAGCGGCTAACGGAAACCTTTTGCCTTCGTCAATGGCTAATTGCTGAAGAGTTTTTAATGCTAGATAAGGCGATGACTTAATACCATAGGTCACTGTATTAAGCTGATAAGTCTGAATGGGTTCTTCTGCGGAGAACCGCCACACAATTAATTGAAACTTTTGATGTTCTTCGGTAACCGAAATTTGTCGATACATTTGGCGAACATCACAAGTAAAAACGAAACGATGAGTACGAAATTTCAGTAAGATTGACGAAATGTCGTTTTGGAGACTAGGTCCAGCCAATTGAGTGTCATTAAGTGACACGTTGTTTTTAGCCTTTGCAGAGGCGTCAAAAACCACACGAATTTTAGAAGTATGACCTTCTTCTTTAAACACAGGGTGATGGGGTAAAAAATAATTATCGTTCCCAACGGGCGGAGAATCGAGTAATGCCATATGACCCGCATCAAGATAGTCCTGCATGAAATTGTTGTACTGTGCGCGTAGCTCGGTTGAGCATGCAATTTACGCTCCAACGAAAATAGTCGTTTTTGGCCATCTCAAAGCAATTATCAAAAACGGGCAAAGTATCGTTGAACGGTAACGCAACAATAAAACGACCGCTAGGGTCACGAGAAAACGTGTTTTCAAAATCAAATCTGCCTTTTCTTCTTCTGGAGAAGTATAAGGCTTGGATGGAACTCTTCTATCTCCCAAAACCGCCTTAGGGTCTGGTCGATAGGATCTTCTACAGAAGTAAAAATGCTTGGACAGTATCAGATTGCAAGCTTTTGTGGGACCAATAATAGTCCAACCAAAATTGTATTTATGGCGGCAGGCTGAAGAAATTTGCCATGTATAACACCGCCATTGATGATGAACGGATAAACATCTGCTCCAAGGAGCATGTCAATAGTTCCTGGAGAGTTCCAGGTCGGGTCTGCAAAGTGCAGGCCGCATAAGTGTTCCCAATTATTAGGAACTTCAACGCTGGGTAATTTGCCAGATATTGACGAAAGCACAAAAGAGTCTAACATAGAGCGAATGGTGCAGCTGACGGCACCCCTATTGACTGCTGAAGTTGTCTGCCCAAGTCCATAAATCAGAACTTGAGAACGTATGCGTGGAAGCCAAAGTTTGCACACGCAATCGTCTCGAATAAAGCTAGCTTGGGAGCCAGGATCTAAGAGTACCCTGATCGGTTTGTATCTACCAGAACGATCTTGAACTTCCACAACAGCAGTGGAGAGTAAGACAGTAACCCCAGAATTTAAATTCGTCTGTGAAGACAAAACATTTGCCGGAATAGGAGAGGCTGACTGCGTCCTATTGGCATTTTTATGCATAGGTGTAGCGATCGGTTCAGCTGAACGGCTAGAAGCAGGTTGCGGTTCAAAATGTAGCAAGGTATGATGCGGCTTGGCGCAAGTTCGACAGGAATTATAAGATTTGCATTGCATGGACGCATGGTCTGTTCGTAAGCAATTTAAACAAAGGCGTAAGCGTTTGACAATGTCGAAACGTTCTGTCGGAGTTTTCTTTAGAAACGATTGACATCTATAAATTAAGTGATTGCCTTTGCAAGAAGGACAATGGTGCGAAAATGAATTATTTGAGTCACTGGAGCTACTTGGTGTGTCCAGTGAGACTACGTTGAAGAAACTCTTGGTTTAAATTGAAACGCTGAGGATTTCTTAGGCACTGATGTGTGAGATGTATGGACAGTCGTCGAATAAGAAACAGGTGCGGTTGAAGAAAAGGTTTCCAACGCTGCACATTGTTGAGTTAAAAAATATCTCAAATCATCGAAATTGGGTATTTGCTTCGGATCCGATTGGAGTTCGAAGCGTTTTCTAGTGAACGGATCGAGTTTTTCTAAAAGCAAATCGACTAGAATAAAGTTCCAAAGTTCAGTGGGAAACTTTAAGTTAGTTAGAACAGCAAGGTTCTCTGAAAAACAATCAATAAGTGCCCTAAGTTTCTTAGGGTCTTCTGATTTTAAAGGTGGAAAGTCTTTCATTGCTTTCCAATGCAAAGTTGCCAATAAACGCGGATTGCTAAATCTCTCACGCAAGGCGTTATATGAAATGATAAAGTTATCTCCCGAAATGGGTACCGATTTGATGATTTTCAAAGACTCCCCGGTACAGCAACTGATAAGATAATTTAATTTTTCGATATTGGACAGCGACGCGTTATTATAGACCAGACTGTCAAATAAATCGATGAAAGACGAAAATTCAGTTACCTCATTATTGAAAAGTGGGAGCTTTAACGGTAACAATTTTGATCCCGAGCTGCTTGGAGCATTTTCCGTAATTTGTGGTGCTTTCATTTCTTGCATCGTTTCGAGATGCAGCAGTATGCAATAATAAGCGGAATCTACTTCCTTCCGTAGGGCGTTGTAATTTAATAATTCTGCCTCGTCACAGGACGCCAAGACAGCAACTAAAATTGTATTGAAATCTCTGTTAAGGTCATTTACGCCCCTTGTTTGAATAAGGAACAACGTTTTTAAAGTTGGGTCACTTTTTATAGCGTTACTAAGTTCCCACATTTCTATAATACGTATTTTCAGTAATTCTAGTTCGGCTACCTGTATTTTCTTGGGAGCCATTCTGAAAGTTATTTTGAAAGGCCTACACTATAAAAATGTTGTAAAACCGTAACCGGTCAGATGCGCGCTGAGAAATATTAAAATATTATGGGTTGTTGTTCAAGCCACGAAAAATGTCAAATAGCGTATAAACCAATAAATCACGTTTTATGACTATTAGCCTGCAATGTGGTCTTTAAACCACGTAGAAAAAACCTAACGGTTTGTCAAACAAAGCGTTTAGATAAGATGTACCGTTTACAACCCGGGCGGCCTTTACCAAAGCTCACAGGGAACATGCGGCTTAACGTGTTTGCAAGATGGGTTCAGCTTTACAACTTTATCCCTTTTGCAGATGTATTCAATATTTTACATTGTAAAACGACTGAAAGGGTTGTATGTGAATACAAAACGTGCAATAGCTTTTAATGCAAAATAGCAAATTTTATATTAAGGATTTGTTTGTAATTAAAACGCTTGCTGGTTTTAATTACGGCGAAATCACTTAATTTAGTCTAGAGACAGTATAAATAATATTTACACATTTTAACCGCTAAATATGGTCTTTAAGCACAAATTTAAAAGCTAAAATAATTACTAAAAAGCTCGCTGGTGTGCAAAATGATATTTAATTTAGGACATGCGTATAAAACCATAAGACGAGTTAATCCGGATCGTATTAAGGACCAATGGATTAATGAGGATTAAGGAGATGATATAAATATGCTATTATAGGGAAGGACCAATTGCTTTTTGTAGCAATAACAATAGCGGTGGAGCGGTTATGTAATAACTAAACAACTACATTATAATTTGAATTAGGGCCGCTATACTTGCGGCCACGTCCCCAATGCTCCACCCGGAGGTACTACATTGGGTTTAAACGCGAAAAATAGTCGTGCTCCTAATTTATTCTTACTTCATAGTTGATTCACCCTAAATAAAACCAAATAAAAATCTAACAAACCTAAAAATCTAACAAACTCTAACAATCTAACAAACCTAAAAATCTGACAAAAACTGGAACAAAAACAAAACAAAAACTAAAAACAGGGTTGTAAATAATGGTATCCCTAGCGCTGACTTTCGAGTGTACCCGATCAACAAGCAAAAATGAGAGGAGGAGGGATCCGTAATACCGGATTAGCAGACGCCGGTTCTGCTTACCAGTGCGACCTGAAGGGTCGTCTTAAAACTATCCAAATCTAGCTAACTAATTTAAATCCATCCCTAGCTTTCCCTATCGTTCCCTAACTGATTTACATTATGATTACAATCTTCGCAATTCTGCTCGTCCTTCCCAAATATATACTGCAACCAAAATGGCAACAGAACGTCAAACAAAACAAATAAGTCACATAATACATGCTATATATAAATAAATATAAAGTGTAAATATAAAATATAAATAAATATAATTATGTAAATATATAAATAAATGTTTAATAAGCGTTAAGCATATAGCAGTGCACAAAATAGCGAAAGCATCACCCTATTTATCAGGTGCACTGCACAAGCATTATGTCGGCTAGCGCCTTTACACACCAAACGTGCTTCTTAAATTATTTCAAAACTACTAATTAATGTAAATCAATGCTTGTGCGAGTACAGCCGCCACAATTTAAGTCTTACCTCGATAATAAAATTCTCCAGCATCCGAAGATCTGGTCGTCTGTAACTTACTTCTAAAGGTGGGACGGGTGCACTGCTAAAGTCCTGGTGGGTATGCACTAAATGTTCTTGGGGGATCACTATCACTATCACTTCACTTTCAAGTCCTGGGGGGATGCGCGCTTGCGCTCTGTTTTATTATCCTTGTTTACTTAATTGATTTAATTTAATGAGGGTTTATGATTTATTTGTTAGTGTTTATTTGGTTTTTTTTATTCCCGTTTTTCCGCAAATATTTATGAAGATTGGCAGTTTTTGTTTTAATGGAGTGGGGGTTTGTCGTGGATTTTGGACATTTTGGTATATTTATAATTTTTTTTTTTTTTTTTATTATTTAATATCAGGTTTTGGTTATGCTCGTATCCTTACTCATGCCAAGTCAATCTAAAATTTTCAATCCTCCCACCAACCCCACCGAATTTTTACACGCGGTCGTCATTGATTGTCTAATCTCGCGACCCTTCCCGCGAATTCTTTTAAGGCTGTCCAGAACGCCTTCTGGTTTACCACTTCCCGACTTCCTCTAGGCTCTTTGGCCATGCCAGACCTAGGATAGCTAGTTTGCTATCAGCCAACCCTCGATTTCCCGCCTCAAGCGGGCAGTCGAAGAGCACGTGCTCTGCGCTTTCCGCGCCCTCACCGCATTCGCAGCGGTCGCTGTTGGTTAGACCGAACCTTTGTAAATACGCCTTCAGGGCGCCGTGCCCTGTTATCAACTGCACCATTTTGTGATCGAGCTTAACCTCGATCTTACCTCTGGCTTCTATGCTCGGTATGAATTTGTGGGTCAACCTGCCCGTGGCAGCGTTGTTCCACCTCTCTTCCCATTGTCGAATTGATTTTTCGCGCAGCTTTCTTTTGATTAAAGACCTCGGTATCGACGAATGTGATATTCGAAAGTCGCCCGTCGCGGCCTCTTTAGCTAATTCGTCAGCCACATCGTTTCCTACGTTACCATTGTGCGACCTGACCCAACAGAACTTTAAACGTCGAAACTCTAGCGCCGTACGCGCTATCCTCCAGACGTCCGCTTGGAGATCTGTCGAGGTGTTCATGTTTGTTAAAGCCGTTAGCGCCGATTTACTATCACTGATTATATAATACTCGTCTCTGCCCGTATGGTTTATTACGTAATCGATAGCCTCTCGTATGGCTACCAATTCGCACTGGAAGATAGTGCACCAGTTCGCGAGTTTGGTTTGAAACCGAAACACCTCCCTTTCCTGCTTATACACGACAAACGCCGCGCCTGCTTGCCCATCGCCCATACGTGAACCGTCCGTATAAATTCTGATACCCATCGCGTCCTCATCACCTTCGACAAACTCGATCCTCTAATATCAGCCGGGTGCCCTAACTCAGATACAACAATCTTTCTTGCAATTTCCTATTACCAAGATGAAGATCTTCGATAATTTCGCGCCCTTTTCCTATATTTATTAATCGTCTATCTCTAATCTCCCTAACGACATATTCGATAGGAGAGTCCTACTGATCACCAGGACAGCCTCCGTGGAGGTGGTCCTGTACGCCCTCGCCGCTTTTACCGCGGTTATGCGTTGTACGCTCGTCAATTGACGCATCTCCCGGACTTTACAACCTTCTGCCCATACAGAAGCTGCGTACAGTATTGCCGGCTCAATTGCTCCGGCATAAACCGTCCTCAGCGATTCGCCCTGAAACCCCACTTTATTTTAGCCGCCGCCATCATTTTATTTGATATTTCGCCGCCCTTACTTTTTACGTATTGTACGTGCGCTTTCCAATTTAATTTATTGTCGATCTTGACGCCGAGGTAGGTAATACAATCTTTAAACGGGATTTTCTCCTCTCCTAGCTCTAACCTAGGAGGTCTCTGTCCTGGTTTCGTGCCGAAATAAAGCGCCTCTGACTTCGCCGTGTTAAATTTTAATTTTACCGCCTGCGACCATTCGTGTAATTTATTAAGCGCCTCGTTCGGTTTTGTGCGCATATCCATTAACAATCTCGATCTTACAATTAAAAGTGTGTCATCTGCAAACCCAACGATTGAGCATCCTGCGGGCAACTTGACCCTAAAGATGCTCTCATACAACAACTTCCAAAATGTGGGACCAGAACATGACCCTTGCGGGCATCCCCTTTCCACCTCACGCGACAGAATTTCAACCTGTGTTAATCGCCCCGAGAAATAGCTCTTGACCAAATACATCAAGTTTCGCGGACAACCCCTACGATCTAACTCGCAAACGATTAATGGCCACCAGGCAGCATCAAATGCTCCTGAAATGTCCAAAGCAACAACGACACAGTACTCTTTGGCATCTCTTGCCTGCTTAATTTCCCCGACAACGAACTCTAACGCGTCGATAGTCGACTTGCCCTCCACGAAACCAAACTGTCGGTTATTAAAACCGCCGCTGTCTCGCACTAGGTGTTCAACACGCGTAGTCATAACGCGATCTAAAACTTTCCCCAGCACCGGTAGCAGGCTAATTGGACGATAGCTGCCCGGATCTGACGCATCCGCCTTTTTAGGTTTGGGTATAAATTTCACATTCTGGATTTTCCAGCAACGCGGAAAAACGCCCTTTCTAAACAAAGATTAAACAACCCAACAAAGACACACGGGGCTAACAGGCACGCCTGCAGAGCTGCGTCTGAAGTGATTCCATCATGCCCCGGTGCCTTCTTAGGGTTCATCCTCCTAAGAGCCCTGACGACCTCGTGAACTAGGATTGCCTTATCGGCACCTGTTCCTTGCGCCTTTGCAGCTTCCCGACGTATTAAATCGTGCGACCCTTCATCCACCTCGGGATTATCCGATGGGAAAAATTTCTCTAGTAAATATTCCGCTGTGGTTTTAAAACCTTCTGTGTATTCGCCATTTGTTTTCTTTATATTACTGAGCGCGATTTTTTGTTGTTTTCCAGGGTTCTTTCTCTGAGTTTTGCGTGCAGAATTCTTTAAATTTATTCGTTCGAGTTTCTTCTATTAATATTTTATATTCGCGGTAACTTTGATTATATTCTATTCTCCGTTGTTCTCTTATTTCTCCCGAGGCGCGTTGATAGCGGCGCTTTAGGTTACGCGTTTCTGCCCGCTTGGTGGTTAGTTCCCGGGTCCACCAGGGTACGCTGTCTTTAAATGTTTTCTTTTGCGGCATGGAATACGACGACGCGTCTACCACCGCGTCGTTCAATTTTTTCGCGAGTGTTTCTACTTCGTCTGCCTCTCGGCAGTTAAATAGCTCATTTTCGAGCGCAGGGATACTTTCGCCAAATTTTTCTTTAAACCGCTCCCAATTTGCTTTTTTATTACAGAACCGCGGAAATATAGTTAGCTGCTCGTTTGCGCTTGTTGTGGTTTCAACGTCCCATGTTATTAATTTATGGTCAGAGAGCGTTTCCTCGTCCGACCTTAGTTTCCAATTACAAATCGTTTCTAACATTTCGTGCGAGACTACAGTAATATCTATAAAACTGCTGCCTCTATGCGTCTCAAACGTAGGTGAATCATTAGTGTTTATCACACTAAGGTCCCATCCGTAAAAGATCAGCAACCTGCGAGCCTCTATCGTCTTCGATAGGGCTACCCCATAGTGGCGATTTAGCATTAAAATCTCCCCGATGATTAAATTTTTATTCCTACCGATTTTGCGCAAAATGATTTCAACTTGGTTTACTAAGTCCTCGGTTTGAGGATTTTCCCGCCGGGAATCAACCGGCGGAAGATACGCGCTGATCACGTAAAATGTATTTAGCCCTGATTTAATTTCGACCGTTGTTAAAAATTCGTTGGATAAATTATTTAGTATTATTCCGGCGCACGTCCCATTATTTATTATTATACCGCTACGCGGTCGTTCCCTGTTTGCGTTTAAAACGGTGACCCCCTTCCCAAAACCTGTTATTTTGTGGCTGTACAGGTGCGGTTCCTGTACAAGCCCGATGTCGATATTATTTTCGCTAAATAACTTTACGAAGTTATTTGTAGCCCTTTCCTTTCCCGAGATTTAATTGCGCGAATTTAATCTTCTTGCTTCTTTTAAATCGTTCTTTTTCTTCACGGTCCATAATCGATGTTGCGTGTGATTGCGTTCTTCAATCTCAGCATCGTGGGGCATCTACTCGACTTGGCGTCGTGGCGCGTATCGACCTTCGCGCCACCGCCAGTTCTGTCGTTTGCCCTAGCGCAAACCACACAGCAGGGGACTGCCCTCCGGCAATTCTTGAACTCGTGACCGACTTCGGCACAGTTACCGCACCACTGTACCTTCTCCCTGCACTCCATCGATCTATGGCCGTACTCGTAGCACCTGTAGCACTGGGTCATCGAGAAGTGGTCCCGGGCCCAGACTCTTCGCCACCTGAGGTTTATAGCGTCAGCTAATATACGTCTCCGAAGTGTGGGGGTCACTTCGAAGACTACGTTGACGAAGGGATCCCTAGGGCCCTTTCCGCCAAACCTAAATTTCTCCCTCAGGTGGTCTTCAATCTTCAAATCGCCGAAGCGGGGATTCTGGCACGCGATCAACCGCACCAGCTCTTCCGCCTTCATCCCCGCTTCGACCCCGGAAGAACGACCCGTGGGCGCTTCTTCTCGATGGTCTTCGCCACGAGCTCTTTGCAGTCACCGACAACCTTCGACTGCAGTTTCTTCGCATCTTCTCGGTTTGCACACTCGACAACTACACCGCCCTTGCGAGTTCTACGAGCTCCGACCACGACAAAACCATCACGAGCGGGATCGACCTTCTTCTTTAGGGTCGACATGACGTCATCCTTCTCCCCTGGCCTTGTGTCGACCCTAACTGCAAAGGTGGGCGTCGCACCTGCAGCAGCTGCAGCATACGACGCCTTCCGCGGCATCGGCACCTCCTGGCTCCTGGAACACCGCTGCCCTGAAACACAAGCAACCACCGCTGGACTTCCCCCGACAACATTAGCTCTCCCAGAATCACTAGCCACAAGCCGCAGCGCCCTAACCATATCTATAAGTTGATTCGCCGCGTCGAGGAAATCATCCAGGGCGTAGCGAATCCTCTTTCTGTCCTCCACGACGATAGTGGCGGAGGTCGTCGGCACCCTCCCGGAGATGACCTAGTGCGCCTTCCTCACCCTTAATCTCAGGAGGTCCAGCTCATCGAGGTCGCTAGCTGCAACGCTAACGTCGCTGCTATTCGACATCTTTCGCTGGGCTCCCGAAGTTGAGGGCGATACCGGCGCCGCAGTCACCCCAGGGGGCCCCGACGCCCCGACACGACCGCCGCAGACACAGGCTCCTCTACCTCCTCCTGAATCCCTAACCTAACGTCTTTTAAAATTACCTTTAGCTGTTTCCCCCCAACAGCGCCCTCAGCCTCCGAGCTATCTCCCTCTTCTTCCTGGGCAACGGGTCCTCGTCGCGGTGGACCACCATGCTGACAAAACAAACGACAAAAATGACACCTAAAACGCAGCTCAAAACCACTTGACCGTTACGACGCTAAAGAACGACGCTAGAAGAACACAAAACGTTGGTCCAATAAAAATGTTTTGTTTAATAGTGAACCGTAAGCAACCTTGTATTTATTTAAACTTCGAACCGCCCAATTAAATATTAAATTTTTAACAAAAATACAGCAAGCACTAAGCGTCAAAATAACAACTAGAATCAAATAAATTCCCTAACGCAATTCGATTCAAAATGTACCGCGAAGAAAACTATTTATTTATTTTAAATTTTTTAAAACCGCCAAATCAAATTTAAATAAACTAATTACTTCAAAATATTAAAATGTCTAATTTATAAATAACAACATTTTATTTTTAAATGTGTAATTAACAAAATAAGGTCGAGCGCAATCGGAATGTGGTAACCGGAAATGACCTTTCACTTTATCGCTTGGTAACTAGCACAACCCGTAACTGTTACACCGCTTAATTACACCAAAATCGATTTTAAAGGAACTTTTAAATACACGTGTACTTAAATTGCGGAAGATTAATATTAAAATTGTATTAAAATTTCTAGTTTTTGAGATATTTATTTGATTTAACAAGGCTTAGATTTTTGTTTTTTTTGGTTATTATTTTATTATACGCGCACTATAAAAATTTCACACACTTTTTGGTTGTTTTACCCGGTTTTTTACTCGATTTACGCGGTTTTTATTTTAAATTTATTATTAAAATGCCTTTTAAGTTATTCGAAATTATTTTGAGTATTAGTTTAGTAGATTTTTGTTTTATTGGCCCGTAATTTATTTATTTTATTTTAAAACGCGGATTTAGTTTAAATTACAAAGAAAACGCGATTTATTTAGTTTTATTTAGTTTAAATTCTGTTTTAAAATTTTTATTTTACTGCCCTGTATTTAAAATTTGATAGCACACAATTATAAAAATAAAACACAATAAAAAGCAAAGCTTCAAATAAAATAATTCAACAATAAATAATAAAACCCTAGATAAAAACTTACTGTTTGTTATTGCTGAAGCGGGAGCTCGGCAAAAACACGTCCGCTCGCTTCAAGCGGCAACTAGAAAGTCCACTAAACAACTACACCAAACTACTTAATAAAGGGTATAAATACCTTTTATCCTGTGCCGCTGTGGGCAATAGACGTTCACACACAAAAGCTTTCGGACGGACAACCAAAAACACGCAGGATTGGGTGTCGATGTCGCTTCCAAAGCTCTCACACGACCGTCTTTTGCAAGGGTTCGAATGCAACTGTTTCTTCAACGCACTTCCACTGTCGGTATATAAAATGTTTCACTGAAAACTGTAGGATGCACGCACAAAGTATTTATTGTCACCAATTCCAATAAATGTTCGATGATGACGTAACAATACCAGTATCTGTTCCAAAATAGTAATTAAGTACAGATAATGCTGAAGCAATGAATGTACCTTTTAAATTATTATAGATAGTAGGCAAGATGTTAATTTTTTAGAGACTATTTCCTAGGTGATAAGTGTTTAGAATAAGTTAGTTGATTTTAAAATTGTATACTATATAGATGTTTTTGGCTTTGAAGAGCTTGTAATTGAATTTAGAATATTAATATATGTGTTTGAAATTTATTCATTTCATTTGAGCGTGTAACAGAAGTAATACTACACAGAGTTTCATGTTTATGGAGAAAAAGTGTATCAGGAAATAATTAATGAGGTTTATACAACCAAGCAAGTTACAGCGGAGTAATTCCAAGTAAAGCGAACAACGGGTCAGCTCTAGTGTTGGTGAAGAGTAGCACCAGTGAGATTTAGATATTTTGCAGCGGGTTTCCAGTCATATAGGATTACGGTCCATTTTATGTGGTGAAGTTGAAAGAGTTCCTATTAATAGAGCCTTATCTAAGTATACAGTTGATGAATTAGTAGTTTATTATTTGTAGAACCTAAAAACAAAAGTGAATTTTATTAGAACATAAAACTAAAACGTACTTTCAACAGGTATTAACTGCAAGCATTCGCTAGACGATTTTGTTGTATCCTGTATCAAGGTCCATGTACAACCCAAGCACATTCAGAGGAATTGCAGGTATTTGAAGTTATCCTTATATATACATCATTTAAAGTTATTTGTAAGTAATTTGAATCTCAAACGCTTACCTAAATTATACATTGCTGAGTCTATTTATCAATCTTTGAATATAACCACGAGATACAAGTACTAAGAGAGGTTAAGTGGTTTTAACTAGACGACGCTTTATGCGCATGTGTTAAATATACCTGTATGAGGACGAAGAACCCGCGTTTTCTTACAGAGTAAAATTGCTAGATTCAATTATCCCTGAACGAGTCTTAAAAGCCGTGGCATAAATAAAACAAATTTTTTTTTTATTAAATCGTACAAAATTACAAAAGTTGGCATAGTATTTTTCAGCGTGCTTGTTTTTGTACAATTTTAGTTAATGTTTTTGACACGTATGCTGTCAAACTTATTGTTTGAAAATTTTCACACCTATCCTATCCTCATCTCTCTTTTTTGGTATAGTGACTGTGATGTTATGTTTGAAATCTTTGGGTATCTCACCTGTCAGATACATATAGCTTAATAGTCGGAAGAGACATTCTGTTGCGGCTTGGCCAGCAACTTTTAGCGTTTCTGCTTGCACCTTATCTATACCTGATGCCTTACCATTTTTCAGTCCCTTTAATGCTAATTTAAACTCATCTCTAAGTATAGGATATCACAAGTCATCGTTTTAAAAGTCTGATTTCTGTTGTAGTGCTGTTAGTTTCTCTCCTGCATATAAATTCCCTATATATTCTTGCCATATAACCACTTTCTCTACATTTTCTATAATGATGTCTCCTTTCGCAGTCCTTATATTTTTGCTATATGGTTTTATATCTTTAAAATACATTCTAATTAGTTTGTATGCTTCGTCTGTCTTTTCTATTTCCATCTTAGTTTGTACCTCTTTGCACTTTTCATCAATTCATTGCTCTTTAGCATTCTTGCATTTGCAAATAATTTCCCATTTTATGGCTTTGTATCTCTGTTTTCCAGCTTCGTTCGGTATGTTTTTGGATTTTCGTCTTTTTCTATTAAATTCAGGATATCCTTTGTTATCTATGGTTTCTTATTTTCTTTTTGTGTATACCCCAGAATATCTCTGGCCACTGTGACTATCATTAACAGAGTCTTTTTTTGGAGAAGTGTTTGTTATAATAAAGGTCTAGAAATTGTTATAGCAGTATATTATTGATAATAACATACATGACGTTAAAACCGATACATCACCAGCGGCCACATTACCACGTGTTTACATATATCTTACCCTAACGGTAATACTGGAAACTAATGACAAATTTAAACTTAAATATATAATAGAATATTACCAATACTTCACAGTCACCATGTCTAAGCTGGTTTTAATGTTATTCCATTCTTTTCTACTCCTTTAGTATTAGAAAATTTCCAGATTTTCAGCAATTCATTTGACTTTTCTTCAAATCTTTTGTGGATATCGTTATCTTGTAGTTTCTCAAAGTCAAAGTGCCTTTTTCCGTTCTTTTTTCTCAAATTTTTAAATTTATGAGTGGTCTCCATAATTACTATGTTGTGATCAGTGTCTATATCTGCTTCTGGGTAGTTTCTACAGTCTTTACTTGATTCCTAATCCACTGCCTAACAAGAATGTAATCTATTTGATATATTTCTATATCTCCTAGCATCTTTCAAGTGCATCGTCTTCTAGCATGGCATTGAAATAATGTGTTTGTGAAGGTTAAATTGTTTTTGTTGCAAAATTCTACCAACCTATTCAAACCAACCTGTCATTTCTCGTGCCTAAACCAAATAAACCTTCTACCACTCTTTCCCTACCCTCACCTACTACTGTGTGAGAATCCCCCATAATTGTTAAATTTGCATGTACTTTTACGTATCTTGGTATGTCTTCGATATCCTTGTAGATCGTTTCTACCTCTTCTTCACTGTAGCTAGAGGTGGACATGTATACTTGTATTATTACTGTATTTACCGGTTTAGATTCTAAGCTAACCATGAGTGCTCTTTCGTTTTTTTGTAGGTAGTTTTCTACACAATCTCCTATCTTTTTCTCATAACTATCCCAAAGCCCAAATTTCCTTCCTCTGATCCTGTATGAATTAACCTAAAGTTTCTGCTCCAAAAATCCACCACTTCTGGCCACCGAACTTCACTGATCCCTACTATGTCTAATGCTAACCTATTCATTTTAATTTTCAGGTTCTCTAGCTGACCTACTTGCTTCATACTTCTAACATTCCACGCTCCAACTCGCAGAATGTTCCCGACTCTTATTCTAAACCTTCCGATTGCATCCTCCGAAGTAGTCTCCTGTCGGAGATCCGAATGGGAGACTATTTTATCTCCGAAATCTTTTACTCTAGAGGATGCCTTTATCTTAAATAACAATGAAGTAATGTGGTGGTTTCCTGTTTCCTTCCATATCGTAGTAGTGTGTCTTTGAATGCCATACCGACTCCTATGGTCTCTGCCTCTCTAAGTACAGAAAGAGCTGATGCACTCTTTTGGTGAGAGAGATCCTTAATAATGTATTTGTTATTATCTACGGATGGGTACAACTAATCATTCTTAAAATTAAATGTGTTGTTCAATATACAAAAGTGTTGCATATGTTTGTATTGCATATCTAGGTGCTTCACAAAAGCCTTGCTCTATGTAGTGTTTTAATAGGTTGTATAATTTAGTTTATCTTTGTAATTGGTCATGGATTTTATTGAAATTCTAGTGGTATGCCGATTATCTTTAAAGGTTTTGTGTATTGATGTGTTTCTAACATTTCAGCTGCTGAGTAGTGATTTTTTGTGTAGACAATGTTGAAGGTGTTATATGAAACATTTGACTCATACTATTTTGATTTTGAAAAGATCCCATGCCGCCTGCAAAATTAAAATACCCACTGGATTGCTGCCTTAGCGAAGATGAACCTGCCACCATATGTACTTAATTTTCGTCAGCTGCATAGCTGTCAAATAAAAACCGCAAAAGTCACGTTCTCAGACTACAAAAATGCATCTGTGTTTGTGGTTTAGCATGACAGCATAAAAGTTGCATACAAAAGCCTCTAAAAGGACAAGGGGCTTTACTATCGACTATTATCGAATACAGAAGTGCGACATGTAATTTCGAGTCAACGAAGTGACCCTTTTCCTTTGTTACCTTCTCTCTCTATGGAAATAAAAAATGTCTGTGCTCTGTCGATGAGGACTACCGGATGCCAAGCGAATGTACAACTGCCAAAGGACACACGAGCCCAAGATCTCCACCGGATAAGTTTTTGTATTATAATTTGTGTACTTTACCCGCATGGGGGAATGTAATCTTCGATAAATTATTTTATTTAAAAAAAGTTACATACTCATAAATTTTAAGTTAGAGAAACCCTACCTTTTTTGGAACAGCAAGAATTATGCAGTACCCTACATTTACAGCTTTGCTCTATTTGTTTCTGGTCCTAAAGAAAAATCCTTTTCAGTATTTAACTATAATTATATCAAATATCTTTAACACATTTGAGAAATAAGTCTGTTGGTATTTTACCCATTAAATGATTGTACTATTATATTAATTTGCTTAACCAATTAGACACATTATTTCTTTATTTTGTAGTTTTCAATTAATTCCTTGCAGAATATAAAGTTGGTTTCTCAAGTATAAGGTTGTATATATTCAAATTCTAAACAGTTCGTTATAATACCAAACGTTCTTGAAATATCTAGCTCATTAATGTACTGTGATAATAAAAAAATATCTGAAATAATATTACATATTACTGAAATATAAAAGGAAGTTAAATAAACATTAACATGTTGCATCATACTATCTATAATGAGTTTTACTTACAACAATTAAATTATTAAATTATCTAATTTATTACTATTTACAACCTAGAAATATCTAATTACTCTAATGCTTAATTACATTCGTAGGTAAATTGTATTCAAAAGCGCTTGCATCATTTTTAAAAACAATACTTGAAAACTAATTTAAACAATACCCATCATTGAATTAATGTAAATTATATTATAAGAATAACAGTTAATGATTCTTCAAATTATTTGTTTGCTGTATACCAAGGCTTTAAAGTATTAGGATTAGAAAAAAATCATTAATTATTTATTTCTTATAATCAGCCTATTTGGTTTGTTAAATGATTATTACGTTATATTTGGGTTACTTACAGAGAGGTGACCAAGAAGTTGACCACAGTCTACTGGTCGATTATGTTTGACTTATTAGGTTACCCACAGGAATGAGATAAGAGTGGCATCAATTCAACAAAAATCGTGAAAAATTGCCATCACACACTAATTAAATGTATTTGCGTAAACTAGCAACAGTAATTTGATGTCATGTTTCTATAATTATCTAATGATTATGTTTACCTTAACAAATAATATAAAAAGTTCTGCATTCAGAGGGGTCATATGTGCAACCCAAACAGTTGCAGCTTATCCTTTTCTGAATTGCAAAATCAAATGCCAAAACTTAAGAAGTATACCATACAGAAAATAAATTTTAGCTTAATATTGTATGCATAAAATTATATTTATAGGTTTTGCTTTACTTAATACACTTTTGAATTTGCCCATGAATATGCTATTTGTATTTCCTGATATTTGAGCATTTATTTGTTTGAATCTTAATTGGTGGTAGAGAAAAGTAAGATGTTGGTAGATTTTATTCTTTCATGGTTGAGAAGTGGACCAAATGTTGTGAATTGCTTTGTAACATCTTCTTTTAATTCAAATTAAAAGGAAATATTACAATTTGCCCAACCAAAGCCACGGCACTGCAATGTGGACGCTTATCGTTTATAGTCACCGTCAATAAATATGATGAGGCATCGCCAGATTGGAATGGTTCGCCATCTTTTTTATCAACACATGGGGATTTTACCGCTTAATTAAATAACTAATCAAAATTCTATTCAGCAAGTTTTGTAAATCACGATTTTTAAAGTAATTTGAGAACAAGTCTGTGTGAGGAGGAGTTAAATAACGTTAGGTAATAGTAATAAATATTTTTATAAATTTATTGCCAGCATGTTTAAGTAGGTCAAATTTAAATGCAGTTTGCAAATAAGGAAATAATATTAGGATATTAGGTAGAATACTAGCCCTTAACACATAAATAAGGATGATTTCAAAAGGAAATTGAAGGTTAAGAGTATCTCAGGGTTCTTTATGAACATTTTAAAGCTCCAAAAAGCATAACAAAGAACCACAAATTTATAAATACCAGCGTGTATTCAGTTTATTTATTATTATCATTTTGAGTCTCAGATAGAGTAGTGAGAAACTATTCGCTAATAGTTGATTATTAGAGTTAAATAACTTTTTATCTCGTGGGGATCCTCGAGAGAATATAAAGTGTTATTAAATTTCGTTGACCGCATTGAGAGCGGCACAGTTAGATTTTAAAGCGATGTGTCATTCAAACCATATAGTGACTCAGCAACCCAAGGTGTTACTAATTAAATAACTTGTGGGCTCGATTAACGTTCCAGGGAAACTGATTTCACTAAATCAGGTTGGGGGTGCGCGTATTGTAAAGCATCAAATAACCCCGTTGGTTCGAAGTCAATGTACTGAAAGTGAAAATGTTTGTTGAACCTGAATAAGTACCATTTGTTACGTGCCGAAATCGGCATTAAACATTTTTCAATTAAGTTTTAATTTGTAAGAATTTCGCGCCATAAATTTAAAAGGACGTACGCGTATTTCCGTCCCTTTGGACAGTGCGTTTGCGCCAGATTGCGCCGACGCGGTGTGCCAAGAGGAAGGGGAATTTCCGGCATACGTGTTGGGACTGGTGATCTAGAGGCCAAGAAAATGTAGTGGTCTTTGTGTCTTGTCGTGTCTTTTTTGTGTTATGTAGATTCCTTTTGCCTTCTTATCGTTCCTTATAAACCAGTTTCCCGTCGCTCCCTACATACAGGAAGAAGACAATTCAATTTGGTTTCGACCAGGGCCGACGAATCACCCACGCCCGAGAGATTAGCGAAGCCGCTGCCGACATCATGGAGTAATTCTGCAAGAAACCCTGCAATTTATGTGAGTAGCATTTTCGTTTCCTTTTTTATGTGATGGAGTAATTTTATATAATTGTGTGACGTCATCTATTATTTGCGTGTCATTTTTACATTATTTAACATTGCTATCAACTGACTGTAGTACCTCGCGTACCGTAACAACGGGGTTATAATACATTATCCCGACGAAGCAGCCCTGCAGTGTGACCTTTAGCAGGTAGTTGTTGGTATAGCCACTATATACATTACTAGAATAGAAAAGTGAAAGTGTTTCGTGCGAGGACAATATTCTACACAGATACCGCGAGTATATTAAAACCAACGGTGTCATCACATCAACCAGAACACTGACCCGGGTCCTGGAATTTGCAGCTGTTCCTCTACGCATCGCTGGTGGTGAAAAGCGTCGCCCGTAATGTAAGTAGTTTTAATGTTAAATTGACCCTTAATGTGATTTATGGCATACCTGCCTGTAATATACAAGAAACTAGGTTAAAAGTATTTAGTTAGGGGGGATTAGGTATTAATAGAAATAGATACATTGTGTATTTTTTTTTGTTTTTACATCATAGTAAAAAAGTTGCTTGTAAAGTGTTATTTTTTCTAAATAATTTTGAATACTGTTAGGAAAAACTTGTAAGTGGCTCACTAACAAGTACTGGAAGTCAGGGTAAAGCTTTAAAGAGCGAAATTCGGAAAAGTTTAAAGGGGTTAGAAGCATTCCTTACCGTGTTTAACAAGATATAATTATTATCTTTTAGAAATACTCTGTTGCACGATTAAGTTATAAAAGAAAGAGTAGAAGGCTCAAGAGCTTAGTTTTTTATTGAAACTGTAGGTACCCGTTTTAGGTGGTGCTTTGTCACTGATACAAATAAAACAAACAAATATTAAATTAAGGGAAATATTACAGCTTGCAGATAATAATTTCAAATTTTAATAAAGTTTATGTATTGAAATATTGCCGTTTTTTCTGTTAATACAATGTTGTGACTGCAATATTAAAGTTAATTTAGAAAAAATAAAACTGATAAGAGTACAAATCGTTACATAATTATTTTCAATACAAATTTTCTTCTTCCCTAACATACAAATCATTAGCTGTTTTAAAAATAATGTGAAAAATAAAAATTATTGCACATTGTCACTCAATGTAATATTATTGTAATTTTAAAATATTTAAAGTACAAACATAGGTAATCTGGACTTCTTTTAGAAAGTGTTCTGTTCTATAAAACTGTATATCTGTATGGATTACAGTTTGAGTGCTTCATTTAAAGGTTTAGATAATACAATTTAATAAGCTATAAAGCAAATGTAAATGTATATCCAACTAAAATTAACGGACACGAATCAATCAACTTAGATTAAAAATACGAATGGAATACACTGACAACATAAACTGGCTGCCCCCTTGCCACATATATGTTTGCCTTTATACACATTTTGAACACTCTCTTTTCTTGCTTGTCCAATACTTTTTCTTGCCCAAAGTGTTTCAAAGCAACATTTTTTCTGAATCAATTGAGGCAGTTACAAGCTAGTTCTTATATAATTGGTGTACAATGTATTTATATACTAGGTCCTTTATTATGCACATTAATACAGAAAAAAAAACTGGTAATTCATATTTAAGTGTTACTTTAATTTTTTTAATAAACTTTATTTTTGTATATTCTACACTATAGTATAAACGTATTTTTTGTTACAGAAACCAGCAGGAACAATCAGATTCTTTAATCGATCAGATTACTACACAGTTCATGAGGAAGATGCAACTTTTGCAGCTAATGAATTGTTTGGCAACCAAACTATTAAATATATGGGAGAGCAACCCAAACTTAGCTATTTGGTATTGAGTCGGAATAATTTTGAAAAATTTGTTAGGGACCTTTTGCTGATCAAACAATATCGAGTTGAAGTTTATATAAAACCAACTGATAGCAAAAATAATGATTGGTCACTTGAATACAAAGGATCACCTGGAAATATTGCTCAGTTTGAAGAATTATTGTTTGAAAATGTTGAGATCTCGTACACTACTGGAGTCATGGCAATTAATGTATATAAAACTACGGTAAGTTGATTTTTTATTGATTAGTTTAGTTATACCATAAGCAATATCGACACAAGTAGTGTAAGTGTGTCATGTACAGTAATATGTATATGTATATATATATATATATATATATATATATATATATATATATATACAATTGGTAAACGCATGGTTTCAGCAAAACCAGGATGCATGTTCAAGTCCTGTCCAAGACCTTATATTTTCCATCTTTCAATTACTAGCTCGATTTGAAATGATCATTTGGGCTTTGCATAAAAGTCTAAGTTATTATTCCATCTTATTCACTGTAATACGATAGTATTTAACAACTTACTTAATTAACTATCTAAAATATTTATATATAGCGTCTGTGCGTTGGAACGTCACTAAAAATGCTGTGTCACAGTTAAAAAAATGGGAAAATTTGAAATTACTCACACTTATCTTCTTTTTTAACTTTTCTTTGGCTGGCTAACTCAACGGAAGTAATGGAATATACAAAATGAAATTAAACACAGCAATATCATAAAACATCTATACATTCTAAAACAGTTTTCTCTCATACAAAAGAATATAGAACATTTACAGCATAACTTTTTTCAAACATAAAGTTGTTCCCCTAATAAGTATCAATTTACTTAGTTATAAAAATGTTCCTCAGCTAATCGTGCTTAAAATTTACAGAACTCAATCACTTCTTCTCTTGTGGATAGTTTACCTGGTTTTTATTCCCACGCTTGTAAGGTCGTTTGGCAAAAAAATCCTTGACAGATAGTCTATTTAGAACTCAAAGTGTTTCAAACTCTGACCATAAACTTTCTGGTAAATATCCTTACAAAAAATATTATATGAGTAAGACATATTCTACCTTAAATCCGAATGACAAATATTCAAATATCAGTTACAAACAAAATAATCTAAAATTAATACTTGCGAAATCCACAAAGCGCTTATCCAATTCGTAATTACAGAATTAAATACCTTCTGCTTCTATTTTTAAATTGACGTTCAAATCCCAGTTTACAAAATCATCTATATTCGCTTAAAATCTCCATTTCGAACATCGGTTATGAAACGTGCATTTTCGATTTAATGATTAATTTAGCTTTAAAGTAGTTTTTATACTGAAGAATGTGCCATCTTCATCGTATATTAGAAAATCAAATAACTGCATTTAATAACTTCCATATTTCAAACTATTTCGTATGTAAACTCTGCATATTATTTTGACGGCATAATCAACATTACTTTTACTTGGTTGACGCGAAATTATGAATTATTACATTGTCGATTGCGGAAATCGACATGAATCGAATTACTGAATGAAATTGTTTTAATAATGTCGATTGCTTCTGCTGATATATAGTTTTGTTTTGACTACGTCACTTTCTAGATTGTACGGGATTTCAATCGAAAGTTTACATACCCATCTGATGCAAGATTCTGGGAATTTCTCGTTAGCGTCGACTCGCGTTATTTATTTATAATGTGATGCACACCATCCGTTCTTTATAACAACAGAATTAATGGTCGTATTGCATTCTTTCATTAATATGTAAGTCTATTAAACCTCGTTCTTATCAATTTCATGGATATTTAATGCTCCTGTGGCTTCTTAGAATAAACGTATGTTTTATTTAATTAGTTTACACTAAATTGCTTATTTATCGGCGTATTTTTCTTAGTCCCGAACACTCAGGAAAACTCTTTATTTAAAATTGAATGTATCTTATACACACACAGGAGACAAATTATATGATTAGTTAAAGTTTTAATTGCTTTCCCAACAGATTTTGCATATGCCAAAGATTTGCGTTCTTAACGATTGAAAAATATGTGCTTTCACGGTAAATTAAAACGTGTTTTTAATGCACAAAATTATTTATTTTATGCATGGAAAATGCTTTTTTATAACAAACGAATGGCTTTGTATTGATAATACGCTTGAAAATGATCAATTTGCATTTGCAGGTAATGCATTTTAAGATATTTCAAGAATAATTATTTTTACATATATGGCTTAACTTTTGTTCACATGGCTGTATTATCGATTTAAAATTTGAGCTTTTAAATATATAAGAAGTGTGTTTTGCTTTTACGGTCTTGAGAAGTGTTTTTGTACACAAAATTATTTATTTTATGCACAGAAAGTGCATTTCTATAACAAACGAATGGCTTTGTATTTATCGTAGAGTGATTATTTACAAGCGCGGAATTGTGTTTTCCGCTTTGCACATTAATAGCTATGTATTTACAAAATGCTTTTAATATATAGGGTGGAACAACGAATCTTCGCAAATTTCTACTTTTTGATTTCTTTTGTTTTTGGTGGGTTTAATTTGTAGATTTTGGGTTTCAATGACCTCTCGTGACCCCGTATCACGTCTATATATATATATATATATATAATTCAAAATTTATTTGTGGGTTTGAGGTCTCTGGATTAAGGTGAAAACTCTTTTTTATGGCCTAAATTTTCGAATTTATTTTAAATTCTTGATCACAGGCATATCTAAAAAATTTTTATACGCTAGATTATAAATGTGGTACATAGATTATAACTTACAAACTTGAGGTTAATTGAAAACTAGCATAACAAAATAATAAAAATCTTGGAAAAACTCGTAAAACTAACAAAATTAAAAGTTCTTTAAAAATAAATTGTAAACATTAAACTTGTATATACATCAATTTGATGTCATAAATTTTGAAGTAAAAATTTTTGTTTCATAGGATATAAGATAACTGATTTGTTTGATGACAGAGTATCGAGTGCATAAATGTATGTGTGTGTTCTTGTATATTATATTTTGTGAGTGTTGTGTGTGTGTGTGTGTGTGTGTGTGTGTGTGTGTGTGTGTGTGTGTGTGTGTGTGTGTGTGTGTGAGCATGTGTGCATGTTTAGTTTAATTTTTGTCATTAATTTTGTTCAAAATTTAATAAATATGTGTATATGGAACTTAAGTTACTAATATCTGTTTTCTTGTTTATTGTATTTTTAGTTTTATAAATATGATACATTTCCAAAAAAATTCTTTTTGATTTGTTGCTCTCTATTTCTAAGATATCTGGATTTTCAAAATCCATACTGTGATTTTTGTCTATTACATGTGTGGTTATTGCACATGCTTTTGGTTTGATAGTTATGTCACTCTTATGTTGAGTTATCCTTTGTTTTAATAGTTGAGAGGTTTGCCCAACATACGAGTGAACGCAATTTAAACAATTAATTTTATATATTAAATTAAACTAAACATGCACACATGCTCACACACACACACACACACACACACACACACACACACACACACACACACACACATACACTCACAACATATAATATACATGAACACACATACATTTATGCACTCGATACTCTGTCATCAAACAAATCAGTTATCTTATATCCTATGAAACAAAAATTTTACTTCAAAATTTATGACATCAAATTGATGTATATACAAGTTTAATGTTTACAATTTATTTTAAAGAACTTTTAATTTTGTTAGTTTTACGAGTTTTTCCAAGATTTTATTATTTTGTTATGCTAGTTTTCAATTAACCTCAAGTTTGTAAGTTATAATCTATGTACCACATTTATAATCTAGCGTATAAAAATTTTTTAGATATGCCTGTGATCAAGAATTTAAAATAAATTCGAAAATTTAGGCCATAAAAAAGAGTTTTCACCTTAATCCAGAGACCTCAAACCCACAAATAAATTTTGAATTACAAATATTTAGGTCGTAATTATTATCACTTTATATATATATATATATATATATATATATATATATATATATATATTTACATCCCAGTATTAATAGTGCGTTCTTTTACAACTAACACTTACAGCGTCCACCAGAAATACTGCCAATGTTTAAATATACATGCATGTATATTAAACCGTTTAGAATGGGCTTGAACCTAGGGGGTTTAGAATCTATTGTTACAAAAATATCTACTTTTACTTTTTCATCTTCACTGCGTCCTTTTATATTGCACACTTTAAGCTTCCGATGAATATACTCCTTTCATATACAGCCTAAATACGATATCAACCAAAGATCCGACAACGTTGCCAGCTTTGCCGCATATCTCGTTGTCGACAAGATAGTTAAGTATTTGTTCTTTCTGTGCAGTTCCTGCATGAATTTCGTTGAAATTAAAAGTTATGATTACCGTTTATTATTATATATGGAATTTATTTCATCATTAGTTTTTCTTATTCTAGGAATTAAACCATGTAAAATGTTTCATTTTGAGTGATAATTGAAATTATTTGACTTAAAAGGCTACCTACATAACATTTCTTAAAAAGAAAAAAAGTTTTTACAAAAGCAACGGAAGTTAAAATGCGTTAAAGGATTTGTCTAGAATCATATTGTATATGTAGTTAAAAATGGTTTAGAAATCAGGTTTCACAGTTTTCATTAATTTTGTCTGTCGGAACAGTTAGAATCAGATTAAATTCAAGGTCTAAGCAAGAGGTATCGTATTTATTGTGCGAATATGATGACCGAGAAGTCGACGGTTGAGAATTAGGATATCAAGTGCTGTTTGAAAACAATTGCTAACGAAAACAGCTGAAATGTATTTTTCTTGATTTGTACTTCTACATTTAAGAACTAAAAACTTTCTGCTTCTATATATTGATATCTAGCTTGCCAAATATTAATATATAACACTTTTGTTCGACGATACAAAACAGTCCTCACAACTTGTAAGTTTAGTAGCCTGCCTACTTTTTAAGTACAAAATTTTGTTCAAAAAGTAGAAATAGTGCAAAAAATTAGCACATTTTAACACAATAGTATCAAAGTATCATCTTCGAATACTCAAAGGGTACATTTATAGTGACCGCATGAAATTTTTACAATACATTTTACCTCATTTGTTTACGATTCCGTGCATTGGCTGGACCCGACGTTCTCAGCGTCGGTATTATGCCTTTTAACTCGAGAGTTTTTCTGCTTGTTGATGATGTGATGAGTTGTTGTGGTGTTTCTTATAGGTTGATCTTCTTAAATGTTGGTCTGGATTCCAAGAGACCTGCTCCTGGAATCCTCTTGTTTTGATGCAGTGAGCAGTTTCCCGGATCTTCCCCTTGGTTGTCCTCCAACTACACGATATCCGGATCCTGGGTACACTGGCCTGTAGTTTTCGACCGACAAAATGGGTATTCGCCACAGGCCGCTCTATCGTCAGGTAGCTCGTCTAACAGGACTGACGGATGTGGATCTAACGACTTCACTTGTGTGTACCCATTCCTCGGCGCCCGTATAGCTGGAGAACTCCTCAGGCCGTCACCGTTCCGCTGCTCACTTTTGGTCGCCCGGAGGCGGTAGTACATGACTGCTGTTGCCACGTCGGCGTCTGGACAACAACTGTCTGTTTACGATTGCTTATAAATAGCAATTAATGTTCATGTTACCTAACTTAGAAGCCGTTGACCTTCGATTTTGAAAATACCAAGTGTTTTTATAAGGATAGAATAAAGCACACAAACTGGTTATAACTTTAGCCGGCCATAAAAAAAGACGTGAGTCGGTCAAGAACAATTCGCCGGAATTACTATAACAGAAGAAAAGCGGAAGGAAGGAGAAGGTCGCATTAACACAGTCGAAGATTGAGGGGTCAATCAAAATGAAACCAATGAACCTACAGCCCGACAGTAAAGTGTATAAATGCATAACAAAATAAAGAACCAGACAATAAATAAGATATAAGTAACATATAAATAAAAAAAAATTACTATTTATATACATATATAAGGTGGGTCACTACATATAAACTACTCGCTAGCATCTAAACGAGCGTAACTGATAGTCTCACTGCGTGTCGTTCTTCGGCATTACCGGCGTCATCACTACCGTAGAATGCTAACCGGTTAACGCGTACCTTTTCGGAGCTTACGAATCCGATATACTGCGTCGTTGATTCTTTTTACAAATTTGTACGGATCTTTTGTAACTTTGTGGACAATCCACGTCTCCGTCTGCAGTTGTGCAGCCAAACGCGGTCGCCCTTTTGAAAACCAGCTTCCTGTACCTTGATGTCATATCTGGTTATTATTCGATCGCTTTGAACCGAATATTTTTCCTAACGTCACCATGGATGTCCTGCATCTTGCGTTTGAGCTCCTCGACGTAGCCCTAGCACACGAGGTCATCTCAGAGCTGACACCCAAACTCAAGATCACACGGCAGAAGTATTTTGCGTCCCAGCATAGCACATGCAAGTGTCTGTTCAGTGTTCCCATTGTGTCCGGTACGACTTCAGAGTGCTATTCAATGGACTAGTGTCCTGCCAGGAAACGCGTTCTGCTCCGACTTTCCAAGCCAGAATGAGTCGTAGGTCTTTGTCATTCTCTTGTTTCGTTCGCATCTGTATAGGCTACCAATCGTCATTGATCACGGTAATCCACCAAGTAGATCACACTTTGTTACTACCCTTGAGCAATGATTACAATCTTCGGCTAAAGCCCGTCTCGAAAGTGTATCTGCATTACGATGACTTGCATCAGCACGGTGTTCCGTGTCGAAATCATACTGCTGAAACTATTCTATCCATCTGGTGACTTGCACGGGCTTTCTAAACTGTAATAGCACCTTCAAAGCGACGTTGCCGCTTCTCAGGTGAAATTTTCTGCCGTAGGAGCACTTACAAAAGTGCTCTACAGACTGCACCACAGCCTACAGTTTCTGCCTTGTAACGCAATAATTCCGTTCTGGTTTCTAGAGCATCCTGCTAAGGTAACCAATGACTTTCTCTTGGCCACCTTGCATTTGGGATGGTACACGTTCGATGGCCACATTGCTTGAATATGTAATCAAGATGAATTTGCCTTCCAATCGATGATAATAACTTGAGATCAGATCTGTTATTAATAACTGCCCTAGTTGTTGGAACGTACGCTAGCAATCTTCATTCCAAACATAATCACGACATCTTCAGCTAACTTTACTAAAAGCTTGGCAATATTCGTAAATTCGGAAACGAATCTTCTACAGTAAGTGCAGAATCCCAGAAAGCTGCGTAGCTGGTGGTTGCCTTTTGGCATCAGCCGCTCTTGTAGCCCCTGAATTGTTTTCGGGTCTAGCCTGACTTCATTGAGTGAAATTGCTTGCTCTAGGTACTTCACATCATTGCCTAGTCGATGACACTGGTTTGGACTCTGCTTCAAATTGGCTTCCCTGAGTCTTCAAAACACTTTTTGCAAATTTCTCAAATATTTCCCAAATGACTTTCCAATCAGAACCACGCCATACAAATTACCAGACGCGTTCTCCACGTAAGCTCAGGCAAGATGCTGTCCATTAAACGTTTGAAGGTGGCAGGAACGTTGCAAAGTCCAAATAGCATGACTGTTAATTGTCATAAGCCAGTGCCAATAGTGAAAAGTCTTGTCTTGATCTTTGGGTTCCATATTCAGTTGCCAGTAGCCACTCTTCAAATCCAAAATTGAGAATCATCGCTACCCTGAAAATATATCTAGGACGTCGTCATACCTTAGAAGTAGGTATCTGTCTTTTTTGATCACGGCTTTCAATCGCATGTAGTCTAAACAAAATCTTGTTAGCTCGTCCATCCTCTTAACAAGCACAACAAGCGATGTCCAAGGGCTATCAGAATGCTCAATCACTCCTTACCGTTCCATAACTCCCATAATCTTCTCGACCTCCTCGCATTTGGCCAATGGGAGTCTCCGCACCTGCTATTATATTGACCTGACATCTTCTGTAACAATTTTGTGCTCGGCTACTGCGGTCTTTCCTAATCGGCCGCCGTCGATTGCGAAACCTTCCAGTACTGTCGGATCAAGTTCTTAAGATCGGCCAGCTGTTGTTATTCAAGAAACTGGCATGGTTTCGTCAACTGATCTAATAACTTTGTGGAATACTCCTTGGTGGGTGATTCTTTTTTAACACCGGAACACCCCGTCACTTGGACAACCGAAGAATACCACCAACCGTTGAATTATTTTTTAGCATGTTAGAAGTCATTAGAGTTTAGGATTCTAACAGGTACACCATCCGTCACTTTCGTCAGTCTTCTCAAAAGCACGTCATCTCCAAGAAATTCGTCACTAATCGGTTCAATAGCGAGCACAAAATCTTCCCAGAGAACAATAATCAAGCCTCCCGGTACAACATTTTCCTTCCTTCAGGTAAAACAACCTTGTCCGTCAAATAAAAACAAATTCGCATAGACACGTCGTCTGTTCGCAAAACAACAATACCTCGTTCCCTACTCTTAGGACTCTGATTTTTACATCTAGCACCCCATGTGTTTGAATTTTCTCACCAGCCACGGTTTGAAGACGTACCGTGCGAATGACACTATACCACTGTTGTGCACTTTATCCGGATTAGCAATTGTCCTCGTTATTCCAGTATCAACCAAGAAATTCACAATCTTGCCACTAAATTGTTCACATATGTAAATAATGTCATCATGCTTGTATGGTGCGATGTCAATGATCATCTCCTGCGCAGAATCCGTCCAGATTGACTTTCGCCCTTTCTGTCAAACCCTTTAGTTTCTGGCTTTTTACTTCCTCTTGGGCTTCTTATATTTGGACTGTATACGGCCAAACTCACCACAATACCAGCATCTGGGTCCCCTCCTGTTGGTGTTCACGAACTACTCGTCGAATCACCTTCTCTATGCTTTCTGAGCGCTGCTTTCAAACGGAACATTTTACATTTGCCACTACTATGATGCAAAGTTTGCTTTGCTGTTTCAAATTCCAAAGAATGAGCTAGCGCTTCATCTAAGGCCCTTTGTCGAGACAGCCATAGTGCTTGCTGGATCACTCCGTTACGTACCCCGCCAACAAAGGTCTGTAGCGTCAGTTACTTTAGGAAGCTATCTGGTGTTGTTAGGTAGGCTAGTCTCACCAAGCAAGATATATTTGCTTTAAACTCTTGCAAATTCTTGTTATTCCTTTGGTGACGGTCCTTCACTTGAGCGTGATACACTTGTTGCAGAGAGTCGTCGCACTTCTTTTCTAGCCTTGATGTTGAGGCCCCATAGTTTTTTTGGTCATGATCTGGTATGACCTGCAGAATATTCAAGACCTCGCCTCATCATCATCATTAGGCCTTCAGTGCTGGAACTGGTTAGACGCGTACCCTCATTGTTTCCTATTCTGAACTAACCTAAACATTTACATAGTCTGCATCTATAACTATCTGATATAGGTTTAAATCTACCTCCTTTATCCTATCTTTACTTGTAATATATCCCATACTATTCCCAAAAAATGCTTTAAAACGTATTCTGCCCGTCTATTTCTCCTATTTTTTCCACAGATATCCTTGTTCCCCTACTGTTTCTATAACCTATTTGTTATTAACTTTGTCTGTCCATGCTATCATTCTCATACATCTGAAGCACAACATTCCAAAAAGCTGCTACCGTTTTTTTGTCTACTTATCCTACTGCCCGCATTTCATAGGCATACTGTGCTGTGCTCCATACATATGCTTTCAACAATGTTTCTATGTTCGTTGTCTTTCATCATAGGCGCGGTTCTTTCTTGTTACATGCAGTTCGGTCCCCTTCTATTGTTTTTCAATTATATACCCTATTTCTTCGACATTCAGTGATTGTGAAGGGGGATAAGCAGCCTGTGGCTGCCAAGTTCCCCAACACTTCAACATTTGCCGATTTAATATTTTTCAATATATCTTCTCGCACAGTCAACAATAGTTATAGATATTTCACAACCAACATCTGTAGTTGTATATAATATTCATCAGATTTATCTGATCTTATTTTTTCGACATTAGGTTTTTTGTCTCAAAAGTGGTTGGACACGTACCTGCACTTATTTAAATTCTGAGCTAGCCTACACAGTTTCCTGAAATTCTCACACAGCCTATAAACAGCTTGGTTCCGCTTCTATTGTTTTCTAATTATATGCCCTATTTCACCAAGATTTAGTGGTATGTTAAGGGGAGGCGGGTCCGGGACCTAGTTGGTATGCTTGTAACTACTACCCCAAGGTCCCGGTGCAAATTCGACACGATCCGCTTGAAAATGTTAAGCAAGCATTTTCATAAAATACACCCTCGTTCGGATGAGAGGTAAAATGGAGGTCCCGTGTGTGTTGTTACGCGTTAAAGATCCCTATCTTGTTTGGAGCAGCAACGGTTCGGCAAAATTCCAAATTTTCCAGGTAAAAACTTCTCCTGGCCAATGTAGTACCTTGGTGGAGCATTGGATAATCACATGTATGGTATGTGAAGAAGGTTAAGCAGTCTGTGGCCAAGATCCCCAACACTTAGACATTTGCTGAATTAATAGTTTTCCAGTAAATCCTTTCACACAATTAACATTATTTGAGAATATTGCCCAACCAATACTTGTAGTTGCTTATAATAATCATCATGTTCAAGTACAGTTACATTTTCGTCATAAGTTTATTCATCCTGGGACTGGTTGTATGCGTACTTCCATTGATTTCTATTCTGAGCTACGCTATGCATTTCCTGAAATTCCTACAGTCTACATCTTTCACTATCTGTGTGCAGTAGTCTAACCTAGGTTTACCTCTACTTCTCTTTTTTCCTATCTCGACTTCTAAAGCATTCTGCACTATTCCTCATGCCGTAGTATGTGCCTATCATCATATCTCTCCTATTTTTACCGTTTTCCATATATTTCTTTCTTCCCTTACAATTTTTAGTACTTCTTTGTTCTTAACTTAGTCTGTCCATGATATCTTCATCATATATCTGTAGCACAACATTTCAAAGGCTTCTACCTTTTTCTTATCCGCTTCTCCTACTGTACAGGCTCCACAGCCGTACAGTGCTGTGCTTCACACACATGTTTTAAGCAATCGTTTCCTTGTTTCTATGTTTGTGGTCTTTGAACACAGTAGTTGCTTTTTCTTGTTAAATGTAACACAATCTCATACTAATCCTTGTTGTATATCTTTTGCGCTTTTTCCATGTTATTTGGCTTCCTAGGTAGCAGAAATCCTTAACCTCTTGTAAGTTCTTGTTACCTATTTGTATTCTTGTTTTGATTTATTTTCCTCCTTTGCATACTAGTACTTTAGTTTTATTTTTGTTAATTTTCATACCGTATCTCTCCGTTAGAACCGTTTCCATTTCATTAAGAGCAGCTTCTAACTTTTCCTTGCTAGATGCTAATACCGCTATATCACCTGCAAATCTAAGCATTTTAATTTTTTGTCCCTGCATAGTAATTCCAAATGTCTTTCTGCCTATGGCAGTATTCATTGCCTCTTCAATGTACAAGTTAAAAATTAATGGGGATAGGGCACATCTCTGTCTCACTCCTTTCCTAATATTCACTTCTCTACTTTCTTGCTCTAATTCTATTACCACTGTTTGCTCTTTGTCTCATCCCTTTTCGACCGTTTTCCATTCGTTTTTGTTTAATTCTAGTTAATATTTTTGACACATGTGCTGTCAAACTTATTGTTCGAAAATTTTCACATCTATCTGCGCCTACCTTTTTTGATATAGTTATTATGATGTTACGTTTGAAATCCTTGGGTGTTTCGGCTGTCTCATACATATAGCTTACAAGTTGTAAGAGACATTCTGTTACTGCTTGTCCAGCGGCTTTTAGAGTTTCTGCTTGCACCTTATCTGTACCCGGCGCCTTACAATTTTTCAGACCCTTTATTGCTAATTCAAATTTATCTCTAAGTATAGCATATCCCAAGTCATTTTTTCAATGTCTGCTTCCTTCTCTGATGCTGTTCGTTCTTTCCTACATATAAATTTTCTATATATTCTTGCCATCTACCCACTTTCTCTACATTTTCTATAATGACGTTTCCTCCCGCGCCCTTTATATTTTTGCTATAGGGTTTTATATCCCTAAAATTGATTCTAATTAGTTTGTATGCTTTATCTGTCTTTCCTATTCCCATCTTAGTTTATACCTCTTTGCACTTTTCATCAATGCATTGTTCTTTAGCTTTCCTGCATTTGCGAATAATTTCCCATTTTTTGGCTCTGTATCTCTGTTTTCCTGTTTTGTCTGATTTATTTTTGTATTGTCGTCTTTCTTCTACTAAATTCAGGATATTCTTTGTTATCCACGGTTTCTTATTTTCTTTTTACGTATATCCCAGAATATATCTGGCCGCCATGTCTAGGCTGGATTTAATGTTATTCCATTCTGTTTCTACTTCCTTAGTATCAGATATTTTCCCAATATCTTTCAGTAATTCATTTGACTTTTTTTTTAATCTTTCTTGAATATCTTTATCTTTTAGTTTCTCAAACTCAAAGTGCTTTTTCCGTTTCTTTTTAAATTTTAAATTTAAGTGCGGCCTTCATAATTATGAAGGTGTGGTCAGTGTCTATATCTGCTTCTGGGTAGCTTCTACAGTCTTTTACTTGATTTCTAAACCGTTGTCTAACAATAATGTAATCTATTTGATATTTTCCTATATCTCCTGGCATCCTCCACGTATATCGTCTTCTAGCGTGATGTTGAAATAATGTGTTTGTGACGATTAAATTGTTCTTGTCGCAAAATTCTACCAGCCTATTTCCCCGGTCGTTTCTCGCGCCTAAACCAAATAAACCTACTACCGCCCCTTCCCTACCCTCACCTACTATTGTTTCTTCCAAGTTATGAATCATGATTTATTAATACCAAAAAGTATAAGTTGTATAACTTATATTCTGCTTTATGAGACTACGTTTCGGAATTTACTTCCAGCGATCGAGAATCAGATAAATTAATATAACTTTCCGAACTTTTAAAAAATAGAACTACCATACACATTACTAAAACAATATACTAGCGATTTGTTCAAAAAATCTTTTGCTCTTCTGGGTCTGTCGTTGTGTGTTTGTGCATGTGCAGGTGATTTGAAAAGCATGTAGGCTGGTATGTGCAGTTATATAAGAAATGATCCTTAGGGTATTTCTGAACACCTGTACACCTGGCGGTGAAATTTTTGTAGCGACCTTGAGATTATCTTTCCTCAGCAACAAGCCGCTTTTCGGAACACAAAAAGTCAATTTCACAATCTTGATATACAAATAATTATTAGATAAGTTCCTCCTTATTAATCTACTTTCAAAGATCATTTTTCTATTTAATATGAATAAAAAAAATATGAATATATAGCCAAGAACAGTCAATTTAAGCCTAGAACCCGCAAAATCTTAATCAGGATCAGTATAATGAATTTTACAAGGACGGTATATTCGGCAGGTTTAGAACGTCTAAATTTAAAAGAATGAAAAAAGTAATTATTTATAACAAGGAGATATTTGTCGTTCTTCTCAATGAATTCACTTAAAAATAGTATGTACACTCAAGGGATTTTGCGTTCAAAAAAGGGAGTTAATTATTGTTCATTACCCTTGTATAATGTAGACAAAAAAACTCATCCGCTTTTATATATGAAAAATTCTACATCTCAAAGCCTATCATATTTCACATTAAGAAAATTTAAGTGTCCCTAAAACTATTTTTAGATAACATTGCAATCAATAAGTTTGACTCTTCTTTAAAAATCACTTCACCAATCGATTTAATAATATACAGATTTGAATACAATGGCACGGTGTAATGTCAACCTTGAACAACAGAGAAACAGTGGTAAAAATTGTTTTCAAATTGCGTTATTCTAGAAAATATTATTAAAAATTAAGATCCATAACACTGAATTTTTTAAAATAACCAAAATAAGAAAAAGTAGTAATGCTGAAAAATCACATTTGCATCAAACAATGTAGTTTAATTAATGTCGTACTTTATAGCAAAATTATATAGCGCTTTGTTGACAAACCTTTGGGTTCAAAATTATTCTCGATTTGTTACTCACGGTACGTTCTTATAATAATTAAAGCCTAAATCATGTCCTAATAAAAGTCAATGATTTACATGTATGCATTTTCAATTTTACAGACTACCGTATTACTTCAATGAACGCTAAACGCAGTTTTGTCCTTCAAATTAGTCACGTAATTCTTTAAACGTGAACTAATAATATCTTACGGAAAAGCAAATGCAGCAAGCGCCTGTCAAACTCCCCTCCCACATACTAGTCAATCGAACAAGTAAAGCTTAGTTGTTGTGGACCTGAAATAACGAGCGACTTCAAGGAGTACAAGGTTGCCAATTCTCCGGATGTGTGGTTGTGAATACCACGACTGATAGATATACGGTCTCGATATACACCCGACGAACGCAGTGCCTCTGCTGTAAAAACGTTGAACTAAAAATGTATATTTTTTTAATGTTTTGCAGCCAAGGGACGTCCACCTAATTTTGCCAAATGACATATTTAGCTCATACAAAGCTTCTCCAAAATTTAACATGCTGGAAATTCGGCGTCCGTATACTGGACGTAGTATTTCACATGGACGTTGGATGTAATGTAAAATCAGAATATACGGACGTTCGATTGATGGTGGGATGTATATATTGCTGTGAATCTTGTCATATCTCTAGGTACTGGCCCTTTAAAAAAAAACATTCGAGCCCCACAGTTTGGGCGTCAAGAATGCTGTGATACCTTTTAAATCACCTGGTCCGTTGATTCCTTCTGTTAATCGCCTCGGCTGCTCTTCTAGATAACTTCCATTCTCAATCATAAAAATTAAACAACACATTCCTACCACAAACATCAACGTTAACTCTATTTACATCAATATTCAGAATACATTAAATTTTCAAATTAAATTTGAACATAAAATTCAGTTTTAAAAAGAATTTCCGGATTAATTTTATTATCATTTTACTGTGCATCCAAAATTAAAGTCCTTGTTGGATGCCTACTAATTAATATAACAATATAAGCAGACCGAGTCTGAGTATAAAGGAGCATCTACCACCCCTTTACGTTAATTAACCAGGTTTGTCTAATTGAGCTCAAAGACCTACCCAAAATTTCATCCTATTCCCGAACATCAAAACAAAATACCCTTTTACTTAAACAAGCAAATTTCATCTTAAAATTAAATTTTATGGTTAGAAAAATTCCACTAATGTCCATTTAAAGTAAATCAATTATAAAGTCATTCAATACACACAAAAATGTCAAACAAAATAGTACAATTTACCTGAAGGTTATTGTCCTCGTAGCTTCAGTGTAATCGTCCCTTTTGTAAATCACACCATTCCAACCGGATTCTATTTACAGCTTCAAGTTGTCAACGCTTTAAAAATGTTCTTCATCACCATTAATTTAAAGTTGTTTCTAGGCTTTTCCGGAACTCATCTGTGTATATCTGCCTCTGGTTCAGTGGATGCAGACACATTTACGAACCATTTAGTCATTAACACCCGCAAAATAGCAAAGAAATTCATACTTCCTTTTACCAATATTACCAATATACGCCAAAACTGCCTACTTTTGGGTATACATTTGTCGTTGTAAATTTTACTAATTGGTACCGTGATAATAAACTTTTATTACCTTGTATCTAAGTGCACTGAAGTACATTCATGTTAGCACGTAAAATAACCAACTATTTTGAGTCACTAAAATATACTAGCACACTTTAAATTATTTAATCAAACTAAAATGCACTGTTTAATATGAAGTCGCGGATGCACGAGCTTTTAACGCATCGAATCGTCGAAAGTCTAAGAGTCTAAGAGAGAAACACATATTCCCGCCTGTATATATAGCGAATAGCCGACACGTCGCTTTGTTCCCTAAAACGGGTAATTCCAACGAATTCCTCATTCTACGTTCCCAGTCTGTAGCCTGCACGTCGATTTTATGAATTTAGTCCTCACCCCATTGAGATCTCAGAAAATTTCAACACGGCCCGCAAAGTTGTCCGAGAAAAACTAATTACTTTTATACAGAAATTGTTGTTCTACCTCTGATATATGCATCCTATTTTTAACCAATCGCAGCCCCTTGACGTTGCTTAAATCCCGCCCTTTTACAATATGTGTCTTTGCTTGACGCATTTTCTCTTTCCTTCTCTAACCTGTTCGTATTGGTGCTACTTGACACTCTTCATTATCGATTATATTTTAGTCCACGCGGACCGTTATCTTGGTTTAATAACCCCGTATCGCACATTCTCGTGAATATTAAGCCCCGGTTTCTCCAAGATTCCTTGAAACATTAATTATTTGCCAAATTTACGCAGAATGAGCTTTTTTAAAAATACGCAGGTGTTCTGTATTTCCTGCTAAAGCATCTGATCGTTTCCAATATCCTTAGAATCAACATGTTTATCCAAACAAATTAACTTGAAATTGCCTTTTAAAAACACGCAGGGTGTTCAAACGTAACATTTTAAATAACCTTCCTACGATTTGACTATTATTGGGTTTTACAAGTTTTATGCTTATTATTAATAATGGTTCAATTAACTCCAATTAAAATTGATTTCCATCCTTTCATTTTTAGCGAATACAAATTATTATCCGTGCGTTTTGTTTAATACCAGTTATTTAAAATAGAGTTCATTAATATAAATTTTGCACGTAATTTCCATTTGTTTAGGAATAATTAAATTATCCACTGCGCTTTTCAATACTGCTTCTTTTGATGTAAAGCGTCTTATAGATAATTTAAATTTCTTATTTTACTGAAACGACCGAGTTTATTTATGCTTCAAGGTTTTAATAAAGCGTATTATTTAATGAAATTCCTTATACACGGTAATTAAAATTATTTGATTTGATTATTTAATTTTCTACCCTGGTCTAAATATGAGTATTTTCCCCTATTTGAATACAAATAATCCCACTTATTTGAATGCAAATATCAAATATTTAGACTGCCAAAAATCTTTACAAAATTTTGCCTATCTCTCTCTATCCTTATCTATCTAACTTACCTACTTTGTCTCCAATCCAAAAAATATTTACACCTATCCTATATCCCTATCCTATTCCTAACTCTCACCTACTTCTATAAACTGAAATTATCCCTAACTTCATCCTACTTATCCATCTAATCCTATATACATCCTATATACCTATCCTATTCCTAACTTTTAACTACTCTTCACTATACTTTACTTCCCCCTACCTAATCCTATATGCCTATCCTACTCTTACTCTATTCCTAACTCTCCACTAATCTTATATAAAATATCTATACTTAACCTATCTTATTTTCTTCCTACATTTACTCTTTATCCTCATCCTAAACCTATTCCTAATTATCTCCCATATGTGTCCTATATCTAGCTTTATTTTCTATAACCACTTACTTCTACTCTTTTATATACACCTATCTCTATTCTTATCCTATTTAAATCTAACTCTCTTCTTGACCCTCCAAGTCTTCCTTCTAACCATCCTAATACTCTTCATCCCTATCTCTCCCCCTTCTATATCTATACTTAACATCTCTATTATCTCACATACAATAAACTTATCATCCCTCTTATCCTGACTCTTAAATATTACTTCTTCTTCAGTCCCTACACTTGTCTGTTTCTCATTTATTCTTGTTTCCTTTCTGCCGACAAACCAAACGATACTACTTTACAATTATCGATTTTTCCTCTATGGAAAATCCTCGTACCTTCTAGAATTTTTGTGTAATGGAATCCGCCAGAATGAATCCCTTAAATCTACTTTATTAAAACAAACTTGCCACTTAACCTCGTCAAAAATAATTCTGCCTTCACCTGCTCCCGATATGCTGCTTCTACCCCACTAATTCTGCATTTTCTTGTACTAAAGCTTGAACCTCTACTCTCCTATCCTCTGGACATCTTATTGTGTTGATCTGTTTACCTTCATCATCCTCTACCTCTACTACATTAATACTAAACCCCGTGTCATCCTCTGTGACTTCATAACTGCCTTTCCATGGCACTACCCTATCCTTAATTCTTATTACCTTCCTTTCCATATCTATCAAAACCCTAACTTCATCATACAGTCAACACCTAAAATGCTCTGAAACTTCAGTCCAGGTACAATTACAAACTCCTGTTCACAGCTTAAACCTCCTATATCTATCCTAAGCACCACAACACTATTTACTACAGCAAACTTCTTTTATTTGGAGCTACTAAATGGCTACGTTTTATAGGCATAATTCTATCACAAACCTTATCCCTAATTTTGCTGACGAATTCCTCCGATATTAAACTCGCCTCTGCCCCTGTATCAAGTAATACCTCTACATTATTCTCAAAATTTCTAAATTAATAATTGGCAAACATAATTTTTCCTCAGTTTCTGGCTCTACTTCCTCCTCAATTTTGAAAAATTCACGTGGATGTTCGTATACATTTACACAGAAATCTAGTGGTCTGTCACGTTCTAAAAATCCTGTCTCATCCTGTTTTCCGTGCTTGGTCCTGGTTGTCCTTCTACAACCTGTGCGTACGTCCTTCTCGTGTTAATATCCGTGTCCCTGTCTCTATTCGGCGTGCTGGTCACAGTCCTGTTTACTTCCGGTAAACTGTTCTGTCGCGTGTAACTAGGTCTTGGCGTCGGTCCCCTAGTCGCACTATTACTTCTGTATTCCTGTCCTCGTCGTTCCCAATTCGGTCGAAAATTTCTGTTGTAGTCAGGCCGTCTCGGATAATTCGGTGTCCTGTTGTTAAACCTAACTGTGTTAACGTTTCGTTCTCGTATCTCTCTTGTCCGTCCAACACATACATCGTCATATCTCTGTAAATACTCTAAAAATGTCTCCCGTTCTGTGATGTTTTGTAAGGCCACGTGTTGTCTAATTTCCAGTTCAAAATGTCGTGATAGGTACTTGATTATCTGTCTGTCCGTCAATGGTGGATTCAGTTGTTTGGCCACACTGTATTTACGGATGGCATATTGCTCCTAGAACCTGCAAACTCTCCCTTAAATTTTCCTGTAATCAAGTCGTCCCTAATCTGATCCTGTTTGTGATCACTCCAGTAATGTTGTAAAAATTTGTTTTCAAAGTCCTGATACGTGTCTATGTCCTGTCCTACTAAATTGTACCATGCCTCCGCATTGTCCTTTAATAAAGCCTTTACCGTATTTAGTTTAGTCTGTTCGTCAAATAAATTTCCCACTAGATTTCTTACACTATTAATAAAAATTTGTGGATTTACCCTGTTATCGCCATAAAACTTCATGTGTTGGTCCAATGATACTCCACCTGTAGAAAATCTGGGACCATCCCCGTTAAATTTGACATGTTGTATTTGATACTACTAACCGCGTTCTACCCTGCCTAACTGATCCCTACATGAGTCCGTTACTTCAGTCATTTTACATTAATCTCTTCTTCACAAAAATGCGTCTCGGACCTTAAATGTCCCATATCCTGTCGAAGACCTGTAATATCCCGCTCATTTTTTTCAACCCTATTTTCAACTTCCCCCATCTTTACGGTAAGACTATTTTTAAATTCTGAAACTTCTTTATTTGTCTTGTCTATTTTCTCACTTAGGGTTTCCCTAACTCCTGTTAATGTCTCATTCATTCGGTCAAATTTTCGATTTGAGTCCTCTCTCGCTCTATTCGATTCATCGCTTAGCTGTTCTAATTTTCTATTGGATTCCTCCCTAGCTAATCGCATTTCCTCTAACATTCTCATCATTAACTCATTTCCTTGATCCCCTGATTCCGTCCTCGACTGATCTCTACTGCCTCCAGCTTCTTCCATTTTCGAAATTTTCTCACACAATGCACTATCGTCACTTCCAATTTCCACTCCTTGACTCCTTAACCACTCCTTTCTCTGCATACGTTCAAATCACTCACACACACTCTAAAAATACTCTTAAATTTATACACAAACAGAAACTCTCTTTCTCAGATCGCCAGTTTCCTGGAATAAAATAACAAAAATTTTATTTGGAACTCGAGCCCCACGTTGGGCGCCAAGAATGCTGTGAATCTTGTCATATCTCTAGGTACTGGCCCTTTAAAAAAAAACATTCGAGCCCCACAGTTTGGGCGTCAAGAATGCTGTGATACCTTTTAAATCACCTGGTCCGTTGATTCCTTCTGTTAATCGCCTCGGCTGCTCTTCTAGATAACTTCCATTCTCAATCATAAAAATTAAACAACACATTCCTACCACAAACATCAACGTTAACTCTATTTACATCAATATTCAGAATACATTAAATTTTCAAATTAAATTTGAACATAAAATTCAGTTTTAAAAAGAATTTCCGGATTAATTTTATTATCATTTTACTGTGCATCCAAAATTAAAGTCCTTGTTGGATGCCTACTAATTAATATAACAATATAAGCAGACCGGAGTCTGAGTATAAAGGGAGCATCTACCACCCCTTTACGTTAATTAACCAGGTTTGTCTAATTGAGCTCAAAGACCTACCCAAAATTTCATCCTATTCCCGAACATCAAAACAAAATACCCTTTTACTTAAACAAGCAAATTTCATCTTAAAATTAAATTTTATGGTTAGAAAAATTCCACTAATGTCCATTTAAAGTAAATCAATTATAAAGTCATTCAATACACACAAAAATGTCAAACAAAATAGTACAATTTACCTGAAGGTTATTGTCCTCGTAGCTTCAGTGTAATCGTCCCTTTGTAAATCACACCATTCCAACCGGATTCTATTTACAGCTTCAAGTTGTCAACGCTTTAAAATGTTCTTCATCACCATTAATTTAAAGTTGTTTCTAGGCTTTTCCGAACTCATCTGTGTATATCTGCCTCTGGTTCAGTGGATGCAGACACATTTACGAACCATTTAGTCATTAACACCCCGCAAAATAGCAAAGAAATTCATACTTCCTTTACCAATATTACCAATATACGCCAAAACTGCCTACTTTTGGGTATACATTTGTCGTTGTAAATTTTACTAATTGGTACCGTGATAATAAACTTTTATTACCTTGTATCTAAGTGCACTGAAGTACATTCATGTTAGCACGTAAAATAACCAACTATTTTGAGTCACTAAAATATACTAGCACACTTTAAATTATTTAATCAAACTAAAATGCACTGTTTAATATCAAGTCGCGGATGCACGAGCTTTTAACGCATCGAATCGTCGAAAGTCTAAGAGTCTAAGAGAGAAACACATATTCCCGCCTGTATATATAGCGAATAGCCGACACGTCGCTTTGTTCCCTAAAACGGGTAATTCCAACGAATTCCTCATTCTACGTTCCCAGTCTGTAGCCTGCACGTCGATTTTTATGAATTTAGTCCTCACCCCATTGAGATCTCAGAAAATTTCAACACGGCCCATAAAGTTGTCCGAGAAAAACTAATTACTTTTATACAGAAATTGTTGTTCTACCTCTGATATATGCATCCTATTTTTAACCAATCGCAGCCCCTTGACGTTGCTTAAATCCCGCCCTTTTACAATATGTGTCTTTGCTTGACGCATTTTCTCTTTCCTTCTCTAACCTGTTCGTATTGGTGCTACTTGACACTCTTCATTATCGATTATATTTTAGTCCACGCGGACCGTTATCTTGGTTTAATAACCCCGTATCGCACATTCTCGTGAATATTAAGCCCCGGTTTCTCCAAGATTCCTTGAAACATTAATTATTTGCCAAATTTACGCAGAATGAGCTTTTTTAAAAATACGCAGGTGTTCTGTATTTCCTGCTAAAGCATCTGATCGTTTCCAATATCCTTAGAATCAACATGTTTATCCAAACAAATTAACTTGAAATTGCCTTTTAAAAACACGCAGGGGTGTTCAAACGTAACATTTTAAATAACCTTCCTACGATTTGACTATTATTGGGTTTTTACAAGTTTTATGCTTATTATTAATAATGGTTCAATTAACTCCAATTAAAATTGATTTCCATCCTTTCATTTTTAGCGAATACAAATTATTATCCGTACGTTTTGTTTAATACCAGTTATTTAAAATAGAGTTCATTAATATAAATTTTGCACGTAATTTCCATTTGTTTAGGAATAATTAAATTATCCACTGCGCTTTTCAATACTGCTTCTTTTGATGTAAAGCGTCTTATAGATAATTTAAATTTCTTATTTTACTGAAACGACCGAGTTTATTTATGCTTCAAGGTTTTAATAAAGCGTATTATTTAATGAAATTCCTTATACACGGTAATTAAAATTATTTGATTTGATTATTTAATTTTCTACCCTGGTCTAAATATGAGTAATATATATATATATATATATATATATATATATATATATATATATATATATATTGCTATGATAATCGAACCCCACGACTTGGGCGTACATATTTATGCTGTGATACTCGCAGCCCCTTGTTATTATTTTAATATTTAGCCCCACGATTTGGGCTTGTCATATTTATGCTATGTTAACCCCTGTTAGCCCCTACACTTGGGCAAATATTTTTGTCGTGATTTATTCTTTTATTACTCAAGCACTTGTAGAAATGTTAATTTATAATTTTCTTTTGCCTCGACTAACTGATTCAATTAAATAAAGCAATTCTACAATACACAGTATAATGATTAAATATTTACAACCTTTTTTAAATATCTTCTCCCTTTGAAATGATTTACATCTGTCAGATTTTTAGAAAATCAAGCCAGCAAAACGAGCTTTTTATTACATTTAGAGACCTATTGAAACGTTTCAAGATGTCTATTACTTTTCATAAATTTATACAAGAAACCCCAATTTGTCGGCTCTTACACTTTGAATTATTATAGAGATAAAAACAGTTTTTAAAAATAAATCATATCAACATATCTATCCTGAAGTGGTTCAGTAGGTGCTCTGCATTCCCAAGAATTGAAGTCGACATCCAACCAAATTAGTATCCAAATCGTTATTGGTGAGTTTATTCAAATGAAAGGTTTTTCATTTCCGTAATAGAATATTTACCATTTTCAGAGATTATCCAAATTGCTTGAACAGGTAGCATTCTCCAGAGTCTCGTATCCAAAATTGTATTTAAGATCGTAATTAACAGGAATCGTAACAAGATTTTTATTAGGATCGTTATATCGATTGCAATTTAATATTGTAATTAAGATGGTAATTAAAAGCCATCTTTAGAAGTACGGCTCGCTTGCACAATTATACACTTTTTAATTTTCACTTTAATTTAATTTATTATTCACGTAAATATTCAGCACTTACAAGTATAGTAACTGCCCAGTTTCTAAAGTATACTCACTCGATATCCAATTGTCATGATATTTATAGGATCGGCCCCTTTTGTTTGCGATTCGTTGACTCCATGTGCTGGGCGAGATCAAGTGTCTTATCTCTTGTTATTTTGGGAAACTTTACCAATTGTTTAGTTCAATTGCACGAAGCGATGCTAACAATGTCACGTAATTTATTATAATACCTCACATTTAATTCAGAAATCCCAGGAATCTTTGTCCAACAAATCACGTACTATTGTTGTTGGCCTTATTCTAATCTGAATGGAATAAATTCGGTGTTTGTTTATTTCCTAATAAATTGGATTTTTGAACAAATGTGATACTTTTAGATCATGTATGCTTTTCAAATAATGCATAATTTCTGCGTGCGTTTACGATGATATATCAACGCACTGTTTGAATATTTATCTAGCCAATTCATGCAGGTTTTTCACTGATTTAATTTCAATGCGTTACGTTACATTTTTTAAATTCTTATCTTTGCTCGTAGCTACTCTTGGATGTGTTTTAATCGCTTGTTACTGCTATATACAGTGTGCTCTCTACTAATAATATTTGTAATGACCTATTTACTCTTCTAATATCTGTAATTATGTGCTTTTGTTACTTGGGAGTTTCTTTTGTTTATTCTACGAACCCTATGACTTAACCTACCCCTAAATTAACCCTATAATTACAGCTATATATATATATATATATATATATATATATATATATATGGTTTTGATTTATGTTACAAGTATAATGTATATTCATCGTAATATCACTAATTTACAGAATTGTGGCATGCAGTAAGATGGTACTGGTTGACCGAACTCAATATCTTTCATTAGCACTTCCATCACATAACAGCTGCCACTACTTTGGAGCATCTTAAACCAGATCATTTTCTTGATAACAAGCCAATTATTAACTGTTCTTTAATTTCAATAAGTTCAATTTAAAGAATTGACAGCAATATTTTTTGTGAAAATCTGCTGCTATAATTTTTTAATAACTTATAGCCTTCCTTGCATTTTCTGCTATAATTGTGCTTTACTCGATCTATAAATATAAGTTCATTTAAATACTTCCTTAAAAGATGTTCCGTTATTAATTTCTGAATGATTAATATAACAATAGAAGCTTATTTGCATGCAGAAATTTTCATTGCATATGTATTTGCCGATGTTTTTTTTAGTCGTGCATGTACTGAAAAGGTATAGGAATGACTAACAATAGCTTGCTACAAAACATATTAGGGCATGTATCTGTTAATATATAAGTAGCTTTCTTGTATTTATTAATTTCCCACAAAAATACTTTTTATCTGAATTGGGCCACATGGGTCTCCATGTTCAGAATTATTGATCATGTTGAAGCCTTTTAAATTCCGATTTAGTTTAACGAGAAATTCCGATAATTAGAAATGGAGCCCACGGCAAATTAAGATGGAAGGTGGCTCTAAGTTGAGGAAATCTCAAAGGCAAAGCGGCTAGTCGAACTATATGCTCTGGGTAGAGAATGAGCTGTGGGTCGGGGTGTAATTGCAACCACTAATAATAAAAATAAGGCGCCACCGTATTTTTTTATACTGAGAAGACCTAATACAAGTCCCTTGTACAAGGCAAATGCGGAAACCTTTCTCCTATAACCGCTATATAATTTTTAAAGACCTCCTAATCTTTAAAGTATCTTACCTTATGGCTCGACCTTGATCTTAGCAATCCTGCACTGCACCTGTGAACAAATTAAACAAAGAAAAGCAATGTTTGTGCATTCAAACTCAAAAATAATTAAATACAATCAGAATCGACTTTCACTCCTCTTAAATAAAAGATAGTCTTTAGTCCGAAAATAAGAATCTATTCTTTTTGGTATCCAATAAAGTAATTTTCTACAAAAAATATGTCTTCCTTTATAAGTTAATTTAAATTAGAAAGAGTTAATTACAATGGTACTGAATATATCCGTACCAATTACTATTTAATGAAGTTTATATAACAGATTGACAAAGCATAAAATTGCTTATTTATAGAAAGAGTTAATTATGGTAAATTTACCTTAATTTCACAGTAAATAATTACAGATAATTGTTCATAAAATATCAAATGTAGAAAGTTAATTTCTAAAGGTTCAAAGTTAGAAGAATTTACTTTATCTAATTAGTAGTGACATCTTCTGATGTTTCATTGAGTTAATAAAAGAATTTGTAGGAACAAATTACAGATTCATATCGTATAACTACGAAAAATATAATTGAGGTCTGTCCTTGACCTGTTCAAAGTTAACACAAGTCGGTTAAAGTAAAATTTATCTCGTTACTACGTCGACAGTTCAAACAACATACGAATATAATTTTTTGTACATACCAGAACTCCAAGTTGCACCTAAATACTTGCTTGAAAGCTGAAACATGTATTGACAACGGAAAATTCCATTCCAAACAAACAGCTGCGCTGCATACTGAAAAACACGTCACTTAGCCTTCGTTATCTGCGTTTCAATTTACAGATGTTCCAGGAGTAATTCTCACCACGAGAAAGCTAATGTTGTTTGTAATTAACTTGAATAAATTATAAATGTGATTCCATATTATACAAGAATAGAATTGTTTTCATTTAATTTTCGCATGAATACCATTCAGAAAAGTGCTTATTTATAATTTACGTTGCAATATAATTTAAATTTAAATTCAATTATTCCCAAAGTTACACTGAAAATTTTAATTAATATTATTATAGAAACAAATTCACTTACTGTTCCTAATGGTCTTTTAACAAAAACTTCATCGTTCTTCACGACTGGTTTCAACAAACAAATGGACCATCCAAAACAATTTATGAAGATAGCTTACACGAGCAATCTTCCACCGTGAATGCTTCCAACAGCAAAAATCAATGACGGACATCGCTCCTAAGAACAATTTTCGACCTGCTTGAACCCCAGCTGTGTTAGAAGTACCAGCCGAGCTTGTTGCTGCCCAGTAACGAAGTTACCTTGCAGTTATTGAGTAGAGGGGGCTTTAAGAAGGATACCACACAAAAGCTTTTATATTGTCTCCGTAGGATTTAACTTTTAACATGAACTAAATACTAGTTCTTTATTGGACAATAGATGTTATTAAATTAAGTGGATTGGATAACATTATAATGTATTATATTATTTAATATTTAATAAAAGGATTGATTATACAGATATATATATATTAGGTGGAAAATAAAATTGCTACAATGTCTCATTCTGATGTTCCTCACAAACCGAGCAAAATGTCTATTATATTTTAAAAGACATGAGCTAAATCTGTATGACGTACTGTTAGTCACGACTAGCTGTAAAAATCTTCCAGTAATTGCATTGACAAATTGTGAAATTTACACCATTTTATATACTTTTAAGATTTATTTAAAAAAATTTTTCCCGAACTATATTGATATACAGGATGGTGAATTTTTCGATGCCCACTATTGGTATCTCGTAAACAACTAAAGATACAGGGTCGGTTAAATAGGAAAAAAGTTGCGCATTTTAATGTTCTATAATTTAATTTGCCACCAAGAAATATCCACTACCCTCAACTGTTCTCAAATTATAAAAGAAAATCTGGAAAATCCAATTTAATCAAAAGCTTGTATCTCTCATATCACACATTCAAAATTTATGAAACTTTGTAGTTTTATATTTTTGACTACTCCCAATTCAATGGCATCAACAGAAATTTTGTAAACCTTATATATTTTGAATAACGATAGTCAACTTTCTTTTTTCTTATGGCCTGCCTTCATCTTGAAATTTTATAGTTTTAGATAGCGTAAAAAATTCTCTTTTTATCATGTAAAAGAACAATGTGACTTTTTAAAACATTTAGTCGAAAATTAAAACAAAAAAGGATTAGATTTTGATACCCTGAAAAAACAATTGAACGTATACCAAATGTTTGAAGCTACCTACCTGAAAGATGTTGGTTTATTGCTGTGTTGTGACTCCATTAAAAGTTTGTAGATATTTAATAAATTATTTAATTAAACATTAAAAAATTACAACCACGACGAAAATGAACAAAATCGCTATATAAATTGTTCAAAATATACGCCATTATTTCTTATGCACGGGTTAGTCCTTAAATTCATTTCATCGACTGTCTTTTCAACACTTTGCATTGAAATTGAATGGAAGGCTTTCTCGATTTTCAAGTGAAGATATTTCACATTTTCAATTGGTGCTGATTATACTAGGTTTTTTACTGTATTACGTTTTGCCGTATTAATGGGTTTTTTTAAATCCTATATTGCCAGCTGAAAGGCACAAGGATAAATAACGAAGATCTCCTGATGTTGTAAAGAGCCCGAGGTTAGTTTAGATGGAAAACGGCTCGTAGATAAGGAAACCTCCAAAGGCTAAGCGGCTAGTCGAATGATTTGCTCTGGGTAGAACATGAGTTGGGGTTGGGGTTGGATTACGACCAAAAATATAGTGAATATGGTGCCACCGAATTTTTGAATACAATGAAGACTTAATTTGAGTCTGTTTGTACAAGGGGAATGCGGAAACCTATACTCAAATACCGCTGTACAAAAAATATTACGAGAACATAATCCTTACAAATGCTTACCTTCTGGCTCGATATTGATTGTTAAAGATGCACTGCTACACCTGTAATCAAATTAAACCAAGACTAGCACAGTTTGTGCATTCTGTTAATTAATTCAAAAAAATTTATAATTATTAAGAATCAAACCTCATTCATTCCAACTAATAATCATAGACTCGACCGAAATGAATTTCTATTCTCTTAAGTTTCAGTTGAAAATTATTTACAAAGTTTTATCTTAACAAATTTACTTCAAAAAATTGACTAAATTATAGTTAGGAAAGATATGTACTTATGTACACGATAATGTTCTCAACACCTGTATCTCACAAAAATTAAATAGTGTTGTTATTTTTACATTATAAAAATCTAGCAATAATTATTCTTGTAATTGTTTAAAGTTGATCATTAGGAATGACTAAAGGTATACTACAGATTTTTATTAGTCTTCGGTAGTACTACTTAGAGACTTCACATATGAATTGTATATTAAAATATTTCAATTAATAACTATTGTAGAGCAAAATGAAACAATTTAGTTATCTGAACTTTGATAATTTTGTATTCAAATGATAGCTTCAATTTTTGTTAATCCTGAAAGTTAACCCTTAATTTACATATATACTGCTCTCTATCATCTCTTCGTTTGCACTAATGAAAAATAAAGGTGAAGTTTATCAGGTTCTTTTCACAAATGACAAAGTTATCCAAAGGTCAATTACATAACGAACTAGGAATTTTCCACTTTGAACAAATAAAAACTTACTTGTTTGTCATTTCAAAGGTTACAGCTTGACGTACTTTAAAAGCACTAATTACAACCAGATGTTTATCCATCAGAAGAATACTTGCGATGTATTTGGAGCATTTCCGAAATATTTAATGATAATTGGAATCTTCTTGTTTCAACAATAATCAGGTTAGAATTCTCCAAAACCACATAAATTAATTAACCTTGTTACAGAATATCAAACGAACATCACGTGTATCCACGTCAAATAAATTTCCATGTCAAATAAATTGCATCATCAAATAAATTGCACTGTAAATTTAAATTAACAAAGGCCCTAAAACTCGATAATACTTACTGCTGTTCTAAAGCCAACCATTTTAATTTACGCCTAGTTTAGTGCAAACTTATTCTGTGAAGCGTCGACATAGAGTGCACTAACAAAGACGATTTCATTTTTAAAACGACTTTTTTCTTCACATGTTTCCAACACCAGGTATAATAACCCGATGCCATGTTCTTACAACAAGAACGAACGACCTTCTCCAGCAACAGCCCAGGTGAAAGTGCCGTATTCTGACGTATACTACCGCTTGACAACAGTTACAACGATCTTTATAATTATCAAAGGAGGCAGCTCTTATAATGACGCTTGTAAATGGTGTTTTATGTCACCACTTAACTTATAATTTATGCTCGCGGTTTTAAAGCTCATGTTAGATTAAACAACATGTAATAAATATTACATAAAAATGTGTAGAGATATTAGGCTTGAATTCACCTTTTATAAAAACATTAACCTAAATATTTGTCAAAATATTGCAGCAAAATAAACTTGTTACAACTGTATCCCATAGAAAATCTAGTGGCATTAAACATGGTGATTGCGGTCGCCAATTGACAGGACCATGTGTTCCCAGCCACAAGTTTGGAAAGCATGCATCCAAGTAGTTTCTCACAAGTTGGAAGTGATAAGCGTCTGCACCATCTTGTTGAAACCACGCGAGATTTTTAAAGACTGTTAGTGAAAAACCATCAAGCATATTTTCAAGTTGGCATGTAAAAATGTTACATATGTAGTCTTAAAATTCTGTCGGCAATACTACAGCCAGAATTTTTGGGATTGTTATTTGAGCTAATACCTATATTTCGTTATTATTGTCCTTTTCTTTATGGCTCTCTTGGTTTTTGAAACTGCCGCAATCTACTAAATTTCTTGAAATTCGAGTATAAATTGTGCGGATCAGGTTGCCGTCTGTCCGGATACGGCGCAGCATAGATCCGCCAGAATAGAGTATCTGTTACTTCGAATATAAACATTTTTATAAATTTATTAATAAACAGTCAACAAACAGCACAATGTCTCTGATAACAAACCACATCTGTCGGTTACAGTCTATCATTTCTTATTTTCAATTGTTTTTCAAAGAATACTAAATTTCACACCTTACAATAGATGACTGAATAATAGTAAAATAAACGCATTGCTTAATATATATCACCATTGATTTCGAAAATTCAAATTGTATAAAGTACTCTTCATGAGTAGTATAAGTAAAATATTTAAAAAAATTTAACTTTGGCAATTATAGATTTCAATCTGCAGAATATAGGACTCTGGAATAGTCAGAAAATTAAATTATGGCATGCATTTTGTGCATTTTCACATTTTTGTTATTGTTTGTAATTTTTCAACGTTTAAATAAATAATTTTTTCTGTGATGGGAAAAAATTTGACATTTAATGTTTCTTGACAGGTAACAAAATATCACTTTTTATGAATTTACTTTTTTCCCTGGGAAAAAAATGAGTACTTTTTTCACTGGTATGTGCAAATAAGTAGAACACAAAGATAGTTAATTTAAAGCCGGGTCCACACTTGTAACATTCGGGTGTAACATAACATCTTATCATAACTTCGTCGCGTTCAAAACAATCGATGTAAACAACTTAAGTAAGCAATTTTTGAAACCACTCGCAGAATTAAATTGACAGATATTTGATTACTTTAAAGGTTTTTTTTAGCAATGCATCTAACTGTCCCTATAAGTACAACAGCCTACTTGTTTGAAGCTTCAAATTTGACATCGATTGATTTTTTGACTTTAATATATTGTAATATTTTTTTCAATATTAAATCATCATTTTGCATGTCACAGAAAAAAATAGTGTATTATACACGGATAAAATATAAGATCAACTCTTGGTGATTTGTCTCTCGATCTCGAGCTAAAATCGAGTACTTTTTCCCTTGTATAATAAATCACTATTATTAAATATTTATAATTTTTGGGTCGAGTCACAACATAGCAATAAACCAACATCTTTCAGATAGGTAGCTTCGAACATTTTGTACACGTTCAATTGTTTTTTCTGAGCATCAAAGTCTAATACGTTTTTTTTTTAATTTTCGGCTAAATGTTTTGAAAAGTCTGATTGTTGTCTTGCATAGATGAAAAGGAAATTTTTTACGCTATCTAAAATTAGAAAAATCCAAGATAGCTGCCATAAGAAAAAAGAGAGTTGACTTCGTTACTCAAAAGATAAAAGGTTTAGAAAATTTCTGTTAACATCATTGAATTGGCAGTGGTGAAAAATATAAAACTACCAAGTTTCATACATTTTGGATGCGTGATATGAGAGATACGAACTTTTGAAGAAAATTGCATTTTCAGATTTGCTTTCTTAATTTGAGAACAGTTGGGGATAGTAGATGTTACTTGATTGCAAATTGTAGAACATTAAAATGCATAACCTTTTTCCCATTTAACCGACCCTGTATCTTTTGTAGTTTATGAGATACCAATAGTGGGCAACGAAAAATTCACCACTTTGTATACTTTGGTTTTGCCTGATAAGTACATACTATTGTAGTTATTGTAATTATATTTATTATTGGACGTTGGCATTGAAAAATATAATTTTCTATTTTATTTTAGATGGTTGCTGCAAGTTATGTAAATGTATCGGAAGCTCAAATCTTAGCCATAGAATTTACCGACAATGAATTATTTACTGAACTAGAAGGTTTGATTGCCCAAGTATGTCCTAAAGAATGTGTAATTCCTAGTGGCGAGTCAGCAGAATTAAAAGTACTGAATCTAATGTTGGAACGCAGTGGTATAATGGTTAGTAAAGTAAAGAAAAGTGATTTTAATTCCACTGATATTGAACAAGATCTAAATCGCCTGCTATATTTCTATGAAGAACAACAAAGAAATGCTATGGCACTACCTGAAGCAAAGTTATCAGAAGCAATGAATTGTGTACAGGCTTTAATTAAATATTTAAATTTGGTATCTGATGAACAATGCTATAATCATTTCAAATTAAGTGGTTTTGACATCCAACGTTTTGTGCACATAGATAATGCTGCTATTGCAGCATTAAATATACTTCCAAAACCTGGTACTCTATTCCATGATCATTCTAGTAAACACAAGAGCTTATTGGGCATATTGGATAAATGTTGCACACAACAAGGACGACGTTTGTTGGAACAATGGCTTCGACAACCCCTTAGGGATATAAACCTTATAACTGAACGCATGGAGGTTGTGGCAGCTCTTGTTAATGATTCAGAATCTCGTCATATGTTATCTAGTAATAATTTAATGCGTGTTCCTGATATGTTAATGTTAACAAAAAAACTTAATAGTAAGAAAACTAATTTACAAGACTGTTACCGTATTTATCAAACAGTTTCGAATATACAATCCCTTATTACAGTTCTGCGACGGTGTGATAATAAGTACATTAAATCTCTGCTTATAGATCCAATTTGTGATTTACTAATGGATTGTGAAAAATATCAAGATATGATTGAGCAAACGCTTGATCTAGATTTAGTAGACAGGGGAGAATTTTTGGTGAAATCGAGTTTTAACGATGAATTACAAGGTAATTATAATTGTACTGTTTTTAATTGATTTTTTCTGTAATTTATATTTTATTTTCAATTGCCAAAGTGGGAAGAACTATTGAATCCTTACAAATTTAACTGGCAGTTATTTTCGCCATTGAAAAATTCCATCCCTGAGTAGAAGGCACACATTTCACAATTATTACCAACCATTTTTGCTTCTATGGGTAAATAATATATAGAACCCCACAGGAAAACTTGCAAGTTAGGCTGTTCGTTTAAGACAACATTCCTTTGACCTAGTGCACGAATTTTAAAAATTAAAAATCCAACTAACACAAATGTATAACAGATAGAACCCTATTAAATTACTGAGTGTATTTACATAAAGTTCACAGCTCTTACTAATGTATCATCCCTTTTCGTTTTGGTATTGGAAGAAATAGATATTGTAACACTTCGCCCTCCTTCCCTGACCTAAGTAGCAGTCAAAGAAACAAGGAACGAGTTACCTAATACATGTATAATCGAATGCCAACTCTATATCACTTTTTATGGTTGAAAATTGCAATACAAGGGTCCACCACCTATTCCATAAGGTTGTCAACTATTTCTGATCCAATAGTCTTCACTTTGCTTCCCTCAAACGCCTCGGCTACTCTACAGCGGGGAGTACATGGACATGCCCCAGGGTGGTTAGGCCTAGATTTCTGAAATCGATACTGGTGAGTTAACTTACCCAAAAGTTTACAAAATATCTGTACCTAAATGTATTTCAACGAACCCCTTTTAATTGTAATATATATATATATATATATATATATATATATATATATATATATCAACATTCGTATCAAATAATGAATTTAATAACCTTTAATATGGTGATATAACTATTTACATTTCCTATATCGACATACTTGAATGAAATAAAAGAAATATCTCTTACTTAACTAAAAGTTACCTTAAGCCAGGTTGTTATATATTGTACTAATCACTGCAAATTCTACAGTTAAAACAAATTGGCCCCAAATTAAACATAGCCAATAACTCTTGATATTTTACACAAAATTCATAATCATAGGCGGTAACGTTAATAATAATGTCCAAAAATTCCAACCTTAATCTAGCAACTTAATAACATATTCATGTAAAAGCATATGTATAACTATATAAAAGTTCATACTTACAACCCCACGTGTATGCATGCATATACACGTCCGTTCTCTCGAACCATTTATTCAAAGATTCATTCAATACCTGTTTCGGGTATGCAATACCCACTGTTGCTCCAATCTCTACAATACCCCGAGGTAACTTATTCTCACCAGGGTTGATAGTGCTTAACACGGGTGTTGATAAATTTTGAACTTGAAACTCTTTATATTCACCTTCTTCTGTACTATTTTGACTTGGAATCCAGCTTCCAAAATCCGAACTTCCACAATCAATAAATAATGAACCGTATGGGTGGGGTTAGTTATCATCTTCTTTGCAGTTAATAAACCGGCGCTTCCTACCCTTAACCACCTTACTGCTTAACCATTTCGTTTTCTAATTACACTTAAATTATTTACTATTTAATTCTCCTTTAAGAGCCAAACTTATCTGTGTCCTTTATCCACTACTTAAATTCACTATTCTTCCCATACTAAACATACTAATTTATTAGCTCTGTTCACTAACCATAGCTTTAATTTACATGGTCATATAACCAATACTGCTACGCGACATTATAGCCTACCCCGCACTAGCTCCGGGCTAGTTACTTTTTATTTTCGTGCCTACTTTCATATAATTTTTCTGTGTGTGTCTTGGTGAGGCTTTGTGTGTCTTCTTTTTTTGTCTTCCCTGTTACTGTAGTTATATACCTTTGATCACGTGACTGGTCTAGCCAATCAAAAACCTTACATATTTCACAATCGTACATCATCCCTACATGTGCTTTTAGGTTAATGGTTTAAATCAACTTTTATTACTGCCATTGCTAATTAAAATTACCCTATATTTAAATTTAAGTTATTCTGCAATATTCTAAAGTACTTCCTGTGGATATTTTTACAGATATCACGAAAAATTACATATTACGCACTTCCGGTTTAGAATTTTCTAGAAAAAACTAGCATTTCCTTTGACACCTTAATTAAAAATCTTCTAAATTTCACGGGATGTTAGATATCAGCTGAGAGATTATGTTCATTTAAGTTGTCAATTGTCACCCAAAATCAAACTAGGGTTGGGTAACTATATTAATTCTGGTCAGTGAAGGGTTACATTTTAGGTAGAATTGTCTGTGATTGGCAGAAAATATCATTTGAAATTTGGATGAATTTAAAAATGTTCTTGGGTGTTACAATATGTAGGTATCATCCTAAACCCATCCATTTGAAATTTGAAACATTCTGATACCACCACCCTGGCGTAGAATTGATGCTTAAGCTTGATGCATCGTATACACAAATGAAATAGAATGATGCACCCTTGTGCATCATCCGGATATAGTGGACACTTATACATGATGCATAAGTATGCGTCACCGTATTGATAGCGTTAAGTATAATTCGTTTAATGTTTATGTACAAATAATGCATTATGTAGGTGTGTGTAGTTTATGTTTATTTGTAGACCCTGCAATGAAAAATTTCTAGATCATTGTTACCTCAGTTTATATAACCACGCAATTAAAAATGGTACAATCATTAAATGTTGCCAAATATTAGTTAAGCTTCTTCTTATATAATCTCAGACTCGGGTAGCATTTCATGAATTATTTTTCATACCTTTTGTTATGAGTGGGTATATGTAAATATTATTTAAAATTTTATAAATTAGGTTTTAGTTTTACAATTTACTAACAGTTTTAAGTATTTTAAAATTCGCCTGTTTATTTGTACAGAATCATGATATTTCATTGTTTTTAATTGAAACAAGTTTAGTAATTTAGAAATTTGTTACAAACCATTCTAACCATAAACTATTTTTCTGTTATAGTTTTAGCTAATAAAAAGATTCTATTAGAGGAAAAGATGCAGAAAGCTCTTAGAGAGACAGCTAGTGATTTGGATCTGGAATCTGGAAAGTCTGTAAAATTGGATTGCACCGAACAAAATAAATACTGTTTTAGAGTTACGTTAAAAGAAGAGCGAGTACTTCGGCAAAACAAAAACTATAATATTGTAGCAACACTTAAAAGTGGTGTTCGTTTTACAAATCATAAATTGACGGAGCTAAATGAAAGTTATGCTGAAATAAATGAAATGTATCAAGAAGAACAAAAGACCATAGTAAAAGAGATAATGGAAATAGCAGGTAGATTAAAACCTAAAATATTATGGTGCTGATTGTTTATTTTAGGAGGTTATGCAAATACTTTACGCAACTTAAATATGTGTGTTGCAAAAGTAGATGTCTTAGTTTCATTTGCAAATGTTGCTGCTAATTCACCAATTCCATTTATCAAACCAAAATTGTTTAAAGAAGGATCTGGCATACTAAAATTAAAGAAAGTCAGACATCCTTGTTTAGAAGTTCAAGATAATGTTACATATATTCCCAATGATGTTGAGTTTAAGAAGGACGAAAAAATTTTTTATGTTATTACTGGACCAAATATGGGTGGAAAAAGTACTTACATTCGAAGTATCGGTGTATGCGTTTTACTAGCACATATTGGTTGTCTTGTTCCTTGTGCTGAAGCTGAAATATCAGTGGTTGATTGTATACTAGCTAGAGTTGGTGCTAATGATTGTCAAATACGAGGCTTATCTACATTCATGGTCGAGATGATAGAAACTGCCAGTATTATTAAGGTACAATTGTGTTATTTAGTAACTAGAGTTACCAAAAACTTGATTTACCATAATTTGTTAACCAAAGTCATCTGACACAGTTTTTAATAATCAGTTCATTATTCATTACAAAAAAAAAAAACCTTTTCTAAACTACTTGGTGGCCACTTTGAAAATTTCTATTAAAAAGTTCTGCCATTTAGCTAGTACAAATTTTTAAAAAATTTTAACAATTTTATTGATTCGTATAGCTCCTTTGTAAATATATTCAAAAATCGTATTGTTTTTTATACAATTTTTTATGTAGATTATAAAGTGATTCACTAAAATGTTTAATATTTGCAATAATTTAAAAGTTATAATGTTAACATGTGTTCAGAACTGTATAGTTTAAATTTGAAAAGCACGGGTTATTACAGTCCCGTCGACGGGGGACATGAGACACAAAAGATCGCTCCAGGCTAGCGGCTGCGGGGCTCCGTGAACTCTTTATTTCTCGGGTCGTGCGTTCTTGAGGCAGGTTGTATCCAAATTAATCTCTTCTTTCTATATGTAGCGGGTACGATAAGGAACAGGTTGAGGAACGAGAATCAAAAAAGGCAAAGGGAAATCTACATAATAAAAGATAAGATACGATACCAGACCAACCACTTCTATTCACGTTTACAAAGCAAGTCCTTCAGTGTCTTCCAGAAACTTCCCACCTCTTTTTTCCACACACGCCTACACGAAGTCTCACGCAAGCACTTCTGAAGTAATGGAAATACGCACAACAAGTCTTTTAAATTTATGGCGCGAAATTCCCGCATATTAAAACTATATTAAAAAATGTCTAGTGCCAAATTTTTGGCATGTAACAGGTATTAAATCCCCACTACCAGTTAACAGGTTGCTGCGTCAACTTCTTTCACGTATGGAGTCGTATATGTACAGTTCCAACATATAGCAGCACAAATATGTGCTTGCCTAAAAATTTGTGTTTTAGGTACATAAAATTCATATTAAACGTTGTGAATGGTTTGTTTATATTATGTATACAATGGTAACTCGATTAGTAAAGTTTTTGCATTAAACAAATGATTAAAGTGTTATTTATTTGGAACATTATAAGTAGTGTAATGGTGAATCTACTTATGATATTCAATACAACAAAGCTACAGTCCATATAACAAAACAATTTCCATTGAACCAGCGCAGGTGCATCCATTACAACATGCATTTTTCTGTTAACGGAAGCCATAGTTGACTGCTACTTTACGTAAATCTTTCAAAAATATATAGTCATTTTTTCCATTCGTCAATTTAGTTCATTTTTTTGTTATAATAAATTAATTTTTAATACTTGTAATAAATAGTGGATGACTATTGTTTGCATAACAAACGTCAAAAAATATCTATCGTGATTATTATATTAGCAATAAATTGTTCTTAATTTTGTAAGTAGAACGGCCTGTATTTCGAAAAAAAAACAATGTTTAGAAACTTGAAGAATACAATATCATAACTGCATCTATTACAAAAATTAAAAACTGCTTCTTAAATTATATTGTTTTGTTTAGATATACAAAAATCTATACTTATATTTATATATAACAATAGAACACAATGATGGAAACACCAAAGTAATTTTATCTGCTTACAGGTCAAAGATAGTGTACCCACTGCCCTTAAATTTACTACCACCAATGTAGCAACAAATATTCATGCCAAAACAACCTATTTATTTATTTTTAAAAATTGGGCTACTATAAGTATCTTTTTTTCCTTTGTTAACATTGTAAAAACATAATTACAAGTAAATAGTTTCATTTCATAGAAATCAATGGAGGTACGCATCTAACCAATCCCAAGATGGATAAACTAATGACAAAAAAATAACTGTGATGAGTATTATAAGTAACTACAAGAATTGGCGGAGCAATATTCTCGAATAATGTTAAGTGTGTGAAAGGATTTACTGGAAAACCATTACTTCGGCAAATGTCTAAGTGTTGGGGGATCTTGGTAGACACAGGTTGCTTAACCCCCTTCACTGAATCTTGCTGAAATAGGGCATAAAATTAGAAAACAATAGAAGGGGAACGAGCTGTATACACATGCTGTGTGTGAACTTCAGGGAACTATGTAGGCTAGCTCAGAATATAAATAAGTGCAGGTACGTGTCCAACCAGTTTTGAGACGGAAAACTCAATGATGAAAAAATAAGCGCAGATAAATCTGATGATTAGTATAAACAACTAGTTATTGGTTGCGAAATATCTGCAACTAATGAGGACTGTGCGAAAAGATATATTGGAAAATATATTAAATCGGTAAATGGTTAAGTGTTGGGGGAACTTGGCAGCCACAGGCTGCTTACCTCCCTTCTCAACCACTGAAGGTCGGAGAAATAGGGTATAAAATTGTAAAACAATAGAAGGTGACTGAACTGCATCTAACAAGAAAGAACAGCGCTTATGAGAAAAGACAACAAACATAAAACAAGAAGAAAATTGTTGAAAGCATATGTGTGGACCACAGCACAGTATGCCTATGAAATACGGGCAGTCTGAAACGCAGACAGAAAAACGGTAGCAGCCTTTTGAAATGCTGTGCTTCAGATGTATGAGGACGATAGCATGGACAGACAAAGATAATAACAAATGGGTTATAGAAATAGTAAGGGAACAAGGATATCTGGGGAAAAAGATAAAAGAAATAGAAGGGCAGAATACGTTCTAAGGCATTTTTGGGGAATAGTATGGGATATATTACAAGCAGAGATAGGAAAAAAGAGGTAGATGTAGACCTAGATCAGATAGTGATAGATGCAGACTGTGCAAATTTCAGGGAAATCTGTAGGTTAGTTCAGAATAGGAAACAATGATAGTACGCGTCTAACCAGTTCCAAGACTGAAGACCTAATGATGATGAGTTTCATTTCAAAAGATGTCAGAAGTATGAAGCAAGTAGGTAAGCTAGAAAACCTGAAAATCGGAATGGATAGGTTAGAACTAGACATACTAGGGATCAGCAAAGTCCGCTTGTCAGAGGCGGGGGATTTTTGGAGTGGACTTCAGGGTAATTTATACAGGATCAGAGGAAGGAAATTCGGGTGTGGGGGATAGTTATGCGAAAAAGAAGAACAAAAGAGTACTCATGGTTGGATTAGAATCTAAACCGGTAAATATAGTAATAATACAAGTATACATGCCCACCTCTAGCTACGGTGAGGAAGAGGTAGAGGCGATCTACAAAGATATCGAAGACATACTAAGATATGTAAAAGGACATGCAAATTTAATATTTACGGGTAGGGAAGAAGCGGTAGTAGGTTTATTTGGTTTAGACCCGAGAAATGACAGGGGAAATAGGTTGGTAGAATTATACGATAAGAACAATTTAACCATCACAAATACATTATTTCAACATCATGCTAGAAGACGATACACGCGGAAGATGCCAGGAGATATAGGAAGATATCAAATACATTACATTATTGTCACACAACGGTTTGGGAATCAAGTAAAAGACTGTAGAAGCTACCCAGAAGCAGATATATACACTGACCACAACATCGTAATTAAGAAGGCCGCTCATAAATTTAAAAATTTGAAAAAAAGAAATGGAAAAAGGAATTTTGACTTTGAGAAGCTAAAAGATTAAGATATCCACGAAAGATTTAAAAAAAAGTCAAATGAATTGCTGAAAGATATATCGGGAAAATTTCTGATTCTAAGGAAGTAGAAACAGAATGGAATAACATTAAATCCAGCTTAGAAATGGCAACCAGAGATATTCTGGGGTATACACAAAAAGAAAATAACAAATCATGAATAACAAAGGATAGCCTGAATTTAATAGAAGAAAGACGAAAATACAAAAATAGATCAGGTGAAACAAAAAAACAGATACAAAGCCATAAAATGGGAAATTATTTGCAAATGCAGGAAAGCTAAAGAACAATGGATTGACGGAAAGTGCAAAGAGGTACAAACTAAGATGGAAATAGGAAAGACAGACGAAGCATATAAATTAATTAGAATGAATTTTAGGGATATAAAACCATATAGCAAAAATACAACAGGACGCGAGAGGAAATGTCATTACAGAAAATGTCGAGAAAGTGATTAGATGGCAAGAATATATAGGTAATTTATATGCAGGAGAGGAACTATCAGCATTAGAACAGGAATGAGACATCGAAAATGATGACTTGGGATATCCTATACTTAGACATGAGTTTGAATTAGCATTAATGGATTTGAAAAATGGTAAGGCGCCGGGTACAGATAAGGTGCAAGCAGAAACTCTAAAAGCCACTGAACAAGCAATAACAGAATGTCTCTTTTAACTTGTAAGCTATATGTATGAGACGTGTGAGTTACCCAAAGATTTCAAATGTAACATAATAGTAACTATACCAAAAAGGAGGCATAGATAGATGTGAAAATTTTTGAACAATAAGGGTTTAGACGAAACAGGGAAACTCGTGAGGCTATTTTAGCTCTGAGGATGATATTGGAGGAAACAAAGGGGGAAGGGTGTATATAGGGTTTGTAGATCTGGAAAAAGCATTCGACAATGTAAAATGGACAAAAATTTTCGAAATACTCAAAAAGATTGAAATGAGTTATGTTTATTTTTCAACATAAATTAAATACCCTTTTTTTCTCTTAGTTAAGCCATTACCCGCTCGAATAAATTCCATTTCTATTCTTAAATTCTCCAACAATACCCTCTATATAAGTCCGCTTTAACATAATTTTAACTCAAATCCATTTTGCTTTTAAAACGAAAATTTATTCGATAAATAAATAGTCAATACCTTGTTTTAAGTATCCGTTAAGTTGTTAAACATTCCGATAACGTATAATTGCTTTCTCTTGTGTTTACCATCTAAAGAGTGTTAAAATAATGGATCCTACTATTATTTGATAGCATGTTTTCCAGTTTGCTAATCGCGCTTTGAGAACGCGAGGATTGCAGTTCAGACTCGTGTTATTTGAACCAATTTTTCATTTGATTCTGCAGCTTGTGCGTTGAAATATTTTCTACATTACTCGTCCCACTACTTCAAGAGCGAGCAATGTTTTTTTGTTCGACAAGTAGGAGGTATCTTACGTGTATCGGTGAATTTTTTGCGCTTACCCATGCTAATCAGATTCTGTTTTTAGCTTTTAACTGGAGGCCAAATTGGTTCTTTTTTATGTAGACCCAACTGCCGTCACCTGTAGATCGCGTGCCGTTATGGTAACAGGGTAAATAGATCCCGACGACCGTGGCGAAGCGGTGCTGATTCACTCCCAATGGAATGCAAGCTAAGTATTCCGACACATACAGGCATACAACTTGTTTTCTTTTGTGTATATTAAGGGCATATTCCTTATCAGCGTTTGGTATAGTTACATGATAAGAAACGTGACACTGTAGGACTATTGTTTGTTGCTGTGAATCGATATTATCACTCTACAGGTATGATGTACCATTGTTAAAAATGTTTGGCAAAAGTTCCCACATGCTTATTCTTTTTTACTGATTAGTTTATTTTAGAAAAGGTATTATGTGCAATTTTAAAAACGCTTGACAAAACCTCTCACATGTTTATTTTCTACTGATTAGTTTTATTTTGTGTAAAATACAAGATGTGCACTTCGTATCTAAAGTACTAACTTGTTCGTATCACATAATTGTTTGCTTTGAAATAGTAACGCTTAATTTATTTCTTTTGCTTCTTTTGTACAGAATCCTTTATTTATTCTAATTGTTAATAGATAATCATGGGCGACATGTTTTTTTTTTTGTTTTTTTGGTATGTAGGTGAATCCCCACACTCTCTGCGTCTGGTAGTTAGCCTGGTATTTACGTTTCTTCCGGCTATGTCTAGGTACGTAGCAGAGCTTTAGGGATAGACGGATTAGTACATCGCTTATACAAAGAGCAAATAGCGGTAATAGAATTAGAGCAGGAAAGTAGAGAAGTAAATAATATGGATGGGGTGAGACAGGGTCGTGCCTTATCCCCATTAATTTTTAACTTGTACATTGAAGAGGCAATGAATACTGTCAAATGCAGGAAGACATTTGGAATTACTATGAAGGGACAAAAAATTGATATGCTTAGATTTACACATGATATAGCGGTATTAGCATCTAGCAAAGAAGAGTTAGAAGCCACTCTTAATGAATTGGAAACAGTTCTAACAGAGAGATACGGTATGAAAATTAACAAAAATAAAACTAAAGTTCTAGTATACAAAAGAGGGGACAATAAATCAAAAACAAGAATACAAATAGGTAACGAGTACTTACAAGAGGTTAAGGATTTCTGCTACCTAGCAAGCCAAATAACGCAAGATGGGAAAAGCGCAAAAGATATAAAACAGAGATAAGCACAAGGTCGTGCTACATTTAACAAGAAAAAGCAACTACTGTGTTCAAATACGACAAACATAGAAACAAGGAAAAGATTGCTTAAAGCATATGTGTGGAGCACAGCACTGTATGGCTGTGAAGCCTGAACAGTAGGCGAAGCGGACAAGAAAAAGGTAGAAGCTTTTGAAATCTGGTGCCACAGACGTATGATGTATATCATGGACAGAGAAAGTTAAGAACAAAGAGGTACTAGAAACTGTAGAGGAAGAAAGAAATACGTGGAAAACAGTAAAAAATAGGAGAGATAGGACGATAGGCCACATACTAAGACAAGGGAATAGTGCGGAATATATTAGAAGCAGAGATAGGAAAAAAGAGTAGAGGTAGACCTAGGTTAGACTACTGCATACAAATAGTGAAAGATGTAGGATGTGGGTATTTCAGAAAAATGTATAGGATAGCTCAGAATAGAAATCAATGAAGGTATGCATCCAATCAGCTCCAAGATGGAAAAATTAATGACAAAAAATTACTGTACTTAAACATGATTATTATAAACAACTACAGGTATTGGTCTTGCAATATTCTCAACTAATGTTAATTGTGCGAAAGGATATATTGGAAAAACTATTCATTTAACAAAGGTTCAAATGCTGGGGGAACTTGGCAGCCAAACGCTGCTTACCCCTCTTCACATACGTATGTGATTTTCCAATGCTCCACCTGAAGGTACTACATTGGCCAGGCAGCGAGTTTTTTTACCTGAAAAATTTGGAATTTTGCCGAACCCTTGCTGCTCCAAGCAAGGTAGGGATTTTTAACGTGCGTGACAACACTCACACATGGTCCTCCATGTTACCTCTCACCCGAACGAGGGTGTACTTTTGTGAAAAATGGTCGCCTAACATTTTTCAAGTGGACAGTGTCGGGATTCAAACCCGGGACCTGGGACGTAGTAGTCACACATATACCAACTATGCCACGGAGCCGCCTAGCCCCATCACATACCGCTGAATATTGGGGAAATAGGATATATAACTGTATAACAATAGAAGGTGACCGAATTGCATCAAACAAGAAAGAACAGCAGCTATGTACAAAGACAACGAACATAGAAACAAAAAGAAAATTGTTCAAAGAATATGCGTGGAGCACAGCACAGTATGTCTATGAGATAGGGGCAGTAGGAAAAGCAGACAGAAAGAGATAGAAGCCTTCTGGAATGTTGTGCTTCAGATGTATGAGGATGGTAGCATGGACAGACAAAGTTAATAACAAATAGGTTATAGAAAACAGTTGAAACAGAAAAAAAAATAGGGGAAACAGAAGGACAGGATACGTTCTAAGGCATTTCTGGGGAATAATACGGAATGTATTACAAGTAGAGATAGGAAAATTGAGGTAGAGGTAGACCGAGATCAGACTTTCGCAGGCAGCTAGTAATTGCTGATCATTTTGCACACGTAGTAAAGATAAATTCTAAATATTTTCTTGTACCTGATAATGTTAAAGTTGAATCATTCATCAGATCAAAATCTGCTAAAAATCTTGCTGATCTCCGATTTCAGTTGAATAAGATGAATTGGCCTACATATATAAATCACGATGTCAATTTTGCATTTAAGCACTTCATTGATATCCTATTCTAGTATCTAAATATTCTTTGCCCAAAAAGAAAAAATGAATACAAATAAAATGGACAAGCGGTGGATTTCCATCGATATAATACTTAAAAAGAACTATATTTTAAGCTTATCGCAGCAAGCCAAAATTAATAATACATATAAATCAAATGAATATTATAAATTTCAATTAAAGTTATACAAACAACAGATTAAGGGCGCTAAGATTTAGTACTACAGTGATACAGTGACAAAATTCACTTTGCCAAAAATAAATCTAAGGTAACCTGGAGTATTATAAAAAACTCATGTGGGAAAAACACCAATAATAAAAAAGGAAACTTTATATCGATTAATATTGATGGGAAATTAATTACTGATAAACATCTTATTAGTGAAACATTTGCGGAAAATTTCTCAAATATTGCAGTGCATACTTAAAAGTAAGCTATGGTTTAAACATGTCTCTGCTACACACAGTTTCCAGCAGAGTTCATCCAAATTTGTTATACATGAATGCAATTAATACCCTTAACAATACTGCATCTGCTGGAGATGATGAGTTTACAAGTTTAATTATAAAATCAATTGCACAAGAAATAATCCTACCACTTTAGTTAATAAATCTTTTCAACAAGGAAAATTCCAGGAAAACTTGAATATTGGTAATGTTACTCCAGTATTCAAAAAAGGAGATTCTACAGATATTGATAATTATCGACAGATTTGTATTATTAGTATCTTCTCAAAAATTCTTGAAAAAATTGCGTCTCAACGTATAATGTCATTTCTTATACAATATAACATTTTTAGCCACTCACAACATGGATTTATGAAAAATAAATCAACAACTAGTGCTGCTTTCCAATTAACCTATTATATTTATCAGGAAATCGATAAAGGTAACTATGTAATCACCATATTTTTTTATCTTACAAAAGCATTTGACTTGGTTGATAAACTCATATTAGTAGATAAACTTTCAACTGTAGGTATTTGTGGAACACCATCAGATTGGATTATTTCCTATATGAGCAACAGAAAAAAGGTCAAATACATAGATCACCACTCACGGGAATGGGATGTCAAACTTGGAGTAGGCCCACGAAACAACATTGGGCCTCTTGTTATTTACCATTTTCATTAATGATCTCCCCAGTTACATTAAAGTGGATATACTGTTTTATTTGCAGATGATACAACAGTTACAATATCTGTAACAAATATAGAGGATTTAGAACTACAACTAAGAAAGGTTATTGATGAAATGACTTCTTGGTGTCAAAGAAACAAATTGGTATTAAATGAATCAAAAACTACCATTGTTAACTTTCATAATAAACGGTCTAACTTAAGAATAACATCTCTCTAGACCTCTATAAATTTGGCTCAAAAAAGTTTTTTGGAATATATATTAACAGTAACTTGGAATGGTAAGATCATATTGACCATACTGGTAAGCAACTAAACAAAACGTTTTATGCTATATTGCAACTTAGATATTAGATATTACTAGGTTACTAACAGTTTATTATGGACTTGCATACTCGGTTATGTCCTATGGAATAATTATATGGGGTAAGGATAGGTGTGCAAATAGGGTCTTTGTAGCTCAAAAGCGAATCATACAACTTCTCTATAATTTAAAATATTGGCAGACATGTAAAAATACGTTTGTAGACAAAAAATTCTTACATTCCCATCTATATATAATCTATCCAGTCTGCTCTTTGTTAAAAAAGAATTGAAGCATTGTTCACAACTGTAGGAAGTAATCATTCACATAATACGTATTGCGTATTATTGAACATAAAACAACTCTGTTCAAAAAGTCACCACTTTATAAATTATACAGTAATTTACAATCCCCCTCCTGATACTCTAAAAAACATAAGTAACTACAAGTCCTTTAAACTTAAAACAAGAAAATTTTTAATTAATCATGCATTTTATTCATTGGAGGAGTATCTGATAGACACTAAAACAGATTTGTGATATACATATAGTTCTTAGATCATAGCATGCTATACCTTTTAATTTACTAACAAATGACTTGTCAATGATATATCAATGATGTAAATGATAGACCTATACAAATTTACAATACATTAACATTAGGGACCTTAATTAACTATAATTACTGCGGTATTATAACTAATTTTAATATTCTTGTAATTGATAATTTTTATATGTACTTTTTATAATTTTATTTATTCTCGACTTACCACATGTGCAATTTGTACCGAAATGGCGAATAATTTTTCTATTCTATTCTAGACGCAGACTTCAAATTTCAAGGAAATGTGAAGGTTTTAGTTCAGAATAGGAAACAATGAGGGTATGCGTCTAACCAATTCCAGGACTGAAGACCTAATGATGAGTTTCATTTAACTATGTAGATGAGCGTTTTATTTAACCCTTTGCTACACACACACAAATAGTAGTTTAAATATCACACTCACGACGGGAATTCCCTCTGGCGGATTTATTCATAAATTGAAATTTTTTCTATCAATATAAAGTCTTGGAAGTGTTATTTGTTTTGAAGATTAGATAAAACCCCATAACATAATATGTAATCATACAACTAAAAAAGACATAGATATATTACAATATAGTACATATTAATCAATTTACACAAATAGAAAAAATAAAACTAATCTTGGCATGTGATTGACAAATAGTTGGTTCGCATCTGACTACTAAACCCGCTTGAAGAATGTTAGACATGCATTTTTCACAAAAATACGCCCTTGTTTGGATGATGAGAGGTAAAATGCAGGTTCCGTGCATAAGTATTGTCACACACATTAAAGATTCACACCTTGCTTGGAACAGCAAGGGTATGGCTAAATTCCATATTGAAGAAACTGGCTAAATGGCCAATGTAGTACCTTAGGGTGGGGCATTGTGAAATCAAATATATAGGTTTCTTGTCGTTGCAGCATCTAATTTTGTATTGAGGTTTTTTGATCGCGGACAGTGACTTCATCTTGCTTGAGTTTCTATTTCTTCTTCAATGATAAATATTTCTGTCAGTCTTGTGTTCGTGAAACTTTTCATTAATGCTTTTGCAAATTCTCGTAGATAGTTTCTTCTAAAAAGTCTACTGTTTGTATTTATTTTAAAAATCATGTTGTTGTTTTATGACACCTATATTCATAATGGTAAAAAGTATAGTCAGGCCATCTGTTAAACACCATTAACATAGAGTAGATTTTCTACAATTCATCATTTGCACCAATGTTGTAGTTTGATTGTAGTAGATTACTATATCTGATTTGTGAACTTCACCACATGAGTTGTTTTTTTTTTGCTTTGTAAAAAACAATTGTAATATATTTGGAAATCAAATATTGAACTTTGCACGGATGTCGTTCTTTCATATTTGTAATAATCCCTGATGATGCCAACCATTGTTAGACCCATATCTAGAAGATACGTAGCCAAACTTTGGTGATTTAAAATAATTATCGCAGGTAATAATATTTCTTCTGAATCCTGCGTTTTCTTTCAGGTTATGTTTTACTGTTTTTGCTTTTTTCTTGTTTAATTGTATTTTTACTTTTGTATTTACTTATTTAACATCTTTTTCTTTTAATTTTGTTACTTTGCATATTAATGTTTTTGATTTGGTACCTATTATGTAATTGAGTTTGCCTGTTAAGTAGTGTAAATAAATAAATGACTTACTAATCTGCATCTGATCTATTGTCTGGGCAATAAAACCCTTTTTGTTGCCCAACAAACACTTCAAAATTCAAGCAATACAAAATTTTTGTATCTGTACAAGCCCAAATTTGTATTCTTTACTCATCTGGCTTCAACGGGATGTAAACCTTAAAAGCCGTAACGACCTCTGAAGACTGGAACCATTTGATCAACTGTTACATAAAAGTCCACACTGTAATTACTCTTGCAATATGTCACAAATTTTACAAAGGTTTCCCTAATGTAGATAAATTTATTAATTTTTTTTCTGTCAGATTTAGTATCAGAAATATTAAATTGCAACATTTAAACTAATAAACGAAATCTGTTGAACTCCATCATTGATCTATACATTTAAACCCAAGTTCCGTCCACTCTCCATAGATGCAAAACATTCTGGTTTGACTTGAGCAATTCACACTGGCCAGTTATAATAAACCAAGAAAGGCCCTTATTTTAATATCTGTTTTATTTTGCATTCTGTTCTCTAGTGAGATTTGCATGAACTTACCTTGTTTTAATATTTCTGTATTTCACAACTTGTAGCATACTGTCAGGAAAAAATAATTGCCAACTTTCTAGAATATTTGTTAACGTGTTTTGTGCTTCTCATTGTTCTCGGTTATTTTGTGACTAGGTTTTTCTTTCTACTGCAGCTCTTTCTTACAGTTAATGGATGATTACTCCAGATTGTCGAACTATCACATCCCACAAAACATGCTAGGTGATAAATCATCTGCTTCTGAACTACTTTCTTTAGAAATATGCTTTTCCAATTGTGTAGCTGCGTTGTCGTCCATGTCACTGATATCCGAATCACAGTCTCCAATATTAAACTCTATGTTAGTAACCATTTCGTTATATAATTGCAATAAATGTTTTTTTTTCAATACAAGCATGCCATCACTAAAATAGTAGTTTTCGCCGCTGCATTTTAGTAATAGTCACGGTGAAACTAATGACAAGCAACACTGATTTGTTAGAAATAATAAGGAATCTGTGAATTTTTAAAAAGTACGAACCTATTGATAAATTCTACTTGCATAAATACATGCACTCCAGAGGTTACCATAAATTATTTGTACATAAAAACACGCTATGCTGCGATTTCTCGAAAATACACTAATTCACTTAACAGAGATTATTGTAGGAAGTACTAAAGATCTGGAATAATTTTGTAAAGAAATTATAAATTTACATGTGTCTGGCCAGGGAAAGGCTGACGCTATGCATAATGAAGGGTTAATGTAGCTGTTTCTCTTTAATTTTGGGAGATTCGTTATATTTACAGCTCTTGCTCTTAAAATTTTAGGATCACTCGTTTGCTTTTTCATAATTATTTCATTTATCCAGCAGCTGAAAATTGAGGTTATCTAGCAATATTATAATTTTGTTACATAGTATTTTAATAAGCCATTCTTTTATTTAAAATGCTCCCAATTTTTGGAGGGAATTACCTAAGAATTGCCAGTTTAATTTTGAAAGTCACATTTCTGCTAATGCCATTGATTCTTATTTTAGTAACACTTTTATATTTATATTATTTTATATTATTGAAGTAATAATACTTTTTTTCAGAGTGCAACTTCTAACTCTTTAGTAATAATAGACGAATTAGGCAGAGGGACTTCTACATATGATGGTTGTGGAATTGCTTGGGCCATTGCTGAGTAAGATTTTATTTATCTATTGTATATAGCAATAACTTTTTTTCAGAAATTTAGCTTTAGAAACTAAATGCTTTTCTCTATTTGCCACACATTTTCATGAAATAACACAACTTCCTGAAAAACATCCTACAATTCGTAATGTGCATGTAACTGCAGTTACAACAGATAAGACTATCACTCCTCTATTTCAGGTTAAAGAAGGTCCTTGCGATAAAAGTTATGGAATTCACTGTGCTCGAATGGCTGGATTTCCAAGTGATCTTTTAACTGTAAGTACTAATTTTTTGTATCTCTGTTTAACAGATTGCTTATGTAAATGATATTAAGATATATACAATATTTAATATATTGGAAGTAAATATGTTTTCAAATATTTTATAATTTTGTGAGTGCATTTTGCGTTATTGTTGGTCACCTATGGTGGTCGTGTCAAGATTAGAGCATTTAGGTTTTATGGCAAATAGAAGAACGAACAAGATTAATATTTTTTCTTGTGATACCACATGGAAAGAAGTAAAAGATATTTCTATTGTATTCAAATTAAATAAGGTAACCAATTGAGGTGAAACACTAATTTGTCACGTCAATATATATATATATATATATATATATATATATATATATATATTTTACTATGTAATTTGTAGGTTAGAATTAGATAAAATAGGTCATAGATCACATAGGGTAGGCTAGTAAATACCGCTTCTTAAAAAATTAAATATGTATCTTAGGAATCTAATGTAACAATTAAGTAATTTAATGTAGGAATTTAGGGTTAATTTCATTTTAGTCTCAGCTTTGCACTTATTTGCAAGGAAATTTCAATAATTAGGGAGCAGAGACAATAAATGTTAAGTGACTATCAAACAAGTCAATTCATTTGTGTACAGGACGAGAATGCAGCTTTTATTGTAGAATAATTGGTGTACAATAGTTAAAAAGCTTTTTCACTTTAATTTCATTAAGATTAATAATTTACGGGTATAATTGTAGTGAAGTAGAAACATTTCAATATCATTTAGCTTAAGATATCATTTAAAAACACAAACTTGTTGGAAAGGGATAGGAAAGAAAATCAATAAACGAAAACTCGACGGTTACAACAAGCACATTTTAGGTAATGATTATTTGCATGTATCGGGCGCGTATTGTCAACAACCTCATCAGAAAATCAATATTTTCTACGAAAGCAAATAGATGTTAAGGCAGGCACGGATCGATAGGAAAACAGAGACAGACTGGTTATACCATATAAAGAAGGGATATGCAAATGTCAGATATCGGTTAGATTTGGTAACAAACAAACAAGGACGTTTTTGAAGCTATAAGCAAGATAGAGGTGGAAGATGTTTGTACAAGATATCGATTTTAAATAGGGAGAGAAATTAAGAAATGTAATTGGACGTTACAGGTAGAAGGGGACGTGTGACATCGATGAATAAAAGTATGCTTGTATTATACAGAGCGTAACCATGAATTTACGGAATTTCTATTTTTCCTGATTCTATTATATTTTAGTGGGATTTATTTGTAGAATTTGGGTTTCAATGACCTCTTGTGGCCCCTTATCATGTCTATATATATATATATATATATATATATATATATATATATATATATATACTATGCAATTTGTAGGTTAGAATTAGATAAGATAGGTCATAGGTCAGCAACTGATTTGGAAAAACGTTAAACTTACTTTTTACCATTTATAAAATCGGTAAATCAAGACCATCCTTTACATTAAAGATAACTACATAGTAAAAACTCGTACCAATCTGTATTTACGGGCATCTGGTCTACAAAGTCACCTGAGACTCTTGAACCAAGGAAGTACAGCTAGCCAAGCTCACTACTGCAGAAACTTAAGTCCCATTAAAGTTAAATCCAGGCACATGAGGGAAGTTTTGTAAATTCCATTCCACAAAAGAGGATATGTTGCTTTTCTATTACAAAAGGTGTAGTCACGGAAAAGCTTATTAGAGCAGATTAGATAAAACTAAAAAATGATGAAGACCCTAAAATGAGATTTTGTTACGAAGAATTTAAACGTGCTTGCATAAATAACTGCAAAATTATATCTGAATATATCCTACCATCATTAGGTCTAATGATGGGCCCTTAGGTATGGATGCAGTCTTGCACTGCTCACCATTTTTCCTATAGAAATATTTTTTAAGAAACACTAGATTTACAATATATTACATACTCTTCAAAGAAGACAGGTAAGATATTGTACGGGTTTCATTCACTTTCCACGAAATAGAAATTCGAGTAGGATTGTAATTACATAGGATTTTCAATAACTAAATTAAAGGAAATATTCAGAGTTGGAGACAACTCAAACAATTGGTTTTTATATAATAAAGCAAACAAACATTCACCTTGTCCTTCCAGTAGACTGCATATACGAGCGTTGTTCTTGTGGACACATGGACATCATAAACGTGAATTGCCTGTTCTTTAATATACAGCCATAAACTAAAATATAAACACTGACTCCAAATCACACGGTAACCACTACATACGTTACATACAAAAAAAAGGACGGTACACACATTCAACCCGTCAATAATATTTTTACATGTTGCTTCCAGCAAGTATGAAAAGTAACTCTCTATTTTAAATAACAAAAAGAGTGGGAATAAACTCTCACTAATATATCGGAATTATTCGCGAACTAACCTACCATTACCGATCCGACCAATATACCGGATTTATACGCGAGTTAACCGAACAGATATTATTCTCTGAATGTTAAATAAAAAAATGCCCACAAACACTAGCAAGTGAAAGGATCACGGTTTGAGCACTCTATATACAATTCTGTTGGCTCATTTTAGAATTAACACTATCCGAATAGATGGCGCCCACAATTTTAACAGTGATTATTGATTGGCATTTATCTGACATTAATTTGACGTTTAGAATTATTGTTTATCTCACCGTAGCATTACTTAAAGATTGTTTAATTTGAATGGCTGCATTTAAAAAAATTCATAGTGAATTATGATTTTGATAATAATATACTACAGGTATGTGATTAAAAAAATACAATTAGGTATACTTAAAATTACATTACTGTTGTTTTTGTGGGTACTTATTTCACCGTTAGTGGCTGTTATTATATACTGATATCGAATGGACAAATAATTTATTGAAAAACTGAAAATTAAAAGAAACTGATATCTTGTAGTTAAAGCTTGGTGTTTGTTTATACATAACTTTTTTAGGGGAGATTTGTGTGTATTAGTTTTTTAAACAAATATTAGAACTGTGGGTTACATATTTTTATTTGAATCGTGGATTATAGACATTTTCTCTACTATTTGGGAGGTTGTGGAAGTAAGAATGCCACTAGGCATAGATCTTCAAATCCTTAAATAAAATAAGTTTTGATGATTGCTTTTTTTTTTTACTTTGTAATATCAATGGCCTGTATTTTGTTGTATTTGTCAATAGTATCTAAAATCAGTTTTTCTTCTACCTATAATATGCAATAAGCCAATAATATATGTTGGTAAAATATAATATAAAATATTCGACACTACTTACTTTACTGTAAATAACAACTTCTATAAACAAATCCTAGGAACCCCTATGGGAGCCAGTGTATCACCTATCATCGCTCAATTTATTATGGACGATTTAATAGACAATTGCATCACGAAATTTGATTTTAATTTTCCTTTCTTAAAAAAATATGTCGACGATTTAATCTGCTGCATACCATTAGACACTGAAAATCATATATTACAAATATTTAACAGTTACGATCCATCAATCCAATTCACAATAGAAAAAGAAACAAACTGTTCAGTTCCCTTTTTAGACATGAAAATAATTAGAAAAAATAACACTTTAATAACAGAATGGTATAATAAACCAATGTCATCTGGCAGATATTTAAACTACTATTCTTTCCATCCTATGCATATAAAAATAAATATAATCCTAGGCTTAAAGAAAAAAATAGAATCTGTGACACACCATACTTTAAAACATAAAAACATACTTATACTTAAAGATCTACTATTAAAAAACTCATATCCTAAAACTTTAGTTAATAAACTTCTTTTCAATACTTCCAAAATAATTAAAAAAACTCCACCCAATTCTATAAACAATACCGACCAAAATGTTAATAATAATTCAATAACCTTTATCTCACTACCTTACATAGAAAAACTGACTACCAAATTCAAACATCTCTTCAAAAACAATAACAATGTAAAATTTTCAATAAAACCCATATTTACACTGAACAAAAATTTATACACAAACTTAAAAGATCCTACTACAAAATTACAAAAATCGGGAATAGTTTATTGCATACCTTGTCAAGAATGTGATGGCAAATATATAGGTCACACATCTACTTGGCTCTCAACAAGACTAACCGCTCATAAAAGTAATTGTAGAAATAATAACAAAACATGCGCACTATCTTCCCATGCTATTGAAACTGGTCACAAAATCAATTATAATGACACTAAAATAATCTTCAATGAAAATAATTATAAAAAAAGAATATTCTTAGAAATGATTGCCATTTCCTTAACAAACACAGCTTTAAACAAAAAAACTGATACACAAAATCTCAACAACATTTATTCACATCTACTAACCGTCATTCAAAAATCTAAAAAACATAAAAATCGATTTAACACTTAACATCAACTTAACATAATTTATAAAATCTTTTGATACTTGTACTCAGATACCTAACTTGAACTGTACACAATTAATTTTAGTGTAATCTAGGATACACTTACACACATATGTTATATTTCAAAATCCTGTCAAATTAATTTTTAATCTAATAATTGTTACCTAGTTTATTTTATACATAATCTCACATAAAACTTTTAGATGCTACAACCTATTCTAAATTGTTAAAGCTTCATTATTCGTAAGTAATCTTAATATTAATTGTTAACATTCATATAATGTACCTTTAGTTTTCCTGACGAAGAAAATATTAAATTTTCAAAGCTCGAATAGAAAAAAAGAAGTTATAATTCCTAATAAATATAGACTGAATCCCCAATAACAACATATTCCAAAGTTATATATATATATATATATATATATATATATATATATATATATATATATATATATATATATATATATATATACATCTTGCTAACAATTCTGCGTCCTTACAAAGTTGATACGTTTTTGCATCCACCAGAAATAGCGGAAATAGGTCACTACATATGTGGAGTATATTGTTGTTTATTTCTTGAAGAAGCCCAAAATCACAAAAACATTGTAAAATAGTTAAATATATAGATATACACTATTTTGTATTTTCCTATCATTGTAGAGTCCTTTCAAAGCCATTTAATTTTGCATCCGTCGTATATCTCTTTTCATTTTACATTAAATCTCATATCACATTTGCTTCCTGCAGCGTTGTCAATAACTCTTTAAAGTAACAGAGATGAAACATGCAATTAATACCTTAAGAGAGACTAAGATATGAGTAATTGGCGATTTCAAACGTTCAGTAGTATTATTATCAGATGGTGAGTGAATAAACTTACAACATCAATACTCGACCGCTTTCTGATGATATTAATACTACCGTCTCTCAAAGTGCTGCATACGCATTATAATATACTCTACTTTGTGTCGATGCGCTGTTAAATTAAAACGTGTATACATTCCCAATGTTTTATAAATTATATCAGGATGTAACTTTAAATGTTACTTTAAATAATTATCATAGTTTTCCATGATCAAGAAGTGGTTTAGATTTCAAATTTGATGACTTTTTTTTTAATACAAAACGTTAATTTTATTAATTCTAGAAAGGTTGGTAGTTTTTACATCTTATCGATACGCTTGTGTAAATCAAGACGTTAAAACGGTTTATTTTGGTGCAGGCGTCAGAAAATAAATGTTCGGTAAATTTATTTTAATTTATTTTGCTTTTGCATACGCTAATTGATTTTATTGGTGTGATGATTACGTAAGCAGAAACGATCTTCCACTTCGTGAAATTACTAAAAGAATAGTTCCGGTTTGTAAAAAACATGATCACCATTTTTCTATGAAACCACTTAAAAAAATCTATTTTCAATTCTTTACCAATGTTTGAAGAAATTTCAAACATACATACAAATTATTAAAAAAGCTGCATTCTTTCGTGGTGTTAATTGACTAATAGAGCGTGCGTTTAAATGTGCGGACGCCGCCGTTTCCGACAATAAGCCAAAAATGAAAATAAAAGGAAATCTTTGGAACACGTTTAAAGCGCACCGCCAAATATTTTAAAGAAAGTCTCTTGTACACTTTAACAAAAGATGCTGAAGAGATTTGGTTATTGTAAAAAGAATTTCTTCGTCAGTACAATATTTGGTCGTTCCTATGTTCGTTTAGATGCATAAAGCGTTCTCGTATAGTTTATTGACATATTTGCATTAAAATGTCTACAAAATGGTTTAAGGTGGGGGTATGTAAAGCTAATCTTGTACGATCTGGGAAAGCTGCTCTAATGGAACATAGTAATTAATGACAGCCTACCTTACACTAAAATTTCAAAACTTAATCACTTCACAATACAATTTCGTTGGCGCGAAAATGTACAAAAGGCTTTGTGTGCATCGCCTGAACTTATTTAAATACAATACTCAAAAGTAGTTCTGAGAAACAGATTTTTTTTTTGCTTTTTTTTCAGGGCAATATCCAGTTTTTCGTTAGCCCATTCTTTACTTCTGCCTGAACTCTAAGATGATTTTACTATTATGATATAATTCGATTTATTTGAAAGAATACTGAAGATATTGTTCCAGAACCAGCAATAAGAGAAGGGATTGAGAAACATAAATCCTTGACAGTTTACAAAATCGTTAAATGTACCACCAAAATCAGATGTTTGTGATGTAGGTATCTTCCTTTATGTTGCGTGTTAGACAACGGTTTAGGAATCAAGTAAAAGACTTTAGAAACTACCTAGAAGCAGATATAAACATTGACCACAACATCGTAATTATGAAGGCCGCACATAAATTACAAAATTTGAAAAAAAGAAACAAAAAAGGCACTTTGACTTAGAGAAACTAAAAGATAAAGATATTCAACAAATATTCGAAAACATTCAAATGAATTGCTAAAAGATATCGAAAATATCTGATACCAAGGAAGTAGAAACAGAATGGAATAACATTAAATCCAGCCTAGACATGGCGGCCAGAGATATTCTGGGGTATACACAAAAGAAAATACCAAACCATGGACAACAAAGGATATCCTGAATTTAATAGAAGAAAGAGAAAGGTACAAAATAAATCAAATGGAAACAGGAAAACAGAGATACGAAGTCGTAAAATGGGAAATTATTCGCAAATGCAGGAAAGCTAAAGAACAATGGATTGATGAAAAATGCAAAGAGATACAAACTAAGATGGAAATAGGAAAGACAGACGAGGCATACAAACTAATTAGAATCAATTTTAGGATATAAAACCGTATAGCAAAAATATAAGGAATGCAGGAGGAAACAACATTATAGAAAATGTAGAGAAAGTGGGTAGATAGCAAGAATATATAGGGAATTTATATGCAGAAGAGGAACTAACTGCATTAGAACAGGAATCAGACATTGAAAATGATAACTTGGGATATCCTATACTTAGAAATGAGTTTGAATTAGCATTAAAGGGTTTGAAAAATGGTAAGGCTTCGGGTACAGACAAGGTGCAAGCAGAAACTCTAAAAGCCGCTGGACAAGCAATAACTGAACGTCTCTTCCAACTTGTAAGCTATATGTATGAGACAGGCGAGATACCAAAAAGATTTCAAACGTAACATCATATAACCATACCAAAAAAGAAAGGCGCGGATAGAAGTGAAAATTTTTGAACAATATTTTTGACAGCACACGTATCATAAATATTAACTAGAATTGTACAAAGGCGAATAGAAAAACGAGCTAGAGAAATACTAGGGTTTAGGCAAAACAAAGGAACACGGGAGGCTATTTTAGCTATGAGGGTGAGGATGGAAAAACAATAGAAAAGGGGGAAATGTGTAGGCTAGCTCAGAATAGAAATCAATGGAGATACACACCCAACCAGTCCCAAGATAGATAAATTAATGACGAAAAAAGTAACTGTACTTAAACGTGATGATTATTATAACCAACTACAAGTATTGGTTTGGCAATATTCTCGAATAATGTTAATTGTGTGCAAGGATTTACTGGAAAACTATTAATTCGGCAAATGTCTAAGTGTTGGGAGATCATGGCAGCCATTGCTGCTTAATCCCTTTCACTGAATCTTGGTGAAATAGGGCATAAAATTAGAAAACAATAGAAGGGGAACCGAGCTGTATACAGGCTGTGTGAGAATTTCAGGGAACTGTGTAGGCTAGCTCAGAATATAAATAAGTGCAGGTAGGTGTCCAACCAGTTTTGAGACGGAAACCTAATAACGAAAAAATAAGGGCAGATAAATCTGATGATTATTATAAACAACTACAGGTGTTGGTTGTGAAATATTTGCAACTAATGTTGACTGTGCGAAAAGATATATTGGAAAAATGTTAAATTGGTAAATGTTCTAGTGCTAGGGGAACTTGGCAGCGACAGGCTACTTACCACTCTTCACAACCACTGAATGTCGGAGGAATAGGGTAATAATTGTAAAACAATTGAAATGGACCGAACTGCATCTAACAAGAAAGAACAGCGCCTATAATGAAAGACAACAAACATAGAAACAAGAAGGAAATTGTTGAAAGCATATGTGTAGAGCACACCACAGTATGCCTATGAAATACGGACAGTAGAAAAGTAGACAGAAAAACGGTTGCAGCCTTTTGAATGTTGTGCTTCAGATGTATGAGGAAGATAGCATGGACAGACAAAGTTAATAACAATTAGGTTATAGAAATAGTAGGAGAACAAGGATATCTGTTGAAAAATATGAGAAATAGAAGGGCAAAATGCGTTCTATGGCATTTTTGGGGAATAGTATGTGATATATTACAAGCAGAGATAGGAAAAGGATGTAGATTTAGACCCATATCAGATAGTGATAGAAGCAGACAGTGCAAGTTACAGGGAAATGCGTACGTTAGTTCAGAATAGGAAATAATGATAGTACGCGTCTAACCAGTTCCAAGACTAAAGACCTAATGATGATGAAGGGTTGCTGCTATCACCAAAACTAACTTACATACCATTACTGATGGATGTTTTAATTGTAGGCTACTAAGCATTGCATTAAAAAATTTTTTAAAGTTTTCAGTTGACCCCTTTACGAGCTAGAATATTTTCCTGTATAAGGGTTGCTGCCACCTCCTAAGACTGACCTTCGTGCGCTGTTGGGGGTGTTTACTTTTAGAACAGATTATTAGAGGAATGCATGTGAAAATTTTGTTCCAATCTTATACGAGGTACGATTTATTTAATTTAAAAGTTGCTGCTACCCTCAAGACTGGTTTTGGTGCACTGTTGTTGGTGGATGTTTTTGTTATACATTATTAAGCATTGTATGTGCAAATTTTGAAAACTTTCTATCAAGTCGTTTACGAGCTATAATGTTTTTTAGTATAGGGGTTGCTGCAATCCCCAAGACTGGCTTTCGCCAACCGTTGACGGTGTTTATCTTCGTAATAGACAATTAAAGAATTGCATGTGGAAACTTTTTTACCCGGTCCTGTACGAGGTACAATTTATTTAATTTAAGGGTCGTTGCCATTTCCAAGACTAACCTTCGTGTGCTTCTAGTGGTGTTTATGTTTGTAGTAGACTATTAGGACTATTAGAGAATTGCACGTCAAACTTATTTTCCACTCCTTTACGAGGTACAGTTTATTTAGTTTAATGGTTGCTGCTACCTCGAAGATCGGCTTTGGCACAGCATTGCCTGAGAGTGGTTTTGAAGGAAACTATTAGAAGATTGCATGTGAAAATTTTAAAAATTGTGTATCGTGCCATTTATAAACTATAATGTTTTTCAGTATAGGGGTTGCTGCCGTCCCCAAGACGGCTTTAATGCACCGTTGCTAGTAAATATTTTTATATTAAATTATAGGATTGCATGTGATAATTTAAAATTTTTTACATCGCACCGTTTACGAACTACAATTTCTTTTAATGTAGGGGTTACTTTCACCCCCAAAACTGGCTTTCACGCCCCGTTACGTGTGTTTATTTTTGTAATAGTGTGTTGGATGATTTCATGTTAAAACTATAAAATTTTTAACCAGATACAATTTATTTAGTTTAGGGGTTGTTTCCACCCCAAGACTGGCTTTGGCTCGCCATTGCTAGTGGATGATTATTTTATAGACTCTTAAACAGTGCATGCGAAAATTTTTAAATTCTTCTAACGAGTTGTTTAGGAGCTTAACATTTTTTTAGCATAGGGGTTGCTGTCGCCCTCTAGATTGACTTTGGTGCAACGTTGCTGACTGATGATTTGTAATGTACTATCAGAGAATTGTATAAAAATCTTAAAAATTTTTTATCCCGTTATTTACGAGCTACAATTTTTGTAATATAGGGGTTGCTGCCACCCCAAGACTGGCTTTTGTGAACCTTTTGTTGATATATATTTCTATTATAAACAATTGGAGCATTGGATGCAAATGTTTTGAATATTTTCTATTGCGTTATTTATGAGTTATAATTTATTCAGTGTAAGGATGAAACTATTCCTTAAGTATGATAAGGGAGAATTATGTGCAAAAAAAATTATAAGTACCGATGTAGTCAGACACAATTTGCAAAATTCGAAATCTATATGTAAATATTTGTAATAAAATATTTAAATTATATTTTCTAAGCTTCACAAAATCGTTGCTAGAAAACAGTAAATAACATCATACACATGTAGAAATATGATAGGACATCATTTATACGATTTTGCAACCTAAAAAAATTAATAAATCCCCTCAAGTACAAGATATATATTAGTAGATAAAAGTTTGCATTCTCTGAAACTATACGGATGCAACTTCTACATAACTGTTCGTTGCCCTATCATCTAAGCAGACTAACTGGCGCCACGCTCTGTTGCCATTTAGCGGATGTAAAGATGATAACATAATGAAATATTACGTATATTAAAATATATTCTGTGGCGCCCTTGACGGAAAATCGCTAGACTAAAACTATACGATTCCTGTACATTTTCCTATCAATTTTAAAGCCACTTTGCGTTTCTTAAATATTTAAAATAGAATTTGTACAAAACTCATTTACTTTGATGTATTCCAAATCCTACCAATTTAGGTCTTCTTCCATATAAATATCTTAGCCAAAGAAATTCCATGTCAATAACGCCAAAAAGTTAAAAGGTTCATCTTGCGTCCGATATACGGTAGTAAGTTTACAAGGGACGCAAGTTTAAATGTAAATTTCGGTCTATCGGGTGCAGAAATGATAGTAAGATGTATATATATTTATAAAGTATGTATGTAGTTCATTTTAGTGAAATATGGAAATACAAATTTTTGCATGTATAAGCTTTCAAATTAATTTGCATGCTATCTTCAATGTGAACTATAGGAAAGTTTTTAACCTTTTAAGTATATTGTAGATGCAAACCAAACTTTTAATTTTGAACAAAGTATTAACACTATCGACGGAGATGGCGGATGAAGATGCCAACTTGAAGTGGCAGGTCTAAACTAACTTATGTAACTTGTATGAAAGGATTATTAATGAACAGAGCGAGAGAGAGATTAAGTGTCAATATTGACCTTTAGTGAAGAAGTTTATATTCACACCACTTGTGTGTGTGAGATTTGACTGCCAATGAATTCATCATCATTAGGTCTTCAGTCCTAGAAGTGGTTGGGTGCGTACACTCATTGTTTCCTAGTCTGAACCAACCTACACATTTCCCTGAAATTTGCACAGTCTGCATCTATCCCTATCTGTGTGCGAAAGTTCGATCTCGGTCTACCCCTACCTATCTTTTTCTATCTCCGCTTGTAATATCCCGTACTATTCCCCAGAAATGCCTTAGAACGTATCCTGTCCTTCTATTTCTCATATTTTTTCATTTTCCACAGATATCTTTATTCCTCTGCTATTTCTACAACCTATTTGTTATTAACTTTGTCTGTCCATGCTATCATCCTCATACATCTGAAGCACAACATTCCCGAAATCTTCTATCTCTTTCTGTCTGCTTTTTCTACTGCCCCTATTTCATAGATGTACTGTGCTGTACTCCACACTATGCTTTGAACAGTTTTCTTCTTGTATCTATGTTCGTTATCTTTGAACATAGTTGCTGTTCTATCTTGTTTGATGCAGTTCGGTCACCTTCTATTGTTTTACAATTATATACCCTATTTCCCCGATATTCAGGGGAGTAAGCAGCCTTTGGCTGCCAAGTCCCCCAGCACCTGAATCTTTGTCAAATTAATAGTTTTTCCAGTTTATCCTTTCGTGCAATCAACATTAGTTGAAAATATTTCACAACCAACACTTGTAGTTGTTTATAATAATCATCAAATTTAAGAGCACTTATTTTTTCGTCATTGGGTTTTACAAATTGAAACTGGTTGAACTTGTACCTCAGCTTATTTATGTTCTGAGCTAGCCTATACCGTTTCCTGCAATTCTCACAACTCGATTCCCTTCTATTGTTTTCTAATTCTATGCCCTACTTCACCGAGAATCAAAGGTATGTGAAGGGGCTTAAGCAGCATGTGGCTGCCAAGGTTCCTCCAATACTTAGACATTTGCGGTTTTCAAATAAATGCTTTCGCACAATTAACATTAGTTGAGTGTATTGCAAAACTAATATCTGTAGTTGTTTATAATAATCACCCTGTTTAAGTACAGTTATTATTTTTGTCATTAGTTTTTCCATCTTGCGGCTGGTTGGAGGTGTACCTCCATTGATTTCTATTCTGAGCTAGCCTACACATTTCCTTGAAATTCTCACAACCTACATCTTTCACTATCTGTGTGCAGTAGTCTAACCTAGGTCTATCTCTACTTCTCTTTTTTCCTATCTCTGCTTCTAATATATTCCGCACTATTCCCTCATATCTTAGTATTTGCCGAATTAATAGTTTTCCAGTAAATCCTTTCACACAATTAATATTGTTCGAGAATATTGCCCAACCAATACTTGTAGTTGCTTATAATAATCATCATCTTTAAGTACATTTACTTTTTTCGTCATTTATTTATCCATCTTGGGACTGATTGGATGCGTACCTCCATTGATTTCTATTTTGAGCTAGCCTACACATTTCGCCGAAATTCCTACAGCCTACATCTTTCACTATCTGTGTGCAATAGTCTAACCTAGATCTACCTCTACTTCTCTTTTTTTTTCTATCTCTGCTTTTAATATATTCTGTACTATTCCTTCATGCCGTAGTATGTGGCCTATCATCTTATCTCTCCTATCTTTTATTGTGTTCCACATATTTCTTTCTTCACCTACCATTTCTAGTACCTCTTTGTTCTTAACTTTGTATGTCCATGGTATCTTTATCATACGTCTGTAGCACCACATTTCAAAGGCTTCTACCTTTTTCTTGTCTGCTTTTCCTACTGTCCAGGCTTCACAGCCATATACTGCTGTGCTCCACACATATGTTTTAAGCAATCTTTTCCTTGTTTCTATGTTTGTGGTCTTTGAACACAGTAGTTGCTTTTCTTGTTAAATGTAGCACGACCTTGTGCTAATCTTTGTCTTATATCTTTTGTGCTTTTCCCATCTTGCGTTATTTGGCTTCCTAGGTAGCAGAAATCCTTAACCACTTGTAAGTTCTCGTTACCTATTTGTATTCTTGTTTTTGATTTATTATCCCCTCTTTTGCATACTAGAACTTTAATTCTATTTTTGATAATTTTTATACCATATCCCTCCGTTAGAACTGTTTCCATTTCATTAAGAGCAGCTTCTAACTCTTCCTTGCTAGATGCTAATACCGCTATATCATCTGCAAATCTAAGCATATCAATCTTTTGTCCCTACATATTAATTCCAAATGTCTTCCTGCATTTGACAGTATTCAGTGCCTCTTCTACATACAAGTTAAAAATTAATGGGGATAAGGCACATCCCTGTCTCATCCCTTTTCTAATATTTACTTCTCTACTTTCTTGCTCTAATTCTGTTAATGCTGTTTGTTCTTTGTATAAGCTATGTACTATTTGTCTATTCCTATAACTCATTCCAATCTTTTTGAGTATTTAGAACATTTTTTTCCATTTTACATTGTCGAATGCTTTTTCCAGATCAACAAATCCTATATATACGCTTTCCCCGTCTCTATTGTTTTCTCCATTATCACCCTCAGAGCTAAAATAGTCTCTCATGTTCCCCTGTTTCGCCTAAACCCAAATTGATCTTCTTCCAGTATTTCTTCAGCTCGTTTTTCCATTCGTCTTTGTACAATTTTAGTTAATATTTTTGAAACGTTTGCCGCCAAACTTATTGTTCGAAAATTTTCACATCTATCCACACCTCTTTTTTTTGGTATAGTTACTATGATGTTACGTTTGAAATCTTTGGGTATCTCGCCTGTCTCATACATATAGCTTACAAGTCCAAAGAGACGTTCTGTTACTGCTTGTCCAGTGGCTTTTAGAGTTTCTGCTTGCATCTTATCTATACCCGGCACCTTACCATTTTTCAGACTCTTTAATGCTAATTCAAACTCATCTCTAAGTATAGGATATCTCAGGTCATCCTTTTCAATGTCTGATTCCTGTTCTAATGCTGTTAATTCCTGTCGTGAATATAAATTCCCTATATACTCCTGCCATCTAGCTACTTTCTCTACATTTTCTATAATGACTTTTCCTCCCGCATCCCTTATATTTTTGCTATATGGTTTTACATCCCTAAAATTCATTCTAATTAATTTGTATGCTTCGTCTGTCTGTCCTTTTTTCATTTTAGTTTGTACCTCACTGCACTTTTCATCAATCCATTGTTCTTTAGCTTTCCTGCATTTGCGAATAATTTACCATTTTATGACTTTGTATCTCTGTTTTCCTGTTTCGTCTGATCTATTTTTGTATTTTCGTCTTTCTTCTATTAAATTCAGGATATCCTTTGTTATCCATGGTTTCTTATTTTCTTTTTGTGAATACCCCAGAATATCTCTGGCCGCCATGTCTAAGCTGGATTTAATGTTATTCCATTCTGTTTCTACTTTCTTAGTATCAGAAATTTTCCCGATATCTTTCAGCAATTCATTTGACTTTTTTTCAAATCTTTCGTGGATATCTTTATCTTTTAGCTTCTCAAAGTCAAAGTGCCTTTTTCCGTTCCTCTTTTTCAGATTTTTAAATTTAAGTGCGGCCTTCATAATTACGATGTTGTGGTCAGTATCTATATCTGCTTCTGGGTAGCTTCTACAGTCTTTTACTTGATTTCTAAACCGTTGTCTAACAATAATGTAATCTATTTGATATCTTCCTATATCTCCCGGCATCTTCCACGTGTATCGTCTTCTAGCATGATGTTGAAATAATGTATTTGTGATGGTTAAGTTGTTCTTGTCGCAAAATTCTACCAGCCTATTTCCCCTGTTATTTCTCGTGCCTAAACCAAATAAACCTACTATCGCTCCTTCCCTACCCTCACCTACCACTGCATTAAAATTCCCCGTAATTATTAAATTTTCATGTCCTTTTACGAATCTTAGTCTGTCTTCGATATCTTTGTAAATTGCCTTTACCTCTTCCTTACTGTAGCTAGCTAGCTGTATACTTGTATTATTACTGTATTTACTGGTTTAGATTCAAATCTAACCATGAGTACTCTTTCGTTCTTTTGTAGGTATTTTTCTACACGTTGTCTTATCTTTTTTCGCATAACTATCCCTCCACCCGAATTTTCTTCCACTGTTCCTGTATGAATTTCCCTGAAGTCTACACTCCAATAGTCCCCAGCCTCTGGCCAGCAGACTTCGCTAATTCCTACTATCTCTAGTGCTAACCTATCCATTTCGAGTTTCAGGTTCTCTAGCTTACCTACTTGTTTCATACAGTATTGCCCGAAATAAACAGTACTGAAACTAAGTTGGCGGTGTTTTTATGCGTGCGCTGTCACACTCAAGTTAGCTAGTATAGACCTGTCAAGTAAACCTCAAACAAGTAATTAGTAGGGCCTAATTGTTAAAAATGGTGTTAAGTACAGAGGAGAAAGTGTTTCTGGTAGAGCATTATTTTCGTTCATACGGAATAGGCCGACGTAATGGTGCAAGTTTGCTATACGTGTCTGATCAATTCACACAAAGGTTTAATAAACGTTCTCCAAGTAATGCTGTAATTTTGAAGGTTATTGAAAAGTTTAGAAATACAGGTAGTGTATTGTGCCAACGAAAAGGAAACTCGGGGCGTCCCAGGACAGTTAACAACAACAATAACCATGAACGTGTTTTGAGCAAATCTTAGAAAATCCAAAAGTCAGCCAGGCAAGGGCAGCGTTACAACTTGATTTAAAAAGAACTTCCTTTCAAAGAATCCTGAAGGAGCTGGGTACATTTTCGTATGTGATTCAGGTACATCAACAACTACATCCTCGGGATTATCGCAGTAGAGTGGAATATTGCGCCAGAATTCTCGCGTTACAGTATGAAAATCCTGAATTTTTGAAAAATGTTTGGTTTTCAGACGAAGCACATTTTCACTTGTCAGGCTATGTGAATCGTCGCACAAATCGATTTCTGGGCTTTGCCAGACCCGATGAGGTTCAAGAGGTTCCTTTACATAGTGAAAAAGTGAGTGCCTGGTGTGCTGTTTCCGGACACGGAAACATTGGTCCGTACTTTATCGAAGAGAATGGTAGGCAAGTCACACTTAATCAACATAGGTACAGACAAATTTTAACACGATTTATCCCTGATCTACGTCAATTCTGTCGTGCATGTAACTTGGCATTTGAAACCAATTTTTCAGCAGGACGGGGCAACTTGCCATACTGCTGCCGCAATTCGTCAATTTCTTCAAGAACATTTTCCAAGCAAATTCATATCACGATTTACTGACTTCCCTTATCCTTCACATTCTCCAGACCTCACACCTCCAGACGCATACATTTGGGGCATGACTAAAAATGCCGTTTTCAAACGGGCACCACAAACCATCGATGAATTAAAGGATGCCGTTAGAGTCTTCTTCGCAGCCCTGAGACAACCCTTATTCAATAACATGACCAGAAACTTAGAACATCGTTATGAAGTCTGTCTCGAACGAGGAGGTGCACATTTAGAACATATAATAAAGTGTCAATAATATGTATTTTTTAAATATACAAAACAATTACAATTTCAGTACTGTTTATTTCGGGCAATACTGTACTTCTGACATTCCACGCTCTGCCAATGAATTAAAGGAAAATATTTTCTAAAATTAATAACACAAGCAAACTTTATTAACTGAACTAAAATGTAGAAAATAAGGTATAAGAATTATGAGCATGATACTTTATTTAAATAAAGCGTATATTGTAAGAGAAAAGTTAACCCCATATAGGCAATTTTAGTAACATCCAAAGAATTTTAGTAGGTGCTGTTAAGCTAAACTATAAGATAAAACATATAAAAATAGAAATCTAGAAAGTGAATCCAAGAGATTTACAAAGCTGTAACTTAACACTGCTGGAGGAAAATATGTCACGTTACAATATTATTATTGTTACTACCACATTCAGAATACGACTGCAGCTAGTTAAACATCTGTATATATGAAACGCTTTCCGACATATAATACCAGGTTTGCTTTATTTGTATGCAGTACAAAGCAATTACATATGAGTATTATTGAAGTAACACGCATCATTTACTTACTATATTTCTTACATTCGTTAGGAAATTGATATATCTTTGAATGTATATACGTGTACTCTAGATTCAAGTAACAGTCATATGGTGGTCTTTTTTCGTGATTCCGACAATTTATATATTAGTTTTGTGTGCAATCTGTTAAACATTGATACAAATGTAGTGTTTGTAAGTATTTTGAGGTATGTGCAATATTGTTATTATTTAAGTTGGCTGAACAGTATCAACGTGAACTTGAAGACTTCCAAGGTATGCAGTACATAACTGACTATGAGATTAGCCTTAAACGCAAAGTTATTGAGGTAGCAGTATTTATTAATTGTTTAGTATTGCTCTGATTAATGTATTAAAATTATAGGAAGGAGACGCGGTTATAGCAGAGTTCTTAAAGAAATGCAAAAGTATTGATTTAAATAACACGAGTAAAGATGAAATTTTGAATCAACTGAAGGAGCTAAGAAATCAATCGCCAAATAATAACCTATTTATAAATGGTTTATTGGAAAAATAAAATTATACATTTAATTTTATATTATCATTCTGTTGTGTCCGTTGCTGTAGTTGTTACTTGCAGATCAGTATCTTCTAAAATTAGATTATTATTCACAAAGTTATACGTTTTCATATAATAACCTGTCACATCTATTTCAGTTTCCACTTCTGAATCACTTATCGATGAGGGTGATTTTGCATGGAGCACGCTGTACTCAGTTTGTTCTTCTATTTCTACAATAGGAACCAGTGTATTTAGATTTATATTTTCATAATAAATATAGGTTTAAAAAATACTAGTAAATTACTATACTAATCTTTAATAATGAAATCGCTGTGAAATTACTTAGTCAACATTTTGTTACTATATTTTATGTAATTCTTTGGAGGGAACGTCTAGGTAAAATGTTAGACAAACATATGCCAATTTGCTAGGTTAGGTGAAAAGGAAATGTCAAGTGTGCACTAGAACGGTGCTGTATGTTCGGCTGGCTAGTTGAACTACTTTTGCACTGAAAGAAGCCAGTGCACATGCTAAAAACTTGCACTCCACCAGTGCACACCGAAAATTCTCATCCGAAAACGCTATAATTTAGGTAGTCCATACTGTAGATGTCTTATAACGTTTAAAGTAGATTAACAGTGCCTTTTTACAAATAGTTTTTATCTCTGTTTACACAATTTTTCAAATTTTTTTTTATGTACGTCTTCCTACCTTCTTTTTGATTTAGATGGTATTATAGAATTTACTGCTAAAAATCATTTTTTCAATACCTGAATGAATATCCGTATCTGAATTTTTCATTATTGAATTTATACTTGTACAGCAGATAATGTAACTGAAGCATGTTTTAAAAACGTACAATACAATTTAAAAAAGTGAGGTTAGATAAAACTATACAGGTAACACATTATGAAGTGTTACGTGTTGCACCAATTAATAATTAATTAATAAATGTATTCTTTTTTTATATTAAAAGTAAAAGTAATTCTACTTGTTTCTTGGATCTGGCATTGAGTAGATTATAAATTATTAGTTACATTATAGGGTGAGAATGATGTAGTAAATATAAATATGCTTGTTTTGGGAATTTTTTATCGAGCTTGGAAAAATGACGAGTAATTTTATTGTGCCTCAAACTAATTCTGCTAAGAATTAAAGACATTTAGTAGCAGGACTCTACTAGAGCGGTTATATTTGTGGTTGGAGTGCTGTTTAGAACGTTTTTCGATGTAGGCGACCTAATTATCGTCCCGACCTTTCATTACCATATCCTTTTAGACACTACTAGAATTGGAAGATCCATGTGATGAAAATCTGATGAGAACCCAGACCACGGCCCCTTGAGAATTAATTCTCCTCCGTTGTCAAAGAATTAAAGTGTAAAAAACCTGTTATAACCTTAATATAGAAACTTGCATGCCTCAAATATAAAATTTATTATGTAAGGGTTAAGGAGTATTTAACGTGTAGCAGATCTAGAGTCAACGAACAGGTTAGTGTATATGTAAATTTAGCTTAAGATTGCCAATGAACTTTACACACACACACACCGAAGTTCAGAAAGTGGTTTTAAAGTTTTTATTTGTACAACTCTACAATAATTTGACTATCTATTTTATTTTCTGATAACCCCCTTCACTTTTTGTTTATCTTTCAACTACCTTCAGTTACTTGATATGTGAAATTGCAAATCAATAACTCAACACTCCCCCTCAATTTAACATACCTAAAACATTATTTTATATAAGCTAATAGTTGAAAATAGAACATTCTGTTAGGCAACAACAACATTAAGTTTTCTTCTAAAGTATAAAAACTTGTTCTTCTTTAAGGGTTTTGTTAACCGAAAGGTTGGTGGTTCGGGCCCACCCGGGGGCGCCAAATATAACGAGACGTGGCGCTCGCAATACAATGAAAACGAGCAAGGGGGGATTTCAAACTGAATTCTAATTTACACTAAAATCGCAATAAGGTTAAGCAAGGTAAATGCTTATCGGGGCAGTCGGAGCAATCAGCTTCAATGTACCCTGAGCTAACCCAGTACCGAGGCGGGGAGTGGGGTAAACCATCAACCAAACCTCTTACCAAAAATGAGCGCCACCTAACTAACAGCTGGGCTCCGACGGAACTGAGATAGGAAATTCGTAACGATCACAAATAATACCCACACAGCATACAATCCAGCTAACATACGTTGACACACAGTAATGTAGACCTCGTAGCTATTCAATACATTTACTATACAAGAATATATCAAATTAATAACAATAAACACATAAACTATAATTTAATTAATAACTGGACTTACCCACTTGTTATGGTGCAACTCTAACGATACATATACCAATACATCGATTGACTAATTCGAATTTTATTTTAAAATCAAATATTAACACAGCCAACTAGGCAACATAAATCTGCGACCATACGGTCGATTTAAAAAGACTATTACGCAAATAAAGGGTTGCACTAGGATCCTAGCAGGATAACCCTTAAGTACTGAGGGTATCTGCAATAATACCTGTAATAATAATAGGCGGGCCGTTGGCTTAGTTTTACATACTCTATTAAGTATTGTGAATATGCAATGTTCAACACCCTAGATTAGAACCCAACCCTATTATAGTAAACCCAATAATGTTACAATGTAATTCACCAGCATGCAAAGTCAACCGAATGGTTGCGATGATAAAAATAAGATATGGAACGGACTCACCAACTGCTGATGTGGATGGCGATGTTCCAGCTCAAATGGCGCGTGCAGGTAGAATATCGCTACCAATTATCTCACATGGGTCCACTGGATCCTTACTTGTAAACATCTTCTCCTTTTAATTACAGATGCCACATCTAGAACTCGAAATTCAACATACAGGTTACAACGGTACTAGAACATAGAATAGCAGAACGCATTAACGTGGAGTGTAGCACGTGGAACAAAACGTAGAACATAAATCTTGAATGGAACTGAAGTAAAACTTGAACTAGAATTAGAACTAGAACCCTAAAATATAATCCCCTAATTACAGTCAGTAAAATCGCGGTTTACTTACCGATCCACAATCAGGTTCAATGTGCAAACAAACAAAATGTGTAACAGGTGGTTACCAGATAGCAGCCGAGGACTCAACTTTTTGAATCGCCGTAATCCCAATTAGGCAATAAGGAAAATTATATTCAATTACCTCAGAATAATTTCCTTTCAAATTAATTTGTTAAAATCCCTTCAACAAAGGCGGGCATATATACGAACCCAAAGCATAAATTAAAAGTGTACGATTCAAATGAAGAATTATGTCAAGATGATACCACTAAAGCTGGTCTGCAAACTCGTACCTGATAACGTGCTATCAATATTAAAGTATGTACAATCTAATACGGAAAGAATTAACTATTTAATACACTGGTAAAAATCAAAAGTCGTCGTGAAAATTTGAACCGTAACATAGTGTATATGTAAATTTAGCTTAAGATTGCCAATGAACTTTACACACACACACACAAGTTCAGAAAGTGGTTTTAAAGTTTTTATTTGTACAACTCTATAATAATTTGACTATCTATTTTATTTTCTGATAACCCCCTTTGTTCGCGCCATTTCGCTCTCCCAACGTGGTATTCTTTATCAAGCCAGGCGAGATAAGGAATACCATAATTTAAAAGAGTCGATTAGCAACCATCCGCGAACGCGAACGTGTTCCTTCAATTCTAAATATTACTCTCTAATCTCTTTCCTAAAACAACCATTTCCTGACTCCGTTCCTATTTACCTCTGGCCAGAAACAGTACTGAAAGGTGCCGCATTAGTGCTCCAGATGTCTGTGCTTCGGTAAGTGCTTTAAGTATTTATGTGACTTGTATTCCAATTCTATGTTTATTTCCTTCTAATCTATACAGTCCACTGTCTACCTTACAAACCCTGGTTTACTGCCTACTGCACTCCAGGCAATTTCTAATTGTGCCCCTTGTCGTTCCAAGAGGCGTGTACATGCCTTTTTGATCCATACGAGCCGAATTAAGAACTACGTTATATCTCGTTCTTCGTCTCACATCCTCAATTCAAGCACATAAATACGTATGTCCATCATTAATTGTAATTTCGAATAATCATAACACTTTAATTCTAAAGATAATTAAATTGCTATAAAAGTTTCCAGTTTGAATTGCACGTGTGTACTTTTAAAAATACTGCATTTATACTTTAGTCAGATAACTTCGTTATCGCGCTGCCATTCAACACGTTTAAAACAATGACATTTGTATTTGTATACAAACAATAAACTCTGCTTTGGAAGTAATCTTAATCTCAGATTCGTGCAAGTATTATTTGTGCGTAACAAACGTTTAATCATGACTACCAGAAACATTCTACAAAAGAAATTAGAGGATTATTTTTCTCGTTTAACGGAAATCCAAGACTATATCAAAACGGCTACTCGCTTTTCAGCAGTCGAAGCGAGATATGTTCGAATGCAAAGTATCGAGCAACAACTCGATACACTTTACGATAAAATTTTAAGTTATAATTCCACTGTAGAAGAAAAGGATGAGATAAATTCTCAAAGATCTTCCTTCGACAATTTAATAGATGTTATTCGTTCTCGGTTTTTCGATATGAAGCAAAAGGCTTCTACTTCTGCCGGCGATACAGCAGTTATCGCAAGTGCATCTCAACCTGTTATAAGTTACTTAAAACCTCTTAGTATAAATCCGTTTGATGGTTGTTTAGACAATTGGCAAAATTTCATTACGTTATACAAAAGTTTAGTCCATGAGAACGATCGCATTCCCGTAATCCAGAAGTATCATTACATGCGCATGCTTCTTCGGGGGGAAGCATTGGCTTTAATTTCGGATTTAGCTCTAGATGCCAATTTATATGAACAAGCGTTTACTAAACTTCAGGATCGCTACAATTCACTTCGTAGAATTACGAGCTACTACTTAAATAAAATACTTCAATTTAAAAACTCTGGATCGCTCTCAAACTTTATTAATATTCATGTTAATGCTGTTAACACGTTAAAGGTAGCGAATAAAGTTGAAGATTTGGCTGATTTTTATTGTTTTCTTTATGCTATCGCTACCTAGAATTCAAAACTCAAAACGCATTTGATTCAAACATAGGTTCGGCAGTTCCTACTTGTACTCAACTGTTCGATTTCTTAACTTTGCAAAGCAAAACATCAGAGCTTTATGAAGATATTAAAAGGAAAGAGCGCCAAGGCCAGGTGCACCCTTCGCTTTAAATCTAGTTTAAACCAATCCTTCTTGGTTAAAACTCGCAGACTTCAGTGGCGACTAAAACCGCTAGTATAATTTGTCCCTATTGTGGGAAGTCCATAAAATCTATGGATGTTTGGCATTTAAAAAGCTTAGCGTTGACGATCGTCAAGTTGCTATTAAATCTTTAAATCGATGTTTTAAATGCCTCGGCAGTCATACTCCTCGTGATTGTAATTCTTATGGTAAATGTAAGTTGTGCCATTCCTCTTCTCATCATACTCTGTTGCATAAACCACTTGCTAGGGAACACATTAATGAATCTAACGATTCGAAAGCTGCACTCACAACTGAAGTTGTTTCGACATGCAACGTCACAAATTCACTAGAAAATTACACTGTTTTATTAGGTACTGTAGAAGCTCGTGTTTTAGATATAAACAATAAGTTACAATCTGTGAGATGCATTTTAGATTCCGGATCTCAAATCAACGCAATTTCAAGTTCTTGTGTCCAACGCTTAGGGTTGGAGCGTCAACATGATTTTCGCCAAGTTGGTGGCATTTCAGGTTCTGCAATTAAATCCAAAGGAGCTGTAATATGCACTTTGTTTTCTAATCACTCAAAGCATCAATTTCAATTTTGTGCTTCAATCTTTCCTAAAATAACGGAAACGTTCCGGTTGCTCACTGCCTTCTCGTATTTACCATAAATTTAAATGTTTGCAGCTTGCTGATGAAAATTTTCATAAATCATTGCCCGTAGATATACTACTGGGTGCTGAAATATGTTCAAGTGCTATTTTCTGATCGCACTAGAATCATTCCTGGCCAACCAGTAGCTATTGAAACAATATTCGGTTACGTGCTATTGGGACAGGTTCCTAATGTTAACACCGCAGTTAATGCAGCTTCTCTTTTTATTTCTGATTCAGTAGATAATGATATAAGGAATTTCTGGGAATTAGAAGAAGTCAAAATGCCCAAAGTTCCCTCTCCAGAAGATGTTATTTGTGAATCTCATTTTCTAGAAAATTATTCTCGAAACGCCTCTGGTCGTTTTACTGTCGCTCTCCATTTCAATAACAATATTAAACCTCTCGGTAGCAATCGACATATTGCTTATAAATGTTATCTAAATTTAGAAAAACGTCTTTCATGTTCCCTTGAAAAACAAAATTTTTATAATATGTTTTTACAAGAATATTTTGATCTTGGTCATATGATTTTAGCCGAAAATCCATCCGATTATATTTTACCACATCATGCCATCTCGAAAATAACAAGTAGTACTACCAAACTACGCGTTGTTTTTAATGGATCTGCCGTGGATTCAGTAGGTCTTTCTCTCAACAATAGATTATATGCTGGTTCCAAATTACAGTGCAATTTACCAGATATAATAAATACATTTAGATCGCATAAAATTGCTGTTTGTGCGGACATTCGCATGATGTACCGGCAGATCTTACTGTAAGCAAGATTGTCAATTTCAGCATATATTTTGGAGACCAACTCCACAAGACAACATTTCTGAGTACGAGCTTAGAACTCTTACATATGGTTTAGCTCCTTCCGCTTTCTTAGCTCAAAGAGTTCTTCGGCAATTAGTTATAGACGAAGGAACTCTTACCCCTGGCTTCTGAAGCTATTATGTATCATACCTATATGGATGACGTAATTAGCGGTGCTGAAAGTATTGCTGAAGCGAAGCAACTACAGCACGAGCTAGTAAAACTTCTTTCTCTAGGCCAGTTTGATTTGCGCAAATGGTCTAGTAACTCTGAGGAATTGTTACAGGATTTCGAACAAACTGAATTAGAAACTCTAATTCCTTTCTCTGATGACGTTAGTGGTATAAAGATACTAGGTTTAGTCTGGAACCCTGGAATAGACGTGTTCACTTATAACGTGATACCCTTTAAAGGTGAATTTACAAAACGCTCTGTCCTTTCTTATATGGCCCGCATATTCGACCCTTTAGGGTGGTTAACTCCCGTGATATTTGTAGTAAAACATATGTTACAACGACTGTGGGTTCAACAAATTGATTGGGATGATACCCCTGATCATAAGTGGTGTCAGGAATGGCAAGGCTTTTGTAACCGAATTACTATGTTATCCCAGCTAAGAATTCCTCGTATTTTGTCTCATTTTCACGGCACTTATCGGTTGCTAGGATTTTACGATGCAAGCGAAAAGGGATACGGTGCTTGTGTCTACTTGTATGTTGTTAATGATAAATCTGTAGATTGTAATCTTTTACAAGCCAAGAGCAAGGTTGCTCCTCTAAAGCATCTTACTATCCCACGCTTAGAACTTTCTGGAGCTCTTTTATTATCCAAATTAATTCATTCTATGCGTTCAAATAAATTTCCATACCCTATTTTGGAAACTAAACTTTATTCAGACTCTCAAGTCGTACTTACATGGTTGCGTATGCCTACATATTCGTTAAAACCTTTTGTGGGAAATCGAGTAAGCCAAATTCTAGAATATACCTCCATTGATCAATGGAGCCATGTTTCCGGAGAACTTAACCCCGCTGACGTTGCTTCTCGTGGACTCACCCCTTTTCAATTATTACGCCACGATTTGTGGTGGAAAGGTGCATCTAATTTAAATGATGTTTGTTTTAACCTCAACTATTCTTTTGTTCCTTTGAGTGAAGTACCTGAATTAAAATCAATTACTACACTACTGGTTGCATTAGAACAGTGCGATTTTGCTGAATTCATGGGAAATTTTTCTTCTTTAAGTCGCTTGCAATATGCAATGGCATATATTATTCGTTTTATTTATAATTGCCGTCACCCCATGGGAAAAATTCTAGGTCCTATTTCACGTGATGAATTACATAATGCATCACAAACATGCGTGAAACTTGTTCAACAACAATTTTTTGCAGTAGAATTGTTGCAAATAAAAAATAAAAAACCTCTCTCCGCCTCTTTTAGAAAATTATCGCCGTTTATCGATACTCTAGGTTTGCTTAGTGTGGGCGGTCGCTTACAGCATTCACAATTGAACTATGATAGCAAACATCCTCTGTTATTGCCTAAAAGGACAGCTTTATCTAAACTTATTTGCAACCACTATCATGCGTTATCTTTGCATTCCGGACCTCTTACCACACAAGCTCTTATTCTAAGAAAATACTGGATTTTAGGATCACGATCGTTAATACGACAACGAATACATCAATGCATACCATGTTTCCGATTTAATTCCAAGCCTTCTCAACCCATTATGTCTAATTTGCCTCTGTCCCGTGTACAATTAACTCGTGCCTTTACTCATGTTGGAGTTGACTTTGCAGGACCGTTGCTTGTTAAGTCTTCCATTCGGCGTAATGCTTCTTCTTTCAAATCATATCTTTGTGTTTTCGTGTGCATGTGCACGAGAGCAGTTCACTTGGAATTAGTTTCCGAACTTACTACTAAATTATTTCCCGGTAGCGATGGTGTTGTTCGCGTGGTGTCGGTAAAAACCACCCACGGTTCCCTCACTCGACCTGTAAATAAAATAATACCCCTTCCTCTAGAAAAGTAATTTTTTTTCTTGTTTCTTTCTCAAACTTAGATTTAGTTTTTTTTTATTAAAAAAATCGCGTTTTATTTTGCTTTTTTTTCTATCCCGAGCATCGGCGGGTAAACCGTAGCCCACTACTGGGAGGAAATGCCCAGTTGTAATACAATTTTCTTTTCAAGTTTCTAATATATCTCTTTAAAAAAAATGTTCATTTTTGGTGGGCGGTTATGTTCGTGCCATTTCGCTCTCCCAACGTGGTATTCTTTATCAAGCCAGGCGAGATAAGGAATACCATAATTTAAAAGAGTCGATTAGCAACCATCCGCGAACGCGAACGTGTTCCTTCAATTCTAAATATTACTCTCTAATCTCTTTCCTAAAACAACCATTTCCTGACTCCGTTCCTATTTACCTCTGGCCAGAAACAGTACTGAAAGGTGCCGCGTTAGTGCTCCAGATGTCTGTGCTTCGGTAAGTGCTTTAAGTATTTATGTGACTTGTATTCAAATTCTATGTTTATTTCCTTCTAATCTATACAGTCCACTGTCTACCTTACAAACCCTGGTTTACTGCCTACTGCACTCCAGGCAATTTCTAATTGTGCCCCTTGTCGTTCCAAGAGGCGTGTACACCCTTCACTTTTTGTTTATCTTTCAACTACCTTCAGTTACTTGATATGTGAAATTGCAAATCAATAACTCAACACTCCCCCTCAATTTAACATACCTAAAACATTATATTATATAAGCTAATAGTTGAAAATAGAACATTCTGTTAGGCAACAACAACATTAAGTTTTTTTCTAAAGTATAAAAACTTGTTCTTCTTTAAGGGTTTTGTGAACAAGTCAGCCACTTGTTCTTCAGTAGACACATACAATAATAATAATTTTTGCTGGTCACTAAATCTCTCAAAAAGTGATGTAGTACATCTATATGTTTTGTCCGTTTAGATTCTAATGTTGTGGCCATCTTAATGCAGGCTTGATTATCTTCAAATATCTCTATACGGTAAACATTATAATTCAAGATTTCATTTACTATTTGTGGGATAAAAATGCATTCACTGATGCAGACTGATAATGCATAATACTCGGCTTCTGCACTTGATAAGCTGACAACTGCTTGTTTCTTAGTTTTCCAAAACACTAAGTTTTTGTAGAAGTTTATGGTAAAACCACTGACACTTTTCCTATCATAAAAGTTACTTGCAAAGTCAGAATCAACATTAGCTTGTTACACTTCGTTTAACGTTTTAACTGGTCGGTAATGCAGTTAACAAAATGTTACACTTAGATTCTGGTACATTGAAATGGCGATAGATGGCTCTTAAAAGCCGGTAATACAATTACCAAAGTTCATAAGATACACCATGACGTCACTGATAATTTATATTGCGCCATAATTAAGCGAAGTTACATAAAATTAAAACAATAAAAATTAGAGAGTCTACTCACGTGAAGGATCCGCTAACCGGCAGGAAATCACGCTGCGCTAGCCTCGGCATCGCTGCTGCTGGTAGAGCTGGACATCCAAATTATCTCGGGTCATGGGATGCTCCAGGGTCATCTCCGTTCCTATATGCAGTGGAAGACGGGAATAGGTAATTAAGGAAAGATAATCAAGATAAGGAAATCTACATAATAAGATAACACGACACCCCGCACGACTGTTCACTTCAAAGTTCGGTAAAAAGCCACGTTTCGCGAGAACCGCGAACTCCCTACCCTTTGTAGCATTGCTATACCCTATAGGGATAATTCACACTTGCCAATTGCACTATTGTGACGTACCGGAAGCCCCGCCCCGTCTATTTAAATTGTTCCCGCTTCTTGCGTATTTAAAATTATGGCGGGAACTTCCGCACATCAAGAAAACTAACCTAAAACAATGTTTAAGTGCAAATTCGATTTGCACGTAACAAGCTGACAGAATAGGCTCCTTTTGATTTTGACATTTCGAAAACTTTAACCCATAATTTTCAGTTGTCTTTAGATATCTAAGAATGTCCTTTATAAATGTCCAATGTTCACTACTATAGTTGTTTTGAAACATGCTAAAATATGTTACTGCAAAACTTATATCTGGTCTACTGCCTAGCATGATATACATTAAAGAACCTATTATCTGCTTATAAGGTATATTATCGAGTTTGTGTTCTGAAAGTTTTAAATTCAAATTCGGTTGAATAGGAATACTTCTAGGTTTTGAATCTTGCATATTGAAAGTTTGCATGACCTTTTGAATTAGTTCCTTTTGGTCAATAAAAATACATTCATTGAATCTGGATATGTTTAAACCTAAAAATTTCACGTGATCCTTGTTTGTAAGGTCTCTCATTTCAAAGATATTCATTAGTCTTAGTTTTACTTCTTTTAATTTGGTATCTAATCTTGATACCAAAATCAAATTGTCAACATGCACAAGCAAAAATAAATTCTCATTAAAATATAAACAAGGATCCGCTTTTGATCTTGTAAAACCTATTTCTAACAAATGCATATTCAATTTGTCATACCAACACTTAGGTGCTTGTCGAAGTCCATATAAAGATTTTTTTAGTTTACATACATAATCGGTTGATATGTCCAAACCATCTGGAATCTCCATGAATGCAGGTTCACTCAGAGTCCCATTAAGAAAAGCACATTTGACATCAAGTTGATGTATTTCCAAATCATTTTATACACTTAGCGAAAGGAGCAAGCGTATGCTAAGCATTCTAGCCACTGGCGAATATATATCTTCCTGAATGTCACCTTGAAGAAAACCCCTTGCTACCAATCTACCTTTTTGTATTATTTCTCCATCTCTTTCTTTTATATTAAAAACCCATTTAGAATCAATAACTTTCATGTCCTTTCTCTAGGTACGTATTCCCATGTTTCATTTTTTACGTGAGCTTCAAGTTCTTCTCTGATTGCATTCTTCCAACCATTACCACTTTCTATAGCTTCAAAGTAATTTTGTGGAATACTTGTGGCTGTTAGTGCTGCCATATGTTCCATGTCATCATTTATCTGTAACTCATAATCTTCAAATCTTTTTGGCATTTGTCTCAGCCTATGTGGTTTATCCGCGTTCTGTATATGTGGTGATCCTGATGCCTCTTTATCGCTGGTTGTACTCTTACTTAATGGTGTACTATGTGTAGTGTCAGATCGGTTCCTATTGTTATTTATACCATGTAGTGCCTCATGTTCATCAAAAACTATTCTAGGTATATCTACTTTTTCTTTCTTCTGTTCATCAAATACAACATTTCTAGCAATAACACTTTTCTGTTTCTCACTATCCCACAAACGATAACCATTATTAGCATACCCCATCATTAACATTTTCTTAGATCTGCTATCTAATTTGCCGTGTCATTCTTCTTTAGGAATATATACAAACGCATCACAACCAAATACTCGTATCTTACTTAAATTAGGTTTCTTCTTATACCAAGTTTCAGCTGGTGTCATTCCTCTTGGAAGACATAACGTTTCAGTTCTATTGTAAAATAAATTGATGTGTTAAGTGCTTCTTCCCAAAATTGTTTTGGTATAGCAGCATCAAAAATTAAATTGGTGCGATTAAAACGTTCAGCAACTCCATTTTGTTCGGGAGTATGTTTAACCGTATACTGCACTTGTATGCCTTTTCTCATACAATATTCTTTAAAATCACTTGAGATATACTCTCCCCAGCCATCACAACGAAGTCTTTCCACTTTCAGGTTAAATTTTGCATTCACCATTGCCAAGTAATTTTTAAATTTATCCAAAACCTCAGAATTTGTCTGAATACTTTCACAACTTTTCAGTGATATTCTGTGCTTTCTATATTCTTTATCTTTTCAAGCCTTCCTATCTACATACATGCACTAACATCTGGGCCCATAACCTCTAGAGTTAATGTATATGTATTTAGGTTTAGATTACCAATGAACTTAGTACACACACACAGAAGTTCAGAAAGTGGTTTTAAAGATTTTATTTGTACAACTCTATAATAATTTGACTATCTATTTTATTTTCTGACAACCCCCTTCAATTTTTGTTTATCTTTCAACTACCTTCAGTTACTTGATATGTGAAATTGCAAATCAATAACTCAACAGCAGAAAGGACTATTTTATTTGAATAATGTAATTTGCAAAACTTGTTCGCTCTTTTTGCCAAATATTACATTTGTCAAATGAAATTTATCTTATACTTTTCATGTAAATAACTGCAATTTGTAAATAATACAATTATCGAGGAGCGCAAGTTGTATGTAAGCTGTAAGTTAAGATATATACGTCATGTCTGTCTAAACTGTCAATTTCAGTTAATATGCTCTACAAAATAACCAAATTTTGCTAAGAATAATTGCTATTTAAATACTAAAATTGGTATCATTTTAAAGTTAATTAAACAGGCTTTCAAGTTATTCAACTATTTTCATAAAGTCAGACTACAACCAGAAAATGTTTTTTGCAAGATGACTGCAAGCAAAGTTTCTTCAATTCACACTCCTTCTATTTGAATTTTAAATGCTGTTCAAAAAAGTTTTAATTGTTATCTGTTCAAAGTGCTACAGTGCTTATCACAAAAGTTACTTTACTAGAATGTATAATAAACAGTTCATAGAAAATAACCTTATCATTTGTGAAGATTGTTCTAACCATGCTATAATTCTAACATGGAATGTAAGGTCACTGGTAAGGAATTGGTTGAACTTAAATCACAGCTGTTGGAAATACATGTAGATAATAAATTAAAAGATAAACATATTCTTAAATTAAAACAGGACTATTAAATTTATGCTTGAAGCTAACAAAAATTCGGATCAACTCTCTACTTTGTTTGATATGGCTCATGAAAAAATTTTAAAACTCGAAAAATTGATTATCCTTCACTTGAATTCTAAAACAAAACCTTTACGCTTCTGTTGAATCTCAAACAGAGAATTTTCATTCACCTACCACTCTACAAATAGTCAACAATACAAACAGAGAATTTTCATTCATGTACTACTCTTCAAACAGTCAACAATGAATTAACTACTCGGATGAATGGTTTGAAATCCTCTATGGCCACTCTCCAGTCTATACCAATAGATCTTTGAATATTTGCTCTCACAATGGATGCTGTAATGCCTACTGATAGGGCAGCTTCTAGAAATCACCTGCCAATAAGCAACGAGCTTGATCTAATGCAGATTCCCTCTTATAATAACATCATCTTCTGGCTATATGAATAATTCCTATTCTGATTTGGCAACGGCTATAGTTTGTTGTCCTTCAAAACCTTAATACGGATTCTATATCTACCAGGCCTCACTTTATACCATCATATTTCTAACAATTCTGTTAAACAAAAAATTCGTAGCCATGTAAGAGGCTTTTCTAAAATCCTGTACAATAATTTAGAAAGCGACCATTATCAAATACTTACAGAATACAAACCGAACTCCACAATTGATGATATTATCCACAGTTTACACGTAAAATTATTAACCTTTGACAAGAAAGATTTTATAATTATACTTGGTGGATCTCATAATGTACTATCTGGAAGATGCATTTCTACCAGCACTATAATGCTATTAAGACAACTTATTGATATGACAAATCGTGTATTGGTGTGTGCACCATACTGGAGTACGAGAAAGGTCGTAAACAAACTAATTTACGAATTCAATTCCAATCTTCATTCTTCGTTAATTTCATACTCTGTAACTTTACGTGCATAGATATGCATGCTTATTGATCCTAATCAATTTACCACACATTTACCAAATCTAGTTCTGCCCTATTGATAATTTCACAAGGTGAATTGCTATTTTGGATACAATTATTGCATAAAATTTGTTTTGAACCATCTGTTTGATGTTTAACACTGCAAATCCTATCACTGCATGAAGAATGAGCCTTTTCCCCACACTTGTTACACTGCACATATTTATTTAATACATTTTGTATTACAATAAATACACAATTTTTGTAGAAGTTTCTGACACAACTTCATTTGCAGCCATCTTGCAAAAAAAATGTTGGTGTATTTCAAAATAACAGACTTTGTCATTAGCCTTTGCAAGCAATGGTCGAGTTCAGTGCAGTGAGTTCCCTCCAAACAATGAACAATTAAATGTGCATCGCATTCTAACTCTTCTCAGGGGGCCATTATTATCAGAATATTTGACACCATTCACAATTGGTGAGTGATTATGTAATGACAAATTTGTTTCTTGTTTACATGCATACAATTGTTTGTAAAGTTCGCGCTAATTCACATTTTGTAAATACAGTCTACTTAAATTAATTAGATGCAACAGCTCATTAAAATACCCTTAATCGTTACACAACGCGTCTTGATCTTCTTAAGAATCAGGCTTGGAACACAGCACTTTCCTGAACAACTGAATATTTTCACAGAGCTAAATTTCACACATCTCGGGACACGATTATTTTTGGCTGTTTCAAAGTCATGTTTCGTATAAACGTTAACCTTTGCACTCTTCACAAATAATTGCCTCTTCTACAATACTTATTAACAAAACTTATCTAATTCTAATTCTAATAATTCTATGCAAAGTTAAAACAAATAAAAAGGAAATTCAAAATCTATATGGCGCGGTGCGGTGATGTTTTATAATTATAATATTTATGCGAGAAGTATGTTTTATTTTATGTACAGATCTATAAAATATAAGTGGAAGAGGCGTTTTAGCAGTTAAATTACGTTACCGTTCAAATTAAAAGATACTATTATAGGTAATTCAGTCAGTCCGACAATTTAAATATGAGTTTAAACTGAAACGTCAAAGTTGACCTTGAAACAGTCAAAAATAATTGTGTCCCGAGATGCGTATCTAAATTTTACCTTTTTAATAAAACAGCTGACGTGTCGAAAAAGAAAACAACTAACGCACACACACACACTATTCAAAAAAACTGAACAACAAATGCAACAATTGTAACATCCATTATTGAAGAATAGAGTCATGAAGTTACTCAAATCTAACTTCAAATCTTCATCAATTTCATAAACATTTATTTAAAAAATTTTTACCTCATGAGTAATTTATATCTATTATAAAAAAGTAATACGTAAGTATATAGGTACTATCCGTGTTATGTGAATTATTCTATGTAAAGCCAAAATTTGTACATGCTTAAATGGGGGTCCATTCTCGTAGACCGCATTTACATCTCATGCACTTCCATTTTTTGTTTCTGCTGACATGAACCCCTTGCAGTTCGGAGTCGACACCTATGGGTCACTTTGGGAACCTCTATTTGCTTCATATTTGCACCTCTTATCTAAAAATGCCAGTTTGTATCAGAATGAGCAGTCATAAAAGAAAATATTCCGCCTCTCTTGAAGGACTAAATTATTATCTCCTTTGCAGTTGAAAGTTGTTGTGCCCTTTTTTAATAAGTCTTCGCCCTTTCATTATACTATTTAATTTTAAGGGATTTTTAAACTCCACATGGGAGAGTTTTTCTTTATCATTTTTAGTTTTTAAAAATTACGTTAGGAAATCTTTTAAAAATTTATTATTTACTTGCAGTTTGATCCTGCACAATTCATATGTGATAAAATAAAATTAACAAACATTAGAATACATTAAAATTATATTCATCAGAATGGTACTAATGCGCCAGCGATTCTCTGCAATAGTATTTGAATACTAAAGTCCACTGGTACACAGTCACAGTAGATGCAAATGGATTGTTTGTCTGGATGTTGCAAAAATCAAAATCGTTGTCACACACTCACATCAACCAAGTTATACTAGATAATAAAACATGAGTACGTACAACATATGGCGTATTTATTAAAAAGCTCACTCATATGTTCCCTAGCAATTTCAACTGAGATTGACTATTGTGCATATATATTAAACCAATAAAGAAACTATTACGTTTAAAAAATTTTTTTGCTCTTGACCATTTTTATGGCACCCTATGGCTCACAAAAAGTATTCTCTGGATCTTTGGGGTCATATGGCTTAGAGTTGAAAACCCATGCTTTAGTATTCCTACTTATACATTGGAAATTTTCAATTGCAGTTAATTTTTTAACACAAATTTTCCACTAGACACTTCTATGTACTTTACAAGAAATTTGTATAAATAAACTAATACGAACATTCAAACATTCTTGATTGCACATTATAATAGTACCTTAGGTGTAATTTGATGAACTTTTGATACAAGAGAATAATTGAAAAAATATCAAACCTGATTCATATCTGTTTTCTTCCATTTCGCTCATCTGTTCCATCACATCTGCTGCTTCTAGTGTAGTTATAACATTTGAAGTACTTGAAATGGCCATTTTTAAACAAGAATCAATAATACTAGCTGCAATTGTTTGAGCGGTTTCAATATTTTGCTTCTCAATGTCTTTTGCTCTACAATTATATAGAACTGGAAAAATATCTAGATTTAAACAATATTTACCTAAGCGGCTCCTTAAATTCTTGTACTTCTTGTTTAGGCTCTTCAATAACTTTAGTTTCGCAAAGTTCAGTGAAGCATTCAAGGCTTTCTTCTTCTTCTACCGAAAACTGAGTTGATGACAAGCATACTTCGTGTTCATCTACTAATAATTTCATCAACCGTCTTGTATAATAGCCTTTATAAGCGGCCTAAAAAATATGTTTAGTATAATTGATACATTGGTCTAAGTTAACTTTAATAAGTGTTGCAGCTCTGTTAGCTTCTTCATAGGTAACACCAGATTTACGATATAGTCGTAGGGTGCTGCGTGCAGCCACTCTCCAATCTATCATTCCTCTTAGCAAATCATGTTCTCGTTGCCTTTGTTGTATGTAGCTCCTCCAAGCATTTTGTATTATATTTGCAGCCTCATTAGCTATTTTGGATGATATTCCAGACTGTTTGATGACATCAGATACTAGTTCTTCTACACATGATTCTACAAATAATTATCAAATAATACGTGTAAAGTAAGTTTGTGTGCATAATGTTCAAATATATAGTCAACAGAAGCAAACATGATACCTAGAGAGGTGTGGTATGATGGCTCTGCTAGTTTTAGAGTGCATCCCGAGTAAAAAGTAAATAAAGAATGGTGCAAATTAGTGGTTATAAACAAAACATTGTAGATATTTATTAATTAATTGTGTATTATGGGTAGAAAGTACATTACAAATCTTGACATTTTTAACCATCGTTTCGACTATTAATTTATCCCACATTTAGAAAAGAGGAAAATTGAATTCTGTCATGTAATGTACCTTCAACTGGTTTGGTTTTTTAGTTTGTTACATATGTTGATGACGCATTTTAGTGTACATATTTTTCAGGGCTCGTTTGCCTCTGTGAGCTGCAGCTTCAATTATACTTAGGGTTGACTGATTTTTTTTCAATCTTTTTCTACTAAATGTTTTATAAGATTAGTATTTTGGTCTCATGTTTCTTACTACAAGTTGAAGATTTATTGGCTGTGTACACGAATTTTTCTAATAAAATCCAAAAACAGAGTATTTTCGTGTAAAAATAGTATAGTAGTTAAAATATATAAATGACAGCAGAACACTTTCGGTATTAGCCATCTTCGGTGCTACTTCAAGTAAGCAAATGAAAGTTATACAGGTTAAAAATTAACGAATATAGTTACTTGCTGTCAAGTTATTTTAAAAAATGTGTATTCCATCAAACTAATTCAATAAATAGATAACATTTAAACTATTAAACTAATATCGCATAGAAAAAGACTAGTTAACAAATTGATTTTTCCAATAAATATGGATTACATATTGTCTGTATCATCGATGAAGACGAAAAGGACAAATTGTTATATTTCCATAACAACTAATGAGTGCGATCCGAAACGTTGGATCACCTCAGTAAAATTAATGAAATATGAATCATGTGTTTTGACTTCGTCAATGACACAGACGAGATGCAATCCATATTTATTGGAAAAATCAATTTGTTGACTATTCTTTTTTCTATGTGATAGTTTAATAATTTAAATGTTATCTATTTATTGAATTAGTTTGATGGAATACATTTTTTAAAATAACTGGACATGACACTGAAGATGGCTAATGCCGAAAGCACTCTGCTGTAATTTATATATTTTAAATATTATTTTTACATGAAAATATTCTGTTTTTGGATTTTATAATGTTTCTTATGACCTATTCGTGTATGTTTTGCACTAGTAAACCAGCAGATAATTTCGAGCACAAAAAGTATCGAAATTCCCCCCTTAGTATAGTCTAAATGAAAAGAATATTAATGTCAATATTTGCACAACACAAAAAATATTCTATCTTGATCGTATATCGTATTATTTTGACAGAAAGACTTTTTATTCTCAAATCATACAGTGGAGATTTTGCTTCGATTTAATTATTAAATTCCTTTGATAGAACAAAGTCCGAGTGCCATTCTAAAACACATACTGATGATTATATAGGTATATATTTGTGTATTTTAAAGTACATATAAGCTACATAAAACTATGGACAGTTTGAATAATATTGTAAATATAAGAATGTTGAATGAACTCTTAATGTTCTTTTTATATCCTAGTTGTTGAATTTTACAGCAGCATACTATGCTGACTTTATACGTACTGCTAAGGTCTAAATTTAGAGAGTAGTGAACTGACTGTGCATATGAACACCAACACCTACGATTTTCACACATATCGAAGAACTTAATGGAGTGATTATCTGATTTATAATGGAAAAAGTGTACACGTTATATACTTGAAACCAGAATGCATTTCACTGTTTTCCTTAGCTTTAAAACATAAGAAGCTTCTCTAATCCACTCTCTATAAATTCTTAACTGTTTCACAATCACCCATTTTAAAACTTTCACAAAGTATTTCGATTTTATCTTCACCATATGCGCCACATTGACTTCATTTTCTCATACTGTCTTATAAATGTGCATTATTACATGTTATTTTATAGTAATACTTCTATAATCGGAACATTAAAGATGGCCGCCGGTGCAAATCATGTTCCTGCAGAGCTGTCTAATAATTGTCATTATTGTAATAAAAATGCAGTAAATAAATTTGTGTTATGCTATAGCTGCAAGATTAGAGCTCATACATCTTGTAGCCAGAGAAATGGTGCTTTTATAAACAGCGATGAAGATCAAAAGTTATATTATTGTGAAAATTGTGTTAATCTAAAAACATCAAGCATGGATAATAATGCAACATGTGTACTCGATATTAATTGTGATAATAAGAAACTTTTTAATTATGCAACAACTACTACTGAAGTGAGTTATAATTATAATAATGGGGTCACTTAATATCATCCATAATAAAAAGAGAAACCTTAACACTGAATAGGGAGTTGTTAGATTTGAAAACAGAAGTAAGAATTTTAAAGGAAAGCAGCAGATTTAATTAAACTTCTTACTAATAACAAACTGGATCATAGAATTAGCAAAATTGGATTTACACATGTGCATCAAATTGACAATGTTGATAGCCAGTCACTATCAGAACAGACGTCTAATGTGCAAAACAATAACAAAGATGTAAACAAAGATGTTAATGGCATGATACAAAAACCTATGATTATGAACGAACTTAATCCTCATACCAATAAAGAAATAACTAAAGATGCTAATAACATTAAACAAGAATCTATAATAATTAATAAAAGTGAATGGTAGAGCAAACAAAAATTACCCTGATGTGATAAAAGATTCTGCAACTACTGAACTGGGTGTAGTAGACAATCGATACAATAAAAGTCAACGAAACAGAAACTCATTAGTTATTGGAACAGCCATAGTTGATACCGCGGCAAATGGAATTACGGACTCGTCTGATTGGTTTAAGGCTGTGCAAAAGCACCTAAGTATGTTAATATTCACTTAACACGAGTTAATCCTAAAGTTGATGATGACGAGCTACGAACATATATACAAAACAAACTAAAGGAAATAACGACTGATGTAACTAAAATCAAACTTTCGCGCATAAAATCCAAATTTCCAGATCTGTGCAGTTCCTTTAAAATAACAATTGCCTCATCATTGTCTAACTCATTATGGAATTACGGACTCGTCTGATTGGTTTAAGACTGTGCAAAAAAACATGAGGTATGTTAATATTCACTTAATACGAGTTAATCCTAAAGGAAATAATGACTGATGTAACTAAAATCAAACTTTCGTGCATAAAATCCAAATTTCCAGATCTGTACAGTTCCTTTAAAATAACAATTGCCTCATCAGTGTCTAACTCATTATTGAATCCTGTCTTTTGGCCTGAGGGCATAGCTGTTAGAAGATTTATACCTAACAAAAATGGTGCAAATTTTCAAGTAAGACCAGCTACATCAAATTCAAATGTTCTATATTTCCCTCGTGAATATCAGATAGCAAATTGGACCTCCATTAACATTAACGACTATCTTACCTGATATCACAAGGTCGAGAATTTCTTATTAATGATGGAAGCCCAAGGTAAAGTTGGATGGAAAACGGCTTGAGGAAAAGAAAAACTCTTTAGAGATAAACGGCTAGTAGAGTTGTTAGCTCTGGGTAAATCATGAGCTTAGGTCATGGGTTGTCTGTTGACCAAAAATATAGATAAAGAGCGCCACTGCATTTTTCAATACAACAACATACAAAGATACATGTACTTGTATTAGGGGAATGCAGAAACCTTAAATCTACACCGCTTATATAGCCACAAAACCTGTATATCAACCTTGCAAAGCACTTACCAAAATATCAATTGCCAGATGTGTTACAGATGTCTCAACTTAACCCGTGAACAAACAAATGCACAACATGGACACCGTTTGTGTCCTTAAAAATATTCATCACAAATAATATAATTTAATTTAAGTTCCAAGAATATATACACCCAGAGTATTTGTTATCATAGGACACAGTTAACCTCTTGCTTATTAAGATTCTATAAATTTCACTTGAATTTTTAATAATAAAAGAGTTAAGCAAAAATTGATTCTATTCAATTAAATTCTCTTGGTTTGTTTCAGCATTAACTTTTTCAACAAAAATTTACATAAACAGAAACTAGTATGGTTCTGTCTTCAAAAAAAAACAAAGATCTCTAAATTGAATACTTCTACATAAGTTTACTATAAAGTTTATGTTTTCTTAATAATTCATATTTCATATTTTAATTATAGTCATCTGTAGTACTACGGTTGACCTTACAAAAGAAAAAGATTATTTAACGTCTTATAAAATTGCATCATTCAACAGAGTTAGTTTTACTTCATATCTTATAAAAAATTCATCATGTTCTTTAAAAATCAAACTACATGACCTCAAAATAACTAAAGATATTTTTAAAGTAATGCAAAATTACATGTGGTATTTATATTGGATAGCTAGATATTTTTGACATCATATGTCAATAACAACTTTTTCAGTGTAGTCACTACTGTCTACTTGTGAAACAAATACGATAGGCAAACTTCATAGCCATCTTTAAAATTTTGTAAAGTAACAAGTTTAGTACGGAATCTTTCTTTTTCTAAATGAATTTTAAGATAACTAAATCAAGGTAAAATTTCAACCTTCGATCATTCATAAAACATTTAAATAAATATAACTGGAATTAAAGATTAAATGTCACTCACGTGCTGAGGTACAGTTCAATCAAAAAAATTTGAACTTTTAGACTATAACCATATAATACCAGATGTGGACTATTCCATATACATCTGCGATGCACGCAACAGGAAACATACCATTACGACTGAATTTAACGCTGGAATTATAAAAGATCTTCTGAACAAAATATTATCTAACCAAACCAAATTTCCATTAAGTATGTCCTATTATTTTCTTGTATTTTAAATCTCAAACTAAATTTTCATTTCAGTAGTATTTATGGTATTGATGATATTGCACTACGAAGAAAGCATTAATAAAATTTATCTAATTAATTATACCAACTGTTTTAATGATGGGGGGGGGAACTTCTATCTTCTTCGGCCTGTAGGAATCAACTAACTCGCTAAAGGTGGAATACAAAATAAAACCATCACCCAACAGCTGCCAGGAACCACATTCAAACACGAAGGTTAAATTAATTAAAACTTTCTTACGGACCGTATTGCAGTCCATGTGCCTGGATACCATTTTGACCTTTCTACACTGCTGAGAGCAGCTTACCCGTTCAAGCGCTGATAGAAAAGTGACACGAAATGACAGACTGACGATTCTTATTATAGGAATTTAGACCTCTAAAGCGAAGGAGCGCATATCCCATTATATATTTTATGAATTATTTTAAGTGATCAGATATTTATAAATTATATTTTTATTTTATTGAGACATTATATTAGATTAATAAGGAAAGTGTAACTGAGTAAAAAAAATACGTTACAAAATATCATATAAAAATAACCAATTCATATGGTTGCTTTCCTAATGTGAATAAAAGTAGTCATTATGAAGATGGTGCACGTATTGGAGGATCTTCGCTGACTCTTAGAAACTGTATCGCATTTACACCTATAGAAGTAACTGAATTGTGTTCGGTTGTTCCTGTAATATACATTGTTGGCTGCAAGATCAATAAGAAAGGTGAAAATATACACATCTTTGCTATCTACATACCGCCAGCTACTGCAATCACCTATTTAGAAATATTACTAGAATACTTAGAGCAATTCGCCACACGCAACATATTAATTATGGGTGATTTCAATGTGCCACTTTACAGCACAGGTAATGCAATGGACATAAAGACATCAATGCTACTAAACTTTGAACACTTTATAGACATCACACAATATAACAATGTCTTTAATCAAAACAATAGGTTGATTTACTTGGTTTATTCTAATAATTTATGTATCATAACTGAAGACAAGACTCCACTTATAACAAAGGACGAACACCGCCCACCTCTATGTATACAACTTAGAATTAAAACATTTTACTCTAATTTTCCAACAAGTTTCACTAAATCCTATAATTTTCAGAAAGCTAACTATGTGCAATTATACAACACCCTCTTAACCATGGATTGGTCTTTTTAGTAAATCACACGAATCCTGATATGGCTTGCAATGCTTTTTATCATAAGCTTTACTCTGTTTTGGATGAATGTGTTCCCACTTATAGAGGCACAAAACGACAATACCCTGAGTGGTACACAAAAGAAGCTATTAATGCCATCAAGCAGAAAAATGCCGCTCTTTGCAACTCCATGGCTCAAGCTATTTTTCAGTTGAATATAAAAGGCTTCGTGCACTGTCCAAGTGCCGCATACAATCGTTTTATAAGCAATATCTGTTGCAGGTAGAGCGTTCACTTAGGGAGGACCCAAAATCATTTTGGACCTACATCCATTCGAAGCTACCCAAAACTAGAATGCCAGGTAAAATTTGTTATCAAAATCAAACCTTTGAGTCACCTCAAGCAATTGTTGAGGCCTTTAAAAACCATTTTAGCAGTGTCTACACGATACATTCTGAATATGACTTTGGCGATAATGAGAATGGTAAAGTTCTTGTCAACAGCATTTTGTATTTAAACAAAGTCACATTGTCTGAAGTTGAAGACAGCATTTGTAAACTCAAAAATAAAGCTACTTGCGGCATGGACCAGATTCCTTCTTAAGGACTGTGCTGGTGCTTTAGCTTATATTTAATATTTCACTTAAAGTGCAACGTTGCCAACTATAGATCTATATTTATTTTATCTAATTGTGCAATAGTTTTTGAAATGATTTTGCACAACAAAATATTTCCTTTTGTTTCACACCTTATATCGCCAAAGCAGCACGGGTTCTTTTCTAAAAGTCAACTACCAATAATTTAATCCTTATGACGCAATTCATCTCTGAGACCCTAGATGCACATGGCCAAGTCGATGTTATATACGCAGACATTCCAAAGCGTTTGATCATACACATCATGCTATTTTAGTACTTAAACTACGAGCATATGGCTTTAGCAACGTATTAGTTCAATGGTTTGACTCTTACCTAAAAGAACGGATCCAATTTGTTACTTACAATGGTTATAAAGCTGCACCCTTTACTGCCACCTCTGGTGTGCCACAGGGTTCCAGTTTAGGACCCTTGCTATTTACCCTTTTTATAAACGACATTTGCAAATCCTTAGCCTGTTGTAAACTTGTATATGCTGATGATATCAAACTCTATGCTAATACTGAATCGTATAATGACTGCAATAATTTGCAAGTGTAAATTAATAATCTTATTAGCTTCTGCCAGACTAATAAGCTCTCCATCAATGTTGCTAAATGTTACATTGTTTCAGACACAAAGAAACTGGTACGCATAAATTATTCATATAGTATTGAACAACAGAAACTAAATAGAGTTAGCAGTATTAAAGATTTAGGCATTACTTTTGACTCTGCTCTCACATTTTCTTTACATATTAATAAAGTTATAAGTGCAGCATATAAAACACTAGGATTCGTCATTAGAAATTGCAGACTTTTTTAATGTAGAGTGTTTGAAAATACTCTATCAAGCCTTGTTCGATCAAAGCTGGAATATTGCTGTATTGTCTGGTCTCCTATTTAGGACCGCCATAAGTTAGCACTAGGGGGAGTTCACCGAAAATTTCTAAAATTTTTGTTTTTTAAAACTGAAGGTTGTTGCCAAAACTACTTGTCCAACAGATTCCTGTTACATTCCTTGGAGACTCGTAGGATTATGGCATGTTTGATCTTTTTATATAGGATCCTTCATAATGACATAGACTCAGTTGAACTTGTTTCCTACATCTACTTACGTGTTTCAAGAACTACTTCTAGACAACACAAACTGTTTTTTACTCCATCCGCTAAAACAAATGTGTTAACAAAGTGCCTATATACACGATGATTACTAGTTATTATTTTATTTGTGGAAGCTGCGATATATATTTTAATACTATAAATTTTTTATTAAATGTTGCGCTTAATAAACTGCAACAAATGCATTGTTAAATTGAACTAATGTCAAATTTTCCTGTAACTGGGTTTATTACCTGTTGGAAAATAAAATAAATAAATAATTGACTCACTGCAATTTAGCAGTAGTTAATTTTTTACTGGTACTTGACTGCAATTTCTTTGTTTTATTTTTCCATCTATAGATGGGTACAAAAATATTTAATTATTATTATTATTGTGTTTTTGTTATCTATTACTAACAATATCTATGATCCAATATTTGCAGCCAAACTTGTGACATACTTTTTCATTATAAATATTGTGACGACTGATTTTAGAAGTATACACATATCCAATCGTGGCAAAAGCATTAAGCTTGTATACAGAGTTTTCCTGCAGGAATGATTCAATAGGAAGTATGTAAAGTATACTTAATAGATTAATTAATCAAATCACGCTGTATGAATACTAGGAAAAATTTCTAAACTTGGAATTCTACTATCAAGGTCTAACGATTGAAAGAATGCATTCAAATTATGATCCTTAATTACCCTTATAAGGCCGCAAAAATAACTTTATGTACATGGCGACAGGTGTTACCCAGGTACCACAGTATATTTTACATGATTTTAGGTGTCCTATCATAATCGCGTCGACTAATATACGTTTTACATTCATTCCTGCGATAGGAGAAACGGTCGAAGCAGATGTTTAGTATTGAGTTATGATTTTATGTGGTGTGGTATACTGTTTAGCAGTGTTCTTATAACAATGCGTACAATTCAACAAAATATTCCAAGTAGTTCTGAAGGCGGTGAATGTAGTTCCGGTAGCAATACAGCCTCTGGTAATAGACCTTCCAGAAATAGTACTCCTGGTAGCAATGCAACTTCTGGTAGTCGACCTTTCTAGAACTAGAACCCCTGTTGTTGACCTGCCATATAATTCAACAGGATATCATCAATTAGATAAGTAAGTTGGCTTAGTATATTTTTGTTTATGTAGATATCCAAGAATACAAAATACAGCTTTTGTAATTATTATTGATTGTTGTTTACATGCATATAGAATAACGGATGAGCACCTCGAAAGTTGTATGTAATGTCCAATGAAGAATTTAGTGATCAGTATGAAGATGATGACCAAGATGAGTATGTACCAGCAGTAATGGACGAAGACTCAGATGTCGATGATGTTTGCGCTGGAGAGAGGGTCCCCATCGAAATATCAGTAACAGTCGACAGTGACAAGGAACAGGAATTGGTTGTAGACTCAGGGGAAGAAACTACAACACCACCATCAGATAATGTTTATCGTGCTAAAGATACAGTGGATGACACCTTGAAAAAAACCTGACTATTTCTTTTTATAACCATACTGTCAGGCGTTGACGTTATGGATAAAATGCAGGGTAGTTATACAACCAAGACGCGAACAAGTCGCCGGTCCTTGGTGTTATTTACAACATACTGGGTGTAGCAGTTCTGGCTGCCTTCGTCATATTAGTACAAATAAGCGAAATTTTCAAACAGATCTAGCTCGTGATTTGTGTTTATCTGTCGTAACCCAAAGAAGTAAAAATGCCATAATATTGCAAAATCGGTTTACTAACAGCTCTATTGAAAGCATTTCGGGAATTTGTCTGGAAGTTTCACATAATCCTAATTCTATAAATCAGCAGGATTCTGCTGGACGCATCGCAGTAAAATGAATAGATAAAATGTGCTATTACAGCGAAGAGAAAATAAAAAGAAAAACTCTTAAAGCTTGTAGCATTTGTAAACATCCTGTGTGCCTTCAGCACACAGATGCCAGGGTTAAATGTCTTCAGTGTCAGAATAAATAATCATCTATTATTTTTTCATTATATTTTATAACATGTATATAACATTAAAACGTAATGTTAACAATATAATAAATTATTACAAACATTTTCCATTGTTTTCCTGTATAAAATACATGTGGTACCCAGGTACCACCATCCGCCTAAAGGATGTGAAATTTCTCCATGGTGAAAAAAATGCAACCGCCATACCTCCACCATATCTAAAAATTTGGGAATGTGTGTATAATGACCTACTGGAAGATGTCCTAGAAGCCCACACTGATCCGGTTTACTAAAAACGAAATATCTCACATTTGATGCACTAAAAGTATCCGGGGACCATCTTCAGCAACATAAGGGTTAAAACATGTATTTTTGTTGATGGTGTTGACATTGGTAACGTAATGTTTCTGCATTACAAGAAATAAAAATCAGATAAGAAAGAGAAAGTAATTTCAAACACACAACTTATTATTGAAGCACTCTGTAATTTTGATTTGAGCATTATCGTCATTAGGGTCTTCAGTCCTAGAACTGCTTGGACGCGTACCTCCACTGTTTTCTATTCTGAGCTATTCTACACATTTCCCTGAAATTTCCACAACCCACATTTTTCACAATTTATGTGCAATAGTCTAACCTAGGTCTATCTCTAGTCCTCTTTTCTCCTATCTCTGCTTCTAATATATTATGCACTATTACCTCATGCCTTAGTATGTGACCTATCATTGTATCTCTTGTATTTTTTGTGCTTTCCACATATTTCTTTCCTTTCCTACCATTTCTACAACCTCTTTGTTCTTAACTTTGTCTGTCCATGATATCTTCATCATATGTCTGTAGAAATCCTACCTTTCTCCTGTCTGCTTCTCTCACTGTCCACGTTTCACAGCCATAAGTGCCGTGCTCCACACATGCTTTCAGCAATCTTTTACTTGTTTCTATGTTTGTTGTCTTTGAACATAGTAGCTTTTGCTTGTTAAATGTAGCGCAACCTTGTGCTAATCGTTGTTTTATATTTTTTGCACTCTTCCCATCTTGTATTATTTGACTTCCAAGTTAGCAGAAATTTTTAACTTCTGGTAAGTTCCGTTTCCTATTTGTATCTGGTTTTTGGTTTATCTACTCCTTATTTACATATTAATGCTTTAGTTTTATTTTTGTTAATTTTCATACCGCATCCCTCTGTTAGAACTGTTTCCATTTCATTAAGAGCTGTTTCTAACCTTTCCTTGCTAGAAGCTAATACCGTTATATCCTCTGCAAATCTAAGCATATCAATCTTTTGTCCCTGCATAGTAATTGCAAATGTCTCTACATTTGACAGTATTCATTGCCTCTTCGATATACAAGTTAAAAATTAACGGGGATAGAGCATATCCTTTCTTAATATTTACTTCTCTGTTTCATGCTCTAATTCTATTACCAGCGTTTGCTGTTTTGAGTGTTTCGAACATTTTCTCTCATTTTACATTGTCGAATTCTTTTTCCAGATCTACAAACCCTATATACACAGTTTCTCGTTTTTCTATTGTTTTTTCTATTAACATTCTTGAAGATAAAATGGCCTCCTGTGTTCCCCTGTTTTGCCTAAACCCAAATTGATTTTCTACTAGTATTTCTTCAGCCCGTTTTTCCATCTGTCTTTGTACAATTCTAGTTAATATTTTTGACACATTTTCTGTCAAACTTATTGTTCGAAAGTTTTCACCTTTATCTGCACCTTTCTTTTTTTGGTATAGTGACCATGGTGTTACGATTGAAATCTTTGGGTATCTCGCCTGTCTCATACATATAACTTGCAAGTTGGACTGCTTGTCCAGCAGCTGTTAGAGTTTCTGTGTGCACCTTATCTGTACCCCATGCCGTATTATTTTTCAGACTCCTTAATGCTAATTCAAACACATTTCTAAGTATAGGATATACCAAGTCATAATTTTCAATGTCTGATTCCTGTTGTAGTACTTCTAGTTCCTGTCCTGGATATAAATTCCCTATATATTCTTGCCATCTACCACTTTATCTACGTTTTCTACGATGTTTCTTCCCATGCTCTTTATATTTTTGCTATAGGGTTTTATATCCCTAAAATTCATTCTAATTAGTTTGTATGCTTCGTCTGTTTTTCCTATTTCCCTATTAGTTTTTACCTCTTTACACTTTTCATTAATTCATTTAACTTTCCTGCATTTGCAAATAATTTCCCATTTTATGTCTTTGTATCTTTGGTTTCCTGCTTCGTCTGGTCTGTTTTTGTATTTTCGCCTTTTTTCTATTGAATTCAGAACATTCTTTGTTACCCAAGGTTTCTTTTTTTTTGTTTATACTCCAGAATATCTTTGGCTGGAATTAATGTCCTTCTACAAATCTTGGTACGTCTTCGATATCTTTGTAGATCGATTTTATCTCTTCCTCACTGTAGTTAGAGGTGGGCACATATACTTGTATTGTCACTGTATTTATCAGTTTAGCTTGTAAACTAACTATGAGTACCTTTTCGTTCTTTTGTAAATAGTTTATTTTAACTCCCGAATCTTTTACCCTAGAGGATGCCATCATATTAAATATCAAGTACACTGTGTACTTGGGAGGTAATGTGGTGGTTTCCCATTGCCTTTCACGTCACAGTAGTGTATCTTAGCATACCATACCAACCTCTATGGTCTCTGCTACTCTAAGTACTGAAAGAGCTTTCGGGAACCTGTCTTAGTCTGGTTCCTCACTAAAGACCCCCATTAATTTGGTTTAACCTGTAGTTCAGTTCTTTAGCTATTGAAACACATAAGCCATTCTACTCGTTCTAGTATTCTAATCATAACGCACAGTATCATTTACATTGAAATAAATTCGAAGTTGACTTTGAAGTGCAATTCAGAGGTAGTCAACCTGCTTACCAAAGACAAGCAGATATTAAATTTTTAGGTTAAGAATATAAATTTTAAGGTTATGCTTGTTAGTTTATTCAGTTGAACTAGAACCAATTGTTTATAAGAGTATTTATTTAAGAAAAATACAATGAACTTTGTCTGATAGTAAATAAAACTATTGATTGTTGATTAGAATTTAACAAAGAATTGTTTTTGAAGGTTATTTGTAACTACCAATTCATTTAGAAGTTTATAAATGGCAAATTTTTAACTGTCACTTTCAACTTGAACCTGGAACTGAATGTAAATGTAGCATTAAACATCTTCAAGGTGCAAGTCCATTCAGAACGGCAAATGAATATTAGAAATTATTTAAATTTGTTATATCTCAAAAACGTCGAAATTTGAAAATTTAGCAATAACGATTATATTTTTAACTCAATTCCACGCCCATGAGAGTAATTTGTGGTACGTCATCTTGGCTTCGATCTCACTCTATAGTGCAACTGAAACTGCTTTTACAGTCATGATCTACAATTAACGAACTGCACTATAAACCTCTATGGCTATTTGAACCATAGAATTAACCAAACGAATCTACAGTTTAATAGTTGGGTACTGTTCAGTTTTGGGAATTTAAAAAATATGGAAATGACGAACAGGCTTTTCGAAACATAATTTGTGAACAAATCTGGAATTCTAAAAAAATTTAAAATATAGTGTTAAAAGAGAGTGTAGCAACCAATAAAGACACCAAGTTACTCCTTTCTATTAGGGATATGTCAAACTCAATTGATTTTATCTTTTGATATTGTACCATGCTAAGTATTGATTTATTGGGTTAGTGCAAACCATATGATTCTAGCACTGAGTTCCGCAAATAAGGTATACAAGTAAGCATGAATTATTTTATGAGTAATTACAATTTTATCTGCATAGATACCACTAGCTTGTTTTAGGTTTATACTTCATTATTAGGTTAATAATACTTAAAGTAGTTCTGATAGTCATTCTTTTAATAAATCTTGTTCAAGTTTATGTCATAGCAACATACCTTATAGTAGTACTATGCAAGTAAAATATTTTGACTACTAACCTAAGTTGAAACGTCAACATTAATTTTGTACATACACCCAATCGATCATTTTATCTTAGTAGTAAAACATTTCGAATACTAAACTAGGTTGAAATCTCAACATTATTTTCGCACATGTGCCCCATTTTATTATTTTGTCTTAGTAGTAAAACATTTCGAAAACGAACCTTAGTTAAAACCTCAACACTATTTTTGCACATGTATTAATTTGGATATTTTTTCTTAGTAGTAAAACGTTCATAAGTAGTCGAAATGTTTTACTACTAAGGCAAAATAATCGAAAGGATCTGTTCACTGGTTGCTACACCCTCTTTTAACCCTATATTTTAAAGGTTCACTCCAAATCTACCTGCCATTTAAAAAAAATTTTCAACTGGCATTTTTTGCAAATTTTCCTGTTATATTCTGAAAAGCATGCCTTTCTGAGTCATTTTCACATTTTTTCAATTAAATTTGACAGATTCTTAAAATCGAACCGTACCCTAATAGTTTTATAACTTGATTACACCCTTACCGTCTTCAGTTTCTCCCCATTCCGATGCTTTTAGTTCTGCTTTTTCAGCTAAATGTTTTCTAAATGCAATCTGTATAATAACAACAATCTTGTTGGCCTCTTCTCTAGTCATTCCTGTTCGCATTAGCAATTCTGCTATTGTAACACCTATTTGTGTAATACTTTCCACAAATTTTGCAGCAACTACAAATACAAATCTTTACACATAAACTTTTACAGATGTATACATGTTTATTCACCTCTTGCATTTTCTCTTGTTATTAAAAGTGCATCTAAATAATCAGCAATAAATAAGTAAATATTTTCTGGATTACTGCGTAGTACCTAGTACAATTTTTATACTAAACATCAATTTAAAAATATTTTTAAATACTTCTCTTGATATGTCACTCATTAATTCCCGTAATCCATCTGGAACTACATATATGTATTTGGCACAATGTCTTTGGAGCAGTGTGTCCATTTTTCAGATATCTTAAAAATCTTGTATAAAATTGAAATAAGAATATATCTTATGACACTGACGTTGAAAAGCCAGTGTTTGTTTTAAAACTTGGATAGAGTTGTTAGATTTTAACATGATAAACCTTGACATTTTCCAACCTTTTTCTATTAATACAAGGAGCCGTCTTGAATACACAGCCCCGGAAATATACTTACAGATATAACGAACAAGTAGAGCAGTAAAAAATAAAATTTTATACAGCATTTGATTTGAGTTTTGTTTTCCTTGCTCATATTTACAAGTAATTAAATAGCGTTTTTGCTATTAGTTCGATATTATCCTGTTACTCATAAACTCATCTAAACAATTATAGTACTAAATATGTCACATCATTGTATAGGCATTGTTGCATAGCATCATAATTGCATCAAAGTATTTCCACCAGTGGTGTTTTAAAGTAATGCTTCAATTTTTTTTTTTATAAATGGTGTTTTCTACTACGCAAAAATCATGCACAAAAATGCAACTTATTTGTACATAAATAGTACGTCATATCAAGCTAGGAAATATATAATGTTTATAACCGATTATTATCTACATTAAAACTAATTTAACACAGTTCTCTTATACATTTCAGAGATATGTATGAGCCTGTATTAGCATATTATATCAAGTAGTACTTTTTTTTAGAAAAACAAATACTACTGTCAGAACAGTTGCTTAAGCTTTCTTTACTGACATTAAATTAAGAACACTCATGTTGGGAGTTTTTTGACGACTTTCAATATAGAAAAGCTAACATGTCAGGAGTGGGATAGTAGTAGTATCGACGCGGTAGATATTAAAAGAGAACTAGGAATAATTTTACTTGAGCTTGACATGGCATCTGGTAAAACTGCTGGCCAGATAAATAGGGAGAGTTTGCAAGGTTGACAGAAACCACACAAAAGGATAATCTTGTGATAGTGATAATGTCCATATTTGAAAGAATGAAACAATTCAGGGTGAGAACCTACATGTGCATTATTGCAACAATAAATGGCTGAAGTAAACATGCCACCAGCAAAATTTCCTGTCTTACCACCAGATTTCTCAAAAAGTACTGAGAATTTTTCTGGTTTATGCGGTAAGGAAGCAATTGAGTGGATTGATAGAGGGTTTATGCGGTGAGGAACCAATTGAATAGATTGATAAAATAAACAGTCGTGTATATTTACATAATTAGTCAGAAGAGTTTAAAATGGAAATTGCAAGAATACATTTGGTAACCACCAGGAATCGACCGTCATGTGCATGGTTTTTATAATGGCAACAGTTGAAGTTGAAGATTTTTTATATAGAAGGTTACTTACCGAAGACAAACAAATTGTGCATGTATTGGTGGCATGCTTTGTAGAAATTCAAATACTTTCTATGTGCTCCTGTCAAGTGGAATCTATATAAATCTCATTTTGATATCTGGATTATTGCAACATGGTCTATTATGAATATCTGAGAGTCCAACTTATAGATAACCTAAAATCTTTGCTTCAGATTTTCATATAATGTGCAATACCGAGATCACATCATGCCCCACCATCAAAGAATTTTGATCAGATCAGAATTGTCACTGATAACATTTGCATACAGAGTTATTATCAACCAGTCTCCACTTTACCTAGTGGATTTTGTACAATATCAATCATATGTACACCCCCTTAAGATTTGCAGATAACTTCTTATACCAACACACTCTACAGCTAAATTCCAATGTTGTTTTGCCTATACTACCCCAACTCTCTTTAACAAATATGGGAGAATCCTTAAGAACTCTAGTCCTATGACATTCTCCAAGAAGTCCTTACTACTAGTACTAAAGTACACAAACCAATGCTAATCCACAAATTAGAATTGTAATAGTTGAATTTAGGCATCATTATATTTTTGTAAGCATGGGTGGGTATCGAGAATCAGCTTTGCTGAATACCTTTCTTTCCCATTTAGATGAACTTATTTTATTGTTCATCAATAAATTATATGATTTGATTTTGTTTTCAAATTACAGCTAAATATTGATATTTTTACAATTATATTAATTCGCATAACTGGGTTGTTTGTAAGTATATCAAAATATAGTGTTATTTCTTATACAATTTTTTACGTAGATTAATGTGATACACTTAGATGTTTAATATTTACAATTATGAAATTAGGCTGTACACTTCTGTACGGACAGATTCTTACAAAATATCTTGAAGAAGATTTAACAACTTTATTATAAAACTATAAACAAAAATGTAAAACATTATTTACATTTTATGACGAAGTTCCTCATTTTCTGGAAGTACTTTAAAATAACTGTCAATCATTTCATTTGTAACCTCCTTTAAGCTTTTGGGATTCCACAATGGTTTTTGATCTTTGTCTATAAGAAGTGCTCGAACACCTAAAACACAATACCAAAAATATTAACAAAATTAATACAATCACTATATTACAGCAAAGTACAATCCAACTTTGTAATCTTAGAAAAAAATTATTTTATTTCTTTAAGAACTGTTAATATACAGGGTATAACAAAATAAGTGTAAAACATTTCAGGGGGGTGATTCCTCATCGTAAAAGAGATATGGTCTTTCATATAACGAAACTTCATTGGAGCATCCCTTGTTAAGATACAGCCCCTTAAAGGGGGTACATAAAATTTGTTTTTTTTACGAACACTAAAAAGTTACAAAATTGAAATTAAGGTGACACTTTTTACTATCAAAAATACACTTATCAGTAATTTATTTGGTATACCCCATGGTTGTAAGGGGTGGAAAACGCAATCCCTAAAATTTATTTCCAATAGCTTATTTCATTCTAAACAAAAAATGTCTCTTGAATTTTTTGCCCAAAATTAACCAGTTCGCAGAAAAAAATTATTTTACAAACAACTACAGAGATACATTGTCATAAATGTGAACTGGATTATATTGTTATTTTATAGTTACTACCTGCATCAAAGTATGATTAAAGATGAATAAACAAAACTAATTTATTAATAACAAAATATACAACATGTACAAATCATAGTTAATGTTCAATATGTCCACCTTCAGTCATTACACATGCGTCTAGACGTCGGCGCATTGACCCACGTATTCGCTCAAATATTTCTGGAGTCTTTTTAATTACCCTGCACGCATCGATAATGCGGTTTCTTAAGTCCTCAACATCGCCAACAGGAGTATGATAAACCAAACTCTGTAAATGGCCCCAACTAGAGAAATCGAGAGGATTCAAATCCAGGGATCGAGCGGGCCAATTCTGTGGTCCTCCTCGACCTATCCCATGATTTGGATATGTTTGAGTTAAATACTGACGTGCTGCTTGACTAAAGTAGGCGGGAGCCCCATCATGCATAAAAAACATAACCCTTCTGATACCACAAGGAATTTCCTCCAGCAGTGCTGGATGCACTTCTCTTAAAAATTGAGTGTATGCCTCACCATTTAATCGAGGAGGTAGAAAATTCGGGCCAATTAAATAATCCCCAATAACTCCGACCCCACACAAAAATGTTCTTGATGGTTAGCTTGGACAATAGTGTGAGGGTTTTCATCAGCCCATATGTGGTTATTATGAAAATTAATAATCTTGTCCCGAGAAAAAGTACATTCGTCTGTGAATTCGATCGTCTTCAGAGAGTCAGGATTTCTTCTAATCATTTCCAGCATCCAATTGGAAAATTCAAGACGGTTCGGAAAATCTCACGGTAACAGTGCCTGTACTCGTTGTAGATGGTAGGGGTGGGTATAAGAGTTGTTCCTTTAAAATTCGAAATACCGTCATATGATCAACATTTAACTCGAAAGCAATCTTTCTAGTACTGCTAGTGGGTTGTTCTTCAACCAAAGTAAGTGCTGCTTTTTCAAACTGTGGTGTTCTAACTTCTCGATGCCGACCACAATCCTGCGTTCTTTTTCAAATGAATCATATTCTCGTAATCGTTGAAGTTGGGCAAATACTCTATGCGAAGGAAGCTGCCGTTGAGGATACATTTCAGCATACCTTCTACAAGCTTCTAACCCATTATCCTGCGACACACCGTAAACGTAATGCATATCAGCCATTTTCGCATTTGTGTATGCCATTTTAATAACAAGGGAATTATTAAACTAACAAATTAAGAACAGAACAACAACACAATTATTAATTCAATTTAAAAAATTTACAAACTGACAGCGTGATAACAATTTAATTGTCACTAACACTAATAGCGGCCTACTAGAAAAATTAGTTTTGCATTTTCATCTTATGACGATGTATCTCTGTAGTTGTATGTAAAATAATTTTTGTCTGCGAACTGGTTAATTTTGGGCAAAAAATTCAAGAGACATTTTTTGTTTAGAATGAAATAAGTTATTGGAAATAAATTTTAGGGGTTGCGTTTTCCACCCCTTACAAGCATGGGGTAAACCAAATAAATTACTGAGTAAGTGTATTTTTGATAGTAAAAAATGTCACCTTAATTTCAATTTTGTAACTTTTTTAGTGTTTGTAAAAAAAAATTAAAAACATTTTATGTACTCCCTTTAAAGAGCTGTATCTTAACAAGGGATGCTTCAATGACGTTTCTTTAAATGAAAGACCCTATCTCTTTTACAATGAGGAATCACCCCCTGAAATATTTTACACTTATTTTGTTACACCCTGAATATGCCTGGTAGTTACAGTATAACACGATTTATATTCTTGGAAATGTTTCAAAGGAATTGTTAAACAACTAACTCCTTAATTAATTCCAGATATAAACAAAATCACATAGGTAACTTTTCTAAGAATACAGGGGTTTTACTATTTAGTAAGTAACAAAGAGTACAGCATATGCATTTTATACCAAGTTCAGGTTATTGCAACTCAAATCTTAAAAGCATGCACGTGCAATGCAAAATGACTTCCAAGTGGAATGTTTTTTTTCTTCAAGCATTATGTAAATATGAGAATGCTATGTTACTGAATATACAGCTTCATCAAGCTATCGTTAGTTACAAAAATGCAGACTTTTTAAATATTCAAAGTTGACATCGCCATTTGCAGTTTCATATGATACAATTTTACATATTATTTGTAAGTGAAAATTTTGTTAATCTGGTATTTATTCGTGAACCATTCCTGTACAATCTCGCAGACATGACCTTGGCACAGCTAATAATTATATCATTCGGCCACTTCAAACCTAATAAACAACACTTTCTAATAAACAAAATATTTCGACTATGAACGCTTTCTGCAGTTTCGTAGTACCAGCATCACTCATTCATTAAATGTATTTACGTATAAAATAACTTTAATGCCCAATTTCATAATAAATGGCTTAAAGGCGCTTTAGCTAAGCATGCATTTAGGTTAAAGTCATCTTTAAATTCAGATGCATTTCATAAGGGAATAAATAGAAAAAAACTTTTTGTTAAAGTCACTTTTTACAATTTAATTTAGGTTTACAATTCCGAAATTCAGCATTGGTTCATATGTACCCAAAACACAACTGATACTTGTAGGTTATGGTATTATACGGCTTGCTCACTTGTTTTGTACATTTTATTTCATTTTTCCTGAAACTATCCATTTATCAACTTGCAACTTTTGAGACGAAGCGGTTTGTTTTGGACACATTTACAATGAGTTTTATGTAAAATATTGTGTTGTTAAATGAAATTAAAATATAAACATTTGGCAGGCTACCCAAGACACCCGACCACAAAAGAAGTAGATCCTCTAATTTTTAAAAGAAGAGGAACTGCTTTTACTACAAGTAGCGAAATTTAAAAGTATTATTGAATGTAAACCAACAAATAAAGTCACTTCAAAGGTTAAGGTTATTACAAAATTTCTTTTTAAAATAAGGAAACTCATATTTTGTTATAGGAGGAAGTATGGAATAACATTTTGAAAAAGAGGTGCAAGCTAGAAAAGTGGAGCAGTTATAATCAAAATACGATAATTTAAAATCAAAAGCTAAAAAAGATGTAGCTCGTATAAATTGTTACATAAAAGATACAGGTGGAGGTCCATCAAAGGATGTTTCTTTGGATCCAGTCACAGAAACTGTTTTGAATATAATTAATTATAAAATAGTGGTAGGGTTGGAGTCTGAATTTGATTCCGATAGCATTGTGGTAATGTAAGTAAAACAATTTTATTTACATGTGCGTATAATAAAGTGATTTCTAGTTACCTATGAAGACTGAATGACAGGACTGTATCTTTACTGAACCTGAGTCTATTGCTGTAGAACTGCATGATGTAAGTTTGTTATTTGTAGCATTAATAAAATGTTTTTAAATTTTGGCGACACATTAGACGTTCTTTTACATTTTTTTACAAATGGCAAATGCTTTAAAATAAAATATGGAAACTTTTAACATTTTATTTTAGATAGATTATAACGATGGAGAATTTGAAATACATTTTGAACAAGAAGGATTACAAACTTTACCAAAGGTAGATTATTTTTACATAAAATGGTTTTTAAATAAAGTTTTACCTTTTTAGACTTCACTTGTAAAGTCTGAATTAAACAATTACAAGGAAAGTGATAAAGTCCTACAGTACAATAGCAAAGTAATTGTTCCACATTAATGCAATATCACTTTTAATATTCTATTTTTATAGAATGATTCCATAAACTGGAGCAGAAACATAACATCGAAGCTTAAGAAAAAGCCTTTAAAACAATTAAAGCCGACAATTCCCAACCCAGTATTCTTGGTAAAAGAGGAATTCTATAAACTTAAGATAGAATGCTTGCAATAAGCAGAAGAGTGAATGAAAATAAAGTTTCAAAAGAAGATTGAACGTAGTACTGAAGAACATGAAAAGAAAATGATTTTATTAGACTTACAAATACAGTTAGCCACTAAAAAACTACAATGAATAAACATGCTTAGTTAATGTTAATCTAATTGTTAATGACGTGTACATATATATATTTTGCCATTTCAAAATATTGTTTTAAATACAAACTACAAATTGAATGATTTATGGTTCAACTGTAAACGAGCAAAATGCTCATTAGTTAGAATTTGCCTAAACTGACGTCCTAAATTAATGTGGTCTTCATTTGGTAACTGCGGTAAATCATCTTATTCTTCTTCATATTCCAACCAATTTTCTGGAATTTCCTCATGCATGTCAATGGCAATGTTATGTAATATAGCTGTTGCAACAACTATATTCATTATTGTTTCCAAATGTACCCTTACACCAAACTTCAATATAGGGAATCTCCTTTTCCATACACCATATTGACGTTCGACAGTGTTTCGTGTTCTTATTATCGATTCATTATATAAGTTTTCGGCATCTGTGTGGGTTTCTAATAACTTAAGTTAATAAATATTTTTGCAACGTGTATCCTCTATCTCCAATAAAAAATATATTTTTCATAATGACCATTTTCAAAATCTAGTTTTACACTGCTATTATTAAAAATAGTTTGATCGTGTACACAGCCGGGCCACCTTGCAACAAAATTTCTTATTCTTAATTTCACATCACTAATCGTTTACACATTTAAAGCAAAATAATCTTTCCTACAGCGAAAAATTTCTGCATTGTCACCACCAGGAGAATCTATTCTTATTAAAGTGCAATCAATAGCACCTATGGTACGTTGAAACGGAGCGATACCATAAAATTCCTCGGAACATCTTTGCATTTCTGCCTCACTTGAACACATTTTAATATATTCATGACTGAGTGTATTACATGCCAAAAATTGGCATTGCATACTTTTTAATTTGTGAGTGAATTCGCACCAATATTTTTAAAAAATAGACTTGTGCATTTCCGTCACTTCGGCCAGTTGCGTCGGCGCAAGAAAATGCGCAGACGTGGAGTGAGGAAGTAAGTGCGCGGTTTGGGACACGACGTGGATTAGCCAACGAGACGTCAAACAGTGACGTGCGCCTGTGTCTTTTTATGTCTTTTCTCTTGGAATGTAGGTTCCTCTATCGTATCTCTACCTTCTATCGATCCTACCATATTCCTTCGCTATACCTACGAACAAAGAAGAGGGCAGACGTAAAATCTGGCTTCAATGACGGCGTAACCCAACCCACGCCCAACAACACCCAGACGAAGATCAGCATGGCCCCTGCGCAAGGATGACTGCAAAATCGTGAAGTTCCACATTTTAAGTGAGTACATTTTATCTTTTTAAGGTGCATCTTGTATCACTATAAACATATTTGGTATGTGATGCAATTTGGCAAATTATGATCTAATATGTTGTTGTGCAATATTGTGTACGTAGTTAGTATGTGTTGCCAACTGTCGTAGTGGCGCATAGTGGTTGCGCGGGACTATAACAAGTGATGCAAGAGATAGAGATACTCTTCGTATAATACGGCAAGCAGTGAATTTAGAAATTCCAATAAAATCTGCTACAGTAATTTGCATATTGCCTGTCGCATAAAATCTCAGGGTTAGTAAAAGCTGATATAACGGCTTAACACATCCATCTCTGAAAATTGGTAAGTAAGTAGCATTATTTGACAGTAAAATCCTTAGTATGCATACCTATTTGTTGGTAGAGCAACCTGTGGCCCAATTCATTGCAATAAATGCTCTACTGTTGGTTTTGTAACACGAAATCTATCAAAAAAATTTAAATCATCGTAAAGCTCAAAATAGTTTTTTCTTTCTCTGTATATTTTAGGTTTGCGAAAAACTAAAAATTCTTCTTCCAAAGAACTAGAGCTTGATGATAAATCCAACACATCCATTTTTCAAAGTATGCCAGAAATTGCCAGCCGCCAGAAATATTGAAATTGAGGTTATGTTAACATCCGAAAGCACCTTAATTATGTAAATTTCAAACTTTAACTTTAAAGTAAGTTTAAGTCTAAAGTCAGCTTAAACTGACATTATGAAACCCATATGTAAAATTTAAAGGTGCTTTATATTTAAAATCTACTTTAAGTTGATTATGAAATTGGCCGTGAAACTTACTATTCTATAAATTGTACTTAAATTGTAAATAACCTAAGTACGACAGGACAATATTTTAACCATGTCGTTACAAAACAAGTATGCAACAGATTATAATCTTTGTGCAACTGATACATTTTCAGAACACATACTGCATAATATTTATGCCTCTTTAAACTGGCTCATTTAAATAATTCTTATTTATCATAATTTAATTATAGGCCTTGTATGGATACTTAGAATGTAGGAAAATAAACTTTTTATTATTATTATTCAGTGATTGTGAGTTAAATTAGTCACAACATTTAACTTCATTAAAATGTAAATCATCATTTTGTTCTAAACTTTATTTTTTAGTGAAGTGTCTGCAGAAACTGAGAATTAAAGAATATTAAGATTTATCGAATTCCAAACTAAGGTATGAATTTGCTTTTGCAACAAACGTCTTTAGAAAATCTAGCAGGCATTTTTAAATTATAAATTTCATACGAATTATTCGCATGTCTAAAAAAACTGTACTAACATCATCTCTATTTAAGAAACAAAAAATATTTAGTTGTTTGCACAAACAGAATAAAGTGGATTATATAAATATAGCAGTATTTTATACAACGGGTGGTTCCATCTGTTGTAAACATTAGTATATGATAAAATTTGAGTCTCGGAAAATGAATCTGCAATTTTGACATCAAAAACTTGTGAATAAAAAAACTTATTGTGTCTCAATTAGTTATATCAAACTGCTTTGATAAGAACGTGTTTTGTTATAATGCAGATGACTACTAAACTGTTTTTGTGAAATGTTTCTAACAGAAAAAATTGTAATAGTTTTTGTTTACATTTATTTGAAAAACGTGTACAAAATATCTACCTATCCATGGATTAATAGTAAATTATTAGATTTAAGGAAACATAATTATAACAAAATTAACAATGAGACTTGGATACTATTAATTGGAACCATTTTAACAATTTGCAATTGAACGAAGCAATACACTATTTTTATTCTAAATTGAACAGGATTGTCCACAATAGAGCACCCTTCAGATATAGTGGAATCTCTCGCATTCCTTTTTATTTCTCAATATCTACAATTAAAGTTTATTTAATTTAATCTCCTGTCTTTATACCTTGCAGTATCAGCTTACATGCTATATACTTATATTCTCCTTTATATACAGTTATATCCTTGTATCCTCTGTTTCCATTTTGTTCTATCTTGGCTTAAGTTCTTTACCTCTCTCCACTATATTTTCCTTTTCTTTGCTGCCTCTTGTACTTGTTGTTCCCATATCTTCCTTTGTCAACTCGCTCTATTTTTACGTTGTATTTTTATTTCATACATTTCTTTTGTCAATCTCGCTTCTTCCATTCTATTTATGTGTCCAACCCATCCCAGTTGCCTCTACCCTATTATTTCGATTATTCACTCCGTTTCTAACCCTTGTATCACTTCTGCATTTCCCAGCTTGTCCATTCTCGTTATCCCTTCAATTTCTTTTTAGGAATCTTATTTCCGTTGCAGTGATTTTGCTGCATCAGTGTCCAAGATCTCCTCGTATATTATCCCTGGCCTTACTATTTTGTTGTACACTGCTGTTTTTACTTTTTTTTAAGGATTTTCTTCTTATCTAAAAACAGTTAATCTTATTGTGTTGTAGATCCTTCCTGCTTTTCTTATCCTCTCTTCTATTTAGGCCTCATTTTTCAAATCTTTTCACTTATTCCATTTGCTTTCCTTGTATTTTTGTATTATGTGTTCCTTCTTTACCTGCTATCATCATTGTTTTTGTTTTACCTATATTTATTTCCATATTGTTTTCTTCCGTTCTTCATTGTATATATCTGCAAGGAGGAAGGAACTCTTTTCAAAGTAGATAAGAATGACATAGACACTGTTAATTTTGAAGATATTATTTGTAAACTTTCAACACATATCTTGCAACTAAAAGGTAACCGAGTTTAATACAGATTTAAAGACTTCATTGATGTGAAACACAATTGAGTATTCTTTCCTTAATAATCTTCTGTAATAAGTGTAGAGTTATTAAAAGACTTGGTTTAATGTTTTAGATTAATATAAATGTTTATTTGTACTGTACTAAAGTTATGTTAGGCTTATAGATTAAATTTTTTAATTAAAATTCTCCAATTTTTTTTTATTCCTGTTATTATAGGTAACTAAGATATTTTAGGTGGGGTTGTTGATGGTTATATGGGGTGTAGATTTTTAATAAGACATGAGTAACATTTGATATCGTATAGTTAAGAGGCCACACGTCGTGCTCTCTTATTCATATGCAAAATACGACTCTCTGAACAAACCAGGCATGTGCCCTGATAACCAACCTAATATATTACAAGATAATATAAAGTACAAAAATAAACATATAGGATTATAACCATTTGTTTAAATATACCACACCCCTCCACAAAATCTTTGACATAACCCTATTGTCCAATAAGAAAAACCATTCTAAAAACATTTGAATTAACTTAATAATTTTATCCTGCAATTTATAAAATAAAATCAACGTTTGCATCAAACAAAATCAACTTAAATGTCTAAACGCTTTACCAGTTTGCTAATCCTATCAGGGTATCGTCTAGCAATGGGAGAGCCTCCAATGGAATTATCCGTATTTAATTTACAATGGTTAACATTTATTATGTCAGGTGATCGTTCGACCAGCACAATAGGGGAGATTGACTTTCGCCTGATTACTTCCTAAGGTTGAATATCTCCAACCACTCCTGGTAAGGAAGAGGAGGGTTCGGTAACTACTGCCGTAGAATGTTCAGTGCTTTTACTTTCTGAGCTAGTAAGAGGTGCATCAATAGCTATTAGCTGATCGATGTGCTGTCTCTCCACGTGACTTGACTACATACATAGTAGGATACTTTGTTTCACAATAATTCCATCTACCATTTATCTTTTGACCTATAGTCCCAAACAAGTACATGCTGATTTATAAGTAAAACACGAGTTATGCTACCACCTGTATACAATTTCTGTTTAGTCTGATTAGCTCTTACACTATCAGACAGGTTCGATCTTAATAAATCCAATCGAGTTATTAAAGGATGATTGAACATTAATTTACCAGGTGTTTCGATTGTGGTTGTATGCACGAAATTCCTATAGACAAAAAGGATTCTGCTTAAAGCCACGGAGACATCTATATTGTCTCAAAATGCACACTTTAATTTAGATTTTGCATATGTAATAGAGTTCGCGGCCTGCCCGTTTGACTGCGAGTGAAACGGCACCGAACTAAAAAATGAATTTCATTCGACTGAATTAAATGAAGGTCCGTTATCCATGTGAACTGACACAGGTAATCCAAAACGTACAAATAAATGTCTTAAAATATCGAATGCTTGTTTAGCCGATGTTGAAGATGTTTCAAAAACCTCTAACCACTTTAGAGTGCGCATCTACAATAATTAGATACATTTTTCCTTTTAATGGTCCCAAATAATCTAAATGTAATCTCTCCCATGGTTTACTTGGGTAATTCCAATGATGTAATTCGCTTTTCGCGGGGTTTGCTCACTCTAAACAAACATAATGAATAGTTTTTTATGAGGTTTTCGAAATCCTCATCCATATTCGTCCACCAGACATACGATCTAGCAACTGTTTTTGTTTTACATATACGCAAATGGCTGGCATGTAATTCATTTAAAACGTGAGCCCGTAAACACTATGAACAATGACTTTATATCCCCACATTAGAACTCCTTGTTCCACAACTATCTCGTCTTTCTTTTGAAAAAAGTTAACAACTATCTGTCCTCTTTGGGTACAGAGCATGGCCATCCATGCATAACATAACCATAGATGTCCTTTTGTGTTGCGCTACGAACATCTTCGCAAGTTCTTGGAAAGAACTTTCTTTAACACAATGTAGATAAGTTCCAAGCCATAATAATTCTGCGTCACCTTCAGCATGTTTAGTACCAAGTGGCATCCTCAATAATGCATCAGCACTACTTTTATTATCAGATTTGATATAATCAATTTCGAAATCGTACCGTGATAAAAACAAAGCGTATCTTTGCAACCTGCTGGTTGCAAACACTGGCAGCCCTCGTTTAGGTCCAAAAATGCCGACCAAAGGTTTGTGATCACTCCTAACAGCGATTTTACACAATACTAAATTTCTATCTAAATTTAGTACTAAATTTATTTCTAAATTTAGAAGTATTTTTAGAAAGGTGTAATACATAGAAATTTAGTTCATAATTTAGGATATAAATTATGTGCATAATTTATAGAACCTGTCCTATTTTTCTCAATAAATCGACTCCCAAATCTGCACACTAGTTCCATTTTAAATTCTTAATGAATTGTTATTGTAGGTTATGTATGATTTTCATATGTTATACCCTCTTGTTTATTGTCGTTCAAATAAACAGATTTTTCTAACTTATTTTATAATTATGTCGTGGTCTAATGATCAAGTGCGCGCTTTAATTGATGCCTGCTATAACAATCCTTGTTTATATAATGTAAAATCAGGGTTGTATCATAATAAACATGCACGAAATGCAGCCCTAGAAAATATTAAAGTTTCAATGTATCAATTACGTCCTAATGTAACAATTTCAGAAATAAAAAATAAATGGAATGGACTCAAAACGAATTTTACCACAGAATATAAGAAGGTACAACAATCCAAAAGTAGTGGTGCAGGTGTTGACGATGTAAAAATAATATAACTAACCTCCAAGCGCTTTCATAACAAATCTTAATTTCAGGTCTACATTCCAACAATTTGGTATTACAATAAACTTCAATTTTTATTAGATCATATTAACCCAAGAAAATCTGTGGACTCCATTATCTTACAAGATTATGATTATGAATCTACCCAAATTGATTTAAATACTGTAAGTTCTCAAACAACAAACAATTTCTCAGAAATAAGCAGCTTTCGGTTATTGTGTTTTAAAACCCAAGGTTAAAATAGAATTTTCTATCCTTGTAATGGAAAATTTGAATTAATAAAAAAAACCTAACCTCAATATATAATTTTTTTAATAAGCATCATCAATAATTCACATCATTTCAGCAAAATGATACATCAACAGTGGAACCACTCCAGTCGGGGAATATTTTAATTGAATACAGATCCCAGGACATTGTGGGGGGTGATGATGTGCCTCAATATTATACAGAAGAGGTTACAACAAATGAAAATGTTTTGCTGATCTCTTCGATTCCTACCACTAGTTTTAATCCACCATCAACACATCAAACAAAACTAAACAAAGCAAAGAAGCGTGTCTTAGATCCTGCTGAAGATGCAATTAAAGATATTGCAAGTATTTTAAAAAGTCGGAATGTAATAGAAGAAAAGACTGACAATCAAATATATTCAGATTACGTTGCTCAAAACTTAATTTGATAACAGATCCAAATATTTTGCTGGATACTGAACAAGAAATTAATAATATGTTATATAATGCAATTAAAAAATGTAGATTTGAATAAAATACTGAGAATAATGTTTACTTTTTTATTATAAAAAAAAGATTTTACAATCTATGTCTGTTAATAGAGTCCTCTTGCCATGGCATTTGCCCAACTTCAGAATTAAAATAAGCTGTATATTCTTCTCTCGCTAGCCTTGCCACACATGAAGATTTGTTTCCAAATTTATTTTGCGCCTTTTGTAAATTGCATGATATTTTGTCTAACTTTTCAAGGTAAAATTTTTTTTAACAGAACATAAGTAATTATGTAATATAACACAAGTCAATGTGATTTTTTCAACTTTGTTTGGCGCTAAATGCATGGGGTTCATTAACACTCTAAATCGGTTTGCTAATATGCCAAAGCTGCTCTCAACTACTCTACGGGCTCTTGATAATCTGTAGTTGAATATTTTTGGTCATGGTTAAGACCTCGTTGAGGAAAGGGTTTTAGTAAATTAGGCAACAAAGAAAAGCATCATCTGCAATTACTGCATATGGTACGCTTTTGTTGGCGGCCTGGTAAGCATTTTTCTTTGGGAAAATTTAAACCATTTGTTTTAAAGCTTTTGAAAAATTGCTGGCACTAAAACACCCCGTCACTAATTCTTCCATTAACACCAAGATCAACATATATAAATTTATAATTAGCATCTGCTAACCCTAACAAAACAATACTGTGTGTGCCTTTATAGTTGTAAAAATATGAACCATCAGATATTGGTGGTCTAAATGTTATATGTCGACCATCTAAAGCACCCAAACATTGTGGAAATTGCCAAATGTCCTTATAATCATTTGCTACTTTTTCCCACTCCGCAACTGTAGTAGGTACCTATAACATTTTTGTAATAAACCTTCAATAGCCAGGCACATTATACCGCGCATTTTAATGAAAACTACCAACTCCAAATAACATTTGATACACTGACTTTTATATAATCCTGAGTCTTGGTGAGATGATCTTGGATTCAATATCATTGTACAAAAAGAACGACATTCGAGAAATTTCATTCGTAAACATGAAATAACCCCACTTCCATAGATTCACCCTCTTCTTCAATATAAGTGAGCGGAATTTGCACAAATGAAATAGTAGGAAAGGTTGTGCACTAGGGGCAAAACGGGAACTAATATTTTCATAAAATTTTAATTTTGAGATGACAAAAAGAACAGAATTTCTATATATCTACCGAGATCTCGGTTAAAAGGAACACCTATAAAGATTATACATTTGAATTCCATCATGGGCATAACCAGGGTAATAATATTAGTCGGGTAAGATGCGGAGACCCAAATAATTGAAGTTGCGGTTTGATGAATACGAGGTTTGAAATTATACCAAACTTGTGTTTGGTAAAATATGCTTCTATAATATTTATTTTAACGCGTTTTGCATATTTTATAAAAATCAATATATCAAAAGCTACTTAGATATAGAATGAGTAATTTTCGTTGAAACGCACTGCATAATTAGTAGTCATTATTACTTTAAGGTAATTTGGTCCCAAAGCTTTTATTAAAGCATCACAAACCAACGGTACAAATAACGAAATTGTACTTTCGTGAATTCTACAACTATACATCAAGGATCGAAAGGACTCTCCTGTAGCCAAAAAGCGAAGTGTAACTTCTAATCTGCAATTAATTATCACTCATATTATATTTGCACATGCATTTTGAAACAGGCTATTTACTTACTGCGTACAGAAATCGCACCTCTCATAAATGTATCATTCTTTTTAAGGTGATTTTCAAGGATACTTAATAAATAATCTACTTCTTCTGCACATAGTCGAAGAAAGTTCTTATAACTATCAGGATCTTCAACTTTTAACTCTAAATTTAACATTGTTAAAATTTCTTTTCCTTCGCCACGTCTTAGTAGCCAAGGACGGCACCACCATTTTCTTGTCTTTCTAGTCTTTTTTTTATGCTTTTCAACAATTTTGTACAAACAAATTGCCGCACTCGCTAACAACAAATCTTCATCATCCATTTTCAAATACCAGGATGTTTTTGTTAAATTTATTACTAAATTTAGGACAAGTGTAATATTACCGGATTCCATCCATGATTAAGTACCAAATTTAGTTCTAAATAGTTGTGTTTACACATGACTAAATTTATTTGTAAATTTAGAAACAAATTTAGTACTAAATTTAGATAGAAATTTAGTATTGTGTAAAATGGCTCTAAGAGTGAAATGACGCCCATATAAATATTGATGGAATTTTTTTACTCCATATACCACTGCCAATGCCTCTATCTATTTGCGAGTATTGTACCTCTGCGGGTGACAAAGTACACAAACCAAAAGCAACTGACTCTATGCTTTCAACCATAATACTAACCAGGCACCCTAACCCGGTACTACTTGAATCTACCCTTTATAAATTGTTAAATCCCAAGAATTCTAAGCGAGGTTCGAAAAACTCATTTTTCTCGCTTAACCGTAAATCCCACTTTCCTGAGTCGTATGAAGACTTCTTTTAATGTACTCGTGTGTATGTCATTATCCAGAGCAGAGACTAAAATGTCATCTAAAAATATGATCACGCCTGGTATTCCTTGTAAAGGCATGCGCTTGTATGAAACAAACCCTTATGGGTGTTTTAGTGCATAATTTAGAATTTTCCGGATTCAACTTTAGCTGCATATAAGCATAACTTAAATCAATTTTACTGTACAATTATTCTTTTTGCAATTCATTAAATAAGTACTCTATTCGTGGAATAGGGTGTCGGTCGACTTGTAAATAAGGGTTTAACATAACCTTAAAATCGCCGCAAATTCTAAGTTTTTTCTTTTTTATTATAAGCACTATCGAGGTACCCTAATCGAAACTTTCCACTGGACATGACATCGGCTTTGATTAAGCATTTGAGTTCCTTTTTAACTTTAGCCTTCATTGTGAAAGGAAGGGCCCTAGGTTTATAATAACTCAATTTAGCGTCCTCCGTTAAAAATAGTTTAACCGGGGGTTCCATATATTTGCCTAATTCTTCCGTGAATACCTCAGAAAAATTTGTTATTTCACTAATTTGTTTTTTAGAAATTGACCTCATCATCATTATTTTTTATTTTCGTGATATACAAGTTATTTGTAGGAACACATGCAATGTTTAATGCTTGAATTCACTCATGGCCTATGAGAGGATAAGATCCGTTTTTAATCACATACAATTCAAGATTTTTAATAACCCCATTATACTGGACTTAGACTATAATTTTGCCCACAGATAAAATTGAGTCATTTGTATAGGAACTAAGTGAAATATCACTAGGTGCAATTTACAAAAGTGTAAGTTCACTTTATAAAAATTATCACTAACAACGCTAACAGATGCGCCAGTATCAATTTCAAAACAAACTAACAAATTCCCCTCCACTAAGCTAACTTCGAAGGGATTCATTCGATTATTAACTATTTTACAAGCAGAATTATCCTCCGTCAACTTAAACAAATTTGACCTGTCGTGGATGATGTCTTGCATTGTTCACAGTTTCTACATAATTATGTGATTTCCGTGATTTGTGGAAGTCTATAAGTGCACTACCACCACTACCAGAATTATCAATTGAATTGTTGCACTTACCCAAACTGGATTTGCATACTTTGGCTAGGTGATTTCTTTTTCCACAAAAATGGCACTTACAGCTTCTGAACCGACACTCTTTACTAAAATGACCTAACTGCCCACAACAATTACACTGCACTTTTTGTGTGGTATCACTGGTGTCCTTATTTTACTTTGAAAAATGTGTAGCACTTGCACTGCTCCAATTCTATGTTGCAGAGGGTTCGTTTAACCTTGAGCCGCGAACCCGAGGGTGCACTACCATTTTCTGCATTATACCATCGTTATTATCTCCGATTGCTAACAAAGCAATTTTTTCTGCTGCTTCAATCAAAGACACAATCACCACCGCCTTATCAAAAGTAAGATCTACTTCTCCTAACAGTCGTTACTTCGTTGAATCACTACGAATTCCACTTACTAACCGATCCCGCAAGTAATCTTTTAGATTAGCTCAGAATTTACAATGTGTAGATAATTTTTTTAAATTTGCGACGTACGTGTAACTGTTTCACTTTCTAATTATATAGCATTCTGCGATAAACAAAGGTTTGGAATACAGATGGTCTATCTGGCGTGCATAAATCACGTAATAAAAGGTTAAAAGTTTTAACACAAACGACTGTAGGAATTGTGAAAACTTTTCTATTTTCAGTATGTTATTGCAAGTTAAGAATAACTCAAAACGTTCGATGTATGAATCACATGATTCTTCATTCGAATCAAATTCGTTTAAATAACCAATAATTCCCGATATTTTAGGCCTTAATAACCGAAATCACTTCATTAACAATGCTTTCTTAAACCCGCTTTTACGTTCTACAACAATGTAAAGATAAACAACATAGCACGCAGCGTTTACAAAACTCGTGCAAATCAAATTACCCTCACTACCATGTTTTTGAACATAAAATTATTCAAATATCCTCGTCGCCGTGTGATATCTTAGGTAGGGTTGTTGACGGTTATGGGGTGTAGAACTTTTAATAAGGCACAAGTAACATTTAGTTAACTATAACCAGGCATGTGCCCTGATAACCAATCTGATATATTACAAGATAATATAAAGTACAAAAATGAACATATGGGATTATAACCATTTGTTTAAATATATTACAGTAACGTTACTTAATTTTAAAACTTATTTTTTGAGAACGAAATGCAATTTTTACAATTGAGCAAAATTCGTTTTAGTTTTTGTGTTTTATAAATAGACCTTTATTATTTTAATGAGAGTTTTAATGGTGATTTTCTAATACTGAATGTCTAAGCTCCAGCTCCTTAGAAACTTTCTCAGTCCCCTGACCACTTTTTTTTAAATTTTTTAAAACTGTTTTATTGACTGGTTGCATTTGTAATGTTAACAATATCTCTGTTGCATATCCTTAGCTAGTTGCAATCCATAAATATAATGAAAAAGCATATGGACTAAATAATATCAAGCAATTCCTATTTCTGTAGAATTACCTGTATATATAGATATAGGGTAATGTATGTTCTAACATGAATTATAGCCACCTACAACAACTACTGATTTGAGTTTTTGGTTTGGTTATGTGTAGAGAGCAAAAATACATTAGCTCAGATGGTTACACCCACAGGAAATAAAGTACTTGTCAAGTTTTTAGCAAGAAGTGAACCAACTTTCAAAGTACTTGTGCTACACAACTGCAGTAGTTGTCCAACGGTAAAGTACTTAATTGATATTTCATTAGTGTAGGCCATTGTGTACAATCCAATAACAAATTGTTGTTGGTCGGTCATCACTCGATGTTGTCTATATCCTATCAATTTAGTCAAATATTACCTAAAATCATATGGAGATATCCTAGAATATGTAAGTATTTTTCTAGCAATTCCCTACGAACCCCACTCACAATTCCAAACCAAGTGAACAATTCTAATTGTTCACGCCCCCTTTCCCGCAAATCGTAAAAGTATTTAGATTTGAAATCCAATTTGATTTCATTGGTTGTCAGTCCGAAAATAGAAAAGTGTATATAAACCCACTGTGATACAGTATAATTCAACTAAACATTTAAATATTTTAGATATAAACAAGGTCCTGTGATATCATCAATTACATAATTTGCAAAAAGTGTAAAGCACAGAGCATTAAATTAGTCCACAAATGGGTGATAGGTGTCATCTATAAAGCAAGCTTATAAAAAAAACTCGTAAATAAAAAAAAGAAAACTCCAATTATTATCCTGTGTCTTGGTTCAAGTTATGTTTTTGGAATTCGTCACAGCTCCAAAATTGTTTACGTTCTTTGTGATGGAAAAAACTGTACTTCCAACCAGTTTCAAAAACCAGTACAATAATCTAGAAATTCTAAACCTTAAATATATATTTTTTTTTAGAAAAAATTGAAAGCCTCAAGTTAGTGCAGCATTTAAACATTGTTAAATGTAAATTGGCCACGTAGCAGTGTAAGCCTAATAATTGTTAGAAAAATCATTACCATTTTTATCAAAGTACAAGGATCCACAATTGTCAAACTTAAACATAAAACTCTTAATGTGCAGAAGAATCTCATTATTTATGTTTTGAGTTTTAGAATAATATTCAATCATCTGTAAAACAAAAATCCTATATTAATTGGTTTACCTACCACAGTGAAGAAAGGCATATTGTTCTAAACACAAATCTGCCAATAGCTTGATATACTCAATCTCCTTAAATATTTATAAAATAACATTAACACAATAGCCCCGTTTCTAATATTTGAACTGTACAACCAAAGTATAACTTCTAATTGTACAGGTAATGTCCACTGTGGGTGATGAAGTTAAGTGCAATAATTAAACAAGGATTAAACATACTTTTCTTTTATAATATATATATATATATATATATATATATATAAGAAAAGTACATTTAATGAGCAAATGACTCAAATTCAGCCACGAGGGTATCCTGTCGGAGCTATGGAAAAAGGCAGTTGAGCTGGATCTCCATGCCGATTGTTGCTAAAACCTGCGGTGTCAGGCGAAACGACACGAACACGCAGATTGTGAGCTAGGTGATGCTGTACTTCCCATGATGTGTCTGTATTAAATATTACAACTTTGCTACTCCTGTCTTAATGAGTCCCAATTAGGGCGAAACACGTCGACAGGATGTATTTGAGTCACTTGTCAATAATTCCGTTTTACTTATTTAAAAGATAACTAAGTTTAATGAGTCTTCAATTAATACAAAGCAAAAAAAATAGTTTTTTTTAATTGGCAAGTACTAAAATTTTTTTAATTTGAGTCACATGACTAGAAATGACACCTCATAAGGTAGTTTAGTTAAAACGATGGACAGTAGGTTATCCATCATAATTTGAGCGATTATAGGTGACAACAGTGATCCAATCGGAGTTCCAAATAGTTGTAAATAGAATTTATCTTGAAAAAAAAGGTGTTGTTAAATACCAGGTTAACAGTAGCGAAATCAAATCTTCCGACAGCTTGCAATAAAGTTTAATTTTGTTCCGGTTTTCTTTGACAATATTGATAACTAAAGGTAAAGGAATATTAGTGAACAAAGAAGCTACATCCAATGAAATAAGAATATGATCGTTGGGAAGGTAAAAATCCTTGAATTGTCGTATAAACAAGAAGCTACCTTTTACATTATATCCCTCAAGAGGGAAAGACAGTTGAAGAATGTTAACCTAGAAAGAAACAATACCATAGCTGGGTGTATTCACCATAGAGATGATAAGTCTTAAGGCGAGAACTGGTTTGTGTATTTTTGGTTAAACCATAAAATTTACCATTGAATATCCCTTTCTTATGCAGTACCTTAAGACGATCGTTCGTCTTTTTTTGAGTAGTAAACGTAGGATCCCTTAGTAAGAGTTTATATATAGATTTATCTGACAATAAATAAAGCTTTAATTGCTTTCCCAATGGGTTTTACACATGAAAAAGATTTGCATTCTTAACAATTGAAAAATATTTGCTTTCACGATAAACTAAAACGTGTTTTTAATACACAAAATTATTTTACAACGATTAAAACGTTATGAAGATTGATATGGTTCTTATGCAAAAAACGAATGTTTTATGCATGAGAAATGTATTTTTATGATAATTAATAAATTAAAATAAATGGCTTTGTATTTATAAATTTGATTGAAACTGAATCGATTTGCATTCGCATGTAATGTGCTTTAAGGTATCTCAATAGTAATTACTTTTTAATGGCTTAACTTTTGTACACACGGCTGTATTATCAATTTTAAATTGGGGGTTTTAATTACACAAGAAGTGTGTTTTGCTTTTATGGTAACTTAAAACGTGTCTTTTTAATACACAAAATAATTTATTTAATGCATGAAAAATGCATTTTTATAACAAAAGAATGGTTTTGTATTTATCGTAGAGTGATTATTTACAAGCACGGAATTGTGTTTTACAACACGCTTATATTATACCGGGTGGAACAACGAATCTTAGGAAATTTCTATTTTTCTGGTTTCTCTTCTATTTGGTGGGTTTTACTTGTAAGCTTTGGGTTTCAATGACCTCTCGTGACCCCTTATCTTTAATAAAAAAAATCCCAAAGAATTTTTTAAAATATTCTTTTGATTGCAGCAGCACAGGGTAAATATATAACACAATTCAAATTCAACCTTTGGCTAAGGCTTGCATTATTTTCAAATGACAGGTACCTTAAATATTGAAAAAACTAGTGTTATAACGATGTGATGTCAACAGTAGTTCTGTGGTCAACAAAGCTTCAGTTACTCTTTAAAATAATAGTAAAGTTTGTGGTGGTTTATCAGCTAAATTGTAACATTTGCCGGGGGAATGTAAACATTTTTAACATTTAGGTTGACCTTTGAATTTTAATGATAATTAAGCAGTAAGAAAAATATAATTTGAGCACTTGAAAGGAAGTTGAGTGAAAATTAGTGAAATAGGGCGTGATTAATCAAAACTGTTTAATAACCAATCTTCAAGATATAGTTTACGAGATAGTCTATTAAAATCGAATGTGGTGAACTTAACCTAAAACGGTCCCATTGTGATAAGTGGAAACAAAGGATTATAATTTAATCAACAAATCAAGAAACCAACCTGAAAAGAGGGGAATAATTTTGCACTATCCTGCATAGCTTTGTCATGGAAAATTTAAGTCAAGTTGACGGCCACTAGAAAAGGTAGCGGCTTTTGGGTTGGGGGTGGTGACAACTTTTGCTCTGGCTTAGTCAGGGTGAGACTCTAATTCAGGGTAGATCAGAAAATGTACTGCACAGATTATATTAATAAGGGTTAGTATTGAATCAGAGCCTGGACAGGGAATGCCAAGGCGCCAGGAACTCATAACAATTAAGGAGCGTATGAAACCTAAAGTCCTAGTTCCAACAGACTTCGAAGGAACCCCCTTCCAGATCATAAATATAAAACACGCAACTTCACAAAATAGCTATCTTTAATATCGCATCGGAACACAAAAACAATTAAAAACAAAAATTCCTAGTACCAGTTGAATTTCAATATTACATCAATTATGATTAACACAAGAATAGAAAATACAAAATTAGTAAATATTACTGTAAGAAACCCCGCACGAGTGCATATCAGGGAAGAAGAACTTTTAATTTCTCACTCACTTTAAAGTTATTTATTACTCACGTATTCATATACCCTTGGCCAAGAAAGCACGTAGTAGTATGTAAAATGCACCATAAATTAAGTGCTAGGTGTTCTAACCTCAATTTCAAATAAGCACCTCGTGGGAGCAATCTCTAACAATAGTGTAAATATTAGATACCTTAACGTACTGTTGAAATATTTCACAATTATCTTAATGAATCACCCTAGGCAGTAAAGAGGGTGCCTAGAAATATACTAAATGTTGATTTTTAAATATTAAATTTTGTATATCAGTATTACAGAATTTTGAATGAAGTAGATGTACTTCTTATGAACAGCAATAGCTCAAATTATTAATATTAAGCACTAGTAAAGGAACATAATAAAACCACAATGGCACCAAATAAGCACAAACACTAACAACGAACAATAAATACATGGAATAATCTTACTCAATGATTAGCTTCTGTACGTAGTTATCTCACATCAAAGGTCGTCGAAGTCCTAGGCTGCTGGAATGGTAACCCAGAGTAACGACAGCTGGTCGGCAACGCCAATAAATGATAAATAATAAAGTTGATAGTGCGACAACGTTCTTGAGATAAAGGAGACAGGACCATAACCAGAATGAAGAGCATACGTATAACACACAATGAGACAGCGTAGGGAGGAAAAAGTAGAAGAAGAAGAAGAAGAAGAAGGACCCTAAAATTTAATATTAGAAATCAAGTTGCAACAAAAATTGAGATATTAATTACCACGTAAGTGGGTCAATTAAATGTGCACTAACTGATTTAGAGATAACAGGACGTTACAATATTTAGATTTCAATAACGAACATCTGCACCTAGAAAAATTAAAATAATAAAATTTAATCTATTTTAATTCATACCAATTATGAACGGTGATGATGAATTTAAATCCACTACAAGTGAAAATCGAAGCTTACAAAAGGTATTCTAGAACCATAAAACCAAAATTGCCAAACTCCAATAATTATTTGTCGGTTCTACCTAAATCCGTAATCAATACGTTTATATCGGCAGAATCCAACTTTCACCAACAACGATCGAAATAAGAATGCCTCTTATCCACAAGGACAAAAGCAACGTACAGCTTATTATCATATTTGTAATTTCAAATGCAGATAAGTAACATAAATTTGAGTATACGGCAATAACTTGTAATTATGAAGGTTAACACAAATGAAGCACAAAGGTAACAACGATATAGATAGCAGGACAATGCTATCAGCAGACAATTAAATTTAGAAATATTATATAAATAGAATGCTGACACAGAAGTGTCGACCGGAAGGTTACATCTTAGATCCCACAACCTATCCCTGCATGAACTAACACAATATATAGAATAGTAGAGTATAATGCTAGTTTTAACTGGGGGGGATCCCTTCAATAAACACCTTATTTGATATATTATCACCACAAGCAAGAATAATTATTGAGGGTGGAGATAGCAGTTCAACAATTAACACTCTGAACTACAGAAAGAAATTGAAAGCTTAGAAGAAATCGCTGCTACAAACAAAGACACAGAACTTATAGAAGTAATTAATATATTAACGCAACAGGTAGGGAAAAGAACAGACACACAAACGGAAATGGACAGACTAGACAAGACAAACATCTAGAAATGCCAAAGAAAACTAACACATTAGATAACATCCTATATTTGACCTCAGACGTAGGACCTTTTTTGTTATGGTAGAGGTTACCGAGACAGGCAGAAATATTGGAAAATGCCACCCCATGGCTATCGGAGAACGGTTAGCAAAGGCTAACGTAGCTGGTGTTAATAGGATTAAAAAACAAGGCGTAAATAGGATATCTGACGAATTTAAGACGAGTGAAGATGCCAATGGATTCTTAAAATATGATGAAATTACAAAAATGGGCTTTAAAAGATATATTCCAGCCAACATAGTTACCTGTAAAGGGATAGCTAAAGGTGTGTATGAGGAAATATAGGAGGAGAAACTTCTTGATCAGACAAAATTGAAATATATGATTCTAGCAGTTAGGCGATTCACTAGGAGAATGATAAATGAAAATGGAGAGGTGTTTTACGTGCCTACAGGGACAGTTTTATTCACAGACATATATAAATCCACCGATTCTATGCTTGAAATGCCTGACATACGGACACTCAAAGGATCAGTGCAGAAGCTCAAAGTACAAATGCCCCAGATGTGCAGAGGAACATGAACGGAAGTATTGTACAAGTATACAACTCCAATGCTACTACTGTAAAGAAGATCATGAGGCAACTGAGAAAACTTCTGAATATAGAAAGCAACAAAAAATAAAAGAAATAATAAACTGGGAAAATCTATCATATTACGACGCAAGACAGAGATTGGGAGGAATGTTCTTCTCAACAAAAAATCCTAGAGAGTTTCCGATATTAAGAAAGATAATAAACCCGTTTGACGAAGACATCGCTATAAGTCAACGGAACCAGAATTTGGGAACGCAACATAACAAAAAGAACAATACCACCTATGCACAAGCAAGAAGCAAAAGGAAAAGACAGAACCCTCCATCACCATTAATATTCGACAAAGAGGCACATAGGGTAAGTTTAAGAAATGTTCCGGGCTCAATCGACGAGTGGGCAGGGTATTATACCTACTACAAAAATTAAGGGAGGCCTGAAATAAAGAAAGAAAAATTACACACATTCATTCATACTCAAAACACAACATCTCAACAAAAGAAACCTATAATTAAACACAATATGTACACACAATAAATAATTACACACTAAATCTAAAAACAATATCAACCAAAAGAACCAATCATTTTTTTTATAAATGGTGAGCTGCTGGTTTTAGGTTACTCCCTAGATTGAGTTTCAACAAAAAAAATGAAACCAAGTGAAATTACCCTACTAAAACCAACAGCTCTAAATCAGCATGGTAAATCTAAAACTAAGTATATACATCTAATGGCAACAACATTTTCAAACGTGCCAGCAAGCCTTCAAATCATTTTCACTTTAATAAGTTGTACACTCTTAGTAGCAAATAGTAATGCATTCATATAGTGTCAATAAATCTCAAACTAATTCACTAATTGTCGTCTAAACGGATTAAATTTAGGAATGCATGAGCTAAAACCGAAAATCCCAACCGATATGGTCGCAATCGTAAATGATGGGGAAAGCAAACACTCACCCTCGAAGTTGCTGACGTCGAGGTTGAGTCACAAGCTGGTTCACAGCAGCGAGAGTAGGCGGGCCTACACCCAGAAAGAATGCACTTGGTCTCCCATTACAGCAAAGGACGACCATTCATGGTGGCTTTAAGGCCACTGGAAGAAGCTAGAGCAATTACCAGTAAAAATTAATTTAATTTCGACGAAAAATACAATTTTCTAACAACCCTAAATACTTACCATGACATATTGTGTGCGCGAAATTTTCATAACAAAAAACGAAAACAACCAAACATTTCTACACGTGTCTCCGTTGTATAGATCGGAAAGCAAATAAAATCAATTTCGTTCAGCCAGTGACCAGAGTTCAAAGTAATATTTCTATTCAGAATTAACCTGGAAAAATACAGTTTATATTGGGATAATACGCAGCTTTAACTCGACGAATTCTTCCAAAGGAAATCACATAAGTATCAATTATGGGATACTTGGAACACGTTATCGACTATCTGAGTATAGCGTAAATTTTACGTTAGGGAATTCTGGGAAGTAGAATTTATTCTTAATGAGTGGAAGTATTTACCAAGTAAAATATACAGGATATTTAATTTATCGAGTAAAGTTTCGTTTCAGCAGAAAAGTGGATTTTAGTTGAAAATTATTAGCCAACGTAGTTCTTGTTAATTATGAATCGATGCTTTTAATTAACCGTGGACATGGACTTTAGATAAACGGATAATTAATTAGCAAAGGATTTTAGTTGAAAATTATTGTAAATAAAATAACCAATTATTGCCAAAAAGGAACGTAACAAATGGAAAGTCAATTAACCAAAAAAGGAACTAGATATGGAGCGGTTGTAAAACAACTGTCAGTAACTCCCTGGTTCAAAGAAATTAAAGGGGTGTCCAGGTGGGAAACCACAACACTATGCAGATTGAGAACTCAACATTGTTGCTCTCTTCAACACCTATTCAAAATAGGTGTATGACAAAATGATAAATGTGGAGAAGTGGGTGAATTACACCACATACTATTTGCATGCCCTAATAACAGTAGAAATTACAACAAGCTATACACAGAATTAACTGCACTAATTAAAGGCCCTATACACCTGTATGACATAACGGCAAAATCAAATCTGGAAATAGCCAAACTGCTAGTAACCTTTCTGAAGGCGAGTAATATAAATCTATATAAAAAAAAAGTTTATAAGTCCAATTCCTAAACTTAATTACTAATTACCCTACACGATACTTAGATCTGAACAAACTCTACTTTGTAGAGAAACGGAATATAAACTAACAGGGAGAAGGGAGGGCATGAGATTATCTCAGAAGTCCTGGACGAAAGGACACCCATCCTAGTAACAAGTGATGGCTGATTGCTAGGAAGCTGAAATAATAAAAAAAAACATTTAGGTTAAGTAATCCTAAACATTTTTTTTTTAAATTTTGCTCCGTGAAGTTCTTCAATATAGTCTTGAAAATTTTCACACATACATATTTGCAAGTGGTAATGATAATATTACTTCTTTAATAAACAACTTGTAATTTCTACTTTCATGTGGTAGATTTGAAACACGAGAACTTTTTATTAACCAATCATGGCACTGAATAATTCCAATAAAAATCGATAATATTATGTAACCGCTAATTGTGCTTGTAGTCACAACATTTTAATATTTTCATAGTGGCAACGGTGCTTCTGCATATCATAAATATTGATGATGCACATCGGATTTTAAATTGCTTGAATTATATCAAGATTGAATATCCCTATTTTAATTGAACACTTGTTAGAGTAGTTGGCAACGTTGAATTTTGACCAACTTAACGTGTGAAATTTGTTGAAGATAGAATAGGACAAACATATTGGTTTATGTTGGTATGCCTATTAACACATTCACTGCCCACAACACACATGGTGCGTTCAACTTGTGCTACCTGACATGCCCCCACCGCAACAGGCGCGTTTGATATAGCTTGAAGTTCTGCTGTAGATTTTAGAGTGAGGCATGGCTGGAACGATATCTTAAAACACTAGGGCATGCCAGTAGTGTCTATTCTTTGCGAAGCGATAGTTGGGTTAAGTCAAATTAGAAATTACATACTTTTACACGCGATTATTTGAAATACATATTTGTGTTTCACATTTTGTAGTGGTAAGTATAATGTTATAATTTTTTCATGCTAATGATGGTATTATAATAATAATGTAGATCTTATATAAATGTAATTTAGATTTAACCACACATTATGACCGCACTAGATGTATTTGGCCAAGCAGTATTCACTTATATATTTTTTTTTGTTACAGGTAGTTATGGATTCAAAACTTGGGCTTTCTAAAGAGATTGATCCTCCTAAAAAGAGAGCGAAATATGATCGGTATTGGCAAAAATCTGTTACAGATGCCGAGCTTCTAGAATATTTAGAAGATGATGTGGAAATAGATCCATTCGTAAACGACAGTGATGAAGACGATCCTGACTATGATGGTGATTCTGATGAGGAGGAGACTTCTCAAACACTTTCAGATTTACCATGTCGTGCAATTCCTTCTGCTGTTAGCCAGTGGTCATCCACTGGAGTTCCAACGAAGAACTTTCCGTTTACTTGTGTTCCAGGTATTCGTGTTAACGTTGGTGGAACAAAACCAATCGATTATTTTCGTATAATTGCAACAAATGACTTTTTTGATTCCCTCTGCAAAAAAGCTAACTCGCACACAATAAAGGTGCTTTCCAAAAGTGAAGAAGTTGCATCAAGAACCACTAGTTGGAAAGATGTAACTGTTGCTGAAATAAAAAATTTTTTTGGGTTGTTATTTCATATGGGAACTATTCGTACTAATCGATTAAATGATTATTGGAAAAAAGATTATTTATTTAGGTTATCAATATTTCAGTCATTTATGAGCCGCAATCGCTTTTTGCTGATTTTGAGAGCACTACATTTTGAGGATGAAGAAACGTGCACACAAATGGGAAAAATACTTCCCCTTATAAATTTTTTCAATGAAAGAATGATAGATATTTATTATCCAACTAGAGAGCTATTCATAGACGAATCTATGGTGTTATGGCGTGGAAGGTTGAAATTCCGACAATACATAAAGGGGAAAAGACACAAGTTTGGGGTTAAGCTATAAGTTTTATGCGAGCCTAATGAATTATCATTAAAAATAATCGTTTACTCTGGAGCCTCTGATCCTGAGTTGTCTGGTCCTCAACACACAGAAAAAATTGTTTTACCTCTCCTGCAAAACAATCGTGTTGTTGGACATTCCATTTATATGGATAACTACTACAACAGTGTAAAACTAGCACGAGACTTGTTAGATGAGAAAACATATACTACAGGAACTTTGAGATCAAATACAAAAGAGAACCCGCCCACCGTGGTCGCAAAAAAAATTAAAAAAGGAGAGCTGGTGATGGAGTTTAGTACTGAGGGTATCTGTGTAATCAAGTGGAAAGACTGCAAGGTAATATTGGCAATTTACAGAGAATTTACTGGAAAGTTGGAAAATGTTATTACTCAGCGTGGTCAGGAGAAAATGGAGGCACAACTAATAAATGAGTATAACAAATATATGTCAGGTGTTGATCACTGCGACCAAATGATGTTATATTATTCTTGCGAACACAAAACCCTCATATGGTACAAAAAATTGCCATCCATGTTTTTCAAATGATGGTGCTAAACTCTTTCTATTTGTATAAAAAAGGAGTCGGAAGTCGCATTGCTTATTAAAATTTTAGAATACAAGTGATTTGGAAACTCCTAGGAACAACAGCTTCGGAAATACAGCAGAGTCCACTGCCAAATAATGAGCAGCATTTTATAGAATATTGTCCCAAACGAGAAGATGTAAAATCAAAAAGGAGAAGATGTCAAGTTTGTTGGACCAGTAGAAAACAACGTAAAGATTCAATTTTTTATTGCCCCCAGTACTCCGATACTACCGGATTTTGCCTCATCCCTTGTTTTAAATTGTTTCACACAAACCTATTAGTATAAACTTTTTTTTATGTGTTCTAGATCTTATGTTTATTTTAAACTTTTATATAACTTTTTGTTTTTAATTATATTTTACTTAGAATTTTGTTTAAGTTTGAAGTGTGTTTAATAATTAGCTTGTTTACAAGGGCTTTGTGTTTTATATACAACATAATAGAATAAAAAGTAAGGGCAATACAATCAGTTTTGGAACAACACATGGGCACAACACACATGTGTTCATTGCTTTGTGCCCTCAATGCGCCTAGTGCGTTTTGCTTTTTGAAAAAAAAAATTACAGATATTCAGTCTAGAGTCTATATGAACCCAAATCAAACGTACGCTTACACATTTTTAAAAAAAAATTATAGTGGCACTTGGGCAACGGGCTCTTTTTTGAAGGGCAGTGAATGTGTTAATCACATCTATGACTAAAATTGGATTTTATATTGCTTGAACTATACAAGTCTTGTACAATATTACTGCAAAATATACCTCAGATACAGCTGAAATGCTGAGATGCCGGCAGATGCCAGTGAATTTTGCAAGCTAAAAATTCCACCAAAAACGATACATGAAAATTTGTTTGATGTGGAGTTGCAATAGTAGATTTATCATTTTATTTTGTTCATACCTTCTTTGATAAATACAAGGACTGATTGTAGTTGTTTAGTTAGTGTCTTTTTTATTTCATAACTGTTTGGAATAAAAATTTTAAATAAACGTCTGTAATTTTAACATTATAAAACCGTTAGTCCAAACATGCACATTGGATCTAACACAAAATGTTTATCTTTAAACATATGCATCAAATTTACAATAAAGACATTTTCCTTAATTTATTTCAAATGTTTTATAAAATCAACATCTCTTTGGAAAAGTGTTTGCAATTTAGTGAGCTGGCATTGATATCATATTCATTATATCCAAATGTTTTTTCTACTCCTGTGTATAAAGCTCCTTCATACATCAATATTTATACATGAAGTACAATTTCACACGCCGGTGCACAAAAACAATGTAATTCTTACGGGATTTACTTCATGCAGTTTCCATAAGAGCCCATGTACTTTTACGCACTGGTCAAAAATAAATAGGTTGCTGTGCTTGCTTTGTTTTGGAAATATTTTGAAATGTCACTGCAACTATCAAACGAGTCTGTACAGTAACTACTGAATAATTGTGGACTCTGATGCAGAAATGTGCAGTACTCCTCCAGCAATAATCGCAGCAGCCACCATTGCAAGTGAATCCTTGTTGCCCAGCAAATTTATCAAAATCTACGAAGATACATATAAAAAATTTATGTCGTGGCAAAAACAAAACAAGATAAATACATTTTCAAAAAATGAAGTACTGTCGTATTAAGCAGAATTATCAAAAATTTAAATCATCTACACTGTGGAGCAGCTATTCCATGTTAAAAAGTACAATTAATACAAGACACAACATAAATATTGGTAAATATCCGAAAGTGCATGCTTATTTAAAAAGACAAAATGAAGGATACACTGCCAAGAAGTCCCTGACATTAGAAAGAGAGCGTGTTTTTAAATTTATGAAGGATGCGCCTGATGAAAAATTTTTGTTAACTAAAGTAAGTAAAAACATAATACAATTATAAAATTATCTAATAAATAATAATCTTTAGGTTATGCTGCTGTTTGGTGTTGCTGGTGCTCTTCGAAGGGATGAACTTTATAAATTAGAAACTAACGATATTCAAGATTTAGATTCAGTTATTGTAGTAACTCTTCACGATACTAAAACTAAAATAACACGTCATTCAGCATTAGAGGGCATTTGGAGATATAGAGAAAATATATGGTACTTTGTCCTAAAATTATGCAGAAAAAAACATCCTTAATTATCAGGCCGGAAGATGCACTCGACAAGTTGTGGGGATTAATAAAATTGGACGAGCCCTCAGTGAAATTGCGAAATTTTTACAATTGCCTGATTGCACTAATTATACAGGTCACTCTTTCCGACGATCATCTGCTTCTCTTCTAGTGGAGTCAGGTGCCGATTTATTGACCTTGAAACAACATGGTGGTTGGAAATTATCTACTGTAGCAGAAGGTTATATCGAAAATTCTTTTAATACAAAAAATACTATTGCAAACAAAATTTTGAAAATCAACTGTAATAATACTTCAATCAAGTCACAAACAGGTCGTTGAATGAACCGTCCGGTGTAAGATTAGATAATTTAATTGACTGTACAAATACTATTAATAATAATTATTACTATAATAAAAATAATTGAATCCTTGTTTCTTAATTGATTTTTTAGTTAAAGTTGTAGAAAAATTATAGTGTGCAACACGTGTATAAAATGTGAGTTCACACACTTGTCACACAATATACTATTCTAATGCACTCTTTCGCTATGGTACACAACTCTTAAATTTTGAATAACATTACAAAATTTACCATTATAAATAAACAATTATACTGGATGGCACAATAAGAACTGCAATTTTAAACTTGCTACAAATTTTAAACCTTCCTATAATATATCGTATAAAGGTGTAGTACCCTCCATACACCCACCGACAAAATTAGAATTGTTAAGATAGGAAGATAGCAAACTCAGTTATAAAGATAGTATGTAATGTTAAATGTATTATAAGTTCATTCAGGTCTTCAACCTGTGCGCTAGTTTCCAACAGAGGAAACAGTTGGTTACAACATAAGGCCAGCAAAATAGTTTATAATTTCGAAATAGTCAAGTACATCAGAATAGCAATACAGGCAAAGTCCAAGCAGAACCCATGAGGTAGCTGCTGATCACTAACCCGAAATAAGCATAGTTTACAATTTAAAATAGGGTCAGAGCCACTGCGAGGCAAGTAAGAAAATATATCAGCGGCAGGTCCACTCCAGACTTCAACTGGTGAAGTCTCTTCAGAAAAAAAAAAATGTAATGAAAGTAAGTCAATTGAAGGTAATGAAAGTAGTGATAGTGAGTTATAGTAATCTCGGGTAAGCGATGTAAAATTGTACTAACCATAAACCTATGTATATGGGAGCTGGGCCCGCATGTTAGCTGTAGTTATAATTTATACCAAAACGTTAGGGAGGATTTATGTATTAAAGAAATTGTATTAGTATTCAATATATCCATTAATCTTGTAATTGCCTTAATTTAACAGGTACGTCAGCTAGCAAATCTCTTTTTCCACTCCGGAGGTACGGACAGTCTCGACTCCCTGAATTATGACCACTCGTCAATCAAACTCACAAACAAAATAGGTAACCGCTCTACCATCCATCCAGGTAAGTAGAAATGGGTTGATACGATTTGGGGTTTCACCGATAGCATGCAAGTACTGGAATCCTCGATCGCAACAGAGGTGTTCGATTGCAGAATGCCTAGTTCAGGAAATAACACCTCTTATCCATATCAATGATGTAGAGTTTTCATTAATTATTGTTTGGAACACAAGGAAAATAATTTATTTTAAAAACATTTTCAGCAAAAGAACAAATTTACACTTGAACGGTAACATGGTTCTAGCAGGATGGGGTTATTTATCATACTGCTAGTAAAGCACGAGTTTTATTAGATACAAAGTTCTTAGAACATGTAATTTCTGGATGTGAAAATGTGAATTGGCCGCAAGTGTATGTAAACAATCCAAAAATCACCAACGCTTTTAAATTCAACATCATTCGTGTAATTGTAGATTATGTATATACATTTATGTGAATCTTATTGAAATGTAGGGTTGTGCTTTTTAAATGATTTGTTAAACATTTACCACAACTAAGTAAACGCGTTTACACAAAATAAGAATTTAGTTGAGTAGTAGGCAGATAAAATCGAAATACAAAGAATTTTGCAATTTTTACTGAATTACTTAATGCGCATAAATTACGTACTTAAACATTCTTTGTTAATACTTATATAACATTTCATTACGAAAAGAGTACTGCCTTGAGACCAATGCACAAATTCACGTTCTGCACATATTTTACGTTCAGCAGGTTATGTAGCAGAAACTTTATATTTTAAATAATCATTTATACATCGAGACAAACTGTAAATGTGTAATAGCTGCTGAACATTTAAAACGCTTAAACAAAACAGCCTTATTTAAAAATTTGTTAGATCGTTACATGTAAAAAAACAGATATGCATTTGCTGAATATCGTTTTTTTACAAAAAAATTCGATGAGAGATAAATTACTCAATGCCTAGATACCAATAAATAATCATTTAACAAATTAGTTTTTCAGCGATTTAAAACTGCAGTTTTTGTTGAGTCAGCCTTGGGTCAAACCATATGAAGTGACTCAAAAAAAATTTTTCAGGTTGCTTGACCAATTTTAATATTTTTATATGTTTTTCTTACATAAGTCAGCACTTCAAAACACGTTTGAAATTTTTTTATCTCATCCCGTTTTGGAGATAGAGACATTTTTGTTTGACCATGCAGGTTAATTTTGACCGTTACAGTCATTAGCGATAAATTAAATATCTTCAGACTGATTGATGCTACAGTAATGGGATTTGTACTATTCTTTTTAGAAAAGTTCATTCTACAATTTAGATCCTTGCAGTTTAAAGTGTTAATCTAACATATATAGCTCAAAAATACAACCAAAGTTCATGATCAAATTTTAACAAATTCGACCTTTTAAGGCTGAAAATTTCAATGAAAGAATAAAATACCCAAGCTAATATTTCTATGACTGTAAGATATAATAGGATACTTGCCAGTTTTAGAGAAAGAAGGTTAAAATATGTCTCCCTCAATTTTCTATAATTTTTCAAAAATGTAATTTTGAATTTTTTTGAAATTTCGAGGCTTAATAACTCTGGTGGGGGAAAATATAAAAATCTGAATTTTTTACACAAGATGCACCTTTATGATAGTAAACTACTGTAAAAATTTCAATCTTGGTATTTGATCCTGAACCAAGTTCTGAATTTTTAAAGTTTAACAAAAATATGTATTTCAGTGTCAATTGTAAACAAATACAAGAATATTAAATGTGCAAATTAAATATTCCTAATGTTAAACAGTATAGTATTTTAACAAAGGAGGGGTAATTTAAAAATTAGGCAATGGTTTTAAAAAAGGATAGATATAAAAGGTTCATGTCCTAACAGTAACATATGCATAATTCATGTCTGGACAGGAATCTGCCTGATAGTGAAACTTATCTGCTCATTGAAGTTCAGCAAGTGCCACAGTCTGATAGAGTGCAGATAGTTTTCTAACGTGCTGTCTTTTTTTAATTCGAGTTTATTTGATTAATTACAAGTGTTTATTAATTATTTTTAATAACAAAAGAACAAGGCATTTTGCCTTCATTATGGAAAAAGAAAGGAGCCTCCATTGGTGAAGAAACTGTGGGAAAGTAAAAATGTTTTTTGAAAATGACGAGAATAGAAGAATGTGTACCGGTAAAAAAGAGTGTATCAAAGTGATAGTTAATGAAAAAAAAGTAGACCAACAAAATCGTTTAGTTCTTTGCAATCTCGATGAATTATATGTGGCGTTTAAAAAATCACATCCAGTATGTCCAATAGGCAGATCCAAGTTTTGTGAACGCATCCAAAGTGGTGTATTTTGGCAGAAACTTCAGATACCCATTCTGTGTGCGTGTGTGTGGTTATACCATCAAAATGTGAAATTAATGATCAATTGTGCAAAGCTGAATGTTGACTATAAGGAATTGATTGATTTATTAGTTTGTGACGTAAACAAATATGCTTGTACGATGGATTTGTGTAAAAGTTGCCCTGGAAAAGAAAGTGTACTAGAACTATTTAGGGATTCGGAAGAGGATCTTCCAGATCATATTGAGTTTAAGCAGTGAGTCATGACTGATAGATCAGAGATGGTCACTATTATTAAATCTCAAGAAGAATATTTTGAATCGCTAGTTGAAAAGTTAGAAAATCTGAAGAGTCGCCATTACATTTCTAGAATTCAAGGACAGTTTTTGAAGAATAAGAAAGAAAACCTAGTTGAATCAGAATGTATAGTTTTAGCAGACTTTGCAGAAAATTTCACTTACATTATCCAGGATGAAATACAAGGTTACCATTGGGTAAATAAGCAAGCAACAGTGCATCCATTTGTTATATATTTTAAGAACAAAGATGGTAAGGTGAAAAGTCATTCGATTTGTGTTTTAAGTGACTATTTGGAGCACAATACGACTGTTGTACATGCCTTTCAAACGAAAGTAATCCACTATATTAAGGACAAACTGCCTAAAGTAGAAATGTTGTTTTACTTTTCAGTTGGCAGTGGAAGCCAGTATAAAAATAGCTATAATTTCTTAAACATTTGCAACCACAATAAAGATTTTTGGTCTGGGGGATGAGTGGCATTTCTTTGCCTCTTGCCACAGAAAAAACGCCAATGTGTGTGTGGGGGCAAAAGTGGCAAAAGATAGTTTACAAAGGACAACTTTAAACCAAATCCTAAATGTAGGCCAGATGTTTGCCTTTTACAAGGAACATATTACAGGCATAACTTATTTCCTTATTAAACAGGAGGATATTATTATACACAAGGAAAAACTTAGCTCAAGATTTGAAAATACATTGCGGACCAAAAGAACGAGAAAATTCCATAGATTGTTACGTAGATTTAAGGCCTTGAACAAAAGAAACGTTGCCTATTTGTACCACGGCTAGTCAGAAGCATAATGGGTCAGGTTCTGAAAGCAAGATGGTACTGATATTTTGTTGAGCGCCAAGGCGGGCTCCGTGCAAAAAGGCAACTATAATATAAAACAAAACCTTACCTGCCTAATTGGCTGATCCGGGATCCAGGACTAATATTACTGTGGATATTGCGTGAACTTCAGGTTTATGAGAACTATGATTAATATTTGCACATGCTATGTAAATATGTATAGTTTAAACATTCAAATTAACACTGATTGAAGGGAAACAGCTGATTGCACCTGCAACTCCTTTTAAGTTGCATAACGTTAAAACCAGTACTACGGGGCTGGTTTGCACAAAACAAAACTTTGTATATAGTAAAATATATATGGGAAAATTACCACTATAGGCCCTTTCAACTGCTTTAACAGTGATAATGGAACAAAGTGAAATTATTATTTTTATGTATCGAAATTTAGTTAATTGCAAAGTAAGCAACTAAGTCCGTCAGAGTATTCTTTATTCTTCCCAGGCCACTTACGTAAAAAAAAGGATACGTTAATACATACTGGTGTAGTGTTTTGCTCTCTGCATGTAGCACTTTTCCCTTGCTGTAGATATGTAACTAAATCATCAGTGTACCAATGAATTAACAAGAAATGTAACATCTGGACATCTGGGCAAAACCAGTATCTGCTGTACGTGCACCAAAAATACAATAAAGCAATTCCAATAAAGGAAAACCAAAACGAGGACCATAACCAAGAAAATACCAGAGAAGAGAATAAACAAATAAATAAAGCAGTGGATAAAAAAAACCCCTAAAAGCATAAAATTGATTAGTGCTCAGGCAATTATACCAGCAAACCTTCAACGCTAACCAGCGTAAGGGTTTAATAATATTTGTATAGCGATACTATCTTCAAACGGGAAGCAACCTCAAACAATTCCTAAAAAACAGATTATAATAATTGTATGTGGCGCAATCTTACTTACAATGAATGTGAACCATTGACCTATAACATTCAAATACTTGAACCAAAGTTGCATAAACTTCCAAATAAGCACAGCCCATGCTATATGAAACTCCAGAAAATTAACGTTTCGTTATATTTATATCCTGCAACGCAGCTAGGGAAAAATATTTTAGCACACGCTAACCCTTGGATAACGAAAACGTGTAGGTCACTTCACAAAGCGCATTCAAGACGAACAAGGTCTGATCAAGAATGTATTAATTCGTATTCCTATTTATCAACAATTATCACACACCTGTCAGATAGATAAAATCGTGTTTTATTTAATATTAAATGCTTGGCCCTGAATCAATATGTTACAAATAAATTGTTACGTTTAATCAAATTACATTATATATAGTGAGAGTCATTGCAACGTAACGAAGTGACCGTTACAACTTTCCATGCTGTTGGAGAAAACACAATTAGGTGTTATACAACTTCAGAAACTGCCAAATACGAGGATCACTGCATCGCTAAAATCGTACCTTTAAGTCTGGAAGTTAATAACACCATTGCCTGTATATATGATGGACAGTGGTGGTTAGCTCAGATCGAGCAAATCGGCCTAGAACATAATGATGTCTATGTTCACTTGTATCATGCTGCAGGATCATACACATCTTTCAAGAAGTCTGCAAGTGATCGAGTTTGAATACCAATTTCAAACATTTTAAGAAAATTGAAGGTGTTAGAACTAACAACAGCGACAGGAAGATCATACACTACCTCTCAAAATCTATCAGAAGAAATAAGTATGCTCCTAAATGGGCATTTATTGTAAAGAAAATAATTAAGAACATTATATATGTGAACCTCAGTCATTCAATTCTTGTTCATAATAAATACACGTTCTTTCTTTAAACAAGAGTTTTTGTTAAACTTGAAAAATTCATAACTTGTTTCAGGATCAAATACCACGATTGAAACTTTTGCAGTAGTTTACTATCATAAAGGTGCATCTTGTATAAAAAATTCAGATTTTTATATTTTCCCCCACCAGAGTTATTAAGTCTCGAAATTTCAAAATTACGTTTTTTGAAAAATTCTAGAAAATCGAGGGACACATATTTTAACCTTCTTTCTCTAAAATTGGTAAGTATCCTATTAAATCTTAAAGTCACAAATATTAGCGTGAGTATTTTATTCTTTCATTGAAATTTTCAGCTTTAAAAAGTCGAATTTGTTAAAATTTGATCATGAAGAACTTTGGTTATATTTTTGAGCTATTTATGTTAGATTAACACTTTAAACCGTAAGAATCTAACTTGTAAAATAAACTTTTCTAAAAAGAATAGTACAAATCGCATTACTGTAGCATTAATCAGTCTGGAGATATTTAATTTATCGCTAATGACTGTAACGGTTAAAATTAGCCTGCATGGCCAAACAAAAATGGCCGAATCTCCAAAACAGGATGAGATAAAAAAATTTTCAAACCTGTTTTGAAGTGCTGAATTATGTAAGAAAAACAAAAAAAATTAAAAATATTAAAGTTGGTCAAACAACCATCACCGGATCATTTCATATGGATTGACTCCCTTTGGAAACCTACCTTCAAAAAAGTCTTTGTTAGCTAAACAACCTATGGCTAGTCTATATTCCATTTGTAAACAATCAAGTAGACTCATGTGCCCACCAAGGTTCAGTTCCTTAAATGTAAGTTTTAAACTAGTGGGTGACATTACTGATATCGTTTTTATAATATCCTTTGCCCATTCACTTCCATCATTCTCTAATTCTGTTAAAATGCCTTCAACGGTGTTTGCTCCAAAACATCGATTAATTTGTTCTAAATGTGGTTGTAAAGAAAATTCCTTATCATCTTTTATGTGAAACTTATTTAAAACGTCATTTACAGTCTGATTATCTTCTTTGTTAAGTAATGCACTTTCGAGTTCTTTTAACCGGCTACTTTGACAATAATGAGTCGCAATACCAGCTTTATATACATCTGCACCTTTTAAACGTTTTCCTGTCAAAGCTAAATATAAGCCTAATTTTCCATTTAATCTTGGTAAAAAGTAGGAACCACCAACATCAGGAAATAATCCAATAGCAGTTTCAGGCATTGCAAACAATGTTCGTTCTGTTGCGACACGAAACTGGCCATGAACGGAGAGGCCAACACCGCCTCCCATTACTATACCATCTACAAGGGCTACATATGGTATTTTATAATTTCCAATAATTCCATTTACAATATATTCATGTTTAAAGAACTCATATCCCAACCGTTCACCCTTTAATCCTGATTCTACTACAGCTTTTACATCTCCCCCTGCACAAAAAGCTTTCTCACCAGAACCCTTTATCACAACTAGAGCTTTTTCTGATTCCCATTTCGTCAATACAGGTTTTAGCTTATGAACCATAGATAAATTGAGCGAATTTAATACTTTTGGTCTATTTAATGTTATTAATCCTTTATCATTAAAATCCTCAAATAGTATATCATTTTCAGTGGACATAAATCGAAAATTCTTGGTCATATTTGTAGCACCTACCTTTTTAGAAAGGTAAAGGTATTCCTTTAGAAGACTTCTTTCCAAGACCTGTAAATAATTATAACAAAATTACCCTTAGGCATAAAATCATACTTACATTCATTTTAGCTACCAAATTTTACAATATCTAAAAGTAATTAGCAACAAGCAACTTTAGTATGTAAATTAATTAACAAGGAATCCAGGTTTATATAAGACCATTAAAAATGAGATGCTTATGGTTCAAGGTTCGAGTGAATAAGAACATGTTTATACTTTATAGTTGGTTATATTCGCATAAACTTGCATAATTAAAGCAAAAAAAAGAGTGAAATGGTGTGTCCTCTCACTCCAAAGTGAAAGTAGTTCTTTATATTCAAATATGGTAGAAATATTTTCTGCCTAATCAGAGTTCTGAGTATAGACAAATAACGCGATTTGTAAAAATTCTTATTCTATTGCACTATTACGTATGTCGAATCAGTGTCTAATATTAGTCGGTTAATACAATAATTACGTTATTGACATGTATCAGATTAATATGGTAATATTTTAAAACACACATGCGCAACATGTTTTAACTGGAAAAACAAAAGCACCATTGTAAATTTTTAATACCTACCGTCTAGATATGTTATGCAATTAAAAAGTTTGGGTTTCCATAAATACTAGGAATGTATATACAAATAAATACTGTGTTATAATTATGTTTGACAACTATTTTTATCGTATGACTTGGGTGAGTGTTTAATCATGACTTTGATTCTTTTGTTCAAAAAGTACACTCATTAAGTGGTACAAGAAAAACAAAATTAAACATGAAAAAAGTAAAATTAGTATTAAATAACTCAATAAACACATAAATCCATAATTAAGTCCTTACAAAGAACCTGTCTAGCATTAATTAAAAATTTGTAACGTCAACAATACCCAAGGACAGTACTTACATAAAATTTATTACGATCTTGCTATCGCTTCTCAAATAGGTAATAACAACAACCTACACATTTCTACCTTTATAACAGTTAGAAAAGCTTCGTTAATCTTTGATTATAAAATTGTGATACAATCCTTAAATTTAAACAGGTATTTCACCTTTCAACCTCAGAATCCGAGTGACAATATTACCGTAGACGTATTGTATACAAAATGTAACATTTCATGAAAAGGTGTGGAGCATTGTAATAACCTTAATTAATTTTTAAAAAAAATATGCAATTTCTGTAGGTAACTTTATTCATTTAACTAAATTTAATAAACAGAAAAGTTATTTGAACTGTCGCCTAACTATATTTCTTCTCTAAAGTCTGCCGTATTAACTAATTACAAAACACATGAATATTTAAACCATCATTTAGCATTCAACACTTATCAATCATTTTCCCTAGACAACCCGAATGGTACATGAGGTTAAAGGGCATAGTAAAGTTTTGAATTACAATGTAAGCAAAAAATATTAACTATAGAATAAGAAGCGACACTCTAGTAATATCCTGAATCCTGTTCAGTGCGCAGGTTCGCCAAGAAAATGGCCGGAGCTAGAAGGATATATACTCTAAGATATGAATGCCATTGTTACATCTGCTTGTTAATAGAGCACTGACCCCCATATTTATCAGGTTTTGACCATAATAAAAACCAACCACAGCTAATTATCAAAGAATATTAACTATAGTTAATATAGTTAATATTCTTTGTAATTATTATAAACAAATTGTCGAACGCAAAGGGCGTTTTTGCATTTATTGTGTTGTCTGAATACATAAACTGTGTATTTTATTGTAAAACTGTACTGCATTTTACTAAAGTGTACTGGTTTTGTTCCTTAATAATCATAAACTAATTTCTTAACAAAAAATGAATCTTAATATTAACTGTGTTTATGAATTTTGAATAATTTTTAAATTAAGATATATGCATATAAAAGGAAGTATAATTTATGTTGAGGTGTATTGTTTTGTTTGATTTCTTTACTAGGATGTATCCAATTTTCAGTGGCTGCATTGTATATGCGCATTTTTTGTAGTTACAATATTATCTTGAATACAATGGAGGTCTTTTAGAAAGAAAATCGCAATATATATGTTAAACCTATTAATTGAAATATCTAATACAATGCATATTGTGCCCACTGATTAATATAATTGATTGGTATTTTTCTGATAAAAGGAACACAAGTGTAAAAAATTCCATAATTCAGAATTATACATAAATGTCAAATTTTTCTGAAATATAATTTTGAATTTCACCGCCATTCTTGGCACCCCAGCATAATGGCGAAACACTTCAAGGTCAGATATTCTTTCCACCATTAAATACTAACAATTCGCCGGGAGTGTCGCCTCCTATTCTATAGTTAATATTTTTTGATGTAAGTAAGGGCCGCTACACATTCGGCTACACTCCCGAAAGTATTACATCGGGTTTAAATGCGATAGATTTACATGCTTCGAATTAATTGAACTCCAAAATTAAACGTAAATAAAATGTAAAGACTAAAACTAAGGATGGGTTTAAATAATGATACCCATACCGTTGACTTTTGAGTATGTCTAATCAACAAGACCCAAACAAAAAGTAAAGGTGAAGGAATCCGTAATACTGGATAGCAGCCACCATCTCTGTTTACCGAAACGTAAATAAAGACGATTTTAACAACCGTGACTGATTTAATTTCCAAAGAAGATTAAGAAAAATACAAAACAAATAACAACAAACATATAGGGAGTATCTGAAGGGGTCGACTTAAACTATACAAATCTAGCTAAACTAGAATTTCTAAGCATACACTCCTACAATTTGAAAATACGATACGATTAATTCTTACAATTTAAATGGTGATAGTTCTTACACTTAAAGAGTCGATAAAACAGTTTACGAAGTACGTCGATAAATACAGTTACAAAGTCGGTAATACAGTTTAAGAGTTCATAAATACATCGCGCAAGCGCAATGAATAAGGAAGCGAGCAACGCACCTGGCGGATGGAAACGCGAACCTTATTACAGATTCCGCGTTGCCAACCTCCAATGACGTCACCCTTGAACAAATCATATTGCGTAATAATCGGAAATATAAAAATTTTAACAAAAAGAGTACTCACTCAGAAATCCTGCCTTCGACGGAATGGGGCTATAGTTGGCTTCTCCCAAGTCCATCAGGCTACATCCCGGAGGGATTAAAGATGGAGATTCCTCCGGAGCTGCTGGCGGAACATGGGCTTCCGGCTTATTCTCGGGTCGTACGGTTCGGCTTGCCCTAGGTGGCTGCAAATTTATCTACCTATGTAGGGAATAGACAGGAACATGGTAAGGGAGCGACAAACAAAGACAAGCAAACAAGGAAATCTACATAGATAAGATAACGATACGTTACCAAAAAACGTCCACTTCACTCGAAGGTTCTGGCAAAACAGCCCCGTTTTAGAGCGTCACGGAAACTAGTCCCCACTCTTTTGTCTTTTTCCCATCGGCGCGAACTTATTCGTCCAACCCTCTAGCGTCACACGATCTGCGCAAACTCACTGTGACGTAACGGAAGTACACGCCTAGTCTATTAAAATTCCGCGCACCGCGTCCTTTGAAATTATGGCGCAAAACCTCCATACATCAAAACTAACCTAAAAACAATGTTTAAGTGCCAATTGGATTGGCACGTAACAACACCAAATTTATTGATAGCAAATCCAACTATTTGTTCCTTCTCTATAAATGTACAATATCGTCCGCCCTAGTCTAAGTATTTTATTCTAACTTCAGCCTAAATTCGTCGCTAACGTTCCCTAACTAATTTATTATAATTTCAACCTTTCTTCTTAAAGATACTACGATCAAAAGTAGGCAAAACACCAAACAGAGCAAATCAAGAGACAAAATAATAAAATGTATAAATGTACAATACAGGTATAAAATGTAAATATATAAATAGAACAGAGCATATAAGAGTGCACAGAATAGCAAAGTTAATACCTTAAATTACCACATGCACTCGCATAAGCATTATGCCGGGTAGCATCATAACACCAATACATGCTCGCTCAAAATTGACTGCAAATTAAAAATCAATGCTTATTAATACAGCGCCACAATATTTATAAACACCTCCAATATCTGGTGGTCTGCCTACATCTAATTATCTTTTACCGCTAAGTGGAGATGGGTATGCACTGTTAAAGTTCTGGTGGGTATTCAATAAATGTCCTGGGGGAGATCACTATCAGTTTTAAGTCCTGGGGGATGCCCGGTTTTACTTTAATTTAATTTTTAGTTTATTTGGTTGGCTTAAGTTAATTAGGTTTCCTGATTTAGTTTTGTTATTAATTAGCCCGTTGTTTAAAGTTGTGATTTAATACCCAGCGTTTGTTCCGCGCAGTTTAGGTATAGTAGAATTTATTTACGAAGAGCCTGTACGTCATTTGACATATGCGCAAACCTTGAAAGTCAGTGGCGAAGCAGATTTAAAATTGTTTAGGGTTCTCATAGAGTAATTATTCTAAAATCAAGTTTTATTTTGTTGGTGGTTTAAATTCACATGTCCAATACCCGAATAAGCAAGGCATAAAACACAAAGAACCAGAAATAAAATTATAAAAGCTTAAGAAATAAGTATAGAATGTCAAAGTCACAAATGTCAATTGACATTTAACGGCAAATTATCTACGTCACTGAAATGCTGAACGAACACGCTTATTTATAAACAATGGACTAATCTGTCACCGTTTTAGCCGTGTGCGCACTATTAATTCACAAAAATAAACATGGAAGTAATGTTAAAACTTAAGCTGTTCGTACACTTCAACATATTTGTCACATCTCCCATCCGTTGCTTACGGATCGGTTTATATAAACCAGGACCCTCCTATCTTACTTTCATTTAGTAATTTATCAATTGTCAATAAACACTTTTACGAGTCCTTGGTGTCTTCATATATATTGCCGTGACAACGCCGCTTTGATGAGGTGTCACTAAAGGAGTGCTGTGACGTCTCGCTTTGATGCACCGCTAAAAGGGTGCTGTGATACAGATACAGCAAATTGTAAAATTGTTAACTTACCTTCCTTTCTTACTTTTATTTGTCTGGCTAGCTCAATGGAAATGTTGGAGTTTTCAAATCAAACAGCAATATCACGAAACATTTATACAGTATGAAATATTTTCCCTCATACAAAAGCGTATAGAACATTTACAACATCGTTTCTTTCAAACATAAAATCATTTCTAACAAATAGTTATTTACTTAACTATAAAATGTTCCTTACCTTATCTTAAATTTACAGAACTAAATCTCTTTTCTTACGGACAGTTTACCTAACTTTGATTCTCACGCTTGTAAGGTTTGTTTGGACAAAAAATCCTTGACAGATAATGTATTAAAGAGTGTTTCGAACTCCGATCATAAACCTTTCCGGTAAAAATCCTTACAAAAAAAAACGATTAGGACTTCTTAAACAATATGACAAATACTCAAATATCAATTATAAACAATGTTTAAAAAAATTAAACTTGCAAAAATCCACGAAGCGCTTTTTTATTCAATTCGTAATTAAATATCTTCTTATTTTAAATTGAGATCCAAATCAGCTTACAAGATTTTCATATTCTTTATATCTCCATTTAGAAGCTAATGTGCATCTCTCGGTTTGATTATTCCATAAACTTTTAAGTAGCTTTTTATATCGAAGTATTTCCCATCTTCATGGTATATCACAAGATTAAATAATTAGATTTATCAATTTTAATATTTCTATGCAGGTTACATTTAACTTACTTCTTTATGCACTGTTCCATGGTAAATATTAATTACAGTGTGCGTAGTACAAACTCTAAAATAATACGAGGGCCGTTTTTTTTCAACCTCCGATAGGCTATAAATAAAAGACAAGTTCATATAAAATAATAATTTTATTACATAAAATTGGTACACTTACGATTACTTTTCGACATAATCACCGAAGAGTTAAGATATTTGTCATATCTGTGGACAAGCCTTTCAATACCCTGTTCAAAGAAAGTTGCCGCCAATAAATTCAAATAGTCCTTGACGTTGGTTTGAAGGTCCTCATTGGTTTGAAAGCGCTTCCCACCAAGCCACGTCTTCAGGTCAGGAAAAAGATGAAAATCGCTTGGTGCTAAGTCAGGACTGTATGGCGGATGATCAAAAATCTCCCATCCAAATTGTTCGAGAAGCCGTTGAGTTGCTCCAGCAGTGTGTGGACGGGCATTGTCGTGGATCAGAACAACTCCAGCGGTCAGCTTTCCTCTTCGTTTGTTCTGAATGGCTACGCAACCGTCGTAAAGTTTCACAATAAACAGCTGCAGTAATTGTGGTCCCGGGCTCCATAAATTCCACAAGCAACACACCTTGTTGGTGTCAAAACACAGTAGCCATGGTCTGTCTGTTGTTGAAGGTTTGTTTGAATTTCTTTGGTTTGTTTAGTGAAGTTGAATGCAACCATCGTTGCGATTGTCGTTTTGTGTCCGGTATGTCGTATTGAATCCAGGTTTCATCCCGTCACGATTGATTTCAAAAAGTTGTCTCCTTCATCATGATAATGCTCAAGAAACTCCGACGCTGACGCCATTCGTCGAGTTTTGGGCCGTCCGTCAGCATTTTTGGGACCCAACGTGCACAAAGTTTTGTGTAGCCTAACCGTTCAGTAACAGTAGAGTACAAAACAGACCTTAAAACTGCTGGAAATTCCGTAGACAAAGCAGTAATGGCGAATCTGCGGTTTTCTTTAACCATTTTGTCAACACGTTGAACCAGGTCATCTGAAACGACAGATTTGCGCCCTTGGCCCCCTTCATCATGCACATCATTACGGCCATCTTTAAACTTTCGACACCATTCACGCACAACACCATCACTCATAAAGTTTTCCCCATACATACGATGGATTTCTGCAGCACTATGGCCTTCAGCCTGTAGAAAACGAATCACACTTCACACTTGGCGGGAGCATCAATAATAGCGGACATGTTTACGTGGTTGTAGCACATCGCCGACTGACGCCTGAATGTCAACAATGGCGGAGTGTAGTTCAAGAGCTGCGCAGTCGCCTACAGCGCATGTCCGCTTTCTGATACCCGCGTAGCGTCTGTAACAGTACAAGAGATTAAACGCATATCCAAGAGTAGTTACGAGTAGATAAGATTTAAAAATGTAACGAAATGCATCCAAATTAAATCAACGGAAAACCTGTATGAATTGGCTAGATAAATATTCAACAAGTGCGTTGAATATATCATCATACACGCAGGCAAAAACTATGCATTATTTGAATAAATTGTACACAAAGTTTTACATTTGCTCAAAAATCACATTTAACTAGGAAATAAACAAACACCAAATTTATTTCTGTTTAGATTAGAATAAGCTAATAACAATGATATGTGATCTGATGAACGAAGATTCCTGGGATTTCTAAATTAAATGTAATGTTATATAAATGAATACGTGACAACTTGAGCGTTTTCCAAGTATTTGAAGTATACAATTGGTAAAATTTTCGGAGTACACAGAGATAAGACAAATGGAGTCGCCCAACACATGAAAACAACGAATAGCAAACAAAGGGGCAAGGTCTATAAATACGATAACAATTGAGCAACGAGTTAGTATACATTTTAAACTGGGCTGTCACGATACTCAAAAGTGCTAAATTATTCACGTAACCAGTTAAACGAAAGTAAAGTGAAAAGCATTTTATAAAAGTGAAAAAATTGTGTAAGTAAGCCGATCTATTATAGACGTAAGTAAACCAGATTTAGTAAAATTATACAATTTCTAAAATAAATAAAACAGGGCTCTGGAGATTACCTCTTGTTAAATTAATTTTGCTAATCACTGACATGGTAAATGTTCTATTACTGTTTACTGTTTTGTTAATTACAGAGATGGAAAACCTTTTATTGGATTAACTTATGGGATTTTGAATAACGATTTGGATAGTATTTTGGTTTTGATGTCGACTTCCAAATTCGACTCTAAACATTCAGACTGGATACTAAAACTCTTGGGGATGCAGAGAAACTACTAAACCACTCTAGGTTAGATATATTGATATAATTTATTTCTGTAAACTGTTTAATTCAATAATCTTTTGAAAATGTAAGAGCCAACAAAACCGGGGTTTCTTTGATAAATTTATATAAGGCAATAGACATCTTGAAACGTTTCAAAAGGTCTCTAAATATAACAAAAGGCTCGTTTTGCTGACTTCAATTTCTTAATATTCTGAAAAAGGGGAAGATTTTAAAAAGGTTGTAAATATTTAATCATTATATTGTGTACCGTAGAATTGCTTTATTTAATTGAATCAGCCAGTTGAGGCAAAAAGAATCTATAGCTTAACATTTCACAAGTGCTTGATTAATAAAAAGGGATTAACACAGCATTTTATGGTCTGCCCAACCGTGGGGCTAAAAATAAATAAAACCATCGTAGGGGCTCATTGACCCTAAATAAATTATCACAGCACTTTATGTACGCCCAAGCGTAGGGGCTAAATATAAGAAAATATCACAGCATTTTATGCTGCGCAAGCGTAGGGGCTGGTGAATTATCACAGCATTTTATGGTGCCCATCGTAGGGGCTGGTGAAGTATCACAGCAATATATATGATTCGTTAATTTTTCAGGTATTATTCCGCATAGCTGGCTGGTTCTGAAGTGAACCGCTGTCAATTTGGTGACGTTTCGACAAAATCACATCTGTCATCTTCAGGCCAAATCGACAGCGGTTTACTTCAGTTCTAATAATAATAATAACAAATCCCACCAAAATATAATAGCATGCACAATTTTTGGGTTTGCAGATGATACGTTTTTAATTATCAAGTCAAGATTGTTAATGGAGATGCGACAAAAACGAATGAGGCATTGAGCAAGTTGCACGAATGGTAACGGAAGGTTAAGTTGAATTTCAACATGTTGAAGTCGGAGACGCTATATTTCAGAACGAAATCGCGACAATGTCCCCTATGCGGGAGCTAGGAGGGGAGAAGAACCCGTTCAAGGAAGCCATCACATACCTCGGCGTTAGACAACAAATTGAATTGGAAGACACATGCGCAGTTTGTTAAAAAAAAAGAGCAGCGAGATATCGAATAAAATGAAGGCGGCAGTAAAGATAAACTGGGTACCTTTATTCATTGAAGTACAATGCAAAAACCCAAATTGCACGTGTATAAATAATCACCCTATATGATACAAACATATTGTAAATAAATAGCAAGTAACGTAAGTTGTATTTGTAAATTGTACGATACCGTAAAGCGCATTTAAATGCGAACGTAAAAATCGATCATTTTAAGATAAATACAAAGCCATTTCTTTTTTAATTATCAATACATTTTTGATAAAAATGCATTTGATTTACTGTAAATAACATAAGAGAGCATAGCTTTACGCGTCAAGTTTAAGAAACTACAATCAACGTGTTTTCAAAAATCTCAAAATTAATAAATAATTTTGTGTGCTGAAACGAAAGCACATATTTCTATAAAACGCAACCCCTTTTGAATTAAAAATCAATTAAAGCTTAAATTAATTACCTCGTGAACTTATTCTAAATAAAGATTTCTCTAGAATGTAAAAGATGAGTCATCGGTATTTAAAAATACGTCAAATTCGTATAACTCATTAATAAGTAAACATTTTATTCCTAGAAGCAAATTGAACATTGAAAATAAACCGTAAAATTCCTGGAATAACCAATGCGACGCCACAATAATAGTAGTGTGGGATAAAAACGGATAGAATGCGTCACGAATAATTGGAACCAGATAAGAAGATGATAAATGCCGAAATCAGACGCTAATTAGATTTTCGGAGACCCTTACATCATTATGTTCCATATTTTTCTGGTAAGCTTCTGGAAACATAAATTCGTATATAAAGGAAGCATTTATTTATTAGGACGTCATTCATTGATTAGATTTCATTCATGCGAGCAAAAATATTACTTTAATTAACCGCAAGCTGTTGCTATAGTATTTGAGTATGTAGTAAACATACCGTAATTTAACCAAGTTTTGAGGTTGTAATGAATATAGAAGCGATGTTATAAACGTAACTTATAAAGAAAAAGGGAATTTATTAATTACGATGAAAAGGTAAAGTTCCTCAATATAATGCTATTTTAATAAAATAATCGAAAGGAAGATTTAACCAAAAATATATTTTGGTAATTGATGTTTGAAATGAGAATTTTTTTATGGAGAATCTTGTAAGCGGATTTGACGTCAATTTAAAATAAGAAGATAATTTATTACGAAGAACGTTTTTATAGATTCTGCAAGTGTCACGGTTAGATTTATTTTTAACTGACAGAGTATTTGGATCTAGTTTAAGATAATCCTAATAATTTTTTTTGTGCGAGGGATTTTTTTACCAGGAGAATTTGTGATCAGAATTCGAAATACTCCAACCTTTTAATAGATTATCTGTCAAGGATTTATTCTGACCAAAACAAATCTTACAAGCGTGAAATAAATATAACCAGGTAAACCATCCTCAAAAGAATAAGTTTAATTCTGTAAATTTAAAATATTACTTAATCTATTCTCGTCACCGTCAAGTTGGGTTGACAAGTTACAATTATCATTTATATTGTACCATTTGTCGCCCTGAAGAGTCGAACATCAATCAGTCACTTTTTTGTTACATTTGCTTACTATTACAGTTTAAAGTACTTAAGTTTAAATTCTATTTTATTTTTACTTTAACATCAATCTTCATAAATTGATATATTAGTCTCTATAGCGCAACTTTCACAGTATCTTTATTTATTACTTACCACCAACTGGGTGGTCATAAACAAAGAGCCTAAGGTGACACTTTCCCTTTTACGTAAATCTTTACAAAATCTAATATTACAAATATCTTATGAATTGAGCTCTCAAATATGCTATACTTAGTGCTACTTATTGAGATATTGTAACTCGTACCACAAAATACATTTATCTCAAGCCTAAACAAAATCCTAATCAAAATTTCAAGCAACCTCTTTGGTTTACACCCTGTTCTTGGCGACCAGTCTTGCAACCCTACCCGCAAATTCCTTCAAGGCTACCCTTAAAATCTGGTTAGCCACTTCCTGGACTTCTTCCAAGTTCTTGGGCCATTCTAGCCCCTCGACAGCTAGTTTTTCGTCTGCTAACCCTATATTAGCTATATTGATCGGGCAGTCACACAGCAACTGCTCAGTGCTGTCTGCACTCTCAGCTCATTCGCAGCGGTCGTTCTCGCTCAACCGAACCTTCGCATGTAGACTTTCAGATCCCCGTACCCTGTTACTAGCTGTACCATTTTATAATCGAACTTCATCTCCATCTAATTCCAAGCTTCTATGTTAGGTATAAGTTTGCGTGTCTATCTGCCCGCAGCAGTGTTGTTACACCTCTCTTCCCACTGTCGGATTGACCTTTTTTGCAGCTTTTTCTTAATTAGCGACCCTGGTGCAGAAATTTCCCTGTTCCAGCCTCTTTGGCCAGTTCATCTTCAGTTTCGTTTCCTCGATTGACGTTATGCGACCAAACCCAATGAAACTTCAAATTTCGCAACCCAAGTGTCGATGTTCCATCCTCCAAAAGTCTCCTTGAGGATCAGTCGAAGTGTTCATATTTGCCAAAGCACTCAGAACCGATTTGCTATCGCTAATGGAGTACCCACTTGTGCCCAAGTGGATAATGACGTACTCTATAGCTTGTCTTATACCTACAAACTTGCACTGAAGGATTGTGCTCCAATCCTACATTTGATTTTTTCCAGTGCTCTACCCGAAGGTACTACATTGGCCGGGAAGTATCTTTTACACGGAAATTTGAATTTTGCCAAATCATTGCTGTTCCAGGCAAGTTACGGATGTTTAACATGTGCAACAACACACTAACGAGACCTACGTTTTACCTTTCATTCCAATAAGGGCGTATTTTTTTTTTAAAATCCTTACCTAACATTTTGCAAGCAGACTGTGTCCACATTTGAACCCGGGAGCTTGCGCTTACTAGTCACATGCATACCAACTGAACCACGGAGCAGCATTTGTGTTCCAATCAGTAAGTTTAGTTTGGAGTCTGAACAATTCCCTCTCCTTATACACAACGAACGCCGCTCCTGCTTGCCCATTCGCGAGCCATCCGTATAAATCCTGACCACCACGTTTTCATAACCTTTGACAAACTCGATCCCCTTGACAGGCTGAATGCCGTAATTTAGAAATAACGATTTTCCTCTAATCTCCTTAGTTCCAAGGCCAAGATTTTTGTCGACCTCCAGCTCTTTCTCTATATTTACACTTTTCCAATCTCTAATCTCCCTGACGACGAATTTGATTGAGAAAATCCTACCAATTGCCAAGACCGCCTCTGTAGATGTGGTCTTGTGTGCCCTCGCTGCTTTGACCACTGCTATATGCTGAACGCTTGTCAATCGTTAGATTTCCCTGATTTTCCAACCTTCCTCCCAAACAAATGCTGCATTACAACATCGCCGGTTCGATCGCTCCTCCGTAGACCATTCTCAAGAAATCGCATCTGAATCCCCAGTTTATCTTTACTGCTGCTATCATTTTATTCGATATCTCGATGCTCTTTTTTTTAACAAACTGCGCATGCATCTTCCAATTCAATTTGTTATCTAACGCCGAGGTATGTAATGACTTCCTTGAATGGGTTCTTCTCCCTTCCTAGTTCCAGCCTAGGGGACATTGTCGCGATTTCGTTCTGAAATAAAACGTCTCAGACTTCAACATGTTGAATTTCAACTTGACCTTCCGTTACCATTCGTGCAACCTGCTCAATGCCTCATTCAGTTTCGTCGCATCTCTATTAACAATCTTGACTTGATAATTAAAACGTATTATCTGCAAACCTAAAATTGTGCATCATTTGGATGATTTGACCCTAAAAATACCTATGTAGAAACGTGCAGAATGTAAGTCCAAAGTATGATCCTTGCGGGCATCCTCTTTTCACTACTCACGATATAATTTTCCCGAGAATTTCAACTTGTGCCAATCGTCCCAATGAATAACTCTTGACCAATGACATCAGGTTTTGTGGACAATCCCTGCGTTCCAACTACCAAACGATAGATGGCCACCAGTATCAAATGCTCCTGAAATGTCCAAAGCCAATACGATGCAATAATCCTTTGTTTTTGTCGCCTGCTTGGTTTCTTGAACTATGAACTCTAGCACGCCAACAGTCGACTTACCCTCCGCAAATTCATATGGTTGCTTATTAAAGCTGCCGTTATCTCACACCGCGTGCTCAAGTCGCATGGTCATGACTCAATCCAAAGCTATCCCCAGTGCCGGTAGCAAGCTAATTGAATGATAACTGCCCGGGTCTGACGCTTCCGCCTTTTTATGTTTAGGAATAAACTTCACGTTCTGGACTTTCCAGCAACGTGCAAATGTGTTCTTCTTCAAACAAAGATTAAACAACCTGACAAAAACATGCAGGACCAATAGGCATGCCTCCAGGGCTGTGTCTGAGGGGATTCCATCGTACCCTGGTGACTTCTTAGGGTTCAGACTCGTAAGAGCACTTACGACCTCATGGTCGAGAATTGCCTTATAAATACATGTCCATTCTGCCTGTGTAGCTGCCAGAAGATCATGTCGTGCAGTTGCTCATCCTCCTTTAGATTGTCCAATGGGAAAAATTTCTTCGGCAAATATTCTGCCGTTGTTTTAAATCCTTCTGTATATTTCCCATTATCTTTTTTTGATGTTGCGAACGCAATCTTCTGTTGTTTACCACATATTACAAGGTACGTTGCACCCCAAGGTTCTTTATCAGAGTTGCGGGTGCAGAATTCTTTAAATTTATTCATTCGCGTTTCTTCTATCAGAATTCTATATTCTCGGTTACGTAGATTATACTTCATCTTATTATTATCCATGTTGAAAACGTATGTGGGGAGCACAGCACAGACAGTATGCCTACGAAATACGGGCAGTCTGAAAAGCAGACAGTAGCAGCCTTTGAAATGCCGTGCTTCAGATGTATGAGGATGGACAGACAAAGGTAATAACAAATAGGTTATAGAAACAGTAGGGGAACAAGGATATATTTGGGAAAAAAATATGAGAAATAGAGGGCAGAATACGTTCTAAGGCATTTTTTGGGAATAGTATGGGATATATGACAAGCAGAGATAGGAAAAAAGAGGTGGATGTAGACCTAGACCAGATACTGATAGATGCAGACTGTGCAAATTTCGGGAAAATCTGTAGGTTAGTTCAGAATAGGAAACAATGATGGTACGCGTCTAACCAGTTTCAGGACCGAAGACCCCAATGATGATGATGAGGTAAAAAGACAAGTATGGTACCACTACACAACTTTTAATTTTGCATATTGGTAAAAAGAATGCAACAACAATTTGGTGATTAAAACGTTCCCATATTTTTATGAGTATGCAGAATATTTAATATATTTAAAATCACTGGTATTTATACAACAAAATAAATAATATAAAAACAAACTGAAGTTACATATCAACACATTAAACCAAAAATAACTATTGCAAAGCTTAAGAATTAATTGTTAATACTAACTAACCTTCTGGCATTCAGATCTCTTAGAGTTGAATACCAAACTTATTAGATTACAAATGTAAAATAATTACAAACATGTATTGGAATACTTTTGTTGTATTTATACATCACCTGTTACGTGGTATCCTGTATTAACATCAGAATTCAAAGTTTCATGTTGAAGACAATTACTACTAGTAGTAAGTATATCAATTGGTGAATTATACGAAACGCTTTTGACCCTTCTTTTAGAAAGCTTTATAGATTTCGAACACAATTTTGTTTTACGTCGCAACTTTTGATCTCTAGAACGCTTAAATTTTAAAATGGGTTTCATATCATACAAAAAATCTTTTTTCACGGGCATAATACGTCTTCGAACAGGTCTTATAACTTTTGGTGATTCTGGTGTTATTACTTCGTTTGTAACAGTAGAATTTTGTGGAACTTGCTCATCAATAATAAGTACATCACTTATTGAAGAATCTAAGTTACCATCAGTCGTAGCCATATTTGCTATTGGAATTTCTTCTAAAATACTTTGTGATGAACCTAAAATTACTTCCAATACCATTTCTCGAATTGATATATCATTTGTAGGTGTACCGTTAAAAGGATCAACTGGAGTCTCATCCAAAATGTCATCACATTCTGGCTGATCTATTGTTACATTTACATTAGTCTTAACAGAATCCACTGTTTTTGTCTTATAATGTTTAGTAAAACTAGTCGAGCCTTCACGTACTTTTGAACGAGGAATACGTGAAACTAAATTTCTTAATCTGATTTTATCACGAATACTATGCTTTGATATAACATGATGTTTACATTTAGATTTCGTGTAAGAAAGATATTGACATATATTACAATGATAACGATACCAGTTAAAGTGATATGCCATGTGGTTCATCAGTTCCTTATGTGTATTAAAAGGTTTTTGACATGGTAAACAGGTTTGCTTTTCAACATTAATGTAGTTTGAAGATTGCTTTGCTAAGGACATTTTTGATTTATTCATATTAGTTAAATTACTACTTGACTCGCATTGAATGTCCATTGGGGAAATATCATTCGTATCAATACTTACAAGTTCAAAACTTGAATTAGAATTTACATTTTCATTAGAAACTTGGTTTGATGCAAACAAACCGTCTGTTTGTATTTTTTGTTCAAATCCATTGAACGTAAGTGATTCAACTGTATTTATGATATTAGTGTCATTTATTTCAGTTGTGTCACTGCCATCTATTTTGTTTTCTTTATTTAAATTATCTTCTAGTTGATTTTCCTCGATTAAATTGTCTTCTAGTTGATTTTCCTGGATTAAATTGTCTTCTAGTTGATTTTCCTGGATTAAATTGTCTGCTTGATTCTCGTCCTTATTCAATGTGTCTTCATGGTTGTTTTCTTTGTAAATATTATCTTCCAGTTTCTCTTCTTTGTTTAATTCGTCTTCTTCTTTGCTTTTCTTGTTGAAATTCTCTTCCTGCTCGTGTTCCAGGTTTATATTGTCTTCTACTTTCTCTTGAATTTGTAAACCGTTACCAATATCTGATGCTGATGTTTCTTCATGGTTATTATTGTCTCCGAAAACTTTGCTCACCATTACATTACCGACATAAAACATATCTGATTTGACACTCGCTGAAATGTCTTCAGGCTTATTTTTAATATTCATTTCACTATCACTTGAACTAATATTATCTGTAGTGTTAATTTGCTCATTGTTGTGACGTGGAAGTGGACCTATAATTTCTTCGAGTGAACTGAGATCATATTTATAGATTTTGTGAACTACCAAAGGTTTACGGCGTCTTACATGTACCAAATCAGAGTCTGTCTTTGATGTTTTGAGAACTTGTTCAGACTTTTCTTCTGATACGGCTTTTTTGCCAGTATTTTCTTTCAAGGATTTGCAGACTGCAATGCGCTTCATGCACATTTGTGCATGCGAATTTAAAGCAGCCTTCCGCTCAAATTTACGTCCACAGCCACCACACCTCTGCAAATCATTATCATCCTCAAAGTTGCTCATCCATTGCTAAAAATATGGATGATTACATTTCAAAATTTATAACATATTTACCTGATCCTCAGTATATACATTTTCAGATAACTCCAAACCAGAACCGTTTTTCTTAACAATATTTGTTTTCCGTTCCATTACATCGCATCTTTTGACTGCATTGTTATGAACTACATTGCGAACTTTCCTAACTTGGGTCGTACTTTTGCGATGAACTTTAATTAAGTGTCGGAAAACACACCATGCAAATGGAAATGTTTCTTTGCATTCTGTACATGAATATATTAATTTGCTCTTATTATGTTTCCATCTTATGTGATAAGCTAATGAACTTTTAGTAGAAAACTTATGACTGCATATTCCACACGAATAATTATTTTTTAAACTTGAATTCTTTTCAGTATCACTAAATAGTATTTTTCCATCAACTCCTATTATTGCTTCGGTATCATTTAGTTTATCCTGAATTTCCATAACCTTCAAAAAATTAAAATTACATCTTAATAAACTAAATACTTCCAATTAAGTTAATATTTATTGCCAAGTTATATTGATTTTGAACGCCCATTGACATAACAGTTAGAATGTTTTTTAAAATCCTGTTTCATTTAATATTCATATTTTGCCCAGCCTTATAACATTACGGTTAGTTCAAAATAAGAAACAATGATGGTACGTTTCTAACCAGTTCCAGGACTGAAAACTTAACGATAACGATATAACATTTTTAATATTTATTTCAGTCGCTAAGAAATTTTCAATGTCTTTGATTACAAATCGAAAAATTCTTTGCTTTCAATTCCAATAGATCGAAAAGAAATAGTCTCTGATTTAAATATCGTTCGTAGCGGTTCGGTTGTGTTAAAGCACTGCCCACATTTTATAAAATGTAGGTTAAGTGATTGAAAATGTAGCCCATATCAGGAAATTACACATTTATTTAATGGTTTGGTATTTGTTTTACACCAGGTAATATTTTTATACTTATATAGAATAAAGACTTCAATTTAAATTTTTATTTTTAAACTAACAGACCTACATATTTATAATAATACAGTTGATTAGACATTGACAATGAAACGACAACAGAGTGATAATAAAAAATATACACAGGTACAACATTTAAACAAAGTTGTTAAAACCACTAGAGAACACCTCCAGTTTTTAAAATAACTTACAGTTATAATGTGAAGAACTTCTTTTTACTGTTCTTTACTTGATTTAATATAAGCTTGTTTATACACAACTACAAAGAAACCTTTAATGTATTGATGATAATCATTATAATGTTTACTAACACTAAATTACTTCTCAACCTGACAATTAACTAAATTATTTATATAAACAAGCACTTATTTATACACACATTAAATGAATTAATTTTAACGCTTTCTCCAATAATTTATATGATAATATTTCCAAATTCAAGCTTAGACTCTACTGTAACTTTGCCATACACTGGTATACATTGTTTTGGAATCTTCTAGATTAATCGTTTTTGTATGCTTTAATATTAGTTCTTTAAGTGCATCTGCGAAGCTGTCAATCATTCCATTGTTGCTTTAATGGCTCTGTGCCTTTCCAATCTAGACTCTTCGGTGTTTTTGTTAGACATGAGAAGCTACAATATCTTTATCAAGACTATCAATGCATTTCTTGTCACATGCAATACTATTATAACCCCCCTTTTCATTGTTTTTGGATGCTTTTGGTCATTTTAACAAATTATAATTCATTCAAAAAGTTCTTTCCGGGCTCTGAATGTATGACCACGTTCCTGCTTGAATAAAGTTACCTGGTAGGTTAAATTGTTTTTAAAAAAAATCTGATTTACTGAATTTTAATTTGAATGAGTTTTGTGTGTGAGTATTATAAAACGTTTCAACTTTCTTCTTGTAGTTATTTGCGTTTTAAGGTATGTTATTTTCAGATGTACGTAATTTTATACTAAGGCACTCAGACAGGTAGGTGTAGAGATGGGCGTAACCTAGTTTTGGAGTATTATGATAATTTATTAGAGTTATGTATTGGTCTGTTTTATTATGGAAATATTTGCACAGAAATTAACAAAATGGATACTTAAGGGTTTCATAAATGGAAGAAACATCCATTTTCCGGTTTCAGCCTTTTAGACATCATTAGAACAAGTATTCATTACTTCAACGCTCTATACAATATTGATCTTTTCAAACATCGTTGAAGTAATGAATACTCGTTTAAAATATAACTGTTGTCATTTTCGGAACGATCTCCTTGTCAAGGTCAAATAATTGTTTTGCTCTTTCCGTTGTTAAAACCGTCATTAGTACAAGATGTGCCCTTCTGGCACTTTTTAATTTGGTAATTTTCAAGCTACTTCTATTATGTAAATCTTTTAGATTTCCTATGATATTTTTACAAATTTAAAGAGATCACAGTAAATTATTTACGTCTTAATATGTATTGTTTTACACATACATGTGGTTTTCCATTTCAGCTTTTATTTGAACTATACCCAAAAAATTACTGACAAACTTCATGTGTATTATTCTATATATAGTTAATTACATAAGGTAAGTTGATAAATACTGAGGAATTACAGTTAATAAGATGAAATAATAACTTAGACTTTTTATGCAAAGCCCAAATGATCATTTCAAATCGAGCTAGTAATCGAAAGATGGAAAATATAAGGTCTTGGACAGGACTCAAACCTGCACCTTGGTTTTGTGAGGACCATGCGTTTTCCAATTACGCCACCGAGACCGATGATGATAACAGGAAAATTTACAAATCTGTGTTGTATACACAAACATACATTAACCTAACTTTCAATTACGTTTAACATTTTTGTCAATCATATCTGACATTATAAAGTTTTTGACTTATGTCAGTTATAGACAGGAAGATATATATTAGATAGTTGGACTTTTATGAAAACCCAAATCATAATTTCATTTAGCGTTTAGTAATTGAAAGATGGAAAATACACGGTCGTGGGCCAAGTAAAATTTTCTGAAATAAAATTAATAAAAAAAATTCTTACTCTACCTTTTGAACGCCTCCTTATTTCTGTACACCCTGGCTAGTTCAGAAATGTGCTTATTCTTGAATACCTACCATCCTAAGTACATTCCTTTCTCACAAACACAGTCAAATGAAATTACCACTCAAATAATGCAACAAGACATACAACCTTTTTATTTACACATATTAACAAGTTTCCATTAGTAAGAAAATATTTACACATTGGTATATACAGTTTGATGAAAAACGGTTACCATCTCAATCTTTAAATCTTTTAAAATTTCACGATTTTGATATATTTCAACAGTTTTATTTTAGACGAGTTGGTGGGCCCCTAAATTGATTTTTTTATTCTGGTCTATTTTGAGCTCAGTATAACCCAGTTACTCTAAATGCATTTACACATTGCATTTTTACTTAAAATAAAGCTAAAGACCCGTTAACTCCTTACAACAACATTTTTATATCATTAATAAACATTTTAAATAATCAATATTAATTGTCCTGTACATATACCCCTTTAAATGAGTTTATATGGCAATAAAATACACCCCCAATAAGTCAAAACACTCAAGCACAAAATATCAGCACAAATGTTCAAACAAAAGCAAGAAATTAATTTTCTTTACCTGGAGTAAGCTTCGTCCATCGTTACCTCTGAAGATGTGTACCAAAAACCCTCGTCGTTGTGTCCATGTACTTCGTGATTATACCTGGATCCAACACATGTCCACTAGCTATCCAAATCTCTACAACCACTTTTAGTATTTTTACCCGAATAATGGTCTCGACCAAGCTTAACCTTCCAAAATCACTACACTTCACGCATACTTGTATGTAAGTTTTCGATTCGCTTACCCAAGTACCATCCTATCATTAGATTGTATCGTGTAGTAACAGCACCTTTGATACGCTAGCACCCACTTGTGCAAATCACACTTTTAATACATTTCCGGTACGTTACTAACATATTTTTCACACTTTTCAATAGGATGTGGTATAAAAATTCAACTGATAAGCGACAACATAAGAGCACGTAATAGCAAATACGTAAGAGATCTAAGCGATATAAGATCTAAGAGCAAGAAAGAGCTTTAATATCTCTCCCAGTGTATCTATACGCTTTTCAATACCCCTCACGGAACCTCTTTTCATCGAAAAGCTTATTTTCTATAAACCGATTCTCAAAATTTTGTTTGTAACAAACTTCAACGTCTGAAAAATTCGAAGTTTACCGTGCTGTTACTATGAAATTCGTTCAACAACATTTAACTAACGCGAGCTTCTCAAAACTGCTAGCGTTCCACCAATGATGTTGCTTTCCCCCGTTATAACGTTCAACCTCCTAGCTACCTTTCTTCGTTTCACCCATATTTATTGTCTCTTTTAGAACCCCTCTCAGGCTACAGAAAATCGATATTGTGTTGGCCTTCAAATCTACTGTGTATTTTAGACATGTGTTGTAACCAACGTTTTATTATACGTGTTCTCTGTCTATTTTACATTATAGATATTTCATTTCCCTTAGTCTTCAAAGCATTTGTTATTTTAGCAGCTTGTCGGACCAACCGTCACAAACAATTCTATAGAATTTTGTCTCAACGTATATTTCAGTTCTTTGAACTTGACATTTACTATAAGGTGTTTCTTTGAAACAACTTGTCCGTTTAAAATAATAATTCCGAGTTTTAACACTTCTTAGGACTTGTATAACGTTCGTTTCGTTTATTTAAATGGAAATATGCGTTTAAATTATTGATTTTCTATACTCGAAAGCTCCATTTCTTATTCGATGCGCTTGATTTAAATTATTACAACTAATTATGCGTATCTTTGAGTTTTCATGTACCCTAAAGCTTCTACACGTTATGCAATTTATACATTCTAATTAAGAAATACAAAATGTTAATAACCGTCCATTTTCACTATCTAAACTGATTAATTTGGTGCGTAAATAAATTGTTCCTATTTCCTATATACTCAGTTATTAAAATTTTATTATCTACACCTATATATACCCTTCTTAACCTATAATTTCCACGACAATATATATATATATATATATATATATATATATATATATATACAGGGCTTTTCACGACGACCGTGCATTAGACATTTCTCAGAAAGTACAAGAGATAGAAGTATGAAATTTTATATGTAGTGATTGTTCGACATGCCGAGTTGATCTAAAATATTTTCGTTTTGATAGCACTTCCGGTTGTACCGGAAGTTGATATTATCTTTGTTATTTTAAATGGAACACCCTGTATATTCTTGCATTTTTAGATTCTGCACAAAATTTTAAGTTAAATTCCTTTAATAAGTAATATCTTAATATTTAACGTTTTCGAGATATTTAACTTTTATGTTTATTTTGTAAAAAACTGATATACTTTCTTGACAATAATGTACATTTAAATTTACATTTTAGAAACCAATTATTAGCAGATATGCTATTCAAATGTTTGATACACATTTAAATGTATTTGTTTTCATTCAACACCATACGAGGTGGCGGCATTTTTACTTAAAGTTTCTTACATAAAAATCTGAAAAGTCAATTTTCTAAATGGAACACCCTGTATATTTTTGCATTTTAGATTCTACATAAAATTTTAAGTTAAATTCCTTTAATAAGTAATATCTCAATATTTTACAGTTTTCAAGATATTTAGCTTTTTATGTTTTTTTTTTTGTAAAAAACTGATATACCTTCTTGACACTAATGTACAATTAAATTTACAGTTTAGAAACCAATTATTAGCAGATATACTATTCAAATGTTTGATAAACATTGAAATGTATTTGTTTCCATTCAACACCATACGAGGTGTCCGACATTTTACTTAAAGTTTCTTGCATAAAAATCTGAAAAGTCAATTTTTCTAAATGGAACACTCCATATATTTTGATATTTTCAAATTATTCAATCATTTTAAGGTAACTTTATGTAACAAGTCCTATTCTGAAGTTCAACTGTCTTTAAGTTATTTGATTTTAATGACATTAAGTGGTTCTACTACGATAATAAAATAAATATCAGCATTATGTTCGCATCGACGCTTTGGCAAATAATCGAACGGTGATACAGAATTAACAAACAAACTGTCTTATTACTTTATTAGATTACGTGTTAGATTGTGTGTGTTATAAAATAATAAAATGTCAAGATTAGATTATAATAATGAAGATTTCTTAAATTTAATAATTACTTACGGTGAATGTAATAGAATAATTAGTCGAACTTATCGATTATTTGCAGATAGATACCCGCATCTCCAAAACCCAATAAGAATACAGTTAATCGTCTACTTCAAAACTGTAGAACGAATGGAGCATTTCTTCCACACATTAAACGCAGAAAGCCGCAAGTTGAAAATGAAGACAATGAAATCACTGTTTTAGGATTTTTCTCTGCTTACCCAACTGCTTCATTACACGAAGCCGAAAGAGAAATAGGTATACCGTATGTGACCATTTATCGTATACTTAATAAATACAAATGGCGCCCATATAAATTTTACTGCATCCAACATTTAAAAGACACTGATTTGCCTCGGAGAGTTCAGTTTTTTGAGTGGTTGCTAACTAAAAGTCAAGAAAACAAAAACTTTTTAAAAAACATTTGGACAGACGAAGCAAAGTTTACCAAAAATGGAGTCTTTAATAGGCACAACAGCAATTATTGGGCTGCACAAAATTCACACGTAGTTCGTGAAAGAAATTTTCAAGAGAAATGGCAATTTAATGTATTTTGTGCAATTAATTGCGATTTAACCCTTTATCTCGAATTTTACGATGAAAATTTAACTGGAGAAGGGTATGTTCATATGTTAAAAAATGGAGTGCAGCCAATAATACAAAACCATCCACAAAGAGATTACTTATGGTATCAAATGGACGGTGCTCCATGTCACAATTACCGACTGGTTGGCGATTTTTTCACAGGAATTTTTGAAGACCGATGGATTGCAAATAATGGTCCATTTCGATGGCCCCCGAGATCTCCAGATGTTAATCCACTAGATTTTTTCGTTTGGGGTCACTTAAAGAACATTGTCTATTCAGATCCTATCACAACCAAAGCCAATATGAAAGATAGAGTTAGAGCTGCTATAAATTCATTAACACCACAAGCAATAAGAAAAGTAACACACGATAACCTTATTAAAAGAATAAATGCATGTTTGGAAAGAAATGGTGACATTTTCGGGCATATGTTATAGTATAAAGATTAATTATTCTTTTATTCTTTTTCAAGCTTCATTAAAGTCTCCTACGAACATAATGCTGAGATTTATTTTTATTATCGTAGTAGAACCACTTAATGTCATTAAAATCAAATAACTTAAAGACAGTTGAACTTCAGAATAGGACTTGTTACATAAAGTTACCTTAAAATGATTGAACAATTTGAAAATATCAAAATATACGGGTGTTCCATTTAGAAAAATTGACTTCAGATTTTTTTATGCAAGAAACTTTAAGTAAAAATGTCGGACACCTCGTATGGTGTTGAATGGAAACAAATACATTTCAATGTTTATCAAACATTTGAATAGTATATCTGCTAATAATTGATTTCTAAACTGTAAATTTAAATGTACATTATTGTCAAGAAAGTATATCAGTTTTTTACAAAAAAAAAACATAAAAAGCTAAATATCTCGAAAACGGTAAAATATTGAAAAGCCCTGTATATATATATATATGTTGCTACGATATCGCCCCTCGTCAGATGTATAATGACCAATTGCCTGCTGATTGTCACCTCTCTATGCCTTTAAAATAATTTAAAATTAACACAATTAAATTTTTGGCTATGAAAACAAAGAATTTTTACCCACTCCCTTCTAACACTCCATATACCTGAATAATACACGCGAAATTCACCAAAATTCGTATAATAAGCGAAGAAAATTTACACAATTTACTATTTACAGAACTTTTAAATCAAAATAAATATTCCTACCATATTTGTTCATTACAAAGATCATAACCCTTTTATACCTTTTTATGTTAATTAAAGCCAGCAAAAAAATTGTATTTTACCATGAATGTTTCGTTGAATGTTCAAAGAACTATTCCCTTTTTTGAAAAGTACATTTGCGTACCAACCAAAATTTTGTTGACCTTTCTCACAAATATTTAAATTACATGCAAGTTCTAAGTTCATCAAATATTTAAAATAATCAGTGTAACATACTATAAATTTACAAGATAACTCTGACATTGTTCCTGCGGTAGCTCCTCACTAGAGCTTCTGGACCCAAATCGGTTGTTGCGAGTTATTAATGCTCAGTTTGGAGTTGTTTTTGAAGTACTTACCCAATAGTTCGAGTCGATTTAGTCTCGATTTTAGTTTCCTTAACTTAGAGTCGATTTATAGTTATGTCCTTACTTGGTGTCGATTTTAATTTCCCATACTTAGAGCCTTAAATAAATTGTAAAGATTTTGTTTATATTAATTAAATCTAGACCTACGTTTTATATTACCGGCAGAGTTTTACACTCGTATTTCAACGCACAGTTTTATTATTTACTTTACTTGTAATTCTTAATTTCTATTACCTGTCACTTTGATCAAATTGAAATTTATGTAATAATTTCGTTTCAACTAATACAGTTCGCGCGTCAAAAACGGAATACTCTCGCTTATCGACTCTTAGTCGGTTTTTTGGACAACTTCGTTCCACGTGCTATCTTGTTATTAGACCATGGCCAAGGCATTGCCATTATGTGCTTATCTTCAACCTGTTGTTTTATTCGGTATACATCCTTTACACGTTTAAATTTTCACGTACATCAAAGCTTTGTACTGGAATTTGCTAAAAAATGGTATATATGCTTGAAACTGCACGTAGCCGTAATTTTTAATGTCCATATTTTGTTTACCTAGCTTGGGTTTTATTAAATGTGACGATTTCTACATTTCAAACGTCACGTACACTTTTGTCTCAATATCTATTCCTTATTGTATTATTTATTCATTTATTTTATTTATTTAGATATAAACGGAAAACCCCCTTTACAAAAATAAAATAATGCAATATAGATATTAACTATTATGCTTCGAACGTAGCATGACAAATACCCTAGAAATTAATACAATTTAAATAATAAATAGTTGAGTTAATAACCATACATATGCACAAGATGACTACTAGCTATTATCATAAAGTAGCAGTATAATAAAATAAGTCACAGTAAAATCTATGTAAATCTACACCAACCAGTTCGTTACTAATGCAGTATGAATTACCAGTGCGTTGAATCCTAGACAAAGGACTGTTGTACCCATAAGTTGTTCTATGTAAATTTACTGCAAATACAGAATTGTCTCTAGTATGTCTGTTAAGGATACGCCAGTTAATTAAAGATAGCAGTTTGGGGCAATCCATCATACCATGAACAAGTTTATAAAGGAGAATAAGATCACATTTGATTCTATGTGCTTTGAGGGAAGGAAGTTTAAACTTGCTACGTAATTGTGAGTAGTCCGTAAATTCAACTCGCATCCTGGATGTACAGATCCGCAAAAATTTGTTTTGAATGGCCTCCAGAGAATTAATATGAATATTATAATGTGGTGACCAAACTGTAGAAGCATAAAAAAGAATACTTCCTACCAATGTCAGATATAAGATTTTATAAGAAGCTGTAAATAGTTCCTTTGAATTCCGTGTTATGAAACCAAGCTGTTTTAAACTCTTTCTTAATATGTGGTATAAATGACAACGAACTGTCAAATAACACTCAAGTCTTTGATGAGGAACACCCTAGATAGTACATCAGATTGGAATTGATAATTAAAAATAATTGTACTAGATGATCTGGCAAATGTAATAGTGCAGCACGTTAATATTAAGTGCCATTAAACTGGAAGAGATCCAGGATGAAAACGAGTTCAATTCCCTTTGTAGTTGAAAAGTCTGCAACATTAGTCACCCTCATAAATAATTTTGGATCATCAGCAAATAGTAAGCAGTGACAATATTGAATTGCATTAGCGATGTCGTTGATAAACAAATTAAATAGTATTGGCCCGAAATGAGAGCCTTGCAGCACGCCTAAGCTAACAAGAATGGGTTCAGAAATATAAGATTTAATCTTCACGTACTGTACTCTATCTGATAAATAACTTTTAACCAAGACAAGTATCTACGCAAATCATATTTATATAATTTAGAAATTAAAATGTCATGGATTACAGTGTCGAAAGCCTTAGAAAAATCTGTGTATATGGCATCAACTTGATATCCATTCTCAATAGCAGAAGTAATGAAATGTTGGTATATGAGTAAATTAGTAGATGTGGATCTACCTTTGGTGAATCCATGTTGTTCCGGAATAGTAATATTAGAATAGTAACGAGTTAAATTTTTGCTCAAGAGGAAGTCAAACAATTTTGGGATCACCAACAACATAGCCACTGGTCAATAGTTTTTGATATCAGCTCGACTGCCATTTTTATAAATTGATGTTACAAAACTATGTTTCCACTGTAATGGAAATTGTTGTAGCACTATTGATGAATTAAATAATACTTGAATAGATTTAGACAAAGAAGTAGTGCATTTTATAAGGAAGTAACTTGGAATATGTTACATGCCGAAAATTCGGCATATAAACATTTTTATAAGTTTTAATTTGTAAGGATTTCGCGCCAATAAATTTGAAAAGACGTGTGTGTATTTCCGTCGCTTCAGACAGTGCGTTTGCGCGAGATTGCGCCGACGCGGTGTGCCAAGGAGAGGTGGTGATTTCTGGGGAGACGTGTCTGGACTGGTGACCGAGACGTCAACGAATGTAGTTATCTTTTGTGTCTTATCGTGTATTTTTTTGTTATGTAGGTTCCTTGCCTTATCTCTGATTATCGTTCCTTATACCCGTTTCCTGTCGCTCTCTACATAGGAACAAAGAAGAAGAAGACAAGTTTCAATTTGGTTTCAACCGGACCCAACGAATACCCACGCCCGAAGGATCAACGGAGCCCCGTTGCCGTCATCATGGAGTAGTGCTGCGAGAAGCCCTACAATTTATGTAAGTACCTTGTGGTTTTTTATGTGATGGAGTAATTTTATATAATTGTGTTACGTAATCTTTTATTTGCACGTCATTTTTACAATTATTTAACATTGCTACCAACTGACTAGTGGCTTGCGTACCGCACCGGCGTGCTTATAATAAATATTATCAGGTTCATGACTCAATTTAGGTTTCAAGGATAAAATAGCATTAAGTACTTACTCGATAGAAAACTGTATAAAAGGAATACCAACCAATGTAAAATCAGATGGAGAATCGTTTGAGGGATTATTTGGTTTGTTTAGATAAACACTAGAGAAATGCTGGGCAAACAAACTGACCATATTCTCACCTGAATCTGCTATGACATTATTGTAATACATACTATTAGGAATACTGTGGTCTTACTTCATAGAGTTTATGTATCTCTAGAAAAATTTGGGGTTCAATTTTAGTTAATCGTTAATATTAGATATATACAATGCATAACACTGCTTATTTAGAATTTTGCAACGAGAGCATACTTCTACAAAGTCACTATAATCGATAGCTGAACCAGAAGATTTAAATTGTGAATGAAGGGTTTTCTTAGTTGTCAATAATTGCCTTGAGGATACGAGTTGGACTTATGCATTTTTCTTGAAATATATAAACGAATAGCCTCGTTCAAGACCTCATAAAAATTCTGTATGCTTACATTCATGTCATAATTATCTAATATTATTGTGTCCCAGTTAATGGAAGACAAGTACATGTTGATAGCATCATAATTTGCATTTTTATAGTCATAGTACTAATTAAAGTAATTTAATCTTTGTTTTACTAACACACTCAATTCACAAACCACAGCACAGTGACTGTGACTATCTCAAAATCGGGTCATTCGCTTTGCTAATACTGAGATAATCCATAATGTCTTGGTTTACATATATTAAGTCCAAAAAGGCACCTTGTTGATTCGGTATACTACATACTTGTTCTAAGTTAAGGTAGTTGCAAAAATCACAACACCTCTACAGCGTGACCTGACACTGATGGCAAATTAAAGTCTCCAAAAATAATTAATGGTACTTTAGGATATTTTTCTCTTATTGACTCTACTGCATAACAAAAGTTCAAGTAAGAGTTGACATTAGAAGAAGGAGGTAAGATGAAACATAACCCAGTTGCAGTACACATAATAAGCAGATGCTCGACAGTAGAACAAGTGCTGAATAATTTTGTAGTTTTAAATGAATTATTAGCCAAAACTAATACACCACCACCTTTAACTTTAGTACTGGTGTTACTATTGCGGTCAACCTGTATACAGTGTAGTTTGAGTGACAAATTGCACTATCATATAAGTCTTCGGAAAGTCATGTTTCAAGCAAAACCACGATATCATAGGAACATTGTTTGTGTTACGCAGCATCACCGACTTACTTCTAATACCACCAACATTATGTAAATAAAATGACAGTGGTTGCAAGGCAGTTAGTTTTTTGATATTTTAGCTTTAACAATCTTCGGTACACCTTGTATATAATTCAAAGACAAATTAACCTCTCCGTTAAGTTTCCTTGTATTAAGATCCTTTAGTACTTTATGGAGTTGCTCTTGCTGAATCTTAGTTTTATCTAATCCTATTTTGAATCCAGAGGAAGTAAGCTTTGATCTTAATTTAAGTGCATGTTTTACCACTTCAGGACGTGAAGTAATTTTAATTCCACTAGCATTGCCATCACTTCTTGGTTTACCTTAATAACATCACGAGGATCGATCTCAAGACATAGATAAATCGGCTGGAGTTTACATCATCAGCTATTCTTTGTTTGAGATCATTGCTGGTGGATTCTCGTACATTATACATCATCAGATTACTCGCACGAAGAAAGTCTTCTTGTAGCTCAAAATACATCGAATCCATATCTACCATTGGTTTGTTAGTAGAATCCTTGAGTATGGCTACTTCGTCTTTCAGACTAATTTCTTCTTCAAGTAATGTAATCTTGTTAATCAACACAGGAATTTTCTTAAAGGCATTACGGCACTTATCACAAAAAAATATAATAATTCATTTTTGTACCACAATTGTCCTCTATTCACTTGCACATAGCCCTGAACATTTTTCATTCACATGAAAGAAGACCTGGCAGCTGTCACAACATGGAGCTTTATCAACATCATCGATAGAACATGTATTACACTTTTTAGGCGGCACATCATAATTCATATGAGTTATTCTCAAAGTTGATTGGAATAGAAACTTTGTAGATAAAAGTTTATTTACAAACACTGATGGAATAATAACAGATAAGTATGTTAGGTAAATATCACCAGGTTTTGTCCCACAAGTATTAAACTTATCTGTTTAACCACATTTAGTTTAAGCGAATTTCTTATTTAAAGCAAATAATGATAATGTATACAGTTACCAGATGTTAATATTTAACAGATTCACTTCAGCCTTTTTCAAATGTATTAACTACTGAGATCAAGTTGCTTTCCTGATTTTAATCTCAGTGCAGAGAGCTTAATTAGAGCCACATTTTAATACCAATTACAACAATTAACTTGTAAAACTTTTCACTGAAAGACACACTTTTAACCTTTACACATGTAGTACGGCCATCTTGAGATGCTATCCTTGTATTACCTTGGCCTTAAAGTAAAAAAAATGAGTGAATTTGAATTGTTTGAGGAATTTCGTTCAGTTTATGTACATTCTAACAAGATTTATGCATGTTAATCTGCTCTTACAAAATTCTCCTCTAATGCCCTTTTCTCTAACAGACTACATAAATGAATAAAAGTAGATCACTTACTATTTTCATGTTTTACGCACTAATTTGTACAACTACTGTTATCCTGGATTTGGTAATCTGAGATACCGCTGGTCTTACAGCTCTTGAGTAGCCATATTTGGATTTCTTGCACTATCGCTGGCCATTGTAACACAGAAATTTATGTTTTCGGTACAGCATATTTTGTCTGGCTACCTATACCCTTCACAGCTTGCAGGAAAAAATACTAAATGATGATGATCAACAGCTGTTTGCTTTCACTCCTGAATGGTATGTAGTTTGCCTACATTTTAACAATGTTAAAAGCAACAGTTTAGACTAAGATTTATCTAATAATTTGTGGTTTTATCTTTAAAATGCTATTGTAAATATGTGATTTTTTGTGTATTTATATGTTTCAGTAGTTCTACTTAGAACGCATTTGGTCTGCATAAATATAGTAAATAAGTATTTAAAATATGTAAGTTTCTGCCATTGTGTATATATGATTAGTATTAATTGTTTCCTGTACCAATACAGATTATGATTAATTATAGCGATTAGATCTACTTAAGTTTATTACCCTAAATTTTGTCGCAATATTTAAGGGGAGTGTATACTTGCATCGTTCTCTTGTTTCCAAAACACCATTCGATTTGTTTGTAATTAGTATTTAAGCAGGAGCGGAGGATACAGAGGCCTGTCCTTTCAATGTAATTCTATTTTGCTATTCAAATTCCTCGAAATTATTTATTGGAGTTATATTTTATGTGCGTTTTGTGTTTAATTATTCTTGCAGGTACAGATGTTCGAAGAAAAAGGTGAATTGGTTGGTGTGTACTGTTGTTTCGTTCTGTAGACACTCCCCGCCCCTCCCATCCACATCCTCGACTGTGCTTAGCATGGCATTCGTCTTCTTTGTTCTTACTACTCCCCCCCTTTTGTTACTACGTAATGAGGACGAGAATTTCGTTCTTTCTTTACTGGCCCACTTGTATTGCAGGTAACACAGTATTCTATTAAACTCGTTTATTTTTACATTTTACTATATACTTGAAATATTTTTTTTTCTTTGTTAGGCCGTCCTTAGCTTACAGTGTTATTATTTGCCAATTGGGTTTTCTTTTCATTCAGAATGCATGCTGGTTGAATTACTACGATTATTATAGAAAATGAAGAAAACCAAAGGTTATTTTTAATGAACTTCCCTACCAGAAAAAACCAAAGCTTACAATAAGGATTAAGCATTATATATCTATTATTCACTTACCTCAGTGTTCATAAGATCCGTTTTGGGATTTTTTATAAGCCTTGAAAATACTGTTGGGCGAACTGCATTTGAGCTATTTAAATTCTGTAAAAAAGCATTATTGGTTTTAGCACCTGCATTTTCGTTCCCGGAGTAGTATGATTCATTTGAAAGTTCTTCTGATGAACATTGTTCCGTGATAAAAGTACTTTCTTGTTTATCATTTAAACGCTGAAGAAGCACATCTAATTCTTTCTTTTTAGCTTTTGCACTTCGTGTGTTGCTTGCAGCTGTATCATGAAAAAATTCTGTGCTGTCGTTGTTATCTAGACCTACAGAATAATTTATACAAGAATTAAAATAATTCATAATATTCGATTGGTTGAAAACGTCTGGAGCGTTCACCTGGAAAAATAAAGCTCAAAATTATAAAATAATAATAATAATAATAATACTTACGGGAAAATTGTTAAAAGAATGTGCACCATTATTGGGTTTATATGATTCTGTACAATAATTTCGTTTATGCAGCACAAAATTACCCAAACTTCTATAAATAGATCGGCACATCCGACATTCATACATGATATCACATTCACATGCTACATATTGTCGAACCTTACAAAAACTTAATAACAAAAATTCAATAAGTAGTAAACAGTTACCTCATCTGTTGCAGTGTCCATTAATTTTATTACCTCATTAAGACCAAATATACTAGTCTCTATTGGTTTTCTAAGTTGTGAAAAATCAATTCTTTCATTGTTATTAAAACATGGAGCTTTGCCAAGAGTCCCGGCAAACGCTTTTTTGTTACGAGATTTAGAATTTGATTTATTAGCCATGATCAATTAAGTTCATTAGACAAATTTTCTAAAACAATATAAAACTTACAGTACTGTATAAATAAACACTTACTTTATATATTGGGTGAATAAAATACCAAAACAAAGTATTGGAAAAAATTGTTTAAATATTATGCATTCACAATAAAAGTAGAAGAGGTCAGATTTGCTTACGTTTACTAACAGGCGTTCAAGTACATGTAAAGTGAACCGCTTATTTAAAAATAAGCGGTTGCTTCACAGAACTTATGTAAAAATATCAAACAACTTTTCTGTGTTTAGTCATTTTTCCATTCAACTGATAGTTTTGACAATATTTAAATTTAAAGTATTAGAGAAACATTGTGATCTTATGTCCTACCTATGTGATTCTAAATTAGGTGCCATAACTCCTAATAATCCCTGTTTCTAAACTTGCATTAGAGCATACAAAATAATTTTTTTCTGTGACGGGAAAAAATTTTGACATTTAATGTTTCTTGACAGGTAACAAAATGTCACTTTTTATGAATTTACTTTTTCCCCTGGGAAAAAAATGAGTACTTTTTTCCCGGGTATGTACAAATAAGTAAGAACAAAAAGATATTTAATTTAAAGTCGGATCCACACTTGTAACATAACATCGTATCATAACTTCGTTGCGTTCAAAACAACCGATATAAACAACTTAAGTAAGAAATTTTTGAAACCACTCGCAGAATTAAATTGACAGATATTTGATTATTTTAAAGATTTCCTTAGCAATGCAAGTCTCTGTCCCTATAAGTACAACAACTTATTTGTTTGAAATTTCAAATTTGAAATCGATTGATTTTTGACTTTAATATATTGTAATATTTTTTCAATATTAAATCATCGTTTTGCCTGTCACAGAAAAAAATAGCATATTATACACGGGTAAAAATGTAAGATTTTAACTCTCGATGTTTTCTCGAGCTAAATCTAGTACTTTTTTCTCTTGTATAACAAATAACTATTTTTTAACAGAAATGACCATAAACATCATGCAAATCTGCTTGTTATTTGATCCATTTGTGTGCTGTTAAAGAATACCTACAACTATTAACTGTTTATTTTATACTCAATAGTGTGCATTTTGATCTTTTCTTGCATATCAATGGCGTAATCCGCAAACAAGTTAACTCCATTTCAATACATATTACAGTACTGTCGTTAAACTGTGTAGGGGGGTTATTTTTGTATGGACTGGCGACTTTCCATTTCCAAGGAATTTGTTTGTAATCCTCGATTAATTTAAAATAGTTGTTAATCTCAATGTCCATCAGTTTTCTTAATATTATTGTGATAAATGGAGTTAACTTATTATTCAAACGAAGATGTGTATTGATTGTATAGAGTGTGCTTATTAGATTCATGTTAGTGGAAATGAAACAAAGTACCAAGTCATCAAAATTATAATATAACTAATTAAGTAAACAAAAATCAAAAGAGAAAACTAAAAATCTAAATTAAAGAAAAGCAACAATCAAATTTGCCGTAAATTACAAAAGAACCGCACGACGGTCCGAAGTAATGGCAGTTTTAAATCCTGAAAGTCGTTACATTTTCTACATGTTATTTGCAATCTGGTTTGGTGTAAATATGGTATGAAATGATATTTCTGTGCTTCCACCGGTTCTATAACGTTGAAGAAGCAACTGCCATTCATCTTTGAAATGTATGTGATTAGAAGCGTTATTATTTTGTGTAGCGTACTGCAGTGCTCTGATATTATTAACCTTCAAATCACCCACCTTCCTTTCAAGACAGATGGATTTAATGAATTCAAAATCTGCAAATGATTTAAAGGAAGAATGTGTAAGATGCTTTACACTGTAAGATCTTTGATTAAAAAGATCACCGAGGCAGATGCATACATACTCTACTGGCACAATGACTGTCTTATTTCAAAGTACTATCTCGATGGGGGCATGCATCAAGTTCATCTCAATCGGTGTGTGCACAATTTCGAGATATCATTTTTCAATGCCCACTCTATTATAAGATAATGCTTAGACGTTTCTTTGTGGTAATAGTGCGACTCAATTTTTGGTAGTGGTTATAAAAATCTTTTAAACCTTTGACTTGATTCTGAAAATGATTTTTCTAATTCTTTCTACTAGACGTTTTTTCAGTATTTGATTGATTGCAGTCTTTCAATGCTACAAAATTTCCCTTCGAATCTTGTTTTCAGATACAGACTGCAGTTTCTCCAGTATTCAATGTGTTTAAAAACATAGTTTTACACACCCGGTACAATTTTTCATTTACTTTTAGATGATAAAACATAGTTTGTGACATTTTTGAAGTACCTGGATTCTTTCTGTATCTTGGTCTGATTGGTGCCTGTGTTTTAACAAAACTGTCAATACACATCTTCTCCCCCCCCCACTCTTCAACCAAAAAGCATCAAACACCTTTTTCTTGTTGTTGTCGGTTATTTTTGAACATTTAATTATATTTCTCTTTTTGTTTGTCGCTGTACATTTAAAACGAGATTTCATTTTTCTTGATCTTTCATTACTTGATTATTCCACTTTCTATCTTTCTTTCTGCCAAAATATTGTTTTCATCTTTCCCTGTTAAAAGCATTCTGCATATCAGTCCATGTAAAAGTATCTACTTGGTACTTCTTTTCTGCTGCTCCTTCATTCAATAGGGGAATTTTCTAAATCAGAATGCACTGCATATGGTACTGTTCCATGTTAATCATTAGTACTATCGCTGTCGTCACTTATACAATAATCAAAATTAGGACTTCTTGAGTTGGTTAAAATTTCAACTTTATGAGAGGTTTCAAGTTAACATTATTGAGGTCAACGAAAATATATAGCGAGTTTTCGTTTGCATCACAATGAACTTGAACTGTTGAATTTTCCCATAAATTTTTTGCTCCAATTGTATTTTCTAGTGTACTAAGTGTTTCTAGAATATTTTCTTGGGTTGTCTCCTAAGATTACTTTGTTGTGAGCAGTCACAACTTGTCTTATCTAGACCATCCATAAATATTATTGGCATGTTAGTAATTTCATATCAATCGACATCTTTGGGTGTATTTAGTTAATGCAACATCAACAGTTCTCCTACAATTCGATATCTATATAAAAATGCATACACTATAAAATCTACTCAATACAGCTAAATATAATATACATTGTTTTGTTATTATAAATCATTTGAGCAAAATTTGATTAAATTAAAATAAGGTACCATAGAAATTATGAATAGGTACTGTAATGTAGGTTGATAAAGTATAACTGAATAGCTTTTATGGTAAGGCAATCAACTCTGTGCCACAGAACCAATTTTTGGAATAACCTATACGTGTAACAATCAGTTTTAAACATAAAGACTTTAAAAAGAATAAATCCAACTTACCTAACAAACATTTCTTATAGTCATTATGCAAAAACTACACTTTTGTGGTATTTTATTACAGAATATTTACGAAACACTGACATAATATGCAGCTAGTATTCGAAACATTCAATATAAAACAGCCAAGCACTAATTAAATATTGCAGTCTATGCACGGAGTTCACTTGTTTTTGTAAGGTGTTTTGACACTTTTTTTGTTGAAGTTTGGGAGAGGCTCTTTTGATCAAATATGCACATAAAACTGTAGCTTTACCTATAGGACATAAAAAAAGAGGGGACGGAGTGCTTCACTTATGACTTTGTCCCCGTAATACTATACGATGCTAGCTAACAAAACACTGGTGAGCCAACTGAATCTGGCTTCAGCTAGGTCACGCACGCCAATATTATGAACTTTAGAGAACATGAGATACTTACAACAATACCTTCAGGGTTGGTTCGACCTGTTTTGAGCAATAATGAATAATTGGTTATAATTTTGTTTATTGAAGTGTCAATCAGTCTACCAAATAAAACGATTGCTGTTGGTTAACCAAGCTATATTAAATCACCATCAAATTTTAATAAATGTACAAAAATTTACGATTCTCTAAAGGGAAAATATTTACAATTGCTAATCACAAAATATTTACATAAAAGGATTGATTGAACACAAGCAGTAACAATTAAATGTTACAAAATAATAACCCGTGATAGTAAAGAGCTCTGTACCAAAACACGGGTACATATGTACTAATAAATTTAATCCCAGCGGTGCTTGGGTTTGACTTTAAATAGTAATACTGCAATCATGCAAGAATTCTTAACAAATGTAAGATCTAAGCAGAATCTACTTATTATAAAAACTTTAATTAATTGTTTTAATTTAGGGTTAGAATAGGTAATTATTATGAAGAAACTAAGGTATGAGTATTAAATGTTGATTATTTAAAATAACTACTAAAAGATTAGTTTACTAACCTTTTTTTTTGGTTAAACTACAATTATGAATAACTTCGAAGACTAAAAAAATGAACTTGACACTATCATAAAGTCATTGAACTTGATTAACGTTATCAAGAAATACCTGCAGTTTACGTCTCAACAAAAACAACCATCTGGCGGCCACACATACATGTCACTTTGACTGGATCCTTGGAGGCCACGCTGTGGGAGTTCATAAACCTGCCTGTTTATGAAATTCAGTCAAAATTGCAGACGCCCTGAAATGTGGTAGATCCGCTGCAGCTAATACTGTCTTCTTAGAAAAGTGGAGATTCGCCGGACTCCGTGGGTTTAATCATAGTATGTCAGAACATCAGCTTCTTCCAGTCAATTACAGTGTTAAATCTTGAGTAAAATATTAATTTTTGCTATTAACACAGACCGTCTTCTTGCTATAGATCCTGCGTGTAGTTTTACATGCGATTCATTCAATCCTTTTCTTATAATCCAGCAATCACTTAATCAAGGAATGATTGGAGCTAAAAATTTGTAGACGCTCTAGCAAATTTTTAATTGTTATCCTCAGACTACTCACCCCTAGCCTGCATCAAAAATCAATCTGATTTCCAATTAGAATTTGAGTCGCACTTTTCCACCCAAAAGTTAACTTCGCAATAAGGTACTTGCCGTCAACCATATTGCTTAACGGTTTATTTCAAAACGAAAGGTTCGGGATCTGATCGGATCATGGAGCATCAAATTGCCACTCCCGATTCCCTTCTACTATTGATTCGTTCCTTAACAAATACCTTTAGATTATAACCACAATAGATTCACTGAAAGAGTGAACCAGGTTTAATTTAAATCATATCTATTATGGATACGCGAGCAGAGTACATTGGGTTGCTTAGCATTATGATTTGTATCAGGAATTTATCCTGTTACAAACAGGGCATTTAATGCAATTAAATCTCATTTTGGGCCAAAAGAGAAGTTGGCTTGTTTATAGATTAAGCCATCAATTTACTGTTAAAAATCTTTATTTATAATGGATAGTTGGCATGAAACCAGTAGTTTAACAAAAAAAAACAAGAAGTAGCTTCTATTAGTAAGTCACTGAGATCACATACTACGATAGTTATAAAAGTTATAAAAAATTTTTGGTTGACTATGGTTCCAATTAAACAAAATTGATAGAACCGAATAATAAATTCAGGAAAGGTTAAACTAGTGCCTCTGCATGTTGTAACGGTAGACTGAATTACATATATCACGGATGCCGCGCTAGCAATAGTCGTAGATTAGGGTCGAGGAGAAGTAACAAATCTAAAGAGACGATCAGCACTTCAATCCTCTGGAAGAAAAACGGTATAGTAAACATACAAATACAATCAACTACGGCAAGATATTAATCTGTCAGATAAACGCCTAAAGGTAATATATGAAACTAACATTAAGCAGGGTAATAGCTCTGCCTATAATGGTTGGGTCCAACAGATCACTTACAAATGCCTACAAGTAATACAATACGTGAACATAAATAATTAAGTCTATTATTTTCTTTAAACAAAAGGTCTACGGTATATTTCTCTGTGTTAAGTATTCAGAGGTATAAATATTGTCAAAGTCACAAGAAAGCCCGCCTAAGTGGCGTACATATTTACATAGTTTCAACATTGATCGCTAAAGATTAACGAGCTCGCGAATTTGCTGTACAATTAGTTTATGCACAACTTAAGGTATATATACAATAGGGGTTGAATAGGAAAATACTAGTTCTATTACAACGGTGGTGACCTCACTAGGAGCACCCATGTACCTACGAAGTAGATATTCCAATTTATGAATTCTATATTTTCTGGATTTGTTTACATGAGACTCATACAATCTTTATCGACCTCTTGTTAAATAATTAGTCCAAGGTAAACTGAAAATAAGAAAAACCTTTTCTGGGTAATAGATTAATCCTCCACTACGTGTACAGCATAGGACGGTCAGCACAGCGTAGATCAGAATCTAAAAGCAATAGTAGCTATATCAGCAGAATAGAAGGTTCATGTCTCACCAACAACGGAATCCATTTAAACCCAACGAAAACCGAGCAATCGCACACAAATAGGTAGGATATACAAAGTGTGTATGCGTTTGGTTACTCGTCTAAATCTTCAGTAACGTTACCCAGGACATTATATTTGCTTTTAATAGTCAAGTACAACAGGAAGTAAACAGCAAGATTCAGAATGATTGATACAATATCTGGTTTTTTTTTTGACAACCTTTTCTTTTTAAAAACTCAAAACTATGACAAGTAGTTGCCTAGATCAAAGCAATCACGAGTTTTCAGTATAGATGGAGTAATATGGTTTACTTAGGTACCACGTATTATGGATTTAGAAAATGTGTAAAAAGTGTTAACATGATAGTGAACTATAATTGAGCTGATTTTGTAAGAGACAGGAGCTGAACGTAACAATGTTATTTGCAGAGATGGAGAGAGAATGAAAGGTTTCACACACATAGGTACACAGCTTATATTTCAATAAACATTTTCACAGATGGAGTAGGTACAGTTGATCTTAAGTTTACCCAAAACTAAATTTCATATTAAAGACTCGTAGAATTTTAATGCTTATATGTAAATAATATTTTTGGATAATGTGTGTTAAGAAAATATGTTTGTGTCTAACAATTATTATTATTTGAAGGATTGTTTGTTAACGAATATTTGATGTTATTATAAGTTTGATGTTGGATTCTTATTGTTTCATTTAATCTGAGCTAGCAAGATAATATGGACATCTTCAGGCAATAATTCACACCAACTTTATTGGCACCCAACATAAGGTGCTCAATTCCATTCATTTTTATATCGCTACATTTCATAGCAATACATACACACATGCATGCACGTATGCATACATGCATGCATACATACATGCATCCACTCATGCCCCCCCACACACACACGTGCACGCACACACACACACAAATCATTCAACAAATACATCACACAACCACACACATTAAGAGAAGGAATAACATTTCAAACCAAAGGATAAAAAAGATACCGAAAACCCATCAAAATACAACATATAACATGTCTACCAACAATATACAAAATTCTCACAGCCATAATAACACAAAAACTAATTGCATGTGCAACATAAAACAACATAATACACAAAAAACAAAAAAGATGCAACAAAGAAACATGAGGGTGTTAACAGCAGTTGATAATAGACAAAAATAACACACCAGCTAAAATTAAAAATAGCTTTACACTATCGAGCACACTAAATAACACAAAAGATGGATACAACATCAAAGGTAACACACACAAAATAACTCACTTTCTATATATGGACGACCTCAAACTAATAGCATTAACAAACTCACAACTCAGTCACCTAATTAAAATAACAAACATACAACAACGACATAAACATGACCTATGAAACCGACAAATATAAGAAAAAGAGTAAAATAAAAGGTAAAACTAGCAAAACAAAAAAATTACATGCTAAACAACAACAACAATAACAATCACATACGAGCAATGGACATCACGGACACATATACATAACTAGGATACAAACAAAAAGTAGAATTAGAACACACAAATGAAAGAAGAACTGAAACAGAAATACATACAAAAACTCACTGAAATACTCAAAACAGAACTCACAGCAAAAAACAAAACAATAGCAATAAACACATATGCAATACCCACACTAACCTACTCTTTCAGCATAATAAGATGGAGCAATACTGAGCTAGAAGCACTCAGCACACTCACAATGCCATAAATACAGAATACACCATAGCCACTCAGCTATAGAAAGATTCGTGCTCAATAGAAAATATGGAGGAAAAGGATTCATCAATATAAAAACATGAGCATCAAACAAATAGATAATCTACGAAACTACTTTATAAAAAGAGCAGAAACAAGTAACATACACAAAACGATCATACATGTAAACACGTCAGCCACAGCACTGAAACTTAACAACAGTACTATAAACTTCATAGAAGAAATCACAACAACACACACAAAGCAAGAAAACTAAAAGAAAAAACACTATCTAGGAAAAATCCCCATTACCTTACACAACAACATATCAACCAAGAAGCATCAAACACAGGGCTCAAGAAAAGCAACATATTCAGTGGCACGTAGGGATTCATGATAGTGATACAAGACCAGACAAGCAACACACACTATTACAGTATAAACACCACAAAAGACAATAGAACTCATAGAACACATCACAAACACGTGCTTAATACTAGCAAACACAGAATACATCAAACGACATGATACCGCAAAAATAATGCACCAACAAAAAACTCTACAAAACAAACTCACAAAAGAATATACACCAATATACAAATACACAACACAAAACATACTTAAAAACATACACAAGCTATACTGGAACAAAAGCATAATAACCAACAAAACAACACCACATAACAAACCAAACATTACACTCATCCACAAACAATAGACAATCAAGCAACTAATACAAATACCAAACACACCAAATATACAGGAAAAAATAGAAAAATGTATACAACTAGCTAAAGAAACCAAAGACATGACACCAAGATAAAGTATAATTAATACTGATCATATTATCCAGTACAGAAGCAATTCCAAACAACCTAGACCAATACATCCAAACACATATCTACAAAAACAAGTTATACTCGACACATGAACAATCAGTAAACAATTTTTAAATGCATAATACAACCTATAGATAAAGAGAAAGCATGTTTGACAACAGTCCACGTGCTTATCTACTAAAACCGGATATTACTATCTGAGAAGAAAAAATAATAATAGGTCAAATTGGAATCAAAATAATGCACCAAGGTTGGAAGTGGGAAGGAACAATAATACTAAGACTCCGGAATGTACTAATGTAAATAGGGACAGTAGTAATATAAACAATAATGAAAATTCACAAAGTGAACCAGAGCAAGAGAATAATTCAAGAAGAGTAAATAATCGTTTGTACGTAAAAACTGTAAACCAACCAGGACCGTCTACACAGAGACAAAATTTTCAATAAAAGACAGACCAAGCAAACCCATTAAAATTAACCAATATGAACATCAACACGAGTTTATAAAACTTGATTGCCCATTTCAACTTTAAATGTAGAAGATAAAATAATTAAAATACTTATAGATACAGGAGCTGAAGCATCGCTGATTTATGAACATTTTATTAAAAATAACATTCAACAATTAATTAATAAATTGATACCCGTAAAAAAAGTAACTTGCTAGTGCTAAACAATAGAAAGTTCGCAAGTATAAATAGTATGGCGATTCTAAAGTGCGAGTTATGGAATATGAAGTTGGAGCATGAGTTTATGATTATATCTGGATTAGATGGACGCTAACTTTGGGATGGATTTGATAGATAAGTTGAAGCTGCAAATTGACGCAGAGAACAAGGAAAAATGTTTTAAATGGGATGAAGAAATAAATATTGAAGTCGAAAATGAATTATTAATTTGAATCGGTTTGAATAAAAGGTAATAAAAAAGATAGAAGTGAAAACAATTATTAAGCATCTAGGTAAAGTAAAAAATGAGGTAGAGTCATTATTAAATAATATGCCAAGTTAGTAGGTAGAGAGTCGAGAATTGCTACGGGTTACGAGTTTAAGTTAGAAGTTGTTAATACGGAACCTTTTAATACAAAAATTTATACGATTCCAGTAGTATATCGAGATAGGGTTAAAGTTGAACAAGTGTATCATGGAGAAATAAAATATGCATTTTGGGAATGCTTTAGCTGTAGTAATGAAAAGCAATAGCGGTATTAGATTATGTTTGGATGCTAGAAAAATAAATGCTTCATACCTTTTCTATGGCGTTAAGGTACAAGATCAGCATTTCTTAATAACAATATGTACATATATGGTACTGTTGATGTATCACTTATGAGTGATTAAAAATATTATACTACATAGCTGACATGTTTCAATTTATTTTAAAATCTTATCAGAACTCTACGACTATAGATATAAATTAATAATAAATATCATTATCAATTAAAACTTACATGAATATATCTAGCTTTTATTAATTAATTTAACTTGAACAAGATTTATTAAAACGATGAAAAGTAAGAAGTGACATTTAAAATTGATAACTATAAGTGATTTTATAAATTTTGGAAGTGTCATAAATACTGGTATCCATACACTCAACTTACCTACCTCCAAACATATATGCACACACATACATACTTTACATCACAGACACACACAGTATATATACATATACATATGAGTCATTATTTACAATATTGTTATAAATTAAGCTGAGACCTTGAATATCCATTCTATTATTTATGGTGTTGGGTATTATTTCTATTTTAATTATTTCTAATATGAATCTGTTACTACATGTGTTTCGTTGCCAAAATTTTTATATTAAAATTAAAATTACGATTGTTAGTAAAATGATGTGAAGTTAAGGCCATGGAGTCTTTTATATAAACAATTCTACAATTCGATTTGTGATTTGCTACTCTAATTTGCAACCAATTTTTTGTCTGTACAGTGTATAAGGAAATACAATCTTTGCATTGAATTCGATATACTATATTTGATCTGTATTATTTAGGAGTGTTGTCTTTAGTTTTTGAAAATAATTGTTGAATAGTTTTTGTTATATGTAACAATTGCGTTTTGTAATATTCGATTAAGTGGATGTGTAATATTAAATTTGCAAGTTAAAAATATTTCACATTAGAATTAGAATTGGTATTAACGGTTTTATTGTAACTAAAACCTTGGTTACTAAATTTGGAGGGTAATTGTTTTTGGACAGAAAAATTTGTTTAGTTTCGAAATGCGTTTGATGAAATTTAGTATTACTTAAATTTATAATTCTGTTTTAAAGATTATATTAAAGCGATTGTTTGTTTGTATGAAGGATTTGAATAAAAAGTATTATATTGCCAATGTGGTTTTTGATACCACCATGTAAATATTTGACCTGATTCATCATGTGAAATCAATACATCTAGAAAAGGAAGACTTTTATTATCTTCTACTTCTATTGTAAATTCTAATCTACTATATGAATTAAATGTGTCAATTATAGAAATTTCCATTAAATCAGGGCAAGCTGTAATGATGTCATCAACAAATATAAATAGAAAAGGAATCTGAAACAAAAGTGTGCACGTTGGATCCCACATAATTTGACAATCGCTCAAAAAAAGACTCGTGGTGATTGGTGCAAAAAATGTTCAAAAATATGATTGCGGTGCTTCTTATGCAGCGTATAACATCTACGCAGGTGACAAATCTTGGATTTATTCGTATGAACCCAAAAGTAAACAGCAGTCGACTGTATGGGTCTTCCAACGTGAATGAAATCCAACAAAAGTGTCTGTGTTCGAAGCACTTCGAAGAAAATAGTTGCCTGTTTTTTAGAATAAACGGACATGTGACGACCGTTGCATTTGAGGATCATAGAACAGTCGATTCTGCTTGGTTTACAACCATTTGTTTGCCACAAGTTTTAGGACAAATAAGAAAAATAAATTGATGACGCCGAATCATTCTCCATCAAATGACTATTTGAGCACTCAAAAGACCGAATCGATGGGTTATCTGCCATGTAGTCCTAATTTGGCACCAAACGATTTCTTTTTGTTCCCACACGCGAAGAACGAACTGTGTGGACAACGATTTTCGACATCAGAAGAGGAGGTTGATGCGGTCAAACCCATGTTTTGGAGATATCTTATCGGAATGGAAAATTGGTTCCAACTATAACACTCAACCCTATCAATAAATCCCCGGGCAAATGAATTAAAGTTATTACAAACACTTCCCTGGAGTATTATTAGATGTTGATGATCTGAGGGAGCTGCTATGTCCTGTTGAGTGGTTGGAGTCGCTGCTTCTACCGGTAGGGCTTCCCTGAAGAGACGATAGGATATGTAAAAAAGAGTGGGTATGAAAGCACTCGCGTCAGCACTGCCCGGTAACAGTACGATAACTTTATCGATAAGATAGATGTGGCGGTATGATAGAATCTGCTGAACTAATCGGCGATCTTCACCTTAAATGTCTTCTCCCATCTACTCCCACCTGTTTTCTCACACCAGAACCCTGCATTAGTACTTACGTTTGCAAAGATAAACAACTGGTGCCGAGATCCGTGTGAACGTTACTAATTCCAGGGTTTTACAACGTATGCAAAAGTGAATCAATCATCGTGAAGAATATTTTGAAAAACAGTAAAGAAGTTTTCACACCTTAAGTTTTGTTTTTGTTACTTATTCCCAATACATATCGAGCACCCTCGTATATCTAGCTTTAATTAAATAATTTAACTTCAACAAGTTTTATTAGAACAATGACAACTGTGAATTAAATCGTTTTTAATTACTCATAGTCCAATATTACCAAATAATTTAATTTCTTATATTTATATAAACTGGACACAAACTAATTGGGTAACATACATGGTTGAAACATTTATACAATGTAGCACATTACAGTTTTCAACATATATTAAACACAAATAAAGCAGCAGAGAATTAAATTTGCTGACAACTAACTAATGTAACAGTAAACTTTAAAAGACTACTCGTACAACAATCTTCAAATATCAAATGTATACTGCATTTATGTTATGTTCGATTTAGTATCAATCAGCGATAACTTTGTGCCATGAAGTTGCAACATCTGGTAAAGTTCGTGAACTAGTTGTAAAAAAGTGATACAAGAAAAGTCTTAGTGTAAAATTGCTTCAGCTCTTAATGTGTCAAAGTCTACAGCTGTTGAAGAAATAACTAAAAACTTTGGTGAGGTCAGCATTGAAGTTGCTGAAAAAAGTACTGGGTTAGCTGTTCTAATTAGAAACGAGAGGTATTAGTCAACATTTGTAAAAAATGTGCCACATTGAAAGATATTAGTGGTTCATTAAATAAAGCCACTGGATCAAATATGTCCTGGGAGTGCTGTAGAAAGTCAATTCATAAATGCGGTCTTCATTTTTATAAGATAAAATTAAAGAGGGTTTAGGTAACATCTAATATACTAAATAAATTTATATTCAACGTCAAGGAGAAGCCACTGTTAACAGAAAAACAAAAAAAAAAGTAGAGGTTGATGTTGGCAACAGAAAGAGTACATTGGACAGAATTATTTTCAGTAAGGAATTTATATTTTTCGTATTGGTAGCAATAGGTTTCACGTAATACAATTTAAAATTAAGACATTTAATACCGATTTTTTGAAGAAGACTGTAAAATTTACCATATACGTAATGGTGTGCAAAGTGCATGTCATCTAAAGCTTTAAAAACTTTGGAGTTCATCATAAGGAACGTTAATGCAGAGAGATATCAGAAAATACTAAAGGACAACTTACTGCATAGTATGAAAAAATTATATTCAGATGGCAATTATTTTCCAGCAGGATGACACATCTTGCCATTAAGCAAGATCTTCTCAGAGTTGATTTAAAAATAATAACATAACTGTTCCGTACTGACAGTCCAAACCTCAATACAATAGAACATGGTATAAAATGAAACGGCATCTCAGGGAAAATCCCCAAAGAATGGTAATGAATTTCCAAGCCAAATTGCATAAGATTTAGAACAATTTTTCAAGAAATGAATGCCAGGAGTTAGTGCATCGTACGTCTCAAAGAATTAAAGTAACGATTAAAGTAAAAGGCAATCTTACATCATTAGCATAAGATTCGTTAACGTATTTAAAAATATAGTTGCTAGCAAAATATCTGCTCATTTTAATTTTGTGAGATTTTATATGTGTAGTTGGTATATGAAAATTACACTTATATAAAACGATTTCATTCTGTATTTTGGTTTATAAATACAACCAAAATCCACATTTTTGTGCACAACCAAAATACACTGTAACATGTGAACAAAAATACCATTTAGGGCAACATAATCTTATGTTTTTTATGTTCTTTATATAAGTGGGCACCTAAATTAGATTATTTTTTTTGTATAGATTTTTGCAGTTTTCGAATACGTCTTAAAGCAAATTTACAGTTACGATATTCAAAATAAGCCCACCATAAAAAAGTTTCTTTGTCAATTATGTGTTGTACAGTTTGTATAAGACTGAGCAATATTTGTCACTACTCATAATTTTTTTCAACACTCCTAACAGTTTCTCGTTTACATCTTTCAGCAGCTGCTTATATTGCTTAGGTGTTTCCTCAGCTCAAATAATGTTTAAATTTGCTTCAAATACCTGCAATGTTTATTTTTCTTTTTCTTAATCATCCAGTTCCGGTTTTTTGCAAACAATAGTGATGGCATTTGTAATTCCCCTATTACCACAGTTTGTATAAACAAATCAGTGAACTGATTTTCTTTTAACAGATTGCTGCAAAAACAATCCTATGAAATATGCCAACTATCACATTCATTATAGGATGTTTTTGAATTTAGAAACTATTAGCGACTCAATGACTAAAATATGGACAATTATGTACCATAATAAAAAATAAGGACTAAAATCGAAAGTGAACAAATACAATACTTGCTTTGTAGGTACTATGTTGTGTCATTGTAACGTAATCTAGGCCAAACTTATACGCTTATTCAATGAAATATAACATATACTTTATAAAATAATATTAAGATCAAACTAACACTATAAAACATATGTGATTATTGAAATACAAAAATGGCAGACAGTTTCATCACCACTATCTTCCATCCTTTAAAACAATGGTAATCGGTAAGGGTACTGGAAATTTTTATGTATTTTTCCAGAGCATCTGACTGACGCTTGACCGGGCGAGGAGAGGTTTGTGCCTTCTTCAGGCTGAGCAACAGTGTTACGTAACAAATTGTTGTTAGATGATTGGAGGGGGATAGTACGAACAAAGCACAGTGAACTACTTAACATAGTAAACTCAGCCGTGGCTAATTAGCTGCAGGCCTATGGTGACGTATCGTCACAAATCGAAATTGTGGGCACCACCCTTATATTAATTGAGTTCTGCCTTATATCGTAAGTTGATGGCACAGATTCCTTGTCGTTACCAGAGGCCTGTGAAATAACGGAAAAGCCGACCTCTTCTGGCAAGAACGTGGGACTGCGAAATATCGGGGTACCAATTATCCCCCTAAAGTTACTGAAACCAAGATTATATGTAGTACCTGGTCGCTGGAAATAAGGACAAACAATTTGTCTGAACTAGGACTCTACGATGCAATAATCAATTAATAGGTGCAACACCCTGTATATTAAAATATCTGAGTTCCTGTGTACAGTAATTAATTTCCATCTCTTTACCAATATTAACTCACGCTGAAGGCTAATACCATGACATTCGGTATGAAACACATCCAGTGCAATTATGTCACTTTTCAATAATACGCTTCTATTTTCTACGTTACAGAAATTATTGTCAAAATCACATTTGTACATCTCCTGCGGAGTAAAAAATAATAATAATTAACCTATGCCCTAATGGATCCTCCTATAATACCTGTGCAGGAATAATATTAGCTGCTAATAATCTAAACTAAGGAAAGAATTTTAAAGTAATGTAAGATGGAAAACATCTATACATATTTTTAAACGGCACGCCTATAGATTAAAAATGTTTATGGCAATCAATATTACTTACAGCACAGAAATATTGTTGTAAATCCATGAATTCAACACAGGGTTTCTTTGATGGTATCACAAAAATATGTGGAAGCTCCAGGACTAGGACAGCAACATAAGCAATCCCTGAAGACGGTTTCAGACGCGGCACAATAAAATGTACTCTATGAACTACTAACTTACTATTTAAAAGGATCCCGCTTGCACAAGACTTGCAATTGAAAATAAAGGGTATATCTATAGAAATATCGTCTTAGTGTGTTAATAATTAACTCCTTAGCCTAATATCGTAAAACTAAAGACTTTATATACGATGGGTGAGGGTTTCCACTGAATTACACTCTGAGACTCTCGGATCGCACAACTCACCGTAGAAATTAAATATCCGTCTCTATTAAAAACTAGAAACATACTGGTTGTTTACAACCAATTTCGTCCACACGCTAATCAAATTCCCCAATATAATATGGGGTAACAACTCGATCAAGCATCACGCCCTTGACTCGAATTCTTTAAAAGCACATCTTCCACGTACCAGTTCAACCTATCGTCTACGAACTACCAACGGTGCATTCACACCTTAACCCTTGAGTCCCCAATGCTGACTGACTCTGAAGAACTACGAACTACCCTCTGTTATCACTCTCAGAAATGAGTGGGGTGTAACAACTAACCTGAACACGTGCTTGGCATGCACGTGAAACGTGAAAGTGACTTCTTACTGAAAACTCTTAGCATCTATTCTGGGAATGGGATAAGCTGTACTTAACGGTACCACATGGCTTACGAAGAATATGTATTAAATAGAGCCGCTTACTCAGCATGGGTTTCTAAAATGACTAATATGCCAAATGGAATTTCAACCACCTGCCCTAACAAGAATAAACTATTTTAAAACTACATTGAGTAAATCACAATGCACCTAACTTCCTAAAATATATATCATAAAATGAAAAAGTATAGGAGATAGGTAATGTGAATTTATTAAATAAAATCAAAGGTTACAAGTCTGAGATATGCCATTGTGCATCTTCTCATCGCAACCTATGAGTGTCTGTCGTGTTGAGTAAAGAGTGGAATCTCCCTCTTCAAAACAATCCTTAGAGCGTTGTAGTTTTGAATTGATGTAATCAGGGTAGTCTTCAGTTCCTATGGGAGTTAATGTCGATTATATACCATTGTTTCTCTACCATCGTGCAAACGCATAAATTTGGATTTGCTTCCAAAAGCCCGACTTTTTGTACAATGGGTTTGTATTTACTAAACGGGACATGCTTTTTTAATAAAATCGGACAGGACCCATTAACCAAGTAGCCAATGACTGTCCTTTGAAAGTTCGTCGGCAGTGAGAGAACATTACATGAGATGTTAATTTGTGCAGTGCAAAATAACGATCTAATGGAATGTAAAAATTCCTACAAAACCAATTCCTATTGAGCCATTTTTAAATTATAAGATTTAAGAGCGAAATCTATAGTCTTCCAAATAATTCCAATTTCTCTTTCTATCTGATCATTTCTTTAGAGGTTATAGGCAGTTGTATGACTACAAGCTACACCATTGGAGTGAATCAACTCATTAAGTCCCTGCACCTCATAACAATTACGTAATTCCAAAATTTTATTAAATATATAAAGTATAATCGCGAACAAAGAAAAATTATTCTATTCATAATAGGGGCATGTATGTCAAAAAGTGAAGTAACAGCATGATTAAAATAAGATAATTTCTCATCAATTGTCGTATAGGTACAGCAATATAGCCAGTCAATGTTAATTGCATCATTGGCAAACTTATGTTGATTGAAGTATCTAAAACTACGGATTGTTTTTAACTCAAGTTATTGTTTATCAAGAGGAATACACAAACTGCAATACACCATTAAATGATCAAAGATATGACCCAAGTCATAATAGCCAATATTTACACATTGTAGGGTTTCACTAGCACAAATAAGGTCAAGAAGTGAAGCAGTAGTGTCAGTGATTCTCGTTGGCTTATAGACATGTTGTGTCAGCTTAAATGTTGAGAATATTGTTTTTAAGTATTGAGAATTGTAGTTTTCTTTCAGGAGATTAATATTCAAGTCCCCCATCAGTAATGTATTATCATATTTTAGGTATAATATTGACAGGGCACGTTCTAAGTGTTGAAGTGAAGATAAGGGACTAAGGGGTGGTTTGTAAATAACGCCTACAGCATATGTTATTTTCTTAATTGTGAGTTTTAACCATAACTGTTCTACAATTCCCATTTGTGTAAACTCAGCTTTGATAATTTTGCAATTTATTATGCACATAGCAGCAAACACCTCCTCCTCTAGTGGGCCTGTCTTTTCTGAATAGAGTATAACCAGGAATTGTAATTAATGTAGAGGGAAAGTCTACTGAGAGCCATGTTTCAGAAAGTGAAATAAGTACAAAATTTTTATCTTTAACAAAAGTACAAAATTCATCAAAATAGGTTATGAGTGATCTAATATTATAGTGGCAGATTTTGATTTCACGGGAAGACTTCTGTGGTTGCTATTTAGATCCATAGTCAATTTTGGAAATTTAGTCTCTCTAACAGTTTTATATAAAAAGGACACTGATGGTCTGTTGCACTATGGTCAGTTTTGAGATGTAATTGTAGGTTTTTATTAGCTTTGACACAATTAACACATGTCATAGTATTAGTTTCACACGACTTATAACCATGGTTCCCTGAGCACGTAGAGCAACAAATTGCTTCTTTACAGTTTTTTGCATGATGGTAAAATCCCATACACTTGAAACATTGGGCAATATTCAGATGGTTGGACACGTATCCCTTTGACCACCCGATTGCTATTTTTCCAAGGTTTATTAGTATGCTATGTGTCAGAGGATCGGCTTCCAATACAATAGTTGACCTATTTGCAAATTTGCTTTTTAACACCGTTATGACCTTCAAATGAAAATCCTGTAATGTGTTGTCTATATTATTTTGCTTTAAAATCTTTGCGATAGTAGTTTCATTATCTATTATGTCTTCATTTTCCACATATGATACTCTTACTCTAGGTTTCATAAGAACGGGATAACAACCTTGTATTTATCACCAAGCTTGTCAGTTATATTGTCTTTCAACAGTCTTTGTTCGCTTTTGTTGTCGACTTCAATGAGTACACCACCTTTTGAGACTTGCTTAATTTTAGAAACATTAATCCCTATACTAACAGGATCAACTGAATTTTTATATCTGACTTTGTCTTTTACTTTCTTGCACTTGTACTGGCTTAACTATCAGCACAGGTTCAGATTTATTCTTAGCTATATTGGCATAATTGGGTGTTTCTACTGGCGACAAGTTTTCCAATATGTTCTGTTTGAGCAGTGTAATGTCATTTTTCATTTCAGTGATTAGACTGATTAGCCTTGGCAGGGTTTTGATAAAGTCATCACATGTGTGACAAACTAACTTTAACACTCTCTTTTGCAATGGCATGCATTTGATCTCAGATGCTGTTAGAGTAAAGCATTTTTTATGTACTAATCTATGACAAATATCACAATTGTAGCTTTCTTCTACACTATTAACTATTAAATTGCATTGGATGCATTTATCATTTATAATATCCATTTTTAACAGTGTAGTACAGTTTTGTAGAAGACCATAAATATTTCAAATAACCAGCTGCTTTAGTAATTTAAACCAGTATTTTAAATAAAAGAGGCACGAGTTTGTACTGAGAGGGTTTCTGGGCATTTTTATGGTTCAAAAGTGTGGGACTCGTTTCCAGTAAATTTCAGAGCAAATTATGTCGACCCAACAGTGGGGCAGGAATTTACCTAATTGTTTCAGGTAGATTTCAGAGCATATTTATGGCACCCAAGTTGTGGGGCGTATTTAATTTTAAACTTCACCAGAGCAGTAACAAGAGCCAGAGCATTCTTATGGTTCGAGCGTGGGACTTTTCCACCTTGTTTTCAGGAGAAACTCAGAGCATATTCATGACGCCCAAAGTGTGGGGTACAAATTTTCCAGCTTGCTTCCAGCAAGAGTCAGAGCAACGGCTTGGAAAGGTGTTTTATACACAAAATTAATTTTAATTGAAAAGACAAATTAATTGTAAATCAATGTTGCAAACCTGCTCAAAAAAAAATAAAAAGTTAAATTAAATAAAAAATACTGTGGACGCAACATGCCGCCCGCCTAAAATATGAAGTATTTTGCTAATTATGTTATTGGAAGCGAACACAATTTTGATATTGGCCACTGCAAAATGCTGGTTAATGTACGGACAGACACAACTCGAACTGTTTAGTCCGTTTCCAGAAAACTGTCTACTATAACCATTTTAAAGGGGGTTAATTTTTGTCGTGGATTAACACCAACGTACCTTTTGGTAGAGAAGAATGCTCTGTTTCATTTGTGCCGCTGATGGAGAATATGCAAATACTCAAGCAACCACCTCTCACAAAAATGCCCAGGGACGCAGGAGATTAACTGCCAGTGGGAAAAACTAGAGAGTTTAAGGTGATTGGTGTCAGGGTTTGGAAGATCGGTGAAATTTTCCATTGACCGGCAGTAAGAACTTCCAAATCATTCGGGTCATTGCTAAATGCACTCAAAGTGCGAAGTTCACCATGGCCTCAACTTGCGTTAAAACCATAAGGAATTCTTCACAGGTAAAACACTGTTCACCGATTACCCACATTAAATGCGTTTTAACAGTTTTTATCGAGACCTCTCAAAAACCTCAGAAATTAGGTCCAGAATGCACATTAAAATTCCATTGAATATTTTCATGCCCGGCTGCGGATGCAATTAAACTATGTAGTTGCTTAAGAGCACCAATAAGATTTGTACTCTGGTCGCTGTATAAGGCCATGCAACGACCCCTGCATGCTATAAATCTTTTTAGAGTTACAAGAAAACACTCGGCCGACAAGTATGTATATATGCTTTAGAAGACTTTATCCCTCAATGTTTACTTATAATAATTTTAAAGGGACCAGCATAGTCCATGCCTCTATGAAGAAAACATTTGATTACCGGTAGCTCGTGCGGGCGGTAAATTACCTATAAGAGGAGTAGACGTTGCTAAAGGACGAGATTTCCAGCATGTTAAACACTTTGAAAGAATTCGACGTACTACACGTCTATAATCCAGAATCCAAAACGTTTGCACAAGAATAGACTGCACTGTTGGATGACTGACGTATGGAAATTTAATGTGAATGTAATTTATTAATAGAGATGTAAAATTAGAGCCACTAGGCAATAATAATTTTGGTAAACGAGTAACATTTTTCAAACAGGTAAGTTCTTTGGAAAAACATGGCTGTTGCATGTGTTTCGCACGCATAAACGTTACATCGTGGACGATGCCAACGAATTATATGTAACCGAAAGTTTTTTCAACCCGAAATAAATTGCACCATATAAGCTAAAATTCGCTGCAGCCTAAATAAAACAAAACATTTTTCCAGTAACTCGGTAACAAAATGTGGAGTCCGTTCCTCCAAAGCTAACGTGACTATGTTACGCTCCTCATCAAATAGTTCCTGAGGAACTAGTTCTGAATTATTATTAACCCAATTACGTTGCAAAGATACTAAAAAGAGAGGGCCTTGCCACCATAAATGACAATGTAGGAGATCACATGATAGAAGTCCATGCGATTCTATATTTTATTTTATTTATTTATGGGAAATCCCCATTATAAAAACAATATTTTCTTCTAAAATGTATAACAAATACTATAAACTAAAGTAGCTCTAAATTAATAGTATAACTAGTGACTATTGTTCAACTATACAAGTCCTACAGCATAACAAATACATTTATATTTCTACCGTGCGAATACATTTTTTAAATTTAATTACTGAAATACAGAAAGGGTCTACTTTTAACTTATTAAATAAATTCAAAGATCTGTCTAAAGGTATGTGCCGCCCATAATTTGTAGAATGAAAAGGAATACTAAATAAATTATGGTTATGCAAGAGTCTATTAGGAACATTAAAATGAATTCTCTCGGTAAGTTGTAAACAGTCAATTTTCCCATTTAGAAGTTTATACACAAAAACCAAATCGTTACATTTTCGAAGAGTTTCAAGCGTTTGTAAATTTAAGATATTAAGAATACTCGAATAATCGTGATTATCAATAAATATTTTTAGTTTATAAGCACAGTAACGTAAAAATTTATGGTGAATTCTTTCTAATGTATACATGTGTATCTTATACATAGGAGACCAGATCAACGATGCATACTCTAAAGTTGAAACAATCAACGACATATACATGCGTTTTAAAGCTTGTATAGATAGCTCGGCACCATATCTGAGAACAAAACCTAGTATTTTGGAGGCTTTACAGGAAATATAGTTTATATGATCATTATAATCAAGTTTGTTATCTAGTATTATGCCTAAATCTTTTACAGAGTTTACAGAGCAGAGCAAATTTCCATTTATAAAGTAACGGCTATCAAATTTTTTGGATCTGTAGACCTCATATGGTAGCATTTATTGATGTTGAGTGACATATTGTTAATATTGTACCAGTTTATCAAGCAATTTATATCTTCCTGTAAAAAGTCAGCATCCTGTTGTGATCAGAAGCTACATAAAACCAGCTATTAGAAAAAGTTCTTTCCTGAATATATGAAACGCGGTTTGTGACAAATGTTTTCTACCGACGTGGGTTTAATTGACCAACAAAGGGTAATAAGCGAATCTGTTCAACAACATATTCTTGAAAACGAAATTGTATCCTTAAAGACCTTTGTCACTTATGAAACAAGCCATGTCACTAATATTGAAGCACACAACTCCAAGCGAGGCAGTGTTAACTTTTTAAGCGGGATAACTTTTGACTTTGCACAGACAAAAAAAATGTGGAAAAGTTACCATTATTAGTTGGAAAAACAAAATACAGAACTGCGCTATAACCCTTTTCGCTTGCGTCGCCAAAGCAGTGAAGTTCACATTCTTTGAAAAACCTAGGGGCAAGCTGACATGACAACGAAAATTTTGAAAGAGCTGTAAATCCTTTGCTACACTTTTACCAAAAGTGCGAGATAAAAACAGGAGGAGGGTCATCCCAATCAAGCGTGTAACTCTACAGTTACTGCAACAAATGTTTTAGAAGCAAAGTGAGAGGGGACAAAATTCCAAGTGAGTCGAAAATAGGGGCAAGAGTGTACAACAAGTCACGACAGATTGAACAGTAAAATTAAAACTGTCCAAGAAAGGAATCCACTGAAGTCCGAGAATTTTTAAAGCAGCACTTTCTCTTTGTTTGAAAGAGTATGAATCGGAGTATGAGTGACTGGCAGATTGGCTAATAAAGAAAAATTATTGCTAGCCCACTTTCGTAATTCAAATCCATAATTGGACAAGACAGATATTAGCTGTGATTTAATATCAAGAGCAACTTTGTGTGAAGGGCACGAAGGATTAAATCGTCCACGTAAAACGAGTTACGAAGAGCCAAAGCGGCTAACAGATATTCTTCACAACAAAGGTCGGCTATGTGCAATAAACATCTAATAGCCTGAAAGGTAGATGATGCGACAGCGTAAGTTACGGTGTTAAGACAGTAATCTTGTAAAGGATTGTTCGGTGAAAAGCACCACACAATACGCGATGATTTGGAGTAATTAACAATTGACGGTACATTATTTTGATGTCCACAGTTAAGACTACTCAATACAATCTAAAATTAAGTAATAAAGTAGTTATATCCTGATGAAGCTCAGGGTCCACAAGAAGATTATCATTTAACGATGTACTTCCATGTATTTTTGCCGAAGCATTAAAAAAACAATTCTTAGTTTTGTGGTCAAATTGTCTGTCCGCAAAACGTATTGGTGGGGAATATAATATTGATTATCAGACCCCGATGAAGGTGCTAATGACATGGCTGAGATCAATCTAATCTTGCATAAAAAGTGTATACTGTTCATAGATAGTAGGTTGTTTTAGCAGACGTCTTTCAAGTAAGATGAAATGCTGCACAGACAGATCTCCAAGTTTGGAAAAATTAGAAGGATTGTGCTTAAATGGAAGTGATAGAACAAATCGACCATTGTCAAGGCGAATGGTATCTGTAAAGATTTTTTTCACATTGAGCATCATCAGGTGACATGGGCAAGCTGTCCAGGATATCTTCAATTTCCCAAAATTTCTTAACATCAATTTCAAAACAATCAAGTGAAGAATAGCACAAAAAGAATAAAATCGCCGATGAGGATTTCCTTGTACTTATCCATCAGCACGTAACCAAAAATAGTTATTGAGCATGATCGATAAACCTTTGGAGCCGACAATTTTGCCATCTAAAATTATGTTAGAAAACACATCCCCCCTAGCAAAAGATCGATAGAATCGCACGACGAAAATTGTGGATCGTCTAAGGCTGTGTTGGATATGTAAATAAGGTGTAGAAAACGATTGATACGGATTGATATCACAAATTTTTTCAATAACAACCACTTTAATCGGTAATATTATAGACTAATATTAGAAACTAACAAAACGGTTGCGGAAATCAAACTTGAAATTAAAGGAAAAGTAGTACACATTTTAGAGGATATGGATGATGTTAAGGAGGAAATTGTTGAACTAAAGGCGAATCAGGAAGCAATCGAAAGCGAAACTAATGGGAAAATTTAAATTTTAGATAAAAAAGTAAATGAAATAGAGAGAAGCTGCCAACCTGGTTTTAAAACATTTAGAAAATGATTTGGAAAATCTTAAAACAGACGGGAAATAAATTTGAGAATTTAGAATACAGGGTTAAAAATATTCATGTTGCGGAACCGATGGGATGGAGTCCGACCAGTGTTCTGTTGGAACAACATTCGAAATTTTATGGGGGTAATAAACTTAACGGTAAGATATTTTTAAATAACAAAAACTTTAATACAGGTGAGCTGGAATGAACAAACAAAGTTAAATATTGTGAGGTACATGTGGAAAGGGAGTGCAGAAATTTGGTTTGGACTGACTGAAAGTGAGTTGAGTTCATTTAAAAACTTCGAGATTAAATTTTTAAAACATATTTGGGGAGACAACCAGCAATTCAAAGTCAGAGATAATTTATAGGAAAATGTAGTAGCAATTCAGGCATAACAAGAGAGATGTATGCAATCAAGAAATTTAGCATTGCCAAACAACTTGATTCTCCTTTAAAAGACAAGCAAATTATAAAGTATTTAGCAGGGTACTGCTAGACAGAAGTAAGGCAATGCATAGCCTTACAAAATATTGTTGATTGAGATGTTTTTTGAAATATCTTCAACCAAGGAGGATGGAAACCAGGCCAAGGAGCCAGCCCCTGAATGCTTTTAAATTCCAGAGGAATAATGGACAGGAGAGATATTAAGGCAAACAATTTGAAAGAGGGAATACCCAAAGAAATAATTAAAGTAGAGAAAATGCCATTAGGAGAGACTGAGAAGAGAGAATCATGAATCCCGTACCGTTGAGAATATAACTGTAACCCAAGAAAGGGAAAATATGACAAACGTGCAAAGAGGTGGCATGATGATAGAAGGACATATGCAGAGATAGTTAATCGACCTGGAACGTCAAGTTAGGCAGGATTTTTAGAAGCAGACAAATCAAACGACAAAAGTATAGAAATTAATAAATATCAACATGCACGTGAATTTATAAAACTTGATTTAGAAAATGATGTAAAAAGTTAATAAAAAAATACTACCTATAATAAAATTGCAAGTAGAAAGAAAAGAGATTAAATTACTTTTAGACACAGGAGCTAAAGCAACATTAGTAAGTGAAGGCTTTATTAAAGATAATTCAGCGGAGTTAATGCAGAAAGTTATCCCTATTAAAAGAAATAATTTAGTATCGCCAAATAATAAGAAGTTTGCAGTTATCAACAATATCATAATTCTGAAAGTAAAGTTGGAAAAAATGGAGGTTGAGCAAGAGTTGATGCCACTCTGGGAATGGATTTTATAAGTAAGATGAAAGATATAATAGATACCGAGAATAAAATAATGATTATAGGAGATGAAAGAATTAAATGGGGTGAGGAAGTCCATACACAAGTAGAAGGAGATGGTATGAATCTGAATCAATTTGAGAAGGAGATGGAAGGTAAAGGAAATAGAAGTTTAAGTATTAAGTGCCCTGGTGAAGTTAGAAGAGAAGTTGTATTGTTTTAGAGAACAAGTCAGAATTATTGAAAAGTGCAGAAGAGAAGATAAAGGAACATTCTGTGAATATTGCTCTTAAAAATAAAATGAATAAAGGTATTAAAATATTAAATAATGATAAAATAATTTGTAAAGTAGAGTTTAATAATTTGATTGGGACTATTGTGATTACAGAAACAAATCTTTCTGTGGAATGGCATATGTACAAATATGGAGGAATAGCGTTTGGTTTGTCGAAATATTCATTTAAATATGCAGATGTAAAAAGAAATTGGAAGTCCAGGAAAAAGAATGAAATTATTGAATTGAAAGATGATGAGGAAGTTAATAGTATAAATGTGAATAAATTCGTGAAAGAATATAACGGGTGATTTTTTTGAGGTTAGGATTTTCATGCATTAGTATTTGACAGATCACGTGGGATTTCAGACATGGTGTCAAAGAGAAAGATGGTCAGTATGCTTTGACATTTCATCATGAATAGACTTACTAACGAGCAACGCTTGCAAATCATTGAATTTTATTACCAAAATCAGTGTTCGGTTCGAAATGTGTTTCGCGCTTTACGTCCGATTTATGGTCTACATAACCGACCAAGTGAGCAAACAATTAATGCGATTGTGACCAAGTTTCGCACTCAGTTTACTTTATTGGACATTAAACCAACCACACGAATGCGTACAGTGCGTACAGAAGAAAATATTGCGTCTGTTTCTGAGAGTGTTGCTGAAGACCGTGAAATGTCGATTCGTCGCCGTTCGCAGCAATTGGGTTTGTGTTATTCGACCACATGGAAGATTTTACGCAAAGATCTTGGTGTAAAACCGTATAAAATACAGCTCGTGCAAGAACTGAAGCCGAACGATCTGCCACAACGTCGAATTTTCAGTGAATGGGCCCTAGAAAAGTTGGCAGAAAATCCGCTTTTTATCGACAAATTTTGTTCAGCAATGAGGCTCATTTCTGGTTGAATGGCTACGTAAATAAGCAAAATTGCCGCATTTGGGGTGAAGAGCAACCAGAAGCCGTTCAAGAACTGCCCATGCATCCCGAAAATGCACTGTTTGGTGTGGTTTGTACGCTGGTGGAATCATTGGACCGTATTTTTCAAAGATGCTGTTGGACGCAACGTTACGGTGAATGGCGATCGCTATCGCTCGATGCTAACAAACTTTTGTTGCCAAAATGGAAGAACTGAACTTGGTTGACATGTGGTTCCAACAAGATGGCGCTACATGCCACACAGCTCGCGATTCTATGGCCATTTTGAGGAAAACTTGGAGAACAATTCATCTCAAGAAATGGACCGGTAAGTTGGCCACCAAGATCATGCGATCTGACGCCTTTAGACTATTTTTGTGGGGCTACGTCAAGTCTAAAGTGTACAGAAATAAGCCAGCAACTATTCCAGCTTTGGAAGACAACATTTCGAAGAAATTCGGGCTATTCCGGCCGAAATGCTCGAAAAAGTTGCCCAAAATTGGACTTTCCGAATGGACCACCTAAGACGCAGCCGCGGTCAACATTTAAATGAAATTATCTTCAAAAAGTAAATGTCATGGACCAATCTAACGTTTCAAATAAAGAACCGATGAGATTTTGCAAATTTTATGCGTTTTTTTTTTTAAAAAAGTTATCAAGCTCTTAAAAAATCACCCCTTAGCTAAGGGATCAATTGTTGTTATACGTCCAGGAAAAGTTAAGAATGAAATAGAATCGTTGTTAATTGTCAATTGCCAATTAGAAGATAGAGAGTCAAGAATTGCTACAGATTGTAAAAATAAGTTAAGAGTTTATTAATATTGAACCATTTAAAGCTAAACTTTAGACATATAATGAAGATTGATTGAAAGATGTATAATTTGAAAGTAACGGAAGTAAGCTAGATAGGGAAAATCTAGACCACAATTTTTTCGACGTGAGTTGTATAGCTGTGTAGTTGGGACAACTTCATGAAGGTTTTTTCCTGACATGTGATTTTCCAATGCTCCACCCGAAGATACTACATTGAAAGATTTTATACCCCATATTTTTCCAAGATTGGGATAGTTTAGAGAAGAATTTGCTGTAATATGATGAGTTATGTATGCAAGTGAACAGAATTCTGTTCGAGATGAAACTTGATGAGACCGTGTGTAAATATGAGAAAATTAGCAATACAGTATAGAAATGTTAGATTGTAGATGATATTAGAATAGACTTAGATAGATAGATAGATATATATTTGTACCCATATAGAATGGTAGTTACACTTATCCCTTAAATAATACAATAAAAAACTTTAAAAATACAAAGTTACATTTAAAATAAATAACAAATTACACATTAAATAATTTAAAATAACATACTAAAAGTAATAGTCAAACATCCTCCAGAAATTCATCTATGGTATAATACATCGTTCGCGTAACAAGGCTAAAAGCGCACTTTTAAAAGCAAAAAGATTATTTAGGTCTTTGATCGAGGCTGGGAGTTTATTATATAAAGTAGGGGCCATATACCAGAACGATCGTTTAAATCGTGTTGAAGTAGGCCCAGGACAATGTATAGCGTTGGAATTTCGGGTGTTGTAACCATGAACAGAATTTGTTATAGGAAAGTTAGATCGATACTTGTAAAATAATAGGAGGGTATCACAAATGAATGATGAAGCATAAGTAAGAACGTTAAGTTTTTTAAATAATGGTTTGCAATGAGTATACCTAGAGGTTTTGCAGACTATCCTAATTGCTTTCTTTTGCAGTTTAAATATTAATGTTTTTGAGAGAGCTGTTGCCCCAAAAAGCTAGTCCATATCGCATTTTTGAGTCAAATAGTGCATAGTATGCATTAAGAGTGCCAATTTCCGTTGATACCCTGGACACAGATCTAATAGCGTAGTAAGCAGAACCTAAGGAATTAGCAAGCTTGGTTACATGCTCATTCCAGGTAAGGTTGCAATCAACCGTCAGACCTAGAAATTTGGTAGAAGTGGAACAGTTTAAATTACTGAGCTGTTTCATTTCTTTAATGCAATTCCAACCCTTGAAGGTCATGGAACAGGTTTTTTCGACGTTTACCGAAAGCTTATTTATCTTAAACCAATTATTGGCTGATGACATGTCTGAAGAGATGTGAGATTCAAGTGAAGTGATCGAAGAAGATTCCCAACTTAAGCTAATATCGTCCGCAAACAAGGTGACAGATGCGTATCTGATAGAAGTTACAAAGTCATTGATAAAAAATAAAAACAGTATAGGCCCCAATACAGAGCCTTGAGGCACACCTAGTTTTATTTCAAGTTTCGAAGATACATTATAATTTCCATTTCGAACTGATTGCGTACGTTCTCCAAGATATGATTGGAACCAATCATTGGGGATACCCCTTACTCCATAAAAATAAAGTTTTTTTAATAGTATCTCGTGATTTACAGAGTCAAAAGCTTTACTTATATCTACGAATACAGCAAAAGAAAAGGAATTTACAGTGTTTATACTTGAATAGACATTAGTGAAAAAATTATAAATAGCGTCCTTTGTTAATTTTTTCGCACAAAAACCAAATTGAGTTGAAGCGAAAAGATCAAATTTATTAACAAAACTTAAGAGCCTGGCATTGACTAATGTCTCGATAATCTTTGAAAAAACTGACAACAATGATATTGGGCAGAAATTATTTATCACAAATACACCTCCTTTGTGTAGAGGGATGACAATTGCGTGTTTAAGACAGTCTGGGAAAATCCCTAAAGAGAAAGAGTCGTTTATGAGATCAGAAAGATGAATTAGAATGTTATCAGGAAGATCGAGAAGTATTTTTGCAGGTATATTATCAGCACCAGAGCAACTTTTATTTTTAATTTTAAAAAAATTTAATTGATTATAAGATAGAAATAGATGGATTGTTAAAAGGAGAAAAGTCACAGTATGAAAAAGATAATGTGTGTGTATTATAAAGCTTATAGAAATAGTTGTAGACAGCAAGTAGTTAGAAATAAAAATAGTAAAATTACTCATATGCAGAAAAACATAGGAGATTTCAAATTTTATATTTTAATTTGGGGGAAAATGACCTGATAATGGGATCACGAGGGGTCATTGAAACCCAAATTCTAAAAATAAAGTACACCAAAATATAAAAGAAACAGGAAAGAATAAAAATTTCAGAAGATTCATTGTTCCACCCTGTAATACAAGCGTACTTTTTAGCCATTAAAGTGCAAAACAAAAACACAATTCCGTGCGTGTAAATAATCACTATAGTATATAAATAATATATGTGTATTGTAAATACATAGCCATTAAAGTGTAAAGCAAAAAACACTTCCCATATCCTCTTGACGAGCACAAATATCACATGCAGGCTACTCTATACTAAAAATGTTCAAATTCAAAGAACGGGGAGTAGTATACATGTCACTTTAGACAACATAAAAGGAAATACTTCGCTTACTTCCCTTCTATAAATTCAATATCAAGCGGAATAACCCTACTCCCTAGTGGACAGCAGACAACATATTTTTGTAAAAAATGTTTGCTTAACGTTTTTCAATTAGTCTATGCCAGAAATTGAACCTGAAACCTTGAGCTTAGTAGTTCACGTACAAACCAACTAAGATACTGAGCTGCCAGTATTAAATTCACCATGAAGTGAGTTTTTTTAACTGGAAATTCTGAAGCAAGGTAGTATCCTAAACGTGTGTGACACCCACATACGGGACATACATTTTACCTCTCATCTGAACAAGGACGTGTTTTAATGAAAAATGCTCCTCCAAAATTTTTTAAGCGATACGTCGAAAATCGAACCCGTGAGGTTGGGCTTAGTAACCACATGCTAACCAACTAAGACACGAAACCGCCTGCTATAATTACTCCACCCATGCTAAAAAAATCATAAAGCAAGTTTTTTAGCTAGCAATTTGGAATTTTACCGAACCCTTAGATTCCAAGTAAGGTAGGGATCTTTAACTTGCATGACAACATTCACGCATGGAACTTACATTACCTATCATCCAAATGAGGGTGTTCTTTTGTGGAAAATGCTTTTCAAGCAGTACGTGTCAAGAATCGCACTTGGGACCTTACAATCAGCAGTCATAAATAAATTAGTCCGATCCACAGACCCACCACTGTACATTAACCCCTACATTTGATAAAATGCTCTACCCGAAGGTACTACATTGACCAGGATGCGAGTTTTCTTCCTTGGAAATATCGAATTTATCCGAATCCTCGTTGTTCCAAGCAAAGTAGAGATTTTTAGTGTTCGTTACAATACACACATGAGACCTACATTTTACTCTAATCCGAAAGAGGGCGTATTTTATGCAAAATATTCGCCTTACATTTTTCAAACGGTCTGTGCTGGGAATCACCCCCGGCACCTTGGTTTAATAGTCACATGCAAACCAACTTAAGTCACAGAGCTGCCGGTACCACAATGGCCAAAAGTGACCTTTATTAACTGGAAATTTTTTATCTTACCGGATCCTTGCTGTTCCAAGCAAGGTAAGGATCTTTAACGTGCGCGATAACAAACACATACACACAAGAGATCTACATTTTACCTCTCATCCGAATGAGTGCCTATTTTTGTGAAAAATGCTCGCCTAACATTTTTCAAGCGCACCCTGTTTGGATTCGAACCTGGGACGTTGGGATTAGTAATCACACACGAACCAACTAAGCCATGGAACCACCTGCTATACATTACCTTACATTTGATTTTCCATTACTCCATCCGAAGGTACTGCATAGGCCAGAAAGCAAGTTTTCTTTACCTAGCAATAATGCCTAATGCTTGCTGTTCCAAGTAAGGAAAGGATCTCTAACATGCGTGACAACACTCATATACAAGACCTACATTTTAAGTCTCATCCGAACAAGGACGTTTTTTTGTGGAAAATGCTTCCCTAACATTTTTCAAGAGGTTTGTTGGGAGTCAAACCGAGGACATTGGGCTTAGTTGTAACACACGAACCAACTAAGCTACTGAACCGCCTGCTGTACACTATCTTACTTTGATTTTCCAATGCTCCTCGCCAGAAAGCGAATTTTTTTACAAAGAAATTTTAAATTTTACTGAACCCTTAATATTCCAAGCAAGGTAAGTATCTTTAATGTGCATTACGACACACACATGGGATCTACATTTCACCTCTCGTTCGAACGAGGATGTGTATTTGTGAAAAATTCTTGCCTAACATTTTAGTGGTCTTTGGGTTCATCAGTCATACACGAACTGACCTGATCTAGGGAGCCGCCACTGTACACTATCATCCACATTTCATTTTCCAATGCTCCACTCAAAGGTACTACATTGGCTAGAATGAGTTTTTATGCCTGGAAATTCCGAATTTTTCTGAACCCTCGTTATTTCAAGCACGGTAGGAAAACGTAACGTGCGCGACAACACACACAAAACATGAATTTTACTTCAGATCTGAACAAGGGTGTATTTTTGTGAAAAATGTTCGCCTAATATTTTTCAAGTTGTCCATGTTTGGATTCGAATCCGGGACTTTGGGATCAGCAGTCATACGTGAACCTATCTAATCCATGGAGCCACCTAGCTATTCACTACCCCACTAATTAATTTTCCAATGCGCCACCCGAAGGTACTACATTGGTCAGGAAACGAATTCTTTTTTAACTGGAAATTCTGAGTTTGGCTGAACCGTTGCTGTTTCAAACGAGGTAGGGATCTTTTTTGTGCATAACAACACACACCTGAGATCTACATTATACCTCTCACCCGAACAAGGCCATATTTTGTGAAAAATGCTCGCCTAATCTATTCAAGCAATCCGTGTAGTGAATCAACGTTAGGCTTAGTAGTCCCATGCAAACCAACTAAACCACGTAACTGTCTGCTGTATGCTACCTTACATTTGATTTTCCAATGCTCTATGCGAATGTACTACATTGGCCAGAAAGCGAGTGCTTTTACCTAGCAATTTTAAATTTTACTGAACCCTTACTACCCCAAGCAAGGTGGGGATTTTTAACATGTGTGATAACACACACACGGGCTCCTACATTTTACCTCTCATCCAAAAGGGTGTATTTTTGTGAAAAATGCTTGCCTAATATTGCGACGTACAATTTACCTATATTATTCGAGTAACAATTACGTGTCGCTACCTACGGTTCAAGTTGACAAGTAGGTGGGTTGCCGACCAGCTGCAGTGGAGACGGAGTGGGTCCTAAAAGTGCTATGGACCAATAAAAGTAAAATAAAGAGGGCGCCAGGTAAATTTGCCTCCAGGCAACCACCTAAGTACCTCGCACTACCAAAAATACCAAATAAGTACGAGTACCTATATGCCGAGATATTGTTACTAAAATAATGCCTTGTCATAAACTATTAAATTATTAAATGATGCCAGTAAGTAAGTCAGGTAAAAATAAATATATATTGAAGACAGTTTCTGTTCTTAATTTAAATAATCTTTGAGAATGTTCAGTCAATCATAAACAATGTACGTTCAGTACGACAAATATAATAAAACAAAATAAACATGGTTAATGCGCACGGATGGTTTATATTATGGACGCCGCTTGAGCTCAGGCGCACGCAGATTTATATTCAACAATGGTGTCGTTGCACGACAAGTCAAAGGATAGACAATTATATCAACTACTCGTAAATTAAATAATCGCATTAACTGTTGTTTAACATATAAGATTTGAAATAGTTGAATTAATTATTTATCATTGAAAGACGAATAAATCGTCACATAAAAAGATATTAAAAACTTGCGTGTTCCTAGGATCCAAGAACGTCTTCCGCTTTCAATGTGAAGCCAGGTGCAACAGCTGCTCTAACTTTTTTTTTTTTTTTTTTTTTTTTTTAATTTCACTTTCATCCGCTTCCACCTTTACAGTTATTAGCGGAGGTTGGAAGTATTATTTATAATCTATGGTACAATATATGTTTATCTTTTATATATTTTATATACGATGTTGGATTTCTATGTCTTTAAGATAGTTCAGCAGTGGTTCAATATTGGATGTGTCTCTCAGGATAGTTTGTACATCTTGTTGTATGTTGTTTGTTGTTTACTAGAATTGCCACCCCTCCGCTAGCTATATGTGTGTTTAGTCTGTCCTTGCGATATTGTATAAAATTGTATGTATTTATGTTTTGATGTTCTTTGAAGTGTGTTTCTTGTAAGCATATGTAATGAGGTTGTGTTTCTTCAATTAGTTTTTGGAATTCAGCTTTATGGGATTGAAGTCCATTACAATTCCATTGAATGATGTTCATGTTATTGATTATCGACTGAGGAATCAGACATTTCTGACTCAATTTGTTGTTCCTCCATTTTTTTAGTTATTCTTGTTATTGTTGTTTTTATTTTTTTGTCATCAGTATTGTTTTGGATTTCATGCATCATTTGTATGAGTTGGTTTGTATCTTTGGTATAGTTTTTACTTAATTCTAGTATTTTTTGTTCCGATCGTGTTTTCTAGAAAGTCCTGAAATTCGAATGAGATAATGTATTTGGCTGGATCACTTTCTATGATTTCCTTTATTGTATTGTGTTTTGGGGATTCAGTTTGTTCCAAGTTCTTCTTTTTAATTGTAGGATCCTTTTTTGTTTTTTGTTTGTCCGTATGGTTTGTGATAAATTCGACAGGGTTGATTCTTGGTTGGTTTCTTCGTTTTTTCTTTTGTGTTGCTTCTCTTATTTGATGTTCAATGTAAGTTTCATTTAGTTCTTCTGTAGGTGTACTTTCAGGTGACTGATTTGGTCTTTTATTTCTTATTGTTTCATTTAGGTTTGTTATTTGTTCAGGTTGTTTTGTTTCACTCTGTAAATTATGTTCCTCGCAGCTTGAGGTTGAATGGCGGTTTGTTTACATGTATAGCAGTATGTTTCTGTAGATAAAAATAGTCTGTAGGGGTTTCTTCAAATAATACTATTATTGATTCTGGGATGTTTAAATTTGCAGTTTGTTTAACATAGATTTGTCTACGAAAGCTAAGTATGTGTTTAAATTTTATTTCTGATAATGCAGCTTTTATAAATGACATCTTGCCTGTTAAAGTTATATTTAGCTTAATAAGTGCGTCTTCTATTACATTGTGTGGTATGGATGGGCTAACATTTGAAATAACCACCCTTATGGTCGGCGTTAAATTTACGTATTTCCACTTCTGTGTTATTTACTGTTATATTAGGATGGTTGTTTACAAACTGGTCAGCATCTTCTTTTGTAGATAAATAAATACAGATCCGGTTGTTTGCTATTCTTGATGCAAAGGTTATATTTTAGGATCTATTATTTCCGTGATTGCATTTAGATAATCTTCTAACTTCGTGTTTGGCAATGAATTTAATATAATCGCATTTTCTTTTGACGGGAAACTGCTTGCAGATGTTTGTTCATTTGGTGCTTTGCTTTTACTGCATTCGAATATGTCCCTTCTTTTATTGTCTGATGGGCGAGTGGGTTTTTGTTTGGCTGGTTGAATGATTTATGGTTGAGGCTGTTATTGTTGGTAAAGGATACATTTCAGGTAGTTTTGGTAAGTGGTTTGGGTTAGGTTTATTTAATGTAGCTGTAATAAAAGGAAGAGGAATGTTTAGAAAACAATACCTGTTTTGGTTTTATCACTTGTTAATTTGTTATTTCCGAAGTCGTATTTTATTATCAACGAATTAACTTAGAACTGTACTGTTGAACATACGGTCGCGGAATGCTCTAACTTTTACCAAATGCGCTACCATAAACTATGACCCAGAATTTAGAATTCCAGATTAACCACAAAAAAAAACCCTAAAGAGAAACAAGTATAAGTACTAGTCAATCAATTATTCTCTTAGATAAATTATGACACTAATGAATATTTTATCTATACATATCAAAATTAACACACCGTTCAACAATTACACAAACAACCAGCTTTAAAATTACGACTAAGTAACAAATATATCCAACATTTAATTATCAACACGCTCCACTCAAGTAACATTATTAATTCAATGATCAACCCTAATTAATTGTAACCAAAACTTAAACAAACTTACCCTACAGTAAGGGTTTTCCGTCCAACAATGGTATTCAATAATCTTCGCCTTTCTAAAAAGAAACCATTATTTAGATTCTAATATGAATAGACACGTAATTGCAAATTCAAACATCATAAACCAATTCTTATTTACAAGTATTAAATGATACATACCCAAAAGATCAATATGGCGAAATTCCAAAGGTGGCTTAACAGCAGTAAAATGAAGAATATATCCCTCATAAGAGGTAGAAACTAGTGAAGCAATAAATAATCAATATTTAGACAAATCTAAACACTTAACGTTTCATAATTGCACTACGAAATAAATTCCCATAAGGATGATTGCAAAATCATAAAATATTCGAAGCGCTCGACTTCAATCTGCTGTTAGCCTTATGATACCATATCTCTAACTAACTAAACTCGAAAATATTAAGGAAAATTTCCTAGTATCTCGCGGGAAAACCTATGGAACTACTTATACCACGCTTCTAAATAAGAACAAGTCTTTATTTCTACAAATTTATAATTACGGCATCTAAACACCAGAGGCCTGCACAAGTATACTGTAATTATATCCAAATTTATTTACATTTTTACTAGGGGACAATGATACATCTATTTAAAGCTTTATTATTCTTTAAGGAATTATTTATATACATTTACTACGTGAAAAATGTTACATTAAGTTACCGAAATAGATAATTGTTTAAAAATGGTAGTTATTTATGCAATGTAAAGAAGTGGCCGTTAAACTCCCCTTACCTAAAGAAATTTTCCCCGAAAATTTCACTAAAAAATGTAAGTACTAATACTATTTTGCAATTGTTTCATCATCCACAGCCGATGGTTTTATATCTTTAATATGCCATGTTCCTGCCGATTTTCCCTTATCATCTCGAAGCTCATAAGTCCAACGAAATACGTTTCTTGATGTAAAAGGTCCTAAATAACGTGGTGCAAGTTTCTTTGTGAAGAACTTAGAAGCATCAGAAAGTACATAGTTCTTCCTCCAAACTAACTGATTCGGCAAAACTCTTCGTGTCTGCAACGCAGGTTGTAACGATCGCAACTTTTCTTATTCGCAACCTCTAACCGATGTCTAACATCTTTAAACAAATTTTTAAAATTTTCGTTACGAGTAACCCCTCCTAATTGAGTTCCATCTTCTTCTGAAACTAAGTCTTTAACAGAATAATCTTCACCAGACAATATCATATTACGACCAAACATTACAAAAAATGGGGTAACCTTCGTGCTCTCATGTGTTGAAGTTCTAAGTGCGCAACTTAGTTCGGAGAGTTTTTCGTCCCAGGTACGATGATTGTCAGACACATACATAGCAAGCATTGTTTTCACATCTCTATTCACACGTTCAGTAGGGTCAGCTCGTGGATTGTAATTGGCACAATATTTCAAAGTAATTTTATACCTAGTTGTTAAATTTCTAAATTCCCTAGACCGAAACTGAGAACCATTGTCACTTATAATAATTCTAGGAACACCATAAACCAAAAACACCTCATTCTCAATCTTACGCTGAATTACTTTTATTGTGGCCTTTCTAAACGGAAATAACAAACTATATTTACTCAAATAATCAGTCACCACTAACAAATATGCATGACCCTGCTTAGATCTCGGGAAAGAACCCATTAAATCCATACAAATCATTTCCCATGGTCGATCAACTTTAGGATGAGACACCATTTTATCACAAGGTCCCTTCTGAGACACTTTATGTGCCGCGAAAACCTGACAATTTCTAACTACTTTGCAACATCATATCGCATCTTAGGCCAATAGTATTTTTCAGAAATCCTAGCACAAGTTTTATAAACACCTCTATGACCTGCTGTTGGGGGTTCATGAGCACTAAGAATAATATCTCTACGACTAGGTTTAGGTGCAACTATCTTCCACGCCTCTTCAGGAGGAGATATATATCTGGATACATCGGTGTCACAAACTTGAATAATTTACCATCAGTGACACGCCATTCACTATGTTTTTGGGGTGAATCGATCACTCTACTTTTCATTTTCTCAAACCACCTATCCCCACTTTTTTCACTTTCATCAATAACCACCGGAGCGTCCTCCACCACTTCATCAACTAATGGGACTGTTCTAGATAATGTGTCTGGCACAACATGCTCTTTACCCTTGCGATGTATCACCTTAAAGTCATATTGCTGTAACCGAACCGACCACCTAGCTAACCGACCAGACAAATTCTTCAAGTTGTGCAGCCACAAAAGACTATAATGGTCTGTCACAACCGTAAAGGCTACGCCCTCTAGATATGGTCTTAATTTCTCTACAGCCCATATAACCGCTAAACACTCTCTTTCTGTTGTCGAATAATTTCTTTCTTGTTTGGTAAGGGAGCGACTTATGTATGCAATTACTTTATATCCATCAGTATCAGGTTGACTCAACACTGCTCCTATGCCATGACCGGAGGCGTCTGTCTGAACAACAAAATCTTTCGTGTAATCAGGACAACTAAGTATCGGTGCGGCCACCAAGTACTCTTTAAGCCGATGAAATGCATTTGCACACTCATGTGACCACTCGAATTTACGAGTTTTACTTAATAACCTTGTAATTGAGGCTATAATGGTAGCAAAGTCGGGTATAAACCGACGATACCAAGAAAATGTTCCTACTACACGACGAACTTCAACTACTGATGAGGGTTCGGTAAATCTAACATTGCTCGAACCTTTCCTTATCCACATGAAGACCATTCTTGTCCACCACATAACCTAAATACTTCATCTCCGGGTGACAAAAACAACACTTTTCAAAACTAACTGTGATATTTGCATTTCTTAGACGAATAAATACCTCTTCTAAAATCCTCAAGTGTTCCTCAAACGTTTGGGTCACTACTACCACATCGTCAAGATACACAAACACGTGGGGTTCAAGGTCATGTCCCAACACGTTGTCAATCAACCGCTGCCAAGTGGCAGGTGCATTATGAAGTCCAAAGGGCATTCTTTTAAAGTGAAAGAGTCCACGATTTGGCACAGTAAAAGCCGTATATGGTTTCGAATTTTCCGCCATCTTAACTTGCCAATACGCAGATTTAACATCCAAACTAGACAAATATTTTGCATTACGAAGTTTGTCCAGTGTATCAGACACTAAAGGAAGTGGGTAACTATCCCTCACCGTCACAGAATTCAGCTTACGAAAGTCTACACAGAATCTATAGCCACCTAACCTTTTTCTTAACTAACAATATCGGCGACGACCAAGGACTATTCGAAGGTTCGACTATACCTAAGTCTAACATTTTTTGTAATTCCTCATCTATTTGTTTCTGTACGACTGGATTCACCCTGTAATAACGTTGTTTAATAGGGGGATGATTAGTTCTTATAATATGTTCGGTCTCACTCGTACACCCTAGTTCATTACCCATCAGATTTCGATAACGTTCAATAACAGCTTTTAGTTTGACTTCCTCTGAATCTAATAACACTGTCTGTTCTTTGCGATTTTCTACTAGGTCCACTTCAACTGACTCACTCGAAAAATACCATTCATTACTTCTAAGATCCGGTACAATACCCATAACTCTCCAGAAGTCCGTACCTAGAATTAATGAATGGGGAATTCCAGGAACAACAATAGCTTCGATAAGCCTAACACGTCCCCTTAGAGTTATTGGCAATTCTACAACTCCTGAAAATTCCACACGACTACCATCAGCAATTTTAACAAATGAATCTACTTTATGTCGAACACACAAACCAAGTGCAAGCACAGCAGACAAACCTCTACTTCCAATTATGGTCCGAGATGCTCCAGAGTCTAATAATCCTAAAAATGTCTTTCCCAAAATTTCTACTTTAAGATATGGTCGTTCATCGTTTACAGCATGTTCCAAAACAAAATCTAACAAACATTGCAATTTATCAATCGGGGTTTTCGACACACTTATCCCGATACCCTAAGTGGCGGGCGTTTCCCTGAAACGAACAGTTTCTACAGGTTCTAACCGTAACATTGGGTTCTTTACATTTATAACAAAATATCCCCTTTTTTTCTAAGCAACCAATCGCCTTATGTCCAGACTTGTTACAACGGAAACATACTATTAGGTTGTGATCCCTAAATTTAACCTCTGCTACCGGCTCAGCGGGGGTAACCGAACAACTAGTAATATCAATGTTAACCTCCCCTGGCCCTATGTACGCTAAATCAGGTTCCAATACACTAGTCCGTCTGGAAGGAGCAGAATAATTTTCAACAGCATCCTTTTTCGCTTCTAGCTTTTTTCCTAAATTACGTAACTCAACAATCGACCGGATATCTACTAATGCCAATTGGGTTTGATAGTATGGTGCTAAGTTCCCCAATATAATTTTCAATTTAGTCTCCTCAGGTACTTGACAAGTCAACCGTTTAAAATAGCCTAACATTACCGCCAAATAGGATCCTATCGTTTCGTCTAGACCTTGGGTACGCTTCCTAATTTCCTCAAATAATTTATCATTATAGGCCGATGGTAAATATGCGTCCCTAAGTAGAGAAATAAATTGATCCCAACTTGTTACCTCATCACGATAAGCCAAATAAAACTGATAAGCACGGCCTGTAAACAAATCAATCCCAGACTCTAATAAAGTTTCTTTCGATACATGCCTTGCCACTCTAAGTTCTTCAACCCTCTCTAAAAATGCTCCTAACGAGAGTCCCTTTCGATCACCTGAAAATCTAATGTCCCACTTATCTGGGTAAATGGGTTTTACAGTGCGGGGCGCAGGTACTGGCGACTGGGGTGGAGGTGAGTTGACACTAGACCTCTGAATCGGGCTGATGCCATTTCTGATATTAATCATACTCAAAGCCACCGGAATTTCCTGCGCTTTCCGACACGCTTCCGCTTTACTCAATAATTTCTCAAGCAAGGTTAAAGCCTTAGCTCGCAACAAAGGTTTATCTCGGGCTCCTATTTCGTTGGACTCATCAATATGGTCAATCCTATTCAAAACATGACTTAACTTGGTCTGAAATTTAGTAAATTCATTGCTACTAGAATCTCCTTCAAAGCTTTCAAGTACCGGTTCAAGTTCCGACAACTTCGCATTTACTGCCGAAATATCTTGCTGTACTGTAAAAGGGTATTTTGGATAAACAACACTACTATCGTCAGCCTCTAGCCGTCGTGCCATTGACAGGGATCTCCTCATTTCTTCAACAGTTCCCTCTGCTATACCACGAATAGCAAGTTCATACACTAGCTCATCCTGACTTAATCTATTCACCTGCATCTTATAAGGCATTATAAAAATTTGATAAAAATATTCCCAAAAAATATAAATCAATATCTATCTATAAACAATTAATTAACTTTCCCTTTCGAGGCCCCAATACGTTGGGCGTCAAAATTGCGACGTACAATTTACCTATATTATTCGAGTAACAATTACGTGTCGCTACCTACGGTTCAAGTTGACAAGTAGGTGGGTTGCCGACCAGCTGCAGTGGAGACGGAGTGGGTCCTAAAAGTGCTATGGACCAATAAAAGTAAAATAAAGAGGGCGCCAGGTAAATTTGCCTCCAGGCAAACCAAACCTGACTACCAAAATACCAAATAAGTACAGTACCTATATGCCGAGATATTGTTACTAAAATAATGCCTTGTCATAAACTATTAAATTATTAAATGATGCCAGTAAGTAAGTCAGGTAAAATAAATATATATTGAAGACAGTTTCTGTTCTTAATTTAAATAATCTTTGAGAATGTTCAGTCAATCATAAACAATTCGTTCAGTACGACAAATATAATAAAACAAAATAAACATGGTTAATGCGCACGGATGGTTTATATTATGGACGCCGCTTGAGCTCAGGCGCACGCAGATTTATATTCAACAATGGTGTCGTTGCACGACAAGTCAAAGGATAGACAATTATATCAACTACGTAAATTAAATAATCGCATTAACTGTTGTTTAACATATAAGATTTGAAATAGTTGAATTAATTATTTATCATTGAAAGACGAATAAATCGTCACATAAAAAGATATTAAAAACTTGCGTGTTCCTAGGATCCAAGAACGTCTTCCGCTTTCAATGTGAAGCCAGGTGCAACAGCTGCTCTAACTTTTTTTTTTTTTTTTTTTTTTCACTTTCATCCGCTTCCACCTTTACAGTTATTAGCGGAGGTTGGAAGTATTATTTATAATCTATGGTACAATATATGTTTATCTTTTATATATTTTATATCGATGTTGGATTTCTATGTCTTTAAGATAGTTCAGCAGTGGTTCAATATTGGATGTGTCTCTCAGGATAGTTTGTACATCTTGTTGTATGTTGTTTGTTGTTTACTAGAATTGCCACCCCTCCGCTAGCTATATGTGTGTTTAGTCTGTCCTTGCGATATTGTATAAAATTGTATGTATTTATGTTTTGATGTTCTTTGAAGTGTGTTTTGTAAGCATATGTAATGAGGTTGTGTTTCTTCAATTAGTTTTTGGAATTCAGCTTTATGGGATTGAAGTCCATTACAATTCCATTGAATGATGTTCATGTTATTGATTATCGACTGAGGAATCAGACATTTCTGACTCAATTTGTTGTTCCTCCATTTTTAGTTATTCTTGTTATTGTTGTTTTTATTTTTTGTCATCAGTATTGTTTTGGATTTCATGCATCATTTGTATGAGTTGGTTTGTATCTTTGGTATAGTTTTACTTAATTCTAGTATTTTTTTGTTCCGATCGTGTTTTCTAGAAAGTCCTGAAATTCGTCGAATGAGATAATGTATTTGGCTGGATCACTTTCTATGATTTCCTTTATTGTATTGTGTTTTGGGGATTCAGTTTGTTCCAAGTTCTTCTTTTAATTGTAGGATCCTTTTTGTTTTTGTTTGTCCGTATGGTTTGTGATAAATTGACAGGGTTGATTCTTGGTTGGTTTCTTGTTTTTCTTTTGTGTTGCTTCTCTTATTTGATGTTCAATGTAAGTTTCATTTAGTTCTTCTGTAGGTGTACTTTCAGGTGACTGATTTGGTCTTTTATTTCTTATTGTTTCATTTAGGTTTGTTATTTGTTCAGGTTGTTTTGTTTCACTCTGTAAATTATGTTTCGCAGCTTGAGGTTGAATGGCGGTTTGTTTACATGTATAGCAGTATGTTTCTGTAGATAAAAATAGTCTGTAGGGGTTTCTTCAAATAATACTATTATTGATTCTGGGATGTTTAAATTTGCAGTTTGTTTAACATAGATTTGTCTCGGAGCTAAGTATGTGTTTAAATTTTATTTCTGATAATGCAGCTTTTATAAATGACATCTTGCCTGTTAAAGTTATATTTAGCTTAATAAGTGGTCTTCTATTACATTGTGTGGTATGGATGGGCTAACATTTGAAATAACCACCCTTATGGTCGGCGTTAGTAATTTACGTATTTCCACTTCTGTGTTATTTACTGTTATATTAGGATGGTTGTTTACAAACTGGTCAGCATCTTCTTTTGTAGATAAATAAATACAGATCCGGTTGTTTGCTATTCTTGATGCAAAGGTTATATTTTTAGGATCTATTATTTCCGTGATTGCATTTAGATAATCTTCTAACTTCGTGTTTGGCAATGAATTTAATATAATCGCATTTTCTTTTGACGGGAAACTGCTTGCAGATGTTTGTTCATTTGGTGCTTTGCTTTTTACTGCATTCGAATATGTCCCTTCTTTTATTGTCTGATGGGCGAGTGGGTTTTTTGTTTGGCTGGTTGAATGATTTATGGTTGAGGCTGTTATTGTTGGTAAAGGATACATTTCAGGTAGTTTTGGTAAGTGGTTTGGGTTAGGTTTATTTAATGTAGCTGTAATAAAAGGAAGAGGAATGTTTAGAAAACAATACCTGTTTTGGTTTTATCACTTGTTAATTTGTTATTTCCGAAGTCGTATTTTATTATCAACGAATTAACTTAGAACTGTACTGTTGAACATACGGTCGCGGAATGCTCTAACTTTTACCAAATGCGCTACCATAAACTACGACCCAGAATTTAGAATTCCAGATTAACCACAAAAAAAAACCCTAAAGAGAAACAAGTATAAGTACTAGTCAATCAATTATTCTCTTAGATAAATTATGACACTAATGAATATTTTATCTATACATATCAAAATTAACACACACGTTCAACAATTACACAAACAACCAGCTTTAAAATTACGACTAAGTAACAAATATATCCAACATTTAATTATCAACACGCTCGCACTCAAGTAACATTATTAATTCAATGATCAACCCTAATTAATATGTAACCAAAACTTAAACAAACTTACCCTACAGTAAGGGGTTTTTCCGTCCAACAATGGTATTCAATAATCTTCGCCTTTCTACCAAAAGAAACCATTATTTAGATTCTAATATGAATAGACACGTAATTGCAAATTCAAACATCATAAACCAATTCTTATTTACAAGTATTAAATGATACATACCCAAAAGATCAATATGGCGAAATTCCAAAGGTGGCTTAACAGCAGTAAAATGAAGAATATATCCCTCATAAGAGGTAGAAACTAGTGAAGCAATAAATAATCAATATTTAGACAAATCTACAACACTTAACGTTTCATAATTGCACTACGAAATAAATTCCCATAAGGATGATTGCAAAATCATAAAATATTCGAAGCGCTCGACTTCAATCTGCTGTTAGCCTTATGATACCATATCTCTAACTAACTAAACTCGAAAATATTAAGGAAAATTTCCTAGTATCTCGCGGGAAAACCTATGGAACTACTTATACCACGCTTCTAAATAAGAACAAGTCTTTATTTCTACAAATTTATAATTACGGCATCTAAACACCAGAGGCCTGCACAAGTATACTGTAATTATATCCAAATTTATTTACATTTTTACTAGGGGACAATGATACATCTATTTAAAGCTTTATTATTCCTTAAGGAATTATTTATATACATTTACTACGTGAAAAATGTTACATTAAGTTACCGAAATAGATAATTGTTTAAAAATGGTAGTTATTTATGCAATGTAAAGAAGTGGCACGTTACAATATTTTTCAAGCCATCAGAGTCCAGAATCAAACCCGGACCTTGACACAAACTGGTCTGATCCACAGAGCCGCTGCTGTACATTATCCCTACATTTCATTTTCCAATGTTCCACCTGAAGGTAGCTACACATTGGCCAGGAAGCTTGTTTTCTTTATCTGGAAATTTTAAATTTTGCCAAACTCTTGCTGTTCCAAGCAAGGTAGGAATCTTTAACATACGTGACAACACACATGGAACCTACATTTTACCTATCGTCCAAATGAGGGTGTATTTTTTGTGAAACATGCTCATCCAACATTTTTCAAGCGGACCAACTATGCCACGAAGCCGCTGCTGTACACCACCTTACATGTGATTTTCCAATGCTCCACCCGAAGGTACTACATTGGCCAGGAGGCGAATTTTTTGTTGCCTGGAAATTTAGAATTTTGTCGAACCCTTGCCGTTCCAGGCAAGGTAGGGATCTTTAACGTGCGTGACAACACACACACGGGACCTCCATTTAACCTCTCATCTGAATGAGGGCGTAATTTTTGTGAAAAATGCTCACCTGCCATTTTTCAAGCAGTCGGCCGTGTCGGGATTCGAACCCAGGACCTTGGGATCCGTAGTCTTACGTTTACTACATCGATCCACAGCGACGCCGCTGCTGTACACCACCGCAAAAAAACATTGTATTTAGTTTTTGTAACAGTTACACAAGTCGTGTTTGAAGTAAACTTAAGTGGATTTATGAACGTAGTCGGAGATGTAAAATTATCTGAATGCAGGAGTCCGAGATGTAGTGCCTTTTGAAGATCTACAGTATCATCTTCTAGGAGATAATCCAACAATAAAAACGTGTCTCTGACAATTTCTCTTAATTTCTTCAGCTGTAACAGCTTTGAACTCGCAATCTTTGTCTAGCTTATCTAATATCAATAGGTAGTGATCTACACACTTTCAACAGTTTTGTCCACGGGTGGCTAAAGGAATGAGACTATATACAGTATTCTTCAACTTACTATAAATTTTATCCAAGATTGTATACGATTCCTTTAAAGTTTTACAAATGCTAAGCCAAGTGAGCAAACGATTTATAAATATTTGTAACTTCAGTCTGTCAGTTTGGTTTTTCCTTCACCTGCTCTTAAAAAATTGTAAATGTTCTTTTTCATTATGTCCAATCTTGTGTAGCTGAATTCGAGTTAGCATTTGTGTCGAACCACTCAGATGTTAGATACTTTTCTAGATTATTCATTGTATTATTTAGTGGAATAAATGGTAAAGCAATTTAGCCCGAACTTATACACTTTATTCAATGAAATACAACATATACTTTATAAAATAGTGGTAACATCAACCTAACACTTTAAAATATGTGATTACCGAACTGCAAAACACAACAGGCAGTTTCATACCAACAGTCATATAATTCTGAGCCAAACCCGATAAAAATGAGTTGGGTAGCAATAAAACAAAACGTCGCAACTTATAATACTAATTTCAAGTTGGATGATGTATGAAAAATTGTGCAGAGAATTACAAAGAAAAAGTGGACATAGTTTTAATGGCTAAATACAAGTAGTCGTAAAGAATCTCTTAATGAGGTCAGTTACACTGCTGCACCATCACATTATGATTATGACGAACACAATGACAGTACCTGTAGTAACAAAATAGAAAAATAAATTCATACTCATAATCCGAATATGATATTAATTATCTTGTTACAAATCCCCATTAATGAACATTTTGTTTGAACTACACAACGTTTAATTTTTAGGTTAAAACGGCAAAAAACATTTGTTTCAGTTGAATAGGATAACCAATATAAATAAATAAAGTTAAACAAAATTTCTACTTTGCTACTTGTTGAAAATATAACGCCTACATACGATACAAACGCGATTAGCTGCTAGTATTGTTAGCCACAGCCGGTATCAAAAAAAAATTTCTATGTCATCGAACTGTAATTTTGAAAGCGATATAATTAATCACGGTTTTACATATTTATAAATGTATTATCGTAGTTATTGTTAAAGTTATTTGTAAAGTTATTTTCTTCTGTAGAACGCATCAATATATAGAACACTTGTTTATGTTCCGGATTTTACTCTATTTGAGGTTAGAACGACGAGTAACGAACATCTCGTAACGACCTAGGAAAGTGTTTCACATTTTGGTGCCGAAACGCGAGAAGTGTTGAATTTGTTGTGTTTTTAACGTATATAAGAAGAATTAATTTGTGTTTAGTGATGGAGTCGAAAGTAGAGATGACATTGCGAACGAGTTACAGATCCCAACTTACAAAGTTGTATAATAACGTAAGGGACATGGTAAAAAATGCAGAAGTCGAAGTAGACGAATTATCTGTCGTATGCAAACGAGTAAAGCTTATACGTATTTCAATAAATGAACTGAACGAAAAAATTATGCATACACTAAGTGACGAAAACCTGCAAATGGAGTGTGACAAAATTGCAGATTATGATTTTAAGGCGATGGAAGCTATTACAAGTCTGGAGGTTCATATCAAACGGAAATTATCCGAGGTAAAGCGAGATGCCGGATCAGTATTCAGTGCTCGAGGTTCAGAAGTAGAAGAAGAAGTAGCGCTGCTGACAGTTCCAAGAGATTCAGTTCATGATAATGTTGGTAATAGAAATGTAGAAGTTGTTCAACAGAGAGCGGTAAGAATACCTAAACTGGATTTATTAAAATTTGATGGTAATATCGAGTCCTGGCCGTCCTTTTGGGAGCAGTATAGTCAGGCGATACATAGTAATTTAGCTCTGGATAATAACTCCAAGTTCACATATTTAAAATCACTTTTAACTGGTAAAGCGGCGCTTACAATTTCTGGGTTAACGTGTAGTCAGAGCTCTTATATTGATGCCATAGAGCTGTTGAAGTCGGAATTTGGACGATCTGAACGTATAATAGATTGTTATGTTCAAAGACTTTGTACTTCACCGCCTGTAAAATTTGATAAAGACGTCACCGCTTTACGTCAACTATATAACGCAGCTTCTTCAATTACGCGATCGTTAGAAGCTTTAGGCATATCAAGTGAACAGTACGGCTTAATGGTAAAAATCCATGATTTTTAAGGTACTGCCTTACAATTTGCGTGTGCAGTTCAATAAGCTGAAGTTAAGGGCTGCTCAAACTGACGAATCTGATTTGCATGCAGGCTCGTTGATCGACGATAACGAGTGTATAGGTTACAATAAACAAATAAACGATTTATTGAACTTTATCAAAATTGAAGTTGATGCTTTAGAGCAAGCACAGAGTGGGTTAGAGAGCACATACGTGAAAGACAAGAAGAAACCTTTTAATAAAACCTACAGTGATGCTCGAACCAAGTCTCATAATAAGACATTTACGGCACAAGGGTTGTTAAATTTAGCGAATGACGGTTGTTTGTTCTGTAAAGACAGAAATCACGAAACAAAGTTATGTAATAACGTTTCACTAACGCTTGAACAAAGGAGGAAAATTTTGAAGGACAATTTGAGATGCTTTCGGTGTGCAGGTCCTAATCATAGGTCAAAATTTTGTAAAACAAAAAATGTTGTCTGCTCAAACTGTAAAGGTAAACATATTACTCCTTTATGTGATCCGTTGTATAAGCCTAATCGAACATCAAATAATAACGAACAATCTGTTGTAACAAATCTCTCGAGCGGCAGTATAAATACGGTATACTTACAAACTGCTCGTGTCTTATTAAAAGCAGATGCTGGTAATAGTACAATATTGGTACGTGCAACTATTGACGGGGGAAGTCAGTTAACTTTTATAAAGCAGTGTATCTCACGTGAACTTAACTTACCTACAGTTGGAACGCATAAGATTTCGATTTGTACTTTTGGAAGTTCACAAAAAAGTGTTGCAAAGTTGTGTTATAAGGTAGAAGTACTTTTAAAGGGACAATATAGTGATGAATTAATAAAAATACATGCCATTGAAGCTCCGGAAATATGCTTTGATTCTATAAGCCCGCCGCAGAATGATCCTTTAATAAATACATTTTCGAAACATAATCAGTTGGCTGATTATGTACTATGTGCATTAGATAAGTCAGGTATTTCTTTACTTATTGGTTCTGATAATTATTGGTTAATTGTAAACAAGGAAACGCAGTCCATAACTGATACATTGACCGCTGTAAGTACAAAATTTGGTTGGACTATACATGGTTCCAGTGATTTTAAAGATAATATTAATTGTTCAGTTAACTTTAGTTCTGTTATTGTTTTATATGCACAAATTGTAGGTAGCAACGATGAAAAAGACGAAGTGGATTTAAGAAAATTTTGGGATCTGGAGACACTTGGGATTAATGTCTCGGAAATAAAGTTAATGGACCATTTCACCGAGAATTTCATTAAAAATAACGTTATCTTAAAAGGCAGTAGGTATGATGTTACATTACCGTGGCAAGTAAATAAAATTTTAGACTCAAATTATACGGGAGCCATTGTTCGTGTACGAAACTTAGTAAACACATTATGTAAAAATAACAAGATTGTGGAATATGATAGAGCAGTGCAAGAGTATATACAATCAGGTTGTGCTGAACCAGTTCCAGGGAAAACCAATAACAGTAATGGTGCTTACTATTTACCGCATCGTCCGGTATATCGTCGGGATAAAGAGACATCTCAGGTGCATGTGGTATTTGACGCAAGTGCACATGCACCAGGTATGCCTTCCTTAAACGATAAGCTTTTAAGGGGTGAAAATTTAGTTCCCGAGCTGCTAAAGATTCTTTAAAATTTTCGAATTGGCAGGGTGGGATTAATAGCTGATATTGAAAAGGTGTTTCTTCAGATTGAGTTGTGTAAAGAAGATCGCAATTTTCATCGATTCTTTTGGTTTAAGGAACGTATTCAGAACGAAATAAAGTCAATTGATCAGCTACCCGAAATGCAAATTTATCGAATGGTAAGAGTTACTTTTGGAGTTACCACAAGTCCATTTTTATTAGCTGCAACGTTAAGAAAGCATTTGTTAAGTCAACCCGATATCGAGTTTGGAAAGCGTTTATTAAACTCCTTCTACGTAGATGATATGATTTTAGCGGCAGATAACGAAAATGAGGCATTTGAAATATTTAATCGTTTGAAGGCGATAATGGCTACCGCCAGTATGAATTTAAGAAAATGGTGTTCAAACCATCCCATCTTAGCGAAGCAAATTGACACACTGGAAAAAGGTACAAAGAATAACGGCGAGAAAAAAGTGTTAGGTGTCAAATGGTGTACTAGAACAGACCAGCTAATCATGGATGTGAAACATATACTGGATGATCCTAAAGTTTTTGGCGAACCCACTAAACGAATTATTTTAAAGACAGTTTCAAGTATTTTTGATCCGTTAGGAGTGTTGGGCACATTCACGATAAAAATAAAATTATTATTGCAAAGGATATGGAAGGCAAGGCTTAAGTGGGATGAGGCATCTCCAAACGATATAAAGTCAGAGTGGTTAGCCTGGCTTCAATATGTGTCAGATTTGAAAGAATATACTATACCGCGTTGTATTATTAAAGAGAAAAAAACGAACGTTGATCTGCACATTTTTTCTGATGCGAGTCCACAGGCATTCGGGGCAGTAGCATATCTCAAGTGTTTAAATACTAACGAATGCAACTTCTTGATTGCAAAAAACCGAGTAACTCCTTTGAATCAAATATTGACGTTACCAAAGCTGGAATTAACTGCAGCCTTATGTGCAGCTAGGCTACATAAATATATAGTAGGTAATATGGAACTAAACGTAAACAAGATTTTTATATGGACTGATTCCAAAATAACGCTGTATTGGATAGAAGGAAAAAAGTCAAAATGGAAACCTTATATTCAAAATCGAGTAAACGAAATAAGATCAATGAAGAACATAACTTGCAGGTATTGTCCTGGAAAGAATAATCCAGCAGATAAACTAACGAGAAGCGATTCTGTTAAAAAATTGTTAAAGAATCCTAATCAGTGGCTACATGGTCCTAATTGGTTAAGATTAGAAAAGGAAAAGTGGCTTAACGACGAAACACTAGATAAAGCTGTTGCTGTGTCTTCGCTCACAGAAGTTGAATCTAAATTTGATCAATATAAGTTACAACCGATATTTAAGCTTGAACGTTACGGAAGTTACGAAAAGATGTTACGAATAACAGCTACCATTCTTCGGTTTATAAAAAACCTCAGAACAAAGACCGAAAAAACTAGCGGTGAGTTGAACGTTGAGGTAATAGATAATGCAGAAATTTATTGGATCCGAGTTATGCAGCAGGAAGAATTTTTTGATGAAATTTGTATGTTGAAAGATGGGAAAGAACTGCCGAGAAAATCAAAAATTTTAACCCTTACTCCGTTTTTAGATGAGAACGAAGTGCCAAGAGTAGGTGGAAGGTTACAAGAAACACAAATGGGATATTCGATTAGACATCCAATGATTCTATCAAAATCCTCTAAATTAACAACAAAAATTATTTGGGAAGCTCATAATGAATGCATGCATAACGGAACAAATTCTATATTAGCTTTTGTCAGAAAAAAATTTTGGATTATAAAAGGTAGGCAGAAGATAAAAACAACAATAAGCAAATGTGTGGGTTGTAAAAGACTGAAGGGCAAGGCTGGATCAGAGCCATTTGCTCCATTGCCACGAGATAGGATTACCATGGCTCATCCATTTGATGTTGTAGGTATAGATTTTGCAGGTCCTTTGTATGTTATAGTTAATAACAATGGACAAAAGAAAGTATACATAATGCTTATTACGTGTGCAGTTGTTAGAGCTGTACATCTTGAGTTGATAGAAGATGTATCTACCAAAAGTTGTCTCTTTGGTTTACGCAGATTTATAAGTAGAAGAGGTGTTCCCAGAATCATATATTCAGATAATGCAAAAACATTTAAACGAGTTGCTCTGGAACTTGATGAACTATCGAGAATATTACAAAAGGAGAAGTGCAGGAATTTGCAATAAAGAAAAGGATTCAGTGGAAGTTTAGTGTTGAGAGAGGTTCATGGTGGGAGGTTTCTGGGAGAGATTAGTAAGAACGGTAAAAGTTCTTTAAAATCGATTTTAGGAAGAAAATCGTTGATTTTTGCTGAGTTGCAAACGTTGTTGACTGAAGTGGAAGCTACTGTAAATTCACGACCATTACCGTACATAGATAATGATTCAAACAATATGTTTATATTAACACCCTCCAAATTCTTAATTGGGGAAAAGGATGTTGTCTTAAACTCAAATCTAAAAGTAATGGAAACAAAGAGACAAGATATATTAAACCTGTGGAAAAGAAGACAAGTTAATCGTGATAAATTTTGGAAAGTATGGCAAAAGGATTACTTACAACAGTTAAGATCAGCGCATCATACTGCAAATACTAAATCGATTGTCATAAGAAAGGGAGATATTGTACTTCTGGAGGACAAAGATAAACCCAGATTAACATGGAAGTTGGTAAGAGTGCTGCAAGAGTTCCAAGGAAGAGATGGAAAACTCAGGGCATGTGAAGTGTTGACTAGTGATGGAACAAAACTTCGACGACCGATACAATGCCTTTACCCACTGGAAGTGCGATCTTGTGCGGCCGGGAGGATGTTGAAAATATAACACCTACATACGATACAAACGCGATTAACTGCTAGTATTGTTAGCCACAGCCGGTATCAAAATAAAAAAGTCTATGTCATCGAACTGTAATGTTGAAAGCGATATAATTAATCACGGTTTTACATATTTATAAATGTATTATCGTAGTTATTGTTAAAGTTATTTGTCAAGTTATTTTCTTCTGTAGAACGCATCAATATATAGAACACTTGTTTATGTTCCGGATTTTACTTTATTTGAGGTTAGAACGACGAGTAACGAACATCTCGTATCGACCTAGGAAAGTATTTCACACTACTAAAATATATCAGCAATACATAAAAAATCACAACTAGTTACCTTTTAATATGTAAACAAATATTTAATCCGTGCAATATAATTGCAAACATTGGAAGTGCACCTTGAAAAGTAGACGTCACGTTTCTAAAAAAACATCATAAAATTGCATAAACTACATGTCTATATGGGGTGGATTTTTAAAGAGAAATTTATATCAATTGTTTGGATTTCCATAAACGTAAATCAAGTAAATGAGCACTTACATGTAGCGTGCTGATCAAGCATTGAGTTAGGTTATAGCGAATGCACTATAGTTAATGTCTAGAATAATCATATTATAGTATTTATACTACACAGCAGTGTGTAACACTGAAATATTTAAATCAGAAACCAATTAAGATTCACAATGTTTCTCTGTTAGTAAATAATCACTTCTATATGTCAAATGCATTTACTGAAAATTGATAATGTGTAAGTTTGCAACTTAAAATAAAATTTTTGTAAAATTCACTGCCTTGACCGTACGAAACACACTAACAGACACTACTGACTGCAACAATAGTGCAGTCAACTTAGTTCACACATATCAATCTTGAAATATAAATTTGCTGAGAAACAATGTCTCTTTTATATATAATATGTGGTCTATAATAGAAATATTCACATAGATATAAACACTGTTAAGACTAAACTCCTGTTACAAAACTAAAATAGCTATTGTATTGATTTTACGATTGACAACTGAGTGTTCAAAAATATTTTATTATTTTTATTTCGCACACATTTAATGTTATAATTAAATTAGTTTTGTGATAGATACGATTTATTTATTAAATTTACTTTAAGTAGCAATAATACAGAAAAGTGTCATTAACCGTCGAGTAAATGACACGATTATATAATACACGTTCCAATTTTACTGCATCTTAAAATGTAGCACACTTATTCGTTTTTACCTATACAAGCACACGAATACAGTATAACTGCCCTATTCTTAAATTTTTAAGAATTATGAATACCTCGAGCAACAGCTGGAAAGCATGAAAATTTACTTGAATTTATTTAGACGTAGCTGTATTATAAGTAATAAACGTACCTTTTAATACATGTAACAATTAGATACTTACTATTAAAATAATATACTCTACTAAAGACACATAACTTCAAACATGCACATCACTTACTATGCATGTAATATGAACATTAATTTTTGACAAAATTAAACCTACTAGCCTACTTAATACAAAGGCTTTTATGGAAAAAATAACATTCTATAGAAAAAAATCATCTAAAGTAGAAGAAATGTACAACTTACCTAAAAGAATTTCATATACTTCAGTAATCGAAAAGTTTGTCGATGTTTCGGGATGTACTACGATGGGTACTTCTACAATCTAGAAAATCATACAATAACTATATTTTATAGATAAATGCAGCATGTCGTTAATTGTTCTTAATATACTTGCCTAAAACAGTATAAGTAGTGAAAATAACTCTGAAGAATAAAATCTTAAACTCTGTTAAAGAAATGCCACAAAAGTGATTTATAAGATATCCTGAGTAACCTTGAAGAACGTCATAATGTGATACTGAAACTGATTAAATGATCTGGGAGAAAAGAAAATTTGTGTAAAATCTATCACTTCCAGGACTTCTTTTCTAAGTAATTTCCAGAATGTTTGTAGGATATTCAAAGATGGCAGTAACACATTTGTAATAGAACTAACCTAAAATATACGGTACATAGTAAATAAAAATTAAAAAAATATTTTTAAATAATTATGAATTATTTATTACGTGTTTTAAAATGTGGAAAGGTATTTCATTATTATTATTATTATTATTAATTTTTTATTATAATATTTACAGATTTTTCCCAAATACCCACACTTTGTTACTGGGTCATGTTGCTACTACACTAGAGCAATTACATTTCATTCAAAATGTATTTTAGCACAAGATAGAACATTTCATCAATATACTCAGAATTTACAATTGCAACAAAAAGAAGGTATATTCAGAAAGGGTGGAAATAAAATTGCAGCATACATAGCTAAGCAAGTATAGAACTCTTCTTAATTATAAAATGTCTCAACTTTCACCTTATTTTCTAGAGATTACGAAGGTCTGGTTTTTATTTACTAGAAGCAATAATTGACAAAATAAATTATAGCGAATTTTTTAAAGTATTAAATTTAACAGACTCATTTTACTCTTGGTTTGTGGTTACCGAATTACATATATGGATGTTAATCGTTCGGCTTATGGCAGAAGGTGAAGAAGGAAGGTATGTTCGAAACCTTATTATGCAAGCTTTTTGGACTGATGTATCTGTTCGAGTTAAAAAAATTCAGGTAAGGCTACGTTAAGGCTTTTATTAAAATCACTAACTAATTACAATTAAATTATTTACTTCCTACGTTTTAACTTACTAAAATATATTTGAACGTAAAGTGGCACAGTATGTTTTTTGTTTATTGATCTGGCAGTATCAAGTTGAGCTTTTATTGTTGAATATTTGGAGCTCATATTTCCATTGGCGAAAGCTCCAACTTTTCCGTTCAAGTCGTGCAACGTTATAGATATACAGAAGTAGCTGTTTAAGAGCTCTTAATTTTCAGATTGTTTTAGTGTATTTTCTTTAAAATTTCCATAATGATTCTCAAAGTAATCATGGATTAGGTTACAATTAAATACCCTATTTACTTAAACTTTTGAATTTGAAATAGATTGTTGTATGGTAAACAGTTTCATATATGAAATGAAGTTATATTAATGAGAATATACATGAAAATGAAAGTTTTTGTTCGTGTAATACAAATTTTAAAATAAAATGTTGATTTCCTTTTTAATAATTACGTTTTGACTCTAGGTGATAACCATATTATCATTAGCAGAAACTGATTATATCCATGACCCCTTGTTTGGCAATAAAACATGAATATCCTAAAAATATAAGCTTTAGGAATCTGAAATATCAATCAAAGTAGAGGATCCTATAATAACATAACCTCCAATCTATAATATTTACATTAACTTCAATTAGGTAGCATAAGAAACCAGTAAGACCCTTAACCAATTACAATTCACTTTTTTTGCATTGTCATAAATGTTCTATTCAATTTAATGTATAATATACTTAAATTTTGTGAACAATTGGTATTGAATACACATAATTTGTTAAATTCCAAAAATGATTTGAGAATGTGTAATATTCCTTTATAAATGTTAAAATCAATATCTAATTTCAATTAATAGCTCCTCTATTATGGAAATTTCAAACAGCAGTTTATTATTACTTATTTTGTGATAAATATTCATTGATAAAAGCAGTACCAAACATTGGAGTTTGCATGCTCATAAGTCAATTTACTGTGTATAGTTTATCACTGATTCAAATATGCGTTATAGTTTTCTATGAAACATTAAATTAAACAAGTAATATTTATTCAACAAATGTAAAATAGTTTTATTGACAACTATAAAGACAGTTGCATTATGTTTTTAGACATAGAGCATTTATAGAAGCATGCAACTGTACACATCAAATGAAAACAACATATCTAGTTTACATTCTACATGTCATTACACTGCACAAGAGATTAAGGTGGACTAACGGTATAGTTGATGTAGTTTGATTATCTTAGGTGCCCGGTACAGATAAACTGCAAGCAGAAATTCTAAAAGCTAGTGGACAAGTCGTATCAGAACGTCTCTTTCAACTCTACAGATGAGATACCCAAAGATTTCAAATGTATAGTTCATTCGTTTTAACTTTAGGATGGCATCAAATGTAGTAATAAAGTGTTAGCAACTGCATGTAGATGAATACCTAGAATTTGTAGTTTTAGAGCTAATAGTTATTAAATATGGAATGGATGATCTGGGGTAAGCACTTAAGACACAGGCTTAGAAAAAAGAAAAGAACTTTATTTTCCAAAAACACATCTTGACATAATCTAAAAATTGACATCTGACTTGTCACACTAAAACAATGTCCCAAAAACAACTTGATTTATACAAGCTCCTTTTGGTTTATTTCAAATACACTTCAACACCCTCCCTATTTGAAATTATTCCTTGACCTCTTAAACATTTTAAGAACCTAACGCCATCCAATGTCTTTGTAAATGAATCAGCCAGCATGAATTGAGTTGGAACATATTTTAGGCATAAAAATCCATCAATTTTTTTTTCAAAAATTGATGGCGCACATCAATATGCTTTATACGGACTTGGTATGCTCCATTCAAAGCTAATTCTGTGCACTTTGATTATCAACACAACAGAGTTGGTTCCAAATTTGCACTTAATTCTCGGCTCAATCCACGCAGCCATAAAGCCTCCTGGGCTGCAGATGAGGGATATATACTCCGCCTCTGTTGTAGAAAGTGCAACCATTTGCTGCTTCCTACTATTCCTAGAAACCGGTGCTTCATTCTTAAAGAAAATGTAACCAGTGACAGATCTATCTTCTTGGTCATTGGCTCCGGTTGCGTCGCAGTAACCAATTATATCACAACTGTTAACCTTTAAATTCGAGTTTATGACCAATAGTTCCTTTCAAATATCGATAGATACGTTTGACAACAGAGCTGGACCTGGGTTTTGATTGAAGCAACTTACATAACTGACTGCATAACAAGTATCAGGCCTTGAAATCTGTGAAGCACACAGCAAACTACCTACTGTTTCTTAATATGGTACATATTCCATTTTTATATCGTGAACTATATCAGCCAGTAATTTATAAAGTTTTTCACCCATACATAAAGGTGTATGAATAGGACTTGACTTATCCATATTGAATTTCTATAACAATTTTTTAGTATACAAGCGCTGGTCAATCCAATTTTTTTATTAGCTCTGTCCCTTGTAATTTGGAATCCTAGGAAAGATTTTGCTTCTCCGATATCTTTCATTTTAAAATTTGACATTAGCTGATTTTTATTATTGGATAATAATATCATGTCATCAACGTAGATTGGCAATATTAACATTACATTATCATTTATCTTAAAATATATACAAAGATCCGTCTGAGACTGCTTCGTTCCAATTCGTTTAAAAAATTCATCTAATTTTTGATTCCAGACTTAACTAGCTTGTTTTAATCCATAGATAGATTTCTTCAAATGGCAGACTTTATTGGTTTCGTTAAAACATTCTGGAGGCTTCATATACATTTTCTCATTTAAGTTTCCTTGTGAGAAAGCTGTCACTGCATCAAGTTGATCCACATCAAGGTCATGTTCTTCTGCAAGTGCCAATAAATATCCGAATGAAGAATATGTCTCTTCATAGTCAATTCTCCTTTTTTGGGTGCATCCTTTAATAACCAACCGTGCCTTATACTGAGGCATTGTTTCTCCATTTTTATACTTGGTCTTAAAAAGCCATTTACAATCTATTGCCTTTCTATTTGGTAAAATGCCATGTATCATTTTCAATAAGGGCATCATATTCACTATTCATAGCTGTAATCCAACTATTTTTGTCTGATCTACTGAGGACCTCTTCTACATTTACTGGATCGTCATCGTCTGAAATAATTGCTGAATATATTATATAATCCATAAATGTTTCAGATGGTTTCCTTATTCGTTGCGGTCTACTAACTGATTCTTCCTGTGATGATGGCGCTACCTCTAAACAATGCTGATTGAACTCTTCATCTTAACCCTCAGGTTCCTGAACATTTTTGTTCATTATGGGTTTTTATTTTGAACAAATGAAGGTGGTTCAGGAAACAACGAATATGTTTGCCAGTCAGTGTCATTATCCCTTAATAACACAGAGCCTTTTTCATTTTCTATAAACTGCATCTTATGGACAGCAGGATACCGAATCCTTATCTAAAATTTTATTTAACTTCTAGACCAGTATCAAGACAGCAAACAGGGTTGTCATGGAAATAAGTTTAGATTTTGAAGGAGTTAACGTGAAAGTTGTAAGACATTATATCAGTTTTTTAGTAAATGCACAATTTGTAGTGCAACCCATTAAAAGTTCACTAAAAATCTGGTGTTTTTATTATTAAAACACTAAAGTTGCTACGAACAACATTTTACAAATTACTTTTCTTACATAATGAAACCAGTAAAATCAAAGGCTGAAAACCGAAAAAGCAAGAGAGCTATATAAGAATGAAGTGTTAAAGCAAATAGAACTAACTGCGTGCCTTTGCGACAAACCGACATGAATAAAATGGTTCAATGTCACAAGTGCAATGTATGGTTTCACGACTCCTGCGTCAACGCAACCGAGGACATAAGATATCAAGACTGGACTTGTAATCTCTGTACACAACTGTTAGACTGTAGACCACCATCGGCAACCTGCAGCAATTCTGCTAATTGGTATAGACCTAAATCTATATGTTCGGCTAATACTACATCTACTACAAATTCAAAACTCGTTGCCCCCAAACTTCAAAGACTAGAAGAATTAAAGGCATTGCAACAAAAAAGAGATGAAGAATACATAAACAAGAAGTTTTAAATTCTAATGGAAGCCACTCCATCAGTACTGAAACCAGCGACGATGAAGATTCCCAACAATAGGTCAGGTCTTGGCTACAGTTGAACGCCGAAGAGTTGGCGCCAAAGAGCGATATGTTACAAAACCGAACCAATCTGACACAGAGTCAACACTATACAACTCCAGCAAAGGAAGCTCATCTCAACACTTATCAGCTAGCGGCAAGACATTCCGTGTCAAAAGAGCTCCCTTACTTTACAGGACGCTGTTACGTTCATTTTCTGCCGGTTGCCAATTGGTCTACTCCTAATTAAATATCATGTTGCTGCTATTTTTTTTTATGCTTATTCTAAATTCAGGATACGTTGTAACTAGGCATCCAATGTTACTCTGTATACTTCGCTAGTACTACATTTAATTTTGTATAGATAACTATTCGACTTTGTTTTGATAGTTGTCATATGAAAAATAATTTGACACCGTTTTTAGACTTTACTTTACTTGGTGTTTCGTCTGTACACGTAATGTGTTTGAACTTTAAGTGAGCAATTACCAATTCCTATTCAAAATTTCTTCCTTTATGGTAATTGGTAAGTAGCCGTCAGTTGTAAAGTTTCAAAAGTTTGTGTCTGTTTTTTAGCTCGTCCATGGTTGGGTTTCTGTTGTAGGATTAAGAGTGGATACTTACCTTTATACTCGCACTATTACTACCTACCTGAGGTTTACCTCCTGGTGTATATTTTACCGCTTTACGGGAGTACTAGTTGCTGATGTTGGAGATTTGCTGCCGTACGAACTGTCAATGATAGGTTACAACTCGATTGTCCCCAGGGCAACCCTAACTTGGGGGGTGCTATATCTGTCCCGCATTATTTTGTGGTGAGATCTTCCTAGAATTTTTTTTATTACGTATACATGTACCACTCAAATCTCTACTTGCACTACTGTATATTACTGAATGTTTATGACGTTCCACGCCTATATTGCTGCTAGAAGCCGAGTCCCGTGGGCTCACGAGCACACTATATACTCATGAAAATATGTCAGATCTTAGCAGCTAGAAACCAGAGCTTACTATAAACAGTTATTTTCCCATTATTATGCAAGTTCCAATGATAGTTTGTAAAACTGTTGCTTATCTGGAAACGTTTCTAATATGGATAAAGCTATATTAGTAAATAGTAAATTACGAAACCTTAATAGGGGGGATGTATTTGGTAACCTGTACTTTAAAATTGTAAAGACGATTACATGTTGTATGACGTGGTTCATGTGCCGTTGTTGAACCAGTAGATAATTGTCATTAAAAAGTTCCTACCTGAAATTTCCTGAATACAATATCTATTCACGTTGTGTTACTTTTATTTTTACGTATAGTGTTATCAGACCAAACAAGGTGCGGTCATTGTCGACCTGTGTACATATATTAACCTTTCTATTTTAGCTAGCCCATAAATATTCCACCATGCTTGATCCTACTCCCACCCCAATCTACGACTAGTTCGAGTCCGGCATCCTTTTCGTGTATGTTGCGGTTATACTGTAATAACTCTCCGAGAAATGGCCACTTTTTATTAGCAGCTTCAGTAGAAGCACAAACCTATGCGGGCTTACAAACGATGAAAACCTACTATGCCTACAAAAATGCTTAAAAAGACGGGCTCTTGAAGCAGTACATAGCAGATTAATGATTCTGGCAAACGTTTGAGTATTTTAACCACCATGCTGATGTTGTTTTGTCGACCCGAGATGATTATCCAAGAATTAATATAAAAAATTTGAAAGGAACCCGTACCTTGAACAGACAAGCTACAAACTGTAATTTCGTTTGCATTAGCAATGCAAAATTTGTGCGCTACCATGGAAGCTTCCAACCTCCAAGATCACATTGCTAACCCGATTCTGTTACAAGAACTCGTTGAGAAACTACCTGTACATATTAAGCTAAATTAGGCAATACATAAACAAAACAGTTTCAGTTCCTGGCTATTTAAACTAGCTGAAACTATTAGCGATATCACAATCCCCACCTCGATACAAACGGACGTGAGAGTTGAAAGAAACTCGAAAGGAAGAAATCATATTCATACCCATAGAGAAGTAAAAGCTGAAGGTGCGACTAAAGGCCATTGTTTGGTGTAATGGAAGTTGCCAATCAATTGAAAGCTGTAAAACGTTTCAGAAATCGAGTAAGAACCCAAGGTGAAATATAGATAAAAACATCGTCTTTGTTGGACTTGTTTAGTATCCCACCCTTGTATAGAATGCAACATAAATAAAATTTGTGGCGAAAACGGCTGTACTTTCAAACACCACAATATGTTATATAACAACGGCCCTACTATAGTCAATCACTTAAACAAATCTAAAACATAATCTACTCCTGCCCTGGTAAATGAACTAAATGTTATACATGCCACCCAATATAATTGCAATGCACAAGGATCTACTCAGGCAATTAAATATAGAATCGTACCAGTACTGCTACACAGCAACACGGCTATAATCAAAACCTTTGCTTTCCTGGACGATGGGTCCTCCCTTACAATGATGGCCGAAACATTAGCCAATGAGCTAAAATTAGAAGGCATCTCATAGCCTCTTTGCCTTAAATGGACTGGCAAGAACTATCAAAAGAAAATGGACTCGAATGTAATATCAGTAGAGATTTCTAGTATTCATAATCCAAATAAAAAATTTGTTACGCCAATAATTCGAACAGTAAAAAATATAGACTTACCAACACAATCAATAAACGTGAAAGAACTAACATCAAAATACCCATATCTACAAGGGTATCCCATAGAATCTTATCACCGGATAACTCCTCGTTTACTCATTGTTTTGGATAACATAAAGTTGAGAGTTGGAGACCGTTTTGAAACACGTCTATTATGGAAGTCCAATCAAACAGAGTTACCAAATAGTTTCCCAATGGCTCTACAAAGGTTCCAATGCACAAAAGAAGCTGTTACGTGACGAGCCATTAGCAACAAATCTCAGATGCCGGTTTCAGGACTATCCAGCGAAACAATATATTCGAAAGTTATAAGCAGAAATAGGACAAGAAGTCCCTCGGGTATGGTGCCTTTCGATATTCACAGTTACCAATGCAAACAAACCAGGTAAAATAAGAATAGTTTGGGACGCAGCTGCAAAGGTAAATGGTCTTGCTAGATGCCATGCTACTAAAGGGCCCGACCTTCTCGTCTCAATGCTTACAGTTTTATGCAGTTTTCAAGGGCGACAATTTACTATTTGCGGCTACATTAGCAAGATGTTTCACCAAGTCAAGGTAAAACCGATTGACCAACATGCTCAGAGATTCCTTTGGAGCTACGACCTGAGAGATAAACCAGATGTCTGCGTTATGCAAGTCCTTACATTTGGGACAACATGTTCACCAAGTTGTGCCCTATTTGTAAAAAACAAAAACGCCCAAAGATTTGCCGCAGAACTCCCCAAAGCTACTACCGCAATACTTCAAAACTATTACGTAGATGACTACCTTGGATAAACCTAATAAGAAACTTGCATAACGTCAAAATTGAACGCTACCACTTTAAAGAATATTTAGGTACTGTAACAGGGAAAAGAAAGACTGCAGTTGCATGTATTTGTTGATGCTAGTTTAAATGCCTTTGCAGCAGTCGCGTATGTAAGACTAGCAACAGAACAGCAAATACAATGCAGAATCATTGCCGCAAAGTCTCAAGTTGTTCCACTGAAAATAACGTCAATTCCACAGCTTGAGTTAGAAGCAGCACCTCTCGGTGCACGCCTAGGTACAAATATAAAAATGTCATACATTAAGTTTCACAGAAGAATTCTACTGGACAGATTCCAAAACGGTGCTTTGTGGGCTAAATTCTGACCAGAGAAACTATCGATAATTCGTGGGTTTTAGAGTCAATGAAATACTAGAAGAGACACTACTACATTAATGGCACTGTTCCAACAAAACTGAACATCGCTGACGAAGCTACCAGATGGAAACTCCCTCCATAGTTAGACTCTTCTAGTCGTTGGTTTGTAGGTCCACCCTTTTTGCGACAACTTGAGGAGGAATGGCCTGCAAGAAACACCAGGCTTTCGGCAACAGCAGAAGAACTTAAAACATCGGTTCTGTTCCACCAAGTAGCAGCGGTTCATTCCTTAATACAAGTTGAGCATTTGTCTAACTGGAAAAACTAGTCGTAACACAAGCGTTTGTCGTACGCTGTAAAGTCATAAGTGATATAGGTTATGCGCAGGGGTGAACAACGAGAAGAATAACTGCATTATGAAGACATGTATAAACTCAAGGTTTTTCTTCTAGTACAGTTTTATTCAAAATCCTTAAAAACAGAATATTAATATTAAATGGAGTTGAAACTAACTTACAATTTGTTTCCCTTTTAGGCGTAATTTAAATTTAACTAGACTTTCTATCAACAAATTACTTTTGACACAACATAAATGGCTCCAGATAATTTGATCTATTAAAAAACTAGATTTTAACTGTCAACTAACATTTTACAAATAAAAACTCTACCCTGCATCTACTTACGTCGTACTTTGCAAACCACGGACTTAAGATTTAACACACGCTTTATTTGAACCGTCAGAACTGCGCTGAATAAGAAAAGGAAACGTACCAACACCTTTAGTACGAAAGAGAGTATTTAGAATCAGAAAAATACCTGTACAAACAGGCACAATATGAATGCTATGAAGTGGAAATTGCTTTATTGGAGTACAATGCAAGTATACCTCTGGAACATCATAAAAAAGTTGAAAGGAACAGTGCTATCTACAAGCTATCGCCGTACCTAGATGAAAACGGTATTCTACCCATTTGTGGCCGGATAGAAGCGGTGGTAGAGTGCCCTATGACACGAAATGACCAATCATACTGCCAAAGAGGCGCCCAATCACCTCCCTAATAATCAGATCATTTCATGAACCGTATCACCATCATAATTATGATACGGTGTTAAATGAAATTCGACAAAACTTGTATATCCCGAACCTAAGAGTGGCAATCAAGACTGAAAGAAAAAAGTACCAATACTGTAAAAATCAGTTAACAGTGCCAAACCCACCGGAAATGAGAGAACTTCCAACAGCAAGACTGTCAGCTTTCTGTCGCCCTTTCACATATGTTGGCCTGGATTACTTTGGACCTATATACATAACAAATTGTAGGAGCAGTGAGAAACGATGGGGTGTACCATTAACCTACCTAACAACTAGAGCTATCCATATTGAAGTAGCATGTAGTTTATTGGCAGACTCCTGTATTATGACCCTAAAACGATTTATTAGTCGACGAGGGTTCCACTCGAAATTCGGTGCAACAACGGTACAAACTTCCATGGTGCAGAGAAGGAAATCAGAGATGCATTGCGAAAACAGCGAGATGTTTTACCGAAAGAGTCCTCGAATTCAGTTACAAAATGAGTCTACAATCTTTTTGCTACCCCACACATGGGCGGCAGCTGGGAAAGACTCGTACAATCTATAAAACGTACATGTTACCAAATTATGCCTACCCGACATATGTCGAACGAACTGCTATACAGTATGTTGGTTGAAGTGGAACGAATAATTAATTCACGCCCACGTACATATATTCCGCTTATAGAAGACACAGACGAAATATTAACCCCAAATCATTTTCTTCTAAATGGCGAAAAGCCAGAAGGTATCATCACTAATGAAAGATGTGTGCTTCGAAAAAACTGGTTAAAATCACAACAATATGCTAATGCCTTCTGGAAATGATGGATACAAGAATATCTACCGACTTTAACTAGACAAACTAAGTGACTTGAACCAATTAAACCCATCGTGGAAGGTGACATCATGGTTATCGTAGATGCCAAAAGCCTGTGAAACGTATGGTCAAAGGGTCGTGTCTTAAGGGTAAAGAGTGACAAGGATGTGCAAGTACGTAGAGTAACTGTTCAGACATCTACGGGAATACTAGAAAAGCCGGCCATAAAGTTAGCTGTCCTTGACATAATGAAAAGTAAGTTGATCTGACAATAAAGTTGCCATACTGGGGGGAGAAATATTACGGACAGTAAGATACCGAATCCTTATCTAAAATTTTATTTAACTTATAGGCCAATATCAAGAGAGCAAACAGGATCGTCATGAAAATAAGTTTAGATTTTGAAGGAGTCAACTTGAAAGTTGTAACACATATCAGTTTTTTAGTAAATGCGCAAGTAATTTGTAGTGCAACCCATTGAAAATTCACTAAAATCTGGTGTTTTTATTATTAAAAACTAAAGTTGCCACGAAGCAACACCACACATCTCTAGATATGAATACTATTTCCTTTTTAGGATCATATAACTGGTATGTCTTAGACTCTAAGCTGTAACCCACAAAAATACACGGAATTGCTTTAGCATCCAACTTTATTCTTTTTACAGTAGGAACATGTGAAAAAGCTTTGCAGCCAAATATTTTTGCATGTTTTACAGTTAACCACACCGTGCCATATTTCTTCAGGTGTTTTTTCTACACTTCTACTGGGAAGGCGATTAAGCAAATATACTAATGTATACACTGCTTCAGCCCAAAATACATTTGGTATTTCAGAATCAATTAAAAAACAACGAACCTTTTCCATAATTGAGCGATTGAGTCTCTCTGCTTTACCATTCTGTTCCGAGGCATATGGAGCAGACAACTGTTGTTGTATTCCTGCAGCTTTAAGTAAATCTATAGTGTCTTTGCCACAATACTCTCCACCATTATCTGTTCTGAAGCACTTAATCCTTTGACCAGTTTGGTTTTCAACAAAGCTCATAAATGTTTTCAAATGATCAACTTTACTTTCCTTCTTCAGAAAATAAAGAATATTTTGTGACTAAAATCATCCAGAAAAGTAAGTACATATCATGAGCCTGACAATGAGTTTTCTTGCATTGGGCCACACAAATCTGATATTAACTCTAACGGTCTTGATGATTGTGTTTCATTTGGTTTAAATAATAGGCGGTGACTTTTACCCAATATGCATGTTTCACATGCAAAATCAGAGGGAACATTATCAGAAAACTTCCTAAGATCATTCATATTTATATGTGCTAGCTGACGATGCCACAAAATTGACTGCCTTTGGAAGATACGCTCAGCATTGCACAACCATTAACTGCTGTAGTTGTATCTAGTTTAAACAGACTATTTTCATGAGTGGCCGCAGCAATTTACTGTTTAGAAGAATAAAATTTTTTTGCACATTTAGAGTCAAAAACAACACTGTTGCCCCTTTTAACAATTTGACTAACAGACAACAAATTCAGATTCAGATCGGGAACATGATAGACGTCACAAACTTTTATATCAGAAGTTTTCTTATTCACTGAAATGGATAAATTTACATTGCCTAAAGTATCCGTCACCATTTCTTGATTATTAGCTGTGGTGTTGTTCAATTTCTTTGATTTCTTTTCTGCGTGCAGTACATCTCGATTTGCTGCCATATGAGCTGAACAGCCAAAATCCAAGTACCATACACTTTTATTTTTCTCTTGCACTGTAAAGGCGGAATACCAATGAAACACTATTACTTTTATTTTTGTTTCTCTGGTTTTCCTTTTTTTTACATACATTAGTGAAATGTCCGTAATTATTACAGTTGCAACAACGTACTTTTGCTTTACTTTTCTGTGAAGGTTCCCTTTTATTTTTAACAGTTCTAGAGCTACTGCCTCCATACAAAGCCAAATTCTTTTTAACATCATTTGTCACTACTGAAATGTCCTGCAGAAGTTTAGTTTTAATTGCATCAGCAGTAATTGGAGTACCAGAGCGAACACAGGCTTAGAAAAAAGAAAAGAAGTTTATTTTCCTAAAACACATCTGACATAATCTAAAAATTGACAACTCGCTTGTCACACTAAAACAATGTCCCAAAAACAACTTCTGGTTTAGTTCAAATGCACTTCAACAGAATTCCGCTTGAAGGATACTGTCGTTTAACACATAAAGGTTAGCAGTTCTGTATGGTGTTGCCATCTATTCAGAAAACACATATGTGTAGCATAGCACTTATTGCTGTGAAACATGAACAGTATGAGAAATCGACACAAAATATTGTTGATTTGCCCTAAAGGGCTGGGAACCTTGTCACAATATAAAGTGCGTCGACTAACTGCAGTGGTGTGGAAGTGGGTTTCTAGAGGATAAATGAGAAAAGAAAATAAAGATACAAAATAATAAATAACAAGGCTTTAATCAAAAATTCTACATTGTAACAAATTTGTATTTCCAGCCCCACGATGTTGGGGCTATTGTAACAAAATAATTTTTAACTCTACTCGGGCCCCGTGATGTGATGCCATTATAACAAATTACACATTATGGACAAGGAGTTGGCCAATGTTCCCAGTCCATGGGCGTTAATGTAGCAATTTTATTCTTCAGCTCCACATTGGTGGGCTAATCTAACCAATTAATTTTTAAATCCTAAAGAGAAGATAGAATAATAGTTCGGAATTTAAAGAGACTTGAACTTTTTATACGTTATACGAAAAACGGTAGTTAAAATTTAAAGTTCGATAATTACTACACCGGTAACGTGGTGTAAGAGACACTATCACAGTTGGCAGCGCCAACTCTTATACGGATTTCGGCGCGTCAACTACTGATGATGTCATCGATATTGCACAATAATTTGCATATAAAAATTAAACAATTAAAGATAAACGAGAGTCATTTTAACAACAAATTAATCCGTTTTAACACAAATAAGTAAAAGATTACTTACATAAGGAATCCGGTATCCGGCGGGATTAGAGATCATCCGTCGACGCCATCAAATGCGTAAGGAACAGCTCGGCTAGCCAAGGTAATCATGAGTCCTCCTCGGCGTGAAGTTCGGTAGTCCTTAGGTGGCGGCAATTCTTACCTATGTAGGGTTTGGACAGGAAGGAGGTAGAGGTAGACAAAAAGATAATTAGGCAGGGATTTCTACATAGGTAAACCCTAAGATACGTTACCAGACAATCACGTGCACATAACTTCACGATCAAAGGCAAAATAGCCACGATTCAGCGCGTCAACTCAACTCCTTGTCTAGTATTGCCATACCCCTATAGGGATATGCACTCTTGCGCAAACTCACTACCATGACATACGGAAGTACCGCCCAGTTCATTTAAAAGTTCCGCGTCGCGTATTTGAAAATTATGGCGGGAAACTTCTGTATATCAAAAACTTAACATAAAATGTTAAAGTGACCCTTGGCACGTAACAATCGCGACAAAGCCACAAAAGAAAAAACTTAAAAAAAGGAAAAGTCTGTTAGCACAGTAACAGCTTAAAATCTAAGTCCTAACTACCCTACATAAACCCTAACTTAAAACCTACAAAATGTTTATATAAGGCGCCACCTGGTTTTTTCGACCGATAACACGTCTACCGAAGTACCAGGAAACGGAATAGGTAGCCCGATAGTCTTTGACTACACTAATTACCGACAGCACAAATTTGTCGGGAGCATGAAACACTACTTAAACTAAAACAGGTGCGACAAGTCGCCTAACCTATCTAAACCTATCTAACTAAAGCTAACATAAAAGTTCTTATGTGCAAACACACATGAGTGTTGCATTGAAACTATTCTTCCTTTGGCAAGAAGTGCCCAAATTTAAAAAATGTTCCTGGAGTGCGTCACTCTGCACTCTAGCAAATTTTGTTACTGGTACTTTGGTTTTCTAATGATGCACATTTAAAACTTGTCCATGACATAGTTGTGAATCAACAAATTTACCAAAAGTACCGTCTACTAAATCCTTATATGCTAACCTGACAAATTACATTTCTAAATCGGGTTAGCTTTTTCACTTAAATTTCAGAAAGATAATTCCCACGTCTGGTCATATATACCACACGTTAGGACGATAAAAAGATAAGATAAGATCTCAAATTGTTGTTAAAGATAGTAGATAAGATAATGTTATTAAGCTTAAGTTGTTATCCTCAAAGGTAATGAATAAGATAACGGTATTAAGCTTTAGTTATTATTTGAGATACTAGATAAGATAACACGATATTAAGTTAAAGTGATTATAAGAGATAGTAGGTAAAGTGACACGAAATTAAATAAAAGTTATTACTAAAGATAACCGGTAAGATAACGCGAAATAACTCGAAGTTATTCCTAACGGTAGTCGGTAAGATAACGATAAATTAAACCAAAATTATTACTAATGGTAGTCGGTAAGATAACGATACTAAACTAAAGTTATTACCAAAGGTAATCAATAAGATAACGATATTAAAACTAAGGGTATTGTCAAAGATAATAAAGAAGACAAAGATATTGGCCTAGTTATTACCCAAGACAATGATAACAATAAAAGAGTGGCTCCAGTAGAGCCGTTGAAAAGGGATTGACCCGTGCCCTCTAAAAAGAGAAACCTGTGAAGCAGGTCCGTTCACAAGAACAGCACGGGGGACCGGCAAAGACATTTGGGTGCATTCCTGCACCCAGCGTTGATCGATATTGGTGAACTATCACCCGATATCCACTCGGTATATAACGATATACATACTCATTCACTCACACATTCACACCTTCACTGCCAGAGCCCATGCACTGACAGCGGCACCGCATGACCCCACGAAAGATTCGCAGAGACATGGTCCAGGTGTCTGTGGGAACCTCCCGCGCAACCACACGGTGACTAACAGAAATGAAAAGGCAGTAGAAATAGGAAAGGTAAAAAGGAGGTTGGTTTTTTGGAGTGCATAAGAGGCACCTCCAGGTAGAAGAAAGTAGAGGAAGGGCTCGCATTGAGCAAAAGCGACAGAGGGAAAGGTGGATAGCAAAGCGCTACTCAACCAGCCAGTGTGGTCAGTAGCTCGGAATGAGGGAACATCATTCTTATGTGGCAGACGGGTGTTCCGGGACAAGAACAGGTCCACCGAAGGAAGAATAAGGCATAGCGGAGATAGCGGGTTAAGAAAAAAGTATAGTTTTTGGACAAGCGTCCGAGAGAAGGTAGAGAGTTGTCCCTATAAAACACAGCGTAGTCTGAAGGACCACCTGCGATATTGATCCGACAAGATAAGATATATCATATGTTGACATTCACTAGGCTCCTAAGAGAACTAGTACGATCATTTTCCTAACGAGTGCATCGACTACGATAAGAAAATCAGACAAAGGTAGACACGACAACTTAAAAGTATCATTACAGATACAAACACACAAAAACAAACTGTTTTAAGGTAGTTTCTCAAAACGGTAGCACCCTAAACACACAAAAATGCCCAATTATAAGCAGTTAAATACAGATACACTGTCCCCATATGCTAAAACAACCGAGAATATAATAAGATAACAATAAAAAGCAATAGCATCTCACCACAAAGTTCAACAAAAAACCATGAAAAAAAATGTTTATAAGTTATGTTGATTTAATAGAAAAAGAAAGAAATAATGATGTAGTATAATGTGGGCGACTGCAATAATTCAGAAGAAAAACACACGGAATAGGTAGTCCTAGTTTTTGCAACTGCGAATATGAACTATTTCTTACAATGGCATAGGCCGCGTCTCCTATGTGAGTCCAAGGAAGAAAGCATTCACTCAACATCAGCTAAAACCAATCATAAAGATTCAATGAGTTATTTCAACCAAAGTTACGACAATTACCACACAATTAAACCATATAAGAGAAATACTAAAAACCAAATAATATGTAGTAGGAAAAGTTCAAGGGTTAATCAAGTGAAACGACAGAGTTATATTTGGGGGTGTAGAGGATGAAGTGATATATAACTACGTTATGATTAAGAAAAAGTCAACCAAAAGAAAAAGATAGCTAAATTAAGGTAAGTAAAGTTAAATGTGTAAGAAATTATATACTGTATGAGAGAAGGAATAAGTAATTAAAGATACTAATTGATGGTGAGAACAAAAAAATATTAGGTAAATAGTGAGGAGAATGGAACGTGAAAAACTTAAGTAGCATTTGGGTCGGCAGAGAATGGCTTAAGGCCTTTAATATGCCACCTGCCTTGGCGTTTTCCTTCAGCATCCTGAAGTTCGTAGATAAGGGGACTAATGACACGAATGACCTTACAAAGAATGAATTTAGGGGCTAATTTTGAAGAGAATTTCTTAGATGCATCCGATAAGACATAGTTCTTTTTCCAAACTTGTTCGCCCAAGGCAAAGGAAATATTTCGTTTACGTAAGTTATAATGGTCCTTGCTCTTTTCGTAGGCTTTTAACAAATTTTTTCTAACGTCGTTAAAGATAGAAGGTAATGACTGTTGGTCCTTGTCCCAACGTACTTTATCGTCAAATTCGATTATGTTAGTATCGTCAGTCACTAAACCATAGTAACTCCCATCGATTGGGGTATATCTTCCAAAAACAAGAAAAGACGGAGTGAATTGGGTTGCTTCGTGTTTAGATGTACGCAAAGCTTGGGCAATTTTAAAGATATGTTCATCCCATGTAGTATGGCCTGAATCAATATAAGACGAGATAGCGGTAATTAACACTCGATTTACTCTCTCGGTAGGGTTTACTTGGGGGTGATATTTTGCGTTAAACCAAATTTTTTGTACTTTATAACTTTTAACGAAATTCTGAAAATCTTTAGAGATAAATTGTGCACCATTGTCACAAAGGATAATCTGGGGGACACCAAAGATAAGAAAGACATTTTGTTCTAGGAATTTAATTATAGCTGCAGATGTAGCTTTGCGTAAGGGTTGCACCATAACAAATTTAGAAAACCAATCGGTAACAACCAAAAGATATTGATTACCTCTTTTCGATCGAGGGAGAGGTCCTAATAAGTCAAGCGATATTAATTGAAAGGGATAAGATACACGTTTGAAGTTACCCATTAAACCAGGGTGAGCATCTTGTGAACTCTTATGGGAACCACAAATTTTGCAGCTCTTAATGTAGCGACAAACAGATTGCTTAAATGTGGGCCAGTAATATAATTCAGATATTTTAGCGAGAGTTTTTGTAACATCAAGGTGTGCAGCAATGGGATCGTCGTGACATAATTTGAGCACCTCACTGCGGTTTGCAGTGGGCACTACCAGTTTCCATTCAGGTATATTCGATATTTTATGTGGGGACGAAGATACAAATTTATATAGTCTATTATTAGATACACGAAAGGTAGGAAATTTGTCGGGGGTATCGGAAACTTTTTTAATCATATTGAGGTACCAGGTATCCAGAATTAAATTTGGAAGGTTAAGAGAAACGACGTCACGAGATAAGGCATCAGGTACGATATTTAATTTGCCAGGCCTATGCCTAACGTCAAAAGTAAATTGGGATATACGCAAGTTCCATCTTGCCAAACGACCTGCGGGCTGTTTCAAGTTATTAAGCCACGTGAGAGCTGCACAGTCAGTGATTACGGTAAAGTGTGTACCTTCGACATATCCTCTAAATTTCTCGATGCCAAAGATAACGCCCAATAATTCCGTTCGGTAGCAGAGTATTTTGTTCGGCAGAAGTTAAGGCACGGCTCGCATAGGCGATTGGATGTTCTAAACCATTGTTTACCTGGAATAACATTGCACCTATCCCAGTAGGTGAGGCATCGGTTTGTATAAAAAACTTATCATCGAAATTTGGAGAGATTAAGATAGGTGCTGAAGTGATTAATGTTTTAATTTGTTCGGAAGCCTGTTGGGATTCTAAATTCCACTCGATAGTTTGGGATTTATTTTTATTTTTAATTAAAGCAGTAATGGGTGCGGATATAGTTGAAAGATTGGGTAGAAAAATGCGATAATAGCTAATCATTCCAATTAAACGTTTGATTTCGGTAACAGTTTTAGGTGTTTTAAATTTAGTAATAGCATCGACTTTAGCAGGATCTGCTCGTAAGCCTGTCCCATCGATAATAAAACCGAGAAATGTGAGGAATGAACGACAAAATTGAGACTTTTCCCAGTTTATCTTAAAACCTGCTGCGTTTAAACGTTCTGCAACTTCATCTAATGTGGCGATATGTTCATCGAAAGAACTTGAGATAACTAAGATATCATCTAAAAATACAAAGGCACGTTCTTGATGTAAGATAGGACCTAACGTTTGATCCATAGTACGTTGTAAAGTTTGTGGAGCGTTACAGAGACCAAATGGCAAAAAATTATATTCGAAAAGACCTCGACCTGGGACACAAAAAGCAGTTTTTTGACGAGAAGATAAGTCGAGAGGTATCTGATAAAAAGCTTGTCTAAGGTCGATAGATGAGATAAATTTTGCGTTTCGAAGGCGGCTTAAAATCGAGTCAGTTCTAGGTAGAGGGTAAGCATCTGAAACAGTCACAGAATTCAACTTCCTGCCATCAAAACAGACACGCCATTCGTCATTCTTTTTCCGAACTAATAATACAGGAGAGGTCCACGGTGAATTTGAAGGAGAGATAACACCAGATTCTAACATTTTGTCTATTTCAGCATGTAAATGCTTTTGTAAGGCAGGCGATAAGGGATATTGACGTAGCTTAAAGGGAAGGGCATCACCTGTAGAGATAACGTGTGATGCCGTTGTAACACAACCAAGTTCAGAGGTATTAAGTTTGCGAAATTTGTCGATTGTAGCGTTAAGGGTTACATTTTGGGAGTCAGTAAGAGAGATTTTGTTAGATATTCCTGTAGATGCACAGGGGTTCGTTTTAATAGAGGTTTGCCATGAAAAATCCTGAAAGTAAAGTGACAGATTAAAAAGTTTACAGAAATCAACATCTAGTAGAAAGGGATAAGCTAATGCAGGCACAATCAAAAATAAAACATCACGTTCAAGAGATTCTACTCGAATTTTTAACTTAAGGAACCGGTTACATGTATTTGATTATCGTCAGCTAAATTTATGGAAGTTTTTCGGGAATAATTTGAATTTTGATATTTTGTTGAGATAATTGATGTAACCCTTCGTTATTTATAAGAGAACATGAAGAACCTGTATCCAATAAAGCAATTACATTTAAGGAACCTATTAAGATAGATAAGTGTGGACGGTTATCGAAGGGTTTTTAACAAGTTGTGAAACGGCAGCAGTCTTTTATGGTAAAAGGAATTGACGGTTTGTAACCACTTAGACCACTCGGCTGGGGTAGTATAGCATAATTCCTCTAAAGGTAAGGCATTTTGTACATTAATAGTAGCGGTATTATTATTAGATAAATTTAATGACGGTACAACGTTAGAAGTGGTTTTATGATTTGAATTTATTGACGTCTGTGTCCGTTGAATGATTGGTGTTGAGGGCGATTTTGGTTTCTTGAGATATTCACACCCTGATTTGAAATATCTCGACGGGAGTTTCCCGATACGTTAGGATTACAGTTGGTGCAGTTAGATTTGTAAATATTTGCGCGACCACAACCATAACAAAAAATATTTCTAGGGTATGTGCAGACAGTGTAGTTATGTCCACTTCGCTTGCAGTTCCAACAGGTAAGTGAGTTGTTAGTAACGGTAGAAGGAACGTTAAGTGTAGATACTTTACGGGAAGCTCGAACTTGGCAAGCTAAATCAGGTTCTAGAAGACCAGATAATTTCTCGGCGGTGGCCGATATTTGTTAATTCTTGACCTCACTTCTTGAAGAGAACGACATAGGTCTTTAAAGTGGGCTAGCGAAGATATGGGCTGTAATGCCAAACGTTCTGAGAAATAGGGGTTTCAATTTCTAAGTAATTGATCGATAATTTCGGATTCGGAAGGTTTTTTGTCGAGTCTGCTATATAAAGCTTCTAATGAGGTAATAAAAGAAACAACATTTTCGTCGGGACCTTGGGTTCGGTTACGTATTTCGTTCCAAAGGTCGTTAATATAGCCATAAGGTAGGAAGTCTCGTTTTAAACACGCAACTAACTCTTCCCAGGTAGAAATTTGGTCTCGTATGTTTCTGTACCATATTAACGCTGAGTTTGCGAACAAGTCACCAGCTGAGACAAATAGGTCCTGGTCGGTACACCCACGAGAGATTTTAAAATCATTGATACGATCAAGAAAGGATGATAAAGAGACCTGCGAATCAAACCCTTCGAAAGTGAGACCCCATTTGTATACAGGTATAGATTTTCCTACAGGTTTGGGTGAAACGAGAGCGAGATTTGAAAAGGGTGACGATATATCTACGTCTGCATTAGGATTAAGTCTTTCCAGGACAATTCCTTCAAGCAATAACACCTCGGACAACAAACTTTGTTTAGATTGAGTCGCTTGGTCATCGTTATATAAAGATAATAATTCGACACGTTGTTTGACGTGCATTATTCTTGAAGTCAATCTCCCTAGCTCGATATTACTAGCAGCAGGATCCGTTCTATTTATTATACCCGATATATCATCCAAAGATAATTTAATTTCCGATACGTTAAGGGGCCAGTCGCCAACGGGTTTCTTTAAGATAGCAACGCTTTTCGTTTCCTGTGCCAAAATAGCCCTGAGTTGAGATCTATCATTCTGATTACTAGCTGCGATAATATTCCTACACTCCAGCTCGTAGATCAATTCGAGGGATTTTAAATGTGAAACGTTCATTGTGAATAGAATATTCAAGACACGATATATAAAATATAAAATAGTTAGGCAATTCGGGAGGTAATAAACGTTACAGCTACTTTAAGTTAGTACGGTACGGTATTTAGGGGTAAGAACTTGTTAGAAACGTCACGGTAAAGAATAATATGCAAATGTTAGAGCGTTAATTAATTAACACACTAAGGAAACACATTTAGGGTGTATGAAAGCAAAATCAATGTTCAATTAAATACATATTTTGTTGATAATTAGAAAATACACACATGTAATGCATTATTTAACCAATAACCACAAAAATCCATACTTTAACGTTACATAAAAATATATTGAAAGGCAATTTATTTCAATAACGTTTGTAACATAAGGTTTCTTTAAAAACGAATTTAAATATAGTTACAGGTAATTGATTGAAACAAATTTTTTTTATAAACAAACTAGAGAATCTTAGGTACAGTTTTTTTTTTATTATTTACGGCAAGGGTTATATTTTAGTTGATATAGGGTTTTTAATTGTTACAATGAACGGTATTTAAGAAATGCAATTACTGTAAAAATGCTTATTTTGTACTTACTTGAGAAAAAAGTGAGGTTATCCATAAATCCTTGGAGTTTATTTAGACACTACACACATTTTTTTTTTAAATAACTTGCACATATTTTAGGCAACTGTAGTTATCTTTATTTTAAAATTTCAATAAGGTAAATGAATTAACATTTTTTTTTGATAAAAAGGTACAAATTATAATAACAAAGTTTACATTGCAAGCCTAATCTGTCAATTCCTGAAAATATTCTAGTGAATTTTTCCAAGGTACCAACATGAAATTAAAACTTCACAGATATCTTAGGTAACATAGATCATAAAATTTAAGGAGATTATTTAAATGAAAAAGCATGTTTAAAATTAATCTAAACATTCCATAGGTATAATATCACCTAAATAACACGTTGGAGCGTCAAATTGTTATACGAAAAACGGTAGTTAAAATTTAAAGTTCGATAATTACTACACCGGTAACGTGGTGTAAGAGACACTATCACAGTTGGCAGCGCCAACTCTTATACGGATTTCGGCGCGTCAACTACTGATGATGTCATCGATATTTCACAATAATTTGCATATAAAAATTAAACAATTAAAGATAAACGAGAGTCATTTTAACAACAAATTAATCCGTTTTTAACACAAATAAGTAAAAGATTACTTACATAAGGAATCCGGTATCCGGCGGGATTAGAGATCATCCGTCGACGCCATCAAATGCGTAAGGAACAGCTCGGCTAGCCAAGGTAATCATGAGTCCTCCTCAGGCGTGAAGTTCGGTAGTCCTTAGGTGGCGGCAATTCTTACCTATGTAGGGTTTGGACAGGAAGGAGGTAGAGGTAGACAAAAAAGATAATTAGGCAGGGATTTCTACATAGGTAAACCCTAAGATACGTTACCAGACAATCACGTGCACATAACTTCACGATCAAAGGCAAAATAGCCACGATTCAGCGCGTCACCCCAACTCCTTGTCTAGTATTGCCATACCCCTATAGGGATATGCACTCTTGCGCAAACTCACTACCATGACATACGGAAGTACCGCCCAGTTCATTTAAAAGTTCCCGCGTACCGCGTATTTGAAAATTATGGCGGGAAACTTCCGTATATCAAAAAACTTAACATAAAATGTTAAAGTGACCCTTGGCACGTAACAACGTGTGAGTTGGAACTAGAAAAACTTCCTGCGCAGGTGGCTAGCTTGGCTATTATCACATGGGAGATCATGAAAAAGCTAGGTTGAAGTATTTTTCGTGAACGAAAAACTAAATAAAGTGAAGTTGGACACCACTGATCTAGCAAGTATTAAAAGATGTGATTTTAGGGTAGATACCGAAACCCTATTGGAGTGGATCATTCAAAATTTTTAGAAAATTAAACCTGTTAAAATCAGAATTCATCTATTGTATAACAAATAACTTATATCCAATAAAAATTAAATCAATTCACTAGTGTTAGTGATATTTAAAAAAAAACTATTTAGACAACATTTTGTCTCTTATGACTTAAATGAGCATCTGATAATCACGACCATACTGTAATTTAAATTATTTTACAATTGTTATTACTTAAAAATTTCAAGTATTCAAAATTTGGAACAATTATTACATACTAGAAAAAGTATATTCTAAATAAAAAATTTAAATTGTTAACATAAGGTTACTATGTTTAATAATGGGGTGCTGAGTTTTACAGACTAGAACTTGGCGGCTCGGGACATAGCTTTAGTGGAAAAGGGGGTTGCAAAAGCAATTAAGGGACTTTTTAGGGTCCAGCAAAAATCACTCATCCTTAACCACTAGCTGTTGTGGTGGCTACCTTAGGCTGGTGAGGCACAGGTTCCAACTGGATAACCAAAGGCGTAAGCCCCAGACTAATGTGGTACATGATGTATCCGCTTCGGAATTTCTTATCTCTGCTTGTAATATATTTCATACTATTTCCCAAAAATGCTTTAAACAATTTTCTCCTTGTTTCTATGCTTGGTGTCTTCGAACATGGCCACTGCTCTTTCTTGTTAGATGCAGTTTGGTTCCCCTTCTATTGTTTTACAAGTATATACCCTATTTCATGGATATTCAGCGATATGTGAAGGGGGTTAAGCAACTTGCAGCTACCAAGGTCCCCCAACACTCGAACATTTCCCGAATTAATAGTTTTCCAATATATCCTTTCGAATAAGGTTTATCGTCTTGAAACTGGTTGGACGCGTACCTCCACTTATTTCTATTCTGAGTTAGCCTACTCAGTTCCCTGAAATTTCTACAGCCTAGATACAGCTCGGTCTCGCTTCTGTTGTTTTCTAATTATATGTCCAATTTTACTGAGATTCAGTAGTATGTGAAGGGGGTTAAGCAGTCTATGGCTGCTAAGATCCCCCAACACTTAAACATTTGCTGAATTAATAGTTTTCCAGTAAATGCTTTCGCACAATTAACATTAGTTGAGAATATTGCAAAACCAATACCTGTAGTTGGTTATAATAATTATCAGGTTTAAGTACAATTATTTTTTTCATTTATTAGGTTTTCCCCTCTTGGAATTGACCTCCATTGATTTCTATTCAGAATTTTTCTTCAATGAATAAATGCTTCTGACTCGAAAGATTTGAAATATATCCTAATGCAGACGGAATGAATGCATTGGATCAGAACTTTTATGAATTTTCTGGAGGCTAAAGAAAAAGTTACGGAACACCAAAAAACTGAAGTTTATGGGAAATTATAGTTCCTACATTGTGTTCGAGTTTATGTGATTACCAGGAATTTGATGAAGCGTTTCAAACCCTTATTACTATTTATATTAAGAAGTGTAATGATATGCTCGCAAGGTTCTTAATTATTCGACTTCAGCTGCGATTAGTTCTCAAAAGTGATTTTTATGTGGACTTTCAAAACATTTTCGATCTGTACGTCTCGCAAATGACCAAGACTGCAACTATTGTAAAAAGTAGAGTGCTTTTCAAAAGTATTCATGAAATTGAAATATAGCTCCAAGGCCTATTCTGCATCATCAAAGTCCACAATTGCTACTAGTTTCGCTGCTTTCCTTCAGTGTTTGTCCAAAGCGGTTCCTCATACTAAGTACAGGGTGTTCAAGCTAAAACAAGTTCATAGATATGAGAAGCTCTGAAAGTGTTTATTGTTACGATTTTGCTTTGAAAAGTAGAATTAAAATGTATGACTGTTCTAGCCAGGTTTCTATGGTTATGAGTACATTATGTGCTACTATTAAAAAATTCTGCGTGGTAAACTTAGAGACAAGGATTTACTTATCTGAGGACTAAAATAAGCATGCTTTCAAATCTATATACCGATCTCATCATTGAATATAATATATTTAAGCAACACTCTCGAGTAAATGTTACTTTTGGGGGACCAAATCCCCAAAAAAAAAGTAATCTTCAGCTGCAAAATTGCAAGCTGCCTTATTATTTAAAAATGTAACAGCTGGCTGCAAGCCAATAGCGATAAAGTCTAAAATATTGTAAAGAGTATCTGACCTTTATTAACCTGGAGGTGCAGAATCTATTGAAGAAAGTTTATCATTCTGACAAACTCAAGTGTTAGTTACAAAAGTTACAACTGAGTAATTTTCGGCAAAATCCATCAGAACAATAATTTCATCTGGGTGTAGATTTTCTTTTAACGTTTTAGATATTAAGCTTGATGCTTTAAAATGTAATGTAAGGTCGGAAATTTTTTCAGTTAATAGTGTTTAAAATCTTCAGTTGCCATTTGTTTAACTTCTAGTGTAGCATGATCAATTCGAACCCATTGTTTATACTCGACTATCTCTTTTGGATCCATCCCCTTATAAACATCGAAACGATAAGCTTTGACTGCAGTTTTTCCAAGACAGTTGTCACGTCTTTGGAGCATGCAGTTTTTTGATTCTAAGTCACAGACTGTTTTTGCCATCAGTAGTTTGTAGTCATGATTGATAATGCTGCTGTTGAGCGTGAGCTTCACATTTCGGTGAATAGCACAGACACAGACGGCATGCTTTCCTGATGAGCTAACAGTTACGCATCATTTTGGATGCAGCTCACAAATCTTCGAAAAACTTAATTCAGGACCATTTTGGTTTCGATAGGCAACAAACATCTCTTTTATAGGTGACTAAGCATAAGCCTTTTTTGTTTTAGAACTTTTTCTCCAGCAATTCTAACTGAAATTTAATCGTTTTTACCCGGACAGAGCCTGCTGAACTCATCATCTTCAAAAAGGTGTATCACTTTTTTAATTACATCTTCTGAAAGTGCTTTGCCTTTCTTTTTTGCTAGGCAACAACAATATTCCATTTTCGAATTTAAGTTTTCTGACTTGTTTGACCATTCTTGTTGAAACAAATTTTACATAAATTGATGGGGGGGGGGCTGTTTCGGTTGATATTGGAATGACCCAATTATATAATGCATTTGTTGAACAAGTTTACTATATTTTCGAGTTTTGGTTTCCCCGAGTTCTTTTATGTTAAATAATATAAATCCAATCGATCAGTTACAAAAATTTTTATAGGTCAAAACGTACATTTTTTTACGGACTGCTTGGAATTTTAATCCACATTCTTAAGTTTAGGATTTATGTCCGCATTCCTAGAGAGTCAAATTGTATAGCCCAGCAGTTGTAGGTTCTTTTAGTCGCTGCTACTTGCCTTTGGTACAGAAAACTCAGATTATTTACACCACATTTCATTGGCTGTCATCACAGGCAGGTTAGATTATGATGAGATAAATCAATTGCAATTACCAAAAACCCTTAAAACTCTACTTGAAGGAAACCCCACGATAATCAACAGGTATCGATTGTGTTACATGTTTTACTTATCATCATCATCATTAGGTCTTCAGTCCTGGAACTGGTTAGATGTGTACCTGCATTGTTTCTTATTCTGAACTTAACCATTTCCCTGAAATTCCTAGAGCCTAAATACAGCTCGGTAGTTCTAGCCTGTTGACAAGAGCGTCATAGGGGTTTAGAGAGGAAGAGTGTATTGCCCGACCTGAAGTGTTGATATGCAATGTTCCACCATATGTGAGAATGCATCAGTTAGTATATCAGGAGGTAACTATATACATATTTTTTTCTGCAAGAGGAAGATAGTGGCTTTGTCAGATGTAAAATTGAGTTCCGGTGTTTGAACACAAGATAGTATACACCAAAGATTAATTAGACTCATTTATTATTATTGTATCATTCTCTCTATAATTAAATATGCTGCTTGGTACTTTGATTTTATTATCTTGTAAAATAAATCACTTGATTTGGTTTCAGTCTGCTTATTTGTAAAAAAAAGCATATAGATGTTAATGTTTGATCGCCAAATAAAACTAAGCTCTATCAATTAGGCCTTATAGGTATAAAATTGTTTCTTCTTTAAAGACCTTGTCTAGCATTTTTTTTTTTTTGGGTAACGTTTTGATTAGTGTAAACCGAAATTACATTATTTAGTTTCATAGTTCATATGCATTGTTGGTAACCAATTCGCAGAGTTGTTAATAAATTGAAAGCCCATTCTACATTGGCTTAAATCAATTTTGAATTAGAAGAAAAACCTATTTGATTTATTTTAATTATTTTAGATCAAATTAAAACTTTTAAATAATTTTAGGTTGGAAGCTATAGAGGTGAAATAGTCGAACTTGCAGAACAACTAAATGCAGCTTTAATTGCATATGACGAAGGATTATTGTCCGAAGATGTTGTACTAGCTGGAGCTCTTTGGAGGAGACTGTATCAACAAGATCCACTAATTAGTTTTGAAAGTTTACACATACTTGTACAATATGTTAGAAAACAGGTAAATTTAATGTGGGTATTATTTTCATTTATTTTATTATTTTAGATAAAAATTCTTGATGCCATGACAAAGCATGAATTATTTGAAGAAAAGAAAGTCAAGTGGACAACATTTCAAGCATAAAGAGAATATTTTGAATGTTGTATAAATGTGGTAAAATACAAATTTTATTAATTCTAAGTAGAATTGTTAATAGTTAAAATTAATTAACAAAATAAATTAAAATTAATAAGTACAGAAAAATTGCACATTCTACTCCAACGAAAGCAAATGTGTTTTTTTTTACTTTTCATTTCGTAGAATAGAATAGAATAGAATAGAATGCTTCCACACTTACTAGTGTTTTAAGGAATATACTGCACTCCTTGGTGTCATCATATTCATGCCACACACACATGAGTGTGAATATCGACAGAATGTGAATAATGACCTCTCAATGCAGTCCCAATGTGCTTTGATAAGGCATACAACTTACAACCACAGTCTCCAAAATCGGTTTCAACAGCATATTCTTGCACATCTAAACCTTCTATTGGAAAATCTATAACAGTTTTCTTTGATATATTTCTGAGGTTGGAAAACATTTTAAGTGTATCGCCAATATCCTGGTGAACTTCTATATGGAGAGTGACTTCATACATTTTTTTCTTTTCATTAGATTTAGAACATTCTGGATTTTCTTTATCCAGTGCTTTCTCTGTAGTGAAATAGTTTAGACAACGCTCTAACATTAACCTCGAAAGTTACAAAACAATGATTACAGTGTGTACAATGTAATGTAGATTTTAATTGTTTAACAAAAATATCAAGAATTTTTTTTTTTTGAATTTTAATTTTTGAATTGTAATTTTTTTAAATATTTTTGCCTGTATTCATTAGCTTTATCACAGTCACTCAAATGTTCGTGCAATTCTGATAATATAGGGATATGATTAGTAATAACCAGATTAACATCTTCATGAATACTATCAAACAAGTATAGGTCTTTCAAAATCTCAGCGACCTGCCCAGAAATCCCAAATATTACTGACAAAACTTTTAACAGTTTTTTTTTTGACCACAGTTGAACACCAACGAATTTTTAGTCCTAATAACTCTAGTATAGTCATTAAAATCATACGAACCATTTTTAAACAAATAAATACAAGTATTGATATTGTATGTGCTAACCGCAATACAGAAATGCTAGTTTGGTTGCTAACATCAGGCGCAGAAAGTAAATACAACTATTATCAAGCCCAAACAGCTTTCCTGTTTAGTACATAGCACATTTGCGCTCACATTAGCTAGAGCTCTCGTAGAGAAGATAATGGAACTAATAAGGGTTCTGGCGTGTAACTTGCGCCTGGTTTTTTGTGCGGTAGTTGAACCCTAGTGCGCTCGACACTAGGCTTTGATGTTTTAACGATGGTAAGAATTAAAATAATAATTAATTAGACCAACTAAATAATTTGTTGTAGCGCTCTTTCCGAAAATTTTCTTTTCGTAATTTAACTTTTTGAAAATTTTCTTTTCGTAAATTAGCCTTCTCATAATTGCACTCTTCGTAATTTTGCTTTTAGTAATCTTCCATTTTTTTGTTATAACGTTCCTTTTAAAAGACGTTTTTAAATGACTTCTAATAAATAACTTCGTTTCGATAATTCCTGATATAAATTCATTTAATAATTCTTTGGACATTTGTGTAAATAACACAGAAAATATTCCTTTATTGATTTCGTAAAAGTACGATAAGAGATGTTTTTCAACGCTTCGTAGAAGTCCTCAATTAGATTTTTATTTTTATAATTATCAACTTTAAGAAGTCATTTTATATTATCTGGTTTTACAAAACTAAAGCAGCGAGTAAGCTGTATTTAAAAGAAGATAAAATTCTACTTTTGCACCTGTGAATATCAAATTATGGTTCATTCATGTCAACTTTGGATAAGTGATTGATCCAATACGAACGTCCTTCAACCGTACGATGGATAGTTGGATTTTGTGTAATGTTATGGGAAAAGCAATAAGTTCGAATGTAAAGAAAACGTCTACAAAGTAGGTAGAAATTTTTATGGTTTGTAAATAAAGTCCGACGATGATTGGAATGGTACTGTTGAAACTTTCGTTCAAGATCTACACAATAGCACGTATAAGTCTAGTATTGGAATTTGGTTGGTCCAGTTCGTGCGTATAACAAAAACGCATAGAAGTTAGCATGGTCCAGTCCAAGGGTCAAGCAGCTGTTTGTGTCCTGTGGAACATGTGGATTTTACGTCACTTGTTTTCTGAAAAATGTATGTATTAACACCTGCCCGAACATGTTGTGACGACAACATGTAAAGAACACCTGCAGAGCCAAGGTAAGAGATTAGAATTATTCTTGCATCACGTCTACATTTGGTGACCTTTGATACAAGGCTGCTTCAGAAAATATTTTTGTAACTATCTATTCTGATAAACCTGTTTTGCATATTAAGAAGGACCTTAATAAATTTTTGTTGTCAATACTAGGCCAGTATAATTAATACTAAATTTTATGAAATTAGGCAAACTTAAAGAGTTCCTATTGATGTTTTATATATGTATGATTTCACTCACAATTTTTAAATAATGAATTATTAGACAAAGTAGTTAAAGTTTTATAAATATGTAAACAGAAAAAGCAGATCTGATATTTCTGGAATAAATTCAAGTTAAGCCTTTGTAACTAAAGTAACATTTAAAGTTTTGATATTTTTCTTTGAATATATAATCCTACCTTATGAGTAGATGAAACTTGTATTATCTTTTCTTAAACATGAATTTTATAGTTACGATTTTTATGAAAGACCAGTTTTAATTAAAGAAACAACATTTAATTTTCTTAATTAATTGTTGTATTCTGAACAAGTACGTTCAGAAATAGGGTAACAAAGTATAAGATCAAATAGAGTAAAGAGATGAACCCAATTTAACAAGAAGCTTCAATAGCCTTTTCAGTATTTGAAGCATAAAACCTGTGTTCGTATTATTGTTGCCTGATTAATCTTTGTTGTTTTTTATGTGAGGTAGCAAGAGAATACTTCTTGTGTCCTCATTTTTGTATATTTAACTAAATTTCCTTTACAGTTCCTGCGTTAGCAGTTAATACGGTATTCCTCCCTAAGGACGCCCAAGTCCCCCTTAGGGAAACCCCGTGTTTAAAGTTAATGACTTGGTGGCGCCCTATTCAAACCCCTGTTTTGTCGAGAATCTAGCCCTAGTAATAAAATAATGCTTTGTAAAAAGAACCACGACCAATCCTCATAAGCTCTGCCCAAGGAATAGATCCCTCCTAGCATAGTCGGAAGATATTTGCGTTCCATCATTTTAAGGAAATCTTTCCTTAAAGGTTACTGGTCACATTTGGGGATATAAAAATAACTCCTAACTAATTAGCCCTATCAGTAAAAGAGAGATTGTGTTATAAACTAAAGACCAAAATGAAAATATAGTATTGTGGAATGATACTCATGGCTCCAACAGCGTTAATGTTACTGCAATATAATTTTAAAATCGATGTTACCATATGAATATTTTTTATACATTTTTCATACTAAAAAATATTTGTTCTGTAACTACACCACGTTACGAGTTATATTAATATTTATTAGATTTAGGGCTGGCAAAATTCGAAAAAGTTGTATTCGATTAATCGATTTTCTATCGAATATTCGGTTAATCGAATATTCGATTAACCGATTATTCGATTGTTAACAAATTTTTTAGTTAATTAATTGGCTAGTTATTAATCGGTTAGTCAATTAATCGACTAACCGTTAAATCGACTAATAAACTAGTCAAACAGATTATTTCTAACCAAATAATCGTTTGTCTGATTAATTCACTATCGTGCGGGGTAGTCAATTACAAAATCCATCAAGTCGTGTTTCATTTCATTTTCAAGTATCCTCCATCCAATAGCAAGATCTTATCCTGAACTTGTACTGTGTATGGTTGTATTTTTGTTTTCTCACGTTATAGCTTGCACATATAGGAAAAGAGAACTTGGGCTCTATATACGTAATACAAATAATACGGCTATAATTTAGTTAGGTATTATAAGTTCAAGTTAGAAACAAACTTACAAAATAATTTTAAAATTATGAACTTGCAGTTTAATAAGCAACAACTAAATTATAAACTATAATAGTGGACACACTCAGGTAATCGGAAATCGAACAGCTATTAATACAAGCGTTTCTTTACTATATTATTGTACACTTACGTAGGTAGTTGATTTTAATCTATTAGGTAATCAAACTGAATTATATATACGTCACGGATCATGTTAGTCAATTAACACAATAAAAAATTATTCTTCCAATTGATTCAAGTCAGTTAATCAAATAACAGTGATTATAGGTGTTGTTAGATGTATTTCCAATTTATATGACAAAAATATATCGTTTGTAATTTTGTATACAAGTCCAGTTCCTGTTCCCAGGTCAGACCACCCTTAAGTTTTATTAGTTCTTGGAAGGTTTAGTTTAAAGTAGAATCGAGGGTTTTCCTTTGTATTATAAAACGGACGCTGCTCCTTTTAGGATAAATCTTTTACAACATGTTTGTACTGTTATATTTTTAATTTTACTAGAACTTTCGTTATGTAAGGACTTGCGTCTTAATAGAAATAAAAGCAAACCATTTTTCTTCTAACTGTATTTTATTTACCCATAATTTTTAATAGGTGTGTCCTATTGGTCGACTAATCGAATATTCGATTATTCGAATATTTGATTAATCGATTATTCGATTAATCGATTATTCGAATATTCGATTAATCGAATAATCGATTTGTTAATTTTTAAAAACCACGATTTTCGATTAATCGATTAATCGAATTTTATTGCCAGCACTAATTAGATTACTCTGTTCTAAATCATATTTATTATTTTGATTAAATCTATGTTTATTAATGTAACAAAAAGTCACGTGCTTCTATTATCAAAGTGGCTTATAGTCTTTGCGATTTCTAAATAGACCTCTGTCATTACCATTTGTGACGTCAAATTGTAGGACGATGCCACTACCAAAATCCTACTGCCACATGACTATAATAGCGCCATCGGTAGAATACAGAGATTGAAAATATTTAATAGCAGATGATGAATGTGATTTGTTAGTTTTTAAAAAAGTATTTTTTAGGATAAATTTCTATCGACAATATTACAGATTAAAGTCATTAATTAACAATATATTTTATTTACTTCTACATTTTTACCACTGAGCATATTTTAAATATAGTTGCGTATTTCTAATGCTCCTAATTTTATGGCCATTAGTATATTATACCAGATACGGAATAATAATCACAGTTATTCGACAGGTTATGTCCTTGGAATTATAATTTAAACGTTTTGATTACACAAATCGAAAAAGAAAAGAAACAAAATTACAATTCCATTTGTAAGTAAAATTCTCATTAACTTTGAATAATTAAGATATATTACTTTAAAATAATCTTTTAGATTTCCCTGAAACCATCTACAAAGACTAAAGTTATGTTATGTACAATGCAAACGAAGGATTTAACACTTTCCAATCATCCTAAAATTTTTGGTGATCATTTTACTTCTGTTTATTAGTATTTAACTGGATTGAATACGGCATGTTTTCAAAACATTTCCAACAACTAAAACAATGTATAAGGATAAAGGCTTTAAATGAACCAACTTTGAATTCTGTTGTTGAGGTAAGCCATTATTCAAGAAAAGAATAACTGTTAGAGGATTATTACTGTTCCCAGTAAAAATTCAAATTTGCAAGTTATCTCCATAGTCAAGTGTCATAAGCTAAAAATGAAAACTTTATAACCAAAAGGTTCAAGAACTAATCATTTCGATAGAATTCTTAAAGATATAAACAGCAGTTTGTTAAATATATAAAAGCATGCAGGGGCAAAAATCTTCAAAAAAATAGGCATTAGATTTATTACTCTTCGAGACCATATAATTGTTGCAGGTAACTAAGCAGTTTGAAACAAATAATTCAATATACAATTTATCATTTTTTGTAGATTGGTGTAATATAAAGCCGTTGACTTTACCTGTATTTAGCACCTCCAATGTTTAAGCTAGTGTAGTATTGACCAGTTTGTCACCAGTGTGTTTATTACATCCATTGAAATTGAAAGCTGTAGTAGCTGTCAGGATGCCAAAATTCAATATCCTGAAGATGAATTTGCAACCCATATTTTAAAAACAAGTCACTCAAGAATTTAACGAGTATTAAAAGCTTGTAATTTAACAATAAAATATATATGGTTGTACTTGTTTATTATACATAAAGTTTAAGATAGTTATAATTAAATTAGAAATACATCGTGTAAAAAGTTTTTTAATTCTAAGTAGCCATGCGTTTGGTTGACTAGTTCAATTTGATTGAAAATCTGAATCACTGTCATCACCATCACCAATGTTAATAATTAGAGATGCATTATCTTCTTGATCAAATTTGATCTCACGTTCCCACCAATCTTCAATGCATGTTCTATCGAATGTGCCCAAATCTTTGGTGTTATTTTTTCTACTGCTTCTTTCCACATCTGTAAACAGTTTTCAACAGACCTCCCATCTCTTCCAGCATGTCGGTTGAAGTAGCTCTTACTAACACCCCATACATTTTCAATTGCATTGAATATGCAGTGATATGGTTGGCAATCTTAACACCTTATGTCCATATTGTTCGGTCAGCAAATCCGCTTTAAAAGTCTTTTGCGGTTTATGCCTAAAATTTTTAATAAATATTGATATGTTATAAAGCACATAATTTTGACTTACATCGTGACAAGTTAAATAAACTTTACTTAAAATCATTAGTTCCGTAAGAAATTGCTTATTTAGTAAATCGCTCTACAATGTTACTTTTTTTTCTAGAAACTGTTAGATGTTTTATTTAACAAGTATAATAATACATGTTGTTTAAAATTATTGCAAATGATTTTTCCAAATTCTTTAATAATTAATTTTTAAATTTTGCTCATTCACTTCTCTGTAGTAATTTAGGTTTTTTTGTGGAAGAAGAGAAAAATCAATTTCGGCCCCATTTAGTAATTCATTAACATTTTGGGCATGTAATACTATGTTCCTAAAAGACTAATTACATTATACTGTATTTAAGTAGATATGACACCAACATTTTCCGATCAATTTGTGTGCTCTAACTGTTCTTATTCCACGCTTTGCTAGGTACGGCTTACGGCACTATTATGAAAAAGCCATGTTTCGTCTAAAAACACAAATATGCTACAGATTCTCTTCTTTTATTTTCGATTCTGGATAATATATCTAGAATCAAATTCCATTTATTCATAATATTTAGCAGTTCCATTAAACCTCTTCTTGGATTATCTTTCAACCATTTAAATCCAAGACTATTCAGGGATCGTTCACTATACCATTAAAAAAACTCATCATGTTTTTTTTAAATTCAACCATCAAGTATCAACAGAAACGTGATAAATCTAAAATAATTACATGTTGCACTATAAATTTAACTGGAAAACGAATACTAACGATTTTCACACAGCCTATAAAGGTGATCAAACTAGCTACAAGTAGCTTAGTTCTGGGTCTAAATGAATCGCGTTCATCTTCTTTGGTTATTAGAGTTCACTTTAATACTAATATGAGTTCTGAATAGCACTGTTTGAAGCAAAAACCAGCCACATATCAATATATAGAAACTGAAAATTTCATGAGGTCGTTGACACCAACTAAATAAGGAATGTCATATAGCATATAACCTAAAATTTAAACGTCATCATTCTATCAAAAGGACTAAACTTTGCAGTAACATCAAGATCGATACCGACATTTGAAATAATCAGCTGTATTGAGAAAACAGCAAACCAACTCGAAGAGAATCAAGCAAACGCATTTAGAGTACGATGCAAAATCGAAATAGAAAAAATCACAAAATAAAACCAAATGTAAGTAATGACGAAATAAATGCAATTCGCAATCTAAAAAACAATAACCCAATTATAATTCTACCTGTTGACAAAGGCAATGCAACAGTAGTAATGGATAAAAAACTATTACAACGCAAAAGTCAACGAATTATTAAACCCTGAGAATTACACTAGTTTAGAAACAGACCCAACAAAATCGACTGAAAATAAAATATACAAAACTCTATATAAATTTAAAAATAAGTTCGAAAACAAAGAAAGAAGCATACTGGTCCCACATTACAGTAAGCCACCTCACTTTTACGGTCTACCAAAAATTCATAAAATAGACATTCCTTTGATACCTGCAACAAGCTCCATAGATTCACCATGCCGTAATTCAGCAAAATTTCTCCTAAAAAGTATAAATCCATTAGCAGGCAAAACGAATTCTTTCATAAAAAGCAACCAACACTTTATAGAAAAATTATCAAACATCAAAATTAAAAATACACACACAATGGTTAGTTTTGACGTAGTAAATCTCTTCACAAATGTCCCTGTAAACAAAACTCTTAATATTATAAAAAACAAACTAGAAAAAGATGACAACCTTAAAGAAAGAACAAAACTAAGTATATTATCGATCATGGAATTGCTTGGTATATGCGTCAATAGCACATATTTTCAAATAAATGACCAATTCTACAAACAGAACTTCGGAATGGCGATAGGAAGTCCACTATCACCAATTTTTAGTAATATATTCATGGAGAAATTCGAAAAAGATGTAATATCCACACAGGAATTGAAACCACTAATCTGGTGGAGATACGTAGATGATGTCTATGCTATTTGGCCTCATAATACAGAACTGATTAAAAACTTTGTAGATTCAATTAACAAAATAGAACCAACTATTAAATTCACTTTTAAATTAGAGCAACATGGAAAACTTCCATTTTTAGATATTCTAGTTATCAAAAACGGTACAACAATTAATACATCAGTATACAGAAAACCAACACACCCAAACAGATACTTAAACTTGAATTTAAACCACCCACACTGTGTCAAACGAGGAATTATCAAAACCATGTATGATAGAGCAAATTAATATCACCAAACGAAGAAATTTTAAACAAAGAGAAAGACATAATCAAATGTACACTAATAAAAAAGAAGTATCCTAAAAGAATAATAGAAAAAGAAATAAATAAAGTCCGAAAAAATAAAAAAGAAGAAAACAGAAACAATAATGTGCATCAAAAAATGCTCTCAATACCATACATAAAAAGATTCTCCGAAAAATCCAAAGAATAGGAAACAAATTTAAAATCAAAACAGTATTTAGAACCAACAATACACTAAGAACGCAATACAAAGTTCAAAAAACTGCGTCTACAAAATACCGTGCGAATGCAACAAGTTTTACTTAGGGGAAAGTTCCAGACCATTAGAAGTTAGATTAAAAGAACATAAATCATATATAAAAAATAGAAAATTTGAAAAATCCATGATTTGCCAACATGCATGAGATTTCAGTCATAAAATAAAATGGGAGGACGCAAAAATTATCGACAAAGAAGAAAACCACTAAAAACGAAAAATCAAAGAAGCTTTCTTATATAACACTACATAAAAATAACTGCGTAGCAAACGAATCTATGACTGTTAGTAAACAATGGATTCCATTACTAAAAGAAATAACAAATGAAAATTAAATACCCACAATATCTAGGTAGCATTGCAAGTTTTTCCTGGGTTTTCTTGCGACATTAACATGAAATACAGCCTACATACACGATTTCTATTTATATATACATTAACTAATTACATAATAATAGGCATATTAGCAGCCCCCGGCTGCTTAAGCCTTACGATAACGTAATCATACACTTCTTTAATAACTATCCTTTCAATCGTATAAATAGAAACATGTTAAAAAATGTTCCAATCATCAAGTTATTGAATTTATATGAAATTTAACTATATAAAAATTAATCAGCTGATTTCACGTTAAGCGTATTGGCTACCTTAAAAGCTGCTCCTAGGATGCAACACAAATTGAAAGTACTCATCCTTCTAAACTTTATAATTTTCACCTAATGTATTCAAATCAAAAATTAATAAATCAAAGTTACCTTCAGTTTGTGTAATAAACGTCAAACTTAAATTTTTTTATTATTTTGACAACGATCATAGGTCATGGATTGAAACATAAATAAAGACAATTTTAAAAACTCTGAATGGTTTAATACCCAAGAAAGATTAAGAAAAATTAAGTTTCTATGTGTAATTTTCATGATCATAGTTTTTCATGAATCCCAGGACATTAACTTCATGATTTATGACACATAAACCGCATACGCTCATGTTATCAGGCTAAAGGAATGTGGATGTGGTTAAAACGGTCTACCATGGGAAGTGTGGAACGGTGGGGTTACTACAGCACATGAGAACGAGGCATCTTAAAATAATCAACTTTACTATCGGCGATCAAAGAAATTGAACACTTGTATGCGTGTTAATTCGGCGAAGTGATTTCATTTGATTCCTGTACTTTCTTCTTTTACCTAAAAAAAATTATCTTTGTCCTCCGACATAGAATAGGCATTTTAATGTTATCGCCCAAAGTTTGGTCCATACAAATGAAACCTCCAATGACGATCCAAACCTTAAAAGCAGGTGGCGGCCTTGGCTTCCAGTAAAAATCAGGTAAGCTCCTGGCGTCTTTGTCAATTTTTAGGCTTTACCCATTACGTCAACCCGTGCAACCAAATTTAGGGACGCACCAATTTCGTCCAGGGTCATGCATGGTTGGCGATAAGAGATATTGCAGAACTTGGTGATGAAAATGAAGGTGGTAATTTTGTATGATGCTATACGGTAAGATATTGAAAACCAAAACAGCTGCCTGATTTTGTTACGTATTTGTGCAAATCTGATGAGATAGAACATATAACTGTAGCCAAAGCTTTAGGTAGTGATAGGGCATCTGAATTGCAAAAAGCCATTAATTCTGAGTTAAGATTCTTAAAAAGATATAATGTCTTAATCCTTGTTGATAAACCGTTCAATAGGAATATTGTGAGTTTAAAAAATTAAGAGAAATGAAAATGGGGATATTTCTAGGTATAAAGTACGACCTGTTGCAAACGGTTTCATTCAGAAATATGGATTACATTACCCTAAAACACCTGTCATTAAGCAAGCTGATTTCAGGGTTTTGATAACTCTGGCGGTCGAACGCGATTTAGAAGCTGATCATTTAGATGTAGAAACTACTGAGATTCAAAAACGAAAATTCGTGACTTTTTAGTGACTTTTAGTGACAATTTTTTAAAATATTAGTGACCTGTGTTAAAAAAACTTACTTGTATTTATTCTATTGCTGTTAAGTTTCATAACATTATAATCACAAAATTAAGTAATTAGGACATTTGTCGTACTTAAGTATATAAAGGTTATTTGAGAACAACACAATTTAAATTCATAATGGTTTTAATTTTTTCTTTAATTTTTCCAACTCAATGTTCAATGCTTTTAGTTCTTCAAAATTTTGCTTCTCTATGTCCTTCCGTTTCTCTTCTAAGTCTGCAACTTCCTTCACAATCCGCTTTTTACTGCATACTTCCTTTTCCTTAGATTTCTTTTTTTCGGCAATAGCTTCACATCTTAAAGAAGATGCATTCCTTACAACATGAAGCATTTTCGCAGTTATATCTAGATTCTTAAATGTTACTTCATAAATTAATCTTTGTGAAATCAATGTTCTTTCTTCCAAGCTGCCCTGTAAGCATTCTTTGTTTAGAGAGAACCCTCTTTCTATCATAGCATTGCTGTGATACATTGTCAAAATTATCTTCACAAAAGTAAGAAATTGTTTATCGTTTATAGAGGATTTTACAAAAAGTTCGGTAAAATATATATCCAGGCTTTCATTACACCACTCTTTTAAAGAATCGCGTTTTGATACACACAAAGTTTCATATTGTATTTTTATACCATCTGCACAACCTGGACTTATATGTATCTTTTTTACAAATTCTTCTAATGCGTCTTGAATCCTCTGTTTCCTAAGTGTTTCACTTTTCATTACATATGGAGAAAGACATGATGCACCTCTAACAATTTTATATTTAAGAGGTGACTTTTCACTGATTTTCTTAAAAAGGAGTTTAAGAAAGGTCTGACAATCTTTTTTAAACACTAAAATTTGAAGTTCAGAAACAGTTTTTTGAAGTTCTTGATTGCCATTTTAGCACCAACGCCAATATCAATCTGCATTGGTGATAACAAATTTTTGGCAACTTCAAGTTTAATATTAATTAAATCCAAAGACGTTTTTGCACTTTTTATTAATTCGTTTTTTATAAATCTTTCCCCAATACAACGCAGCAACGAACTTAGATCGTGATGAAGAAAGGGCAACATCGGCTCATTTGTTTGATATTTAGTTAAAAACGATTCGAGATCAGACACTATGGACAAAAGAAATTCTAGTTTCGCTAGCAAGAAACTATCTGACAAAGCTTTACTGATTTTCTTAGAACTAGCACAATCTGGTGGACAAGTTGAAACTGCTGTAATATACTTTTTAAGAGGCTCTAATAGCTTTATTGCTCGCTGTAACACACCACCATTTTCCACCCATCTTATTGAACAAAATTTGTCTGGAAATGTTGTTGTACCTGTATGATAGATAAAAGTTCCTCTTCTAGTAGGAGTGTCTTTAAAAAGGTAATCCAATGCACGTAGAAATTCATGGATAAACCAACCAGTGCCATTGTGTGCTGTTTTATAAGTTCTATGAACAATGTGCAGTCCACACGTACCAAGATCAAACATTACGGGGTCATCATCACTACCAGAAATTCAAATGTGTTTTTTAGTTCTCGAAGCATCTTCAGATTCACATTAGGTCCATCCATGCCGATGTTACAAATTTTTTTAATGGGTATATTAAAAGAATCCATGGTATTTAAAAAACCATTTAAAAGATCGTTGGCAGTGGTTTTTTCAAGAAAACATGAAGACAAATAATTTGTTTTAACCATATTATCTTCATCATCCCAGTATCTGACAAGAATGTCCATTTGGCATTTCTGCACAACTTTATTCGGGCTTTCGTCAAAACTTACACACAAAAAAATTCAATCTTTAATTTTGTTTAAAAGTTCGTTTTGGAAAAACGGACCCAAGCCAAAAGTGACTATATAACATATTTTGTCTTTGTGTAACTGCATGTTTTTCCGTATAAAAGAATCTGGGAACATTATTGGAAAAAGTTCAGTAGCATCCTGATGAACTCTTGATGAAGAATAAGATACTATCTTGTGCATTGTCCATAATATTTCAGCTTTAGTAATCTCGTTACGGATCATGTATGACGCAATATTTTTATCTTCACGATTAGCTTCTTCAGAATACACTTTTGCAGGTAAATCAGCTGTTACTGAAGCTGAAATATCATTTTGTTGAGATTCTGAGATCGGAGTATTTCTAACTATACTCCGTTCCAGTTAAGAAGGTAGTAGATGGCGCTTGTGCTTGAGTCAGATTTACACAGATCAAAAATTTATTAGTTGCTGTATTTGAAAAGTTGCCGGCGTCGGTTGTATATTTACTATTTTGTGACGATAGTTTTTAAAAAATAACAATGCAAATGGCTGACTTTATTAGTTAATTTTTAAGTATTATTGCATTCAGTAATTGCAATTTGGTGTTCTTCTTAAGGAATAAGACCACATTGCTTTTTGAAAATGATTTTATTGACCTTTCGATCCTTCTCCTAGGATAGTTGTCTAAATTATAACAAGGAGTATTTGTAATTTGGTATTAAATTTCAGAAGATAAAATTGGACTTGGAACTACATTAAGTTTAAGACGGAGAACTTAGGGGCAAATTCATAAAGCACATTAAGCTACACTCATACTTAATCAATGTTCCATCTCAACTTTTAGTATTTTTGCGAATACCAAAATTGAGATAGAGCATTACTTAAGTATGAGTGTGGCTTATGTGCTATGAATTTGCTTAGTCTTTACTTAACAATTATGGTAGAAACAAACATTCACCTGGAGTTATAGAATGCTTTAATAAAATTTTGTCAGTTTCATTTTTCGAAGGTTATAAGTTTGTTAACAATGATTGAAATTAAAGCAATGCATCGATGTTTATACAGATTTTTATTTATATTTTTGCAAGATTGAGGTTTTGAATAAATACATCCAAGAAACACGGTTTTAAAACATATCAAGCATTATTGAACTTTATTTTCTACCTGTTTGGTTAAAGTTTAAATAAAATATTAATATAGAACAATATATAAGCTATTTTAATTAAACACATCACAAAATATCAAAACAATGATATCACAAATTTATATTTAATCTACGTCCATATCATCCCCAGAGGTATCTTCGTCGTCTGTTGTACTTTCATATCCAACATTTATTACAATTTGTTCGACAAGTTCTTTTGACAATGCCATCCAATTTCCACATTCTTTCTTCTTCTTTAATTATATGGCTAATACAATTAACCCAATGTCTTTTATCTATGGCTGCAATTCCTTCATCCAGAAGCACCTTCATGTCGTTAATTTTAAAAGTAGAATTGTTGGTAGCTACATGCTGCTTTACTCGAGCCCAAATCAGCTCAATTGGATTTAGATTGCAGTGGTATGGGGGTAACCTTAATACAGTTCTGCCGGAGCGTTTTACAATTTCGTCAACAACATAAGGTGTAGGGTGAGCTAGAGAGTGCTGCTTTACTAAGGCTAATAATTCAACTTTTAATAGCTCTTTGGTAACTTCAATGTGTTTTGCGTTTAACCAATTATAAATTTGTTCTTTCCGCCAACTTTGATTTGGAACCTTATCGGCTTTGGCACTGTGATAAGGAGCATTATCAAGCACGATTACACTATCATTATCAAGAAGAGGTAATACACCTTTCAACCAAGTTGTAAACGCTTTACCGTTCATGTCTTCGTGATAATCTCCTAAAACGATAATTATGAACTCAGGGTACTAAGTTGTTTATAGTGTTAATACGCTACCTGTTTTTTTAGATTGAAAGTTTAAATATGCACCATTGACAAATCCCATATCACTACCCATGTGCGCAACAATTAATCTCTTGCCCTTGCCAGAGGGATCTTGTATACCAGTCGATAAACCTTCGATTAATGCCTGCCTTGCTGTTTTTACAGTGGTGTCTTGCCATACCTTGTTCTTTACATGTCCAGCATTCACCCACGTTTCATCAGTATAATAAATTCTTTTGCCTTCAGCTCTATACTTTTTAATTGCAGTTAAATATTTTCTTCGCCACAACACAATTTCAGGTTTTCAATTAAAATTGTTTTTCGCCACGCTTTCCATATTTAAAACCCAATTTCATCATTACCCGATAAAGTGATGTGCGACTGAAGTTTGGTAAAGAGTCATCATTGTTTATTGCATGTAATACTTTCTCTAAATTTGGTAATTCATTTCTAAAGTAAAATTGCATGAACATGCCGTCGAATCGCACATCTTTCAAATTCTTCAAGTTCGTCGTAGATTGTTGTACATACTCTTGTAGTCTTTGGCGAGGAAGCAGTACCAGTAGTTTCCATTTCTTTTACAATATTCCACATTGATCGAACACCTAAACCCACTTCTAACGCAGTTTGCTTCACAGATTGCGTTTTGGATGCATTTGTGGAATTTTTCAAATATATATTATAGGCAATAAGCTTTTGCCCGCTCATAACATGTTTGCCCTTCTGATTTTTAATAGGTTGGTGATCCATAATTAAATAAAAGTCTGAAAAGAATTCATTGTTAGTATTATATGCTTATCTTTAATGAGACATGCTTACCTTATTATGAAGACACTGGTGTTTTATAGCTCTGACAAGAACTGTTTTGTTACTAAATATAAAATTAACACAAATTAATAAGGCCGAGCAAAATTTCAAAGGCAAACTAATAACAAAATACAATAAATAACAAAAACGAAAATATGAAAGGGCAATAGCAAATGTCAAAATGCCCATTGACAATCTGTCTTATAATAAAAATGTTCAAACAACCAACACAAACATACGGGATATTTATACTTGTGTACACTTGGCTCATCCATCCACCAATGAGAATCGCTAAAATTCAGTCCTATCTTTTTCTTCAGTACCTTCTTAACTGGAATGGAGTATAAATTATTCTCAATAGTTGGTTGCTTCATATTGAGTATTGGATTAGCTATTTGTTACGTGCCGAGATCGGCACTAAACATTCTCAATTAAGTTTTAATTTGTAAGAATTTCGCGCCATAAATTTAAAAGGACGTGCGCGTATTTCCGTCACTTTGGACAGTGCGTTTGCGGGAGATTGCGCCGACGCGGTGGGGGAGAAGGGTGATTTTCGGGATACGTGACGGGACTGGTGATCGAGACTCGGACAAATGTAGTGGTCTTTGTGTCTTGTCGTGCCTTTTTTTGTTATGTAGATTCCTTTTGCCTTCTCTTGATTATCGTTCCTTATATACCAGTTTCCTGTCGCTCTCTACATATAGGAAGAAGACAAATTGAATTTGGATTCGACCGGGGTCGACGAATTACCCACGCCCGAGAAGGATCAACGACGGAGCCCGCCATACCCATCATGGAGTAGCGCTGGAGTCGCCCTACATGTTTACGTAAGTACCCCTTTGGGGTTTTCTTTAAAATTAGTATAACTTTTTATTGTGTTGCAATAATTCGAATATTGTGTGAGGTAATCTTTAATTTGCGAGTCATTTTTACAATTATGTAACATTGCTACCAACTGACTGTAGTGGCTCGCGTACTGTACCGGCGGGGGTATAATATATTTTAGAATGCTTTAGTCCCTTGGAGTGAAGTTTTACATTATATATTCCAGCTTTTGAAATATCAAAAAAAATTTTGCAGTAGACACAAAAAGCAACATGAACATTTCCAGGTACTGGTTGTAAGCAGCTTTTAAAAATCGGATTTGTCAGCCAAAGTTCAGAAAACGAACACTTTCCAGGCATTTTTACAAGAAATTTTTCACTTTAAGTACACACGCACTGTGTAAACTTAAAAACGTAAAATCTTGTTGTGTTACAAATAATCAAAATGAAACACATCTCACAAGGTTTTATTTACGACTGACTTGCTGCAATATTCTTTAAATGCGATCGTCCGGTTGCTACCTACCCCCACATTCCAATTTGCTTTTACAATGAAGGTCATTGACGCTACGGCCACAGTGACTGGGGTTGATTACAATAGCAGGTATTTATTACAGCCGCATACAATAATAAAAAAGCATGTCAGAAATATACACACAAAACTGCTGCTCAAGCATTGATAAGCCACAATTTCTAGATTCAAGGCGTCAAACAAAAACCGCTGGATTTATATAACCCAACCGAATAAATGTATAATGAAAAGAGACAGGCTACTTTCAGTGCGATGAAGGAATTTTTTGTCCTTTAACATTTATTTGCTGCAACATCTGAAGTATGTCTATAAAATTTTATGACGTATTTGTGGAAATACATACGATAATCAAACAATGAAGAAAAAATTCGTGACCGAGATATAGGTTTTAGTGACTTTTCGTTACTTTAGTTACCGCAAAACGAAATTCGTGTCTTTTTCATGACTTTTTGTGTCAGTAGACACCCTGGTCTTTAAATCAGGATTTAAATATGAAATTTTTATGGCTGAACCCAGAAAGTTTTATGGCTGAATCTGAAAGTTATAAAGTACCTGGGAGTGCTTATTAAAAAGCCTGTTTATGAGTTAAACAAGCTTATCAATGGTACTTGAAAGTACCAGGTGTTTTAACCGATCAAGGTTTTCAACATTAAAAGTAGAATCAGGCATACTTTTTGAAATTGAACTGAATTTGATTATGATTATATCTATATGGATAGATGAGTTTTTTTGTATTATACAATAAAAAGAAAATAATGGATGCTATTAAACAGATAGCTTGAATAGACATTTTGTATTAAAATGTTTAAGACGTCTGTCTCACTGTTTAGGTATAAAAATAGAAAGGGCTTCAAAAGGAATTTTTAAAATGTTAGGAAATTTTTATCGAAAATATTTTAAATAAATTTGGTATGAGTGATGCTAAAATAGTTGGTGTGTCTACGGAACGAATTAAGAAAATTATGTTTGAGAAAGAATGTTGTACTAATAAGCCTTATTAAAAATTGATATGGTATGTTATGTAGTTGGTGGTGTATATACAATAAGATATAGCTCTTGGAAGTTCTTATCTGAAGTCAGTTTAATAATGCCCTTGCAGATGAGCATTGGCTTTCAACAAAAAGTGTTGAAGATACTTGTTAGATATTTTGGATGGTAAACTGGGTAAATTAAAACAGAACCACAACGTTAAAATTGTATTCTGTTACTCTATTAATCTTATTCAACGAAACTTAAATATATTTGAATCCGACCAAACAGCAACTAATGCAATGCAAAGTGTACAAAATCATCGTAGTTATTGTAAAAACACTATCAAGTCCAGTTATAAAGGGGAATGTGGCAGCCATTAACATAAATCGTGTTCAAATAGAATAAATACGTGTTACAATACAAAGTTTACGAGGTCGCAATGGAGTGCTATAACCAAACTGCAACCCGCAAATGTTGGAAAATCTTCTCAATTATCAGATACATACAATTCAAAAGAAAGTTTTATGTTAACTAAATCTATTAGAGGAACAAGAAGAACCATCCCTGAAAGATATAATGGGAATAATCCTATGCCTTCAATAAGCGATGAATTCCATGTCACTTAAATTTGATCAAATCATAATCGAAAACCAACAAAATACTACAGATCAAAAAAGTAATGACAAACTACAACTAGATTTGAATATAGCCAAGAATAAAATTAACACTCTTGAACAGTACTCCAGGCTCAATAATGTTATAATCTACGGTGTTCCAACTACACCTAATGAAAATGTTTGACATTGTGACAGCCATCGCTATAGAAATAAATTGTATATTGCTTGAAAAGGAGATCGATATTGTGCACAGAGTTTTGTCTTTTAATAGAATGTCGAAATTGAACTTGCACGTTTCTTGCTTAAACAACAAATTTCCGCTCATGGTAGGACAGGAATTTTGATGGGCCGAAAGTTAAATACTATTATAGATAAAGTTTTTCTCAATTTTGCCAAGGAAATGGTTACACGATTCTTCTGATCCATTAAGCCATAATGTTATCACACCTGATGTGAAAATTGTAAGAAGACATTCCGACCAACTACCGAAAACATATCCTTTCCCAATTCAGCTAGGTGACGCCAGGCAAGCAGAAATATCCCTATAGACAGGGAGGTTGAGACTATTGCTTATGTACTAAACTCAATTTCGCATGTTAAGTTCTCAGAGCCTTTGATTCGGTCCCGGCGGGTAAAATCGTCATCGAAATATTTAACTGATTAAGTTAAGATCTAGGGAGGAGGAGTGTTAGATATTTGTGATGGTAAACTTGGTAACTTCGAGTTTGTGGTTTCATCTAGGATCTGTAGAAAAGTATAGACAGAAATTAGGTAGTTCGAGGTAATGGTTTTGTGTGGAGAGATCTGCCAATTTAATTAAAAATGTTTTTGTGATCGTTTTTCTATGAATAAATATGTTCTTGTTGATGTCGAACTTACGTTGTAGTGAAACCCAGTCTTGAGACTCCACAGTACTATACATAAAGATTTAGTTTTAGAAAAAGTAAAAGAAGCTTGTCGGTTTAATAGTCGGTGATTGGGCAAATAAATGATCCATCAGATCGTAAGTCATATACAAGATTTATTTAAATTGGCTGATGATGCTTCTGAGACTGGCCAAAGCAAAGATATATGCTCTTTATTTGAAAAATTGTTTCAAAATAAATCTAAAATTTTTCGGAATATAAAAAATAGTTGATCTGTATGACAACCAGAGCTGTAATAAGTTTGTTATAACTAATGCATAATCAAAAAGAAAATCACTACAACTGCTAATAATACAATAATAAATATTCTAAGAATACACCAATAATGGCAGTAACCCCAATACCACAAACAATTTATTAAACTCAAAAAAAATAGAAGACAAATGTGTATTTTGCTATTTATAAGGTAGTTTCGCAAACTCATATACAAACAACACAAACCTGAAAGGGGGAAAAGAAAAATCTATTTCTATAATGCCGTAACATCTTGAATTGATTGTCACATATCACAAACGATTAGTTGCACAAACATAGAACAACATCTATAGGCAAATTAGCTATAGATGAGAGTCAAAGAACATACATAAATAGAAAAGAAAGCTAGGCAAAGAGAAAAACAAACTTATTGTGCTGCTTGCAGCGGGTGCGATCCGAACTATTGTAGGCGGGAAGTTTAAATAACAGCTCTACCTTATTCAAATATAGTTATTAAATTAAATTCAACCAAATACATTGGGCTTGTAAATTATACTTAATACATCTTGCTGATTATAAAATAAGCAAAGAACATGTTAAGTAAAATTGTTTAAAAGTAAACCAATGTTGGGTGAATTTAACTTTATAAACTTGTATTTATAATATCCATGCATTTTCACAGTATTCATGGGATAGCAGCAACATTAAATTGAGGATTTTGAAAAGAACAATCTTATTGTTAACTGGAATTTTAATTTTAAATATGTATTCCATTTGTAGGAGGAGATGCTATGTTACTAAAAGAATCCATTATATTAAATAATTTTATTATTGGAAATAACAAATCAACAAATCACATATGAAGTAAACCTCATAATTATTAATTATTATTAACAATTATTAGAAATTCTACCTTATGTATTTAGTACAATCATAAAATCATTTTTACCTGTGTGCAATATGTTATGCACATTTACAACATACCAAATGCAAATTAGTACATAATAACCGACAATATTATTTTAATCTTAAATAATAGTTTTAGTACATTAAAGATGACTGCATAATATTTAAGATACTTCTTCTGTCCCAAAATGGGTACCAGATTTCTATACTTCCTAAAACTTCGTTATCTCCCAATTTCAATTACAATTCTGTATTCCATATTAACGAACCTACATCAAAATTACATTTGCATGTTGCCAAAAGTTTGAACACCCAATTTAACTTTTGGGTAATTATTTATTAACCACATGTTCTAAAAACTGGTGTGGCCACGCAATAAACGGTGAAGTTGCTCTATTTGCAGGCCCAAAAGTCAATACAACACAGTAAGCACATCAAAGGTCTATCATTACTTGCTACAACCAAGTGTAAATGTTAAACCTATAAACATGAGTCAATAAAATGCAGTCACTGATGGTCTGTATAGGAGAGGATAATCCAAATTTGGCATCGAGGAAAACTATGTTTATGTAACTGATCAGCAAATGTAAATGTAAAATCTCACAAGTAATGTATGTTAGAAATGATGAATGTCAGGGACAGCAACAACTCTAAATCAACCCATTTAAGCAAAGATAAATTAACGTGTAGGAATGCTATCACTCTGTCTTAAATGTGATATGGAGCTTATCGAAGCTACCCAGACAGAGATTAGCATTTACTACTACTACTAATCATTAAGGTCGAGTGTTGATCCTGGGCATGATGGTAACCTTTGTCATGTTAAGGTACTACATAAAATGTTTTGTTAAGTTGGAAATAGATTCGGTTGCATATATCCTGATTACATTATTCTCGAATTTAATTTTTACCAAGTCGGACACCTATCATGGGACAAATGAAGTATAATGTATCCAACATTGTAAATGATAAGTACTTACTGCAGTCATTGCATATCAAGTTTGTTTAGATCATGCACTAGGATACAACAGTATTTAAAATGCAGTGCAATTAATGTCTTATAAACAAAGCAACTAGAAAATACTGTAAACAAATTTGATCTTCGGTATACAAATCAAGCCTTGTTTGCAATATTTTAATAATACAATCACAATTAGTTTTGAAATCTAAATATTGATCAATAAATTAACCTAAATACTTAAACTGTAAATTGTAATACTTTCTTAATATTAACTTTATCAATTATTAAAGGCATAGTTATTACTGCATGGTTCGTGTAATTTATGCTTTTTCCTAATAACGCATATTTACATTTCTTGATATTCAGTTTGAGTTTGTTGTTGCATAGACAAAAAGATTACTTAAATTATGACTATTACCACTGTATGGTTTGGTCTAAATTAGACCCCTACTGTTGTACCAGCATAGTATGACTTACAAGCAATAAGTGGATTGCAGTGATATACTCAGTTGACTATCATTTATGAACCCATTATAATAATTTGAAGATAAATCTCAAAATGGGGTTGAGTGTTAATAAATAAAGTGCTCGAATCTCCCCATAAAGATTAAATTTAATAAAACCATAAATAATTGTTCGTTACATGTTTCAGGCTCATACTAAGCCCATCCTCAGACGGTACAAATCAAAGCATAGTTCAAATCATAAAACATTAAAAAGCATGGTCACAACCTCACAATTTTATTTAGTGACCATGCTTTTTAATGTTTTACGATTTGGACTATGCTGATTTGTACCGCCTGAGGATAGGCCTTTTGAGCCTGAAACATGAAGAGCTTATTTATGGTTTTATTAAATTTAATGTTTATGGGGAATTCAACATTTTTTATTTATATAAAAGTATTAATTCCATGCAGATCCTCATGGTACTAATATCGGTGGCTCAAGATTTTGTACTGGCTACACAATTAGTGTATTGTACCAAAGAGCCGCTGCCCTCTTTCGGGATCTGTCTTAGTCTGGTTCCTCACTAACAACCCTACTACTTTGGTTGGACGTGTAGTTTGGCTCTTTAGCTCATTAGAACACCAAGCCATTTCACCTGTTCTAGTAATTTAGAACTTTGGCAAGGTGCAGGTCCATTCGAAATGGAGTTATTCAATAGTACTACAATTGTCTAGATATTTTGCAAATCCATAAAAATTTAGTAGGCAATCTCATATTATCTTTTAAGTTTCTGGTAATAAATTTAAAGTAGTTGCATTTAAAGCTTCCACTATATTTTAAGGCATCAACTGTAATTCACCTTGACTATAATTAGTTATTAAGTTAAAGATTTTAAATGCTTTCACATAACGGTATTATTTAGTTGACATCTGTTGGTTTATTTGTTTGTTTTATACGATAACTCGACTGTTGTCATTGCAAATAATACCCAAGACAAACTATTTCTGTAATAGAAAATACTATATTATTCAACGAGCCTATAATGATGGCTATTATTCATAAGGTCTAAGTTTCGACACATGCCATTTTAACTCAAGTTATTACAGGTTTAAATTGTTAAATAATATTAAGGAAGTGTTATTAAAACAAATGTTATTTTTCGATTTTTCAGTATAAAGTTCAAGCTTGCAGTTTTGCTGCTTCCTTAATCTAAGGGAGCACAAGCCATCTTATTTTCACTATACAGTGTGTACAGTATAAAATGCAGTACATGGGGATCTTGGAAACTGTAGGAGATACGATCTTGGTTAAATGGGACAAAAGTTGCATAATTATGAGGGTATCTCAGATCGGTTTTCAAATTTCAAAAATTTTCATAGGTTACTAGATAGAGGCAAAAACACAAAATTGACGATTTCTTTATTTGCTCGTAGTTAGTCTACTAATTGAAATAGAATGTTCAAATTTGGTACATCAGGTTATTCCCATTGCGCTTCACATTTTCAACTTAGATTTTGTCTAGGGCATCTAGATTTTGCGTGACCATGTTCAACTTTTATTTTTAAATAGCCGCCATATTGGATTTTACATTTTGAAATGCTGACAAAAACCATTTCCAAAGAGGTATAACATGGCTATGTTTGATTGAATCAAAACACTAAAAATCACATAATTATGTTTTGGTCGTAGTAGGCTTTAATTTCCATTATGACAAAGAGAAACAATTGCTCAACATCTGAGAAACGTTAAAGTTTGTCCATTATTTTATGTTTCAAGTAGTGCAGTTTAAAAACAGTTAATTAATTTACATAGAAATTTAAGCAAAGCATTTGTGCTTCAAATGGATCGCTTTACTAACCGTGATAAATATCAAATGTTAGAATGTTTTATTCTTTCTGGAAGGAATGATGTTAAAGCCGCTGAATTGTATTTAAATAAATACCCAGAAAACATCAACCAAACAGATGTATGTTTCGAGATTACAAAATAATTTAATAAATTATGGTAGTTTTGGCTTGTCTAAGAGAAATAGGCAAATTAAAAGATAATGAAAACAACTTTTACAAACAGTTGTCGAAAATCCTCGTACTTCTCTTAAACAAATTCAGAATATAACAGGTGTTGCTCATTCTACGGCAAGAGCTATTTTAAAACGTTTCAAGTACCATCCATATCATGAACGACCATGTCAGGGATTGCATACTGAAGATCAAATTCGAAGAATGGAGTTTTGTGCTTGGTACATCAGAAAGTGCAACGAAAATTCAAATTTTGCATATACAATTTTGTGGTCTGACGAAAGTCGATTTCGAATTGTGGTATGTTCAACCGCAAAATACAATTTTTGGTCAGATGAAAATCCACATTTGAACCGCCAAGTTAGACATCAAGTTAAATGGGATTCAACGTCTGGATTGGTATTATTGGAAGGTACATTATAGGTCCGTTTTTATGATGCAAATTTAAACTCTCGAGATACTTAGATTTATTGTGGAAATGTGGCAGATAGACTAATGGATTTCCACTTGCTACTTTGCAAAATATGATTTTCAAAATGATGGTGCTCCACCCACAATGCTCTGATTATTAGAAATTTTTTAATTCTGAGTATAATGAAAACTGGATTGGAAATTGAGGACCAATGAAGTGGCCGGCGAGATCACCGGATTTAACTCCTCTAGATTTCTTTATATGGGGCCATTTAAAAGTCGTGTGTACTCAGAAACGTATGATAATGTAGGCCAATTACAACAAGCAGTCCAAGAGGCCGTAAATAAAATAACTCCAACTATGATAAGACGATCTTGTAAAATGTTTATAAAAGGTGTCGGTTGTGTGTTCAACAAAATGGGGGGTTATTTGAACATTTAAAATAAATAATGAATTCATGTGGCTGACTATTGTTATATTTTTTTCCTTGATTGTTAATTTGCAATTGTCTGAACATGAATGACAACTAACAACAGCTTAAATAATATTTTGTATTGAATAGATGCTAGTTTGTATTTATTCTTTGTTAATGCATAGTTATGTAAGTTCTGATTAATACAGATTTATTTTCAATTTTCTACGTTTTTACTGTTTTTATTACCACTGAAAATTGAGTTTAAAATTTTTAGAGCAATTGTTTCTCTTTGTCATAATGGAAATTAAAGCCTACTACGACCAAAACATAATTATGTGATTTTTAGTGTTTTGATTCAATCAAACATAGCCATGTTATACCTCTTTGGAAAGGGTTTTTTGTCAGCATTTCAAAAATGTAAAATCCAATATGGCGGCTATTTAAAAATAAAAAGTTGAACATCGTCACGCAAAATCTAGATGCCCTAGACAAAATCTAAGTTGAAAATGTGAAGCGCAATGGGGAATTACCATGATGTACCAAATTTGAACATTCTATTTCAATTAATAGACTAACTACGAGCAAATAAAGAAATCGTCAATTGTGTTTTTGCCTCTATCTAGTAACCTATGATAAATTTTTGAAATTTGAAAACCATCCGAGATACCCTCATGATTATGCAACTTTTGTCCCATTTAACCAAGATCGTATCTCCTACAGTTTCCAAGATCCTCGTGTACTGCATTTTATACTGTACACACTGTATATACTCAGTTTTACTGAAGTACTTTAAAAGCATAGTGTTTAAATAAATTCTCTAGTGAATAATGGATATTCCTATGAGTAAACACACATATAATGAATATATTATAAATGGATAAAAAGCAGTATGGTTTCTCTGGTTTCACTCTTCATGTTTAAGGATAATAAAATAACAAAGAACCTAAATTTAACGACACAATAGTTGTAGCAAATGTTATTTCAAAATTTTAAAATTAGCATTATTTAACAGCTCACGGCTCAACGACAAAAATTAATAACTATACAAGAATTTTAACAAAGATTAACTGTAAAATGTTTTCTTCAAACGTTAAAAATTAGGTCATTATTTAACTGCGTTGGCTTGGAGAAATGTCACTTCTCCCCGGTGACAGTTTTACTTTTCCTTTACCATCCATGGAGGTAAAAGTGTAGTCATGACGACAAATCAAGTAAGTTCCACGAAACTACAATATACAACGATAACTAACCATCAAACGTCATTCCTCTTTTCAGTGTAATATTAAATGTACAGTTTTACGAGTGACTTCATTTGCAGCTTATACAAATTTGGTACAATGAATGATTTCTTATTTAACAACATACCACGTAAATTGTGTCAAAAGATAAACAATTGTAGGCAATTTTTGATTAATCAAATAAAATTCATACCGTAAAAATAAATAAAATTACTAATGTTTGTACATTTTGCAGTACGTTTGAAAATAAAATAGTATATTTTATGTGGAGGAGAAGTGACTTTTCATAGCTCGCCTTTTTACCCGCCTCACTATCGTTCGGCAGGTAAATAGAGGTTCCCCATGAAAAGTTACACTTCTCCTCCGTATAAAATAATATACTATTAGTAATTCTTATTTAATGTAATGTTGTGCCGTTTCATTGCATAGGGCATTAATTGCAGCCTGATTTGCACTTCCTGATCACATACAGTTGCGATTACATTTAAGCCAATTGTCTGGCATTGACAAATGCACTTTTGATCATTTGTTTCAAACAAATTGATTTTATTGGGCCACTTGTAAATGTAAACGCAACGGGTTGCTTCCATTGACGATGTATACCTTTAAGCATAAAAACATTAGCATGATCTGCTGAAAAGGTTTCCTCTTTTGCCAGTGTCCTCGATGCCATCTATACAGTCGTTTTTAAAGTGCACCATCGGTGTGATTGCCATTTCATCAAATATTAGAGAGCAAAATTTATCTGCAGGTTTCATGTTCAGAACAGCATTTTTTAAACATTGAAACATACGCTTGTTAATGCCGGGTCTAAATGGCAGTCGATTCAATAAATTTGTTAAAGTGCGTCTCGATGGCAAAACAAAGATTTTAGACAGTAAACGGTATCCTCTGCCACTAGCTTTTAATATAGTCAAAGCTAAAATCTTTTTAGGTAAACCGTCTGGCCCTTGGTTTTGTTTTGCAGTCTGATTTACATCACAAAGTTAACAGTTGTTTGATTAATATGTCTTGTTAAATACCTAAATGGAGCAGATTTGATTGCTTGGGTGGCATTTTCTAATCGTTGCTGAAAATTCGAGAGTTTCTTATTAAGGTTTGCTTTTGCTTACTCCAATCGACTGCCAGTTTGTACAAAACCTTGCACTTTGGACTCAGGTGTTTCTGACGCGTAACTTTAACGCCCTTAATATTTCATTTCTTCTATTACCTAAAAATTTAATATTATTATCTAAAATGCTTAAATAATTAATTCGTAATTAAGAATAATAATACACACACAAACTACTCTTTGATAACAAAATTATATGCTTTATGGTTGAAGATGTTTGGTCTTTGTATGATATTTGCTAAATGATGTATATTATCTGTAGTATTCTTATAGGTTTTATAAAGTAGTAGGTTTAGAATTAAAAGAATAGAAATGTCAATGTCATGTAATGAATGAGTTCATGTACATATTATAATAATAACTTTATAAAAGTTACAACAAATTGGGACGAGGATTAAAGGAAACATAAATAAAATATGTCTGAACTCCAACAAGTATTACAAGCACTTACATCAATTATTCAAAATCAAGCAGATCAAAATGCAAAACTTCAAGATCAACAAGCAGAGATTCTCAAAGGACTAGCTTTAACAAAATCAACCCCAGTAAATAATGTATCAAATTTTCAAGATTTTGACGTTAAAAAGAATCATTTAGTCAATATAGAAAGCGGTTGGAAAATTGGTTTGAATTAAAAGGTATTGCAGAAAATCCAGACAAATGCGTAAAGGAACTAATTCATAATATTGGTTGTGAGACATATAATTCATGTTCCTTAACTACTCCAAATGACCCATCTACTAAGACATATATCGAACTTGTAGAATTATTGGTAAATCATTTGTGTCCTGTTCCAAATGTTATAGTTCAACAGCATCGATTCTTATCACGAATACAGCAGGAGAATGAAAATATTCCAACTTACGAAACTTGAAAGTTTTCGCCAACATGCAAATTGTGGATTGTAAAAGGAGTGTTAGCAACATTTTTCTACCAGCTCAATTTATTAGGGTATCAGAAATACTCAATTTAGAGAGAAGTTGCTACAATCAATAGAGGCAAATTTTGAAAAATTGTCGATATTGCCTTAGCCTTAGAAGCATCAAAACTAAACAACAATGAGATTTCCAGTCAATGTCGAATTTGGCAACAGGTTCTAATACAGTTAACCGAATATCGTGTTCCTCATCTAGAGGGCAAAAGCAGTCAAAATAGAAAGTCATTTCCACAACGTCATCGATCAAAATCTAAACGAATTGATTTTAAAGTCTTAGAATTGATAAAAATTGTTTAAAATGTGGAAAAGACAGCCATTTAGCAAATGATTGTCAGATTCCTAGCAAATGTTTGTTTTCATTGTAATCGGGGGCACGCAAAGAGTTTGTATATCATACCTATTGCAGAAACAATCAAGTCATAAGGTCAAAGCTCTCACACAAGTGGAAGAAGATACAGAATCTACAAACTTTTAGACGATCTTGTTGGATATAATAAAATTTATAACATTTTTCGATTCCTACGGAGTATGTCAAAGATACATCAAAATATATGTTATCAGTTTATTTAAATGGGAAGCAACAAGAATTTGAGGTTGATTCAGGTTCAAGTTTTTTGCTGCCCGAAGATCAATTCGAAAACTAAAGATCGACACTGTAATAAAGAATACGGAAATACAATTCCGTTCTTATAGCCATGGTGTGTTTCATCCAAAGGGGTATGTTATTTTGGATGTTGGTTATAATGGGAACACATCAAGAGAATTATTGTTTATTGTACCAGACAATCTATCTCCGATATTAGGACGAGTTTGGATTTCATTTAAACATTGACTTAAAGGAACTTGATAGTACAAAAGTTAATGTTAAAGTTTCAACATCAACATCCAAATCAATTGAATTTTTGAAGAATACGCCGATATTTTCGAAAAACGTGTTGGACGCATTCCTCATTTTACCTGTTCGTTAAAGTCCGTAAAGATGCAAAACCAACATTTATCAAGGCTCGTGATGTGCCTTTTGCTCTTCGAGAATCTATTGAAAGAGAATTGGATGCTCTCATAACTGATGGGATAATCTGTAAGGTAGACCAGTCTGATTGGGGTTCACCGTCAGTTCCCATCCCAAAGCCTGACAACCAAGTACGGCTCTGTGTTGATTACAAGGTAGCAGTAAATAAACAACTTCAGGATGCACATTATCCAATTCCTCGGATCGATGAAATCATAAGTAAATTACGTAATGCAAAATACTATTGTACCTTAAACTTTTATAAAGCGTATTTGCAGGCCAGTGCGTGAATTAAGTTGTAAGACAATGTCAAACACCGAGGCACTTATCCAAAAGACTTTCTTTGAATAAAACATCCCCTGAATTTCATAGAATTTTAGATAAAATTTTGGAAAGCGGTGTCACTTCATATTTCAGATTGGTTTTATAAGAATACCATTGAAAAAAACTTATTTAAAGTTCCTTATGAAATTTAATATTGAAAAAGTGCAATTTTAAAAATAATTTTTAATTAAGTAAAACAAAAATAAAAATGAATCCTATGGTAAAAGAATTATGCAAAAAGTTCGCAATGCAAAGAATTGTTTTTGAAGATTACTCTATTCAAATTTTCCAAATTTACTTCGGTTATTAAAGTGGAATATTTTTAAATTTGATAACTTTTAACAAATTTTAATAACAAGAAATTGAAATCAATTGCTTTGAAATGGGATTTAGATGCCCAAAACAGGTTACGGCAATTCTTTGACCTCCATTTTGTTGGTGCCCATCCTTGCTAAATTGTCCAATTTCGTAACTTTCTGGTTAATTGTACCAATTTGCCCGTAATCTTCTTTTAATTCGTACGGTTGGTCCTTCCATTTTTAAATAACCCCAAATAATCCGCTGGGTTTAGACAGGTGATCTTGGTCCATGAATTTGAAATTTGTTCAGGATCTTGAAAACAGTTAACAATTTTTGAGTAAAATTGCTCCCATCCGATAAAATGTGCCCTTATCTTTTCCAATAAAAATTTTAACGGGTTACCATTTCGGATTTTTTTTTTTTTTTTTTTTTTTTTTTTTTTCCCCCCCCCCCCCCCCCCCCCCAAATTTCCCCATTCTTTGAGCCAAAATTAACCTTCGGTTTTTTAAAGAAAAAAATCGTACCTAGTAGCCAAATCTGCGTCCTTTAATTCAAACAGCATTTTCAGTTTATATGGATACATGTTTAGAATTTTGGTAAAATTTTCCAAACCGTGGTATACGGCATTTGCAATCACTTGATATCGCATTTGCACTGCTGATTGCGGGAATTGCTTCTGGCTAGGTCTTGATTTTCATGAAGAACCTCTGCAACTTGGACATCACTAATTATTGGTCTTCCTGATCTTGGTAAGTCAGTTACAGACCCTGTTCTTTCAAATTTTGTATCAAATTGCGGTACGCTTTCATTTGACAGGGTCCCCTCAAACCCATTCTCGTGCGAAATCTTCGTAATCCAGCGGTGTAATTTCTGCCGGATTCATAATAGCACTGAACTAAACCAATTCTTGTTTGTAAATCCATGTTATTACAGTTGAGTCGTTTGAACTCAACGTTTACTTGAGTTTTAATTTCAAAATAAAACTTCAAATTGAATAATTTCGTTTTGACACTAGTGTCAACAATTGTTATGACAACGCTTTTGTTTCTCATAGATACGGTAAAATCCCATTCATTAAGCAACTAGATTTCGTTTATTTTATGTTACTAACTTAATTTATTAAAAAGTTGTAATGATTTAAAATATATCCCTTACTTTATGTTAACCTAGTACATTAACATATCCACTTCGCTTACTTATTAGGAAGAACTATCTATTTCAATGGTCAGCCGCTTGACGAGCAATTCAACGACCAAAAAGAAATAGCGAGTGATCGTGTATTAACTCCTTTCAATCCGGACTTACCAGTGGTAGTGGCATGTGATGCAAGTCCCACAGGATAGGGGCAATTATATCCACACAATTAATGGAGAAGATAGACCTATAGCTTTTGTATCTAGGTCTTTGACAACGGCAGAGCAAAATTATAGTCAACTTGACCGAGAGGCTCTAGCTATCATATATGCAGTCAATAAGTTCTATATCTATTTATACGGGCGTCAATTTATTTTAATCACCGATAATCGCCCTTTAACTCACATTTTCCATCAAGATTCAAAATTACCCATTATGTCTGCATCATGCCTTCTTCGGTATGCTACAATATTAAGCGGATTCAACTACCACATAAGTCATAAAAGGCGGATCAAAACATTCATGTTGATTACTTATCTAGAGCCCCTTCCGCAAAATTACCAGAGCTTAATGAGGATGATATACTACTTCATCAAACCATCAATCACATATCATCAGCAACCATATCTGCGAAACCATAGCAGTTGCTACTAAGATAGACCCTGAATTATTATGTCTATATAATGAATTATCAAGGGTGTTCAGAATAATCCAAGTTATACTCTACAAGATGGTGTTATATTTAGGGAAATCGGGTGGTTATTCCCAAAACCCTGCAACCAGATTTATTATGTGAATTACATGCAACTCACATCAAAACGTCGAAAATGAAGAACCTAGCTCGTAGGTAATGTTATTGGAAAAATATAGACAAGGATATAGAGCTATTTGTGAAGTCTTGCCAAGGATGTGCTTCACAGCCCAGAATGCAGCACCAGCGCCTCTACACCATTGGGAAGAGCCAGAATCAAATTTCCAAAGAGTGCATATTGATTATGCTGGACCAAAGGAAGGTTATTATATATTTATTTTGGTCGATGCTAAATCAAAGTGGCCTGAGGTCCGCTAACAACGTCAGCACCCACGTCAAAATCAACGATTCTATTCTTACAAGATATCTTTAGCATACATGGTTTACCAGAAATGTTTGTGTCTGATAATGCCAGTATTTTCACAAGTTCTGAATTTATTGAGTTTTGTGAAGAATATGGCATTGCACGGCGATTGATTGCACCCAGATATCCACAAACCAATGGACAAGCGGAACGTTAAGTCCAAACTCTCAAATCAAAGCTAGACGCAATGAGTGAAGTTGGTTTAACCTTGCCATTCAGAATTCGTGAAATATTATTGATTCCGAGCAACACCACTAAAGGATAACACAACACCAGCTGAACGGTATTTAGGACGTCAAATTAGGACAAAGTTAGATTTATTAAAGCCAAGGAAGGAAGCTCACACTTGCAGAACCTAAATTTCACTACGTTCGTACAGCGAGGAGAAAGGGTACAATCCAGGACTTATGTAAACAGCAAGCAAACTTGGAAATTTGGAATTGTGACGGAAAAACTTGGTAAATTACACTATACTATTAAACTAGATGATGGCTTATTATTAAGCATCACATAGATCAATTACCCGCTGTGAGGTTGCAAAACCGCACAAAACGGTTACCTTCAATACACCACAGTTGGGATGTTCTGATGTGCCCGTTTCATTACCTTCTTGTTCACCGATGCAGCACAGAATAACCATACCTGATCAACCTGCTGAATTAGGAGGAGAAGAACAACAACCTCGAGCACTGCCAATTCCAAATATCCTAGAAAGACTAGTGAGGATACGTAGACCCCAGCATATTTAAGGGACTATGTACAAGTTATGGTTCAGACTTAAGAAAAAACTTAGTTTACAACTTATTAAATATGAAAATTGAATTAGCGTGGGAGATTGTAGTATTCTTATAGATTTTATAAAGTAGTAGGTTTAGAATTAAAAGAATAGAAATGTCAATGTCATGTAATGAATGAGTTCATGTACATATTATAATAATATACTTTATAAAAGTTACAACATTATCCAAACTTCTACTAATTTTCACGATTCACGATTAGACAGTTTCGACAGCCTTTGCTGAAACTGTTTTGATTTTCAAGTTTTTTTATTGCATTGGCTGGTAAAGTACTCATTAAACGATTAAAAATAAATTTTCAACAATATTTTTCTTAATAATAGTGTTGTACACGTCAACAAGTAAAAACAGAATAGGTTTTTAATTTGAAATAAATATACACAATATCATATTACATGTCAACAATTTCCAGACATTTTTTCAGTTAATAATAGTTAATGAGTGTATGTTTTATTGTATATTATGTTAATCAATTAATCAGTCACTCCGTTTACTTTAAAACATGAACAGTAAAATACATTACAAATGTGTAGGGATTAAAACATATTGAGTGACTCACAGTATACAAATATAAATGGAAAATCACAGAAATAAATTGCAGCCTGTTTTCTGTTCTTAGGTTAACAACGTTCACCATGAACAGTGATTTTAAACTTCACGCCCCATCACTAATTCCCATAAACAATTGTTAATCGTAGGTAATTCGCCTTATACTGTAGCCAACAAAAAGTAATATGAAGTCAAGTACGGTAAGTAATTATTTAAAGTTAAATTGAAAGTAAGAATCAAAAATGTTGAATAAAGTAATAAGATTAGTTCTCTCTCAAAAAAAAATTATCACTACAGCCCTAATCAAATAATAACCACATATCAATATATCGTATTAAGTTACCTATTATATAATATCAACTACGTATATTACCCTGTAATCCTTCTACGTAGCTGCCACTTATCTGAGAGTTGCTCATAACCTTTTCTGTTGCCATAGTATGCACATTATCTAAAATGGACAATGTTTAGCTTGATTCGTATAATATTAAAAATATTACCCTCTAGTATTTCAACAACGCTGGCGGTAATCTGTGGATCATCCCCAATTTTTTGTGCAGCCATATTAATATCTACAAGATTCATATCATACATTTAAAAAATTCTATTACTTAACCTTTAGTACATTACCATGCAATACTTCAATACAGCTTCCACTTATCGGTGAGTCTTCTATGTGATTCATAGCATGCACATCATCTAAAATGATTATATTCAACATAATTTATTAAATAATCGTATTAACTAAAACTATTACCCCGTAGTACTTGAATAAGACTTCACTCATCTGTTCATTTTCCAACTCAATTATATGTGCATTATCTACAATAGGCGCATACACTTTAGTAAATATTAATTTTAGTTAAAACTTACAATTCAGATGTAAGGTTGGTATAGCACCTTTTTGTAAACCTCTTCTAGTTCCAGGTACCTTGAATTCCTCAATAAAATGTCTGTCACACACATAATATGAATTATACACCTTTTCGGGGCTACATTAAATAGCTTCGGATTATTAATATTCACAATCCATCTACTGTAAATGTCCAGATCTTTACAAGGAAAACGATGTCTTTACTTGTTTTATCCGTACAGTTTAAAACACAACACGTTTTCACATGGGACATCGTCGCGCTACGTTATAAATAACCGAACAAATAATTTACTATAATTTACGTATATAGGAAAAACTTGGAACAAATATAAAACAGGTAAACGCACAAGCAAAACAAAACAAAGCGGAAATGGCAGTGGAGCTTTTGACAATATATATTCTAAAAATTGGTTAGCAGTGCTATCCAACGGGTGCGATCCGTACTAAACTTTTGACAGACTTCTCAAGGTCACTCATTTAGCTTACTTTTCTATTTGTATATGTTCTATGATGAGAGTGAACCTTTCATACAGCAAAATAACGACGAGCGTCTCACGACAGTAATGCCGTGGCTGCAATTACAGGTTAGGTTACTGTTAGAAATAAATATTATTATGAAAAAACACAAATCACTTAACACGCATATCAGAACAGTTTACAGTAGTTTTAGCAACAACTGTTCTGATATGTGTGTTAAATGATTTGTGTTTTTAATAATAATATTTATTTCTAATAGTAACCTAACCTGTCATTGCAGCCATGTCATTACTGCCGTGAGATGCTCGTGCGTGACGCGCGCTCAACCGTCTCACGCCAGTAATGCCGTGGCTGCAATGACAATTTTAACCCATCAATAGTTAAAGAATAAAAAAATATTAAATACTTATTTTAAACTACAGTTCACTTGCGTTTGAAAAACTTTTTGTTTAGAATTTATTTAAATTCGATTAGAAATTAGCAACTTTGAAACAAAACGTTTTTGGTTGTACTCCGTGTTAAAAACTGTGCTAATGACTGGTGCTAGCAGCCGCTGGAGGTCGACACAAACATTGCATTAAAGAGCTATTATTGAAAATATGTTCAGTTTTCTGTGACTAGAGCGATATCTAGCGTTAAAACGATAAAGCTTTGTAAATAATTGCATTTATAATATCGTGGTATCTTAGTTACGGTTATCATCGCCAGATGGCTTCTCCTGAACCATGTATGATTTGAATTTTTACGGCTACGTTGAATGATGTCTAACTATCATCGATTTCTAAGTCTATGTATTTATATATATTTTTTTCAATACTTCGATGGACGCTTGATTTTAACATTTGTAAATCCTCAAACCGCAGAGTACATCTTCAGATCAAGAAAGTGCTCTAATCTCTCCTGATGACATTGTAGTAATCTAGCTCTAGCTATAATCTAGTCTGGTATTTTTATGGTCTAAATATTTATAGTGTTTCTACAGAGTTTGATGAAATTGTATGGGATAAATTTTATTTGGAGACAAAACAGTATAGTGTATCGGTGTTAGAATTGCCATTTCTAAAGTTACGTTTGTATATTATTCAGTGATGTTATATGTAAATACTAACTGTGCATATTTATATTATACATAATTTATTGTTCCCTTGTGGTGTTTTTGTTTGTGCCAGAGATATACATATTATTCGTATTTTACCTTAAACGAATAAAAATATGAAAATAAAGTGCAAATGTTTTTCTTAACTTATAAGTGGATGAATTAAGTTACCAGAAATGAACTAAGATATGTCTACAAACATCTCTCAAAACTTTCTGAAGGTAAGAGTGAGCAAATGGTTACTTTTAAGCTAAGATTGCCTCATAATAAATAAATTAGAACATGTTAAAATAAATACAATTTATTTACTTAATACATTTAAATTTGCCTTAATATGTGTACAATTAAAATCATGTGTCAGAAATTATATGAAAGAGAAAATACCTCTACGCTTAGTAATAGACTCACATTTTGAATCATCATCAACTACTGTAGTTACAATGCTACATAAATTTTCCTTGAGGCATGCATGTTTACAACCTTCTAATGATGGAGCAGCAGCACGAACTTTCAATCTGTTAAAAAAAATTTAATGAATTATTTAATTCACTTTATATTCCATATATCATTAATAAATAGGTTACTGACAATTTAACAATTGAGGTGTTTCAAAAAATTAATGAAAAGTGTTTCGGCACAAAGCCTATTATTTTGGGTTAATTCCGATAAAACAAGGAAAACCACTATTTACTGTGAACTGCATTTATTAAGAACGGTTACATTAATAGTAGATGCATTCATCACAGGCTCAAGAAGCCAACTAACTTTACAATACAGGTTTGAGGATGCAGATGACACCTCAAGCACTTGAAGCATATAGAATATATACAGAATGTGTGAACTGTAATATGACAACGTAATAGATAATAAATTGTAACAATACGAAAAAATGCAATATATGTGTGAACATGCCCCGGCTTAGAAGGGATACCTTCTAAGAAATTAAGACATATTTTACAGATTAGTCAATAATGGGTAGAGGAAAAATTTTTGCAAACGAACGAGTAATCACTTCACTTGAAAAAAAACAAGCTGTAACAATAACTAAGCGTGGAAAAACAGTATAATAATGTAACGAACAGGAGTAAATTGACTACAACAAGTGTTCAAGAATATTACCATTTTGTTCGATGCAGACTGCTAATCTTCTGATGAAGGAAATTTGTACTCAGGTCAACATTGCTTCGTCAATTGAACGAAATGCTTCCCTTATTCTATCCTTCATTTCATCAGGAGTTGTTCAACGAATTTTATAAACTTTTTCCTTAACAAAACCCCATAAAAAATAATACATGTATGTGACTTGTTTTCTTTGTTTAACATACCAAGGGATAAACCCAATTCGCAGCGTGCTGATGAATAAAACGCGTATATGTAAAAACCCACCTTGAAATTAGATACGCTAATATATCTTATGGTAAAATCCTTACTAGAAAGGTTTCTAAATTTAAACCTTTTTTTTACTTAGCCCATCTGCTTATACGAAAGTATCAGCATTATTCTTTTTACTGGTTAGATGTATTACATGTTAGCTACGAAATGCGCACTTCGTGGAACAATTAGTGAATTTGTCCCTAGAGTAAAATTGCTTTTTTATTTTTAAATAGTAACTTTATTTTTTTTGCTGTTTAAATAGAAATTTTTATTTTTTTGTTGACTGTAAATAGAAAATCGATGACTATGTATTTTTTGTGTTGCTGCCCCCCCATTTTTTGTGTTGCTAGCCCCCCCCCCCCTTTACAATACCGTCGAATAAGAAGGGACCAATAACATGGTTACCAATAATACCTCCCCATGCATCAAGGGACCATTGATGTTGATGATCAACAGTTCTTAACCAATGTGGATTTTCGGTTGCACAGTAATGCATATTATGCCTATTGACTGATCCGTTGCTTTTGAACGATGCTTCGTCAGAGAACAAAATGTTCGAAATGTAATAATTTTCCGCAAACACACCACACATTCTACTTGAAAATTGTATGCAATTCTCAAAATCATCTCCATACAGTTCTTGATGAAGACCGATGTGTAAAGGGTGGAATCGATGTTTCAATATTATATTGTTTACGCTGATTTTTGAAATATCAGTTACTAGAGCGATTTCTCTGGTGCTCAGATTCGGATTTTCTTCTATCATCAGCAAAACTTCTAATTTGGATTCGTCGTCAATTCGTTTTGCTATTATTTAACACTTAGAATATGCAACGTTTCCAGTAGCTTCAAATCTGTCTTGCAACTTTTCAACGGTTACAGTTCGTGGCATTCTCAAGTTTGAATATTTTTGATGATAGATTCGACTTGCCAATAAAGGGTTTCGATCAGCTTCTACAATACAGTATATCATATTAATTAATTCTTGACATGTGAAATTCATTGTGACATCAACAAATTCAACTGCAAATTTTTAAGATAATTAATATTGACAAGATATGCCAGATTTGATGCTAGTAGCCTACTTAGTTTTCTCTAGTCCCAAAACTGCATAAAAAACATGTTTTCTCAATTTTTCAGATTTTTTTCTCATGTAACCTATAAAAATTATCCGTTAATAGAAAGCTTCACAAAAACGCTATTCAATGGCAAAATCCAATATGGCAGATGACATTTAAAAAAATTGACTTTTGTTCATTTTGCGTTTTGCTTCACCTTGTACAATAAAACGTAAAAACAAGCACTTCACGCTATGGATAATATACAACAGGATGTGAAAAATTATGTCGTGAAAAAATCAACTCTCCAAGTTCAATACGAAAACTGCTGCAATCTTTCAAAGTTGACATGATTTTGACATAAAATAACTCATAGAAAGCAAACCGTCCATTGTAGACCTATAGTACTTCTGTATGATTTCGATCAGCATCAAAAGAGCTTTTAGAATATGGTATCAAATCTAGGATGTTTCATTAAAAAAAACATAACTTTGGGTTGGAAACCATATTGGCACATACTGTAAATAAGTGAAAATATTTTTAAATTGTGCAGCCTAGCCGTGGCTATCGTTTAAACAAACCGGAAGTTGATATCTTGAATAACATAAAAGTTATAGAACTTTCATGGAGGACGTGGACACCCTTTATATAATATATATCGAAACAGTGAGGGTTGGGGTGCGTTTATATACTTAAAGGGGGCTACGTTCACATATCTTATTAAAATAATAATAAAACATAGGGGAACATTTATTCATACTTTTAAAATCATTAATTAAAAAGCAAGGGTTTAAAAACACAGGTCATAATTATAAAAGGTTACTTGAGATTCTCGGTGTTGAGCCTCCATGATTAATAGTAACCAGGGAATGTCATGTGCTAACTTCTTCACTGGTGGTGGACGGCATCAACGTATAAAAGCATGATTCATTTGTTGGAACGTTTTGATAACATGGAATCCAAAATAAAAACCAAATTTATTATTCTGATTTAAATGCCTAGAATTAAGACCACCTTCTGTTTGTATTATATAACCACCAAAATTTACAGTACTTTAATAGTTTAGTTGTAATATTAGGGTTGCACCTCAGTTTAATATTTAGAGTTCAATATAAAAGTTAGAAGTTTAGTTAAAAGATTGTTATTGGTTATCATGCATTTGAAATGAATGACATGCATTGTACATAATATATTAAGAAACTAGTGGGCTAGGACAATTTAAAAAGACATAGTGGGTAGATTTAAAAAAAAAATGAGGGCTATTGAGGTTGTCATGGAAACATTATAATAATGATAAAAAAGGTAATTTTTGGATAGTTTTTGATGAGATTTTTGTAAAAACAAGCTCTGAAAATAAAGATAAGTTACATTTAGATTTGGTGTTATTTATTAATAGAAATTGTAAAAAGTGACTAGGAGAAAAATAGCCCTTATCCAGCAAATATTGGTGTAATTAAGAAGAGTCAGGCATAGTGCTTATGATACTAGGATATTTCTAGAGGAGTTTTAGAAGAGTTTGATTATTGTGGGAAGCTTGCCCAAGGCCAAGGAGTTATAAATCGATCAAAGCACCACAACTGTTAGCATTGGTAGCAGGAGCCTGAGGCAATCAGCGCACCCTAATTGTTCCAACAGTAAAGAACATCGTGAAACAGCTACTACTAGGGAATACCAGGAACAGTAATAAGTATCCATTAATAACAAACTTAATTTCCGTAATTGATTTAAAATCAACCCTTACAAAGGGTCATTTGTAATATTAGTAAAACTAAAACAAACAATTGTGTTAGGTTTTGGATGTCACTGCTGAAAGAGTTAGAGAATTGTACACCAGTGATACCTTGTAAGACGCTGTCCACAGCCCAGGATTTTAAGAGGTATTTATTTAGAAATAAGTCTTCTGATTGCCATTATTGATTGAAGGATTAATTCTGTGAATCATAAGTATCCAATACCACACATATAATATATTTGACAACACATTCAGTACTCAATAATTTATCAGTACCTAGTGAAAGGTTACATATCGTATCAGTCTGTCAATCGTGACATAAGGGTGCATGCGTCAATTATATTTTAAAAGGGGGAAACTTTTCGATCATAACGGCGACTGCTCTTGTTTTTGGAACCCAGACTAGGGTAGTTAATTTGGCAACAAAAATTATTAGAATACCCGAGTTAGGAGTACTCATAGCCTAGGAGCTGAGCCGCACGCTGCCCTTGAAGCACCAGCAGAAGGAATTATATTCGATTTAAGAAAAGACGAAGGGGGGGGTTATTGTAATATATATTGTTATGGATTCAAAGGGTTAAATTTGGGGTAAGCAATGCAATTTCAAACACCCTGTATAGAGGAACGAAGAAATTATTTACGCGCAAAATTTATTTCATTTATTTAATTTAAACGGACAAATATTGACGTAATTTTATAATTAATGATTGAAAGGTTGAAGGTGCATAAAGAAAACCAGTTTTAAAAACAAATAATTAATTTAATTTATTTTAATTCAACGTGTAATAGCATTGGAAAACACACCCGGGTAAAGAAAATCGATAATCCCAAGGCAAAAGGTTCGTTGTAACAAACAAGGACGTTAGTTGTATCGGATACCGTGAAATATAGACTCCAAGAATTGTTATTTTAAACAGTCAATAATTAAGAACGCCTGCATGTTTGAAAGGTTACCTTCTTCGAATTTATCAACATAATAAAGCGGGCTTCATAGAATATAGTTTCCAACCGTCAGTGGCTTCGAATAACAAACTAACAAAGTTTCTTAAAGAGCGGAGGAGATGCACGATCAATAATATGCTACAGATAGAGACGGATATAAAAGCATTGGTTTCCAAACGCACGTACTCAATCCATGTGGAGTCATGAGACGCTGTCAGCAATATCGATTTTCTATAACTCAAGTGGGGTTTGGAACGCGACATCAAATATGCATAAGACAGGGATAAAAATATTACAGACGGAGTTTTATGACGACACAGTACAGTATCATTGGTTGAAACAAGTAGTTTTATAAACGGACAAATAGGCGACAGGTGGAAGCGAATTTCGCATTATGCGGCGCGTCCACGAGGTGAATTTCTGGGAGCTTTAAGTCAGTTACATTAAAATTTGCAGAAGTATTATTTTAAAATAAGTATTTCGCGTGAAGAATGGCCTAGAGGTGGCATTTTAACAGTATAAATACTTTAAGAGAATTAGGAGGGCTCTCTTTGTATTTTCATCGCTTTAGACTACTTATAACAATAAACCGACGTTATAGTAGAGTCTTGTAAGTATTAAAAATATTGATAATTCAGTATTAGCACTTATAACGTGGTAAGTTGAGGCCTTATAGTTATTAACGTAAGTAGTGTCGAGTGAATTAAATTAACTGCGGTCCAACTAATACCATAACAAGTTAATAAATCAATAAACAAAAGTATAATATACGTGAATTTGTATGCTGGTATGGAATGGTAATTGGAAGCAAGGAGCTTGGAGTACTGAGGTTATCATCTATAAATATGTGGAGGATCAGAGCGCATAGTCACGAAGCCAAGAGATTCTAGAGAGCATCATCGAACGGAATGGGGGCTTGAAGCATTTCCAGGTAACTCATTTAAATTTTCTGTTATCGGATAAACTTTTGAAATTATTTTGTGATGTGTGAATGAAATTTGGGGTTATTTATGGTTATTTAACGTATTGGAAAAGATACGTGTACTTGTCAATTAGTAGGGTTATTTTAAATATTGAAAAAGAGGTGTATGTAAAACTTATTAAATTTCATTATGAATTTAAATTGGATTGTTAAGGGTAGATGGGTTTGTTAGTTTTGTAGTAATTTTATGCAAGATAAAAGGCATACATTAATAAACTGGATTATTATGAGCTCACCATACTCCAGTGTGCAACAAATATAGGGTATTATTTGAGGCCCATCTACTCCTATTGTATTAAATGTGTTTGCAAATAATAATTTGAAACAAGGGCTTTACAAAAATATCACTAATTGAGTTGTAATTAGTGTACCAAACTGTATATATCTGCGAATAATTGTTTGTAAATAGCGGTAAATAAAGATTGTATGATTGGTGTATTATTTGGTGATTTTATTGAATAGTGTGTGAGTGGGAAGGAAGAATGATTGTAAATTTAGGTATCCGAGAAGAGACACAGCTGAGCTAGCCAGGAAAGCTGCTGAAGATATTTTGAAGCAGAAATCATGGTAAGAAATTTTTTTGTGAAATTTTTATTTTTGAAAAGTATTAAATGACTCGCTCTCGATTATTAAAACTTTAATCCCCGAATCCACAGCAATTTTATGACGGCCCAACGTTGGGGCTTGAATGATTTTTAGGGAGATCTAGAGACTGTTCCCACGATCGACAGCAATATATATATATATATATATATATATATATATATATATATTATTACGTGTAATTAAAAAGGGCAATAAAATACATAAGCTAATTCATAGGGGTGAGAGCGATTAGGTCCAGTAAAATAAATTTATTGAGTTAAAAGATTTCCAACAATTATTTTCTAAGCTTAATTAATGTATAATAAGGGAATATCGATTTAGTTTAACGCGTGATTAAAGTAGGAATAATTTATCTTAATTAGATTTAGTTAGGGACCATGTATCATAGTCTTTATGTATAAGAGTAAAGCAAATAATGTGGGGTTAAATTATAGCATAATGAAGTTCTATGGAACAGTTTTAAAAGCGTTAAGCACGTTAAAAATGACGATTTCTACGTTTCAAATAACAAGGGGGAAAATGAATTTCTTGGTAAAGTTTGCTGCAAACAAATTTAATAGCTTAGTAAAACCAACAACCGTTAAAATTAAAGCAGCCAAGGCCAAAAACAAAATCACATAGGATTTATGTAAAAGCAGTATACGTTAGTTAAAATATTGATTTCTAATCTTAGATATAGAGTCAGAAGGAGCAATGAAAAGACGAAGATTGAATAAAAGCATATAAGCATAAGAGAGATACATAAAGTATATCCAGAGGAAGGGAATTAAAAATCGATAATGTCAAGGATAGTTGTAGTAGTTACTCTCAATATCTAAAATCTTGGTGTTATCAAAATTCACTTGGTGTTTAGAATCATAAAGATGTGAGAACAATGCACAGCACGATTTACCGATCTTGGAATCGCTTTTATGTTGTATAATCCGATTTTTTAGCCATTGTTTGGATTGTCCTACGTACGTTCTTTTGCAACTGGCTAAAAAATCGGATTATATAACATAAAAGCGATGCTAAGATCGGTAAATTGTGCTGTGCATTGTTCTCACATCTTTATGATTCTAATCACCAAGTGAATTTTGATAACACCAAGATTTTAGATATTGCGAGTAACTACTACAAAAGACTATTCCTAGAATCGTTTCATATTTACCGACAACGTAATCCTTTAAATAATAAGTTGGATAGTAATAATTTAAATGTGGTATATTCGGGGTTATATAGTATTAATGAAAAAAAGCGGATGTAGATAGCGTTGTTTGCTATACAAAGGAATCACGTTTGGTTTTATAGTTCCTATTTGTCCTTGTTATCGTCATGTATTAGATCTATATTGTTATCTTCCGTACTCGTGTTATAGCTTGTTTTTCGATAATAATTTTTGTAAGAACCATTATCATATAGTAATTCTTGTGTGTTACTCTAGCACAGTTATATATTTTATTCTGATTGTAGTGTTTAATGTATTTTTAATTTTTTGACTTACTACTTTTAACTCTAGTGTTATGTAATTATTTATTAATGCTGTGCGGTATGTATAGAACTGCGTTTCTTATTCTTTTACTATCATTTATATAAAGTCAAAGTAATCATGTAAGTAGATGGATTGTATTGTTTCAGACCTTGTGACTATTTCAGCATAATTTTTATCTTTGAAGAAGGCATGTGTACCGAAACGTTAGAATAGAATTACAATTTGACACTGTAGTTTTTATTGCTGTATGAACGATTGCATCCCAAGATTTCAACAACTATTCTAATATATATATATATATATATATATATATATATATAAATATTTTGGATGTGTTCTTGACCTTCTAAATAGATAATATGGGTCAATAATCAATTAAATTTATCTATAAACTAAATCAATGTTATAACAATTATTAGATTTTTATATATACATATTTTGTGTAATTTTAATTATAGTATAGTATAAGTAAAACAAACAAATAATTCTATACTATAATTAAAATTACACAAAGGTATGTATATATATAAAATCTAATAATTGTTAACACATTGTTTTAGTTTTTATAGATAAATTTATTGATTATGGTGTTACCAAACGTCAAATAAAAGATTACCACTACATTTGTTATTGCTTATATGTGAAACTTTGCAATATACCAAGATTTAGTAATGACCTAATTCCAAGATTATTTTACCCTATATATATATATATATATATATATATATATATTATAATTAGTTTTTACACAAGGTAAGTTGATAAATACTTACGTATTGAAATGAATAAGATGAAATAATAACTTAGACTTTTAAGCAAAGCCCAAATGATCATTTCAAATCGAGCTAGTAATTGAAAGAAGGAAAATATAAGGCCTTGGACAGGATTTGAACCTGCATCTCAGTTTTGCTGGAACTGTGCGTTATCCAATTACGCTACCGAGGCCGATGGCTATAATTGGAAAATTTACAAATCTAAATCGTGTACAATTGTAATTGGATAACGCACAGTTCCGGCAAAACTGAGATGCAGGTTCAAATCCTGTCCAAGGCCTTATATTTTCCTTCTTTCAATTACTAGCTCGATTTGAAATGATCATTTGGGCTTTGCTTAAAAAGTCTAAGTTATTATTTCATCTTATTCATTTCAATACGTAAGTATTTATCAACTTACCTTGTGTAAAAAACTAATTATAATATTTATATATTAATACTTGGCTTATAGCCGTGATTTTGAGCGGTGCTTCCTGTCTATATCTGACATAAGTCAGAAACTTGACAATTTCAGATATGATTGACAAAAATGCTAAACGTAATTGAAAGTTAGGTTTATATATGGTACTTGTACACGATTTAGATTTGTAAATTTTCCAATTATAGCCATCGGCCTCGGTAGCGTAATTGGATAACGCACAGTTCCGGCAAAACTGAGATGCAGGTTCAAATCCTGTCCAAGGCCTTATATTTTCCTTCTTTCAATTACTAGCTCGATTTGAAATGATCATTTGGGCTTTGCTTAAAAAGTCTAAGTTATTATTTCATCTTATTCATTTCTATATATATATATATATATATATATATATATATATACAGGGTGTCCCAAATTGAGAGATCTGCTTAAATGAGCAAAGTTGTGTCATTTGGATAGCTTATTTAAATTCCGCATAGATACATTCGAAATTCCAAACGGTTTTGAAATTATTTAAAAAAAAACTGAAAACTGCCAATTTCTTCGAAGTCGAATATTTGTGTTATAATAAGAGATACGAAAAAATGTTTCTTATAAAAGTTACTTAGTTCAATTGTGTGCACTTAAAAGTGATATTAAAATTAAATTCAAGATGGCCGTTATCGAGATATTAGCATCAACTTTCATATTTTAAATGGACGCCATATTGGATTTTTAGATGGTTAAATAGCATATTTTTTCTCTTTTCAACAATGTATCACAACATTAGTTTAAATGAAAAAATTTACTGAAAATAATAATTTAAATTTTTTATCAAGTAGGCATCAACACAAATCAGTTTTAAAACAAATTAAACGAAAAAAAATTAGAATAACATTAAACACCAACTAATAAATCATAGCAATTGTTCAAAATGTTGACCGTTATTATTTAAACACAATCGGCAACGTTTTAGAACACTTTTTGTTACGCGTCGTAATGTATTCCCATTAAGACCGTCTATTGCCTGCATAACCGCTTCCCGTAGTTCATCTACATTATTGTACTGGAAATTACTTCCATATACATTATCTTTTAAAGTGCCCCATAAATAAAAATCCAGGGGTGTTAAGTCTGCTGATCTAGGCGGCCATTTTACAGGTGTGTGGGTCGTGATTACCCTGCCATCAAAACGATTACTTAAGTAGGTGATAACATCTCTAGCGTTGTGTGGATGTGCGCCATCTTGTTGATACCAAATTTGATTATTTTGTGCCTCTAATAAATCTTCTAAAGATGTTTAAAGCATTTCCAAATAACGTTGAGAGGTTAAGATTCCATCGAATATTATAGGAGCAAGTAAACGGTTTCCCAATATACCACAAAAAACATTACAACCAAATCGAATTTGATTGCGGCGTGGAACTGTTATGCGTGGGTTTTCCTGTGCCCAATAGTATTCATTATGACGATTAAATATTCCACAGTTAGAAAAATAAGACTCATCGGTCCACAAAACGCGATTGATAAAATCATCATTCTCCCTAACTTGATTGATAAACCATCTGCAAAATGTTGATCTGCGGAGATAGTCGTTTGGTTGTAAGTTTTGAGCAATGTGAAATCTGTAAGGGTGATATTTATGCTTTTTTAAAATTCTTGATGCTTGAGACTTGGATACGTTTACTTGGGTTTCTATTTCCCGTGTTGAAATGTTTAGATTAGCTTCCACGCAGGCCAGTGTCAACACCTCATCTGCAATGTCTCCATTTATGTTTTTAGTAGGTTTTTTTAAACATCCATACTGCTGCATATTTGTGTCCAATCTTTGAAAGATTTTAATGTTTGGCTGTCTTTTTTCGGGAAAGTTTGTTAAGTATGTTTCGGCAGCAAGGCGACTGTTCTTATTACATTTTATGTATGTACAAAACATATGATATTGTTCTATTGTTGAAAAATTTGCCACTTGAATATTTTATAGAATAAGTATATCTCAACTTATAACTGGGAAAGAGAATACACAAATGCCAATTATTAGTACAACAGATACACTAATTCAACATGACAGTTTGTTATAATTTCATTTGTTTAAGAGAAATCTGATGATGCCTACTTGATAAAAAATTTAAATTATCATTTTCAGTAAATTTTTTCATTTATACATATGTTGTGATACATCGTTGAAAAGAAAAAAAATATGCTATCTAACCATCTAAAAATCCAATATGGCGTCCATTTAAAATATGAAAGTTGATGCTAATATCTCGATAACCGCCTTCTTGAATTTAATTTTAATATCACTTTTAAGTGCACACAATTGAACTAAGTAACTTTTATAAGAAACATTTGTTCGTATCTTTTATTATAACAAAAATATTCGACTTCGAAGAAATTGGCAGTTTTCAGTTTTTTTCAAATAATTTCTAAACCGTTTGGAATTTCGAATGTATCTATGCGGAATATAAATAAGCTATCCAAATGACACAACTTTGCCCATTTAAGCAGATCTCTATCATTAATAATAAGAAAGATACCCACGCTATCCTACTCAATTTGGGACACCCTGTATATGTATATATATAATGTATATATGTATGTATGTATGTATGTATGTATGTATGTATGTATTTATATATTAGTGTAAAGTCTATTGGCAATTAGTGTAATAATACCAACAACTATAAAACAAACCTATGATATTGTTCCAATAGTGAACTATTTTGCGCCATTCTATTAATTAATTCTTCTATATCTTTATTTTTCAAACTATTTAAACTATACGCATCCTTAAATGAATACTGTTTAAACCATGTTGGAGGTTTGTGATGGTTCATATTAGCTTCGTCTAAATTATATGTCCACTGTTCGTAATCGAGTACTTCCTAAAAGATTTATTTAACTTCTTTTACTTACATTCTTCAGTATACCTACATATGTTTCAGAATCGATTAGGTAATACCTATAATTGGGATTTAAATTACTATAACTCGTAAAACTGCCTCCATTGTATGCAACATTAATAACTTGATCTTCATTTGACGAGTTGTAGAAAACGCGCAATTCATCTAAGTGTGTATGCCCATTAATCTGCGCTTTAATTATGTGTGAAAATCTAGATTTTTTTAATAATAATAGTAATTAGTTAACACACTTGCAGTGATTTACATACCTTTCTATAATCCGGCGAAACTGTCGGGTCCATTCTTCAGTACATGTAATATCACCAGGTGGAACATGTGATAAAATATGCACAAACTCGTTATTAGTCTCAGCTTTTTTTAAAGTAAGAGCTAACCATTGCAGCTGATAAAATGGATCAACATCGTTATACAACAGCCACCTGTAGTATCAAATTAGCTAAGAAGATTCTTTAACTTATCAAGTATGACACAAACCAGTTTAATATGTAACAAACATTACTATTTAGTGCCACTATGCGAAATCCTGGTTTAACAAGAACAGTGTAATAACCACCATAGCGAACTGTTTCGTCAGTAATATTTGGTAACCACCTAGACCATTCATCGGCCATTAAATCAAATAGCCATCTGTTTGAAAATTCATTGGTGATATTTGGTGGCGAAAATCTGCAACAATACATTGCTCATTTGTTTTTGTTGTGTTTACTTATTAATTTATGAAGAAACATGTAGTTATTGATTAACCGCACTGAATACTTTGATTATTAGCCACCTGTAATCTTTTCACGTTAATAAAATAAACCACATTAAAATAACATGACAGAAATTAATACCTCTTATGAGTTTTATTATAAAATAGTGTTGAATTTTGCTAAATGTTTATATAATTTTATACTTGCTAGATTTGTAGCAGATGCTACTGCCACAATTGTTTATATGTAAGTATAAACTATGAAGTCATAGAATATCTGTGTACATTATGCACTTCACTACTTGTGTTCACGCGCGGGGGATCTTATAAATTTATACATCGACTTACCTCCGCGGTTTTTTGTTGTTCTAAACTGCAGTTTCTATTCCTTCAACCAAGTGGACTGTATGCGAAATTGAGTCTGTGTTACGTTGCACTTGCACTGTGTTTTTTAGGGGTTTAACAAATAAAGTCCGCGGCACTTGACTAACTTACGGTACCGAACTAAAAACCGACGACTGTTCTGCTTCGATATCCATAAGAAAGTGTTTGTTCATTGCTACCGTTAGTCCCACTTATTCACACATGCACCAGGAATTTTTACGGCAGCATATAAGGGAACAAGTGATGACAGTTTTACTATTAGATTTATGACTACAAATTTACGACTTAAAATTAAACACGCAAACGTGCGACAAAGAGACCGAACAACTTGTATCATAATTATGCCTGTTTAATGGAATCTGAAAATTAATAGCGTGTAACCCCAATTGGTCTGTTATAGTAATTTATTCATTTTATGTAATATGCAAATTTTATTATAAAATATTTTGAATAAAACTGAATATTATAATTTACAGCAACGTGAATCGTCTACAATAAATTTAACACAAAAAGTGTTCTGTATATAAAACATATGCTAATCACAGATTAGTACAAACTGTTTGCAGTGAAATAGTGTTTTTACTTTATTAATTATTTATGATTACATTATATGATTACATTAAATCCAACTTAGACATGGCGGCCAGAGATATTCTGGGGTATACACAAAAAGAAAATAAGAAACCATGGATAACAAAGGATATCCTGAATTTAATAGAAGAAAGACGAAATAAAAAAAAATAAATCAGACGAAACAGGAAAACAGAGATACAAAGCTATAAAATGGGGAAATTATTCGAAAATGCAGGAAAGCTAAAGAACAATGGATTGATGAAAAGTGCAAAGAGGTACAAACTAAGATGGAAATAGGAAAGACAGACGAAGCATACAAATTACTCAGAATGAATTTTAGGGATATAAAACCGTATAGCAAAAATATAAGGGACGCACAAGGAAACGTCATCATAGAAAACGTAGAGAAAGTGGGTAGATGGCAAGAATATATAGGGAATTTATATGCAGGAGAGGAACTAACTGCATTAGTACAGGAATCAGACATTGAAAATGATGACTTGGCATATCCTATACTTAGAGAGGAGTTTGAATTAGCATTAAAGAGTCTGAAAAATGGTAAGGCGCCGGGAACAGATAAGGTGCAAGCTGAAACTTTAAAAGCCGCTGGACAAGCAGTAACAGAACGTCTTTTCCAACTTGTAAGCTATATGTATGAGACAGGCGAGATACCCAAAAATTTCAAACGTAGCATCATAGTAACTATACCAAAAAAGAAAGGTGCGGATAGATGTGAAAATTTTCGAACAATAAGTTTGACAGCACACGTGTCAAAAATATTAACTAGAATTGTGCAAAGACGAATGGAAAAACGGGCGGAAGAAATACTAAAAGAAGACCAATTTGGGTTTAGGCGAAACAGGGGAACACGGGAGGCTATTTTAGCTCTGGGAGTGATAATGGAGAAAACAATAGAAAAAGGGGAAAGCGTGTATATAGGGCTTGTAGATCTGGAAAAAGCATTCGACAATGTAAAATGGAAAAAAATGTTTGAAATACTCAAAAAGATTGGAATGAGCTATAGGGATAGACGAATAGTACATAGCTTATACAAAGAGCAAACAGCAGTAATAGAATTAGAGCAGGAACGTAGAAAAGTAAACATTAGGAAAGGGGTGAGACAGGGATGTGCCCTATCCCCATTGATTTTTAACTTGTACATAGAAGACGCAATGAATACTGTCAAATGCAGGAAGACATTTGGAATTACTATGCAGGGACAAAAAATTGATATGCTTAGATTTGCAGATGATATAACGGTATTAGCGGCTAGTAAGGAAGAGTTAGAAGCTGCTCTCAATGAAATGGAAACGGTTCTAACAGAGAGATACGATATGAAAATTAACAAAACTAAAACTAAAGTTCTAGTATGCAAAGGTGGGGGAAATAAATCAAAAACAAGAATACAAGTATGTAACACGAACTTACAAGAGGTTAAGGATTTCTGCTACCTAGGAAGCCAAATAACGCAAGATGGAAAAAGCACAAAAGATATAAAACAAAGATTAGCACAAGGTCGTGCTACATTTAACAAGAAAAAGCAACTACTGTGCTCAAAGACTACAAACATAGAAACAAGGAAAAGATTGCTTAAAACATATGTGTGGAGCACAGCACTGTACGGCTGTGAAGCCTGGACATTATGAGAAGCGGACAGGAAAAAGGCAGAAGCCCTTGAAATGTGGTGCTACAGACGTATGATGAAGATATCATGGACACAAAAAGTTAAGAACGAAGAGGTACTAAAAATGGTAGGGGAAGAAAGAAATATGTGGAAAACGGTAAAAGAGAGGAGAGATAAGATGATAGGCCATATACTATACGGCATGAGGGAATAGTGCGGAATATATTAGAAGCAGAGATAGGAAGAAAAAGAAAAAGAGGCACACCTAGGTTAGACTACTGCACACAGATAGTAAAAGATGTGTAGGCTAGCTCAGAAGAGAAATCAATGGAGGTACGCATCCAACCAATCCCAAGATGGATAAACTAATGACGAAAAAATAACTGTGATGAGTATTATAAGTAACTACAAGAATTAGCTGAGCAATATTCTCGAATAATGTTAAGTGTGTGAAAGGATTTACTGGAAAACCATTACTTCGGCAAATGTCTAAGTGTTGGGAGATCTTGGTAGCCACAGGTTGCTTAACTCCCTTCACTGAATCTTGCTGAAATAGGGCATAAAATTAGAAAACACTAGAAGGGGAACGAGCTGTATACACATGCTGTGTGAGAATTTCAGAGAACTATGTAGACTAGCTCAGAATATAAATAAGTGCAGGTACGTGTCCAACCAGTTTTGAGACGGAAAACTTAATGACGAAAAAATAAGCGCAGATAAATCTGATGATTAGTATAAACAACTAGTTGTTGGTTGCGAAATACCTACAACTAATGTTGACTGTGTGAAAAGATATATTGAAAAATATATTAAATCGGTAAATGGTTAAGTGTTGGGGGAACTTGGCAGCCACAGGCTGCTTACCTCCCTTCACAACCACTGAAGGTCGGAGAAATAGGGTATATAATTGTAAAACAATAGAAGGTGACTGAACTGCATCTAACAAGAAAGAACAGCGCTTATGAGAAAAGACAACAAACATAAAACAAGAAGAAAATTGTTGAAAGCATATGTGTGGAGCACAGCACAGTATGCCTATGAAATACGGGCAGTCTGAAACGCAGACAGAAAAACGGTAGCAGTCTTTTGAAATGCTGTGCTTCAGATGTATGAGGACGATAGCATGGACAGACAAAGTTAATAACAAATAGGTTATAGAAATAGTAGGGGAACAAGGATATCTGGGGAAAAAGATAAGAGAAATAGAAGGGCAGAATACGTTCTAAGGCATTTTTGGGGAATAGTATGGGATATATTACAAGCAGAGATAGGAAAAAAGAGGTAGATGTAGACCTAGATCAGATAGTTATAGATGCAGACTGTGCAAATTTCAGGCAAATATGTAGGTTAGTTCAGAATAGGAAGTAATGATGGTATGCGTCTAACCAGTTCCAGGACTGAAGACCTAATGATGATGATTACATTCTGCAAGTTGGAGCGTGGAATGTCAGAAGTATGAAACAAGTAGGTACGCTAGAGTACTTGAAAATTGAAATTGATAGGTTAGCATTAGATATGGTAGGGATCAGCAAAGTTCAGTGGTCAGAGATGGGGGATTTTTGGAGCAGAGACTTGTTATGTGCCAAAAATTTGGCACTAAACATTCTTTAGTTTAGTTTTGATATGCGGGAGTTTTCGCGCCATAAATTTCAAAGACTTGGAGCGCGTATTTCCGTCATGTCAGAAGTGGGTTGCACGAACTTCGCGCCAACGCGAGTGGCGAAGAAAAAGTGGGGAAGTTTCCGGGAGACGCGGTAACGTAGCTTTTTGCCTTTGAACTTGGAGTGCAGTAGTCGTGTCTGGTATCGTATCTTCCTTTTTATTATGTAGATTTCCTTTGTCTATCTTTGTTTGTCGTTCCCTATAAAACCTGTTCCTTATCGTTCCCGCTACATATAGGAATTTGGATACGACCTGGGAGCAACCCACGACCGCCGAAGCTAGTCGGAGCACTATCGAAGGACGTTATGTGCTCCATATGAAAATGACCCGGAAGGGGGTCTCAGCAACCCTGAAGAAAGCCATCCGGAAGGACGCTAGGCGCACCATCCGTAAACTATCTTGAGAAGGGGCTTCTAGCAACCCTGAGGAAGTTATCCTGCGAGACGCCATCTTTAACGTGAAGCTGGACCTATTCATGTGAGTATTTAGTCTTTACGAACTGTTTGCGAATTTGATATTTATTCCGTCAATTGCGCGTTTAGATTTGCATGTTGAGTGACGTCATTGACAGATGGGCGCGCTAAAATTTGTATAAAATGTAGAGCTACCAACTGCGGTTGCGCCACTCATACCGCGCCGACGGTTATGTAATTCGAACTTTTTAACTGTAAGAGACTTTAGGGTAATTCATACAGGATCAGAGGAAGGAAATTTGGGTGTGGGGGATAGTTATGAGAAAAAGGATAGGACTCTGTGTAGAAAACTACCTACAAAAGAACGAAAGAGTACTTATGGTTAGATTAGAATCTAAACCGGTGAATACAGTAATAATACAAGCATACATGCCCACCTGTAACTACAGTGACGAAGAGATTAGAAGTAATCTACAAAGATTTGAAGACATACTAAGATACGTAAAAGGACATGAAAATTTAATAATTACAGGAGATTTCAATGCAGTGGTAGGTGAGGGTAGGGAAGGAGCAGTAGTAGGTTTATTTGGTTTAGGCACGAGAAACGACAGGGGAAATAGGTCGGTAGAATTTTGTAACAAAAACCATTTAACCATCACAAACACATCATTTCAACATCATGCTAGAAGGCGATACGCGTGGAAGATGCCAGGAGATATAGGAATATATCAAATAGATTACATTCTTGTTAGACAACGTTTTAGGAATCAAGTAAAAGACTGTAGAAGTTATCCAAAAGCAGATATAGACATTGACCACAACATTGTAATTATGAAGGCTGCTCTTAAATTTAAAAAGTTGAGAAAAAGAAACAGAAAAAGACACTTTGACTTTAAGAAACTAAAAGATAAAGATATCTGCAAAAGATTTGAAAAATAGTCAAATGATCTCTGAAAGATATCAGGAAAATTTCTGATACTAAGAAAGTAGAAACAGAATGGAACAACATTAAATGCAGCTTAGACATGACAGTCAGAGATATACACAAAAAGAAAATAAGAAACCATGGATAACAAAGGATATCCTGAATTTAATAGACATAAGACGAAAATAAAAAACAGACCGGACAAAGCCGAAAAAGAGAGATACAAAGCTATGAAATTGTAAAATTATTCAAAATGCAGGAAAGCTAAAGAGTAATGGATTGATGAAAAGTGCAAAGAGGTACAAACTAAGACGAAAGTAGGAAAGACAGACGGAGCATACAAACTAATTAGAATGCATTTTAGGGATATAAAACCATATAGCAAAAATATAAAAGGCGCGGAAGGAGACAACATTATAAAAAAATGTACAAAAAATGGTTAGATGGCAAGAATATTTACAGAATTTATATGTAGAAGAGGAACTAACAGCATAGAGCAGGAATTCGACATTGAAAATGATGACATGGGATATCCTATACTTAGAGATGAGTTTGAATTAGCATTAAAAGGCCTAAAAAATGGTAAGGCACCAGGTATAAATAAGGTGCAAGCAGAAACTCTAAAAGCCTCTGGACAAACTGTTTTATGCAAAACAGGGGGAACACAGGAGGCTATTTTAGCTCTGAGAGTGGTAATGGAGAAGACAATAGAAAAAGGAGAAAGCATGTATATAGGTTTTGTAGATCTGGAAAAAGCATTTGATAATGTAAAATGGAAAAAATGTTTGAAATAATCAAAAAGATCGGAATGTGTTTTAGGGATAGACGGATAGTATAAGGTGACCAGACGTCCCGCTTTTGGCGGGACAGTCTCGATTTTTCACAATTTGTCCCGCGTCCCGCGACGTTTTTCAAAAGTCCCGACTTTTAGAATTAAGTTAAATTTTATATTTATGAAAATCATTGTTTTGTGTTTTAAGAATCCTTCAATTTGTTTTGCGTTCTAAGAATCCTACAGGCTACGACGACTAACATATTGCTTTTGCTACCCAGTCACATTGTATTTGTCTCTCAGATGATACACTTCGTGTTCGTACTGCGTGCTAGCAAGCTAATTAAACAAATTAATATTACAAATCTGCTACTTACCATAGAAAATTAAGGTAAGTAATTTATCTATATACAGCCTCGGCACCATTGCTAACTTTGTTATTATTGGAGCTACGAGGTTGGTTAAATGAGCAAAGAAGCTTAGTTTTTACAGCTGATTACCGTGGATAGCGCAAAAAAATAATTGAACATCGCTGTTTCGAGATATTGATCAAAACACTTACTTTTTAAATAGAACACCCTGTATATTTTTAATTTAAATGAAAGAGAAATAAATTCTTAACAAAAAGTCTTATACACTCTTATATCAATATCCTTAAGATAAAGTAAATATTAACAAATTTGTAAATTAATCAAGGTAGGCGCGGATATCTAAATAGAATTAATTTGTTTAACAAGTTTTTGTCATTCGCGTGTTTAGTTGTAGCAGCTAACTTTAACAAGTATTAATAACATTGTTAGAATGCCTTTTACTCATGAAGATAAGTGTGATATGTTGGAAAGTTTTATAATAAATAGAAAAAATACTACCAGAGCATCAAATTGCTATTGCGAAAACTTTCCTAATCAAAACTCTCCAGACCGAAGATATTTTCTAATGCTGTACAGAAAATTTAAAGACAATGAAAATTTGTTTTTGAAAAAAAGAACTAGAAAGAGAGTTATAATTAGCAAAAACATTGAAACAAATGTATTAACTTAATTTGAAGCATTTCTAAATGATTCTATTAGAGATTTATAGAATATTAAGAAACATAAATTTATTCCTTATAAATATCGACAAAAAATAAGTCGTTGATTAGTTGCCTCGCGTACGGAAAATCCTGGTCTCGTGAAAAATATAATTTAGAGCGACGAATCAAATTTTTCAAATTCTGGAATGTTTAACCATAAAAACATGCATTACTGGTCATGCGAAAATCCACTGTTAACTTTCCCATCCCATCCACAAACAAAGTTTAGTTTAAATGTATGGCGTGGTTTGATTGGTAGTAAAATAGTGGGCCTTTTGTTTTATTACGGATTGCTTACTGGAGCTAGAACATTATGGAAGAAGTTTTTGAAGAGTACCTGGATGATATTAATCTAGAAGATCGCCAAACCATTTACTTCCAGCAAGATGGAGCTCCAGCACATAATTTTCGCGAAGTTGGCGCAATGATGCAAAGACGTTTTGAAAACCGGTCGATGGGATCAAATGGTCCTATAAAGTGGCCACCTTGTTCACCCGACTTGTCGTCTTTAAATTTTTTCTTTTAGGATAAAGTAAAAAATAACGTTTACGAGAGAAGATATACCAATGTAGTAGAATTAGAAAACAGTATTTGATTAAATATTAATTCAATTGACGGTGGGAGTATTGCAAATGCTGCAGGGGATGCTATTAGGCGAACCTTAATGTGCATTCAAGAAAATGGAGGATTTTTGAACAGTTTATGTAATTTTAGTGTGTTAAATAAAAGGTTTATTTAAAAGTCAAGACTATCTTAATTAAATTACAAATTTGTTAATATTTACTTTATCTTAAGGATTTTGATATAGGAGTGTATAAAACTTTTTGTTAAAAATTAATTTCTCTTTCATTTAAATTAAAAATATACAGGGTGTAATATATGACACAGGTGAGGTTCCAACAGATTTCGAAAAAAATATTATTATCCCAATCCCAAAAAAGTCAGGAGCTGATAGGTGTGAGAGTTTTAGAACGGTTAGTTTAACTTCTCATGCTTCCAAAATATTAACAACAATAATTAAAAATAGAGTAGAAGCTTTGACTGAGAATTATTTAGGCGAAGACCAATATGGTTTTCGTAAAGACAGAGGGACTAGAGAACCGATACTAATGATTAGGGTAATTATCGAAAAAGGTTACAAAAATAAAAGACTCATTTTGCGTTTGTAGATTTAGAAAAAGCATTTGATAAGGTTAATTGGAGTGTTATGTTCAGGGTTTTGCAAAAATAGGAATCTCTCATAGGGATAGAAAAATTATTTACAGTCTATATAAAACCAAAGCGTAGTAATTAGATTGGATGAAATAGAAAAGGAAGCTAAGATTAGAAATGGTGTTAGACAGGGTTGTATACTGTCTCCTTCATTTTAATGTTTATATTGAGGAAGCTTTAAACTTAGCTAGAGAGAGAAAAGAGATAGGTATTAGTGTACAGGGACAGAAAGTAGACATGTTACGTTTTGCAGATGATATAGCCATTATAGCAGAGTCTAGAAAAGAGTTAGGAGAGTTTTAAATATTTTAGATGAGATACTACGGAGTAACTATAGTATGAGAATTAACTCAGTAAAGACAAAGATAATGACAAGTGAGTTACAGCCTAGTTCTAAACCAAAATTAAAAATAGGTAATACCGTGTTAGAGGAGGTAGATGAATTTTGCTATTTAGGTAGTATAATTACAAAGGATGGACGTAGCAGAAGGGATATAGTAGCTAGAATAGCTCAAGCTAGAAAAATGTTTTTAAAAAGAAAACTTACTAATAGCTAATAGTATTAGTTTAGATAATAGAAAAGTTTCTTAAAGTCGTAAGTATGGAGCGTTCTACTATACGGTAGTGAGACTTGGACAATTAAAGAAGTAGATAAGAAAAGATAGAAGCTTTTGAAACTTGGTGTTATAGGAGAATGTTAAAGATTAGTTGGACAGATAGAGTAACAAACGAGGAAGTTTATAGAAGGATAGGTGAGGAACCCTGTATGTGGAAACAATTGAAGGTCAGGAGAGATAGAATGATAGGGCACCAGTTAAGACATGATGGACTATTTAGTAAAGTCTTAGATTATAGACTACCAAATAAAAGTAGAGTAGGAAGGCCTAGACAAAGCTATATTAGTCAAATTATTAGAGATCTAGGTTGTGAAGGGTATGCAGACCTTTTTAGACTAGCTCAGAATAGAAAAGAATTTAGAGCTGCGTCAAACCGACCTTAAGTAAGGTCGAAAACAAAATGATGATGATGAGGGTGTTCCATTTAAAAAGTAAGTGTTTTGATCAATATCTCAAAACAGCAATGCTCAACTATTTTTTTGCGCTGTCCACGGTAATCAGCTGTAAAAACTAAGCTTCTTTGCTCATTTAACCAACCCCGTAGCTCCAATAATAACAAAGTTAGCAATGGTGCCGAGTTAATTTGAAACAGGCTGTATATCATAAATAAATAAATTTTCTTAAACTTAGCTTAAAATACTCGTAGTCTTCATATTTTATATTGATGACAAAAAGTATATCACCGACCTTAACCTTAAAAGAAATTTTTGAAAGAAATATACGAATAAAATTTTGCAAATATTTTAAGTCAATCAAACTAATTTCGTATAAACAACAATAAAATATGTTCATGTAAATTATGTTTAGTGCAAATTAATTCGGTGAATAAAAAATATGCTAAGGAATAAAATATTATACATTTTTTTATATTTGCAAATTGTACTTATGTTAAAAATAAAAAAATATTACGATATTATTTTTATTCTGTATGAAAATTTTTGTTGATACCCCCCCTTCTACAGAGTTGTCCCGCTTTGCCCATCTAAAAATCTGGTCACCTTAGGATAGTACATACTTTCTACAAAGAGCAAACAGCTGTAATAGAATTAGAGCAGGAACGTAAGGAAGTAGATTTAGGAAAGGAGTGAGAAAGGGGTGTGCCCTATCCCTGTTAATTTTTAACTTGTACATCGAAGAGGCAATGAATACTGTCAAAATGTAGGAAGACATTTTGAATTATTATGCAGGGACAAAAGATTCATGTGCTTAGATTTGCAGATGAAATAGTAGTATTAGCATCTAGAAAGGAAGGGTTAGAAGCAGCTCTTAATGAAATGGAAACAGTTCTAACACACAGTATGAAAATTAACAAAAATAAAACTAAAGTACTAGTATCAAAGGAGGGCAAAATAAATCTAAAACTAGAATACAAATAAGAAATTTCGTGTAATTGTTTACACTCTCTTCTCAGATTAGTAAAATGCTTATATGCATCAAAGATTTAGTACTCTTGAATAACTTGTGAGCCGCTTTTTTGCGGTAAATTAAATGTCTTAATTTATAACTGTACCATTTGGGATAAGTTGTGGGTTTTAATCTCTTTACTGGAATAAACTCTTTAATAGCATCAAACATTATATTATAAAATTTGTTCATGGCTTCTGAGATACTGTTAAAAGCTAAATGATGTTTCCAATCAATATTCAGAAAATGGTTATTCAAGTCTAAGTAATTTCCAGTATTAAAATCAAATGTTTGACAATCATAATTCAATTTACGAAATGACTATGTTTTCACATTGATTTCAGCAGATAATGATGAATGATGATAAGAGTTCATAAACGGGGGATCCATGCTGGAGTAACTAATGTGTTGTGTTGATTAGAAAATCTTTGGTTATAATAATTTATAATAATTATTATAATAATTATTAAATTTATTAATTTAATTATTAGAAGAAAATTGATGAATTTTAACCTTTTCATATATTGCAAATATTTTTGAGAACATTATAATAATTTGTGCTTAAGGGTGTTTTGGTTTAAAGATTAGAACAGGAAGGAGAGATAGATGGTAGGTTTAAAATCTTTGTTTGTCGTATTGTCGCAAGCTCCGTGCGTAATTCAAAAACCGAGCTAGCCGGCACAATCAAAAATACATATTAAAAATCAAAAATTGACAAATTAAAAATTTATATCTTTTAATTCATAAGCATATATTGCTACAGTATCACAATCTCTTTGTTGTGATACTGTAGCACACCCTATGCGCCCTTTTTATGAATTAAAAGGTATAAAATTTTAATTACACAATTTTTGATTTTTAATATATAATTTTGATTGCGTCGGCTAGCTCAGTTTTTGAATTAAGCATGGAGCTTGCGACAATACGACAAACAAAGATTTAAAACCTACCATCTATTCTCCTTCTTGTTCTAATCTTTAAACCAAAACACCCTTAAGCACAAATTATAATGTTCTCAAAAATATTTGCAACGTATGAAAAGGTTAAAATTCTTAAACTGGAATTTTCTTCTAATAATCGAATCAATAAATTTAATAATTATTATAACCAAAGATGATCAAAAAGTCAGCAAAATCACTAGTATTATTAATTATTAACTGAAACCTGATGAACGTTCATTTTACCTCATTTATTTACGTAATGTACAACGTGCACCCAAAACTAAATACTGCCGACACCTCACATAAATTATCATGAAAGCAATTTTAAAGTATTTAAATTTGTAATATTTAATTAAACGTTAAATTTTAAGTTATTCCAGTTTAGCAAAGTGCAATGAAATATCCACAAATAAAATAATCTAATTATTAAATTTATTGATTCAATTATTAGAAGAAAATTCCAGTTACAGAATTTTAACTTTTTCATGCGTTGTAAATATTTTTGAGAACATTATAATAATTTGTGCTTAATGGTGTTTTCGTTTAAAAATTAAAACAGGAAGGACAGATAGATAGTAGGTTTAAAATCTTTCTTTGTATATATATATATATATATATATATATATATATATATATATATAATGATGTAAGTAGCACATTAGCACATTAGACACGAGCTCGTATAACCTCATACCAGTTATAGGTGTTAAGAGGCTGATACACGACTCAAAAAGCAGTACAAAATTTAATCAAATTAGTTTCAAGGTTCTTTAAGTCAAGTTTGCAATTTGATAGATTACTTACTGTTTTGATAACACTGATTTAGTAAAGATATTGCGTTAAGTGTTAAATGGTACATATACTATATAAATAATGTCACTTTAAACCTTTACTTACAAATTTAGAGGATGAGGTTCATGATTTCCTATTATAGAATACACCGGAATCAAACCAAAAGACTCTTTTAACATTTTGTAAGTTCTTTGTAATTGCTCGGTATTACTCTCCCTAGAAGTATTCCATATTCGATGATGGATTATATCCCCAGTAAAATAAACAAAGTCAATTTTTTGTCCTTCTTCTTTCTGTATTTGGTTTAAAGCTGCTAGAGACTAACAAAATATATAATATACTTACTGATTGTTGTGTTATTTGTTCTAAGTAATTAGTAAAACTATCATAAGACATATCGCATTCCCTATAATCTCCCCATTTACCAGCACCAATTTCAGCACGAGAAGGTAAATCATGATCACTGCCACAGCATAAAGGTTCGCCACACTCGGTAGTTCTTCCTTTTTCATAATATGGATCCAAATGCAAATCAGTTATATGAAGGATTCTCAATGTTTTATCACTGGATTTATCTACCTATTAACTGAGGATTTAGTACATCAATACTTAAAAAATTGGAAATACTGTATAAAATGGTGAATCTTGATTTGGAATATGAACTTCCCATGTTGATCTGACATCTTTAAAACAACTATAAGTTTGAAATATAGTTGCGCATACTTTAAGTTCATTTAATTTCTTATTTTCTTTTAATATATACATAAATGTATCCTAAAATCATGTTTACTTATTAGCGCACACTATTTTATAAGACTTACTATGTGTAATTTAATAGTTCCTCTGCACACACGCTCGCTTGATATTTTAAAAAGCTTACAAACAAATACTAATACATCGAATAGTTTAGAAACCTGAATACCTGCTCGACTTCGTAAAACAGCATATCGAAAAACTGCTGAGCATGCATTACAGACGTTTATATTAATTAATGTTGTCGTTATTGGTTTATTACTAAACAATTTTACAGGAATTTTGAGTTGATCAATAGCCCAATCCAAAAGTGGTAATTTAGTACCATGTTCTTCAAATTCAACTAATCCCTTATATATGATTTCTTTTATCTGTTCATTCAAATCTGTGTTGTCAGGTATATCTTCTAACCTTAATTTCCTAGAATCATTTTTTACTTTTTCTACAATATCGTCTAGATTAGGTATTAATGGAATACTAGGTAAATTAAATCCCACTGGTGTTTCTACAGAACTTCCATTTGAATCGTTGTCTGATTTAAATAGTGGATTTTGTATCTCTGGTTTTCCAATTATTTCAAAAGGATTTACTTTTATAGAATTATTTTTGACTTTTTCAATAAAATCTGGACGAGGTTTTAATTGAACGTTGGGAAAATTAAAAAAAGGTGATTTTTCTGTCAAAGTTCCATTGGAATTCTCAATGGGCTTGAATGGAAGATTTGGTATCTTTGGTACTATTGAGAGTTGAGCTGCTTAAAACAAAAAAAATCTGTTATTGAATATAAACATTAAAATTACTAGAAGGTATAAGGTTTAAAAAAGAATGGTTCGCAAAATAAAAATCTAAATGTCACTCTTTCATACGAAAAACGTTATCAGTGGAGTTGAACTACTGAAACACTGTAAAACTTTAATCTACCAAAATAGTTACAAGACACAAAGTACTACAACTAAAGAGACAGTTTTATAGAATTTACTGGTGTTATAGCATGATAATATGTTCTAAAACTGACGTCCTATTTTTAAGGTGCAGACCATTATCTATGAACGAGTTTTGTTCTTTTGAAAAGATTGTTATGCTTTGATTGCTCTGTGATAAAGACCAGGTGTAAGCTAATACTATGAGATTGATGAGCAATAAGACTATATTATTTGATTTTATAGTAACGCATGCAATGTCCCTTACAAATGCCTTTTGGAGGACACACGGTGCCCTATAAAATAAAACACTGAAATAATGTTTGACTTCACACACAAATAAATTCATTATTAGCACATATTGGAAACGGTTACATCTACTTCACCCTTCGACGACATCACTAGACCGACTGGTATTTTTAATACTCATAAAGAGAAAGTGGGGGTGCATATTCAATCTGAGATGTACTTTTAAAAACAAGTTTTCTAGATATTTTGATATTGGAAATGTCATCTAACTGAGAAGAAAAATCAATCCAACGAGTGCATAGGTCCTTTGGAACCGCCTCGTCCCAACCTATTTTTAATTTCCAGATATCTTGCATAATTAATTTTGAAGATGTGATTATAGGCCCTAGAAGACCCAAATGGTCGAATAATCGAGATATGTAACTGAGAATTAAACGTTTAGTAATTTTAGATTCGCCACGCTTTATTTGAACACTATAGCGAATTTCATCACACCTAGGGGACCAATAAATAACTAAGGTTTTTAAACTTTCATCGTCCTTGCAATGTATGATTAAATTCTCTTGCTCTGAATCAATATTTTCCAAAAGATTAACATTATTAGAACTCCATTTTCGTAACGGAAAACCACCAGAATTTAATACAGATATAATGTCATCTCGTAATCGCAATAATTCTCGTTCATCATTACCGCCTGTGATAAGTTCGTCCATATAAAAATCATTTGTGATCGAGTTGTATAATTTGGGGTTGGATAACTGGAATGGTCTAGCGAGTTCTAGCAAACATTTTGTGGCGATAAAGGATGCCGGCCGTGTACCATACGTGAGTGTCTTTAATTCGTAAACCTTGATTTCTTCGTCGAACGAAGAACGATACAATATTTTTTAATACGGGGAATCTCTGGGATGGATCAAAATCTGTCGATACATTTTCGTGATATCAGAACACATTATGTATTTATAAAAACGGAATCTAAGGAGAATACTAAAAAGATCATTTTGCAGTACTGGCCCTATCATCAAAATGAGGTTAAGAGATACCCCATTTGCGGTTTTGCAAGACGCATCGAAAACAACGCGGATTTTTGAAGTAATGCTATCGTTTTTAAAGACAGCGTGATGCGGTAAGAAGTAACCATTTCTTTCGCAATTATTAACAGTTCCGATTTGCTTCATGTGGCCGAGTTTTACATATTCGCTCATAAAATCATCATAGCTTTGTCTTATGTCTGGGTTTTTTATAATTTACGTTCAAGACTTAAAAACCGTCTTTGCGCAATTTCTAACGAGTCCTCCAATCCCTCATGATCAGACACGTCGCGTTCGATTGTATTTTCAAAATGCTGCTCACATTCTATTTGTTCTTGGGATTTTAGCGGAATTTCTGAAACGTGTTCAATTTCACAAAATTTTAAAATATTTTTGTCCAACTTATGCAACGTATTTAAATTGCAAACTACGGGATTTGTTGATGCGCGAGACATTTGATACGGAACGTTTCCTGAAATAAGCCAACCAAATACTGAATTTTGCATTGTAACGTGTTCATTGTTAACATGTATTTGACCGTCACATACTAATCGATAAAATACTTGTGCACCAATCAATAGGTCAATATTACGAGATTTGTAGAATTGGGTATCTGCAAGTTGCAGATTGGGGGAAGGTTCAGTAAACGATGGTCGCATGTTTTTAGAGGCAGATTTGAAGTAATTTTGTTTAAAACATAAAATTCTAAGTCTAGGTTGAAATCGTTGTGCCTTGATTTGATGTTAGTTGTAGTAACTGACTTCGCGCTTGTTGAATTATTGCTAATCCCTATGATGGGCAAACTAACCTTCTTTGTTTGTAAATAGAGCCTTTTTGTTAGATCGGTCGTGATAATATGAATTTGTGAACCAGAGTCTAACAACGCCCTTGCGTTATGGTAAGCACCTTTATTATCTCTGATTTCTATTACACAAGTAGACAACGCAACATTACACGGACTTTGAATAGCATGTAGCAAATGAATTTTTTCAAAGATCCTTTATTACAATATTTAGATTTTGAGCTTGTATTAGACTGATTAGTATCCGCTTTTGTACGAAAAGATGAAGATTGACCAAATCATTTTCTATAGATTTAATTTTTTTGAGATGCAAAACAGCGTTATGAGGTTTAGAACATTTTTTACAGCGGGTAGATTGGCAATTAGACACAGAGTGACCGGGTCTTAAACAATTAGGACATAGGCGTTTGTTTTGAGCATTTGCTATTCGCGCTTCTATTGAAAGCTTTAAGAAGGAAGTACATTGATTAGTGTAATGATCGTTTCCATTACAATAATTACAATTAGCATATTTATTCGAATTCATATTGCAGGAAGCGGGTTTGTAATTATTTTTATACGAGTGTTTTTTGAATGGCTAGTTTCCCGAGATTCGCGAGTGTCGAGAGTACTGATTGCGTTTAATGCATGGCACTTTTGAGTTAAGAATTCACACAACATTTTAAACGAAGGTAAGTTTGAAGTCGTTAATTTGTTTTCCCATTCATGGCGTGTTGATAGAGGGAGCTTGGCGGTAATTAAGTACGCCAAACTATCATCCCAATGACTCACGGGTCTACCCATTGTCTGCAGTGAACGCAAATGTTATGATGTAGTATCTAATAAGTAACGTATGCCCTGATAGGATTCTTTATGTAGAGTGTTCAATTCAAAGATCGACCGTATATGATTCGTTACAATAACCCTTTCGTTCTCGTACCTGTCACGCAAAATTTGTTTGGCGATTTCGTAATTTTCCGGGACAATTTCTAAGCATTTTATAGTTTCCGCGGCTTCCGCCTTTAGGCAACCTTTTAAATATTCTAATTTTTCAACGGGTTTTAAACTGTTATCACGATCAATTAGTGCAGAAAATGTTTCTCGAAACGAAATATACTCAATATAATTGCCTGAAAATGTAGGCAGGTTAATTAGAGGCAGTCTAGTACGGTTGTCGGTGTTTCCATTTTTTGAGGAATTCGAAGTAAAAATATTTTTGGGATTTACACGTTTAAATGAAGTTAATTGTGATTCAATTTTAGCAAATCTGGAATCCGTTTCTGACTGTTGATTAAAAATTTCGGAAAACTCATTTTCAAAATTGCAATCATAAATATCTTGCAATAGATCACTGAGTTCGTTAATTGATTTCGTGCATATTTGATGTTGACGCGTAACCTTGTTAATGGATTCGTCGTTTACATTCTCCTCTAAATATCCTTCTAAAATGCTTAATGAACGTTTTAAATAACTTCGTTTATTTTTATAACGTTTTATTTGTTCCTGTATAACTACTACCTGTTCATCATGACGTTCTTGTTCGTGAAACATAATGAAATAGTAAGTGAATGAATTTATGGATAAAATTAAAATAGGATGGAAACTGGTTATAAAGGAACGATTTTACCTGGGTTGTTGTGAATAGCACTGTTCTTGCAGCTTATTATGACTTGGGTTTCTGAAACGACTGCAATATCATTGCTTTTTGTTTCGCTGTAGAGAGAAAAGGACAGCACCCTCGTGTGTTGAGAGAATAGCCTGAGATCTTGCGTTCTAAACTTATGAAGGTTGTATTGGTATTTCAAGTACACAAGTCCCATATACTACTTTTGAGCGCGAATTTAATGTTCTTTTAGTAATTGTTTGAGTGGTTGCTTGATTACGATCCGGCAAGAAGTGATCAACTTGAACGAGTTTTGTTCTTTTGAAAAGATTGTTATGCTTCGATTGCTCTGTGATAAGGACCAGGTGTAAGCTAACACCACGAGATTGATGAGCACTAAAACTGTATTATTTGATTTTATAGTAATGGATGCAATGTCCCTTACAAATGCCTTTTCGAGGACACACGGTGCCCTATAAAATAAAACACTGAAATAATGTTCGACTTCACACACAAATAAATTCATTATTAGCACATATTGGAAACGGTTACATCTACTTCACCCTTCGACGACATCAGTAGACCGACTGATATTTTTCAATACTCATAAAGAGAAAGTGGGGGTGCAAACCTATCAGCACTCAGGCTGATTCATACTTAAGTAAGAAACCATTAATAAGTAAATGTAACAATTTTAGTTAAGACTATTAATATATCGTATCGTAACAATCCACTTTGTTTTTAATTTATTGAATTTATGTTATTTGAATTAAACATGTTACAGAATATGAAAATCTATATATTCCACTATAACGAAAGCAATATTATAGATGTGATATCATTTGACCTTCCACTTCGTAGAATAGAATATATGCTTCTGCACTTGCTAGTGTTTCAGAGGATATGTTGCATACCTTGTAGTCGTTATATTTATGCCATGCGGATGTATACTGGTGTTGATAGTATGTGGTATAATAACCATTCAATGCAGTCCCACTGTGGTTCGATAATGCATACAATTTATAATGAGTATCTCCAATAACAGTTTCGACGGCATATTCTCACGTATATTTGCACCATCTATTGAAAAATCGGTAGTTGTAGACAGTTTTCCTAAATCTTTCTGAGCATAAAGAGCATTTTAAGTCTATCACTAATATTTTTGAGAATTTCTGTATGTACAACACCTAGATGCATTTTCTCTTTCCCTACGCTTAGAACATTCTGACTTGTCATCGTGTTCACGCTTCAGTAAAATAGTCTGGAGTGTTGCAACATTAACGGGCCTCTGTATTTAGGTATAGCTAGCATAAATCCCAAAAGTATCAAAAGTTACAGAACAATGTTTACTGTGTGTACAAGGTAATGTAGATTTTTAACTGTCTGACGAAAATATAAACAATTTTGGAACTTTGTTTTCTTAAGTATTATTGCCAGATTTCATTAGCTTCTCAGAGTCGTCCAATTGTTCATATAATTCCGATAATATGGAGGTATGGTTAGTAATAACCAGATTAACATTTTCGTGAATTCCATCTAGCAAGTACTGCACGAACTCGTGTGTCTTGTTGAGAAAAACTCATAAAGCTAGGTGCAAAATACTGAATCCATGATTATAAATTAATTGCATTAGCTAATCTATCAGAAGAATCTTTAGATCATAAATCTTTTATTCGTTGTGTGAAAGCTTTAATTAGAGCTCCTTCTTGCATGGTTGAAGTGGTAGTGTTGATATGATTTGTGAACGCATCATTTTTAAATACTCGAGTAGTAATTTTGTGTTTAAGAGACACTGAGCTACGGGGTTTATAAAACAGGTATTGCCAATATTCTTTAATTCGGTCAGACCTAAGTTCTTAACAGAGTTTGAAAAATTATTGGATTTTTCGTAATACGAATCAAGTTGTGATGAATTATAAGAAGGGTGGGATTAAGTGAATGCATCGAAAGAAATTCTAGGTATACGATTTAAATGAGTCGATGTTACAATATTGTTCAATTTGGGTATTTGATCATAATCATCCGTATATTTGTTTTTATATTTCAAATTATCATTTTCCATATTACTATTTCGTTTTTGCATATCTGTACATCTTTGCAAGAAATATAAGAACCAAAATCATTAGTGTAATTAATGCTTTTGAAATTTAGCTTGTTCTACTATTAGTCAGTGTTTTATCATCTGTATTAAACTTTGAAGGTTCTTCTATAAAATAAGGTGGTAGTGTTTTTGAGTAGTTTTAACTTTTAATTTTAGAATAATGTAAAAATTCATCTAGTTTTTGATTTGCAGAAAGTGTATCGAAGAAGAAAACTACATTTCCTCTTTTGTTATACTTATATGTTGGATCAAAAAGGAAGTCGCACATGTAGTTTTTGTTTCTTCTGTTATCTTTTTGCCAATAGTACGAACAAAACTCATTGCATTCGTTCCAAAAGCTCGGAATCTTTCCATAGCAACTGAACAAAAATATAATTGTCTCCAATATTTTGGTATTTATGTTTCTTATTGTTCTCTGTTTAAAACAGCAGCTCTGGAAGTTGCCGATGTAGCTAAAATATGTGAAGGTGCAAGAGTGTCCATGCAAGTAAAATGTAACATAATAGCTTTACTATGTTTCCGTGGTATTAAGGACATTGCATCTGGCATTTTTCCATCATCATGGTGTCCCATGGTTCGGGCGGCTCCGTGGCGTAGTGGTATGTGTGTGACTACTACGCCCAAGGTCCCGGGTTCGAATCCCAACACGGTCCGCTTGAAAAATGTTAGGCGAGCATTTTTCACAAAAATACACCCTCGTTCGGATGAGAGGTAAAATGGAGGTCCCGTGTGTGAGTGTTGTCACGCACGTTAAAGATCCCTACCTTGCTTGGAACAGCAAGGGTTCGGCAAAATACAAAATTTTCCAGGTAAAAAAGACTCGCTTCCTGGCCAATGTAGTACCTTCGGGTGGAGCATTGGAAAATCAAATGCAATGTCCCATGGTTCGGCGGCTCCGTGGCGTAGTGGTATGTGTGTGACTACTACGCCCAAGGTCCCGGGTTCGAATCCCGACACGGTCCGCTTGAAAAATGTTAGGCGAGCATTTTTCACAAAAATACACCCTCGTTCGGATGAGAGGTAAAATGGAGGTCCTGTGTATGAGTGTTGTCACGCACGTTAAAGATCCCTACCTTGCTTGGAACAGCAAGGGTTCGGCAAAATTCCAAATTTTCCAGGTAAAAAAAACTCACTTCCTGGCCAATGTAGCACCTTCGGGTGGAGCATTGGAAAAATCACATGTAATGTCCCACGGTTCCCTTGAAAAATGTTAGGCGAGCATTTTTCACAAAAATACACCCTCGTTCGGATGAGAGGTAAAATGGAGGTCCCGTGTGTGTGTTGTCACGCACGTTAAAGATCCCTACCTTGCTTGGAACAGCAAGGGTTCGGCAAAATTCAAATTTTCCAGGTAACAAAAACTTGCTTCCTGGCCAATGTAGTACCTTCGGGTGGAGCATTGGAAAATCACATGTAATGTCCCATGGTTCTAAAATTGATGGAACTTTAGCAAGATACAGGGCATACTTTAATAAACCATTAATCGAATTGTTGCGAGAATGGAGACTTGCACTAAATTTGTAACTCAATTCGTAAATTCTCTTTTGTAGTAACAAAAGCATCGCATCTACATGTATGCTCTTTGCAGACAGTTACACCTAGACGGAAACAAACTGATACTCTAAAAGAATCGTCATCTAGAAGTGTTCCAAGGGATGTAACTGGAAAGGCATTCAATCAAGCACCAGATTCTTTAGAATTCACTGCATTGAGTATAGTCTTATCAATTAGATTATTATTAGCTGACTCGAACAGACTATTCGATAGTATGATAATAGTGGTTGGTCCTATTTTTTTTGCAACTCTTTCGGGTGATCAATTTATGATTTATTGGTTTTAGAAAGCCATATCGTTTCACCGTCCTTATAAAAAGGATCAATAAATTAGGGCAATAGCTTTGGAAGAACAGGTAGGGAAGTGTTAAATAAGAATAAAGAACTGGGATGGATAAAGAAACTGATGAGTATATTTCAAGACCTCCTTTGCTTACATGCACACTTGCTTGCATCCATTATTTATTATTTAGTTTAACATTAATTATTTCTTCAAGAGATTTGCTAAGTAAACTATCAAAATTGTCAAGAATATTTATGCATAGCCATGTTGGACGGCATCTGAGTATTTACAATAATTTTGGAATTCCACGGCAATTTTTTAACAGCTGAATGTAAACAAGTTGCAAATAGGGATAATTTATATCTTTTATTATTATTCTAACAAATAGACAGAGCTTCAATGGTTAAAGAAGCGTCAAGTAAAGTCCAATTAGGCCTATACAAGATTTGTACATTCGGGACCATCGAATTAAATTTTGAAATTATGCTGATATTAACAACAAATCGCATTTTTGAAGTTAAGTTGTAAGTCTAACAATTCAGAATTGTCAATAATGTTACTAAAATCAGTTAAAATGGAATTTATATCACCTCCAATGCAACTATCGTCAAAATACCATGTATTAAATTCATATTTAATTGATTTTGTTAAATGTTCAATAGCCAAACAAAATAGAGCCAGACCCAATGGGTCTCCTTGTTGAACTCATCGTTCTGAATAAATGACCTTTGAACCGAAGTTTAATAAGGAATGAAATTGTAGCATTGACTAATGTAGGGACACAAATAGGGTCTGTATTCTTTGACCAAATCAAGGATTATACGTCTACGTATCATATTAAACGCATTCTTAAAAGTTTAATTATACCTTTCTTATAGTCATCAATGCCTGAAGTAATGCGATTGAATGCAGAATGGGCAACCACTTCATAATCTCCAGCAGTACCAAACCCAAACTGAACGGATCTAAAAATTGATAAATCCTGTTTTGTTCTTGTCAGCATATTTTTACCACTAAGCGTCTAAAAAGAGATCTGATATCAATTGGACGTAGCCCACTATCTCTCTTTCTTCGGACGCATTATGGAGCACCATACAAGATTGGGCAAACTACAAGATTTACCCTACCAGAAAGCATTCAATTGCTTAAGAAAATTAAAGATTGTAAAAGAGTATTGCCTCCTAAACCTGTAGAATATCCTAGAAGTTCCTGAAAGTGCAAAGCACAAAATGAGTCTAATCCTCCAACAGAATCTGTACAAAGAGAATTTACAACTAAGAGGACTTCCTCTTTTGACACTTTAAACATTTTTCATTCAAACAAAAAGATATTGGTGGAACTACACTAAGGTGTTTTTGTTTTAAGTCTGTTAATAAGTTGTCGTTGTATTCTACTAAAGTATCATTGAACAAAGAATTTTAATTAAACCAGAAACTTCGTTTAATATTTGCTTTTTGGTGGATGAAGGGTGACTATTAAAGGAATTCGTACTAGATGGTAAGTGTATATTTTTTAAATTGTACTTTATTTTGAGATGATAGAGAAGTTGAATTTTTGTTATATTTTTGTGATTTGTAGAGGAGAGTGATATGATACAATTTTGGTAGATGTAAAAATTTTATAAGGAAAAGATAAAAATCTGCCCAAGAAGACTGTTTTATTTTACGCAGACTGTAATTAAGTTACTTAGTGTATTGACTACTTGCAATCTTACCAATTTGTGGAGACTTTTGAGTATTACCTCTGATGATTGTTTTAAGTTACATAAAGTTCATGTGGTTCAGTATCACTACTTTCTTTTAAAAATATGGAGTTTTCTTCTTCATGTTGTGTACCTTTGGCATATTTATTTTGCCGAGAAATACATTTCGTGGGATAAATTTTTATACCGCGTTTTTTAAATGTTCTGTTACAGAAAATGCAGTTTATATTGTTTTCATAGTTATTCATTTTAATTATTTCGTTGCTATTTCTTGTATACTTCTATATTTCTTGTGAATTGGGAATGTAAGTTGATAGCAGCACTTAAAGGTGTTCTTAGGTAAAACAATAAAGATGTAATTGTAAATATAAAATGTCCATTGTATAAATCGTTTGATACTTGCAGTTTATACACTTCTTTGAGGTTTTCTTTACATGCGATTTAAACCAGTATGTGGTATAACAGTCTTATACAAACTTTTGTAATTTAAAACTGTTAGTTCTCAAATTTGTATGAAACGAAAACCATGCACACAGTGTCATACAAAAATACAAAATTTTCTTTAAAACAGTTACACAAGAGACCTATTGGTTAGTTTCACACGCCAACCTTGCCAAAATGCTGTAAAAATCAGCTAAAACCAGCACTTTGTACGGTTCACTAAAATTTTGTTTCTAACATAAAGTATGAAATAAATGTAAAAAAAAATAAATTTGGATTTGCCCTGAAGGGACGGGGACCCCATAACAATAAAAGAGTACGTCGGCTAACTGCAGTGGCACAGAAGTGGATTCCCATGTATAAATGGTAAGAAATATAAAGAAAATAAAGAAATACAAAAATAATAAATAACAAGGTTTACATCAAAAATTCTACATTTTGTTAACACACTAAAATGTCCTCCTACTGTCAAAATCGAGGGGCGACAAAGTGGAAGATTGTTATTCTACATAAAACTCCCTTACTTTGGTGTCCTAAAGTTGGTCATAATTAACGAAAATTCTCAAAATAAAATGCTCCTTTCAAATACGACTATCGCCGAGATAGCTTGCTACGGTTTCCCGCGTTTCATAATATTGCACAATCGTTTAATACGACATGATTACGCAGCAAACTACGCGACATTTTTATCAAATACCAAACACTTTAAAAGTGGTACAATTCTCAATTTACAATATAATAAAGCAATGTACTCACTTAAATCGCACCTTAGTTTTATCCCAGGGCCATCTCCTTATGGGTCCATCACGCCATCGTTGAGCCAGATTTATTCGTCCCTCCTATTTCGTTCGCTCGTAGGTAGGACTGGAAGGATACAGGTAGAGGTACGATAAGGTAAAAGGGAACACGTCCTAAAAAAAGAGAAAAGACACACCACTACACAGGTAGCTGTTCTCGGTCTCGTGGCAAATAACGTCGTATCACACACTCCACGCACTTGTGCCATTCACTCCGCGCCTGCGCATTCTTTTGCGCAAACGCAACTGTCCGGAATGACGGAAATTGACAAGTTTATTTGAAAATAATCGCGGGAATGTATTTACATAATTAACAATTTACTTTGCCAATTTTTGGCATGTAACAAGCTGGATATCTTTTACAAATTACTGACTTTAACTATTTCATAAATAAATTAAGTTAAAATCAACTTAGACTTAACCTCTATTAACATAAAAATAATTCCCATACACATATAATTATCCTTTTCTAAAAATAAATTCATAACTTTAAATATGGTCAGGTGTTGCTAAAATAAATCCTAACAAACATTTTTAATCTAAGACATGAACAATACTGTTCGCACTCCAAATTTTATCTGCTTTCTTATTTAATGATTGGACATTCATAAAAATTATTGGTAATGCTGTTCATAAAACAAAAAAACAGTTAAATACGAACTTTGTGCTATATCATTACCCTTTCCAAAATATGCTAATTTGATACTTTTACTATCCTAAATTTCAATAGCAAATCTGGCATTTCAAATCACTAATTAGTTCAACTAAGTATCTATTTTCACTTAACTACTGTCTTATTACCAAACATACACAATTAATATTTAAGAATTCATAATATTGTTTTCAAAAGTTACATAAAAGTACTCACTTTTTGATTCCAAGATTTACAACCACCATCAGAAATTTTCCTACCATTTAGTAAAGGTCCAAACACAGGAGCTCCCAGATTCAAAACAGATCTCACAAAGTTCCAATATAATAGTGAAATTTCTACTCCTATGTTTCAAAACAGTTTTTCGACATTATATCCGCATTCATGCGTCATGAACATAACCTGCGACTTGCAGAGATATTTCATATTATATATCACTTGCTGCCTATTCTTTTCCGGATTGCCATACAATTTTTCGTGAAGCTCCTGTACCTTCTAACAAATCCCCATATACAAACACTTCTATCAATGTCACCAATTCCTGTTCTTTTTGTGCGTATCTCTACATTTGTAATGTTTTCAGATAACCAACTTCTATATAACTGTCTTCTTACAATTCCAAACCTCCCTTATTCTATTCCTGTGTATATATACATTTTATGTTTTCAGGTAACATCGTTCTATATAACTGACTAATTCGACTTTCATTGTTTCCAACAAAGCCTATGCCCTTCTACTGTAAATCATATTTTATTACGGTCAGCATCTGGTTGATACAATGTTTTAAGTTATTTTATGCTTATTTCATCATTCTCACGCTTTCAGTCTATTGTATGAAATGATTACATCATTTGTGTAATCCTATACGTCTGAATTCTTTATTGCTCAACGTCTGTTTTAATACTTTGTGGTAATTGCACTTTACTGAAACTGGCTATTAACAATTATGTCATATTGAATTGAATTTATTAAAGCACCTTCCTAAAAAGCTCAATATCAATAAATTCACTATCATTTTCTTCATAATTCCGAAAGCATTTTATAACACGTTTTTACTATAAGATTTGATAGTTAAATCGGTTTGTTTATATTCTTGTGGTTTAAAATAATTTTCAACCCATTATTTAAGTTGCTCTATGTATTTAACAAAATATTTGAGTATCTTTGTTGTTTTCAGTTTAATTGGAACAAAAATACGGATTTAATTGTAAGTCTGGTTTTCAAACACTATTTTACATGATAATTCAAATTCTACAGGGTGCTTTAATGACAAATTAGTTCATTCAAGATTAAATATTCTTTCTTTCGCTCTAATTTAATGTTAGCGTAACTCATCGTGTTAGTTGACATCTGAATTTAATTTGGACACCAACGCTGAAGTAAGTGTTTTGTGTTTTTATTATCTGAATGATATCGCATGTAATAAAAATATTGTAAAATTAAATGTAACATTAATAGCATATGGTAGTGATGATTTTGAAATTAAGTCAGTAGAGGGATATCACCTTAAACTGCAGAGTTAAGAATAATTTATCAAAGATTTCCTGCATAGTAGTTGATAGGAAGAATCAAACACCTTGTTAGAGTTATGGACTTGTTTAGATCTCAAATTAGTTAAAATTTGTGTGCAAGCAAATTTAAATCATCAGAGGATGTTGGAGAACTATCACAACTTTTGAAGGTTTACAGGAGTTTCCAATCTCTGCATAAAATTGTTTTAAAAGTGGAGTCTATTCCAAATGTACAGCCAATAAGGCGTATACCGCAATCATTACATTCAATGATAAAGTCTAAACTATATAAATTAGAAAAGAAGAGAATTATAGCGAAAGGGGATAAGCCAACAGAATGGTTAAACCCTCTAGTAATAATAGAAAAAGGAATAAAGATTTGAGGTTATGTTTAGAACCCAATCATTTAAATGATTCGATTAACCCTTAAATTGGCACAACTTTTTTACCTAGTTTTTGGATTTTAATGGTTATTAATTGGCTGACATATAGCCCAAGAAATAAGTTTTTGAAAATTTTTTGAAGTTTTATTAAAGGACGTAGAAGATAAATAATGTATCCTATGGGATATATTACCAATTTAAAAGAAATGTGTAAAACATTACTATGTATACTATAAGATATATAACCGAATACTCAATAACTTACACATGAAAGTTACAAATCATTTAATTATTTATGTAAATTGAATATTAAGCAACGAAAAATAATCTAACACCTTGCAGTAATCTAAGAACACTAGAACATAACAGAAAACACTCAACATTTTTTAAAATATACAAGAACGTAAATCAGCAATAGTAATTTATGTTTGTAGAAAGATACTAATCATTATGATGGAAAGTATAAAACCAATTTCGCTTTTTTACTAAACACAATCTTTTTCCATATTTCGTACACCCCCACTCAGTTTCTCCTTTTTTACAGAGGCGCCATTATCTTTTGCTTGTGTGTTGGGGGAAGTGATCAGCTCCATCCTGACTTATTTCTGTTGATGGTCTAAGAACAATTGCATGTTTTATCCTCTTCCCAATATCTACATTCTTATTGTAGCAAAATAGTTGATCTTTCTTTCAATCTTAATGATTTTAAAATATAGTATCTAAAGTCTTTCAATCTGATTTCTTCCTTACTAATATTACCTATTCCGGTAGCTACCAGACCCATTTCTCGGCGATAAAGAAGCTATGCATTATTTATACATAAATCTATCATCTGGGAAAATATAGATAAATACCAACGACGAGTTCTTAGTGGTATTCTGTAAAACAAAACCAACATGTCCATGAGATCAACTTCTCCCATATAATGGTTATATTGTTTTATAATATTAGGACAACGAATTTCAGTTTTACCTTTTTTACTTTTCATATCGTGCACATGTCGCTACTGGATTTATAGACACATATGTACTTGCAAGAGTTACTGCCTTATTGTCAAATCATTTAATGCAACTGATCTTATTTATATTATTATTTTTGAAGTAAAAAGATCTTTTTCGTTTTTTGCTAGAATTTTATCATTTTCCAGCTTACAGTTCCCTGTACGATCGGATCTTATCGTCCCAAGTGATAAAATGCCATAATTGTGCCTTAAAATATACATCAATTCCAGAGAAGTAAAAAAAGTTGTCAAAATAAAGAGCTAAACAGGCAGGGTTCTTCGTAGATTTACACAAGCCAAGAACAACTTTTTCCCTTAAACCTCAAGTATCTTCCCCAATAGTAAATAAATGATACTCTCTGAAAGTGCGTTCTCCACCATATATGATAAAATCATAGACAATACCCGATACACCTGCTCTTACAAAAATTTTAAACTCTTCTTTTTTTGTTTAAATTTGATATACTGTCGCTTAGATCCTGCTTTTTTCCTTTATTCGGCACCATCATGTCGTCGATGCTTTGTTTCTTTTCTTCTTATAGTTTCCACAACCGGTCTAATTTTGAAGTATGAATCGCCGTTTTGATTCACATTGTTAACAAGATGAATGTATCTTCGTATCTGTTGGTACCTCTTTAGAGGCATTATTTTTGCAATGTCATCAAACCTATATTTTTGACTCCAGTAGTCAACGTATGCTGGCATTTCCACTATTCCCATCACGATATGAATAGCCAACAAATCTTTCATTTCATCTGATGTAACACAGATTGATTTTCCTGTCTGTTGAAGTGAGTATAGATTAGTATTACAGTCATTTGAATCAAATCTTCAGAAAAAAACATTAGAAAATACTCTAGCGGCGTTTTTACTTCATCAGAAGTGGTGAAAGTATTATCATGTATCTCTACAGAAAAAGCAAATGCTTTTTTTTGACCTTATATGTGATTTTCCAATGCTCCACCCGAATGTACTACATTGGCTAGGAAGCGAGTTTTTTTTACCTGGAAAATTTGGAATTTTGCCGAACCGTTGCTGTTCCAAGCAAGGTAGGGATCTTTAACGTGCGTGACACCACTCACATACGGGACCCCCATTTTACCTCTCATCCGAACGAGGGTGTATTTTTGTGAAAAATGCTCGCCTAACATTTTTCAAGCGGACCGTGTCTGGATTCGAACCTGGGACCTTGGGAGTAGTAGTCACACACATACCAACTACGCCATGGAGCCGCCTGTTTTTTTTGACCACGTACAAACGACCTTTTGCCTCTTTACCTTAGTTTTTTTTCTTGACGTTATCGATTTTCTTCAACTGATGTATTCTTTCTATGGGACTACATACATTTACTTCTATCTCATTCTTTTTTGAATGAGACCTAGTTTGCAAAGGTGTGAAAGACAATGAAGATTTTGGCGTGGAAAAATTACTTTCTTTTGTTGGTGTTTAAGGAATATTTAAAATGGATTCACCTTCTTTTGATCCATCATCAGTATATGATAATTGCTGCATTATTTCTTCCATTTTAGAATATAAAATATTTGAAATGGATGGTGTTTTGGAATATCACTATCCAACTCCATCATCGATTTGAATTGCTCTATAGGAACATCCTCTTCATTTTCACTTTCGTCACTTATATCGGAACATGGAGGTGGTAGAAGAGCCATAATCTTGTCTGTGCGTGTAAATGCCATATTGATGTAATTTTTTCTGAATGAAAAATGTAGTCAATGATCTCAACGAAACTGAAATGAAGGAAATATTTTTATGACTCGAACAAACCACTGTTAGTTTATGGAAGTCTAATGGTAATGTATGCAATAGGATATACACGTATAAACTGGTATTGATGAAAAACTGGCAATATGCACCATAAGATACACAACAAAATATTCATTGTTTATAGAAAAGTTGGCAATTTAGGTTATAGAATACAGTTGAAATAAATAAGCTGCCCTGCTAAAATAACTTAGAAATACTATCTAAATTGTACTTTGTAGTATAGATTCAAATTTATCAACTGAAATTACCAGTTTTTTGGGCAAAAACATGTTACTTTCTACAAAATTGTAATAACTTACCTATTGGTCACACTACTTGTTTCACTCAGCTGACAAGTTTCTGCCATTGTATTTATATTTGTGCCTGAAATACTAGATGGCAGTAAAGGTGCCAAATGTTAGTTAAAAACTGTTAACAGAAAATGTCTTAAACATAACACAACCACAATATTCTTTCTAACCACCACCACATGCTATTGAACTTATAGTATCCTATAAGATACATCAAATTAACGGTTAAGAGGGAACACTTTCTTATTCCCACTGTAGAGGAAATAGCTAGCAAACTCAAATAGAACCTATTTTTCAGTGTAAGATATAAAAGATGAATATTCCAGATCAAAATTACAGAGGATAGTTCTGATTATTGTAGTTTTGGGACCCCATTTGGACGCTATCAGTTTTTGAGGTCTCCCTTTAGGGTTAAGTCGTTCCCAGAGGTTTTTCAAAAGAAAAATTATGTTGTTTGACGACATTAAAGAGGTGAGTATTTATTTTTATGACATCATCATAACAGGCTCAACAGAGCATGAGGATAACCTAAGAGTAGTTCTTGACTGTGCTAAATTACATTAAATTTAACAAGCAAAAAATTCAATTTAAATCTAGAACAGTTAGGTTATGGGACAATTATTTTTAAACAATAGATAGAACCATGTGAGTGATACGTTAAAGTAATCATAGCAATATCTTGCCCGTAGCAAAAAAGTGATATTTTAATACTGTTGGGTATGGCAAAATGCATGGGCAAGTTTGTACCTAATAAATCTGTGAAAAATAACAGCCCCCTTGCATAACTTACACGTCAGAATGTTGAATGGTTGTGGACTAATGAACATGAAAATGCTTCCAACTCAGCTTAAGCATTTACTAGCTCACGCCCCTGTGCTTGCTTATTTTAATCCATTTTTGAGTATCAAAATTGAAATTGATACATCCAATAGGGAATGGGAGCTTGTTTGTTGCAAAATGGTATCCAGTAACTTTTTGCTCGTGCAGCTTATCAACGAGTGAATTAAGATATGCCCAAATTGAAAAAGAAATGCTAGCAATTAATTTTGCGTGCCAGAAATTTCATTATTTAACTTATGACATTAAAAACATTTTAGTTCATACTGATCACATGTCACTTATAGCAATTTTCAAAATAGAATTGTATGGTGTAACACCTGGATTACAAAATTTACTTGTAAGATTGCTCGTGCATGATTTGAATGTGGTATATAATCCAGGCAAATGTTTATATGTAGAAGATATGTTGTCAAGGGTGTATTTAACTACTAATAAGTGTGTTGATAAAGAATTAGAATTTGTTTTTAATTCGCTACTTAACCATTTGCTAAATGATTTTTTACTTTGGGAGCATATAATCCAACAAATTTGTGCTGAAATTACTAACTCCTTAAATAGCATAACAATTGAAATAGTAGCAAGTATCTGAAATGAACAACCTTGCAAATGTGATGGCCTCTTGTAAGATCTAATTAGTAGCATTTTGAAGAAAGTTTGAAGCTTATATTTCATTCACCTTTACCAATAATTTATTTTCAATTAGAATTGTTACGATTGCGTTAAACTTATGTTATACCAGGAATGAATGTGAATTTTAAAATCTTGTTTGTAACTCCCTGTAGGTTCTTCTTGTAACCAGTACTTAATTGTATCCTGTGATATAAATTCGCAATTACAATAAAGTAATCGGTGATAGGTTTATTAGCCTTTGATCTTTGCTTTGCTTTGTCACCAATGTTTGCAGTATTTATTTAATAGCAGGAAAAATCACATAAAGCCTCTCGGTATCATTTTAACTGCTATAGCTATTTAGAAAATGGTTGTTCAAATTTGATTTGAGTCTTTACTATTTCACATTTTCTAAAAGATATAATAAAAACCTTGAGAGAGAAACAAAACTACAATACCTTTAACGTCACATACAAACGCTCTTATTACTGAATCATGATATTTGAGTTTACATATGCATTCATTCAATTCACATCTTGTAAGCAAAAGCAATATCTGAAAGTAACAATAGCAAATTTGTCTATCACCGTCCTATAACGCTTATTTGTCTCATTCTAGCATATGTATACACGTACAGTTTGTTTGTGATACAAACAAGAGTAGACAGCTACAGTGACTTAAAAGTGAATGATGCACAATATTCTCAGACAAAAGGTTTTTCTAGAACACGTTGGCAACAACGCTGACATCAAAAACAACAAAATTTATCATTTGTTGCACGTGTACTTTTGAATACCCCGGGTGTTCTTGTTTTAGAATAGTAGTCATTCTGTTTTTATCTTTGTCCACAACTAGAGCAGTATTTGTATCAACAAGCATCCCCATCCATAAATACCAAATTAAAAACTTTTCTGAATTTTCCAAAATCCATAATTATCTCCAAATCCTATCAAAATGCTATTTATATATTGCTGTGTTATGCCCTATTATTTTGAGATTAACGAGCACCTACGATGGGCGTCATAAAATTGCTATGATTTTAGCCCCACAATTTGGTCGTAATAAATTTGCTGTGATATTACCCATCTGATTCCTTTATTATTTTAGGCTCCAATGTTATGAAATGTTAGATTAGGATTTTTATCCCGACTAGCTTACTGAATGGATCTTATTGAATCAAATAAAGCAATTCTATAATACACAATATAATAATTGATAATATTTACAACACTCAAAATTTTCCTTTTTGTACAGAATATCTACATATACCAGATTTATGTTTTTCTGAAAGCCAGCAAAAATACCTTTTATTTATTCAGGGACCTTTGAACGTTCCAAGATACCCAAGTCACCCTTTTTGATGATTCTTACAAATATACAATGTGACAAATATAAAATTAAAACAGTTTTCAATAATAAAGTGTATTAAGATTGCTAATCTGGAATGGGTTCTGTAGTTCCATCCTAGTCTTTGATCGGCATCCCCTTTCTGTGTTCGATTTGCTGATTGATATGCCGGCCCCATAAAAGAATCGTCTCCCATAGATCGATTCCAATTAAAATCATACCCAGTCGGAATATGTCCAAATTAGAATACTTTCATTTTAAAATTATCTCCAAAATTAGAGTATGTTCGAAGTTAGAAGTCCCAAATTAAAGTCGTCTTAAATATTTCAAATTAAAGCTATCTCAATCAAATATGTCTCAAATTACAGCCCAAATTAAAGTCGGAATTAAAATCCAAGATTAAGAATCGAAATTAAAATCCAAATTACATGTCGGAATAAAAATCCCTGTTTTATTAATATTAGAAATGAATTTAATTAAGTCGTTTTACGTACGTCTATTTATAGATCGGCTTATTTTCGTTGCACAAATTCTCGCACTTTTAATTCTGATTTATTTTGGTTTATACTTCACTGGTTACGTAAGCTTTTAACACCTTTGAACATAATCGTTGCTCAGTTTGAATATAGACTAACTTGTCGCTTCGTCACTATCGTATATATAAGCCCTACCTCTAATTGATTTCATTGGCTTGTTGACGTTCTAGGGCGATACTTCTACCTTATCTCGCATACCTCTGAATTTTCACCAATTATTTTAAATCTTTCAATGCATGCCTTGTCTGTCACGTATGCATCCCGCATATCGTGGTATTATTCGAGAATTTCCAACTTTTGACTTTTATTAACTCACGTATTCGGATGTTTGTTAAATTTTATCGTCTAAATTGAATCGCCTGGTGCTTGTTTATTTCTACAGAATATTGGATTTTTGAACAAATGTGATTTCTTCCAGTCACGTAACGATTTTCTAATAATGAATTATTTCGAATGCGTGTACGATGATATTCTCGACGTAATTGTTAAATATTTGCAATGCCAATTTATCTATGCTTCCCGGTGATTTAATTTTGATGAATTTGTTGCGTTTAAAAATCTTATCTTTACTTGTAAACTTAGACATCTTTACGTTCTCATGCATTTAATCCCGTGTATTTTATATGCAGTGTCCTCTTAATTAACAGTATGTAGAGTGACCGTTTTACTCTTATGATTTCTGGAATTATGTGCTTTTCTTAAAGTGGAAGTTGTTTACATTTATTCTACAACCCCCATGACGTAACTTACCCCTAAACTACCCTATTATCATAGCAATATTAAAATAAACATATTCTTGCTTTCAAATTAGTATATTGATACAGCTTCACAAAATCAATTGCAACTAGTGCAGAATACACATTGTAGATTTATATTTCATTTGAAAAAATATGAGCATTTTCCTTATACACGCTACGATTGCAGTGGTCAAAAATCCCTGATTATTTGACTACATTTGTTAACTTTTTCGTATCATCTTATTAACCTTAATAAATTAATATTTAAACACAACTTTTACATTTGTAGTATTAGACATATGCTTCCTACTTATTATACCTCCAAAACAACACAATGCTCGTTAAAAGAAATTTTACATTCAATGTTGTTAAACAATTTAACATGTTTAAACAAAACATGTGTAGTTCCTTGTATATGTAGAAAAATACAAAACACCTTCTGTTTAATCAACATTAGATTGTATAATTAGCTTGGTTTGATATATAAATATGTGTCTTTTCTTCTCTCTCTCTCTCGCTCTCTTTGTAAACTAGAAATGTTAAGTTAAAGAACAGCTTGAAAGTTAATTTTTATTTTTCTAAAACGAAGACAAGATAATAATTAAATTGCTTTTTCGTATTCAAACAAAAGCAACTGTATCAATTTTAGACTACCAAGACAAGATGATAACCTTCACACATTATCTACTTGTTATTAATGTTATTATCTGAAATGTTCAAATGGAATGAATATTTATAAACATTTAAAGCAGCCAACAAAAAAACTATGCGAGTCATGGAAAAGTTTGATATGTACTAATCGCACGGATTTAATATCTTCAGAAATAAGATTTGTCCTGTTTCGAAAGTACTTAACTTAAATGCCATTGCCAAAAATACTAGTGTTAGTAAAGCATTATAGAAGATCAACAGAATTATTAAAGATCCGGATGTTACAATTGTTGCAAGAAAAATTAAACAAGTAGATATATTAAAAACTAAAACACTTAGTAAGAAAATACATATAAATATTTCTAACATTGTAATACAATTTAAATGCAGACACTGGAACAAAACTGACAGGTTTTCAATCACAATTAAACAGGAATTAAATAGGTGTGGTCATCTTATTATAAATGCCATAAAGCATTGCTTGAAAAGGTTCAGTGTACATTTCTTAAATACCTGTTTTGGAAAACTAAAGGTTTCTATCCTGAATAAGGATATGACCACCAGTTATTGTTGGAAAAGTTTAATATACCGTCGTTGGAATTTCGTAGCACTGTTGCCATTCTAACCTTTATATTTCAATTGCTTCGTAACAAGGTTGACTCCAGTGAATTGCTTTTTTTTCTTAGATTTTCAGTTCCCAGAACAGAAAGTAGGCAATCAATTTTTTTTTACCTGCCAACAGCTCAGACAAATATATTAAAATCGCCTATGTACATGATGTGTAATGAGTACAATCACATTAGCAATAACTGCGATATTAACAATGATACTCTAAGTAAAATTCTAGATATTGCCAAAATGTATAAAAAAATATAAAAATGTATAGATGTATAAGTTAGAATTAGATCATAAATTAGTTATTTTGTATCCTGTAAATGGGTTCTACCTGTTGGAGACAAATAAATTAATTATAGCATATGAAATAAATAAATAAATAATTAAAAATTGGGATAAAGAGTGCGAAAGCTGTTAATTAGGGTAATTCCACTCTAAAAGAAAAAGAATCGATTATGTTATACAAACATGACGAATGCAACTTTGATTTGTCAACTCTTAATACGTTCTTTTGTTTTTCATCTTCTCTAAAATTGTAATTTTATAGTTTTGGTCAGATCATCATCATCATCAACAGTATTGAGTCAAGTTTGAAAATAACCCAGTTAATTGTAAGATATTTATTGCCAAGTTTTGTTGACTTTGATTAGTTAGTGTAAAATTCTTATTGTAACGATCTAATTTTCCTAAAACAAAATTATTAAGTATTCCATTCTGAACATGAAACCGCTGTTTATTTTTGAACGCATCTTTATATTATCCATTAGTATCTAGCAATATCAGATTGAGCCCTCTGCTATCATTGCAGCTTAAGACTAGTTTAGTGGAGACGAGTTTGAAAGCATGTGCCAGCTGTGAGTTTGACCTTGATGCATGGCCTTGTCTGGTCTTGGCTTTTGAGCGTAGCCTGAAAAGTGTACTTGTAACCGTGATTAGGGCTTTTCCATCCTAATTCATGTTTAGTTGATCTTGAAATGATTACAATGGTAAATAATCCTACATTTGTGTTTCGAAAGCTACATTTTATTGTTATCCGTAACACCACTTTCACAACTTTTACAACCTACACAACTTATACAAATTATGAAGCTTGCAGTTTTACAACTTTAACAACTAATAATGTTCGCAGTTTTACAAACGAATTATTATTTCAAGAAATTTATGTATTTGACAACTTCTGATGCTCACAGTTTAACAAACCAGTTTATCTATGAAGTTACGTTTGATAAATTCAGTATGTTCAATTTAATGCAGTATTTGGGAATAATATTTTTCTCATAATTCAAGTTTTAATTACTTTTAGAAGAAAGATTTCAATCAAGCATACCTTGAGGGCCTCCGTTTTCGTAAATACGTGTTTTGAACACATGTTGCAGTATGTTTTCTTCTGCTCTTGTTTTGCTTTGTTCCATTGTCAGAGTAAACGTGATCGTTTATCTTGGCGTGTAGTGATTCAGCAAAACGCCAATAAAAAAGTTTCTAGTCTTCTTGTATAATGGTCTTAGAAGCTTCTGGAACAGAAGACTCACAGTCGTAACCCAGCTGTGTTAGACAATGAACAGCAAGAAAAGAATCAGAAACTGTACTGTAAGTTACAGTATTGAAATTATATGTAAGACTGGGATCTGAAAAACAAAAGTGCCACTAGATCCTCTCTAAATATCTTTGGTCAGAATTAACAAGAACCTGCCTGGACATTTTTGAATGACGGCTGCAATTGCAAAAGCATGGTTGAGAAAACGAACCAGATTCGATAACAAATCTTGCTGTATGGTTGGGCCAACCATTTGAATTCTATTCGGGCAACGTCTTGAAGTGCCATTAAAAACAATTCGAAGCTTTGTTGAACTTCTTGATGAGGGAGGTAATATGAAATTTCAGAAGAGCTAGGTTCAACTATAGACATGTGATCTAAGTTTATATATTCTAGAATGAATTGTGAATATGGAACAAACAAATCTGGATTAAATTGTAATCGTTTGTTTAAGAAAAGAAATCTTATTTTGCTATTTGAAATAAATCTCTTAGAACCTCAACAGACTGCTTGAGTGGGAGGGAACTATGAATCAATCATCAGCATCACAAAATGTGTGCTGCTGAAAATGTGTCTCGCAGGCCCTTTCTTCAGGTGTATGAACCCTATCAACAGAATAGTGTTCAACTTAGAACCTACTGAGAACAGATGAAGCGTCATTAACAGAAACGAAATTGCATTGAATAGTGTGCGATGTAATAATAGTCATAAGGCCAGAGACAAACCAACCAAACAATCTTCTGCAAAACAGGAAGATTAGCTCTTAGATGTATCTGTCGTAATGTAACGTCTCCCTTTGTTTAATATTGGTTTGTGTTATTTGTATCGGTGACAAATAACCACCTAAAACGGGTACCTACAGTTTCAATATAAAAATAAGCCCTTGAGCCTATTACTCTTTCTTTTATAACAACCCAGCAACAGAGTATTTCTAAAAGATAATCATTATCTCTTATTAAACACGGTAGGGGATACTTCTAACACCTTAAATTTTTTCAGAATTTCAATTTTTAAAAAGCTTTACCCTGACTTCCAGTACTTGTTTGTGAGCCACTTACAAGCTTTTACCTAACTGTATTCAAACTTATTTAAATAAAAGAATAACACTTTTACAAGCAACTTCTTTACTCGGATGTAAAAACAAAATACACCACGGATCTATTTCTATGAATACCTAATTCCCTAACTAAATATTCTTAACCTAGTTATTTTGTATACTACAGACAAGTATGTCATAAATCGCATTAAGGGTCAATTTAACATTAAAATTACTTACATTACATGCGTCGCTTTTCACTACCAGCGTTGCGTATACGATCAGGTGCAAATTCCAGAGCCTGGATCGGCGTTCTGGTGGACGTGTGGCACCGTTGTTTGTAATATACTCGCGGTATTTGGGTAGTTTATTGTCCTCGCACGAAACACTTTTTATTTTAATAATGTGTATAGTGGCTATACCAACAACTACCTGCTAAAGGTCGCACCGCAGGGTTGCTTTGTCGGGCTAACGGTATTTAGTTAAGTTTATAAATACCTTCACTTTCGTATATTGAAAGTGAAAATGCCGGGGCACCTGGATGTTTTACAATCCATGCCCGCTCTCCAATCTAATTTAGTGAAATCAGTTTATCTGGACCGTTAATCGCGCCCACAATTTATTTAATCAGTAACCCTTGGGACGATAAATCACTTAAAAATTGAACTGAATCGCTCTCGATGCGGTCAACGAAATATTAATCACCCTTTGTATTCTCTCGAGCATCCCCTCGAGATAAAAGCTTCTTTTTTCAAATATTCTAATAATCAACGATTAGCGAATGGTTTCTCACTACTCTATCTGACACTCAAAAATAATAACCCCTAAACTGAATACACGCTGGTATTTATCAATTTTCGGTTCTTTGTTATGCTTTCTGGAGCTTTAAAGTGTTCATAAAGAACTTTGGGGTACTCTTAACCTATCAATTTCCTTCTGAAATCACCCTTATTGATGTGTTAAGGTCCAGTTTCCTACATAATATCCTACTATTATTTTCTTATTTACAAACTACGTTTAAATTTGACCTACTTAAACATGCTGGCAATAAATTTAAGAAAATATTTATTACTATTAAGTAACGTAATTGAACTCCCGCTTACGCGGACTTGTTATCAAATTACTCTAAAAATCGTGATTTACAAAACTTCCTGAATAGAATTTTGATTAGTTATTTAATTAAGCGGTAAAACCCTTATGTTTTGATAAAAAGATGGCGGGCTATTCCAATCTGGCGATGCATCAGCATATTTATTGACGGTGACTATAAATTATAAGCACCACATTGCCATGCGGTGCCATGTGGTCGGGCCACATGTCCTTATAGTATTTACTTTTAATTTGAATTAAAAGGAGATGTTACAGTAATCAGAAAAATTTTCAAAATGAAAACAAATCCAACAAAATATCAATGGCGTTATGCTCGTAATAAATGTTGTCAAGCAGTCTGATGTTATCTGAAATTTTGAAGCTGCTACTTTTGAAGGAGAAAGTCAGATGATACCTGTAATCTCATCAAGTTCTAAACAAGAAATACTTAAAGTGAAGTTGGTATAGATCGCCTGCAGTTTGACGTAACATCTTGAATATATACGAACAATGTATTCTCCTAAGTCGGAAACTGCGATATCAACATCACGAGTTTGAAGATTTAGATTCCTGCAAAGGTCTGACCAAATAAAGTTTGATTGGAAGCTGAAATCTAAGAGGATTCTGACTATATGAGTATTGCCATCACTGGAAGTTACCTTAGTCGTCGCAGTTGGCAACAAAACTTGAAAATTCTGCAAACAAGAAACAGAAATTGCTCAGTTTGATTCCACAGGCATGACTGTAGGTGTCGTTTGTTCTGAGAAATTCTCAGATTTGAGTTGAGGCTTGTCCTCATGCAAAAGTGTATTATGTTTAGCCTTGCATTTCTTTCATGTAAAATTAGATGTGCAATTATCGAGAAAGTGTCCTTTTGACATACAGTTTGAACAAACTTTAAGTGATTTCGCCTTTGAAAACCTACTTTTAAGAGATAAATTGATAAATTAATTGCATATGTACAAAACATTATCGCCCTTACAGTTGAGACATGTTGATGTGTTTGAAACACATGACTCGGAATGTGCCTTTGATGACTTTTCAAGTGCTATTTCGTTTTGCTTTGTTCCTAGTGTTTCTACAATGAATTTAATGATCTGTTTGTAATTGATAATTCTGCAGTATACAATATAATTAAAACATCGGTAAAAAAATATCATGATCAATGTATTCGGCTCAAAGGTCATGTAGGTTGATTTATAAGGCTATCAAAATAAATAGTAATTACTTCACCTTATTCTTCGATATGCACTGGTTGAATGCATGAAATGGAATTATCTACTTGATCTTTTATAGTATGCTCTGAGAATACTGTGGACTGTACCAATAAACTTAGCATTTTTTTAAATGAAAAGATAATGCACAATGACACACTACACTTTTATTCTTTGACATGAAACTATTTACAAAGAATTTAATATACAAGATATTTATTGGTTATGTGGCAGTTTGACAAAGCTCCCTACACTGAAAGTTGAACATGAAGTCATACTACTGTTCGTAGATGAACTACTGTGCATGAATGTATAAAAGTTGCATTTATGGGCGTACCATAGATGCGTAAAGAGTGAAATACATTAAAATTACATAAAAACTAGTAAACACTTTAACAGCTATCTTTAGTAGTCTTTTGGCTTATTGATAATTTTGTCAATAAGAGTTGTAACCATTGTCGATGATTGCAATCTGTTGTAAAACCTTTACTTTCTCTGCAAAATTTTTAGGGTTGAGATCTAAGAGTCTGACGACATAGCTGTAGAATGAGATGATTTTGTTGCCACGGATGTTTGAATTATTCAATTGACATGGTCAGTTTGCGTCCCCTTCAGGAATATTTTGAATTCTAAATTGTTTTGGATTTTAATAAATGTCAGGTCTAAATAATTTATTTGGTTGTTCTTTTCGATTTCTAGCTTGACGTTTATGCCTTTGTGTATTGAATTTAGCTTATCAACTAGAGAAATAGCAGTGTCAACTATGCCATTTATGGAAACGAGACAGTCGTCAACGTAGTGGAACTATAGAATGATTTCTGGATATTGTTTGTTGATTATTTCTGTCTGTTCCATATTGTCCAAAAGATTTTGACTAAGAGAAGTGATAAGCAGTTGTTTATTGTGAGTGACTTGGATTGCGTGTAAATAGAACTATTGAAAAGAGAAAAGCACTGATCTAAGCAAAGTTTTAAGATTTTGAGTGTTGTATATGCTTGTGATTGAAATATTAGACTTTTCAAGCAATTTTTTGACCATGGGTATGGTCTCTGTTCTACTCATACGGGTAAATTAAAATACGGATATCTAGTGATATTATAAGTGTCTGATAGCTGTATACATTTCAGTTTATTGGTTATATTTAGGTTGTTGACAATTAATTATTTTGGTTTCAAGTTATGAATGGACAGGTTTTGTTGGATTGTTTGGCTTGTGAATTTTTGGCAGCCATACAAGCGTGATATCAAAGGGTTGTTCAGTATTAGCTGATTAGGTGCTTAATAATGTTTGAAAAAATGTTTCATACCATTTATGAGGTGTTTGGTTTTAGTAATAAAAATTTTGAATAGGTTTTTATCAATTTTTATAATAATATTTTTGGCTAGGAAGTTGTCTACTTTATTGGCGTAATGTATGCGTTCCAGAATTACGAGACAGGCGCTTTTGTCAGCCCTTCCTCAAACTCAAGTATCTTACACCATATAACCTCAAAGAATTTTTGAGATAAGATTTTTTTAGAGGATATTGATATTGAGTAGGAAATACGAACTATTGGTGTGCTACTTTACAAATAATAAATCCTATTTTAGTCTATCACCAAGGTTCGGCACAAACATTTTATTTTCTTATTTATTTATTTATTATTAATATTTATTCTTTTAACTGAGTCGTCCCCTTTTTAATTTGCTAGTTCTAAGTGTTCTATGATTTTAAATTTAATTTTTGTGTAAACCTTTGACATTATGTTTTACTAATAATAATTAAGATATGCCTTTAGACCATTGAAAAACCATAAAGAGTCGACTTTGCTTGACATAATTAATTCATCATAATCATCATTAGGTCTTCAGTCCTGGAACTGGTTAGACCCGTACCCTCATTGTTTCCTATTCTGAATTAACCTAAACATTTCCCTGAAATTTGCACAGTCTGCCTCTATCATTATCTGATCTAGGTCTACATCTACCTCTTTTTTCCTATCTCTGCTTGTAATTTATCCCATACTATTCCCCAAAAATGCTTTAGAACGTATTCTGCCCTTCCGTTTCTATTAATTAAGGAATAAAATAATTGTGCATGATCAATGACAATATTTTTTAGAAAAGATCTAATTATTTTTATTTACTTCTCATTCAGGCCAGATTTTTGCTAAACAGAAGCCATAAATTCATATAAGGAATGGAATGGTATTTAATTTGTTTAATTCTATATTTCTGTCAACCTCATTTATTTTTCAATAATATGTTTTCTGTGATTAATTGCTATTTATATTCTCTTTATGGTATAGCCACAATACAAATATTTTTGTATTTTATTAAATAACTGTTTACAATATTTACACAGAGAGCTTTAATTATACAATGATGATAGCAGTACAATAGCAGGTCAAATGTGTCTGAACTCATCGGCTGAACTCTTACGAGTTTTTGAACTATTTTTTTACAATATAATTATAATAATTGGTCAATAATTATAACTACTTGAATATTGCTATATTAATGTTAGTTCAATATTTGCAGTTTAAAAATTCTGCAGCATGAAACATTCGCATTACTTTGATTCTTCTAAACATTAAATTTTATATTGTTTGTGCTAGAAAAATAACTATTGCTTAATGATATTAGTTTTACTTATACGTGGTTTTTTATTTGAATCAGTTTATTTTAAAATTCTTAAGTCGCTGAAGATTAATTTTTTTAAAATATTATTTCTCATGTAAAAATTCCTTAAAAGACTTTATTTTACTGCAAGTGTTTACATGTAACTCATCCATACATTTATGTTGTATATTTTTCTTATATTTTTTGGCAGTATCAATATCACAAAGGTGTTTTATTAAAATTTTCAGTTAATTATAATTAAACGATAGCATCATATTTCAGCAATCTTTGTATAACTACGTTTAAGTAAAGCATGTTATTACCTGCATTTAAAATTGTATATAATAGGAACAACCCCAATGATAATAATATATGTTTGTTAGTCATTTTGAAATTGTTATTAGTACACTACTTAAGAATTAATATAACAGATCAGACTTATATACAGGGGTTATCTACTTAAATAATAAAAACATCATTTATTCAATGATTTTACAATTTGCTGTCTGAAATGGATTATGAAAAAGATTAATTAGTGGTTCACCTAACGTTTGTTTTGTTGTGCATTACTACAAATATTCACCATAAGTTTAGTTTGTGAAGTAATCTTTTTCCAGAATTGTGAAATTTGCCACAACTACCTTTTACCATAAAAGCAAACACTAAATAGCTGAATTTGTGCAAGAAAGCCATGTGTTGTAATGATTATTATTGCTATATTGGTTAATATTTACACATATTTATTGGCTTTTATCAATTTTCAATATGTTTTTATAATTAACTATATCATACCACTAGTTCTTTTTATTTCAAAACTAGTTTGCACAACAAAGGTCACAAAAAGATATTAAAACTCTAGATATATTTTTCACCTATTGTACCATAAATCGAAATGTATAGACAGACTAATATGTTTTTGTAATATCATTAAAATTAGTAACAAGCCCTTGACATTTTTATCAAGGTTTCAAATTTAGAATAATGATTTATAATATTTTATCAATGTCTCCATAGTTGGCTAATAACAACTGGTGTTTGTATTAGAACTTCCTTCCTTATGATAAATATTATATGTTAATAAAATACAAGAGGTCCAGTAATGCCTATATTTTATCTTTTAATCATGGGGGTGAAGTTCTTGATAAGATTGAAGGCATATTCCTCAGAAAATATACGTACAATTCTCTTATTTTGTAAATATGCTGTATTCAAATTAATATTTCTAAAAAATGTATAGTAATATTTACTTAAAAGAAGTAAACACATTTTTTTAAATTCTTCGTATTACTATTTTTAGGCATTTTAATTTTATCAACTCTTTCTGTCTCATAATGAACAAAAGACAAAGTTGAATTTTTTGAATAGATTCATTTAATTTTCTATAAGTGGGATCATTATAAACAATTTTGCCGAATTTTATTTTTCTGTAATGACTCATTCTATACTACTATTATTTTCTATAATGACTAACATAAGAACTAGCCTTTGTAACACTTCTTAAATGGAAATTACAGTTGTAGTTATCAACGTGGAGGATTATATACTCTCCTTAATCACTTACTAATTTATTATTATTATTATTATTAGCCAACCAATAGTGTGTATTAATGTAACACTTTTAATGATCACTCATAAAAACGAGGATTTGTTCTTAAATCCATCTTAAAATGAAAGTATAGTGTGTCGCAAAATTGATGTCGTTAATGGGTAACTTGTTCATTATTAAAGATACAATAAAACTATTTGCACAGTTATGTTTGAAATCAATACAATGGTGCAATTAGAAATGAACGATTTTCGTTTGTTATCAAAATATAACCAAAAATTAATATTTTTAACAATTCTATTAATTTGTATCACTTGTTTGTTTGGAAAAATAATCAAAAATGCTGTTGAGATTTTCTATTCAATTTTTTACGTAGAATTCAGTGACGTATGTTTAATATTTATAACATTTTTGAAGTAATAATATAAACCTGCAGTTTTTTAAATGGAAACCACAGTAGGTTGCCACTTTACTCAAAAGCTCTTTGCATGAGCTTTTCAAAAATATATAGTTCAATATATTTATTTTTTCAAATGGCCGAATTATTCCATGTTTTCGTTATAATAAATTAATTTATTATATTAGTAATAAATAGTTGGCCGCTAAACAAAAAATAAACTCAAAAGAACAATTTATTATTTCACCGTATCACATTTCTAAACAACAAGGTTTGAAAACTAGAAGAATGCAATGTCATAACTGCATATACTACAAAAATTAATAACTACATCTTAAATTGAAAATTCTATTGCTTTGTCCAGGTATAAACAATCTATATATAAGTACACACATCCACACACATTGTAATGTATCCCTTAATCTATTTGTTTGTTTTACTTGTATCGGTGACAAACCACCACCTAAAACGGGTACCTACAGTTCTATAAAACTAAGCTCTTGAGCCTTTGTACTCTTTCTTTTATAAATTAATCATGCAACAGAATATTTCTAAAAGATAATAATTATCCCTTAACCAAACACGGTAGGGAATGCTTCTAACCCCTTTAAACCTTTCAGAATTTCACCCTTTAAAGCTTTACCCTGACTTCCAGTACTTGTTAGTGAGCCACTTGCAAGTTTTTCCTAAGTGTATTCAAAATTATTTAGAAAAAAAAATACTTTACAAACAACTTCTTTACTATGATGTAAACAAAATACACAACGTATCTATTTCTATTAGTACCTAATCCCCTAATTAAATACTCTTACCCTAGTTATCTTGTATACTACAGACAGGTATGTCATAAATCGCATTAAGGATCAATTTAACTTTAAAACTACTTACATTACGGGCGACGCTTTGCACCACCGGCGATGCGTATAGAAACAGCTGGAAATTCTATGGTCCGGGTTGATGTTCTAGTTCATGTGATGTCACAGTTGGTTGTAATATACCCGCAATATCTGAGTATATTATTGTATTTGCATGAAACACTCTCACTTTCTACTCTAATAATGTATATAGTGGCTATACCAACAACTACCTGCTAAAGATCACACTGCAGGGTTGCTTCGTCGGGATAACGGTATTTATTCAGGTTCAACAAATATCTTCACTTTCAGTACATTGACATTGAATCCGACGGGGTTATTTGATGTTTTACAATACGCGCTCCCCCAATCTGATTTGGTGAAATCAGTTTACCTGGACCATTAATCGCACCCACAATTTATTTAATTAGTAACATCTTGGGTTGCTGAGGTACTATACGATTTGGATGATAAATAGCTTTAAAATCGAACTATACTGATCTCGATGCAGTCAACAAAATTCAATAATCCTTTGTATACTCTCGGGGATCTCCACGAGATAAAAAATTATTTAACTCTAATATTCTAATGAGAAACTATTAGCGAATATTTTCTCACCATTCTATCTGAAACTCAAAATGATAATCATCATCAAACTGAATACACTTTGGTATTTATAAACTTGTGGTTCTTTGTTATGCTTTTTGTAGCTTTAAAATGTTCATAAAGAACCCTGGGGTACTCTTACCCTAACAATTTCCTTTTGAAATCGCCCTTACTGATGTGTTAAGGTCCAATTTTCTACCTAACATACTAATATTATTTCCTTATTTACAAACTGCGTTTAAATTTGACCTACTTAAACATGCTGGTAATAAGTTCATAAAAATACTTATTACTATTACCTAACGTAATTTAACTCCCCCTCACACGGACTTGTTATCAAATTACTTTAAAAATCGTATTTACAAAACTTGCTAAATAGAATTTTGATTAGTTATTTAATTAAGCGGTAAAACTCCTGTGTTGATAAAAAAGATGGCGGGCTACTCGAATCTGGAGATGCCTCATCATATTTATTGACGGTGACTATAAACCATATGCGTCCACATTGCAGTGCCGTGGCTTTAGTCGGGCAAAATGCCATTATAATATTTACTTTTAATTTGAATTAAATGAAGATGTTACAACATGCACATGCACGCATGTATTCATCCATGCAACCACATGCACATGTGCCTGCACACACACACACACACACACAAACATTTACACACACAGGCATGCATCCACATATGCACACGAGTGCACATGCACACACACACACACACGCACAGACACATTATATATGTTATCGTAGAAGGTTGTTTAATGTTCTTGAGTATATAGTCTAAAATGATTAAAATAGATAATTAATTTAAAATAGTTTTATTTCAACTTGACGTTTCAGCACATACTTTGTGCCTTTTTTAAAAGTTCAAGCATTAAACACAGGTAATTGAAATTTAAATGAGAAGAAACGTCCACTGACCGCTTTTGGCTTTCTTGAGTCTCATCAGAGCGAATTAGTTGCCAACAACCCTATAGGGTTGTTGGATGTTTCTCCCCCCTTGTGAAATAATAAGTTATTGTTTTGTCAATGACTATACAACTATTAGTAGGTATAGGTGAATAAGCTTTTATTATTTTCATAAGAGTTTATTTACAGATACATCTTATTTTTACTTTTGTTGTACACACATTCCTAATTGCGGACTGCAAATATAAAACACTAGAATACAGATGGGAACACTACAGCAATTTTATTTACTGCCAAACTGGCCTCCATTCTCTTTTAAACAAAGTTTGCAGCGTTTTATTAAAGAGTCAATAGAATTTAATAAATAAACTGGTTTAACTTTATTAAATGCTGTATCAATAGAATTCCTCAACTCTTCAATACTATGGTGCTGGGTTTTATAGGTTTCCTCTTACAAAAAATTCCACAAGAAATAGCGATCTAGGTGGCCACTGAACAGGTTCTAACGTATCCATCCATTTTTTGGGATATTCGCTATTCAAATAATCACGAGTGACTATAGCGTTGTGCGGGTGTGCACCATCTTGTTGGAACCACATTTCTCGTCTATTTTCGAGAGGCATTTCCAGTAATTCGTGCAAGTTGGTATCCAAAATTTGAATATAGTGATCAGATTGTTTTCAAAAATATGGTATTACGTGTTACGTGCCGAAATCGGCACTAAACATTTTTAATTTAGTTTTAATTTGTAAGAATTTCACGCCAAGGATTTAAAAAGACGTGCGCGTATTTCCGTCACTTTAGACAGTGCGTTTGCGCGAGATTGCGCCGACGCGGTGTGCCAAGAAGGGTGGTGGTGATTTCCTGGCAGACGGGTCGGGACTGGTGATCGAGACGCGAACCAATGTAGTTACCTTTGTGTCTTATCGTGTCTTTTTTTGTTATGTAGGTTTCCTCTCATTTCTACCAATTACCGTACCTCTACCTGTCTTCCTTACCCTACTTTTACCTACAAATAGAAAGAAGACAAATTGAATTTGGATTCGACCGGACTCAACGATTACCCACGCCCGAAGAGGATCAACGGAGCCCCGCTGCTGCCATCATGGAATACCGCTGGAGTCGCCCTACAGTTTACGTGAGTACCCTTTTGGGTTTCCTTAAAATTAGTATAACTTTTTTATTATGTTGTAATAATTTGAATATTGATATGACGTAATCTTTTATTTGCGCGTCATTTTTACAATTATTTAACATTGCTACCAACTGACTGTAGTGGCTCGCGTACCCTACCGACGGGGTTATAATATACGTGATCCGCGATCAATTTATTTCTGTTCTTTATATAAATATTAAGTTTCAACTATTTCAGTATACTTCCTATTAAGAGATTCATTAGAAAATTTCTAACTTAAACGACCTTACACTCTCTAGGTTATTTCGAATAATTTAAGTATTTATTAACAAGGTCGACTACCTTTTAAATTGGAATGATTGCTTATTGAAGTATCCTATAAAATTTCATCACGTGTGTAGTTACAACATTAAATATGTGGAATCTATTCTATGTTAATTTGCTTCGGTTAGCAAAGGTTAAAATCCTCGCATTATGGGTTCATTGAAATAATCTTGGAACTTGTCAAACACCTGCATCTCTTTAAAAATACGTTTAATGTGTTTGCTTTAAAATGTTGGCTATCAATACTATTACTATGGAATACTATAGCCTGTTATCACACAGGTGTTCATGGACTCAGATTGTGAGCAATAAAATTGCCCACCTGCTTATCTGTTCCCGGTAGTAAGTTTTCGAAATAGTAAATCTCTATGGTTTTATACAGTATGTAGGACACCTGTCATACATTTAACTACATAATGCTAACATGTGACTGCAGACATACTTAACCATTTGAATAGGTGTTATCACACGGACCTCGTTTGTGGAAATCGTCATTTACTTTCTTAATTGCGTTAGTTTGCAGCTGGTGTTATGGAAATGCTTTGCAGTGTTACATGCCGAAATTCGGCATTTAAACATTTCTGTAAGTTCCTAATTTATAAGTGATTTCGCGCCAATAATTTAAAAGACTTGTGCGTGCATTTCCGTCCCTTTAAATAGTCGCGTCGGCGCTCCAAGATTGCGCAGACGCAGAGGGAAAAGTGAGAGGTGATTTCCGACACGTCAAGACTAGTTAGCCAGACGTCGAGCCTAGTGGTTATCTTTGTGCCTTTTTTTGTCTTCTTTTTCAGATATGTAGGGTTCCCTTTGTCATTTGTACCTGTTATCGCTCCTAAATGTATTCCTTTACCGTTACGCTACAAAGAAGAAGAAGACAAATTTGAATTTGGATTCAACCGGGGGCAAAAGGATGACCCACGCCCTCAATGCTCCCCGACGCCAGCTGCCGCCAAAATAGCCGTAATGCTGTGAGAAGTCATACAGTTTACGTGAGTACCTTTTGGTTTTCCTTATAATTAAAATAAACATTTTTTGTATGTGATAATAATTTGAGCAAAGGTATGACGTAACCGTTTATCGCGCAATATTTTGCAATTATTAATCATTGTTACCAACGGTCGTAGTGGCTCTCATACATTGCCGCCGGGATTTTAAAAAGTATACCTTGAGAGTAGACCTAAAATGTAATAGCAGTTGTTCTGAGAACAACTTTAGCAGACGGTATTTTGTTGATGGGAAATATTTTTGAAAGGGAAACGTGTTACCACCTTTTAATATTCCAAATGTTACTTAGGCATATAATGTAATTTACTAACAACTTTAATCTCAAACCAATATTCGATAGTACAAATCACGCTCTCTTCAGTTGATACCGCTTGATTACGATAAGGATTTTGGTGCCAGCTGTTAGTAGTTCAAGATATTTTCATTTTACCTTAACAACAGCTATTTCCATATTTTTAAATAGCTAGAATCTTACTAGAACTGTTAGAATCTTCATTTCTTCATAAGAAAGCAAAATTGTTCTAGTTTTATAACCTAGAAAATAATAAAGTGGTGATACACTGCTTCAAGTCGCTACCTCTAAATAAGTTTTAAGAAGAAACTTTTTTTTTAATTGAGTGAAATCATGAATAGCAACTAAAAACTGTATCGTATATTTTCATTTTTAACATTTTTCAATTTTATATTGTTAGTTCAATTGTTGTTTCTACATGTTAAACTTACGAAATATGTAAAACAGTACTTTGTTTAATATGTATTAGCTAATTTTGTATAGTTACACACAAAATAGGTAAATATAAGTTGCTTAAGACAGATTTACAAGCAAAATACAATTTTGACTTTGTATAGAATAATTTATCGATTATTAGTAAAATGACTCATGTTGCCGTTCTGTTCAAGCTGTTCGTTTTACTGTATCTATTTACAAGGTTAAGTTGATATGACAGATCCCTATAAGTAAAACATTTTTAATTGTTAACAATTTGGGACTAGTATTGCTACCTTCATATCGAAGTTCAGTTTTTAGTTGATGTACAATAATCTTCAGAATCGACTTATAACACTATATAGTTATTAAACAGCACAAAATCATGCTCTGAAATGTTTGACACTTTTAACTATTACCTGATCCTTTAGCGAGTACCAAATATTATATTTAAATAGAAGAAAGGGTTGGGGTAGGTATAAAGATAAGAGTACATGTTTAGATGCAAAAAAGGACCAATATATGAGACATGAATGAACATAATTACTTAATTGTAGGTACTGTCCTTGATATATTGATACAAGTTAAATACAATAAATATTTTTATGTATCTTGCAGGTGCATTACTATCATTACTAGCAGGCTGTCATATGATGACCACATACTCTGATTTTTCTTAATCTTCTTTGGGGATTAAACCACTCATACTTTTTAAAATCATATTTTTTTATGTTTCGATCCATGACACACTAGGTGAAAATTTTAAAGTTTAAAAGAATGATTGTCTTCAATTTGTGTGGTGCCCGAGACAGACTTTTTAGGTAGCCAATATGTTTAACCTGAAATCAGCTGATTATGTTTATTGGTAATTTCAAATAAATTCAATAATTTAAGGTTTGGAAAACATTTTTAACATGTTGTTACGTTCATTTTCGTAACTAGTTGATTAGTTTATATACAATAATTTTTACCTTAAATTCCTTGGCGTTCAACACAAAAATTAATTCCGTTAATTAAAAATAACCCTTTCCTGTATTAAAATTTGTATTGTAATTAATAATAAATATCTTATCTAGGTTAGTTGATAAATCTTTCTGCTCATTAGAAAAATAAATATCCTTTCTAAGAATTTCGTACCGTGGAATTTACACCCTAATTAGATGGGCGACTTTCCAAGTATTTCAATAATTAAATGCGGGTGTGTTTTCCCTTGTTAAAGAATTCAGCGAATTTATTTCGATAAAATTAGGGCTTTCCTGTTTTATTTTTCTTGACGACAAGTTTACGTGCTTTAACCAAACAAATGTAACAATTCATTTGCTATTCGACTAACAACCAGAAAACACGTTCTATTTGGCTTCGTTGGTTTTCTTTATGCGAATTTCCGGCACGCATTATTTAGCGTGGTGAGTATATAGAGTTTGTATAAAACAATACTTTCGGCTTCATTAAATTAATTTATTGTTCATAATTATTCTAGCTTCCTGCGGGGGACACGTTAATCCCTTGAGCTGTCGTTTCTTTTGGGATTGCGAAGTCAAATGCGCTTTGCCTGGGCGTAAGCCTGCCTACTCGCTGACGTAGACCAGCGACTGGTTCCACCCCGATGTCAGTAACTCGAGGGTGACTTCTTTTTTTTCTTTGTATGCGCTTGTGACTTCGGAACCAGAACTTTCTAAGAGGGCATTTCCAAATTTGATTTTTATATATAAAAATTATTGAACTATTTTGGCATTTACTGCTCTTTGGTTACTACCTTACTATTTGTTTCTAAATTTCTAAAAATATACTACACGTTTGTAAATATAGGCTAAGGTTATACTTACGATATTCTAGAGCTGTGGTTTTTAGGGTTGCGTTTGGTTCTTTCTTTTTTTTTACTAATTACTGTCAGGGGGTAATTACCTAAAACTACAGCTCGCCCCTTATCATGAATAATTTTTTTTACTGTGTTGTATATATATTTTGTTTCATTATAAGTTCTTTCTTTTCCTTTGTATGTTTTGTTTTGAGTGTGAATGAGTGAGTGTTTTTATATTTTTTTATCTATTTTTTTCAGGCTCTCCTTTACTTACTTATAGGTATAAAACCCCGCCCACTCGCCGATTGAGCCCGGACTTACTTCTTCTTTCTTTTCTTGTTTTTTTTATGTTACGTCAATGTACGTAGCAATGTTTCTATTTATACGGTTGAGAGGATGGTTATTAAAGAAGTGTCTGATTACGTTACCATAAGGCTTAAGCAGCCGGGGGCTGCTAATATGCCTATTGTTAGTAATTAGTTGTTGTATGTATAAACAGAAATCATGTATGTAGGCTGTATTTCATGTTAATATCGCAAGGAAAACCCAGGAAAAACTTGCAATGCTACCTAGATACTGTGGGCATTTGATTTTCATTTGTTATTTCTTTTAGTGATGAAATCCATTGCCTACTGAAAGTCACGAATTCGTTTGCTACGCAGTTATTTTTATGTAGGGTAATATAAGCAGCTTCTTTGATTTTGCGTTTTTGATGGTTTTCTTCTTTGTCGATAATTTTTGCGTCCTCCCATTTTATTTTATGACTGGAGTCCCATGCATGTTGGCAAATCATGGATTTTCCAAATTTTCTATTTTTTATATATGATTTATGTTCTTTTAATCGAACTTCAAATGGTCTGGAAAATGCCCACAGTATCTAGGTAGCATTGCAAGCTTTTCCTGAGTTTTCCTTGCGATATTAACATGAAATACAGCTTACATACATAATTTCTATTTATACATACAACAACTAATTACTAACAATAGGCATATTAGCAGCCCCCGGCTGCTTAAGCCTTATGGTAACGTAATCACACACCTTTTTAATAACCATCCTCTCAACCGTATAAATAGAAACATGTTAAAAAATGTTTTCCAAACCTCAAATTATTGAATGTATTTGAAATTACCAATAAAAATAATCAGCTGATTTCACGTTAAGCGTATTGGCTACCTAAAAAGTCGGTCCCAGGTTGCAACACAAATTGAAGGCAATCATTTTCTTAAACTTTAAAATTTTTACCTAATGTAGTCAAACCAAATATATTCGAACATCAATAAATCAAAGGCACCTTCAATTTATGTCATAAATGTCAAACTTGTAGTTTTTATTATTTTGACAATGATCCTAGGTCATGGATCGAAACGTAAATAAGATGATTTTAACAACTATGAGTGGTTTAATTCCCAAAGAAAATTAAGAAAAATGCTAAACAAACCACAACAAACATACAGGGAGTATTCACATACTCGGAGTTTACAATGTAGCTTTGTCGGCACTTTTAAATGTTTGTGTTTGTTGTACTAATTGCTGATTTTATTTGTGATGATGGAACAAAAAGTGTTACGTGCCAAAAAATTTTGGCACTAGACATTTTTAAATAAGTGTTAATATGAGAGGATTTCGCGCCATAAATTTAAAAGACTTGGTCGCGTATTTTCGTCACTTCAGAAGTGCGTTGCACGAGACTTCGCGTCGACGCGTGTGGACGAAGGAGAAAAGTGGAGAATTTCCGGAAGACGTTTAGGACTTGCCTCGGAAACGTGAATAGGAGTGGTTGGTCTGGTATCGTATCGTATCTTTTATTATGTAGATTCCCTTTGCCTTTTTGATTATCGATCAGCAAACCCGTTCCTTATCGTTCCCTACATAGAAAGAAGATAAGTAAATTTAGAAGCAATCTGGTAGAAAATCCACGACCCGAGATATAGTAACGAATTCACGGAGCCCCGCAGCCGCCATCATGAAATAATCCTAAAGGAAGCCACGAGCCGTCATCATGAAGTAATTCCGAAGGAAGCTTTACCTATTCACGTAAGTACCCCCTAGGGGCGGTGTAAAATTGGTATACTTCGTAAATTACGTGCTATAATTTGCATATTGTGTGACGTCATTGACAATTGGCGCGCTAATTTCCACACTAGGCAATATCGTTACCAACTGTCTTTTGTGTCGCATGTATCACGCCGACGGGACCATAATAAAAGCTTTGTTGAATTCACAACATATTTATGGAATTTTATTTATATAAATATTAATACTAATAATAGTGTTTGCAAGAGTGAACATTACAACATACAAACAAAGAAAATTAAGTAAAAATCATGCATTGCGTATCGTCATCTACTTCGGTTGTTACAATACTGCATATGTTATTATTGTGACATGAAGCATCACAACCTTCTAATAGAGATGGAGTTGCTTCACGAACTTTAAACCTGTAAGAAATAAATTATTATTATTACTAACAACAGCTTACTCTTCAATTAAAAAATTTATGTAATTATAGGAAAAGGCTTTCGTGATCATTGTCCATTAAAATAATTTTTTTAAAATTGAACATCCACTTTTGGAGAAATTACTTCTCGATCTTTCATTTTCACATGTGGTACGGGATCTTTTCCATGCTGGTTCAGTATATTACCTTGTACTAAATCTGTTAACAAAACAGGCTTTCTGTGGATTCTTATAAGATAAACGTTAAGATAACGGTAATTAACATTTAAAAGTTCGATATTCACTACCCGTGAATGTGATATAATAGACACTATCAACGGTTGGCAACGCGAACTCTTATACAGATTTAGGGCGAGGCCAATTATTGATACGTGTCAGATATTGCGTAATAATACGCAAATTTAAACAAACTCTAGCACAAAAATAATGCATGCAAGTTAATTAAAGGTACTCACATCAGGTATTTTTCCTTCAGTAGGCCTGTAACCACGCATCCAGCTCCTTCTGGAGTAAAGATGGCGTCGACGCTACCAAATTCTTAAGGGACAGCTCGACTAGCGGCGGTTGGTTGGCATGGAGCTCTCCATCTACAGGTGTGGAGGTCGGTAGGTCCTTCGGTGGCGCAAATTGTACCTATGTAAGGGTCTGACGGGAAAAGGTAAAGGTAGACAACACAAAGGTAATTAGAAAAAAGGATTCTACATAGCATACGTTACGGTACGACACCCAAAAGAAAGGTCCGTTTCACTTCACATCACCAGGCAGACAGCCTCGATTCCAGGGCGTCACGGAAACACGACCCCACCCTTTGTCTACTATTGTCCTAACCCTCTAAGGATAAAAACACTACGCAAACTCACTACTATGACGCGCCGGAAGCACCGCCCAGTCTATTTAAAAATGTTCCCGCGTCTTGCGTATTTAAAAATTATGGCGGGAAACTTCCGCACATCAAGAAAACTAAACTAAAACAATGTTTAAGTGCAAATTCGATTTGCACGTAACAATCGCGACAAAGCCACAAAAGAAAAAACTTAAAAAAAAGAAAAAGTCTGTTAGCACAGTAACAGCTTAAAATCTAAATCCTAATTACCCTATATAAACCCTAACTTAAAACCTACAAAATGTTCATATAAGGCGCCACCTGGTTTTTTCGACCGATAACACGTCTACCGAAGTACCAGGAACGGAATAGGTAGCCCGATAGTCTGTGACTACACTACTTACCGACAGCACAAATTTGTCGGGGAGCATGAAACACTGCTTAAACTAACTCGGGTGCGACAAGTCGCCTAACCTATCTAAACCTATCTAAACTTAAATAACTAAAGCTAACATAAAGTTCTTATATGCAAACACACATGAGTGTCGCATCAAACTATTCTTCTTTTTTGGCAAGAAGTGCCCAAATTTAAAAAAGTTCATGAGAGTGCGTCACCTTGCACTCTAGCAAATTTTGTTACTGGTACTTTGGTTTCCTCCGATGCACATTTAACTTGTCCATGACACAGTTGTGAATCCACAAATTTACCAAAAGTACCACCTACTAAATCCTTATATGCTAACCTAACAAATTACATTTCTAAATTGGGTTAGCTTTTTCACTTAAATTTCAGGAGACAAAATAATTCCCACGTCTGGTCATATATACCACACGTTAGGATGATAAAAAGATAAGATAAGATCTCAAATTGTTGTTAAAGATAGTAGATAAGATAATGATATTTAGCTTAAGTTGTTATCCTCAAAAGTAATGAATAAGATAACGGTATTAAGCTTTAGTTATTTTTTGAGATACTCGATAAGATAACACGATATTAAGTTAAAGTGATTATAAGAGATAGTAGGTAACATGAATTTAAACAGAAGTTATTACTAAAGATAACCGATAAGATAACGCGAAATAACTCGAAGTCATTCCTAACGGTAGTCGGTAAGATAACGATAAATTAAACCAAAATTATTACTAATGGTAATCGGTAAGATAACGATAATAAGCTAAAGTTATTATTAAAGGTAATCAATAAGATAACGATATTAAACCTAAAGGTATTATCGAAGATAATAAAGAAAACAAAGATATTGGCCTAGTTATTACCCAAGACAATGATAACAACAAAAGAGTGGCTCCAGTAGAGCCGTTGAAATGGGATTGACCCGTGCCCTCTAAAAAGAGAGACCTGTGAGGCAGGTCCGTTCGTAAGAACAGCACTGGGGACCGGTAAAGACGTTTGGGTGCATCCCTGCACCCGGCGGTAATTGATATCGGTGATTCCATCACCCGATATCCATTCGGTATAAAGATATACACATTCACTCACACATTCACACACTCATACATACCTTCACTGCCAGAGCCCACGCACTGACAGCGGCACCGCATGACCTCACGAAAGATTCGCAGAGACCTGGTCCAAGTGTCTGTGGAAACCTCCCGCGCAACCACACGGTGACTAACAGAAAAGAAAAGGTAGTAGAGAAACAGGAACGGTAAAAAAAGAAGGAGGTTGGTTTTTTGAAGTGCATAAGAGGCACCTCTAGGTAGAAGAAAGTAGAGGAAGGGCTCGCATTGAGCAAAAGCGACAGAGGGAAAGGTGGATAGCAAAGCGCTACTCAACCAACAAGTGTGGTCAGTAGCTCGGAATGAGGAACATCATTCTTATGTGGCAGACGGTGTTCGGGACAAGAACAGGTCCACCGAGAGAAGAATAAGGCATAGCGGAGATAGCGGGTTAAGAAAAGTATAGTTTTGGACAAGCGTCCGAGAGAAAGTAGAGAGTTGTCCCTATAAAACACAGCGCAGTCTGAAGGACCACCTGCGATATTAATCCGACAAGATAAGATATACACATATTGACATTCACTAGACTCTCAAGAGAACTAGTGCGATCATTTTCCTAACGAGTGCATTGACTACGATAAGAAAATCAGACAAAGATAGACACGACAACTTAAAAGTATCTTCACAGATACAAACACACAAAAACAAACTGTTTTAAGGTAGTTTTTTAAATCGGTAGCACCCTAAACACACAAAAATGTCCAATTAAAAGCAGTTAGATACAGATACACTGCCCCCATATGCTAAAACAACCGAGAATTTAATAAGATAACAATAAAAAGCAATAGCACCTCACCACAAGGTTCAATAAAAAACAATGAAAAAAATGTTTATAAGTTATGTTGATTTAATAGAAAAACAAATAAAGATATAGTGTAATGATGTAGTATAATGTGGGCGACTGCAATAATTCAGAAGAAAAACACACGGAATAGGTAGTCCTAGTTTTTGCAACTGCGAATATGAACTATTTCTTACAATGGCATAGGCCGCGTCTCCTATGTGAGTCCAAGGAAGAAAGCATTCACTCAACATCAGCTAAAACCAATCATAAAAATTCAATGGGTTATTTCAACCAAAGTTACGACAATTACCACACAATTAAACCATATAAGAGAAGTACTAAAGACCGAACAATATGTAGTAGGAAAATTTCATGGGTTAATTAAATGAAACGACAGAGTTATATTGGGGGTGTAGAGGATGAAGTGATATATGAGTAACGGTATGGTGAAGGAAAGTCAACCAGAAGAAAAGATAGCTAAATTAAGGTAAGTAAAGTTAAACGTGTAAGAAATTATATACTATATGAGAGAAGGAATAGGTAATTAAAGATACTAATTGATGGTGAGGACAAAAATATTAGGTAAATCGTGAGGAGAATGGGACATGAAAACTTAATTAGCATTTGGGTCAGCAGAGAATGGCTTAAGGTCTTTAATATGCCACCTGCCTTGGCGTTTTCCTTCAGTATCCTGAAGTTCGTAGATAAGGGGACTAATAACACGTGTGACTTTACAAAGAATGAATTTAGGGCCAATTTTGAAGATTATTTTCGCATCCAAATTTCAGCGAATACAATTGCACCATTCGACATTATTTCGTATAGCCTACACGCAATTCAACTGATAATTTTGATAATTTCACTGGTAATTTTGCCTATATAAAAAAACAAAAGGTTTCCAATCTAGTTAACCCTCCATTTAATCTGACAGATTGAATTATATTATGTCAATTGATAAGCTCTAATATAAAATGAGTCGATTTGGGGATTTGTCTTTGCAAACAATTGATGAAAAGTGAAAGGAAATGTACCCATCAACACCATCAAGTCAAACACCTCCGTGTGGAAACAATTTTCTGCGTTTGTGATCAGAAATATGTCGTATTGAAGGCTGACACCACTGAAGAGGAACTGGCGGATATTTTAAAAGACTGGGGATACAACATGAAGAAGTTTAACGGGGATGATTATAAGGAAAGTACAGTGAAGGCAATGTGGAATAAAACTGCGAAGTTACTCCAAGATAAATATTCGACCGAGTTCAACGTGAAAATAAATCCGTTCTCTGATGCTGTTTTCAAAGGAGCCAGAGGGGCTCGTGATGCTAAACGCAAGGCTCTGCAAGCCATACCAGAAAAACGAAAGGCGAGTGCAGTAGCTCTAGAAGACAAGGATTGGGATACAATGGTTAATGCATGGGACGAAGAAACACCTGAGGGATTACAAAAAATTTTTCATGATTGTCTCAGTGGAGTTAGCTTGGCGAGGTGGTGAAGGATCCAAGACAATGATATATCACTTCCGAGAAGAGAGGCAAAATGATGGAGAACTCACTGGCAGAATTGAATACAATCCAATTTTCAGCAAAACTACGCAAGGTGGTGACAAAAGTTGTCTGATAGTAAGTGGTTGGCCGAGAATACAGTAGTCCCCAATAAGTGTCCAGTGAGACTCTTTAGAAAATTACAAGTTAAGAGAACTGAGAAAATAACGACAGATAGATTTTCCTGACTCCAAATCCGAGCTGGGAAATCCAGGTAGCAGTGGCTGGTATAAAGATGTTCCAGTAGGCGAGAATATGATTGCGAAGTGGGTGAAGGAGTCAGCGAAAAGGCCGGTCTTGATGTCGGAAACAAGAGAATCACGAATCATTCAAGTCGTGCAACAGCTGTTTCTAATCTGGCGAAATCAGGAGTTGGAGAACAACAAATTATTAAAATTACTGGGCATGCGACTACTCATTCAATTCGCCTTATCTACAACTGGATCAAGAACATCATAAAGCGATTCTGAAGAAGCTGCGTAAATATGAGCGCAATGAAGTGAATATAATGCAAAATTCCATTCCCTTCCGTTGCACACCCACAGCCTTCCACTTCCTCTGGACCGATCACCAATAACGCTGATTTGAATAAAAATTGTTCTAATGTCTATAACAATTGTATTTTTAATTGTAACACACTGAATATGAATTAAATCAATAATTGTGGGTATTTAATTTTGAACTATGGATTTTGTCTCATGATGGAATTGTATTGGACAAAATTTGGATGCGAAAAATAATCCCGAATACCACTCGAGCTTCAAAATTAATCGGGTATTTCCTCTGGGTTCCCTGCAACCAAACGAAGTCGTCAAGTTTTTCAGAAAAATCACTGCGCTTCGCGCTCGTGATTTTAAACTGAAAACTTGACTCCTTCATTTGTTTGTAACGAACCTATCGGGAATTACCCGATAATTTTGAACCTCTTGTGGTATTACATGTGAAAATTTCTTAGATGCATCCGATAAGACATAGTTCTTTTCCAAACTTGTTCGCCCAAGGCGAAGGAAATATTTCGTTTACGTAAGTTATAATGGTCCTTACTCTTTTCGTAAGCTTTTAACAAATTTTTCTAACGTCGTTAAAGATAGAAGGTAGTGACTGTTGGTCCTTGTCCCAACGTACTTTATCGTCAAATTCGATTACGTTAGTATCGTCAGGCACTAAACCATAGTAACTCCCATCGATTGGGGTATATCTTCCAAAAACAAGAAAAGACGGAGTGAATTGTTTGCTTCGTGTTTAGATGTACGCAAAGCTTGAGCAATTTCAAAGATATGTTCATCCCATGTAGTATGGTCTGAATCAATATAGGAAGAGATAGCGGTAATTAACACTCGATTTACTCTCTCGGTAGGGTTTACTTGGGGATGATATTTTGCGTTAAACCAAATTTTTTGTACTTTGTAACTTTTAACGAAATTCTGAAAATCTTTAGAGATAAATTGTGCACCATTGTCACAAAGAATAATCTGGGGGACACCAAAGATAAGAAAGACATTTTGTTCTAGAAATTTAATTATTGCTGCGGAGGTAGCTTTACGTAAGGGTTGTACCATAACAAATTTAGAAAACCAATCGGTAACGACTAAAAGATATTGGTTACCTCTTTTCGATCGGGGGAGAGGTCCTAATAAGTCAAGCGATATTAATTGAAAGGGTAAGATACACGCTTAAAGTTACCCATTAAACCAGGGCGAGCATCTTGTGAACTCTTATGGGAACCACAAATTTTGCAGCTTTTTATGTAACGACAAACAGATTGCTTAAGTGTGGGCCAGTAATATAATTCAGATATTTTAGCGAGAGTTTTTGTAACACCAAGGTGTGCAGCTAAAGGATCGTCGTGACATAATTTGAGCACCTCACTGCGATTTGCCGTGGGCACAACGAGTTTCCATTCAGGTATATTCGATATTTTATGTGGGGACGAAGATACAAATTTATATAGTCTATTGTTTGTTACACGAAAGGTAGGAAATTTGTCAGGGGTATCGGAAACTTTTTTAATCATATTGAGGTACCAGGTATCCAGAATTAAATTTGGAAGGTTTAAAGAAACAACATCTCGAGATAAGGCATCAGGTACGATATTTAATTTGCCAGGCCTATGCCTAACTTCAAAAGTAAATTGGGATATACGCAAGTTCCATCTTGCCAAACGACCTGCGGGTTGTTTCAAGTTATTAAGCCAAGTGAGTGCTGCACAATCAGTGATTACGGTGAAGTGTGTACCTTCGACATATCCTCTAAACTTCTCGATGCCAAAGATAACGCCCAATAATTCTCGTTCGGTAGCAGAGTATTTTTGTTCGGCAGAAGTTAAGGCACGGCTCGCATAAGCGATTGGATGTTCTAAACCATTGTTTACCTGGAACAACATTGCACCTAACCCAGTAAGTGAGGCATCGGTTTGTATATAAAACTTTTAGTCGAAATTTGGAGAGATTAAGATAGGTGCTGAAGTGATTAATGTTTTAATTTGTTCGAAAGCCTGTTGGGATTCTAAATTCCACTCGATAGTTTGGGATTTCTTTTTATTTTTAATTAAAGCAGTAATGGGTGCAGATATAGTTGAAAGGTTAGGTAAAAAAATGCGATAATAGCTAATCATTCCTATTAAACGCTTGATTTCGGTAACAGTTTTTGGTGTTTTAAATTTAGTAATGGCATCAACTTTAGCAGGATCTGCTCGTAAGCCTGTCCCATCGATAATAAAACCAAGAAATGTAAGGGATGAACGACAAAATTGAGACTTTTCCCAGTTTATCTTAAAGCCTGCTGCGTTTAAACGTTCAGCAACTTCATCTAATGTGGCGATATGTTCATCGAAAGAACTTGAGATAACTAAGATATCATCTAAAAACACAAAGGCACGTTCTTGATGTAAGATAGGACCTAACGTTTGATCCATAGTACGTTGTAAAGTTTGTGGAGCGTTACAGAGACCAAATGGCAAAAAATTATATTCGAAAAGACCTCGGCCTGGGACACAAAAAGCAGTTTTTTGACGAGAAGATAAGTCGAGAGGTATCTGATAAAAAGCTTGTCTAAGGTCGATAGATGAGATAAATTTTGCATTACGAAGCCTGCTTAAAATCGAGTCAGTTCTGGGTAGAGGGTAAGCGTCTGGAACAGTAACAGAATTTAGCTTCCTGCCATCAAAACAGACACGCCATTCGTCATTCTTTTTCCGAACTAGCAATACGGGAGAGGTCCACGGTGAATTTGAAGGAGAGATAACACCAGATACTAACATTTTGTCTATTTCCGCATGTAAATGCTTTTGTAAGGCAGGCGATAAGGGATATTGACGTTGCTTAAAGGGAAGGGCATCACCTGTAGAGATAACGTGTGTTGCCGTTGTAACACAACCAAGTTCAGAGGTATTAAGTTTGCGAAATTTGTCGATTGTAGCGTTAAGAGTTACATTTTGGGAGTCAGTAAGAGATTTTGTTAGATATTCCTGTAGATGCACAGGAGTTCGTTTTAATGGAGGTTTGCCATGAAAAATCCTGAAAGTAAAGTGACAGATTAAAAGTTTACAGAAATCGACGCCCAGTAGAAATGGATAAGCTAATGTAGGGACAATCAAAATAAAACATCACGTTCAAGAGATTCTACACGAATTTTTAACTTAAGGAACCGGTTACATGTATTTGGTTATCGTCAGCTAAATTTATGGAAGTTTTTCGGAATAATTTGAATTTTGATATTTTGTTGAGATAATTGATGTAAACCTTCGTTATTTATCAGAGAACATGAAGAACCTGTATCCAGTAAAGCAATTACATTTAAGGAACCAATTGAGATAGATAAGTGTGGACGATTATCGAAGGGTTTTTTAACAAGTTGTGAAACAGCAGTAGTCTTTTTATGATAAAAGGAATTGACGGTTTGTAACCACTTAGACCACTCGGCTGGGGTAGTATAACATAATTCCTCTAAAGGTAAGGCATTTTGTACTTTAATAGTAGCGGTATTATTATTAGATAAATTTAATGACGGTACAACGTTAGAAGTGGTTTTATAATTTGAATTCATTGGCGTCTGTGTCCGTTGGATGATTGGTGTTGAGGGCGATTTTGGTTTCTTGAGATATTCACACCCTGATTTGAAATATCTCGACGGGAGTTTCCCGATACGTTAGGATTACAGTTGGTGCAGTTAGATTTGTAAATATTTGAGCGACCACAACCATAACAAAAAATATTTCTAGGGTATGTGCAGACAGTATAGCTATGTCCACTTCGCTTGCAGTTCCAACAGGTAAGTGCGTTATTAGTTACGGTAGGAGGAACGTTAAGAGTAGATAGTTTACGGGAAGGTCGAACTTGGCAAGCTAAATCAGGTTCTAGAAGACCAGATAATTTCTCGGTGGTGGCGGTACTTGTCAATCCTTGACCTCACTTCTTGAAGAGAACGACATAGGTCTTTAAAGTGAGCTAGCGAAGATATGGTCTGTAATGCCAAACGTTCTGAGAAATAGGGGTTCAAATTTCTAAGTAATTGATCGATAATTTCTGATTCGGAAGGTTTTTTGTCAAGTCTGCTATATAAAGCTTCTAATGAGGTAATAAAAGACACAACATTTTCGTCGGGACCTTGGGTTCGGTTACGAATTTCGTTCCAAAGGTCGTTAATGTAACCATAAGGTACGAAGTCTCGTTTTAAACAGGCAACTAATTCATTCCAGGTAGAAATTTGGTGTCGTATGTTTCTATACCATATCAACGCTGAGCCTGCGAACAAATCACCAGCTGAGATAAATAGGTCCTGGTCGGTACACCCGCGAGAAATTTTAAAATCGTTAATCCGGTCAAGAAAGGATGATAAAGAAACCTTCGAATCAAACCCTTCGAAAGTGAGACCCCATTTGTATACAGGTATAGGTTTTCCTAATGGTTTAGGTTCGGCAAGCACAAGATTTGAAAAAGGTAACGATATATCTACGTCTGCAATAGGATTAAGTCTTTCTAAAGAATTCCTTCAAGCAATAACACCTCGGACAACAAGCTTTGTTTAGCTTGAGTCGCTTGGTCATCGTTATATAAAGATAAAGATTCGACACGTTGTTTGACGTGCGTTATTCTTGAAGTCGTTAAGAGTTACAATACAAAATTTGGTTTAACGCAAAATACCATCCTCAAGTAAACCCTACGAAAAGAAATGATTTTAATTACCGCTATCTCTTCCTATATTGATTCAGACCATACTACATGGGATGAAATATTTTTAAAATTGCTCAAGCTTTGCGGACATCTAAACACGAAGCAACCCAATTCACTCCGTCATTTCTTGTTTTGGAAGATATACCCCAATCGATGGGAGTTATTATGGTTTAGTTCCTGACGATACTAACGTAATAGAATTTGACGATAAAGTACGCTGGGACAAAGACCAACAATCATTACCTTCTATCTTTAACGACGTTAGAAAAATTTGTTAAAAGCTTACGAAAAGAGTAAGGACTATTATGACTTACTTAAACGAAACATTTCTTTCGCCCTGGGCGAACAAGTTTGGAAAAGTAATTATGTCTTATCGGATGCAACTAAGAAATTTTCTTCAAAATTAGCCCCTAAATTCCTTCTTTGTAAGGTCACCCGTGTCGTTAGTCCTCTTATCTACGAACTTCAAGACGCTGAAGGAAAACGCCAAGGCAGGTGGCATATTAAAGACCTTAAGCCTTTTTCTGCTGACCCAAATGCTAGTTAAGTTTTTCACGTTCCATTCCCCTCACGATTTACCTAATATTTTTTGTTCTCACCATCAATTAGTATCTTTAATTACTTATTCCTTCTCTTATGCGCCTACCTCTTATACGTTTAACTTATTTACCTTACACTTTTTTGCTTCTGGTTGACCTTTTCCCTGAATTTACCGTTACTTATATTTCGCTTTATTCTCTAGACCCCCCAATATAACTCTGTCATTTTATTTAATTAATCCCCGAACTTTTCCTACAATAGAGTATTTGGTTTTTAGTATTTTTCTTACATCATTTATTTGTGTGGTAATTGTCGTAACTTTAGTTGCAATAACTCATTAAATTTTTATGATTGGTTTGAGCTGATGTTTGAGTGGATGTTTTCTTCTTTGGGCTCACATAGGAGCCGCGGCCTCTGCCATTGTAAGAAATAGTTCATATTCGCAGTTGCAAAAAACTAGGATTTTCTATTCCATGTGTTTTTCGTCTGAATTATTACAATCGCCCACATTATCCGATATCATTATTTGTTTCTTTTCCTACTAAATCACCATAACTTATAAACATTTTTTTTTATTGTTTTTTATTGAACTTCGTGGTGAGGTGCTATCGCTTCTTATGGATATCTTATCAAATTCTCGGTTGTTTGAGCATATTGGGACAGCAGTGTGTCTGTATTCAATTGCTTATAATTAGGCATCTTTGTGTGTTTAGGGCGTTACCGTTTTAAAAAATTACCTTGAAACAGTTTGTTTCTGTGTGATTGTATCTGTAGTGATACTTTTAAGTTGTTGTATCAACTTTTGTCTGATTTTTTTATCGTAGTGGATGCACTCGTTAGGAAAATGATTGTACTAGTACTTAAGAGTCTAGTGAATTTTGTTAACTTATGATATACCTTAACTCGTCGGATTAATATCGCAGGTGGTCCTTCAGACCGATCTGTGTTTTTATAGGAACAACTCTCTACCTTCTCTCGGACGTTTGTCCAAAAACTCTAACTTTTTCGTATCCTACTGTCTCCGTTTCTGCCTTATCTTTTTTTCGGTGGACCTTTCTCGTCCCGGAACACCTGTCCACCACATAAGAGTGATTTTTCCCTCACTCCGGGCTACTAACTACATTGGCTGGTTGAGTAGCGCTTTGCTATCCACCTTTTCTGTCTCTTTAGCTCAATGCGAGCCCTTCCTCTATTTTTTTCTACCTGGAATTGCCTCTTATGCATTCCAAATACCTACCTCCCTCTTTCTACCGTTCTTATTTCTCTGCCTTTTCATTTCCGTCAGTCACCGTGTGGTTGCGCGGAGGGTTTTCACAGACACCCGGACCACGTCTCTGGGAATCTTTCGTGAGGTCATGCGGTGCCGCTGTCAGCGCATGGGCTCTGGCAGTGAAGGTATGTATGAGTGTGTGAATGTGTGAGTGCATGAGTATATCTATGTATCGATATATCGTGTGGATATCGGGTGATTATATCACCGATATCAATTAACGCTGGGTGCAGGGATGCACCCAAATGCCTTTGCCGGTCCCTCGTACCGTTTATTGCAAACGGGCCTGCTTGACAGGTTGCTCTTTTTAGGGGGTACGAGAAATTCCCATTTAACGTCTCCACGGAGCCACTCTATCGTTATCTTATCTATTATCTTTGATAATAACTTAATGTAATATCTTTATCTTATTTATTATCTTGGATAATAACCTTAGTTTAATATCGTTATCTTACCGATTACCGTTAGTAATAACTTTAGTTTAATATCGCTTGGGGCGGTGTAAAATTGGTATACGTCGTAAATTACGTGCCATAATTTGCATATTGTGTGACGTCATTGACGATTGGCGCGCTAATTTTCACACTAGGTAATATCGTTACCAACTGTCTTTTGTGTCGCATGTATCACGCCGACGGGACCATAATAAAAGCTTTGTTGAATTCACAACATATTTATGGAATTTTATTTATATAAATATTAATACTAATAATAGTGTTTGCAAGAGTGAACATTACAACATACAAACAAAGAAAATTAAGTAAAAATCATGCATTGCGTATCGTCATCTACTTCGGTTGTTACAATACTGCATATGTTATTATTGTGACATGAAGCATCACAACCTTCTAATAGAGATGGAGTTGCTTCACGAACTTTAAACCTGTAAGGAATAAATTATTATTAGTACTAACAACAGCTTACTCTTCAATTAAAAAATTTATGTAATTATAGGAAAAGGCTTTCGTGATCATTGTCCATTAAAATAATTTTTAAAATTGAACATCCACTTTTGGAGAAATTACTTCTCGATCTTTCATTTTCACATGTGGTACGGGATCTTTTTCATGCTGGTTCAGTATATTACCTTGTACTAAATCTGTTGACAAAACAGGCTTTCTGTGGATACCTACTTGTGTGTCTGTGAAACATTAAGAACTAATTGAAGAAAACAAAACCCAAAACGTATTATTTATTAAAATAAGTTTTTGGAAAAGTTAGAGTTTACTTTCTATTGATTTTGTATAATAAATACCCAAGTCATCAGTACAATACTTTCTATTTATATTTAATGTTAAAATTATAATCAAAACAATACTGAAATATTATACAAATTGTAATGCTTGCACGTTAATTAAGCATACATGTGTAAATAGAAAGCATTTATTAGCTTAAATTAGTTTAATAATCATAAAAATTCATATTTTAACCCTACATAAAAGGATATTATAAAAGGCAATTTCTTTCACTACTGTTTGTAGCATAAGATTTTCTTGTGTAAGTATTTGAGATAGTGTTAATTGAATCAATTTTTACAATACAACATAGAAAGATGTGCATTGAAGTTTCAAAAACGGCTTTTAAAGTTAAAAAAACAAACAAAGATATTTTAATTTAGTATATGTAGATAATTTTGTAATAAACGTGTTTTAACGGCATGTAATCAAGGTAACTAATTATTCAGTAACGGTATTTAGAAAATGCAAATAAAATATTTATTATACGTACTTGAAAAAGTTAGGTTATCCCTCCTAGTAAAAATTTGCAGTTTTTATATAAACACTACACACGCGTTTTCAGACAAACAAGACATATTTTAAACACTAGTTATGAACAATATTACTTTTTTGTTACATTAAGGTAAATAGAAGGACATTTTTTTTCAGATAAAACTATTTGTTACAATGTCGGTTTTAATTACGAACGCAATGTGTCAATTCTGGAATATTCTGGGGGAATATTCCAGAACTGCCAACCTGAAATTAAAAAGCTTCACAGATATTTTAGGCAAAATAGATAAATAAAAAAATTCTTGGTTTGGTTTAGATGAAAAAGCCCGATTATCCTTAATTAACATCTTACATAAGCATACCACCTAAAAGCATGCATTGGGCGCCAAATTCTTATAAGAAAAACGTTAAGATAAAACGGTAATGACAATTTAAAGTTCGATATTCACTACCCGTGAATGTGATATAATAGACACTATCAACGGTTGGCAACGCGAACTCTTATACAGATTTAGGGCGAGGCCAATTATTGATACGTGTCAGATATTGCGTAATAATACGCAAATTTAAACAAACTCTAGCACAAAAATAATGCATGCAAGTTAATTAAAGGTACTCACATCAGGTATTTTTCCTTCAGTAGGCCTGTAACCACGCATCCAGCTCCTTCTGGAGTAAAGATGGCGTCGACGCTACCAAATTCTTAAGGGACAGCTCGACTAGCGGCGGTTGGTTGGCATGGAGCTCTCCATCTACAGGTGTGGAGGTCGGTAGGTCCTTCGGTGGCGCAAATTGTACCTATGTAAGGGTCTGACGGGAAAAGGTAAAGGTAGACAACACAAAGGTAATTAGAAAAAAGGATTCTACATAGCATACGTTACGGTACGACACCCAAAAGAAAGGTCCGTTTCACTTCACATCACCAGGCAGACAGCCTCGATTCCAGGGCGTCACGGAAACACGACCCCACCCTTTGTCTACTATTGTCCTAACCCTCTAAGGATAAAAACACTACGCAAACTCACTACTATGACGCGCCGGAAGCACCGCCCAGTCTATTTAAAAATGTTCACGCGTCTTGCGTATTTAAAAATTATGGCGGGAAACTTCCGCACATCAAGAAAACTAAACTAAAACAATGTTTAAGTGCAAATTCGATTTGCACGTAACAGGATACCTACTTGTGTGTCTGTGAAACATTAAGAACTAATTGAAGAAAACAAAACCCAAAACGTATTATTTATTAAAATAAGTTTTTTGGAAAAGTTAGAGTTTACTTTCTATTGATTTTTTTTGTATAATAAATACCCAAGTCATCAGTACAATACTTTCTATTTATATTTAATGTTAAAATTATAATCAAAAACAATACTGAAATATTATACAAATTGTAATGCTTGCACGTTAATTAAGCATACATGTGTAAATAGAAAGCATTTATTAGCTTAAATTAGTTTAATAAGCTTTGTTAAAAAATATCCTTACAATTTTACAGCAGCCTGGGTGGTTTACACCTTGTAAGGAGGTTATTTCAATATTATAGGAAATTATAATAAGTAAATAAACCGAAAAGCATCTAATACATTTTTATATAAACAGCAATGACGATAGGGATTTACACTAGTTGTATTCAATTAGAAAAATCACTGATAAAAACCAAGGACATGCCGCTCACAATAATATTTCTACCAATTCACATGGGGTTCGCAACCACATAATAATAAAATGTCATGAAATTAATGCATTCATACAATCCAAAGATATTGAACTTGACCCTACCAAAGCATTAGACGAATAACGAATGAAAACGGAATTGGGAATTTTAACAGAAGAGAAGAAGATTGTAAATGATTGAGTTTGGAAGTAAAGGCAAGAAGAACGAAAATATGGTTTTAAGGTAAGGAACGTGTGTAGGCCAAGGACGCTCGATCGGTTGTCGATGGTGATTTGTGTTGAGCTCTACTGGATGATTTAGGCAAGAAAGATCAAGAACGCGAGTTAAGCATGAATTTAAATCGCGTCGTTGTGTATTAAAAATGAGGTAAGTGAGTTTTCAGTCAGCAACTATATGTTAGGTATTAAATCACTGGAAATGGGACCTAACGTGCTAAGTAATCAATCAGTAGAGTTCACCTGGGGAACTTTAAATTATTAAAATGTGGTACTGCTTTGAGCGTTTCTTGTTTTATTTTGGTTGATGCATAATAAATATGTACATACAAACTTGTAAATTTGCGGTAATTAGTACGTAGAGCGATGGAATTAGTTGTCTTCATTTAAGCATAAGATTATTGGAAAGAAAGTTCGAAATTTTGGAAACGCTAAGAAAGATGTGGGTACTAAGTAAAAATCAAACTTTAATTGTAGGATATAGTGCTAGTAATTGTCATAATTTTAATGGACCTTGGAGTCGCGAAAGCAGAAGTTGGTATGATATGTATTTCTGAGTATGGTTCTTAGGGGCATTTTGTAGCAAAAAGCAATTTAGGTATCTAGTACAATGAAATGTTAGTATTACTTACAGATTATTGTTTTTTAGTAGTTCTGTTAATAATAACTGGCCAGTAAAGGTTAAATTAGGTTTGTTTTTGTAAAGTTAATGTATGTGAAATAATATTTTCGAAAATTACTGTTAAGTTAAACTTAGATAGAATTTTATTTTCCGTTATTTATAAGATAGGTACCATGACAAAAACAAGTTGAAAATGCAAGGCATTGTCGCAACGAACTTCCAAATGTAGACTTACTTTAAAACAATTTAAAGAAATTAAAATTATTATGTTGTAATAATTATAAGTATTCAGATAAAATAAAAATTAATTCCCCGGGGGGGTCGGGTATCCGTGGTCAGATTTTGTGGGGGGTACCATATTTCGACTCAGCTATGTTAGGGGAGTCCAAATATGTATCGCACATTAATTTTGGACCTATTTGAAATTTTAATTTTCCCGACGGAATATCGCGGGGGCACGGCGTCCCCGTGGCCCGATTTCAACTGACATCAAAACTTAAGCTCAGGACACCGAGCTGAATCGATTGATGTATCACACATTGATGTCCGACCATTAGAAAGGCCTCGGACGGACATACAGACGGACGACAAATCGATTTCATAAACGAACGAAGTTCGTTGAAAATTATATTGGCCATTTAATTGACAAATAAATATGGAATTTGGAATTATAATATGTTATATTTAGGCTTTGTGTTCAGGCGTTGTTAGTTTTTTGCCCTAACCTTCTAGAATGAGGCATAGGGTTGCAGCATCTTAGTTTTGTAATGTATTTTGGATAAGTTAGGCTTCCATTAGATTATATTTCTGTTTCGATCAATTTTTAAAGGTTGAATTTATTTAATACAGTTCCAGTTTAAATAATCTTAGTATACGTTAGAAATCTGTAATATTTAGTTAGACACGATTATGTTAATTAATTCTACATTTTATGCATGGTAAGTTAACTGAGGATAGTGTTTGTTTAAGTGATAGATATGCCCTCATGTTAGAACCCATTGAAACTTTAAAAATTTGAATACGTAGAGATGATTTGTAGAAACAAAAATTGTCGTTCATGTTTTGTTTTTTTAATTCAACGTTTTTTATATCATCGTGTAAAAAGGGATAGTAATTTTGTTAACAAAAAAGCTTGACTGCGTCTGCTTCAATTATATTATGTTGTCAATGAATTGTTTCTCTACGAAAAAGTAAAATTACGTGAATTTTTAATATTAGTTAACGATACATAAGTTTTAATTAAACTTTTAGTTGAATTAATGTCTACGTCTTAGTTTAAAATACAAACAATGTGATACTCATACACAATTAAATATCAAAAATTCTGAATTCAAATATACCAAATGAGATTATATAATTGATGGTCATAAAACGAGGAAGAAGAATTCAGTGTAATTTCTGATAAAGTGCAACGAAGAAGAACTGGTTTCACAAGAGATTTTAAGATTATGATATATAGATGCCATTCAGAATGGACCTGCACCTTGAAGAAGTTCTAGATTATTAGAACGGGTGGAATGGCTTCTGCATTCCAGTGACCTAAAGAGCCAAACTACAGGTTTAACCAAAGTAGTAGAGTCTTTAGTGAGGAACCAATCTAAGACAGGTCCCTGAAAGAGAGCAGCGGCTCTTTCGGTACTTAGATTGGCAGATACCATAGGGGTCGATATGGCATTCTAAGACACACTACTGCGATACAGAAGGCAACAAAAAACCACCACGTTACCTCTCAAGTACACGGCGTACTTAGATTGTATTTAAGATGATGGCATCCTTGGGGTAAAAGATTTCGGAGGTGAAATAGTCCCCTATTCAGATCTCCGGGAGGGGACTACTTAGTAGGATGTGATCGAAAAATTTAGAAAAAGAATTGGGATCATTCTGCAAATCGGAGCGTTGAATGTCAGAAGTATGAAGCCAGTAGGTAAGCTAGAGGACTTAAACATTGAAATGGATAGGTTAGCACTAGACATAAGCGAAGTTCGGTGGCCAGAGGTGGGGGATTTTTGGAGTGGAGATTTTAGGGTAATTCATACAGGATCAGAGGAAGGAAATTCTAGTGTGAGAATAGTTATGCGAAAAAAGATAGGACACTGTGTTGAAAACTACTTACAAAAGAACGAACAAGTAGTCATGGATAGATTAGAATCTAAACTGGTAAATACAGTAATAATACAAGTATACATGCCCACCTCTAGTTACAGTGAGGAAGAGGTAGAGGCGATCTACAAAGATATCAAAGACGTACTAAGATACATAAAAGGACATGAAAATTTAATAATTATGGAGGATTTTAATACAGTAGTAGGTGAGGGTAGGGAAGGAGCGGTAGTAGGTTTATTTGGTTTAGGCATGAGAAACGACAGGGGAAATTGGCTGGTAGAATTTTGCGACAAAAACAATTTAACCATCACAAACACTTTATTTCAACATCATGCTAGAAGACGATACACGTGGAAGATGCCAGGGGATATAGAAAGATATCAAATAGATTACATTCTTGTTAGACAGCGGTATAGGAATCCGGTAAAAAACTGTAGAAGCTACCCAGAAGCAGATATAGACACTGACCACAACATCGTAATTATGAAGGCCCCTCGTAAATTTAAAAATTTGAAAAAACGGAACGGAAAAAGGACTTTGAGAAACTAAAAGATAAGTATATCCACGAAATATTTGAAAAAAAGTCAAATGAATTGCTGAAAGATATCGAGAAAATTTCTGATATTAAGGAAGTAGAAGCAGAATGGAATAACATTAAATCCAGCTTAGACATGGCAGCCAGGTATTTTTAGGGTATACACAAAAAGAAAACAACAAACCATGGATAACAAAGGATATCCTGAATTTAATAGAAGAAAGACGAAACTGCAAAAATAGATCAGACGAAACAGGAAAACAAAGATACAAAGCCATAAAATGGGAAATTATTCGCAAATGCGGGAAAGTTAAAGAACAATGGATTTATGAAAAGTGCAAAAAAGTACAAACTAAGATGGAAATAGGAAAGATAGACGAAGCATACGAACTAGTTAGAATAAATTGTAGGGATATAAAACCGTATAACAAAAATATGAGACACGAGAGCAAACGTCAATATAGTAAATGTAGAGAAAGTAGTTAGATGGCAGGAATATATAGGGAATTTATATACAAGGGAGGAACTAACAGCATTAGAACAGGAATCAGACATTGAAAAGGATGACTTAGGATGTCCTATACTTAGAGATGAGTTTGAATTAGCATTAAAGAGTCTGAAATATGGTAAGGCGCAGGGTAAGATCAGGTGCAAGTAGAAACTCTAAAAGCCGCTAGGCAAGCAGTAACAGAACGTCTCTTCCAACTTGTAAGCTATATGTATGAGACAGACTAGATACCCAAAGATTTCAAACGTAACACCATAGTCACTATAACAAAAAAGAAAGGTGCAGATAGATGTGAAACTCTTCGAACGATAAGTTTGACGCACACGTGTCAAAAATACTAACTAGAATTGTACAAAGACGAATGGAAAACGAGCTGAGGAAATACTAGGAGAAGATTAATTTGGGTTTAGATGAAACAGGGAAATACGGAAAGCTATTTTAGCTTTGAGGGTGATATTGGAGAAAACAATGAAAAAAGGGGAAAGCATGTATATAGGGTTTGTAGATCTGTAAAAAGCATTCAACAATTTAAAATGGAAAAAAATGTTCGAAATACATGTTGGAATGAGTTTTAGTGATAGACAGATAATAGATAGCTGATACAAAGAGCAAACAGCAGTAATAGAATTAGAGCAGGAACGTAGAGAAGTAAATACTAGGAAAAATGTGAGACATTTGGAATTATTATGCAGGGACAAGAGATTGATATGCTTAGATTTGCAGATGATATAACAGTATTAGCATCTAGCAAACAAGAGTTAGAAGCTGCTTTTAATGAAATGGAAACAGTTCTAACAGAGAGATACTGTATGAAAATTAATAAAAATAAAACTAAGGTACTAGTATGCTAAGGAGGGGAACATAAATAAAAAATAAGAATACAAATTGCTAAAGAGAACTTATAAGAGGTTGAGGATTTCTGCTACCTAGGAAGCCAAATAATACAAGATGGAAATAAAATAAAAGATATAAAAAAAGATTAGCACAAGGTCGTGCAACATTTAACAAGAAGATGCAACTACTGTGTTTAAAGACAACAAACATAGGAAGAAGAAAAACATTGCTTGAACCATGTGTGCAGCACAGCAATGTACGGCTGTGAAACTTGGACGGTAGCAGAAGCACACAGGAAAAAGGTAGAAGCCTTTGAAATGTGATGCTACACATGTATGATGAAGATATCATGGACAGGCTAAGTTAAGAACAAAGAGGTGCTAGAAATGGTAGGGGAAGAAAGAAATATGTGGAAAACAGTAAAAAATAGAAGAGATAAGATGATAGGCCACATATTAACGCATGAGGGAATAGTGCGGAATATATTAGAAGCAGAGATAGAATAAAAGAGAGTCAGACCATTACATTCAGACAGTCGAAGATGTAGGCTGTGGGAATTTCAGAGAAACGTATAGACTAGCTCAGAAAAGAAATCAATGGAGGTATTCATCTAACCAGTTCTAAGAGGGAAAGCCCAATGACGAAAAAATAATTGTACTTAAACATGATAATTATTATAAGCAACTACAGGTATTGATTTTGCAATATTCTCAACTAATGTTAATTGTGTAAAAGCATTTACTGGAAAACTATTAATTCGGCAAATGTCTAAGTGTGGGAGATCGTGGCAGCCACAGTCTGCTTAACCCCCTTCACATATTACTAAATTTCGGTAAAATAGGATATATAATAGAAAACAATAGAAGGGGAACCGAGCTGTATCTAGGTTGTGGAAATTTCAGGGAATTGTGTAGGCTAGCTCAAAATAGAAATAAGTGGAGGTACACGTCTAACCAGTTTCAAGGCGATAAATCTTGTTCGAAAGGATATATTGGAAAACTAATAATTCGGCAATTGTTCAAGTGTTGGGGGATCTTGGCAGCCACAGGCTGCGTAACCCCTTTCACATACTACTGAATCTCGGTAAAATAGGACATATAATAGAAAACAATAGAAGGGGAACCGAGCTGTATCTAGGTTGTGCAAATTTTAGGGAATTGTGTAGTCTAGCTCAAAATAGAAATAAGTGGAGGTACACGTCCAACCAGTTTCAAGATGATAAATCTTGTTCAAAGAGATATATTGGAAAACTAATAATTCGGCAAATGTTGGAGTATTGGGGAATCTTGGTAGCCGCAGGCTGCTTAACGCCCTTCACATACCACTGAATATCGGAGAAATGGGGTATATATTTGTAAAACAATAGAAGTGGAACTGAACTGCATCTAACAAGATAGAACAGCGGCTATATTCAAAGACACCAAACAAAAACAAAGAGAAAATTCTTGAAAGCATGTCGGAAAAAAAAAGGAGAAATAGAAGGACAGGATATGTTTTAGAGCATTTTTGGGTAATAGTGCGGGATATATTACACGCAGAGATAGGAAAGAAAGAGGTAGAGGTAGGTCTAGATCATACTAATGCACGCAGATAGTGAAAGATACAAACTGTGGAAGCTTCAGGGAAATGAGTAGGTTAGCTCAGAATAGGAAACAATGAGAGTACACGTCTAACCAGTTGCAGAACTAAAGATCTAATGGTGATGCTATATAGATGGTGCTAAATTTTTTTAGAAAATAAATGAAGTTAGATGTAGTCAAGCCAACTTTATCACGTTCATACTTACCAGCATAATAAAGTTTTGATTAAAAAAATAGAAAACAGAACATGTTTTACTAATCAATTCTATGCATTAAAATACAAAAAATCTATAAAAGAAAGATGAGAGCATATAGTAAATATTTACCAATAATTTTGGACGTCATTAATAAATTTATCGACACATGGCATTTGGTATAGTGATAATGTCTTCTTTGAAAATACAAAACTCAATCTCGTCTATTCATCCCTCCATCATGGTATCCAGCAAAGTATTATAAAAATACCAATGCAAGTATTATGGAATAAAAGCACTCTTGGTGTCATAGTGATCCCATTTGACACTACATTTGATTTTCCAATGCTCCACCCGAAGGTACTACATTGGCCAGGAAGCGAGTTTCTTTTTACCTGGAAAATTCGGAACTTTGCCAAACCCTTGCTGTCCCAAGCAAGGTAGGGATCTTTAACGTGCATGACAACACTCACACATGGGACCTCCATTTTACCTCTCATCTGAACGAGGGCATATTTTTATGAAAAATGCTCGCCTAACATTTTTCAAGCGGACCGTGTCGGGATTCAAACCCGGGACCTTGGACGTAGTAGTCACACACATACCACTACGCCACGGAACTGCCTAATCCGATTAGGCAGTCTGATTAATTAAAATCGATGATCGAACTAAAGAACTTTCATGGGAATACATTGAAAAAAGCTTTGGAATGAGAGCATTGGATGGATCTGATTGAAGATTAGTGTAATAGTATTTAAAGAGGTGGCACTAACTTTTGAAAATGTCACAATAGGACGAGATAAGTAATATAGGAAGAAATTATAGGATGATTAGATATAATTATAGTATGTAAATTCTACTTGTAAGTAATCTATAATACTAGAAGTGAAGAAATGTTTTAAATGTTGATAATTGTATCATTTTATAATGCACTTCTATAATGCATAGTTATATAATCATAAAAAAATGATTAGGAACAGTTGATAAAAAAGTTTTATATTTGTAGATAACAGGAGTACCTATTAGATCGAGGTAGATACACCATTAAAATAATTGTAAAGTTAACTGTTGAGAACTATAATGCTTCTTTAGAATGTTGTTAGTGGAGATTTTTTTATTACTATATTATTGTTGTGGATATTGTTATAAGAAACTGTTGCTGGCACCTACTTCTTCTATATTCCGGGAGCCAGTATAACTTTTCGTTGCTGCATATGTTTAAACTTTATTTATTCTTTTATTATTGTAATAATATTGCCAATATCACATCCTGCCACCTCGTTAGCGCAACAACTATTAATAGGAGCATGTTAATTATTATGAAAAAAATGTTAGTGTGTTAAATGTTTATAGTATAAAATTTGTCTATTGTTTAAAGATATCGTATTAAGTTGTAATATAACTCCTGCCATCCCTATTGTAAACCCGTATACTCCTGCCATTTGTAATGTATTGTGCCAGAGTAAAATAAAATAGAATAAACACAAATCACTTTAATGTAGAACAAAATATCACACAATGTTTAATAAAGTAATTGAAATTATCACGTAATGTAAATGATGATTTTGAAGTCGTCATCGTTCTTCAGTTCCACTCAAGGCTGCCACCTTTTTTTCTAAGCATCAACTGAACGTCTAAAAGTAACTAACTTTCCCTTCATAATTTAAAAAATCTAACATATTACTTTGATCATATTGACATATACAACACCATTGACATTATGTTAAAAAATAAATCAATGTTACAAATGTTTATGGCGGAAAATTTTTTGTCATTAAAGTAACCATTCAGGAAGTGAAAAACTTTTTCTGCCGGTTATTTATTGGGACCTGGCTTGGCAAGTCTAGCAAAGTTGCTGCATAATGAGTGAAATAATATAGGAGTTGGACTGAAGGCATATTATTAATATTAGTATTATTATTTATAGTTTTATTATTAATCGTTTGCAGACGTACATCTCATACAAATATTTTTCGAGAGCTGGAATAATATCACCGATTTCGATGTCTGGATAGCTGCGCATTTTCGAAAAGTCATCAATAAATTGCATAGAGTTTTGTAATATTGTGAAAGGTCGCTTCTTGGCTTTTCTGAAAACAGAAGGATTGAAACCATATCATGCGAATACGTGGAACCCCGGAAGTGAACAACATAAATTTTCCCTAATGTTTTGTACAGATTGTTTACATTTATATATCTCTCATGATTACCAAACTCCAACCTTCAACCAAATTTTTACATTTTCATCCAAATCTTTCATGTTGTCAAGTGCTATAATCAAAATACCTGCGTCTGAACATCTATTTGAATTGCGTTCTTCTTTACAAACATGAAAAATTATTTTCGTGTCTAATTTCTCATGCAAGGAACATGCTAAATCTTCTACCTCAGTTCTCACAATAGTGCCATTAATTTCTTTATATCGTAGGTATGATTTATGATTAATATAAACTATTTTATTTTTATAAAAGGTACTATTTTAAAATTTCTCCAAGATCCACATTGAAATTAACTCATGGCTTTTTAAAATTTATATTTTTTATTTCTGAAGTGAAATCTGCCAGCTGTGTTTGATCTTCGCCATTGATATAACGTTTGTTTCTGCTAGTTCCACCTAATGTATGTATTGTCTTTTATAGATGGAGAGAAATACTGTTCAAATGTTATAATTATAGTGAGCACTGCGTTCCCGTGAAAATTTGTAATTTTTTTTGGAAAATTTTTCCAAAGGTTATTGGAATCTCTCTCATAAGGTGTAGTATGAAAAAACCATAGTAAATTATTATATCTACAGGTGATGGTGTTTCCTGATAAATTTTATTTTTCAGTAATTTCAAGAGAACAAATTTATCAGTCTTACACATAGTTCGGTCATTGTGGCAGAGTGATAGTTGAACTGGAATTAGAGGATAGCTAAGAATTTTGCAAGATCTCTAGAAAATCCCTAATAGTCTTCCATATAAGTTGCAGTGCACGTGGACTTCAACTATTTTTCAGACACATTAACTTTTTTTTTAGTGAATTGACAAAGCTGTATATTTTATTTCTCTTTATTGCCCCTTCAAATCGCTTTTCATCTGCAGCACATTCTGTGATAAATTTTTCACTTTGTTTCTTATCAGTCTTCCCAACGTTGAGAAGGAATTCTGAAACATATTCTGTTGCCGTCTGACCATTGGAAATGTGGTACATACCTTATTTATCTAATGTACTTGAGAAAGGATTGATATTTTGTTTGATGTTGCCAATTAAAGTATTTAATTGTTTGCTCACCTGGCTAATAAACTTTTTGCAGATCTGCTGTAACGTCTTATCGATTCCTCAGTCCAGATTTTTCCATAACATGAGTAAGTATTTTTGTTTGTATACTGTGGCTTTTACACCACCATTATCATGTTGATATATAATTTTGCTTATGAATAACACTGGTTAATTTATTGGCAGCGTCAGCATTTATCGTTTGTTCAAACACCATATCTATTGGCTGTTGGGAAAAAGGCTTGCTAGTCCTTTTAATTCCAAAAAATTTTCTCAAACTGCTTCTTCAATCCATGGTGTACCATCCAATTTTTGGAGATTGTCACTATATTTAACTAGATATCTTGAGTAATTTGATTGATTATATAAGAAGAAAAGATTGGTGATTTGAGGAAATACAAATTTAAACATTTGGGTCTCCAGATCGTATGCTTTGGCTTAAGATACGATAATAATGAACAAAATTAACGTATGTTAAGTAGAATTGTGGGTTATTCCATGGTTACCAGCTAGTGTGCTTCTCTCATATCTCTCATACTCTCCTCAATATATATAATAAACGTTCATCATCAATAGGAGGATTTTGGCATTTGTTTTTAAAGTCTTCTAAATATTACCGGGTTTAATGAGTTATTTCAATATTCTCTGATTCTGCAAAACTTTCGTAGTGCAAAATTTGCATTGCTAAAAACAAGCAAGGGGTGAAGTCTTTACTTCTATTGAAATGTTTTCCAGTAACAAAACCATTTACTGAGCCACTAGCTATAAATTTGGAGTCAACAATGATATTTGTTAATCCACAATTGTCAATATACCTTGAAATAAACCATTGTGATATGGAATGGTCCAATTTGTATAAAAAGGTAGTCAAAACAAAGTTTTTCTGTGCATTGTATTTGAGCGCTATCTTCACGATACTAAGTCACATGTGACTTGCACATATCGTTCACCACATTGTTTTGACGTTACCCATTGTCTTAATAAGAACCCTAGTACATGTTGGAGATTTATTAATAGTAGTCAAGTACAAAATTTTTTGTTGTATAGCAAACGATTAAAACTGGCCCACATTGGCATGTTTTTGATTTCAAACTTATGATCAAGTTGCTGAACAATTTTGAGATTTACTGAAATTGCAATTTACGATGTAATATTAAACGGCAACAAAATTTCTGCAATTTTGACCTCTTTGTATGACTCCATGGTAGTAGGAATGTGGTACATCTGCTTTGTCCTTTTGTTAGCAAGGGACAAGGGGCCAACAGGGGTTCTCAATTTTGAGGGAACTAGTATAATACTGTATATATTTTGCAACAATTTTTTGCCATATAAAAAATTGCTTTTTGTAACAATATAGAGGTATTAAGGCAAGAGAAAAAATGAAAAATCGCCAAGAATACTTATTTGCAAATTTAGAATTATTTTTAAATTTTTAATAAGTCCTTGGTCCCATATAAACAACATGCGATTTGTTATTTTCTGGTTTAGTTAAATTGTAAGGTTAAGTTCTACATTTCGTACTCACCATCAAATAGAAAACAATTCAGGTGTTCTGAAACCTGGTTTGTAAAGTCGTAAATAGCGATATAATCTTTCAAAAGTTTGCGTAAACATCTTATTGTTCACAAAATATCTCAAGGTTTTCAACTTGTTTCATACACACAGAACGTGGGAATTTGTTCTGATAATATTCTCCCGGTTCAATTGTCTTTGTAAGTTATTCTCTGAATCCACGCACTTTCGCATCATCTTCGAGTCAAGCAAGTTGGGGAGTCGTTGATGCACAAATTCCGTAGGGTCAAAAATTCTGCATGGCCAACCAAATTCTGTAGAGTACAAATTCTGTAAAACCAATAGCTGCAGTCGAAAACAATAATACCTTCTAGCCTACATGTACCTACCATTAAGTCAACTAACATTGTTAATGTCCAAGCACCCATCACGTACTTCGACATCAATCTGGAGCCATCACCTCTGTCACTGCAAACAATCAGCTTGAACTTGGGCCCAACCAATCTAAGCGTAGCAATCAGTGGTCAATGGTTAAGGGAGAGTTATTTTTGCCTCATTTTTATTTCTTAACCCTCTTTTACACAAATGGCTAAGTTTCGAGCCACGAAAACTTCCATCATTCCAGTCTGTAAGACCCAGCACCCAAGTGAATCGATATAATATTTTTTTGTTGATTATTTAATATTTTTGTATTTTCTTGAAAGTAATATTTGCTCTAACTTTGTTATATTTGAACTTCTCATTAATAACTATTTTAAGATTACTCGAATTACAGTTTTTGATTAATTTTTACGTGATTATCAGATCTGATGCTCGTCTAAATGCTAAGTAATAAAATTTTGTTTAACTAATAACATAGGCCGACATGATATTTGGTGTTTTGAATTTGATAAGTGTCCTTAGGTAATAGGGGTACGTTGATTCTGAATGTGAATTTGGTTTGAGCCCATCACGTTAAGATTTTTCACAAAATTAAAAAAAACTTGTGAGATATTTTGTACTTGAGCAAAGAAGTACCTTTATGATATTTCCTAAGTTGCATTAAAATTATTTCTTTAAAATACTTGCTACATCAATAGAAAATAGTATAATATTATGTTTATTTCATTTCAATGACAACATTGTTTCATTTCCGCATCTGTCAAGGTTAACTTGACAGCATTGGCAGTTGTTTACAAAATAGTTAGCGTCAGTTGTTTGTAACATTGAGTTGTGTTTTGTTTTCGGAGTATTTAGTGCATCATAACGTCATCAAGAAAGTGCAAAAACAGTCTTGATATATTTTGTTACGTGTGTGGTGATTTAAAGATAGCAAATCATCAACGAAACATAACAGAATTTATCAAAAAAGCTTATCACGCTTACTTCGGTGTAAAGCTTGGTGATCAGGACAAACTTTGGGCTCCACACAAAGTGTGTTTTCAATGTGTCGAGCTACTGAAAAAATGGACAAAAGGTACAAGTAGCTCTTTACCCTTTGGCATTCCTATGGTAGGAGGGAACGAAAAAACCACAGAGACGACGTTACTTTTGCTCCTGCGATGTCAAGGATTTCAATTCGAAAAATAAACTTTCTATTCAGTATCCTGATTTATCGTCTGCTAAACGACCTGTGCCTCATGGACCAGGAATTCCCATTCCTCCACCTTTTCTTCACACCATCCAAAAGCAATCATCAGATCAAACGAAAACCGATGAAGACAAATTCAATCCTGATATAGACCAACCTCAACAGTTTACCCAAGTTAAACTAAATGACTTAGTGAGAGACTTGGGCCTATCGAAGGATGCTGCACAAATCTTAGGATTACGTCTGAAAGACAAAAATCTGTTGGCTCCAGGAACCACATTTTCGTGGTATAGGCATTGTGAAAAAGAGCTCGCGGAATATTTCTCTCAATAGAGTTCACTGGTGTATTGTAATAACATTTCTGTTTTAGTAATGAAACTGGGAGCTGACAATTACGATTCCATATCATGGAGGTTATTTATTGATTCTTCTAAGAGAAGTCTGAAGGATGTCTTGTTGCACAATGGTAATACTTATGCCTCGGTGCCTGTTGCTCACTCCGTGCATCTCAAAGAAACGTATGAGAATCTTGAGCTGTTGCTAAATACAATAAAGTATAGCGAATGTTGGCAATTCTGTGGAGACCTCAAAATAATATCCATGCTTTTGGGTCAGCAGTTTGGATTCACAAAGTAATGTTTTTTGTGCGAGTGGGACAGTCGAACACGAAATTTACATTACGTTAAGAAAGAATGGCCACTCGGAGAAAGACTTGTACCGGGACAAAAAAATGTGCTGCGTGATGCATTAGTTGACCCAAAATTAATTCTTTTGCCTACCCTTCACATAAAGTTAGGATTGATGAAGCAGTTTGTCAAAGCTTTAAATAAACAAGGTGACTGCTTTAAATACCTCATCATCATTAGGTCTGCAGTCCTGGAACTGATTAGACGCGTACCATCATTGTTTCCTATTCTGAACTAACCTACAGATTTCCCTGAAATTTGCACAGTCTGCATCTATAACTATCTGATCTAGGTCTACATCTACCTTCTTTTTTCCTATCTCCGCTTGTAATATATCCCATACTATTCCCCAAAAATGCCTTAGAACGTATTCTGCCCTTCTATTTCTCTTATCTTTTTCCCCAGATATCCTTGTTCCCCTACTATTTCTATAACCTATTTGTTATTATCTTTGTCTGTCCATGCTATCGTCCTCATACATCTGAAGCACAGCATTTCAAAAGGCTGCTACCGTTTTTTTGTCTGGATTTCAGACTGCCTGTATTTCATAGGCATACTGTGCTGTGCTCCACACATATGCTTTCAACAATTTTCTTCTTGTTCTATGTTTGTTGTCTTTCCTCATAGGCAATGTTCTTTCTTGTTAGATGCCGTTCGGTCACCTTCTATTGTTTTACAATTATATACCCTATTTCTCCGACCTTCAGTGGTTGTGAAGGGAGGTAAGCAGCCTGTGGCTGCCAAGTTCTCCCAACACTTAACCATTTACTGATTTAATATATTTTCCAATATATCTTTTCGCACAGTCAACATTAGTTGCAGATATTTCGCAACCAACAACTAGATGTTTATACTAATCATCAGATTTATATGCGCTTATTTTTTCGTCATTAGGTTTTCCGTCTCAAAACTGGTTGGACACGTACCTGCATTTATTTATATTCTGAACTAGCCTACATAGTTACCTGAAATTCTCACACAGCATGTGTATACAGCTCGTTCCCCTTCTATTGTTTTCTAATTTTATGCCCTATTTCACCGAGATTCACCTGTGCAACAAATTTTCTGTACTTTCTCGAACTAAACTTAAAGAAAGAATTTTCGTAGGCCCTGAAATTCGAACCTTAAAATTGGACAGATTGTTCCAGAATACAATGACCGAGGATGAATCTGACGCATGGAGTTCTTTCGTAGAAGTTATAGACGGTTTCCTCGGGAATAACAAGTCTCCAAACTACAAAGAAATTGTAGCCAACATGGTCGAAAATTATAAAAAAACTGAGATGCAATATGAGCGTCAAACTTTATTTTCTGAATTCTCACGTTGATACTTTTCCCGAAAATCTTGGAGGTGTCAGCGAGTAACAGGGAGAGATGTTTCATCAAAACATAAAGGAGATGGAGAGACGTTACTAAGGAAGATGGGATATTAGAATGATGGCTTATTATTGCTGGACCTTGAAGAGGGACTCGCTCACAAAATCCACAAAAATAAAACTACAAAACGTAGTTTTGAGGGAAAAAGAGAATGATTTTATTAAAAAAAAACTAACGATTGTCTAACGTAGATTATACTGCATTGTTTTTTTTTAATGAACAACTCAATTTTGCAGTGTAATTTTCTATTAAATATAGTTTCAATAAATATTTTCTCAATATTTTCGGCAGTTTCTATGAAAAATTTCAAACACACTTTTCCTGAAAACCTGACGTGCTGGAAAAAACCAAGCACAGATTCGTGATCAGCACACCCCATTTACTATAGGACACCTATTAAACTTGAAACACTTTTTCATGAAAAAAGTGTAGGCCTGTGTAATTGTATAATTAAAACAAGTGAAATTATTTAGTTCATTTTCTAATTATTATAGAATACAAATTATTTATTATAGAACAAAACCTTCTAATTTTAGTGTTCCATTTTCTAAAAAAGGTAAATTAAAATTTTAAAATTATCTACTCCGATAGGGTTTATGTATCTACCTAAAATTAAATTTTTGTAATACTTGTTAGATACAGTGGCGCCCAACTTCACTTTATTTTTGTTCTCCGTTTAACAAAGAATATTTCAACCCTGCCCTTCTCATAATCTCTCTTGGGATAATGGTCAGGTTAGCTGCCAGCACAACAGTTTTTCATCGCTCCATCTTGTACGTATAAAAATTTTAGGTCCCTTTGAAGTTCCGAATTTCCATGTCTCACGTGTACTATTATTTTAAAAAGTCTTCATTATTATACTTAAAAATTTAGAACCGTTACAACAGTTTCAACTCTAAAATTTCAAATTTTTTAGAAAACTGTTATAGTTGCACACATCGTGAGACGCGAATTATTGTTCTATCTCGTCCCTTAGGGCAAGATCCCAGAGCACGTTCTCTTAATAATAAAAACTGCTACAGTTTGTGCACGACGATTTTGCTCCTGCCGAAGTCAGGTCTCTTCAAATAACCGGCAGTATAAGTTTTTTTACTTCCTAAACGATTACTTTAGTGACAAAAAAATTTTCAGCCATAAATATTTGTAACAATGATTTATTTTTTTTAATAATTAAGTCAATGGCAGGAGTACACGGATCTGCAATAGGAATGGCAGGAAGTTATATTACAACCTAATAAGATGTATGTTCTGTCCTTGTAAATAGTTTATAGTTTAGGATTTTATTATTTACTTGGGCTTACTTGCTGTTCTCAATTCGACGCGATAGATTTAAATTTTTGTTAGTTAAATTTCCCCAATGCGTTTATTTGATGTATATTAACCTTGTGAATGGTAAACGTCTGTAGCGCTCGGACGCACCAGATTATCGATTTGGAATATCCAAGGAACTTGCTCAACGAATTCGCTCAACGCGCTTGGCAGTGCCCGCATTAGCTTGTTCAAGTATCGTAGAACCCGCAGATAGTAGAGTATCAAAGAGACCGCATTAAGATGATGTAGAAACCGCCGTAGCAACAAGTCGCTATATTAATCGCAGAGAGACCAAATCGCTCAACAAATGTCGTTGGAGAAAACCGCATATTCTCGCTTATAAAAAAACGCTTAAAATGTTATCGTATAAACCGCAGTAGTAAAGTATATAGTGCCGTTTTGTTTGTGAATTGTTACACACTGCGTTTGGTGTTCACATCGTTTTATCCATGTGCCGCGTCCAGTGTGCACGTGTTACTCCGCTAATTGGATATTATACAGTTCGTGTGCTGCAAGCTATTAATTGGTTACAACTTTTTCATCGTTGCCGTCATTCAGGTGAGTACAAAAAATAAACGCAACTTTGTTTCTTTGTCATCTGCATGAACATTAATTAATTGTGTTGCTTGTTGAAACACGCTATAGAAAAAATACAGTCCACACATCTCGCTTTTTGAGTTATTCGAAAGTCGCCGCCGTACAATGTATTTAAACAATAGATAGATTTTAAAGTATAAACGTTTAACACATGGGCATATTTTTTAAACATAATTAATATTTTATGTTAGTACAACTCTAATATGAAACGAAGAACATTAAATAAATTTTAAACAAATCTTACACAAATCGGTAATGCTGGCTCCCGGACTATTACTTGATCATCAGTCATTCAAAACTGTACGGAGATACGCAAAATTGATTCTTCTAAGAAAGAACGCCCCAATAACTCTGAACCAGCCCATAAACCTAAAGCTAACTAGGCTATAGTCGAAACCATGAAAGAAGTCATCTGCGTCATTACTTGTATTGGTACGCAAGTTAAAGTTCGGGCCTTTGGAGCTGGTTTTTTAAAAACACTTTGAATCTTTAACACATTTATTTTACTTTGAAACAGATGAACTTGTACATAATACTAAAATTAATTATTGACTAGTGAGTAGCTTGAACAACGAAGTATGGAGTTCGAAGACTGACTGCCGGGCATTGAGCTCCCGGGCCTTTTATAATAACCTGCCCCTCACACGGCTGTGAGAACTTGCAGATCTCATGTCTGCGTTTCTCCTTAATTGTACACTTTATTACAATGTAACAACTTAATTCTAAGTAACTGCGGTATGTTGACCGCCTGTGACCTGCCACCTGCAGTATCACTGCCCTCACGGATGCAAAGCTGCATTCCGTTCTCATGAACTGTCGATAACCTCTCTGGGTTATCCTTGTGTTACAATGTTGCATTGAACTTATACTTTTACTTAATAATTTCTAATAATTCATATTAGATTCAATACATCAATATATATAGGTAATTGGGGGATACATAACTCCTCCCACCGTAAATGAAAAATTAAGGTTTTTCTTAATTTTTAAATACATAAAATTCATTATTTAAATTCATTTAAAATTCATTGTTTCTAATGGTATGCTTATTGTTTCCTTTTTTCTCTTTGTTTCCTTAAATCTAGAACTGTTTCCTTCATTCTTATATCTAAGGTACATTTTGTATAATACATACATGATTACAAAATTATTAAAATGATTAATACAATTGTCCAAACACTTATATTATTATAATGTAACTTTGGCGTTTTGATTTCACTTAATTGTTCTTTATAACTTTCCACTAATTTCACGGCATGGTTGAGATCGTCTAAGTCTAGATGCTCTAGCTTCATAGGTTTCTTTATTATTTCTTCGTCTTCTTGTTGTATTTTGAATTGTAGTTCCGGTAGGTTTGCAAGTTTCTTTGTTGCTATGGGATCTTGATAAACTCTGATTACTTCATCTTTCAATTTCACATAACAATCTTCTTTGAGGGTAATTAGTTTGCTTCCGATTAATGCTTGGTTATTTTCATATTGGTTGCAGTGGATGGTTGCTATTACTTCTGTTGGGAAAATGGCTATCCATTTGTTATCTGTAACCTTTTGAATTTTCATATTAGTTATTTGCACTTGTTTGGTTTCACAGTTTTCGTAATGATTTGAGAATTTTAATAGTTGTACTTCACAAGGGCTGTCTTCTTGAATGGTTGTTGTCGTCATCGATTGACATAAATATTGATTTGGTGTTACTTCAGTACATTTTTCGTTTGTATAACCATATCTTAGTTCATTTAGGGATAGGAATTTGGTTTTGGGTATGATTACTTGGTATGTGCTAGTAACCTTTGTTGGAAAAGCAAATAAATGATAATAATGATAATTGTTACTTTCTACTATCTAGATTTCTATTAAAAATATTATTTCGTTATTCTTAATGTTGCTAAAATTTGTTGCATTAAAGTAAGGTTGGATATTATTTGAGTAAATATTGTATTTCGTATACTGCCTAGTTTATTTGGTAGTATACCGGGGTTGTTTTTTATATGTTATATTATTACTTGGTTGTCCGTTCTACCTGGGTGGAGGTTGACGGTAAGGGTGATGATTGTCCATCTGAAATTACAGGGTGTCTTAGGTTTTTTAAATGAATGTATTTCGTTATTTTACCGTTGTCTACTACTGCTATGTTTTTATCTGATATTTTCTTAATTTTAAATGGTCCTAAATTTCTGGGTGCTGTTTTATGTCGCTTGCTTTGAAAGTTTTTCTCATATACGGTTTGTCCTATTGAAAATTTATTTGAGTCGGTATTTTTATTTCGGGTTGTGGTGATACGTTCTTTATCGTTCTCTAATTTATCTTTTACCTTGTCGTAAGTTATTTTTAGTTTTTGTTTATGATCTTTCGCATATTGTTGATATACTTCTTTATTGTAGTGTATGTCATAGGGATTTCGTGAATCTGAATGTCCTAAGGTTAATTCTAAGGGTGTAAAATTTGTTGATGAGTGAATAGTGTTATTATAGGCGATTAGTGCGTATGACATTAAATTGGTTATATGTTCCTTTTTATAATTTATTCTTAATAATCGAATTTGTTCTAACAGGGTTAAATGTAATCGTTCAATTAGTCCGTTTGATTCAGGGTGGTTTTCCGTTATGAAATGAATTTTTATTTTGTGAAGTTCTAAAGTGTTTTGAATTGTCTCATTTTAAATTCGCTACCATTGTCTAAAGTGATTGATTCGGGTGTTCCGTAAAATGTGAAATATTGTAAAATCCTTGGGTCACGTCAATGCTATTTTTGGATGTGATTGGTATTGCTTGGCCTATTTTTGTGAATGCGTCTATAATTGTTAGATAGTTTTGCGCTTCTACTACTAGAGTATCGGCATGAAGTTTTGAAATGGTTTGTCGGGTGTTTTGGTTAACATTAAGGGTATCTTTGGGGTTTCCTGTCGTATTTCGCTCTGTCACATAGTTCGCATTGGTTAATGAAATCTGTGGTCAAGTCCTTCATGTCTTTAAAATAATAACGTCTTATGAGTTGTTTTATTGTTTCGTTAATTCCACGATGGTTAGTTTTTCCTTCGTGCTGATTTCTAATTACATCGTTTATTTCGTCAGGGTCGTCTAGTGTTATTAGTTTTCTAGTACATCTGATGAGTTCAGGTCCAGAGTTGTTGAATAGTTTAGTGTATAATTCTGAAAATCTTTGGTATAAATGTTCGGTATTGAAATAAAAATAAAATCGTTTTTTCTCGGGGGTGTATTCTTTTAAAATTTTAATTATTTGTTCCTCGTTGTCATCTTTTGTTATTTGAATTTGATATATCTTTTTGTTATCTACTTTTGTATATTTTACTGGATTGGGGTTATTTAAAACTTCGGTTATTATAAATTGATTGGGTTTCGTATCGATTGCTTCGTTTAAAATTTTAATCGCGTTTTTTGGTTCTTCGTTTTGTGTCGAATGTATAGTGTCGATCTCGTCTGGATCTTCCCTTATTTCTGTATCGTCTACGTTTCCTATAATGGATTCCGTTTCTAATGCATTGAGTTGGATTCGGCTTAAAGCGTCTGCGTTGTTGTTATAAATTCCTTTTATATATAATTTCGTAATCATACTCTTCGAGTCTGATTCTCCATCTTTGTAATTTTGAATTTGGTTCTTTCAGTTTGCATAACCATACTAGTGGTCTATGGTCAGTGTATATGTAAAATTTTCTTCCGTATAAATAAGGTCTAAAATATTTTGTTGCCCAAATTATGGCTAATAACTCTTTTCTATAGTGCTATATTTTGTTCGGTTTCATTTAGGGTTCTGGATGCGTAGCTGATAGGTTTATCGCTACCTACTTTTCCTTGGCTCAATACTGCGCCTAATGCTACATTCTATGCGTCTGTCGTCAGTATAAATGGTTTTGTAAAGTCTGGGTATTCTAATACAGGGTGATTTGTTAATATGTTTTGATTTTGTCTACTGCTTTAATAAATTCCGGGTGTGTTCAATTTTGTTTCCTTTTTAAACAATTTGTCAGGGTTTGGTTATCTGAGCGTAACCTTTAATGAATTTGCGATAGTAACCACTAAGTCCTAGAAATCCTTTAATTTCTTTGTTTGTTTTTGGCAATGGGTAATTTAGAACTGCATTTGTTTTGTCTGGATTTGGCATTACTCCTTGGGGTGTTATTACATGTCCTAAAAATGATACTTCTTTTTGTAAAAATTCACTTTTGTCTAATTGTACTTTAAAATGTGCTTGTCTAAGTCTTTCAAATACTTCTGTCAATCTTTCTATGTGTTCTACCAGTGATGTGGAATAAACTATGATGTCGTCAAGGTATACAAGGCATTTTTCATTGTGTATTCCTCGTAATATATTGTCCATGACTCTCTGGAAAGTAGCGGTGCGTTCTTTAGTCCAAATGGCATTCGTTTGTACTCGTAATGTCCTCTAGGTGTGCTGAAGGCTGTTTTTGATATGTCTTTTTCTTCCATCTCTACCTGATGGTATCCTGATGCTAGGTCTAATGTTGTAAAATATTGGCATTTGCCTAATTTGTCTAAAATTTCGGTAATATTTGGTAGTGGATATTTGTCATCTACCGTTTTTCATTTAACTTTCTATAATCTATTACCATTCTGTACTTTCTCTTTCCGGTTGCGTCTAATTTCTTAGGTACTATTAACACGGGGCTGCTCCATGGTGAATTGGAGTGCTGGATTATGTCTTGGTCTAATAAGTCTGTTACTTGTCTGTCAGCTTCTTCTTGGCTTGCATGAGGTAGTCTGTATGCTTTTGTAAAGATTGGTTTATTGTCTGTTAACTCGATGTTATGTTTTACTGTGTTGGTGAATGTTAATGGTATTCCTTCACAATGGAATATGTCTCGGTATTCAAAACATAAGTTTTAATTGCTCTTTCTTCTTCTTGATTGATATCGGTATTAAAGCGGATGTTAGTTAAATTTTCTCTTAACATTTCGTCATGTTCTATTGGGTTGTATTCGTTTTCTAAATTTTCGTCTATTTCCATTTCGTTAAAATTTAGTTCTTCTACGTTAATTGGGTCTGTCAATGATAATTCTACGGGATAGTCGTTTGAATTTAATATTGTTGTGGTTGCAAAGTTATCTTTTATTTGTACTAAGGCAGTTGGGGTTTCTACTCCTTGTTGAAAAGTTATCTGATTTATTATTCCTAAATTTTTGTTAGATTTTACTGGGATTTTATTTTTCTTTCCGTTCGGGGTTCTATAGTGTATTTTTGTTCAACTTGTGTGTTTTGAAATTTAATTGGGATTTTTCCGTATTTTGTCCTTAATAAGCGATTTTTAATGTCAATGTTGGCTCTAATTTTCTTAGAAGGTCCATTCCGATTAATCCGTCATATTTGTCGTTAAATTCGAATACACAAAATTTATGTTTCATTTTAACATTAAATGTTCTCGGTAAGGGTATGTTTGCTATGAATTGGTGTAGTGTTGTTTGATGAGCTGTTTTGATTTTAAATGGTTCTCTTTCTACATAATCTAAATAATGTTTTGTACGGTTCTGGGGCTAATTAATGTTTTAGATGATCCGGTGTCGATTAATAGTTTGAATTTGGCGTGGGTATTTCTATTATGGTAATACTAAGTGATTTATGTTATTTAAGTTTATTAAGTTTGGTTGTCTATGTATGGGTCCATTTGAAAATTTGAGTTCGAGTTTTCTTCATCGTACTCCTCGTAAGTTTCGTATTGTTCGTCACGTTCGTAAGTTTCTGCATGGTTCGTTTCATTGTTCGTAGGTGTCTCAATGTCATTATTCTGGTCAGTGTCAAATTTTTCGATTTCTTGATGAAATAATTCTTCTGATGTAAAATTACGTTTCTGATGAGGGTTTGGTCGGATATGTGTTATTTTTGTGTTTTGTCTGGTGTTACCAGATGAGGTGTCCATTGGTGTTGGTTTGTAATAATTGTTAGGGTTGTTATGAGTATTAGTCATTGGTGTATTTCTATTAGGGTTTGCGTTGAATGCTGGTCTTTGTTGGTTTAGGTTTTGATTGAATCTCGGTTGGAATGCGGGTTTCGTAAAAGTTGGGTTGAATGTTGGTCTTGAAAATTTTTAAATTGATTATTAAAATTGGTATTGTTAAAACTTGGGTTGTTACTTCGCGGTTGATTTGTTTGTGTGTTAAAGGGTGTGAATTTTGTTGAGGATTGTTTGTCTTGTAGCTTGTATAGTTTTTGTTGGTGAATAACTTTTATTTGCGTTGGGGTTGTATAGTCTGTTGCGGTAATACATTACATTTTCTTCTTCTATTACTAGGCTCATAGCTTCTTCTAGATTTTGGGGTCGTTGGAATCTGATTTTATCCGATAGTCGTTCTGGTAAAGCGTTTATGTATGTGTCTAGTGCCATTTCGTCATACATTTTGTTTTTAAATGTCTAACGTTTTGATCGGGTTCTTCGATTTTAATTTTGTTAAAATTAAACTTCTCACGTCTTGGCATTTCAGTCCGAATTGGTATGGGGATTGATTGTGTTCCATTCTAAGGTTTATTAGGTCTCGTACCAGGCATTTTATATTACGTTGGTCTCCAAAATATGCAATTAGTAGCTGTTTAAATTGGTCCCATTCCGATAAGTCGTCCCTACTGGCGATTAATGTTAGTGCCCTTCCGGCTAGTTTACTTATTACTAAGCGTATAAGCAATGAATTTCTTGCGTCATCTCCGGGTTTGTAAAAGGTTTTTAGGAACATTTCAGATGCTCCAATGAAATTTGAGAGATGGGCCTGCGTGCCATCGAACGTCTGAATTGTCTCTAAATAGAGACGTAAGTCTGTGTTACTCATGTTGGTTAAGGGTTGTTTTCGATTTTTTGAAAATTTCAAAAATTTTTTTTTTTTTTGAATTAAGCTTTATTTCGCTATTTGTATTGTTACTTTTGCTTCGGATTTATTAATTTTCCGTTTGGATTGTGAAATTTCAAATTTTGTAGAAATTGGGGTTGGTTCTGTTATTTGTAGCGTTTATTATGCTTTGGATGTATTAATTTTTCTTTTGGATTAAGTAATTTTGGATTTTGTAAAAATTGGGGATGATTTTCCTTTTTATGACGTTATTTTTGCTTTGGTTTTTAAATTTTCCTTTTTAGATTGAATAACTTAGAGTTTTGTAAAAATTGATGTTGATTTAGCTATTTGAAACGTTAACTTTGGTTTTGGTGTGTTAATTTTTCAATTAGATTAGGTAAATAAAATTTTGGTAAAGGTTGATGTTTATTTCGTTATTTTTCGGCGTTATTTTTTAGTTAGGAATGGTTAATTTTCAGTTTGGATTGGGTGGATAAAATTTTGGTAAGAATTTGAGATTAATTTCGTACTTGTAGTATTGGATTTATTAATTTTAAGTTTATATTGCGTCGAGTTATTTTTAAAATCGTAGTCGTTCTTTGTTTATATTTAATTACACAGTGCAGTGATGTTCTTGTGAGATTTATTTCAATAATGTTAGAATAATTACCGTAGTCTGGGATTTGTCTGTTTTTAATGCAGCTTTTACTTTGTCTTGAGTTCCTGCTTCTTAAGGAATCTTAAATGGATAGATTTATTCTCGTTTAGCTTTGTTTTGGTTAAATTCTGTTAATTAATACTCTTTCCGTGGGTTTTACTGAGTTGCGTAAACGTACAGTTCGTCTGTCTTGTGTTCTACTTATAACTTAAGGTTGATTACTCCTGTGCTTCATGGTTGAAATTGAATACTTAAGAATGTAATCTTCGTTACTTTGTTACGTACGTTGAGTTAATTGCACTTACAGGTGTTAGTTTATGGAATTAGATAATTGACTTTCCGTACTGCTAATGTAAAGTGTTATGTCTGTTTTATTTTTAGATCTCTTGGTATTATAATGCTTGTTGGTAATTGAATCTCTTCGTAATGTAGGTTTTCAGCGTTTTAATTAAAGCTTCTTATGATGACCGTTTTACTGCACTTTATTTATAGAATGTTGTGGTGTAATTTTCATGCGCTTCTATAATTCCGTGATGATTTATTACGTATGATGCAAATTGAAATTATACTGAAAGCTGAAAGTTATTTCTTTAGTACTGTGCAAGGATTCTGAAAGCGATTTTAATAATGATATTGCGTTGTTAAGCTGAAAGTTGAAAGTTATTGCACTTCTCTGATGTTCTAAGTGTATAAAAGATGCGAGCTTTGTTTTCTTAGGTGGTTTTAAGTTACCGTATTTTTTTGTTAATGCAGAATGTTCCTGTGATTTATTCAGTATTATAGAGGTCAATGGTTTAGTTAAACGTTCTGTACTGCTTGTTCGAATTAGCTTTAGCTTTGAAATTAATTTCGCGTTAGTTTACCGGTTTATAAACGTGCGTTGGATCGCGGTGATTGAAGTTTCTTATTTTTGGTGTTTAGTGAATGTGCGCCCGTTATTTTTTTGGATTATTGAGTTCGTTCTATTAATTATGGTAAGAATCTTTTAATATTAATTCTCATTTACTTTTAAAAAGAAAATCTCTTTTTAAATTCAATTCTTATTTGCTTTTTTAAAGAAAAAATATCTCTTTGTAAATAATCAAGTCTCATTTGCTTTTTAACATTCAAGTTTCATAAAATGTTATACAGTCTCGTTTTGAAATTAATTCACTTTGAACTATTTTCAAAAAATATTCATAAAAATACAATTCATAAACAGTAAATATAAATGGTACTCAATAGTTATAATACTAGCATATATCAATGATAGTTTTTGGTTTGAAATAAAATTATGGAAATGAACTTACATTAGTTTCATCTGTTTCTTTGGTGGGTTCGATCGATTCTGTATCTTGTCCACCTTGGTTTGTTTGTTGGCCTTAGACGATTCTTGTTCCTTGTCCAACTTGGTTTGTTGCTGGATTCAGACTATGCTTGTTCTTCCTCCAACTTGGTTTGGGTTCTGCCAAAATTTCGAATTAAAATTCTTGGTCACCAATCTTCCGATTTTTGGATTTTCAGTGCCCTTTTGACATCCGTTACGACTGCGCCAGTTAAAGTTCGGGCCTTTGGAGCTGGTTTTTTAAAAACACTTTGAATCTTTAACACATTTATTTTACTTTGAAACAGATGAACTTGTACATAATACTAAAATTAATTATTGACTAGTGAGTAGCTTGAACAACGAAGTATGGAGTTCGAAGACTGACTGCCGGGCATTGAGCTCCCGGGCCTTTTATAATAACCTGCCCCTCACACGGCTGTGAGAACTTGCAGATCTCATGTCTGCGTTTCTCCTTAATTGTACACTTTATTACAATGTAACAACTTAATTCTAAGTAACTGCGGTATGTTGACCGCCTGTGACCTGCCACCTGCAGTATCACTGCCCTCACGGATGCAAAGCTGCATTCCGTTCTCATGAACTGTCGATAACCTCTCTGGGTTATCCTTGTGTTACAATGTTGCATTGAACTTATACTTTTACTTAATAATTTCTAATAATTCATATTAGATTCAATACATCAATATATATAGGTAATTGGGGGATACATAACTCGCATTAAGTTGAAAATTTTAAGTCAATGTAGCATCACACCAAACACTTAATTTTCATTAATTCTTTTAAAACTTTAAAAAGTATATTCCATTTACAAAAAAAACTACGAAAGATATAATATTTTAAAGAAAAGACATTATTTTACCAAAGGTTAGCCTGTTAGTATAAATAATAATAATGTATATGAACACTATGGCACGATTTAAATAAAATTAAATAAAAACCCTTAACCACAAAAAATATTTAAATTACTAGATACGTTTTTCGACCACTATGTGGTCATCATCAGTAGGAAACCTCTTAAAAAATAAAAAAAACAATTATAATAATTAGCTGTTGTTCTGGAACACTTCAGAGGATATTCTCTTCACCACTTAGGCTGAAGTGAACCTTCCCAACCTATAATTTACTATATTGTTGCTTTAAACACTATCGAGGATATTCTCCTCACCCGCAGGCTGGTGTTCTCAACAACAAACAAGTGAATTGTGACATTATAATTTAAATCTACTTAATTTATACTAATTCTAAATCTACTGAAGCGGAACCAATTTAATCTTGCTTTCTCATTGGTTGTTGACCAATGGGGAAAGCAAAGCAGATGGCGCTATTGGCCCTTTATCGGTGTTTAAGAGGGGTCCTTTATGTTTAACAATTTTAATTGATTCATAGGCATTTAAGGAGGAAAACGTTGGTACCGCTTTTAACAATTTAACATTTTCTAGTTTAACGGGGTGGCTGGTTTCAAATATATGTTTGGCGACCTGAGACCTTTCATATTTACCATATTTGAAGTGAGCAATGTGTTCTTTAAATCTTGTTGTTATATTCCTCTTGGTCTGACCAATATATTTTGAAAACACCCTGGCCCTGCACAACTAATTTCATAAACTCGACTTTTGCAATTTTTCCCCTTGTCTTTTGGATTACCTAGCAAATCTTTAATTTTATTAGTATTAGTGAAAGCAATTTTGAAATTACACTGTTTGAATATTTTATCAAGACCCTTTGTGGTTTTGTGAAGCGGAAGTTTAACATATTTAACATTATCGTTAGAGGTGGTTGATTGCAAAGTCGTTGATTTACGGATGTTGATCCTATTTTTACACTTTCTAAAAATATTATCTATAATATCAGAAGAGAAACCATTGTAATTCGCTATTTGTTTAATAAGAGGAAATTCCTTATTAAATCTGTTTTTATTTAAAGGGAAATTCAATAATCTATTGAATAGATTATTGAATTTTTTTTTATTTTTTTTTTTTTTAAGAGATTTCCTACTGATGATGACCACATAGTGGTCGAAATACGTATCTAGTAATTTAAATATTTTTTGTGGTTAAGGGTTTTTATTTAATTTTATTTGTTAGTATAAAGTTAAAACATACGAACACATACTCTTCTCAGTCGTTTTCCAAGATGAACGTGTTCACGTATTTCTTTATTTAATACACATACAAATCGTATTACTATCTTTATCATATACATTAGTAAATCTTAAACGTATGTTTTGAATTGAGTGAGACACCTATGACGTAGAGGACTTCTTTCGTGGTTCCTACTATAACTTTTATTGCTTATGTATAATCTTATTACAAATCCAAGAATTAGTACGATTTGCTCTTCACCTACTTTACTGGCCGTCATGTGGAAAAGTGCATGTAACAGTATAAAATCTAAACTACTGAGCCTGGCTTGTACTGAATATGCACAAAATATTTAAACCGTTAACCTAAAGCATATAGATATTGAAAATAACGTTTTTATTACACAGCTATAGTTTCAGATATTAATGCACGCATTTTTTTAAGGGTAATCTTAAAACACAAGTCAAAGGTAAATAAAATAATACTTGAAAATTATTGCAGTTAAATACACATAACTAAAGTCAACACTATTCTTTTGCAAGAAGGAAAAAGCTATCGTAAAGAACAGTTTTCAAAATTGTGTTAATTGAAGCAGTTGCTCCTACATATAGTGCCACCAAGCAAACATAGGACTTGGGAAGTGTGTCCTTGGTATTACTCTCTACTAGGAAGTACCTACACTCAAAGTAGAAAGCTTGTTACGTACATTGACAGAGCCTACAACCAAAGACCAAAAAGAAACAGTATTATCGGGCTTAATCGGCGAAGTGGGTGGGGTATTGTACAGATAAACCCGTAAAGGAGAGTCTGAAATAAAATGGAGAAAGAAAAATTATACACTCATGCATTCGTACTCAACACAAAATTTACTATAAAGAAGAAACCTATAATTTAAAAAAATATGTACAATAGCACATGAGTACCCAAACAAAAATCAGCAATCCATACGTAAAAATTACCCATATATACACAATGAACAGAAAACACTTTTGAAATAGCGAGCTGTCGTTTTTAGGTATCTCCCCCTAAATTTTTCAGCAACAAAAAAAACCCAACGTAACCCTAAAAACCACAGTTCTAAATGGTTATAACTATGAAATCAGTTAAGCCACATTGGCAGTACAATGTCTTAATCTAATAACAATTTAGAACACAAAAAACCCACCAATAGTTATAAATTACGATTACATACAAATTCCTCAAAAACGAAATTAATAACTACTATTCCAATCTAACTAATAATCACCCCATCACACGTATAACGAATCATTTTTCTACAATCATTAAATTTAGTCCACCAATTGTTACATTCCAAATTTGGCAATGTACATTGTTAAATATGTAAATAAATTCCCACGAATATTTTCAAACTTGTCAATTTTCGTCATTTCGGACAGTTGGGTATGCGCAAAAGAATGCGCAGGCGCGGAGGGAATGGCGCAAGTGCGCACGGTGGGAATGAGACGTCATTAGACTACGAGGCCAGAAGCCGAGCACAGCTACCTGTGTCGTATGTCTGTCTTTTCTCTTTTTTAGGATGTAGGTCCCTGTATCTTATCTTGCCTTATAGTATCTCTACCTGTATCCTTCTCGCCCTACCTACGAACTAACAAAAGAGGATGGACGGATAGAATTTGGACTCAACAATGGCGCGATGTAACCCACAATAAGATGGCCCTGGGATATAACTGTAAGGTGCGATTTAAGTGAGTACATTGCTTTTATTTATATTTTAAAAGTAAATCTGATCGTTGTATCACTTTTAAACGTGTTTTGTATTTGATACATTTGCCTCGTAATCATGTTATAATAAACAGTTGCGCAATAATATGGCGCGGAAACTGTAACACATTAAAGCGGAAAGGTACTGGTTCGACCAGTTTCGCGAGCCCATAGAAATAAAATATGGAACAACCACTCACCCTCGTAATTGTTGCCGTCTTTAATAATGGGCAGAGGAGAGGTGTGCGTGATCCCGCCTTGGGGTGGTTCTCTCATCATAACCAGGGACGACCATTTATCGTGGGTTTACGGCCACCAGAAGAAGCACGCCGCATTGCGTGCACGAAATCTTCATCAAACAAAACGGAACGGAAACAACCAAAAATATATTAAATGCTTTCGTGTTGCTGTTCGAAAAGGAGTGAATATTAATTTTATTTTGTTATTATATTCTGTACAAAAAGGCAAAGTACCAATAGTATTAGAATACTTGTTTGTTATCTTTGAAGCTTAATTATAAATTTGCTTGTGCTTGATAACGACCTGTATTTGTAATAGTTGGTTCAATAAATTGAAAGAATATACTTCGTTGAGTATATAGAAGAATTTTATTATCAACATGTTTAGCTAGCGACCAGAGCTAACGTAGTATTTTTATTCAGAATTAACCTGGAAAACCCGAGTTTATGTCGGATAGCACGCGGCTTTAATTCAACGAATTCTTTCAATGGAAAACACATAAGAAGCAATTATTTGATACTTGGAACACGTTATCGACTATCTGAATATAGCGTAAACTTTACGTTAAGGAATTCTTAGAAAGGGTATTGATTATTAATTAGCAGAAAGATTTATCAAGTAAAATATATAGGATATTTTAATTTATCGAATAAAATTTCGTTTTAGAAGCAAAGTGGATTTTAGTTGAAAATTATTAGAATTAATTTACGCTGAAAAAAGAACATAACAAGCTTTTATTTGTCAAATTGAAATATTTTTAAGGTTAGGTTATTAATATTGAACATTAATGCCATTATTGTATTTTTTAATCTTTAATAATTTTAGAAGATTTAATTAACAATGACATGACATAACACACACCAGGGGATTTTAAATTTGCATAAAAAGACTTTGTTCCCGTAGTGTACTTTGAAACAAATCGCTTTCTGATTGCTTCCATATGTTGTTGTTGGAAATTAGTTCACATTTTTCTGGATCCTATGTTTGCTTGGTGGCACTGTACCAGCTGGGTATGACGTAAAAAATACTCACTAAGAAAATGAAATATAACACAAACCTGTGGTACTTTTTCTTTAATGTGGTGTTGTATGCCATGTATCTAATCAAACCTTCTATATCTTTATTTTTCATGCCAGTTAACCCATAAGCATCTTTGAATGAATAATGTTTAATCCAAGTTGGAGGCCTACTTGGTTCCGAATTGGCTTTGTCTAAATGGTAAATCCATTGATTATAATCAAGTACTTCCTAAAAAATATTGTAACTACTTGTTTAATGGATATATATCAGATTTACATAGGTATCAGAATCGATAGTGTAATATCTGTAATTAGGATTTACTTTGACATAAGTTGTAAAGCTCCCTCCATTGTATGCAACATTTATGACTTGAGTTGGATTGGATTTGTTATAAAATACTCTTAATTCGTCATAATGTGTGTGACCATTAAATTGCCCTCTAATTATGTAAGAAAATCTAAAATTAGACAAAGATTACAATTAATATAACTGATATTATAGCGCTCCTTTTATTTTGTTTGATGACAGTTGTAGTTTGAAAAACACAAGAAACAAATCTATTACAGTTGTTATCAAGAAGAATATCAGGAGCAGTTCATCAATGATTCAAACCAATCTAACTCAGTCTGTTTATATTGTACCATATACCTTTCCACAATTCGTCGAAACTGACGTGTCCATTCTTGGAGGCATGTATTATCACCAGGTGGAATGTGTGATAAAATATGAACATGTTCGTTCTTTGTTTCCGCTTCTGTTAGTGTTTTTGTTAACCATTGCAACTGCTGATGTGGATCTACATCATCATATAGTAGCCACCTATGATTATAAAAGTTAAACCATTAAGGGTTTAATAAAGAATCAAACAAACCAGTTGAATGTATAACAGACATTACTATTAAGTCCTATTATTCGAAATCCTGGTTTAACAACAACAGTATAATAACCTCCATAATGAATTGTTTTTTCTGTGCTAGCTGGTAACCAACGGGCCCATTCATCATACATTATGTCAAATAACCAATTAGTTGACAATTCATTCGTAATGGAGGGGGGAGAAAATCTATAATATGGAATATATATATTAAAATTTGCAGTGAAGATTGGTACACATAGTAGAACTATTTTTGTAGCTTTCAGTTATATTCACTTACTAAAAATTGTACACCCATTCACACATGCAGGTACGTGCACGTGCAAACACACACACGCACACGCACACACACACACACACACACACACACACACATATATATATATATATATATATATATATATTGTCGTGGATATTATTGGTTAAGAAGGATAGATAGGTCTAGATAATAAATTTTTAACGACTGTGTATATAGGAAATAGGAACAATTTATTTATGCGCCAAATTAATTAGTAGTGACATTGAAAACGGACGGATACTAACATATTTTTGTATTTCTAAATCAGAATGTTAAATTTGTATAACGTGTAGAAGCTTTAGAGTACATGAAACCTAAGGATACGCATAGTTAATTTTAATATGTTAAATCAAGCGCATCGGATAAGAAACGGAGCTTTTGGGTATAGAAAATCAACAATTTAAACGAATATTTTCAATTTAACTAAACTAAACGTTCGTTAAAATACAAATCCTAAGAAATGCTAAAACTCGGAATTATAATTTCAAACGGACAGTTTGTTTCATAGAAATACCTGATAGTTAAAATAACAAGTTCAAAGAAACTTGAATAAACGTTAGGATAGAATTCGGTAGAATCGTATTTAACGGTCGATGCGAGAGATACTAAAATAACAAATGCTTTGAAGGCAAAGTAAGACGGAATATCGATCGTGTAAAACAGACAGAGAGCACGTACAATAAAACGTTGGTTAAAATACTCGTCTAAAGTACGCGGTTGATTTGGAGGTTAACCACAATATCGATTTTCTGTTGCTTGAGTGGGATTCTAAAAGAGACAGTAAATATGAATTAAACGAGAAAAGGTAGCTAGGGGTTGGACGTTAAAAACGGGAGAAAGGAATATGATTGGTCGAATGCTAGAAATTTTGAGAAGTTCGCGACGGTTACATATTGTTGAGAAGTTTCAATGTAAAAGCACGGTGGACTGGGAATTTTCAGATGTAGAAGTTTGTTACGTACAAAATTTGTAGAATCAATTATAAAAAATAAGCTTTTCGACGGAAATAAGGTCCGTGAGGGGTGTACAAAATCATATAAATACACTAGGAGAGGTAGTAAAGCACTTACTTTTTACTGATTCTTGTACGTCGCTTATTCATTGACTTATACAACATCCTAATTTAAAAGTGTGTAAAACGCTGTTAGTAACGTACATCGATAATTTATTAAAAGTGTGATTTGCACAAGTGAGTGCTGGCTAATTGATGGTGCTGTTACTACACGCAACGATCTAATGGAAGGATGGTACTAAAGTAAGCGAGTTGAGAAGTTTGAAAGTTTGAAATGCGTGAAGTTTAGTGATTACGTAAGGTTAAGCTTGGTCGAGACTATTATCAGGGTAGAAACACTGAAGGCGGTTGCGGAGATTTGGATAGCGAGTGAAAATGAGTTTGATCTATGTATAGCAACGAAGTGTATGGACACAACGACGAGGATTTTGGAACACATCTTCAGAGGTAACGATGGAAGAAGCTTACTTCAGGTAACGCAATTAATTTCTTGCTTTTGCTTGAACATTTGTGCTGGTATTTTGTGATTGAGTGATTTGACTTATTGGGGGTGTATTTTATTACCATAAAAACTCATTTGAAGGGGTGTATGTAAAGGACAATTGATATTTATTATTTAAAAATGTTAACAAATGACATAAAATTTTGATGTAAGGAGTAAACGGGTCTTTAAGTTTGTTTTGAACAAAGATGCGATGTTTATAAGCATTTAGAGTAACTAGGTTTATACTGAGTTCTCTATAGATCAGAATAAAAGTCAATTTATGGTTGCACGACGGGCAAAAACGAGGAAAACGAGCATCGCTCTTGGAATAACAGAACGAGTAGTTTTTACAAGTGGATTAACGCACAAGCTGAAGAATCAAAGTTTAAAAGGAGTTCAAAATAACACGAACTCAAAAATCAAACATCCGCGTTATCGAAACGCGATTGAAACTGGAAAACACGATTTTACCGGAGAATAGTAGGATATATTATTTCGACAAATCTTTAGATGAAAAAACCCACTAGAACGCAATTATACGTTATTGTAAGGTATAACGTGCTCACGGATACCTAAACAGGACATTGGTTTATTTAAATTTTATCATAAACTTGTCTTTTCCGAGCAAATACATTTAAATTGAGAAATTATTTGAAAGCGTATTTATTGCAGAAAAATTAAATATACAGGATGTAAACTATTTAATTATAGCATAAACCTGTCGTTTTTAAAGCAAAAGGAATTTGAGTTGAAAAGTATTAGACAGCGTATTTGTTATTAATTAAGTTTACGGATGTGAGAATAGCAACGTAATTGATTTAACAAAATTATCGTAAAGCGGACTTATGAATTAACAAGGGAAATTTCTAAAGTTTATAAGTTGAAGTTATAATTTGAACTTTTACGTAAAGCATGCATGATCATTTCAAGTCGAGTTAATACTAGAAAGAACAAAAAAATAGGATCAAGGATAAGATTTGAATCTGCAGTACTAAAATGTTTTCCCAAATACATAACTAAATCGCATCATACACAACAGGATTATGTCTATCTTATTTTCAGTTATGGTTGATGTTTAAAAATTGAATAATGTTATAAGTTGTATCTCCCTCAAACTGTAGTACTTGTGAACAAAAATTAAACTTCGTATATTCATTCTTTTCAAAATACAACTAAACGATGTTAGTTTTTGTATTAGGTTTTCTCAAAAGAGTGGCTGAATAGAAATGAATTGCACTGTCTAAATACACAACGCGAATATAAAAAGCAGTATTTATTTGGAGTTTGAACCAATACTCTAAAATAAGTTAACTAATTATTAAGACAAGATTAAATATAAAACAGAATCAAAAAGGGATTCTCAAAAAAGTTTTCATAACCAATAAAAATAACATGTAGTTAAAGTAATGCCAATATTTATTCTTGTTCACCAGATGGCCGATGGCTTGTTCCCAATTCAAAATACATCATAATATCATTTATTAAATGGTTCATACAACAAACTGTACATGCATTTCTTAATAAGATTCAATTATTTAATTTAGGAATTAAAACATTTGATACAGAGTAATGTAGAAGACAGTCACAAACGTTTACAAGCTCTAGCATTCCCTAAAGCATGGATTTGAAGGATTCTGAAAACTTTTTCTAAAAACTGAGGTCACATGGTAGCATTCAAAAAAGTAGTCATTAAATTGATCACATGTTTCAAGATCATTTTTCCTCAATGAAACAATAACATGCCATACACAAATTAACATACTAATTGTTATTTGTCTTATGCAATCATTAATATATTTATAATGCCAACTGGAATCATTAATACGTTGTTGGTTAATCTTATTTTTCGTTGCTGTATTATTTTATTACAAAATTAGTAATCATACCGTTTCAAATTAGTAACATATTTAGTTGATTTTTTTCATCATCATCATTAGGTCATTAGTCATTCATTCAGTCCCAGAACTGGTTGGACGCATACCCTCATTGTTTCCTAGTCTGAACTAACCTACACATTTCCCTGAAATTTGCACGGTCTGCATCTATCACTATCTGTGTGTTAAAGTCTGATCTCGGTCTATCTCTCTTTTCCTATCTCTGCTTGTAGTATATCCCGTACTATTCCCCAGAAATGCCTTAGAACGTATCCTGTCCTTCTATTTCTCCTATTTTTTCGTTTTCCACGGATATCTTTATTCCTTTACTATTTCTACAACCAATTTGTTATTAACTTTCCTCATACATCTGAAGCACAACATTCCAGAAGGCTTCGCTTTTCCTACTGCACCTATTTCATAGATGTACTGTGCTCCACACTATGCTTTGAACAGTTTTCTTCTTGTATATATGTTCATTGTCTTTGAACATAGCTGCTGTTCTTTCTTGTTTGATGTAGTTCAGTCGCCTTCTAATTTACAGTTATATACCCTATTTCCCCCATATTCAGTGGTATATGAAGGGGGGTAAGCAACCTTTGGCTGCCAAGTTCACCCAGCACCTGAACCTTCGTCGAATTAATAGTTTTTCCAATTTATCCTTTCGCACAATCAACATTAGTTGAAAATATTTCACAACTAGCACCTGTAGTTGTTTATAATAATCATTAGATTTAAGAGCACTTATTTTTCGTCATTGGGTTTTACATCTTGAAACTGGTCAGACTTGTACCTCCGCTTATTTATGTTCTGAGCTAGCCTACACCGTTCCCTGCAATTCTCACAACAGCCGATATACAGCTCGATTCCCTTCTATTATTTTCTAATTATATGCCCTATTTCACCGAAATTCAGTGGTATGTGAAGGGGCAGGCGTCGCCGTGGATCAATGTAGTAAACGTAAGACTACGAATCCCAAGGTCCTGGGTTCGAATCCCAACACGGCCGACTGCTTGAAAAATGGCAGGTGAGCATTTTTCACAAAAATCACGCCCTCGTTCGGATGAGAGGTTAAATGGAGGTCCCGTGTGTGAGTGTTGTCACACACGTTAAAGATCCCTACCTTGCCTGGAACGGCAAGGGTTCGGCAAAATTCTAAATTTCTAGGCAACAAAAAACTCGCCTCCTGACCAATGTAGTACCTTCGGGTGGAGCATTGGAAATATAAATGCACGGTATGTGAAGCGGGTTAAGCAGCCTGTGGCTGCCAAGGAACCCCCAACACTTAGACATTTGCCGTATTAATAGTTTTCAAATAAATCCTTTCACACAATTAACATTAGTTGGGAGAGTATTGCAAAACTAATATCTGTAGTTGTTTATAATAATCACCATGTTTAAGTACAGTTATTATTTTTGTCATTAGTTTTTCCATCTTGCGGCTGGTTGGAAGCGTACCTCCATTGATTTCTATTCTGAGCTAGCCTACACATTTCCTGAAATTCTCACAACCTACATCTTTCACTATCTGTGTGCAGTAGTCTAACCTAGGTCTACCTCTACTTCTCTTTTTTCATATCTCTGCTTCTAATATATTGCGTACTATTCCCTCATGTCTTAATATGTGGCCTATCATCCTATCTCTCCTATTTTTTACTGTTTTCCACATATTTCTTTCTTCCACTACCATTTCTAGTACCTCTTTGTTCTTAACTCTGTCTATCCATGGTATCTTCATCATACGTCTGTAGCACCACATTTCAAAGGCTTCTACCTTTTTCTAGTCTGCTTCTCCTACTGTCCAGGTTTCAAAGCCATACAGTGCTGTGCTCCACACATATGTTTTAAGCAATCGTTTCCTTGTTTCTATGTTTGTGGTCTTTGAGCACAGTAGTTGCTTTTTCTTGTTAAATGTAGCACGGCCTTGTGCTAATCTTTGTTCTATATCTTTTGTGCTCTTCCCATATTGCGTTATTTGACTTCATAGGTAGCAGAAATTCTTAACCTCTTGTAAGTTCTCGTTACCTATTTGTATTCTTGTTTTTGATTTATTATCCCCTCTTTTGCATACTAGAACTTTAGTTTTATTTTTGTTAATTTTCATACCATATCCCTCCGTTAGAACTGTTTCCATTTCATTAAGAGCAGCTTTTAACTCTTACTTGCTAGATGCTAATACCGCTATATCATCTGCAAATCTAAGCATATCAATCTTTTGTCCCTGCATATTAATTCCAAATGTCTTCCTGCATTTGACAGTATTCATTGCCTCTTCTATGTACAAGTTAAAAATTAATGGGGATAAGGCACATCTCTGTCTCACCCCTTTCATAATATTTACTTTACTTTCTTGCTCTAATTCTATTACTGCTGTTTGTTCTTTGTATAAGCTATGTACTATTTGTATATCCCTATAACTCATTCCAATCTTTTTGAGTATTTTGAACATTTTTTTCCATTTTACATTGTCGAATGCTTTTTCCAGATCTACAAACCCTATATACATGCTTTCCCCCTTCTCTATTGTTTTCTCCATTATCACTCTCAGAGCTAAAATAGCCTCCCGTGTTTCCCTGTTTTTTTGAAAATAAAATAAATTAATCAGCTCTCAAATTTGTACTTTTGATCAATTGCATTCCTATTCCCTCCATATACATGCACACGCCATCTACATGTGTGCATGCACACAACGTACACAGAATTTAAAACGGGTCCTGTCTAAACATACCACTTTTTTAAATCATTTTTGTAAATGAATTTCACTGCATTATATGAAGATCGAAATAATAATCAATATAATTTATCAAACTAATAAACAATAAAATGATAATCATGAACAATATTAAAAATTAAAACCCAGAAAATTAATAAATAAAAATAGTATAAGGAAATAAAGATAGTGGTCAAACAGATGAAAAAATAGAAAAACAAAACATGTACATTTTATAAATAATTGTTTGTGAGACTGATGATGTGTTTAGGCAAGAACGAACATTACTACAAGTTAAAGGTGATTATCTAACAGAAATAAGAATTTTCTTACACATTTAAAGGATGTGGTTCATGATTTCCAATTACAGAATAAACAGGAATAGGTTCAAAGAATTTCTTTAACATGCTATAAATGTTTCTTATCTCTCTAATGTTACTTTCTTTTGAAGTATTCCATACTCTGTGGGCAATTATATCCCCAGTAAAATAAACAAAATCAATCTGTTGGGCAGGCTGATTCTAAAATTTCATTGAAAACGTTAATTTATAAAGTAAACTGGATTACTATTTGATGGGTTATTTGTTGCAGAAGATTTGTAAAACTATTATAGGGCATATCACAATCCCTATAATCTCCCCATTTTCCTGCAGGACTATAATTTGCCAAGCCAGAATCGTTATCATTTTGACAGCACAGTGGTTCACCACAATTTGCATTTGCTCCTGGTTTGTATAAAGGATCAACATGTACATCAGTTAGATGAAGAATACGAAATGATTTATTCTTGGACTTTTTAACCTGCAATGTACATTTTGAATAACATTACTGTATATTTAAAAAGTGCACATACTGTATTTGTAAACATTTCATGTGGAATGTTAACGTGCCATTGTGTTCTTTGAGATTTGAAACAACCATAACTTTGAGCAACAATTGCACAAATCTTAAATTCATTTAAATTATTTTTCTTTTTAAATATGTATAAAAAAATGTCCTAAAAATTAATTCATTATTTATTAGTACACTTGAAACTTCAAAAAACTTACTATATTCAATTCTACAACACCTCGACAAACACGTTCGGTTGATATTTTAAATAACGTACAAGCAAATGTCAACGTTTTAACAAGGCTATTTCTCTCAATTCCAAAGCTGCTTTGTATTAAAAAATATTTCATAACAGCAGCACATCCAGTGCAGATTCCAACATTTTTTATATAATTCAACGGATCAAAGCTTAGTAATCTGGCAGGAACTTCCAGCTCTTCAACCGCTGATTCTAAATTAGGCGCTATATCATCTTTCTCTTCATAGTGAATTAAACCTGCATATATAATCTCTTGAAGTGTTTCATCGAACTCGTTATCATCGATTCGTAATCGTTTCTTTGCAATGTGTGGATTATCTTCTAAAACCAATCATCAACGTTAATTGTTTCCATTATGAATTTCAAATATAATGGAGTACTTTTTATAGTTAAAACTTCTAAAGTAAAATGGGGATTTCACAAAGTACGTGAATCAAATTATTAATCAAAACTAATATGTTTTTTTTCTAAAAATAGAATGTAAACCAATGAAATAGGGAATTCTATTAAGTGAATTTGAATACTATGGTGACATACTTTAAATAACAAAAGTAAATATTAGTAAGCAAGTAGTGGTCTTTATAGCATACAGTATACATATGACTTTTGTCTCAAAAGTCTGGGTTTAATTTCAGATGAGTAGACTGATTTGAGAGTAGGTAAGACAGACAGGGCTTACAGGGCAGTTAAAAAGTTTTTTGGGGAAGATAGGAAAAAAAATAATGGTATTAGAGACGAGAATAATGAGCTTCTAATAAATAAAGTTGAGGTAGCAGACAGATGGAAAAGATATTTAGAAGATTTATATAAGGGAGACGATATGAATAAGTTAGAGAACGACCAAGAAGAGGATGTAGAAATAGGGTTCTCAATATTAAGAGAGGAATTTGATAGAGCTGTTCGGAATCTTAAACTAAATAAAGCGCCAGGGATAGACGATATTCCTGCAGAATTAATAAAATATGCAAGTCAGAAAACTTTAGACAGATTATATGAACTAGTAAAAGTAATATATGACACAGGTGAGGTTCCAATAGAATTCGTACAAAATATTAATATCCCAATCCCAAAAAAGTCAGGAGCTGATAGGTGTGAGAATTTTAGAACAGCTAGTTTGACTTCTCATGCTTCCAAAATACTAACAATAATAATTAAAAATAGAGTAGAAGCTTTGACTGAGAATTATTTAGGCGAAGACCAATATGGTTTTCGTAAAGACAGAGGGACTAGAGAACCAATACTAATGATTAGGGTAGTTATCGAAAAAAAGGTTACAAAAGAATAAAAAGACTCATTTCGCGTTTGTAGATTTAGAAAAAGCATTTGATAGGGTTAATTGGATTGTTATGTTCAGGGTTTTGCGAAAAATAGGAATCTCTCATAGGAATAGAAAAATTATTTACAGTCTATATAAAAACCAAAGCGTAGTAATTAGATTTGATGAAATAGAAAAGGAAACTAAGATTAGAAATGGTGTTAGACAGGGTTGTATAATGTCTCCCTTGATTTTTAATGTTTATATTGAGGAAGCTTTAAACTTAGCTAGAGATAGGTATTAGTGTACAGGGACAGAAAATAGACATGTTACGTTTTGCAGATGATATAGCCATTATAGCAGAGTCTAGAAAAGAGTTAGGAGAGTTTCTAAATATTTTAGATGAGATACTACAGAGTAACTATAGTATGAGAATTAACTCAGTAAAGACAAAGATAATGACAAGTGAGTTACAGCCTAGTTCTAAACCAAAATTAAAAATAGGTAATACCGAGTTAGAGGAGGTAGATGAATTTTGCTATTTAGGTAGTATAATTACAAAGGATGGACGTAGTAGAAGGGATATAGTAGCTAGAATAGCTCAAGCCAGAAAAATGTTTTTAAAAAAGAAAAACTTACTAATAGCTAATAGTATTAGTTTAGATAATAGAAAAAGCTTCTTAAAGTCGTACGTATGGAGCGTTCTACTATGTGGTAGTGAGACTTGGACAATTAAAGAAGTAGATAAGAAAAAGATAGAAGCTTTTGAAACATTGGTGCTTTAGAATGTTAAAGATTAGTTGGACAGATAGAGTAACAAACGAGGAAGTTTATAGAAGGATAGGTGAGGAACCCTGTATGTGGGAACAATTAAAGGTCAGGAGAGATAGAATGATAGGGCACCAATTAAGACATGAGGGACTATTTAGTAAAGTCTTAGATTATAGACTACCAAATAAAAATAGAGTAGGAAGGCCTAGACAAAGCTATATTGGTCAAATTATTAGAGATTTAGGTTGTGAAGGGTATGTAGACCTTTTTAGACTAGCTCAGAATAGAAAAGAATTTAGAGCTGCGTCAAATCGACTTTAAGTAAGTTCGAAAACAAAACAAAAAAAAATAAAAATCAGTTAACTAAATGTCACCATGACATAACTCACAAGTAGTTAGCGGTCTGGCATGTTAGTAGCGATTCGTTGCTTAAGCCTTACCATAACATATAATTTAACACTTTTCCTTTTTGAAGCAGATAACCAGGTTATATTTCATTTCATTATAAATGGTAATCATGTAAACATGTTAGAGTTCTTTAACAACCATCAGGTTTGCTACTATCTATGTAGTGCCAGGTGGATAGGAAAAAGATAGAATGATATAGGAAGACCTAGACCAAGCTATATTAGTCAAATAATTAGAAATTTAGGTTGTGAAGGGTATGTAGAGCTTTTTAGATTAGCACAGAATAGAAAAGAAGTTAGAGCTGCATCAAACCGACCTTAAATAAGGTCGAAAACAAAATGATGAATGATGAGTAAACTTACAACCATGATTTTGAAATCGTTTCCTATCTAACGGTACAAAATCATTTAGATGCAGCATGAATAGCTAAAAAACGCACCAGTTACAAGGTCACCTCAATCTGCCGATTTGTATATTTTAGATTTTTATTTAAGGGGAATGCTAAAAGACAGTGTATAAAAAGTCATATGGAACGGTAGGTAGCCTTAGAGAAGCTGTACCTAGAAATTTTTGCTAATATTGATGAACGGTCTGTTAGAAAAGCAACAACTTTGGTTTTAAGAATTTGTATACTAATAATAATGGTGAACTGTTTGAGTATAGTCTGTCTTAAAAATTTCTTTACTTTGATTACGTTGTATTGGTACTACTTAATTTATATCATAATTTCCTTTATTGTTTCTTAATTTATCGTTTGTCATTCTTTGTTTATTAGTTACTCAGAAATTATTTTTATTTAAAATTGTAACTCCAATGTAATAAATGTTTTACAACAAAATAATTACGTTTATACTTTCAAAATTAAAAGATAATTTTAATAACTAACTTAAATTTTATTTTCAACCAGGATGTGTATCCATTAATTGTTTCCATAGCTTACTATTTCAGCAGTTCAAAAATTAAAGGAAGAGAATGGCCATAATTTATTTATTTATTAAAATAGTTGTCAAGTGGTGTGTCTGTTTAGTCAGTGAAAAATAAGGTCTATCGAAGAACTTATGACACAGTTGATGAACTGAAAGTATTACATGTCGAAAATCGTCTATGTATCATATTTAGTTTAAGTTTAAATTTGTGAGTAAATTCCCGCCATTATTTCACATAGACTTGTGCATTTCCGTCATTTGGGACAGTTGCGTTTGCGCAAAAGGAATACGTAGACGCGGAGTGATGGCGCAAGTGCGCGGTGTGTGACACGAAATTATTAGCCAACGAGACGTCGAACAGTGACGCTTACCTGTGTCGTTCCTTTGTCTTTTCTTTTTCAGAATATAGGTTTCCTTTTATCTCTACCTGATATTGGTGCCTTCACCTTATTCCTTCGTCCTGCCTACAAACAGAAGAAGAGGGAAGACGTTAAATCTGGTTTCAACGAGGTCATAACGTAACCCATCCCAACAACCCCAAACAACGCCTAAACGAGATACATGGAAATCAACATGGCTCCTGTGCAAGGATGACCGCGAAATCGTGAAGAGTTCCACATTTTTAAGTTAGTATTTTTATCTTTTTTTAAGGTGCATCTTGTATCACTATAAACATATTTGGTACATGATACAATTTGACACGAAACTATGACGTAATATCTTTGTTGTGCAATAATGTGAACGTGGATAGTATCCGTGTTGCCAACTGTGGAAGTGGCTCTGAACACGCAACGCCGGGGTTATAACAGTTACGCCGGGAGTATAACAAAAGAAGGCACATAAGCTTTAGTAGTGTCGATAGGCGTTCTGTAGAAAAGCAACACACTCCATTCTAGAGGGATGATAACGGAGAACGTTTTAAGGATCTTTTAAAATAATTGTACATTTAATTTGTCTCAGTAATAGTAGAAAAATTAACAATTTTAATTCAAATTAATAATGATAATTGGTTAGAACAGTAATTCTTTTTGCTATAATACCATACCCCGTAATAAAATGCAATAAAAAAACATATACCCGTATTTAGAAGCTTTGGTAAACTCAAATTATAATTTTTCACAGTCAAACTGGTAAAAACCATACAAATGCCATAGATTGTTGAAATAGAAATTAAAAGTACTTTCGAAATCTAAAATACAAAATCCAGGTCCATATTTAAAAATTTGAAGTTGATGGTGGCCCTTAGGAGACAAACTATATAATCAAAATGCTAATAGTTGTACCACGTAGTTTTTATAATTTAAAAAAAAGTTCTTGTATCATTTTTTCAAAATTTTAAAATGCAGAAGCTAGAAGCAAAAAATGAAAATTGAAATTTTCTGTTTTTTTGTTCCCTTTTGAGAACAGTGCAAGATATCGTCAATTTTCTTTTAGAATCTTGTTGCTCTCAGAAATAGGCAATTCTTTATCCATTTATCGAAGCTGTATGTCTAATGGTTTCGAGATCCCAATGCATAACATGCGAAAAAACACACCCTTGTGTCTATAGTCTATTTTAAATAATACAGTCAATTATTTTTTAAATAATAACCATTATACAAAAATGTTTCGAATAAAAGTTATTTAGGTTAAATGCGCAAAGAAAGGTGTGATATTTGTTTTCTTGAGGGCACTGCTAACAGTAGACAAAGATCGACTTTCTTTTTCAAATTATACATTATATTTTTTATCTACAGAATTTATTCTATTTTCAATAATAAACAAAAAAGTATTAAGGCGTAGATAAGCTACGGTTAACAGTTTATGCGATATCTGTAAATTAGGAAGAAATTTGTTATTTTTCAAAAGAAGTAAATAACAATAAATAAAACATTAATAAATTAAATTATAATAATCAAAACATTAACGTATTAAATGCTCAAAAGCATTTCCTACCTCAATAATTGTAAATTAATTAACTTAAATAATGTGCTGGCGCGTCTTATTAGGTTTTGTGGACTGTATGGCGAAGGTATAACAAACGCGAGCTTTAAATGCGTAAGTTGTATGCATGTAAAAAACAAACAGAAGGCATAAATTCACTCACCAATATTGTCCTTGGTGTGTGGTCCTCTTCAATGTTGCTGCAATGCCCCCGGGGGAGTCAGTTGAATGCACTGTTGCAAGCACTATACTTTATTGTGTATAGCTTGTCACGCACAACCGTCCCGCTACTAGGTCGAAAGAAGAGTCCTCGATTTTCGTCACAAAACCACTTTCGCACGCGTTTTATTTTAAGAGGCGCAAGCGCACTGCACAATTCAATTCCACTATAGTTTGAGTTTTAATCAATACGAAACATTAATATACGTTTGAACTCTTTGCTGAAACTGACGTACGGTAAGTAATAGCACTTTCCTACGTACACATCTGCAAGCGGTAATAATTCTTTGCATCATATCTTCAACAGTTATCGGTGCTTGTTAGTAAATTTTGTTTTGTAGTAGTCCCCAGAGAAAAAATCTAAAATGTTCATATCCAGTGATTTCGGTGGCCATGGTACGGGCCCGCCTCGACCAATCCATCACCCTTGGTACTTCTCATTCAAATGGTTTCGAACGAAAACGGCAGAATGACCTAATGCTCCAATATGCTGAAACTACATTCTTAATCATGTTTGCAAGTCGACTCCTATAAAAATCTCCATATTGTTTAATAAAAAGTTCAAGTATTTCTGGCCAGTCACATTTTGGACTTATAAGCAATTAATTAAATAATTTTATCAAATTGGATTTTTGATCAAGCAGTCTATGGAAATTTCACGTTCTCTAATTGCTTATTTCTTTTCATTGCTTCTTAGTGTTACACGCATATAAGGTGTAACTTGAATCTCACATAAGATGGCAGAAAATGTTTATTCAAATATGGTTTTTATGAAGTTATTTATGTTACATGTAGATTGTGGTAACATTATTAGCCACACTTGTCGAAAATGTATCCAGATTTACTAGCAATGACTAAAAAGAAATTTACACGACTACAGAAAAACCTTATAAATTTTGCTTCAACATTAAAGACTTCTAAACAGGTTTCCAAGCCCGTAAGTTCTAACAAAGAAAATCAAATTAATGTGTTAGCATATTTTTATGACTCTCCACAATCTTCAATAAGATTGGGATCACATGAGTTGAATTTAAAGTTCTGGTCTATACAGAGAATATTGGCTAAAAATAATGTGCACGGCTACAAACTGATTAAAGTACAAGCGCTTAACCCTTGGAGATTATCTACATAGAGTGAAGTTCTGTGGATGTTTATTAATGCGTATTCAACAAAATCCACATTTTTTAAGAAAAATTATTTAATCCCACGATTCAAAATTCTCTCTTGAAGGCATTTACAATAGAAAAACAATCATAATTGGGTAAGTGAAAATCTTCCGTCGCGAGAGATTTTGCATTTCAAGAAAGGTTCAGTTTCAATATATTTTCTTTAATAATGGACAATGAAATTTGGTATTTAACTTATGACAAAAAGGTAACTTCTCGAAAAATTTGGAAGTTATAACCACAGTAGTTGAGGGTTTTACAGATACTCTTCCACTGGCACAATACAGCAATAGTTGGTATCAGCTTGACTGGGCTTTAGCACATTCCATAGCAGAAGTAAGCTCCAAGCTCTACAACATTGTTGAAAATCGATGGTTTGGATGCTTGGGAACCTGGAATTGGCCTCCCAGATCTCCTGACTAATCTCTGCTAGATTTTTATCTTTGGGGACATCAGAAATATCTTTTTAGTAGCATGTTATGTTCTGGTGAACGACGATAGGGAATGTGAGCAATTTTGCCAGGAATTGCAAAATGTATTAGACAAACGCGAAAGCAATGGCCCTGTGTTGTTTCTATTAGGTGTTATGAATAGTCGGGTCGGAGTACACAGAGAAAATGTTGAACATGTGGTAGGTCCGTTTGGTGATCCAAGAACGAACGAAAATGGAGATGTATTAGTGAGTACATATATGGAAAGAGAATTGTTTGTATCCAACATATAAACATAAACATAAGGACACACAATTACACATGGCAAAGTGGAAATGCGAGAAGTATAATTGATTTGTCTTAATCTTCTTTGGGAATTAAACCACTCATAGTTTTTAAAATCATCTTTATTTACGTTTCGATCCATGACCTAGGATCGTTGTCAAAATAATAATTTCAAGTTTGACATTTATGTCAAACTTGAAATGACCTAGGATCGTTGTAAAATGCGGTAACGATAGCTAACTAGGAGAAAAAAGTTGACTGTATAAAATTTAAGTGATAATTAACAAACAACATATAATTAATGTTTTTAATCAGATCAAGCGTTTACTAAAAGCACTCACCTGATGTTTATGCAGCCGTGCCAACGAAAAAAACAATATAACATCTACTCTGCTTTTGCGGGTGTAGAGAAGCACATTTATGATGATAGCGGTTCCGAAGAAAAGCGGTTCATAATTAGGAGTTTTACGTAAACATGTACACCAGCGATGCGGACTGTTTGAACGACAAATCGATTCTCTTGCTTCGTGGATTTTCCAGTCACTACACCGTTCTTGCATATGCGGAATAACACAGAGTTTTATCATTCGCGGCACTTGTTGGCGTGTACTTGTAGTAAACATGGAAATTTACTCTAACAAATTTTAATATACTGAGGCAAACGTAAATAATCAACAAACTCAACGTAAATGAAATTTAGCTTTAGTTTAATTATTTACAATATAAATGAAAGTATGCTACTACGTTAGAGAGATAGAGAAAGAGAGAGAGATAGAGAGAGAGAGAGAGCGAGAGAGAGAGAGCGAGAGAGAGAGCGAGAGAGAGAGAGCGAGCGAGCGAGAGAGAGAGAAATAGGAAAATGCTCTGAAGTCTGAAGATGTGGAGAAAGCATGGGATTGTTTGAAGAACAGTGCGATGAAGTGTGCGTTGGTTGGAAGTATGTGTAATGACAATGATTGGTACATATAATAAAAATGCATGGCGTGATGAGATCAAAAAAGTTGTTGGAGAAAAGAAAGTGGCTCATACGAGAATGATTGCAGAAAAAGATGTTGAGTTAAGAGAGCAACTTCAGGAAGTATAAAAGGAGAAAAGGCGATGTGCGAAAGAAGTAATGATGGCAAGCAAAGAGCAACTTAGGGAGAGGAAGAGGATGGACAAAAAAATGCAGAGTGATTTTGAATGGAATAAAAACTTGTTTTCAAAATAGATAAGGAAGACAAGAAAGGGTGGAAATAAGCATGTGAATGACATTGTTAACAGAAGAAATAAAATTGTTTGGGATGAAGCAAATGTGAGAAACTGTTGGAAAAGGTATTAAGACGTTGTACGGTGGTGGCAAGAAGGATACATATGACTGTGTGGATTATGTAATGTAATGGTCGAAAACGTAGATAATAGTATAAAGTTCGAATGCTGTGTAGATGAGATATGGAAGGCAGTGAGAACTCTGAAGAATGACAAAGCAGCGAGTATAGATGGAATAACAAGTGAAATGCTTAAGTATGGATCCGGGGTGCTGATTGAATGTTTGTGCAAACTGATAGAGTTGTGTATAGAACAAGCAAAGGTGCCTGAAGATTGAAAGAGTACGATCATAATCCCTTTGCACAAAGGTAAAGGCAGAAAGTATGAATGCAAAAATTTTCGTGGTATAAGTCTGTTGAGTGTACCTAGTAAAGTGTATGGAAAAATTGTAATCGAGAGAGTTCGCAAGAGAATGTAGAGCAAGATTTGAGAGATTCAATGTGGTTTTATGCCTGGAACAAATTGTTCAAAAGTGTATGCATGCCAGAAAAAAAATGTATGCAGTATTTGTAGATCTGGAAAAGGTGTATGACTCCGTGAACAGAAGTGAATTATGGAAGGTACTGCGTGAATGTTGTGTAAACAAGAGAGCAGTTGTGGATAAAAACCAAAGTTAATAAACTAAATATAGCACTTGGAGCACTCTATCATCCCCCCAAGTACTAGTACAGACTCCCTGATGAAACTGGAGATGTCACTGTCCAATGAGTGCATAGACTGTGAAGCTGTGATATTAACATAAATTTCATGAAACATAACGACCCAACGATGATATGTCTTCAAGCAATTTTAGATATTTATGAACTCATGCAACATGTTTGTGAACCCGCTAGGGTAACGGGGTCATCTTTAAGTACTATTGATATAATATGCAGCTCAAAAGATATTGGCCTAGAAAAATGTTAAACTGTAGATTTTTTAAATCTAACTGACCACATAATGGTAAAAGCAAATTTTAACGTTCAAATACCTAAAGTTAAGCCCGAAATCTTCAAATTCTGGAATTATAAGTATTTTGACCTTGATATGCTGACACTGGATGCAAATACTATTTCATGGAATTCATTACAAACTTTTCTTTAAAAACAGTTAGTTTCCTAGATATTCGCAAGATAATCTACTCTATTAAATCATAGGCATTTGGAATTGATGAGATCAACATAAAAATGATAAAGTTAATGCTACTATTTGTTACATGCCAAAAAATTGGCATTGCACACTTTTTAATTTGTGAGTGAATTCGCGCCAATATTTCAAATAGACTTGTGCATTTCCGTCACTTCGGACAGTTGCGTCGGCGCAAGAGAATGCGCAGACGTGGAGTGATGAAGTAAGTGGGCGGTTTCCGACACGGCGATTATTAGCTAACGAGACGTCAAACAGTGAGGTTTATCTGTATCGTCCTTTTTGTCTTTTCTCTAAGAATGTAGGTTCCTCTATCGTACCTCTTATCGTTCCTTACCTGGTTGATCCTTATCGTACCGCTACAGAAAGAAGAGGGAAGACAAAGCAATCTGGCTTTAACGAGGGCATAGCCCGACCCACGCTCAAAATGGAAATCAGCACAGCTCCTGTCGCAAGGATAACCCCAAAGTCGTGAAGAGTTCCACATTTTAAGTGAGTACATTTTATCTTTTTCTTTAAGGCGCATCTTGTATCACTGTAAACATTTTTGGTATGTGATACAATTTGAGACGCAATTATGACGTAATATCTTGTTGCGCAATATTGTGTATGTGATTAGTATGTATTGCACAGTTATACCCTAGACTATCACGAGCAGTGACCTTAGAGTATAATATATTCTGCTTAGAAGTCATTACTCACATAATTAATTATTCATTACTTAATGGAGTGTACCCTGAACCATGGAAGAAGACTATTATTACTCCCCTGGCTAAGGTGTCAATAGCTAAATACTTTAATAGCCACAGACCAATTAGTATACTTCCGACAATGTCGAAGATCACCGACATAATTGTATATACGCAACTATTTAATCATGTCAAACTTAATAATATTTTACCTGTGATACAATCAGGGTTTAGACCAAAACATAATACTGCTACATGTTTATCGAAAATTGTTAATCATACTAATATTGATAACTCGGTGGTTACACTTCTATGCCTTCTCGATTACAGCAGGGCCTTTGATGTCATCAACCATGACCTTCTATTAGCAAAGTTCTATGGACGTGATCACAAAACCATACTGTGGTTCTACAACTATCTTAAAGGAAGATCACAACTAGCTAGGTTAAACAATTCCGATTCTACATTCTTTGAAATTATGCATGGTGTATCACAAGGGAGTATCCTGGGCCCTCTACTATTTAGTATTTTCACTGTAGATCTGCCAGCTTGTTTAACAAACTGCAGAATACGTATGTATGCTGACGATTCACAACTGTATGTTCACCATCATTAGCCAACAAAATTATTGCAAAAATGAACCTAAATCTAAATTCAATCTACAAGTGGTCTAAAAGTAATGGTTTAATACTAAATCCTAATGCATGACTCTCTGTGTGCGTACAAAAAAAACATCAACAAATTCAAAATTCATACTACTAGCAATTTAAAAATAAATTCTATAGTGATAACCATTAGTAATTCAGCAAACAACTTGGGCGTTACCTTTGATCCTTATTTTTCATTTAAAAAACATAAACAAGACAATGGTCATTTGTTTTTTTAAACATAAAACTTTATACAAGTTCAAGCATTTATTCAGTCCAGATATGAAGTGGAATTTAGTAAATACTTTGATTTTGAGCCATTTAGACTACTGTTCTACAGTGTATTACAACTTTCTGACAAATTGTCTAAAACAGAGAGTTCAATTAATGCAAAATGTTTGCTTGACGTTCTCATTCAATATAAATAGATATGACCATGTATCACCATTCTACATTGCTTTAAATATCCTCAAATCCAACTATAGGTCAGAATTATTGTTTGCTACTTTTGTATATAATATAATTCAACACACTTCCTTCATATCTTTGTAAAATGCTGAAGAGTTGTTCAACGGTTCACTCTTGCCACTTAAAAGCTGCACTTACATTTAATATACTTAGACACAGAACAGCTAAATTTCAAAGTTGTTTTGTTTATTGTACCACGAAGTTACTCAACAAATATCCAGAACTGTTCCAAGCAAAATCAAAAGCTACATTGCAGCCTTTGATGAAAAATGAATTACTTGCTATTCGAAAACGTCAGCTCCATCAGCAATAAATTTAGTTTCTGCTCTTAATTCAACTTTTATGTGTAAGGATATAACTGAAAAACATCTTTGATGAATTATATCCTTTTGAGTATTTACACAATCAGAGACCTAGACAATCTGGCGACATTTGTTACTATATTTGCTTTGTAATTTAAACTGTATTTAGAAGTGCATGTACTGTACTCAATAAAACTAAAAAAAAGCTTCATAAAATCTATTGAAGGTAGTAGAGAGTGTGTACGTGTGAATGGTAACATGGGGCAATACTTTGACATTGTGGAAGGTGGAAGACAAGGCCGTGTGATGTCTTCATGGCTGTTCAATGTATTCATGGATAAATTTATGAGGCATGCTTACGAAGGAATGGAAGGAGTGAAAATTGGTGAAACTAATGTCAGTGTGCTGTAGTATGCAGGTGACACAACATTGTTGGCTAAATCGTCACACGATTTGCAACGAATGCTTGACAGGCTGTCCAAAGCGTGTGAAAATATGCAAATGAAAGTGAATGGAAATAAGACGAAAGTAATGATTTTTGACAGAGACGGCGGAATTGATAAATTTGTATTTAGAATGGACAATGACGCAATAGAGAAAGTGAATGACTTCTTGTACCCTGATAGAAAGTTTTTGAGTGATGGAAAGCTGGATGGTGAAATTAGAAAGAAGGGCAAATGCCGAAAGGAAAGTGTCAGGAAGTATGTGGGCAGTGAACAGGAATGAAGGATTGAATATAAATGCAAAGCTGGCCATTTACAACAATGTGTTTGTATCAACTGTTCTGTATAGAAGCAAAACTTGGGTCTGGCAGAAGAAGCATGTTAGTTGTATAAATGCTGCAAGAATGAGGATCCTGAGAAGTATGTGCAGAAAAACATTAAGAAACAAAGTGTCAAACGAATGGGTCAGAACAGAGTGCGGGGTGTAAGTGACCCTTAAGAAGTTGAGCGAACAAAGCATGCTTAGATGGTTTGGACATGTGGAAAGAATGAACGAGAATAGCCTTATCAAGCATATATATATATATATATATATATATATATATATATATATATTGCTGTGATATACTCCTTTGAATGCGGGAACTGGGTCCTTTCAACAAAAAAATTCTAGTCCCACCGATTGGGCGTCATAAACTGCTGTGATCCTGTTTTCGCCTCGGCTGCTCACCTAATTTTATAAACCTCCTCATTCATAAAAAAAACAAACACATTCCTACCACAAACATCAACGTCAACTCTATTTACATCAATATTCACAATACATTAAAATTTCAAGATTAAAATTCAGCATAAATTTCAGTTTTAAAAAGAATTTCAAGATTAATTTTATTATCATTTTAACGTGCATCCAGAATTAAAGTCTTTGTAGGATGCCTACTAATTACTATAACAATATAAGCAGACCGGAGTCTGAGTATAAAGGGAGCATCTATCACCCCTTTACGTTAATTAACCAGGTTCGTCTAATTGAGCTCAAAGACATACCCAAAGTTTCATCATAATTCAGAACATCAATACTAAATACCCCTTTCTACTTAAACAAGCAAATTTCATCTTAAAATTAAAATATTATTGTTAGTACAATTTCACTACTGTCCATTTTAAATAAACAAATTAGAAAGTTATTCAACACACACAAAAATATCAAACAAAATAGTATAATTTACCTGAAGGTTACTGTCCTCGTAGCTTAAATGTACATCGTCCCTTTAGTTAATCACACCATTCCAACAGGATTATATTTACGGCTTCTAATTCTCAACGCTTTTAAAATTTTCTCCATCACCATTTATTTAAAGTTGTTTCTGGGCTTTTCCGGAACTCATCTGTGTATATCTGACCCTTGTTTCGTGGATCCAGACACGTATTTGAACCATTTAATTATTAACACCCCCGAAAAATAGCAGAGAAATTCATGCGTCTTTCACCAATATACGCCAAAACTGCCTACTTTTGTGTATACATTTGTCGTTGTAAATTTTGCTAATTGGTACAGTGATACTAAATTTTATTACCTTGTATCTAAGTGCACTGAAGTACATTCATGTTAGCACGTAAATAACAAACTATTTTGAATCACTAAAATATACGAGCAAAATTTTAAATTATTTTATCAAACTAAAATGCACTGTTTAACATCTTGAATCAAGTCGCGGATGTAAGAGCTTTTAACGCATCGAATAGTCAAAAGTCTAAGAGGCCGAAATTCATATTACCACCGGTATATATAGCGAATAGCCGGCACGTCGCTTTTGTCCTCAAAACAGACAATTCCTAAGAATTTCTCATTCTATGTTCCCAGTCCGTCGCTCGCGCGTCGGTTTTACGAATTTTCACTCGCCCCATTTAAATCTCAGAAATTCTCACACGGCACGCAAACATGTCCGAGAAAAACTAATTAATTTTGTACAGAAATTGTTGTTTCTACCTCTGATATTTGCATCCTATTTTCAACCAATTGTGACCCTCGTGACGTTGCTTAAATCACGCCTTTTACTATATGTGTCTTTGCTTGACGCATTTTCTCTTTCCTTTTCTAACCTGTTCGTATTGGTGCAAATTGATATTCTTTATTATCGATTATATTTTAGTCCATGTGGACTATCTGGGTTTAATAACCCCGTATCGCACCTTCTCGTGAATATTAAGCCCCGGTTTCTCCAAGATTCTTTGTAAACATTAATTATCTGCAAAATTTTCGCCGAATGAGCTTTTTAAATAAACCCTGTTTTGTATTTCGTGCTAAAGCATCTGACCGTTTCCAATATCCTTAGAATCGACATGTTTATCTAAACAAATTAAACTGAAATTGCCTTTTAAAATATGCAGGTGTGTTCAAACATCCTACTTCTAACTAACACTTCTAGGATTTGCATTTTATTGGGTTTTACAAGTTTCTGTAGATATTATCTGTACGTTTTGTTCAATACCGGTTACTTGAAATAGAGTTAATTAAGATAAATTTTGCACGTAATTTCCATTTGTTTAGGAATAATTACATTACACGCAGAGCTTTTAATACTGCTTCTTTTGATATAAAGCGTCTTGTACATGATTTAAATCTCTTATGTTTAATGAAACTAATAAATTTTTATGCTTCACGGTTTTAATAACGCGTATTATCTAATAATATTCATTATACACGGTGATTAAAATTATTTGATGTGATTATTTAATTTTCTACCCTGGTCTAAATATGAGTAATATATATATATATATATATATATATATATATATATATATATATAGCAAGTAAGATGACTGGTAAAGCTGCAAGGGTGACCGTGTAAATGATGGTTGGATGTTGTAGAGAAGGTTCTGAAAGAATAACAGGTGAGAAGTCTGAGGAATAAAAGAACATGCCAAAAGCAATATATGAATGTTGCAGAGGCAAAGGAGGCATGTAGGGACCGAGGGATGTGGAGAAAAATTGTGAATGGTGCTGTGAGTAAAAGTAGTGTAGTAATCTGCATATTCCCCCAGAAAGAGGTGTCATGTTTGGTTACCCCGAAAAGAAATACTGTGATTGGTGTGTTGTTGTTGTTGGGTACATTAAAAGATATTATTTATAAAACACCAGTAAATACTAGAGAAGAGTTGGAAAATTGAATGATCCGAGCTTTTCAATCCCTAAAATGTGCTGAACTTAGAAAATCCAGCAAAGAAGGTACGTATAACCCCATCTTAAAATGTTTGGAAGAAAATCTTTTTGAACTATTATTGCATTAAATTGAATTGTTTTTAGATTTGAGTTTACCAATATCCGAAAAACAAATACTACCAATATCGCAGTACAAAACAGAAGAATTAGATGATAGCGAAATAAATGTTACAAAGGACAGCACTACAATACCAAAACACCAATATGAAGAAAGCCAATATTCCGTACATTCTTGCTTAAACCAATTCTCAACATGTGAGTTACTAACTGGAAACAACAAAGTAAGCTGTGTTAAGTGCTCAAAAAAGCAATTTGAACTTGTCCAAACAACTGTTAATACTAATACTTCTAAACAACTTCTAGTCTACAAGCCACCCGCTGTATTGATTTTACATTTAAAACGATTTGAGATCTTCAGTTTACGATCTACAAAAATAAATAACTACGTTTCCTTTCCCATGTTACTAGACCTAACACCATTCTGTTCAAAACAATGTGGAAACATTCCAACGTTCATTCCTAATCAAGCCAAAGTGATATACACATTATACGGTGTTGTAGAACACAGAGGTTCAATTGATAATGGTCATTATGTCGCATATGTTAAAATAAGAACCCTGTTACAAAACAACAGTTATCGTTGGCAATTTATACTAGAAAACCAAAAAAAATTATGTTTTCAGAATGTAAAGACGTTGAAGCTAACATTGAAATGCCATCAGGCGAATGGTTTTATGTTAGCGATCTACACGTTTCAGAAGTGCCAGAAAAACAAGTGCTTGGAGCACAAACCTTTTATTATTTTATGAACGAATTGTGTAATTTTACATTATTGTGTTCTTTTTATTTTCGTTTTTAAGTACGTATTTTGCAAATCACGTAATTATAATATCATAAAGTAGTACAGTGTTATTTGATTAAGGTTTTATACCACCATCTTGTACATAGTTTTCGATTACCATTAATGTATTCTTATGGTTACTCAGTTGCATTTATTTGATTTAATTAAATAATATTGTTTTTAAATCACAAACTAGTTGAGGTAGGTATAGTAATAGTATATATTGTAACAAGTTTATTTTTACTTTCTCTACCACGATGTGGTACCAATGTAACAGTTTCTTTTTCTATATAGATGGTGTACATAAATGGTTACTCATTTCGAGCCCCCAATGCATACTCAGCACTAATGTAACAATTTATTTCTTTAGTCTCTAGGGAGGAGAACAACAATTCAGAATTTAAAGGGACTTGACTTTTTACATTTGCGAGTTGGAACTATAACAACTTGCTGCGCCGACGGCTAGCTTGGTTATTATCCCATGGGAGATCATAAAAAGGGCAGTGTACGTACCTATGAGGTTGTAGCTAGAATATAGCAATGCACATACCTGGAGATACTGTCGAAGGACGAAGTTTGCTGGTCCAACAATTGATAACCAACGAATTCTGTGGACTGTATGTTTAACAATGTGGTAGTGCTTCTTCTGCAAGCCGAGACGAAATATCCATTAAACGACCAGTTTATTATCACTTACAAAGTTCGCACTATTATGGCCATAAATAGCACTTGTGTAATTACACCCTTCATTCCGAACACTACACGATAATTAATGTTTTACATAACGAACCATAAAACGAGCTTCGAAAACATACCGAATTGTATGTTGCGTTAATAACGTCTTCACGTTTCGAACGATTAACTACGACTGCTCTTCTTACACTCTATTTAGGGGTGCAGGCAGGTCAAAACAAGTTTCTACCTGTTCGAAACTGATCACGCGTAACTTTCGTGATAAAAGGGGTGAGGTATTCAGGATGCATATTTCCAATGTCTACATTAATAGGATACAGGAGCGAGTCGTCTTCAAATTAAACTTAATAAAATAATAAAAAAGACCGAACAGGCAGGGTGAAATATTCTTCATAAAACTAAAAAAAATGAAATTGGACGCCACTCTATTTAGCAAGTATTAAAAAAATGTGATTTTAGGATAGATACAGAAACCCTATCGAAGAGGTTCATTTATAATTTTTAATTTACCCTTTTTAGAATATGGAAAGTTTTAAAATCAGAAAGTATCTATTATATAACAACTAACTTTTATCCAACAATAAAAATATTAAATTAATTCACATGTGCTAGTTACATCAAAAATTATTAGTTAAACAACATTTAGTCTCTTATGATTTAAATGAGACATCAGATCTGATAATCACGTGCAACTTAAGCGAAACTGTAATTCAAATTATTTCTCAATGGTTATTATTAAAAATTCCAAATATACAAAATTTGGAGCAGCTAAGACTTTCAGGAACAGGTATACTCTCAATAAAAAAATTTAAATCAACATCAGGGTTATTATTTGTAGCAGTGCGGTGCCGAGTCTTACAGATTGTAACGATTAAAACTTATCTAGAGGGTTCAGAACATCGCCGTTGTGGAGAAGGGGGTTGCAAAACAATTAATACACCCTTTGGGAGTCCAGGAAAAATTACTCATCCTTAACCACTGGCTACCTTTAGGTTGGTTAGGCACGGGTTCTAGCTTGATAACAAAGACGTTGGCCCTAGACTGTCTTACATTTATACGTACTTCTTACATTTACCGTGGACGCGGTATACGCGACACAACGGCAGTTGGTAACACCAATCTATAAAGTGGAGATTAACGCACCCATCTGTCAATGACGTCACACAATATGCAAATTATTACTCGTAAATGACGTAATATGCCAATTTCATAAAAGGTATTATAAACAAAATCCCACACACGGGGTACTTACATGAATAGGTCCAGCTTCCTACGGAATCACTTCCTTCAGGGTTGCTCGTGGCCCCTTTCCAAATTATTTAAAGATGGCGGCTGCGACCTGCATCACGACTGCTCCGGCTAGTTACTGCAGGGCATCGGCTGCTACCAGGTTGCTTCCAAATTTATCTTCTACCTATGTAGGGAAATGGCAGGAACAGGTTTATAGGGACGACAATCAAAAGGCAGAGGGAATCTACATAAATAAAGATAAAGATACGGTACGATACGATACCCAACCACTCTTGTCGATGTTCAGCAGCAATGTTCCACGTTTCCTAAGCGTCTTCCGGAAACTTCCCCACTCTTTCTTCCCCCACACGCGTCGGCGCGAAGTTCGTCCAACGCACTTCTGACGTGACTGAAATACATGCGCCAAGTCTTTCAAATTTAAACTAAAAAGATGTCTAGTGCCAAATTTTGGCACGTAACAACTGATGTGATATGTGATGGATGTCAAAAGTGTTGGTCGGTTAGAGGGTAGATGAAGACTATTCAATGGCTTCTGCCCTTTGATCTATTGTCTGACTGTTTCACGATAGCGAATGTCACTATTGGTTCTTTGTAATTGATAACCCTACTGGGGGATTTTGTACTGTACTAAAAATCTATTAAAGCACAAAGTTTTTGGACAGTTAATCTCACTATCAACGACTTTCCAGCTTGCTTGCCTCAAAGATAATGTGAAAGTGAGTGGATTTAGAAAAATTACATGCAAGACCAGTTCAAGCGAGAGATGTCTTATCAGAAAAATGTGTAATGCCCACGTGCCGTGTGTTTGAAACAAGTTGGATATCATGAGGTATTTCTTGAACAATAAGATGTTTACACGAGTTTTTGGAAGATTAAGTTGCTATTTACGTCTTTACAAACTAACTAATTTTGCAAATAAATATTCTTGGCAAATTTTTTTCTCTTTTCTCCAGGCTTTATACTTCTAATTTGTTTCAACTGCAATTTTTTTCCTTTACAACAAAAAAAAAGTTACAATATATAGAAAAATAACAAATTTCAGCAGGTTTCTGAATTTCAAATAATATATAGGGTGTTCCATTTAAAAACCCGAACATTCAACAATTTTTTAAAATTTTGTAAGGAACAATTGCACCTGAAGGATTTGGATACAGGGTGCCAAGCCTTTGGGCCTTAATAAACCCTAAGCCGAAATGAAATTTCTTAAGGTATAGAAGCATAGGTATATCGATGTTTCATTGAAGTCACATTTCCCTAATAAAAAAATGGAAAAAACGAAAATCTTAAAACTATGACAGACAGGCATACAATTAAGACAGATTAATCAAAAATAAACATAGAATCTAAAACTGGTTTTAGATACAAGATGTTTCATTTAAAATAACAAAGTTACTGTTTAATCGCGGGGGGGTCTTATAAATTGGTATATCGACTTACCACCGCGTTTTTTGTTTTTCTAAGATGTAGTTCCTTACTCTTCAACTAAGTGGACTGTATTCGAGATCATAGTACATGTTACTTTGCACTTTCACTTTTAGGGGTTTATCAAATTAATTCAGCGGCACTATTGACTAACTCAACAAACGCACAACTGTTTCGTTCCGAGATCGACGAGAGAGTGTTTTGTCACTACCCTTTTCTACTTAATTTTCACATGCACAAGAAGGTTTTACGACAGGATGTAACGGGATAAGGGATGACAGGTTTAGGATTTGATTTACAACTAAGAATTTAAAGTAACTTAAAATTAACCACACAAACGTGCGACAAAAAGACCGAACATCCCACCCACCAAAATAAGTATGAACTAACTTATTTTATATTTAAAAATAATTATAGCTATTAACTACGAAACCTAAACCGACAAACCTATATAAGTGAATATATGTATACACACCACTAAATATTAAGTAATTGGCAGTAAACATAGTTTCACTAGAGGACGTTTAACTAACCCTTGAGCTGTCTTGACGGTAGCTACCCGAACGATACCGTCCCTACCAGGATGAACATCTACTACTCTTTCTAAACGCCACTGTAGAGGGGGGTTATTTTCTTCCTTTAAGAGGACAAGCGAATCAATAGGTAGGGTAGTGGAATTCCTCAACCACTTACCTTTCTGCTGCAACGTGTGCAGGTATTCAGCACTCCATTTTTTCCAAAACCCTTGTTGCATTTTCTGCAACAATTGCCAGCGATTCCAACGAGAGGGATTTATGGAGAGCAAATCCGGGTCTGGTAACACCGAGACTGGTTCAACATTAAGAAAATGACCCGGGGTCAAGTACGAAAAGTCATGCGGTTCGCAACTCAGTGCGCATAGTGAACGTTTGTTGAGAATCGCTTCGATTTGAATCAATACAGTCAAGAATTCTTCAAATGACAAAATTTGTTCACCGATAATTCTTTGCAAATGGAATTTTACCGATTTAATATATATAATATATATATATATATATATATATATATATATATTCTACTGACTCCCCCACCCTCTTTTTTTATTATTATTATTTATTTAAATTATAATTATAAATTATTATACACTACCTTTGTCGTCGCCCCTATTTTTAGTATTCAATGAATGACTTCTATATGATGTGTTTTAGCAAAGTTTGGTGGGTTATCTAATTAAACTGTTTACTATAATTATGCCTCGACTATATGAACTCTTTATCTCAGGGTGTTCACCTACTCACCGTGGGTTCAATCGTGAGTAGATGTGCACTGCCCAACCAAACTGCACACTCTTTTGTTTTACTATTTTTATATAAAATTACTACTGTATATGCCAAATTTTACTGATCAACGTAGCTTTGTGCCAAATTAATTAATGTGTACAATTTCTGACCTTTTGTTTGACGTTTAATGATATTGCACGGTACTCACCTGAATTATACTTCGCTGATGCCCTTTTTAAATGCTGCTGGCTCACGATCTTAGTCGCCGTATGCGTCTTTACATGGACTCACAATCACTATTGAACTTTCGTATCGCCTCCAGGTGTCTTAGTACAATTTTGATGACCCCAAATCTGAAATGAATAACCCGAATTTTAGAATTTTGACAAACCGTTGTATTTACTTCCCCTGCGTTAATCCTTCCGTGTTCCCTTTGTTTCTGCGTTGAATCTTCCCCTGCAATTGCTCCTCTTTTAATTCCACTCTTCGTACTCCAATCAATCCGTCCGCCTTTTCGTAATCAATCCCAAATCTAACTGCCGTTTTGTTCCAAATCAATCAATGCCCTGCTATAAATTCGATGTCCACTCTATGTCCTACTGCCTTAAAATCTATATCCAAATCACTCCCAAAATTATTTATATATTCGTTGCTTCGCCGTCGCTTGTATAACCACTCGAATGTCCTACTGCCTTTAAACCAATATCGTTCCAAAACCAATTCCAATCTCGTTTCAAATCTAACTAACTATTCGTTGCTTTCCCGTCGCACTATAACCACTCTAAATACTCTTCTTTTAACGTCGCTATTATTTTACCACCGATGCTTCTTGTACCTCCACTTTAATAAATCAGACTATTTGAATTCAAACACATTTATTTTTTCAAAATATATAACAATTTTACGCAGGTTTGTAAAAACACGTCTTTATACTAAATTTAGTCGAAAAAGAATCTTCTTGTTGACTCTTCTAGGCAATAAGCACAACAAAACTAGCTTACTTAATTACATTTTAAATACATAAAAATATCCAATAACAATTTGTCCTTTTTTTGGTGTCACAAATACCTTCACTATTGTCTTTATACACATTTCTAAATTCTATCATTGGTCCTAAATACTTCACAATTCTCCAATTATATTTGATACTGCTATTAACTTATAATTTTGAATTTACAAATTCGTCCAAAAGTTGATTCTATTTAAATAAAAAGCCAAAATAATTCACACAAGACCTGGATGCTTGGTTGATAGTAGACAACCGTAGACGCATCCGGTTTTCAGACGGCAAATGTACTTTCAATGGCTTATTAAATTGCAACTTAGTATAAAACCTTGAGCACTGTGCATTTTATCAACGTCATCAAGTCATTTAGTTTACCTTTTGGCACATACGTTTCAAACTAACATGGTAAATACTTTAGCATATGTAAAGTACGGCAAAATATAGTTTTTTGAATTACTGGATCTGATATATGAATCATTTTATTTGGCATACACCCCTTTTAACACAAATCTACCCTTAGAAGCCTTGTACCTCCCCCTGACATTACATTATATATATTGCTGTGACACCTCTTGAATTACCTGGTCTGTTGATTTTCTTCCGTTAATCGCCTCGGCTGCTCCTCTAGATAACTTTCATCCTCATACATAAAAAAAACAAACACATTCCTACCACAAACATCAACGTTAACTCTATTTACATCAATATTCACAATACATTAAAATTTCAAAATTAAAATTCAGCATAAATTTCAGTATCAGAAAATTTCAAGATTAAATTTGTTATCATTTTAGAATGCATCCAGAATTAAAGTCCTTATAGGATGCCTACTAATTACTATAACAATATATGCAGACCTGAGTCTGAGTACAAAGGAGCATCTACCACCCTTTACGTTAATTAACCAGGTTCGTCTAATTGAGCTCAAAGACATACCCATATTTTCATCATAATCCAGAACATCAATACTAAATACCCCTTTCTACTTAAACAAGCAAATTTCACCTTAAAATTAAAATATTATTGTTAGTACAATTTCACTACTGTCCATTTTAAATAAACAAATTGTAAAGTTATTCAACACACACCAAAATATCAAAGTTCGAACAAAATAGTATAATTTACCTGAAGGTTACTGCACTCGTAGCTTCAATGTACATCGTCCCTTTGTTAATTACACCATTCCAACTGGGTTATATTTACGGCTTCTGATTCTCAACGTTTTAAAAATTTGCTCCATCACCATTTATTTAAAGTTGTTTCAGGGCTTTTCCGGAACTCATCTGTGTATATCTGAACCTTGTTTAGTGGATCCAGTCATGTTTACGAACCATTTAATTATTAACACCCCCGAAAAATAACAAAGAAATTCATACTTCTTTCACCAATATACGCCAAAACTGCCTACTTTTGTGTATTTATTTGTCGTAGTAAATTTTACCAATTGGTACAGTGATACTAAACTTTCTTTACCTTGTATCTTCTTTTCTAAGTGCACTAACGTACATTCATTGTAGCACGTAAAGAACAAGCTGTTTTAAATCACATAATATTCGAGCAAACTGTTTAAATTATTTAATATTAAAACCGGAAAACTAAAAACACTGTTTAACGCGTTCAATCAAGTCGAAGATCTAAGAGAGCTTGTTCATATTCCCCTGGGTATATATAGAGGTTAGCCTGTCTGTCGGTCGAGTCCTCAAAACGGCCAGTTTCTAGAATTTCGCATGCTAAGTTCCCATTCCGTAGCCCGGCATGCGATTTTTACGAATTTTGCTCTCGCCCCAGTTAAATCTCAGAAAATTTCCACACGGCACGCAACGTCTGAGAATACCTAATTAAATTTTATACAGAAATGTTATTTCTACCTCTCAATTTTGCCTTTTATTTTCAACCAATCGCAACCCCATGACGTTGCTCTACTCACGCCTTTTTACTATATGTGTCTTGGTCTTGCGCATATTATCTGTCTCTATCTACCCTGTTCTTATTAGTGCAAATTGATATTCCTTATTATCGATTATTTCAGTCCATGTGGACTATCTGGGTTAAATAACCCCGTATCGCACCTTCTCGTGAATATTAAGCCACGGTTTCTCCAAGATTCTTTGTAACTATTAATTATCTGCAACATTTACGCAGAATGAGCTTTTTTAAAAAATACGCAAGGTGTTTAAACATACTATTAATTCTCAGAGCTTGATTTCATGGTATTTTATTGAGTTTTTCAAGTTTTTATAGATATTATATGTTACTAACGGTTCAATTAACTTCAATTACAATTATTATCTGTACGTTTTGTTCAATACCAGTTACTTAAAATAGAGTTAATTAATATAAATTTTGCACGTAATTTTTATTTGTTTCTTTACTAGGGATAATTAAATTACCCGTAAAGTTTTCTAATACTGCTTCCTTTTATATAAAGCGTCTTATAAATAATTTAAATCTCTTAATTTTAATAAAACGAATGAATTTTTATGCTTCACAGTTTTTTAAATAACGTGTACCTTTTCCCAAAGCTTCTACACAGTGATTAAAATTATTTGATGTGATTATTTAATTTTCTACCCTGGTCTAAATATGAGTATATATATATATATATATATATATATATATTGCTGTGAAACCTACAAAGAGCCTCTCCATTAATCTTAAACTAAGGTTTTCAAATCGAGCCCCACAGATTGGGCGTCAAGAATGCTGTGAAACCTTTTAAATTAACTGGTCCGTTGATTTTCTTCTGTTAATCGCCTCTTTACTCTTTTCCGCCTCGGCTGCTCACCTAGTTAAAACTTTCATCCTTATTCATAAAAAAAAAAAAAACACATTCCTATCACAAACACCAACGTTAACTCTATTTACATCAATATTCACAATACATTAAAATTTCAAAATTAAAATTCAGCATAAATTTCAGTATCAGAAAATTTCAAGATTAAATTTGTTATCATTTTAATGTGCATCCAGAATTAAAGTCCTTGTAGATGCCTACTAATTAATATAACAATATATGCAGACCTGAGTCTGAGTACAAAGGGAGCATCTCCCACCCCTTTACGTTAATTAACCAGGTTCGTCTAATTGAGCTCAAAGACATACCCAAATTTTCATCATAATCAAGAACATAAATACTAAATACCCACTTTCTACTTAAACAAGAAAATTTCACCTTAAAATTAAAAATTTGTTGTTAGTACAATTTCACTACTGTCCATTTTAAGTAAATAAATTATAAAGTTATTCAACACACACCAAAACATCAAAAATCGAACAACAAAGCATAAGTTACCTGAAGGTTACTGCACTAGTGGCTTCAATGTACATCGTCCTTGCTAATTTCACCATTCCAACTGGGTTATGTTTACGTCCTCGGATTACTGGTCGCTTTTAAACATTTTCTACACCACCATTCATCTAAAGTTGTTTCAGTGCTTTTCCGGAACTCATCTGTGTATATCTGAAGCTTGTTTTGTGGATCCAGACACGTTTACGAATCATTTAATTATTAACACCCCCGAAAAATAGCAAAGAAATTCATACTTCTTTCACAAATATACGCCAAAACTGCCTACTTTTGTGTATTCATTTGTCGTTGCAAATTTGACTAATTGGTACAGTGATACTAAACTTTATTACCTTGTATCTTCTTTTCTAAGTGCACTAAATTACATTCATTGTAGCACGTAAAGAACAAACTGTTTTAAATCACCAAAATATACGAGCAAACTGTTTAAATTATTCTATCAAAATCGGGAAACTAAAAAGCACTGTTTAACGCATTGAATCAACTCGAAAATCTAAGAGAGAGAAACTCATATTAACCCGGGTATATATAGTGGTTAGCCTGTCTGTCGGTTTTGTTCTCAAAACGGCCAGTTTCTAGAATTTCGTATACTATGTTCCCATCTCGACCGCCTGTGCGTCGGTTCTTATTAAATTTGCACTCGCACCAGTTAAATCTCAGAAATTTCGACACGGCTCGCAACGTCTGGGAATAACTAATTAATTTCTATACAGAAATGTTATTTTTACCTCTCCTGTTTGCCTCTGATTTTCAACCAATCGCAACCCAGTGACGTTGCTCAACTCACGCCTTTTACTATATGTGTCTCTGTCTTGCGCATATTATCTGTCTCTATCTACCCTGTTCCGAGTGGTACAAATCGATATTCTTTAGTATCGGTTATTTTCAATCCATGTGGACTGTGAAATAACCCACCTTATTAGGATTTCCCGTAAATATTAAGCGACGGTTTCTCCAACATTCTCTGTAACCATTTATTATCTGCAAATTTTACGCAGAACATAAAACATTTAAAAATACGCAGGTGTTCAAACATAATACTTCTACGATCTGAATATTATTGGGTTTTTTACTAGCTTTTATACATATTATATGTTACTAATGGTTCAATTAACTCCAATTAAAATAATACCCTTTAATTTTTAGTGACTCCTAATCAAATATTAATTATTATCTGTACATTTTGTTTAATACCGATTACTTAAAATTGAGTTAATTAATATAAATTTTGCACGTAATTTCCATTTGTTTCTTTACTCGGAATAATTAAATTACACGTAGAGCATTCCTGCTTCCTTTTTTATAGCAAGCGTCTTGTAAATGATTTAAATCTCTTATTTTTAATGAAACGAATGAATTTTTATTCTCCACGGTTTTTTAATAACGCGTACCTTTTCCCAAAGCTTCTACACGGTGATTAAAATTATTTGATGTGATTATTTAATTTTCTACCCTGGTCTAAATATGAGTAATATATATAATATATATATATATATATTTATATATATATATATATATATATAATATATAATATATAATTTAATAAATAAGTAAATATACGCCTTCAATGATTTTGCGCCACGACATCTATTCATCGTGACAGAGAAGGGTCCACCAAAGTCGACTCCCGTATGTAAAAACGCCTTACCTGGAGTTAACCTAGAAGCTGGTAAATCCCCCATAGGGGGACATAAAGCCACAGGGTTTACACGAAAACAACGAATGCAGGATTTCAAACATTGCCGAATAACCCTCTTTGCGGACAAGATCCAATAATTTTGAGTTAGTAAAAATTGAGTTGTTTGATTTCCAGGATGTAAATGTCTTTCATGACAATCTAATAATTTCAGTCAACCGATGCGACCGAGGAAGCAAAATTGGAAATTTTGCATCATGCTGCCCACCCTCAACAAATCACGACTATCTAGAAACGGACTAAGGCTGCAAAGTTGTTTACTAACAAGTTTTCCAGTTTTAATATTTGCAATGTCTTGGGCAAAAACATTTGTTTGAACTCTTTTAATCAATAAATGTATAGCCCTTGCTGATGAGCTAGAGACAAACCATCTGAATATTTTGAACGCAAATCTGGACATTGAACATTACAAATGAAATGACGAATAGATGTGATAATCCTACAAATTTTCTGCAGTTTTGAAAATTTATCCAACAACAAATCTAAGAAATTCTCAGACATGACGACTGTTAACGACAAAATACGATATTCGATGTACATCTGAGATGAGCCGATAAATTTTGGCAGCGATGTTACTGGCCATTCTTCATTACGACGCACTAACCGGGAAGGTCCTGTCCACCATAATGGATGATGCACCTACTCTGAAGCCAAAAGTCCACGTGAGGCACAATCCGCAGGGTTATCCTGGGACTTAACATGAAACCATGAAGATGGAGGAATACGTTCTTGACTATGCGAAATGCGATTGCTAACGAATGTCTTCCACTTATGCGAAGAAGACCGAATCCAAGACAAAACAACAGTAGAATCTGACCATGCGGAAATATTACTAAAGGATAAAATATCTGTATAAGTATTTTTGACGAAACCTACTAAATCTGCCAAGAGTACAGCAGCACACAATTCGAGACGGGGCAATGAAACGCGATTAGTAGGAGCAACCTTAGATTTTGTGCATACTAATGACATGGTAATATTACCTTCTAAATCGAACGAACGAAAACAGATGACAGCTGCATACCCGGCTTCAGAAGCATCACAGAATCCATGCAACTCCACCCCTTTAAACCTATTACATACGATGCGACGCAAAATCTCAATATTCGCAACCGCTGGCAATTCACCTAAAAAATGTTTCCATTTTTGTACGACTTCCAATGGCGGCTCTTGGTCCCAACCGAGACCTAAAAGCCAAAGATCTTAAACTAAACGTGTAGTGAAAAGTACTAAAGGCGCTATCAAACCGAGAGGATTAAAATTTTTTTGCGATAGCCGACAAAATATTACGCATGGTGCAAGTGCGCCCTTCAACGTCTAAGTTGTATAAAAATGCATCTGTAAGAGTGCGCCACGAAAGGCCCAAAATTTTTATTGAACCACTATCTCTATCTTGAAATGTAATTGCGTCCGAACTGGACAGGGACTCCCTCAAGTTGGACATCACTTCCGAGCAATTACTACTTCATTTTCTTAACTGAAAACCACCACTAGTGCAAATACTATTCAATTCACCAATTAATTGATTAGCAGTTTTAAACGAATTGCATCCAGTGACTAAGTCATCAACATAGGTATTGCTCGCCAATACCGATGACGCGAAAGGAAAATTAATCGATTCTAACCTTGTCAATTCTTGAACAGTACGCAAGGCCAAAAAAGGCGACGACGAAACTTCATAAGTCACAGTATTTAATTTAAAGTCCATAACAGGATCCGACGGAGAAAATCTGCAGACGATACCAAAATCTGCCCATACATTTGTTTGATGTCAGCTGTACTTACGATAGGATGTATATGAAAGTGCAATAACAAAACTGCAATGTCTTTTTGCAGAGCAGGGCCAATAGCCAAGCTATCATTTAACGAATTTCCAGATTGATCCGGACACGAAGCATCGAAAACCACACGCAATTTGGTGGTAGTGCTATCACGCTTATGTACAGCATGATGGGGAATGTAATACATTTTCTCATGAACCGACGAATTTATAGGCGATTTCACTTGAACCATGTGACCGTTTTTCAAATAGTTCTCCATTAATTTTTTATAATCCGAATACAATTCAGGGATTTTTTCGCAAACGACGTTCTAAACACAAAAATATTTTAATACAAATTGATCTCATACCCACGAATGAGGATTCCGAAATTTTAAAGGGCAAGGACACTACAAAACGACTGTTCTTATTACGTTTATAATTTTCCACAAATTGATTTTCACACTTTTCTTCTTCAGGAGAAATGTGTTTCTTGAAGGGAATATTTTCTAATTCCCAAAATCGAAGAATGTCGCTGTCTAAGGGCTCAACGAAAGCACACAACGACGTAATAGAACTATTCGGGGAAAAGACCTTTCCCGTTAAAACCCAACCAAAGGTTGTTTTAATAGCAACTGGCTCGTCAGCGACACCCTAACGAGATTCGTTCAACAAAACCTGAGCAAAGATTTCCGCTCCGAGTAGCATGTCAATTTTACCAGGAATATTAAAATTAGGATCAGCTAAGGCCAAACCTCGAGTATGCGACCATTCCTTGACCCCTATCGACGACGAAGGTAATTGATTACAAATGTTAGGTAAAATATAACAATCAATTCCATATGCTGGAGACCGTGCTCCCGAGGGGCCAACTACACACGATAGTGCACCAGACACCAACGACGAAATCAAGCCAAGTCCTTGAACAGTGACATTGGCTCTCCGTTTCCTTAAACCTAATTTCTGACGGCACCTTTCAGTCATAAAACTTTCCATGGATCCGTTATCTAAAATTACACGAACAGGTTGCAATTTTCCTGTATAATCTAGCACCGACACCATTGCTGTAGCTAACAGCGTGGTTGTGTGTTCTAATGACGTCGAAATCAACGAGCTAGTGGCAGGTTGTTCATGCACAACCGACGACGACAGATGGTCTTCACTGGGTCTACTAGTAGCAGTAAGTCTAGGCGCCGCTCTCCAAGGAGAAACTGACCTTTGACGATGAGTTTGTCTGCGTGGAGACACCGATTTTTCTCGTTTATCAAAGTGAAGTAACGAATTGTGCGACCTATGACATTTTCTACACGACCAATCTAACTTACAATTTTTCACCGAATGTGAAGTATTTAAACATTTAATACAAAGATTTTTAACCTTTACCACCTCAAACCTTTCTTGAGGGGATTTATCGAGAAACTGCTTACATCTATAAATAGGATGCACAGCTTGACATAAACTACAATTTTTACAATCATTGGTGGTACTAACTAAAGAAGTTTTAGCCGAAGTGCTAACGAGCTTTTCCCTTTGTTTCACGGAATCTCGAGATTTCAAGCATGTTCCTGAAGCAATGTCATTTATATCCAACACTTTACATTGTTTTTCAATGTACGACCTTAAATCTTTGAATGAAAGAATCTCTTCATTATTTCCTAATTCGAAACGCTTTAAAATGTTTGTATCTAATTTTTTCGATAACAGATTAAACACCATGAAATCTAATAAATCTATTTCCATCTGCTTTAACGCGAATATATTTTCATCAAAACAACTAATTAATTGCCGGAGTTCCAAATGGGAGTCTGAGGAACTTACTTTAAGGCATTTTTCAAGAGCATTAAAATATGTTGAAAGTAATAACCTCTTGGACTGAAAACGATTAGTGATGATTTTATATGCTTCATCGTATGCATAATCGTTTAATGGCAAGTGTTTTATTAATGCACGCGACGACTTATCTAGTGTATCAACGAAATGGCAAAATTTTTCCACAAGGGACAAACCGACATTATCGTGAATCAATCGCTTATTAATTGCATAACTCTCAAAATCCGAAATGCGTCCCGAGAACCGCGGGACAGAAAGATGTTTCAAGCCAACCCACTATTTACTGACAAAGAATTATTCATATTCTTCACATTGGGCGTATTTTCTACGCGATCTAATTCACATTGTTCAGCGATAATCCGAATATCTAATAGATAATCATCGATTTTCACCCTAAGAGCCGAGAATTCGTCCAATTGTTCACTCTCCTCATCAAAGAAAATATCCTTGCAAAAAGACTTGAAATGAGTTTCAATTTGCTCGACACTTTCAATCGACGCCCTAATTAAAGCAATCGATACATTTCCGGTTGATTAATCTTATTGTATATATGATTCAACCTTTTAACTACAAATCTAGCTTCAAGAATAGCTCTATCAATTGATATAACCATATTTGATTAATGATTAGTAAACGAGAATAAAAGTTAATGTAAAAACAATGCGTAACTCGAATACGCTACAACACTAATTAATCTACGAAATTAAATTATTAATGGACAAATGCAACTAACTACAGTGCCCGCTCGACAAAACGTTTCCCACAAATTCCAACCCCTTTGTTATACAAGTTACATGAACCCGATGGTTCCTCGAACTTGACACGAAAAATAAGGTAAAGATTTACAATACAATAACCCTCGTAAATTTAGTTTACATAAAAGACACCGACGACGACACTAATCTTTACGACAAAAGATAAGGGATGTATTGTAAAATCTATCGTTACGACCAAATGTTACTGCCATTAAATTTGCAAGCAGGATGTTATTCTCTTTGTAACATGTTTAACCATAATCAAAATTACGACAATTATTAAATTAAAGTATAAGGAGCGAAAAGGAATAGGAACTAATTAATTAATTAATAATTCGGTGATGGAGGCCATGTTTAATCGCGGGGGGTTTTATAAATTGGTATATCGACTTACCTCCGCGTTTTTTGTTTTTCTAAGATGTAGTTCCTTACTCTTCAACTAAGTGGACTGTATTCGAGATTATAGTACGTGTTACTTTGCACTTTCACTAAGTTTTTTAGGGGTTTATCAAATTAATTCGGCGGCACTATTGACTAACACATCGAACGCACAACTTTTTCATTCCGAGATCGACGAGATAGTGTTTTGTCACTACCCCTTTTCTACTTAATTTTCACATGCACAAGGAGGTTATACGACAGGATGTAACGGGATAAGGGATGACAGCTTTAGGATTTGATTTACAACTAAGAATTTAAAGTAACTTAAAATTAACCACGCAAACGTGCGACAAAGAGACCGAACAGTTACTATGTTTTAATAGAATTGGCAACACTGCATAGTTGAAAATATTTTAAATAGAGAGAGAGAGAGCATGTTCGTTTACATAAGTAATCAAAAATTATGGACAGAATTTGTGGAACTAAGTCAGATAACTCAATATCCACCCCCTTTAAAATCAAATTTAAATGTATCTCATCAGTTGCGTTTAATAATTTTTTTATATACTGGCAAAATATTATCGAAGGCTGTCACCCTTCAAATCAACTTATCGACTTGTACACACACTTTTTCTAAATTAAAATACTAAAATACTCATAATAAATTAACTAGTAAATACATGTCCTGTTTTAAAATGTTAAATAAAATAAATTTAGTTTACTATAATAAAAGCCGTTGGTCTTTTTTTCCAAAATCGTTTTAAAATATCATTAAATACCAAAATTATTATTCCAATTCTATATATGCTTTTATTCAAATTAAAAACTTTATCTGGCAGTCGTCAATCATTATGTATTTATTTTTCATTTTTTGAAACCATTTTACGTACTTCAAATAATCTTACTTACTTCTGAGCATTTAAAATACTTTTCGATCACTATTTCAATAAATAATTTCCACTACTAATACAATACATGTTAGATCGACCTCAACTACTACCGTTACATATGATTTAGCATTATGACGTCGGAATGAGGACTGGCCTTCGTATTCAACTTCCATTCGGTTATATAGACAAGACTTTCGTGTGATGTTGGCATCTAGATTCTAATAGCGAAGTCTAGTTCTCGTTTTTATGTTCAGATTGGTCATAAAAGTGAGCTTATCTTTTTGCGTTAGCGACCAGAAAATTTTCGTTAACTTTAGTCCTTGTTCATTGTATGTTTCTCGAAGGTATGATGCAACATTCGTGGATTTCTCTAATAGTCGCGATCTATGCTATAATTAACACAATTTACCTATGCGCTATCTTATCTTTACGATTTTATCGATGTCGATGTCGTTTACCTTTATGTTCCACTTTAGTACTTAATATTGTAAAAGGTCAATGAACACATGCTTCATTACTTGCGAAATGCAAACTTTTCAATTGAAATACACTTCGTAACTTTTTTTAGAATATCGATTGATATTTTAAAACATAATTGAATACACCTTCGTCTAAATACCAATATTGGTATTAAGAAGAAAACAATTGAGTACTTTGATTACAAAATGCGAGTGAAAAATCTATTGACCATTCAATTAAATTTTTTTATGCATCTGTTTACGCATAACAAATACCGTTAAATATAAACACATTAAACTATCTAATTAAGAATGAAATTCCTTGAAAAACGCCTCCTACCTACAAAATATAGCAAATACCATTATTGTTATCTTCGAATATGATTAAGTTATGTAACAGAAATGAAAACTTTATTCAATCATGGGTTTTTATGCATTATAATTCATATACTTAGTGTTTTTCCAAATACATTTCTGTATACGACCAAATTAATATTTACATAATTTGAACGCTTTCTTAAATTTTTCCAAATTTGCTCGGGTTTGCCATATTGTATGTTTACAAAATGACACTATATGACCTCTAATAACATCAGAACACACACACACACACTCTTCAAAAATTGTCTTGCTAAATTGAAGCCATCCCGTTAATATTAATTATAAAGTAATATGGGAAACCATGGAAATCGCTAATCGCCAACTTCATTTACCTTGCCAGACACGCAGATTTAGTTTGATATGGTGAGTGAGTCGATTTGTTTAAAAGCAACTTTTTTTGGTATCACCTTTTTGCAGCACAGTAATCCAACTTATTGGGCATGTGAGTTTGCATATCTTGAATTAATAATCCAGGTCCTGCCTTGATTGTTCCAATTACAAAAGTGGGCAAATTGTCCACTTTGTTAGAATTTAATATAATGACAGCTCGATCATGGAATGCATTTTAATAATCATGACTCCGGCATAAAAGCATCTAATATTATTACTATGAAAATCTTTACCATGATAGGAATATTACATTTGGAAGAGCAACAACAGATTTGATCTGTATGGCAGAAATATGGCATTGGTGTAAATGTGATAGCTTTTTCATATGCAGGCTCACTAATACAATAATATAGCCATAATATCAATATTTATTCAACAATTAAAGCATCCGATGAAATAAAATCAGTTTACTCCTACAACGAGATACTTAAAAAACCGACTGCCAAAAACGTTTTACATTCACAGTATTCTATTTTTAAAAATTTATAGAAAATAGTTTTTAAAATATTGAACCCGAGAAACTTTTTAGTCAAAATAAATTTAAGTATTCTTAATTTTCTTATAGATTGCAAAAATTAAGAAAATTTATTTTAAGAACTTTTGCGAATACATTTTATTTATTATAACTATTATCAACAACTTGTTACGAGTAAAAATGAAATACTTTTTAAATTAACAGTAATTTAAGTAGTTTAATAATTACCTGCAATTACAAACGAACAAAACAGCAAAGTCACCATTTGAAATATGTTTCGTTTGCAAAACATTATAAAGTATTATGCCTGAAACCAACATTACCCTATTTTATAAAAACAGCATATCCAATAGAATTATTAAAATATTTTCAATACCTATGTGAATACAGGATGTTAGCTTTGATAATATTCAAATTCAATAATTTTTATTAAAACTGTAACTTATTAAAGTTAAATAATGATAACACCAAAACAGTTATCTGAAATTTGCTTTTCAAATTGAATGTGTGCATTTATAAGCGTTGTAAACACACTCAAGGAATAATTTTTAGCTTTTTCGACCTCAAATCATCATGTTCTAGATTTTACTTTTCTGTTGATAGTGTTTATAGCCAAGCATAAATCTTGAATCAATTTTTATTACCATTCAAGCAACAGGAGTAAAAAGAATTTAATCTGTTTCAGAGTTATTTTTGCCAAGAATGAAATATTTTTCTACATATAATTCCTTATCTCACCTTAGTAAATTTTACACAAATGTTGAATTTAGCTTGCAAGCTAATTTAAGTAAATTTGTTAAGGAATTAGAGATAAATTTTATAAATGTAGAAATTAGTTTGTTTTAACTGATTAAAAATAGAATCATAAGTTGTATAAATAGCATATAAACAATTTTAAAACAATAATAAAATTAATACGAGAAGTTGTACCTAAAATAATTATTTGCAGGTTATTGGTCTACTTGTATAGGAAACACTCTGCTTTGTTCAGATAACGACCAAGAATATTATAATATTGTAATCATAATAATAGGCTTGCCGGTCTTCGTTAGAATGAAACTCTTTGATTTTTCACCAAGCTTTCAATTTAATTATTAAATCTTCATCATAGTCCGGTGTGAAAGAAATTATGAACATTATGTGTAAACAGAAACTAATTAGTACTTACAAAACACGAGTATCAAATAATTTTAATATACACGAGTCTTGAACCACAATAGACTAGACCACTACATTTAAAATAACAGATTGACCGATATGCTGATAATTTTAGATGAGAATAATGGTTGTATCCTACCCATAGAGATGGTAAACAACTATACACAGACAGATAACTAGTTTTGTGGCTTATGTTTAACATAGCTCTTACTCTAACGTATAACGATGTTAAGGATGAAGATACATAAGGATAAACAAAATGTAATAATTTATATGTTATCTGCCAAGTGACAACTCAAATTGGAAGTGCAGTTGACATCATTTTTCAGTGTCCTAAAATTTAACAAATATGAATAAATAGCATTTAACTTGCTAATATCGGACTTAAAATTAAGGGCATTTGTTGATGTGTTAATATATATCATTTCCAAACAAGGCTGCCCTTATAACTAAATTCTTTGTCTAATACTTTTGTTTTTAAATTAGAGTATATGGCCAGTTTGTTTATTATGAAGTGCTAGGGCACGGTTTTTAGAAATTCTGCAGTCGCTCCTGTGCTGAACAATTCTACTGCGCGACTATTGAGAAGTGTGGGCTATGTAGATTTTATTGCACTCTTCACAGGGAATGGAGTACACTACGTTAGAATTGTTCAGCATAGGAGTCCTGTCGTTTAATTTAGAAAAGAATGAATTAAACGTAAGTGGATTATACCAAGCTATAGTGGTAGATTGATTTGAAAAAAACTTTAATAAGTTTATTGATAGATTTTTGACTAGCTGTAATTTTTTTGAAGATTGTATTTTGTGTTCGCGGAGTCTGCTTATTAGTGGTCAAATTATGAGAATGAAAAGTTAATTTATTAATTAATCATTATTTTGGATAAAATATTAAGATTTTTTGTGAAATGAAGGATGCGACAATTGTTTAATTCTGTTGTGTAAATTTATAATTACATTAGTTTTTTGATGAATGTTATGATTAGAGTGAAAATTGATTATTCTGCCAGAACTTGTTGGTTTTCTGTACCAATACAATACTGTTTCTAATAATTCTGGTATCTAAAAATGAAATCTTGTTGTTTTGTTCCAGTTCCAAAGTAAATTGTATGTGTCCATTACAAGGCCATAGCCGGGGGGGGGGAGGTTAGAACCCCCTTTAAAATTAAGTGAAGCCAAACATGAACTAACGTGGACTGATAAAAGTAGATAAAACCCTTAAATTTTTAATCGCTGATATACCAGCTCGGGTGAATTTACTAAACAATTATCAATCTACCCAACAGCCAGATATTAATTTTAAGCTGCTATACACAACCGATGGTGGACGGCACCATTGAGCGAGCAATCACAACCCAGGGTAACATTACTTACTGTTTGGCCATCCCTGAATATTAAATTTGTGTACTTAACAGAATGCCAGAGCAAAACAGGAACAAGCTCGTTCAAATAACAAAATCCTGAGGTCACCCAATAACCCTCTCTTCTCTCTGTTAATCTTTTGCGCAATCCAAAGGCTAAGCTAGGATATCGCATCAGTAATAAGCTAGCGTTGTATGAACTTGTGTTGTTTTGTCTAGACTAGAGAACATAATTATTATAATTCGTTTGGATAAAGTAACGTACAGTGTAGTAAAGGATTATTTGAGTGCGAATATGCGCGTATTTCTTTAAACACTATTATCGAAACCAAGTGTAATAGTAGAATATTTAAATTGGTGGCATAAATAATTCACTCGTTTGCATACTATATAGTTTCAAGCAAAGAATATAATCAGTTAAATAATTTTGCCTATCTTTAAGACTGTTTTGTCTAGTGGCGTATGTTTGAGTGTTGCTTCCTTATGGAAGAAAAAATACAGACACAAAGATGTCGAATCGTCCACAACAAACATTCCTAACCTTTTTTATAAAGAAGCAAAAACCTGACAACGATGAAAATAGCCAGGATGGACTTTTAAACATCTCTTATAGGGATAATACTACTTATGTTTCAAATAATAGTAATAATAGTGATGTAAGTGACAAACTTAATTCTATGAGAAGTGAAAACAAAAGTACTGCAGAAACTAGTAGCTTAAATACTGCTAGTGTACAGCAAATTAACGAAAATCGTAAAAGAATATCTTCAATTGTTGATGTTATCAAAATGTGTGGCCGTCAAGAGGTTGACTTGAAAAGTACGTCTGCTTCTGGGCTGATCAAAATAAATGATCCTGAGCCAGATATTAATGATGGAAATTTTAGAGCAATAATTAGAATGTGTATGAGGTGCAGGGACGAAAATTTAAAACTCCATTCTGAAACCACACTTTTGAATGCCACGTATTTTAGCCCTCAGATTCAAAATGAGATGATAGCTATTTGTGGCGAAATTATTCGAGAAAAACTAGTAGCCAAAATAAATAGTGCTAAATTTTTTTTCTGTTATTGCTGACGAAACGACACATTAATAGAACCGAGCAAATGTCAATTTGTATCAGATACGTCGAACCAAATAACAACATTTATATTGTTAACATTTCTTGCTGTCGATGACACAACAGTATCTAACTTGGCTAAAGTTATTCTACTGCAACTAAATTCTTTAAGATTAAACTGTGACTATATAGTAGGACAGGGCTATGATGGTGCAGCTGCCATGAAAGGTTCCTTTAGAGAAGTGCAAGCAATTATACGAGAATCTTACCCTCAAGCCACTTACGTCCATTGCAGCTCACACTCTTTAAATTTTGCTCTAGGACATTCATGTGAAGTCCAGCATATTAGATACGCTATTGGGATTATAAAAGCTATGGGAAATTTCTTTAAATATTCAGCCAAAAGAAATCGGTGTTTGAAAGAAAATATTAAACACATTTTTCCTGAAAATAAATGGCACAATTTGACTAGTATGTGTGAGACTAGATGGGTCGAGCACCATGACGGATTACTTAGATTTAAAGATATTTACACTGCAATAGTAGCATCACTGGAGGAAATTTCAAATGAAAAAGATTCAGATTCATCAGGTAGAGCAATGACCTTTCTGCATTCTGTAACATCAAGTGAATTTACAATCCGTTTATGTTGCACATCAGTGTTGTTCTCATATACACTACCACTATGTAAAATTTTGCAATCTCCTTTATGTGATTTACCGTTTGCGTTAGACCATTTAGATCTACTTATAGGAATTTTTAAGGAAATGAGACAAAACGTTACTATAACATTTAGCAAAATGTTTCAATCGTCCCAAAATTGAATGGGATCCATTAATGAAAATATAAAAATACCACGTTTAGCTACTAAGCAGAAAAATAGACCTAATGTTCAGACAGATAATTCAGAAACATATTTTAGAATTGTAATCGCTGTTCCAGTTTTTGACGAGTTTATAAACCAACTAGAAAGCAGATTTAAGGAACATCGCACTAATTTAAAAAATTTAAATTATCTTATACCTTCATTAAGTGAAAAAGGATTTAATTTGAGTGCAAACAATTTTGAACTGTACACAAATTTTTTAAGCGTTGATACATTTGACGCAGAACTAGGTCTTTGGACAAAAAATGGGGAAATATAGGGAGTAAACAAAGTTGTGCTATAGACGCACTTAGTGAATGCAACGAAAGTTTGTTTCAGAATATTCATTGCTTATTAAAAATTCTTTCAACGCTTCCAGTTACTACTTGTTCTGCAGAGAGATCATTTTCCACATTGAAGAGATTGAAAAACTATTTAAGAAATTCATCGGGGGAACAACATTTAAATGGTTTGGCTTTATTTTCAGTTCACCGAGGAATTGATATTAACAATGACGAAGTGATGGATCTATTTGCTAGAAAAGAGGTGAGATTAAATTTATTATTATAATTTCCAATTTTCGTTAATAAAATGGATAAAAATCTTTTTAGTCAGCCCCCCCACCATTTTTCCTAGCTACGCCCTTGGTTCATTAAATTGATAATATTTGTAAAACCCAATTAATATCGATGACGAGAATGGAAAAAGTATGCAAAACATATGAAAATATAAAAAAAAATGATAACGAAAAGAGATAAGTGAGAGGAATGAAAAAGGCGCGAAAGAAATGAAAGAGAATTAAAAGGAAATGAGTGAAAGGAATGAAAAACTATGAAAGAAATGGGTGACAAGTTTGACAAAAATACTCAGGAGTTACGAGCAGAATTTGAAGAGTATATAGCAAATTTGGGGGAAAGTTTAAGATTAGAAAGCGAGAAGAATGAAAAGAAATTTAAAGAGGTGAGTGAAAAACTAACTTCGGGCTTAAAAGAAACTAACAAGACCATAGAGGAAATGAAATTTGAAATTAAAGGAAAAGTAGTACAGATTTTAGAGTATATGGATTTTTGGAGCGGAGACTTTAGAATAAATAATTCATACAGGATCGGAAGAAGGAAATTCAAGAAAAGATAGTTACGTAAAAAAAGATAGGACTTTTTTGTGGAAAACTACTTACAAAAGAACAAAGAGTACTCATGGATAAATTATAATTTAAACCGATAAATATGGTAATAATACAAGTTTACATGCCTATCTCTAACTACAGTGAGGAAGAGGTAGCAGCTATCTACAAAGATATTGAAGACATACATACTGAAATTCGTAAAAGGACATGAAAATTTAATAATTATGGAAGATTTTAATGCAGTGGTAGATGAGGGTAGAGAAAGAGATGCAGTAAGTTCATTTGGTTTAGGCATGAGAAACAACAAGAGAAATAGACTGGCAGAATTTCCCGACAAAAACAATTTAACCGTCAGCAAAACATAATTTCAACATTGTGCCAGAAGACGATACACGCTGAAGATGCTAGGAAACATTGAGATATCAAATAAATCACATTCTTGTTAGACATTGGTTTAGGGATCAAGTAAAAGACTGCAGTAGCTACCCGAAAGCCGATATAGGCATTCATCACAACACAATAGTTATGAAAGTGGCACTTAAATTTAAAAATTTGAAAAAGGTAACAGAAAATAGCACTTTGACAAACAAAAAAATAAAGATGCCCACAAAAGATTTGAGAAAAATGTAAACGAATCGTTTAAAGACATTGGGAAAGTTCTGATACTAAGGAAGTAGTATCACATTTTGGTTTTCCAATGCTCCACCCGAAGGGACTAACATTACTAAGGAACTAACAGCAGAATGGAATAAATAACATTAAATCTAGCTTAGATATGGCAGTCTTAGACATTCTGGCATCTAAGCAAAAAAATAGAAAAAAGGCAAAAATACAAAAACAGACTAGACGAAGCAAGGAAATAGAGATACAACGCTATAAAATGGGATATTATTCACAAATGCAGGAAAGTTAAAGAACAAATGATTGAAGAAAAGATGCAAAGAGATACAAACTAAAATGGAAATAGGAAAAACAGACGAAGCATATCACATCTATCCATCTCTCTGATGGATAGATGTGAAAATTTTCGAGCAATAAGTTTCACAGCACACGTGTCAAACATGTGTTACGGTATTCTGTGCAAACACAAAAGCAAACAGTAAAAGTAAGTAAAGAAATCGTTCATGCCGAATACCGCAACAAAACGGGGAGAGAATGGTAGAATTCGGGCTAGCTCAAAAACGTCGTAGTAGGGCGTGGGTAAAATAGAAAGAACATATTGGAAACCTCTGTAGAACTATATTGTCAACATACAATCTCGAAAGACTATTTACAGAATAACAAAATCCAATAATTTGTATAATTCTTTGTTACGTGATGGTAAACAAAGCGTCATAGCATAGAAATATGAAATTTGTAAGCAAATATAACATCTTATAATCTAGATTCTTACTTAAATATATACAAAAGAAAATAAAACAAACTATACAGTACTTCTAGGAAAAGAAATATACATAAGCTACATATATATACATACATATATATATATATATATATATATATATATTGCTACGATAAAGGGGTTGTTTAGAGGTGTATTGAGTAGCAAGGGTCGTGTGTAAAACAATAAATAGCAATAGAAATCAGAAAATTGCATTTATTTAGCAGAAAATTAAGTAATTCGTACATTATGTAAATAGCAAGCATTTAACACCCTGTATATAGACCGTAATTAACTTTAAACGATGCAAGTAAGCATATCTTTCAACAATAGAACGCGTATTCAGCAGAAAAATAGGTAATTCATACATAATGTAAATAGCAAGCATTTAACACTCTGTATATAGACCGTTATTAATTTTAAGTAATGCCCGTAAGAATATCTTTCAACAATAGAACGCGTATTCTAAAGAAATAATCGTACATGTAATTAAACATACGTTGAGAAGTGTTTAATTAGTTATAAAACAAATACGCAGTAGAGTAGATAAAACCTAACAATGCTTTATGCAATTACGCGGAAACAATAAACGCTTTGATAAGAAAACGCAGTTTCAAAAGATGCATAAATACACAAACGAAAACAGCATTAAAGTTACATCATTTATTTTGTACAATTAACCATAAGGCGATATATATATATATATATATATATATATATATATATTCTTTTGCTCACCCCCCTCGCGCCTTTTTTAATTAATTTAATTATTTTTATATAATGTGCAAGTATTTATTTTATGTTACGTGCTTTATTTTCGTTTGGCTGGTTTATAAATCAAAACTGTGTTAAATATGCCTCGACTATTTGAAAACTCTTTCTTCCCAGGGTATCCACCTACTTACCGTGGGTTCAGTGGTAAGTAGATGTGCAATGCACCAACCAAACAGCACTACCTTTTGTTTTTGTACTTTTGCTAATTTACACTTGTATATGCCAAATTTTTATATACGATCCACGTAGCCTTGTGCCAAATTAATTGATATTACAAAATTTCTGACTTTGACGTTATATCACACAGTACTCACCTATTCTATACTTCGTTGTTGGCCTCTATGAATGCTGGCTCAAAATCCTACTCGCCGGATACGTCTTTACAAGGTTTGCACTATCACTATGAAAATCTGCCGTCTAGACTCCAGATATCTTTGACTTAATTTTGATGCTCCCAAATCTAAAATAAATATGACCCAAATTTAGAATTTTGAATAACCTTTTGTATTTACTTCCCCTGCGCTAATTTTTCCGGTGTTATATCTTCTTTATCTCGTACGAATCCTCTTGCTACTTCAATGCTGTCTTTTAATCTTGCTACTCTCGTTCTAAATTACTGCTTTCTTTATCCGCTCGTTCCAAATCAATATTTCCTCCTTTTAATCCGCTCGTTCCAAATCAATTCTTCCTTCTATTTACCACTCAATGCCCTGCTATACATAAAACCATATCCAATTCAATCCCAATAATATCTTCTTCAATCTTATAACTCCTATTCAATGCCTTCTGCCTATATAAATCTCGTTCCAATATCCACTTATGTTCCGCCGGTTCGCTGTCGCCCTAATTCCACTCTTAAACTTGTTACTCGTCGTTGCTATTAATTATTTTATTCACTGTTGCTTATCCTTACTCTTCCTTTATATAAATTAAACTCGTACACTTTCAAACTCATTTATTAATTCTTCAAAATATTCAAATAATTTAGCGCAGTTTACAAACACGTCTTATTACAAAAATATTTAAAAATCGACTTCTTGTTTACTTTTCCTAGGTGATAATTACAATACCAACATGCCTACTCTTTATTACATTGTATGCTAACTCCATCCAATAACATCGTCTCACCAAGTTCGTGTCACTAATACCTTATACTTTGTCTTTTGCACTTTCCCTTTTCATACATAAATGTTCAATCATTGGTCCTTAATATCGCACAACCCTTCAATCATATTTGACAATGCTATTACTTATAATTTTGAGATTACATGTTTGTCCAAAGGTTGATTCTATTAAAATAAATGCCGAAATGTTACACATATAACCCTGGATCTGCGTGGTGAATAGTGTAATTTCCACAGACGCATCCGGTTTCTCGATTAGCAAATGTACGTTCTATGGCTTATTCAACATACAACTCAGTGTAGAACCTTGAATACTGTGTGTTTTATCACGTCATCAAGTCATTGTTTTTACGTCTTGGCACTTACATTTTGACTAATATTTCAAATACTTTAACGTATGTAAAGTACGGCAAACATAAATTTCTCAGTTACGGGATCTGATATTTGGCTTTCTTTATTTGGCATACACTACCTTCAACAAAACAACCCTTAGAACCCTTGTAGCTCCTGCTGACACTACATATATATATATATATATATATATATACAAAACAACGTATGGCAAAGATAACGAATAATAAAGTATCAATAGCATAAACACCATTACACGGAAATCCAAATTAATTACATCAGAAACCACTTTAAAATGTAGGGAATGTTGAAGACAGGGCCTGGTTGGTTGAGATAATTTGCAGAACTGCTTGAAAACCCATCCCCCTTGTAGTGGGAAAATGCTATTTAACACCCATTCTGTGATAAGACGGGTCAGTTGACAACTGATGCACGTCGAAGCTGCAACACTGTTAACCAAAAATCCACGCCTAAAATAAATAAAGTATAATAGAATATCAAGTTACAGTGAAAATCGTGCAACAATTACGAAGAGTTTTTGCGGTTTTTTTTATAGAAAACGTGAGTAGAATTGATTTAAATTAAATATTTATAATAATAGGGCTTCAAATTTTGCGTCGAGAATAATATTGGACACTTCAAGTCTGCGTCAACGATAATATTGCTGGTATATTTCTGGAAATTTCAAGTCTGCGTCGACCATAATACTTCAAGTCGTTGACGACAATAATATTTCAAATTTCTGATAAATCGAAGTACTAATTCTAAGTGGATTCTAAGGGGACAATTCTAATCGAATTTTGGTACAATTCTGAACAATTTTGATTTGCGTCGAAAGCATTTGAGGGAAGAGATTCAAGGCATACAAAATAAAGAAGCACAAAGTGATTTTTGGTAAACAAGGGGTAACTGTACTCAAATATTGGTTCAACTAAGCACAGCATTGGTAGACAATTGAAGACAACAAAGGGGTGTTGATCCACAACACGAACAACATATCTCAGGTCAGATCTATTTAATTTTATGATATTTTTCAATTTAAATTTTAATACTGAATTTATTCAATTTAAACAAAACTTGTAATGAAGTCAACAAGAAACATTTGCATACGTTAAACTTACGTAATATATCATAAAGAGGTCTAGAACGTTCCAGATTTTTTTGTAAAGAGGTAGTTTTGGCGACTTTAGATTGAATTCAAAGTATACAAATTTTGGAATAAACGATACATATGATATTAAAAGGGCTAGCTGTGGCATAATAATAAAAGTAGTAAGATTGAAGTGAGAACACAGCGGTGGCGTTAAGTAAAACATTCATAACACCGAGTACGGCGTTTTCATATCAATATATATATTGCTATGCTATTCGCGGAATTTTCATGCCCCTACTTTGGGCTGTTATTTTTATTACTATGAACTGGAATTCTTGATCCCCTTCGTTGTGCGCCTTATTAATTTTCTACGTACTCTAAATTATTGGACCACCATTTTAATATTCACTATAAATTGTAGTTATCTCCTCCGCCGGTTGTCTTCTTAATATTGTTATCAACTGGACTTTATCTTCAAACAACTTTATCTACCAATGGCAAAATTCGATACGTTACCGCCTTGCGGGTTATCAATTTCCTATTCAACTTGTGGCTCCGCCTTTATACTATTTAAATCTTATGACCTCGGCTAGCATTTATTTGGAATTATAAAATTCAGTAAATTTCGATTTTATATAATGAAACCAATATGTTATGTACAGCTTTTGAAATTATTTGTAATACATTTTTTTTAACCTTATAAATTTCATTTATTAACAACCATCTACTATTTACTCAAAAACCCAAAGTCACCAAAAAAAACTTATTATCTTTACCAACAAAGTGTAGAATATTCTAAACCTGTTATCATATTACTCATTCTATACGTATGCAACCTCTTTTGTTGACTTTTTCACAAGCATATCATATTTAGCAAATTCAATATTAAAAATCAAATAAAAATTTATATAGAAAACAAATGTCTTATAACTAAAAATCTGACCTGGTTTTATCTTTTTCACATCGACGCTTCCAATAAAATGATCTTCCCAATTCTGGATTCCATTCAAATTATTGCCATTACGCTATGGACCACCATTATTAAATTATACACCCCAATTTATTTCAATTCTTCAAACTTAGACTTTTATCATTCTTGCCCCAGACTTAAAATTGTAGTTTGTTTCACCCCTGTACTTCAAAATTGTATTATTCTTCTTTTCCCCTGGACATCTAAATTGTATTACTGTATTTTTCCCTTAACATCAGAATCATAGTCTATTTCCCTCAGACCTCGAAACCCTATTATTTTTATGTCTTAGTTTACAATAAATTCATTAAAAGCGTACTTACGTTTAAACGGCAATTATAATCTTTATATTGGCACTCATTTTATTTCAGTTTTATAATTATTACGTATTACTTTGTTTTAATGGCAACGCACTTCGGCCTTCGTTGAGTTCAAAACTGACTCTCTTATCAAGGTGCTTGCTAATATATTCTCGAATTCCCACTCCATCCGTGGGTACGGTCTAGAACTCGTCGCTTGTTTCTGACCAATCAAATAATTTCATTTAGAGCAGTTTCTGATGTAATGCTCCACGATTCCCCATAATCACAACCTGCCCGCAGCTGTCTTTCGTTAGCAACATGCTGTATTTTGATAGATTACTTGCTTTTCCATAAACAACTGATGCAACTCGACTTTAAATTTTCATGTTTACATGCGATTCACGCAATTTTAATCATTTCTCTTATCAAAATGGTTATATATTTGTACGCATTTATATTAACTACCTGAAACTCTATTTCTATATCCGTATTAATTTAATCGTCTGGAACTCTTCTTTTTTAATGCGTGTCTAATTACACTTTATCATTTATTTCTAAATATACGCGTGCTTCCACTAAAAAATATCCTTATTTGTTTTACTTAAATTAACTAAACTTTATCTACAGGGTATTTAATATTTACTATCTACTTAATACATGTATTTCTCATTCCTACGCCAACTATGCGTCTTCCTATGTTTACCTGCGTCGCCCAAAAACTATTTCTACTTTATATACAGGGTGTTGACTACTTACTATCTACAAACTATGTCTATTTCTTAATTATTTCCTTAAATAAGTGCAGTTTTCTGCTGCCTATTCTAATTACTCATTCCTGAACGACCTTTACTATAACGTGCACCCTTAAACAACCCCTTATCACAGCAATATATATATATATATATATATATATATACATGCTACATTGTGAGGTGCACCTCCTCAAAAAATATTGAAACATTAAACTTATACATCCTAACTTAACTTAATTGAGTGTTAACTACTTTTAAATTTATAAGTAAGTTGTTTACGTTAAAAAGACAAAAGAAACAATTAAAAACGGACTCTAACATAAACTTTGATTAACTAATTTTTAATTTTTCGAATGATTGCATAGTCGTTTTGATAATTTACTGGATAATCAAAAGTAATAACAGCAAATGAAATGTCTATTCTTCACAGCAGCATAAAAAAAATTACGAAAACAGAAAACTGTACCTTGAGCAATCGGCTTCGTGCTGATCTCATCATAGGACGATACATGTGATTTTCCAATGCTCTGCCCGAAGGTACTACATTGGCCAGGAAGCGAGTTTTTTTTACCTGGAAAATTTGGAATTTTGGCGAACCCTTGCTGTTCCAAGCAAGGTAGGGTTAACGTGCGTGACAACACACACACACACACGGGACCTCCATTTTACCTCTAATCCGAACAAGGGTGTATTTTTGTGAAAAATGCTCACCTAACATTTTTCAAGCGGACCATGTCGGGATTCGTACCCGGGACCTTGGGCGTATTTCATCATAGGGCTGGAAAAATGCGGCTGCATTTCTTTATTGGCTGGATGCTGGAAGCACCAATACTCATACTAGCACAGAAAGCATTTTTAGTAGCGCGACTTTACAACATGTATCTTTGGTAAGAAGATGTTATATTCAATCGTGTCTTTCAAAGCACGGTTTCTATTTTATAAGGACAGAATCATGTATGGGGGTAGGTATTTGGCTTTCAAAGATATCGCCGAAGAATCAAATGTGCAAAATTCCCAGACAACAGCTACCGAAATATAAACTGTAACAGCTTGCCAACAAGCAGATAACGCAATTATCAAAGGATTTTTAGACAAAAAAAAAGCAATCTTGTTACTTTGTAACATCTTAACAGTTGCAGAATACCAGTACACTTATAGATAACAAACCCATTGTAAGTAGATGTAGGCAGATAGTAAGTGGCCTTATCTTCTAGAAAAAGCTGTGCATTTATTTGCAACTTTAATTAAAATGTTATCACTGCAGGTGCTAGGAAATATTGCAACTACTTTTTAACGTAATGTTTCCTAAGCAGCTGTTTGATTTTATAAGGCAAACTTTTAAATAGAGTAATTACTTGAGAAATTTTATAAAATAACACTAATTCAAATGACGGGAAATAAAGCTTGTTGAGAAATTTTAGGACGTTTTAAAAAATGAAAGTAGAAAAAATGACTTGCAGAGTTTTGAACGTAACACATGTTAACTAGAATTGTATAAAGAGGGATGAAAAACTGGCTGAAGAAATACTTTCAGAAGATCAGTTTGGATGTATTTGAGACAGGGGCACATGCGAGGGCCTTTTAGCCTTAAGGACAACAGTAGAGAAAATAATAGAAAAATGAAAAAGCGTGTATATAGGATTTGTAGATTTGGAAAAAGCATTTGAAAATGTAAAATTGAAATCGATATATACAGATAATACATGCTTATACTAAGGGCAAATAGTGGTAATAGAAGTAGAGCAGGAATGTTTAGAAATAAATATTAGGAAAGGGATAAGGTAGGGATATGCACTATCCCCGTTAATTTTTAGCTTGTGTATCGAATAAGCAGTGAACATTGTAAAATGCAGTAAGATATTTGGAGTTACTCTATATGGACAAGAAATTGATGTGTTCAGATTTGCAGGCGATATAGTGATATTAGCATCTAGCAAGGAAGAGTTAGGAGCAGCTCTTAAAGTAATGGAAATAGTACTAACAGAGAGATACGGTATGAAAATTAACAAAAATAAAACTAAAGTACTTATATGTAAACAAAGGAAAAATAACACAAAAGCAGAATACAAGCAAGAAACGAGAATTTACAAGGGGTTATGGATTCTGCTATCTGGGAAGCCAAATAATGCAAAATGTGGAAAGTGCAAAAGATGTAGAACAAAACAAGGCCGTGCTGCATTTAACAAAAAAAAAGCAATTGCTGTGTTCGAACTAACAAACATAGAAACAAGGAAAAAATTGCCAAAACATGTGTGGAGCACAGTACTATAAGGCTGTGAAATGTGAATAGTTATAAAGGAGAACAGGAAAAAGACAGAAACCTTCGAAATGTGGTGCTACAGATGTATGATGAGGATATCATGAACAGACAATGTTAGGAGCAGAGGTACTAGAAATGATAGAGGAAGAAAGAAATATGTGGAAAGCAATACAAAAATAGGAGAGATAGGACAAGTTCTAGGGCATGAGGGAATAGTGCGGAATATATTAGAAGCAGAGAAAAGAAACGAGAGAGGTAAAGGTAGACCGTATTGCATACATATAGTGAAAGATGTAGGCTGTGGAAATTTCAGGGAAATGTGTAGGTTGTTCAGAATAAGAAACAATGGAGGTGCGTGTCCAACCAGTTCCAAGACTGAAAACCTAACGTTGATGAAATACGTTTCATAATATAAATAATTTTTCCTATGTTCATGAGTTCTGTTAAACATAATACTTAATAACGCGCTATTATCTTAATAAATGCATTGCTTAATTATGTATTTAATTAGAAATGGTTATTATATAAAAACATTAGCACAATATTTTTACTCGGGCTTATTTACATTAGTTATAATAATTATGCTTATCAGTAGCACTAATACTTGTAAGAAATCATAACTTCATTTTATCAAATGAATTTTTTGACCTTAATTTCTAGATTTGTTCAGTTGCACAAACCTAGCACTTATAACATAGCTAGTTAGAAAATCATGTGACATTAAATACATTTATTTGAAATAATAAAATCTGCATTGAAGGTTGTACATTTAAATATTTGTTCATTAATGGTGTTTTAGTTTTTAAGAAAATAGATTACGTATAATGGCATTGATTATGCAACTCTTTCTGTAACAAGTCTTGCCTATCAACAAAGGTTTAAGAACAACAAACCGTTGAAAATTTCAAGAAACAGGATGTTTCATGTTCTTCAAGAGGAGACAAGGAGGCGTTGCTCTTCACATTATTGAAATTAATTTATATATGAAGCTATATAGTTGCATTAAAAAAATAAACTTCCTGGTAAAAATTAACTCTAGCATACAAATGGCGCTTCTCTTATTTTAACAGACATAGTTGAGATTTTTAAACTTGAGAGATCTAAACATTAATCTATATTTTTGTGGAAAACATTAAACAAATTGTCAACAATATTGGGATAAAGGAAGACAAAATAAACACTTACTCGTCGTATTCATATTAAGCAAACCACACTCAAACTTGTAGATATGTATTTGAGACCATTCACAATATTGATCAATTTGTAACTAAGTAAAGGTATTTGCCTACAGGAATAGTTTTATAATCATTCCTATTCAAAAAGTTAATGGTAGCACAGCAGCAGAAGAATTTTGGCCAATAAAAATTGTACCAGTGTATGAAAAGTCTTAGAAGTCATATATCAATTCAGATTTTGAAAGAATTAAACCCGCGAATCTGCATTGCAACATATATCAGAATAGAAAAAGAAGCTAGATTAATGATTCCCAAAGTAGTCTATATTGATCTCTAGGGATCAACTGAATTGCAAGGGGTTCATGTCAGCAAAAAAAAAGTTATGGTTGCATGATATGCACATGGGAGTCCATGAGAATGGTTTCCACCTAAGCAAGGTAATAACTGAAATTTTCAGATTTTCATAAATGGAATAATTCATATAATATGAATAGTACTTGTGCTCTTACATAATACTTTCTTATGATAAACATATAAATTGCTTATGAAGTAAAAAATTTTAAAACAAAGATTTGGAGAACTTTATGACTCTATGCTTTAATAATGAGGAAGTTTGAAATCGATGGTAGGATCATTCCCCATCGATTGGTCAAACCAACAACTCAATTGCTTTGAATTTTAATTAATGCTAATTGTTAGAATATTCTCTTGAGCTCAATCAACCTATTTCGTTTTACCTATATATCAAACTCTCTAAGAATTATTATAAATTTCATAGTAAACAATTATTTTATTTACTACACTCAATTACATATTACTTAAATATACATGGTGGCATTAGTTTTATGTCATTAACTTAAAGGGGTGTAGGGTGTATAAGATAAGGTTTATTGCGCTCATAAGGTACAAATTGTACATCAAGCCATGTCATAATATACATTACATTTTAAACATTTATAATACTTAAGGCAAGAGACTAATACAAATAATCTTTATTCTTTTCTATATATAATACAATTAAAGGCACTGCAAAACCTAGTCGGCAGAATTTATAGCGAAAAATTCATCCACTCAGTACAAGCAAAAGAATAGCAAGTTTTTCTTTACAATTTTTTTAAATTGATCTACATTTTTTATATTTTTTATCGCAGATGGTATGTGATTATAGAGTTTTATTGGAAATATAAGACTACATCTGTGAATCATTTCAAGATGATGCTGCTGAAATCTTGGTGTATTTCCCACCCTAAGTCCGTAGGATGATATCTCATTTGAAGTTACATACATTACTGCATTTAAGATATAAATTGAGAACGCTGTAAGTATTTTGAATTGCCTGAACAAGTCCCTGCAGGAATGGTTATATTTCTTGAATAACATTAATCTAACTATTCTCTTTTGAAGTATAAATATCTCCCTTGCCTTTCGTGAGTTTCCCCCATGCAACTGTGCTATAACCTAACATTGAATGGATATATGCATAATAATAAGCAACCAGAATATTTAAGCTAACATCCTCCCGTAATCTCCATATAATAAAGCATTTGACCTTTAGTTTATTTTTCAGAAATGCAATCTGATTATATCAGTTAAGACATGAATCAACTTCAATTCCTAAGAAACGAACGCAGGACTCTTGACTCAGAAGTTTATTAGCTGAGCTTTTTATAAGCAAAAAATGATCAGGTAACACAGTTGAAAAATAATACAGTTTTTACAAATATTTAAGATTAACCTATTTCTAGAACAGTAAGCCTGCATGTCCTTTACACAACTTGAAGCTACCATCGCTAGGCTATCTAAAGTATTTGCTGACAATACCGCAGATGTGTCATCGGCAAACAGTGTTAATTCACTATCCTGAATATAGTTATTTATGTCATTTATAAAAATAAGAAATAGAAGTGGCCCAAGTATACTACCTTGAGATACCCCAACAGAAATATCCCTTGGCAGTGACTGCTTCCTTTCGCCATCCAAGTCAATAACAACACATTGTTTTCTGCCCCATAAATAAGAACCCAGCCAGGAATGTGGTACTCTTCTAATACCATAGTAGTGGAGCTTTGACAACATAACAGCATGACTGACAGTTTCTAAAGCACGTGAAAAATAAAAAAAAATCCAATAACTTTTCTCTTTCTGTTCAAACTTTTTAATATACCATTTGTAAAATTTAAAATCGCATCTTGAGTTGAGAACCCAGCTTTAAATCCAAATTGGTTTATATTTAGAATTTTATGTTTTGCAAGAAAAAGGGTTATTCTATTAAAGAATGCTTTTTCAATCACTTTTGAGAAAACAGGTAAGATTGAAACAGCCCTATAATACCTATTTGAGAGTTATCACTTTGTTTGGGAACAGGAACTACTTTTGCACTCTTTAGAATATCAAGAAAAACACCTGTTTCGAACGATTCATTGATCAAATCTGCAAGAGTGACATTTATTATATCTGCTATATATCTCAAAAGTGAGCAAGGTATCCAATCCATGCCAGAGGAACCCTTCTTACACGCACTCATTATAATATTATACACTTCTAAATAAGTAACAGGTGCAACAAGGAAGCTAGGGTAGCTGGATACCTTTCCATCAACTTGCAAATCCATACCATCCGTAGCATTTTTATAGTCCAAAAAAAAAAAGTTTGAATAAATTCGCAACATCCAAAAACTTCTTAGGATAGGAAACCCTATTTGAATTTACTTCCAATTTAATTATTTTCCAGACACAAGCACTTTTATTTTCTGTTTGAAAATATAGGAGATCATTTATGTGTTTTTGAGCAGCTTTTATATCTGCTTTATGTTAATGTAACATACTTTTATAGTGCATAAGTAAGTCTAAACTAGCACCCCCTTTACAATACCAGTGTAGATATCTAAGATATTTACCGTTTTTAATAATACAAGGAATTAACCATCATTTCCTATCTTTGCAAATTTTTTGTCTTATCTCATGAAGAGGAAATGCATCAAGGATAGCCTTATTTACATCAACCAACAGGGCAAACTTTGTGTTTAGATTATGGGTTCCAGAAAGAATATTTGTCCAGTTTATATTGAACATCAAATCCCTCAATTTCAGAATACCCTCTTCAGATTTAAAATTCCTCATTTCTTTTGTTGTACTTTTTAAACTCTGCTTGCCGTCACCATCCATACTAATATACACAGTTTGTGAGTAATGATCAGATAAATCACTAATCACACTTCAACACTAGACATGTTAGCACTACAATTTGTAAATATATTATCAATAATGGTTTTGGAGGTATACATACCTCAGGTTTGAACCCGAGTGTATGCCTTTACACAAGGCGTTAGACCATAACAAGTAAGTAGGTGACAGATTTTGACCGCATTGAATCATTTATACTCATGTCAAAATTTACATTAAAATTACCACAAATAATATGGATGTTATTTTTGTTATTTACTATACTTAGAAAATTTTCCAACTTACTCTCAAAATTCCTAAATAATTTTGAGCCAGGCACTCTATAGATACAGGTTATTAACAAAAGTGTATTTTGCACCCTAATTTCTATCATTGCATATTCAAAATCAGATTCTACCGCTGCGATGGGTAGGGATACGGTACTAAACTCAATGTGTTCTCTAACAAAACTAGCAACACCACCCCTTTTACTAGTTCTACAAAACTTTGCAGCTAATTTGTACTTATGCAATAGAGTAGAGTAGTAGAGACCAATAAGACAAACAAAAATTGTTAATAAATCTGGGGTCTAAAACAAACAGTTTAGCTGCAAGCACACACACAAAAGACGTATCACAATTGTTAACTAATAAACAAATAAAATATACAATTACATCATGCTTTAAAGTTGACCGATTAAGTTGTGATCTTCAATAAACTTAAATTAGTGAAATAGAGAACATTTTTCTGCCAACCGAAATAACTCCATGCATGTTAGCTGATACTGAAATAAGTTTAATTTTTTTCTCTAGAATTCACATATTTAGATAATAATCACAACAAAGAGTAATATTCGATAATGCTGATGTGGTTCACTGTATTGGGTCTCTGACGCCGTATTTTGCGTTTGTTACATTTCAACGTTTATGCAGAATACGATATCCTACTTTAAGTTGAATGTACTTTTTCATTACATAGTTCGTAACTGGGGTTAGCTGTTGTAAGTGTGTTTCACCTGTTTGATTTTGTGTGTTCCACTATGTGCACTTAAACGCAGTGTTGGATCTTAATTGTAATTAGATCTAGATAATTGGAATTTTTTATCGCACAGTAGCTTAATGAATTGTTTTTTGAAAATACGAAAACCCTAGAATTATACCAACCATGAACTTGCAGATACGGTGGATATTTCAAAAACTTATTGTGAATTCGTTTCATGTGCATTATGTGATTCAAGATAGCACTTGCATAAGCAAGTTCTTTCTTAAAATACATGAAAATACAGTCCTAAAACTGTTACTCAAGTTTACCTAGGTCAGGCATTTAAAAATCGTTTAAAAGTAAAATGCCATATAGGTTTTTGTTTAGCTAATCAATCTCTATCACCTCCTAAATCTAATGACAAAACTAATGCCACCTATTATATCCCCGCCGGTGCGATACGCGAGCCACTACAGTCAGTTGGTAGCAATGTTACGTAACACAATATGCGAATTATTGCAACACAATAAAAAGTTATACTAATTTTAAAGAAAACCCCAAAGGGGTACTTACGTAAACATGTAGGGCGACTCCAGCGCTACTCCATGATCGCTACAGCGGGGCTCCGTGATCCTTCTTGGGCGTGGGTGATTGTTGGCCCCGGTCGAGTCCAAATTCAATTGACTTCTTCCTATATGTAGGGAGCGACAGGAAACTGGTATATACGGAACGGTAATCAAGAGAAGGCAAAAGGAATCTACATAACACAAAAAAGACACGACAAGACAACTACATTTCCGCGAGTCTCGATCACCAGTCCAGACACATATGCCAGAAATCACCCTTCTTCCTTCATGGCACATCGTGTCAGCGCAAACGCACTGTCCCAAGTGACGGAAATACGCGCACGTCCTTTTAAATTTATGGCGCGAAATTCTTACAAATTAAAACTTAATTGGGAATGTTTAGTGCCGATTTCGGCATGTAACACACCCTGTATTACATAAAATTGTGCAAGTAGGCTATTCGTCCTGTAGTTGCAACACCTGTAAAAACTTGCACATTTGATACTAGTATCAATATATTGCATGCATACCTGACATAGCAACGCTTGTCCAGGCTTGTACCAGAGATTTGCAAGGACAGAGCAGACTTGTATGTATTGTTCTTGTATGAACTTTATCAATTATAAATACGAATGTCAGAGATAAACACAAACACGATTTTGGAATTTTGAAAAGAAAAGTGTTAAGCAAATATTTTTAAAAATATAAATAGGTAGTTAGGTACATACAAATTCCATTGAATCAATGTCATCTTGTTTGGGAGTGCAGGAGAAAGGTAAGCAAACGATTTTCTATAATTTTTTTGTAGTTTTTAGATTGCATAGATACGTCGATCATAATTTAGTAGTTCAACATTCAAGCCAACTACAATTACACGAATATTCCTTAATAGTTTATTTTTCCAAATTTTTAGCAATTTGTTATTATTTATTTCTCTATCTCTATAAACAAGATTCTATGGTACATGATTCCTTTCTATAAATGTAGAACCGCCACTGAAATTAGCAAACGCCGCTTTACGGCGCTGCCCTTTATAGTGACGGGTGCAAGAATATAAGAAGCTACCCGCTTCAAACACCCTTGCGCAGGAACACTTTATGTTTATCAAAAGTAATACTCAACTTGTATTAAACTGTGCAATTTACTGGCATAAAATATAACTTTTTTGGACGAGACATAAAAATCACTCTTGACATATATGTAACAACACATAATAATCAATCGCCTACTACTTAAGTTTTAATACATATGAGGCGCGTTTGCAACATACTCCCACCTTGTGTTATGAGCAACCGAAGAACACAACAAAATTTACGCGCCACTGTCCAGCCTAGTACACAAGTCTTTCCGGCAACTTAACTTGCCGTCCACTTTTAGTGTACACACGTGTTTTACTCACAGGTACAATGTTCCTTCTTAACTGCTCTTCTGAGGAATCGCCGTCATGCACTGCATTTTCAGTAGCTGCTCCCACCTGACCGTAGCTATTCACAGAATCAAGATGAACCATTTCACCTTCTGAACACTCCAACGGATAAATATGCTGAATTGGGCGCACCAACTGACCTTTAGCAGTTTTTAGTCGGACAATGCGTACTCGTCCATCTTTACCAGGTATCAACTCTGTTATACGACCCAGAGGCCAGTCTATCCGTTTTGTCTGATCATTTCCAATCATAACGATCTCACCGACATTTAGTGAACGTATTTTGCAATGTTTGGACACCATACGTAATTGACCCAAGTATTCGGTACGAAATCTTCTGCGTAATACATCACGAATCTTTATGTGACGTAGCAGTCGCTTGTTCAATGATGCAGAATCAAATACATCTAATTCTGGTACTCCAATTTCATGCCGTTCCTGCAGAAACATATTTGGTGTTAACGGCTCCAAATCGTTCACATCACTCGAGATGTAAGTCAAAGGTCTAGCGTTTATAATGGCTTCACAATCACATAATATAGTATGTAGTCCGTCAAAATCCAGCGAAGCCCTTCCTAAAACTTTACGTAATAATTGTTTTAACATGGAAATCAATCTCTCCCAAAATCCACCCCACCATGCTGCGGTTGGAGGGTTAAACTTCCATGCAATACGTTGCACCACTGAATATTTTTTTTACAGCATCCCAATTCACTTTGCGCATCGCGTTATCTGTACCGACAAAATTAGTTCCATTGTCTGAACATACGATACATGGTCGGCCCCTTCTAGCAATGAATCTACGGAAAGAGTCAACAAATGTTCCAGTTGACAAGGATGTAACAAGTTCAAAGTGTACAGCACGATATATCGCACACGTGAAAATACACACCCATGCTTTTTGTCCATTTCTTAGAAACATAGGCCCGGCCATATCAACACCAATGATTTCGAAGACTGCCGCGTCACGTACTCTATCACTAGGTAACGTCGGCGTAATTTCTTCCATTCTGGAAGCGTTTTGTCGTTTACACACAACACAATTTCCAATAACAGTTTTTATGCTACGACGACCTCCTAGAATCCAATAGCGTTCTCTTAATAGAGATAAAAGTGTCTGCACACCAGTGTGACAGGACTCAACGTGCTTATCCAATATAAGCTTTTTAACCACTGGGTGCTTCCCAGGCAATAACAGAAGATATCTAAAGTCGACATCATCTTCGCGATATGAAACTTTGGTATTCAGACGAATAATACCATTTTTATCAATAATTGGTTGCAATGAAGACAACTCTTTTACCTTCTGGTCTTGAAACGATTCTTGTTGTATAACTTTAACAAGACACAGCTCAGCAGCTTCTGTTTCTTCTACAGATAAACATTTATCCAGAATTCGGCCATCAGGAAAACGACAATTGTGAATGAAACGTAAAATCCACGCAAGCAAGCAAATGATTTCATTGTAATGAGAAAAACGTTTATTATACCATAAGTCTTCACTGTTTAGCATAGATGCTACAAGTCTTTTGCGACGTTCTCTTCCAACCTCATCTTCATTGACCTCAATATCCGCCTTAGGCCATGCACAGTGTGGTTGGTATAACCAGGACGGTCCCTCTAACCATTTGGATTCTAGCAATTGTTTGGGGGAACAACCGCGAGATGGGAGGTCCGCTGGATTCAAATTTCCTGGAATATGGTGCCACATGTTTTTATCAGTCAACTTACGAATTTCTACAATCCGATTCCAAACAAATGCAGACCATTGATCTTCTTGTTTTATCCAAGAAATAACAGTACTCGAATCGCTCCAAAAATAACTTTCAAATTCGTTATCAATCAGCGATTTCAACACGTCTTTTACAGAGATGTACAAGCGTGCTGCAATCGTAGCAGCCAACAATTCGAGCCGGGGAATAGTCATTTCTTTTAAAGGTGCAATTCTCGCCTTTGCTTGAAGTAAACTTACTTTTACACCATCGACCTTTTCTACTCTTACATAAACTACCGATGAGTAGGCTGCCGTACTGGCATCACAGAATGTATGCAAGCTGATCTTTTGCGAACCATCATTTAAATAGTCTATCCATCGAGGCACTTTAATTCCTAATAAGCATTCTGATTCCACATACCATTTCATAAATTCTCTCTTAACTTTGCCGTCTACTTCTTCGTCCCAATTAATTTTCTCTCTCCAGAGGTGCCGTAGCAATGCCTTTGGGCGAATAGTAGTTGGACATACAAATCCCATTGGATCAAATATTCTATGAGTCAGCGATAATATAACACGCTTCGTTATAGGTCCTTTGGCTTCATGTTCACGGTGCTCAAAATTTAGCGCTAAACTATCTTCCATTTTGTTCCAATTAAGACCTAGCACTTGCGTCACAGGTTTGTCAAAAGGCGTTTTGCCCAATTGCGTATGCTCCCACCCTCTGAGGTCGAAATGTCCTTTGGCCATTACTGTACGAGCATTTTTTATAAACCGGTTTAGCTCGCTCACAGTAGCGACGCTGTGTATGCAATTGTCAACGTAAAAGCCATTCATCAATGTCATAATGACCTGTTTAACTTCTCTGTTCAGTTTCATCGAGCATACGAGTCAAATGGTACTTTATAGTCATGCCTAGTAAATACGGACTAGCGCACACTCCAAAAACAACTCTCTTATGTCGATATATGATTTCACTACCCTGTAAGTCCAACCAAATAAATCTTAATACGTCTTGTTCAGCAGAATGTAACCCCACTTGCAAAAAAGCTTTGGTGATGTCTGCAATCACACCTATCGGATTGAATCGAAAACGTAATAGCAAGGCAGGTATCAACTCAATCAGATTCGGACCGCTTTCTAAACAATCATTCAACGAAGGACTGCCCTTTTCGTGCGAAGAAGCATCGAAAACTGGCCTTATCTTTGTGGTTAGACTATTAGATTTCACTACAGCCCTATGAGGTAAATAGTGAGTAACAGCATTTCTGGGACAGCGCATCTCTTCTTCAGATACTACTTCAACTATGCCTAAGTCTTTCCACTCATTTAAAACTTGTACATAAGCTTCATACAACTGTTCAAATTGCAGCTTTTTATAACATGGTTCAATCGCTTACGGGCAATTTCGTAATTATTAGCCAAAGGTGGATGACCTTGCTTCCATGGTAGACGACAACGTATCTTCCATTAGCATCTTCTTCTACAGTTTCCATGAAATATTTTGTACATCGGAATTTATTTCATCTTTAGATCTTTTTCCACCGGATCCATAATGCCTAACACGTCCAACTCCCATAGCTGATTTACCTTCAACTCACTGTAAAGTAATGAGATGACTTGCATAGTAGTGGACTTGCTACAAAGCTCTTTGGGAGCTTTTCCCATAAGCGTCCAACCGAGATCAGTCTCAATAGCCACAAGACCACAATTCAAAACATGTCTCTTACCCGTCAATAATTTTCCACAAACATCGGCTCCTATCAAAATTTCTATTGGCGAATAATCACCCACGTCAGCTATTTGTATACCTTTTTTAGCTAGTTCGTTTATCCACAGACCATTGGGAACTGGAGCTACATCATCGCAAATAACGGGTTGGTCTAAAACATCGAAGTGGCAAGAATATTCACCAGTCAAATTAATAAGCTTTATCTTATAGACAATGTGAGCTTGTTCCGCTGTAGACGCTCCGCCAAACAAAGTATGAGTAATCCGCGTGTGACCTTGCACGGAAAACCCAATATCTGAGCAGTATTCTTCAAAACATATGATCTTTGTGACCCTGTGTCTATAATAGCCCGCACTGTACGTTCCCCATTTTTCCCAGCGAGTTTTACTCGTAACGTTTGCAGGAACACAACAGGATTATACAAATTGGCAACATTCTTATCGCAACTGGTTGCCTGTAGTACCTTATCCAGAGTTACCGGTGTAGTAACGTCTTCAGCACCCTTGTTTGCTGACAACTCAGGACACATTAATGGTACGTGTCTTTGTTACATATCATGCAAGTTATTTTTGACGACATTTTCGGCCGACGTGACCTACCTTTAAAAACTAAAGCAAGCCCTTTTCTGTTTCAAAATTTGACGTTTTTCATCTAATGCAACCTTTTGCATTTTGTGACACGACTCACTACTATGACCAGCTTCACAGAAAACGCATCTTACTTGTTTGGTAAACAAACCAGCAGCAGTCGGTACGTGCTCATGTTTTTCATTAACTTTTTTGCCTTTTCGCTCAGTTTCGTTAGAAATGGTGGCTGCCGAAAACCCTTCTTTTGCTAGTGCAATGCGTTGTTCTCCGTCAACTTCTAAACTTATAAATGCCATCAAACCGTCAAGGCGTTCTTTGAGCGTATCGCCTCTTTTCACCGATACATCGCCCAGCGATCTCTGCTATGCACGCAACAGCTCTTCTGGAAGACAAGATTCTACCAATGGAAACAACATTGCGGAACAAGTGTCCGTCGTCACACCAAGCGTGTCAAGAGCTCTCAACTGCGTCGCAATCTTATCATACAGACTGGCTAAATTTAGCGTCTTTGGATTGAGTGCTTTAATTAAAATAATTTTTAGCAATTCACGCACATAAAACTCGACTAACAAGTCATGCCTCCCAAACCTGGCTTTTAAACTTTCTACAGCTTTTTCATAATTATTCCCAGTTGGGGGAAAACTAACTATAAGTTCTTCGCTCGGGAACCCGGGACAATAACTTGCAACAAATAATGAAATTTATCTTCATTGGTTAACTCACAATCATTATGAACTTTATTAAAAGTGCTCCAGAACGGAAGCCAATCGCGCAGCTCACATCCGAATTTTTTAAACTCAATGATTGGCAATTTGATTCTACGAGAAAGAGATCCTCCTGCGCCACTACCAACGTTACTAATACTGTCAATAGCAGGTGACCCAATAATGCGTTGGCAACGCAAATTCAACCTGCGATAAGTAAATTGATACTCGTCTGTGCTCTGAAGTTCTATTTCGAGTTGTTCCTCGCTGATTCCATCTGTATCCAACAAAAGGTCATAGACTTCACGATCCATTTGTTCTAATCCGGCTATTTTTTGGGTTAACATTTCACACCTTGTATTTATCTGGTCAACATCTTGTTGTTCGGCATCCAAAAGTTGTGTCAGCTGATTTGCAGTTAAAGTGAAAGCCCTGCGTGCTGCAGTTCGAGATTTCTTAAGTCTCCATCGTCACAGTCTTTCAATTAGTAACTCAAACGCGATACTGATAAACCAAACACCAACGCCACGCTAAATCGAACAATACCAAGTTGGGTCCTGTCACGGTCGCCAATAAATGTAGAACCGCCACTGAAATTAGCAAACGCCGCTTTACGGCGCTGCCCTTTATAGTGACGGGTGCAAGAATATAAGAAGCTACCCGCTTCAAACACCCTTGCGCAGGAACACTTTATGTTTATCAAAAGTAATACTCAACTTGTATTAAACTGTGCAATTTACTGGCATAAAATATAACTTTTTTGGACGAGACATAAAAATCACTCTTGACATATATGTAACAACACATAATAATCAATCGCCTACTACTTAAGTTTTAATACATATGAGGCGCGTTTGCAACAATATTCACAGAAAAGGTATCTAAAGATTAAATTAAAATAAGGTTTTACACCGGGAGTCAATTTTGAATGCTGTCCTATTATATTTAAATAGCTTAATTTTTGTATACAGATAACCGATACTAAACACGACCGAATCTAAAAAGATATGTAAACAGTACAGTGTTGATAATTTGAAATTGGTTTTATTTCTTCATTGTCAGACAAGCGATTGCCTATGTGTCTTTTATGCAACAACGTTTTAAGCAATGATACCATAAAGCCATCCAAGCTAGATTACCATCTCAGAAGGTGTGGCCCCAATAAGACAGACGAATATTTGAAATACTTAAAGAATAACTTCACAAGAGACCAACAATGGATAGTATGTTCGCTTCAACGTCACAAAGAAATGATGATGGTTTGCAGGAGTCATACAGTATCTCGCTACTTACAGCAAAATTGTATACCTGTATACTATCCAGGAATAATTAATTTTGTCAACTACTGAAAAGGTTTTAAGAACTGTTCCGCACAAACCTGCATATGATATAGGTAATCAAAAAATTTCTTTTGAGCAACAACACAATTCAAAGATAAATTGAAAGGAGTTATGATATTAAAAGCTTCTTGTACAATTATCTGCAAACGACCCGTTTCTCTATACAACTGGACAAGACAATTTTACCTGGAAATAAAGCATATGTTCATTTTGCTATGGACCTAAAACTCAGTGAAGAACTGCTCGTTGCAAGAACTTTGACAACAGACACTAAAGGTAAATCTATATGTAATGTTTTGAGACATTATTTTATGGAAAAAGTGGTTGCTTTATCAAATATATCAGCAGATGAAACGCCGATATGTTGGGGGTTATTGTAGATTTATAAAGCCATTTTAAAACAAAATGTACCTGGGATGTCTGCAATTCAGTGTCATTCATGAACATTTAGTTGCTAAAAATCTGAGTGGTAGATTACAACAATCTCTTCAATTTGTCATTAATGCAGTAAAAAAAATTCAAAGTAATCTGTTGAATAATAGGTTATTTGCGCAGCTGTGTGATGAAAATGAGAACTTTCATTGATTACTTCTTAACACTGAAGTATACTGACAGTCAAAAGACATGCACTTGACAAGATTTTTTCACTTTTTGACATTTATATAATTTTTGGATAATAAAAATCCAATTTGAAAAAAAAAGATTAATTAAGCGGAAACCAGACATAGCTTATTTGACAAATTTGTTAACTTAATTTAAAGAGGTTAACTTGCAGTTATGTGTGTAACGGGCATTTTTAATCGTTTAACATTTTACGCTTTTTCTCAATTCGTAAATACATTCCTGCAACTACTAGTTCTATATTTTATATTTATTAGTATAAAGTAAATACTTCAGAATAATTCAGAAGTGTATGCAATTTAACTCGTGGTTTTACTTTAAAAGTAGATAATTTGAAGATTGATTTTCATTAATAAATAAATTGCAAGGAAGAATTGTAAATTGGATTATTCGTAAATTACTTTCCAACTTATCGAAAAGATAAACAGCTCGTAATTAATTAGTAGATATGATGGCTGCATTCATTTATTGGATGTTCCTTATGTGGATATACAAGTTTAGATAATAGTCGATAAGAGGTTATGGTAACAACGTGTTTATATAAACAGAGAGGAGTTGTAGTTTGTTCTTCGTTCCTGTATGTTAATTGCGTTAAAAGTATTGTTTCCTTGTTGCTTTTACTAATTGTGTTTTTGTGGCGTTGTCCTTTTCTTATTTGAGTAGTTCATACTTTGGATTATCCAAATACTGTGGATACTGTAGTTTCTGAATTTTCTAACCCCAAAGAATCTACAACAGATCTTTGCTTGTGCAAGTTTCGTGTTTGCGAAATATAACAGATTACCGGCTTACAAAGGTATCGGTTGAAGTTTCTCACTGCTTTTTGGGGTGTTTATGAAGATAATAAACATTTGGTCCCAGTTGAAATTAAACTAGTGCTGCAACATATTTCGAAATTATAGCCTCAAGAAATAGAAGTAACAAGAAATTTATCAATGCTACATAGTTCCGACGCGTGATAATGTCTGCTCCTAACCCCAGTGAAATACGTAGGTGTGATTAGTGTAACGTGTGATAAGTTCCATCAACACCATCACAGTCAAGGGTAAAGTGCTTCGTTAGTGCAGGACATCGTGAATCCCACACTTCAATTGCAAGGAAGCGTTACTGAAGGACTTTTTGTAAGTTGAACTATTTCCTACTGGTTATTACTTTAAATATCTATCCATTGCTTTACCATATCTTTGTCGTTCTGATACCTTTTACAATAGACTTGCATGCTATTTTAAAACATAGAAAGAAAAAAGAAAGAAAGAAAAATCAATACTACTGAATTACTCATATCAATTGTGTCTTATCTATTTATTTTTTGTTAATATTTTGTCTGATTTATGTTTAATTGGTGTGTGAGGAAACGTTTCTGCTACTCCCCAATATCACCTCACTTTGTACTAAAAATTTTTGTATTGCTTTTACCGTTGTTATATTATATAGATTATCTAAACAGTTTTTTTTACATTCTACCAAGTACTGACTAACTTAGACTATGCATTGCTGCTATGGTTTTTCTTTTTTTCAGGTTTGCTTAACTAATTTTCTTGCAGGTATTGTCACTAACTCCTTACCGCCGCATACATTATATGTCAGTCGGCTTTCTACAACCCCCCCCCCTTACTCTCCGATTGAGCCCGGTCATTTCTTTGACTTTCTTTGTGTTACGTAGCATAAATTTGGCGCCCAACATGGCTGCCACGAAAAAAACGTAACATGTGACAGTCCAAATTTGATAAAAACAAAGTCCATCATTTCAGCTTTTCTTGTCAAAATTAAACGAATATAACAAAATATTGGACGGTGTGAATTTTCTCAATTTGTCACAGACAAACTGCTAGGGTGATGATGTTTCAACCTGCGCTCAATATTTAAATATGCTTCTCACAGACTTTGAAACTAGATTTGAGGATGTTTTGACTATGGAAATACCACAGTGGATTATCTGCAGTGACATTGAAAAAACATCATACAAGAACTGATTGGAATAAACACTAACGAAGAACTTAAGGTATAGTTCAGAAACTGATATCAGCAATTTTCACTTCAGACAGCATATTTTTTACTTATCCTGCATTATGGACTGTCACAAGCAAGTTTTTGATAGCTTTATCACCTTCATACCTAATGCAAAGTGGTTTCAGTGCAGTTGTAAATTATTTTACAAAAAAAAGAAACATTCGAAGTCACCGATCAAGGAAATTTAAAATAAACTAACGAAACTGAAGTCAAAAATTAAAAATTTGCTATTAAAGCATTGGACTCATCCCTCCTGTACAAGCATTTATTTCTTTGTGTAGTTATTTTCTGTTATAATTTTACTAGATTTGCATTTTGTGTTTGTTTAATTAATAAATATATAAAACGTAATGTGCTTTTTTTAATTTTTCATTCTATAGTTAAACCTTTCAAGATTGTTCAAAACACATTTAAAGTTGAAAAATTTGTAACAATTCAATATTAGAAAGACAGGGGTCTACCCAAAACAGAAAAAATTTGGCACATTATCTACGAGACAAAAAGTTTGGGAACCTCTAAGCTAGATGAAGATAAGTGTTTTTAGATTTTTGCCAAACTTTTAAAACAATCAACAAAATGTCTAGGACTATTAGTATTCCTAATATACACATAAAAATTGCATTTGTAAATTAATGAACCATAGTAACATTTATAACTGGCAAATGACAAATCACAGATAAAGCTTGGCTATACAGAGGCTGTAATATTACACAGATTTTTCAATAATGAAAAAACAATAATAGCTTGCGTTTATTTAATAGATAGCTACGGTACATAGAACAAGTTCTGCCTTCTCGAATTCGAATAACACTCCTCTAAATGTAACACTGCGGTCTTTGCTAATCGGCCGAGGATTTATGCAAATTGCCAGTGATGTTGTTGCTAGCGCACAACAGTGTGAAACACCTGTAAGGTATTTAAGAGAAGAAAATATAGATTCCACAAATAATGGAAAAACTTAAAAAGAAAAGTAGGTTTAATGAGTCTTAAATTAATATAAAAATGAAAAGGAATTAATGGCAAGTGACTCAAATTCAGCCACGAGGGCATCCTGTCGACGCGTTTCACCCTAATTGGAGCTCATCAAGACAGGAGTAGCAAAGTTGTAATGTTTAATACAGACACCTTATGGGAAGTAAAGCATCACTTAGCTCACAATTTGTGTCTTCATGTCGTTCCACCTGACATTGCAGGTTTTTAGCAACAGTCGGCACGAAGAAGATCCGGCTCAACTGCCTTTTTCCATAGCCAAAAGTTATAATTTAAAAGAAAAGTAGGTTTAATGAGTCTTAAATTAATACAAAGTAAAAAAGGAATTATTGGCAAGCGACTTAAATTCAGCCACGAGGGCATCCTGTCGATGCGTTTCACCCTAATTAGGGCTCATCAGGACAGGAGTAGCAAACTTGTAATATTTAATACAAACACCTTATGGGAAGTGACCTAGGTAATTACTTCCCATAAGGTGTCTGTATTAAATATTACAACTTTGCTACTCCTGTCATGACGAACCCCAATTAGGGCAAAATGCGTCGACAGGATGCCCTCATGGCTGAATTTGACTCACTTGCCAATAATTTCTTTTTCATCATCATTTTACTTTGTATTAATTTAAGACTCATTAAACCTACTTTACTTGTAAATTACCATTTTTGGCTATTGAAAAAGGCAGTTGAGCTGGATCTCCTCCGTGCCGACTGTTGCTAAAAACCTGCAATGTTAGGTGAAACGACACGAAGACACAAATTGTAAGCTAGGTGATGCTGTACTTCCCATAAGGTGCCTGTATTAAATATTACAACTTTGCTACTCCTATCCTGATGAGCCCCAATTAGGGCGAAACGCATCGACAGGATGCCCTCGTGGTTGAATTTGAGTCACTTGCCAATAATTTCTTTTTACTTTGTTTGATTTGAGACTCATTAAACCTACTTTTCTCTTATATATATATATATATATATATATATATATATATATACATGCACTCACACATTCACACACTCATACATACATTCACTGTCAGCGACCATATGCGCCGACAGCGGCACCGCATGACCTCACGAAAGATTCCCAGAGACGTGGTCCGGGTGTATGTGAAAACCAGGCGGCTCCGTGGCGTAGTGGTATGTGTGTGACTACTACGCCCAAGGTCCCGGGTTCGAATCCCGATACGGTCCGCTTGAAAAATGTTAGGCGAGCATTTTTCACAAAAATACACCCTCGTTCGGATGAGAGGTAAAATGGAGGTCCCGTGTGTGAGTGTTGTCACGCACGTTAAAGATTCCTACCTTGCTTGGAACAGCAAGGGTTCGGCAAAATTCAAAATTTTCCAGGTAAAAAAAACTCGCTTCCTGGCCAATGTAGTACCTTCGGGTGGAGCATTGGAAAATCAAATGTAATGTATGTGAAAACCAGGCGGCTCCGTGACGTAGTGGTATGTGTGTGACTACTACGCCCAAGGTCCCGGGTTCGAATCCCGACACGGCCCGCTTGAAAAATGTTAGGCGAGCATTTTTCACAAAAATACACCCTCGTTCGGATGAGAGGTAAAATGGAGGTTCCGTGTGTGAGTGTTGTCACGCACGTTAAAGATCCCTACCTTGCTTGGAACAACAAGGGTTCGGCAAAATTCCAAATTTTCCAGGTAAAAAAAACTCGCCTCCTGGCCAATGTAGTACCTTCGGGTGGAGCATTGGAAAATCACATGTAATGTATGTGAAAACCCTCCGCGCAACCACACGGTGACTGACGGAAATGAAAAGGCAGTAGAAATAGGAACGGTAGAAAGAGGGAGGTATGTATTTGGAATGCATAAGAAACACTTCCAGGTAGAAGAAAATAGAGGAAGGGCTCACATTGAGCTAAAGCGACAGAAAAGGTGGATAGCAAAGCACTACTCAACCAGCCAATGTAGTCAGTAGCCCGGAGTGAGGGAACATCACTCTTATGTGGCAGACGGGTGTTCCGGGACGAGAACAGGTCCACCGAAGGAAAGATAAGGCAGAAACGGAGACAGTAGGATAAGAAAAAATAGAGTTTTTGGACAAGCGTCCGAGAGAAGGTAGAGAATTGTCCCTATTAAAACACAGATCGGTCTGAAGGACCACCTACGATATTAATCGGACAAGATAAGGTATATCATAAGTTAATAGAGCTAGGGAAGAATCTAATAGAGCTAGAGAAGAATCGAATAGAGCGAGGGAGGAGTCCAACCAAAAATTAGAGCAGATAAGCGGGAAAATTGAACAAAATACTAAAGAATTTACAGAATTTAAAGATAGTCTTACCGTGAAACTGAGGGAAGTAGAAAATAGGGTTGAAAAAAATGAGCGTGATATTACAGGTCTTCGACAGGAAATGGGACATTTAAGGTCCGAAGTACGCATTTTTTGTGAAGAAGAAATAAATGTAAAAATGACCGAAGTAACGGACTCATGTAGGGATCAGTTAGGCAGGGTAGAACGCGAAGTTAGTAGTATTAAATACAACATGTCAAGTTTAACGGGGGATGGTCCCAGATTTTATACAGGTGGAGTATCATCGGACCAACACATGAAGTTTTATGGCGATAACAGGGTAAATCCACAAATTTTTATTAATAGTGTAAGAAATCTAGTGGGAAATTTATTTGACGAACAGACTAAACTGAATACGATAAAGGCTTTATTAAAGGACAATGCGGAACCATGGTACAATTTAGTAGGACAGGACATAGACACGTATCAGGACTTTGAAAACAAATTCTTACAACACTACTGGAGTGATCACAAACAGGACCAGATTAGGGACGACTTGATTACAGGAAAATTTAAGGGAGAGTTTGCAGGTTCTAGGGAACAATATGCCATTCGAAAGTACAGTGTGGCCAAACAACTGAATTCACCATTGACGGACAGACAGATAATCAAGTACTTATCACGACATTTTGAACTGGAAATTAGACAACACGTGGCCTTACAAAATATCACAGAACGGGAGACCTTTTTAGAGTATTTGCAGAGATATGACGATGTATGTGTAGGACGGACAAGAGAAATACGAGAACGAAACATTAACACGGTTAGGTTTGACAACAGGACACAGAATTTTGCGAGACGGCCGGACTACAATAGGAATTTTCGACAGAATTGGGAATGACGAGGACAGGAATACAGAAGTAATAGTGCGACTAGGGGACCGACGCCAAGACCTAGTTACATGAGACAGAACAGTTTACCGGAAGTAAACAGGACTGTGACGAGCACGCCGAATAGAGACAGGGACGTGGATACAAATACAAGGAGGACGTACGCACAGGTTGCAGAAGCACAGCCAGGACCAAGCACTGAAAACACGACGAGACAGGATTTTTAGAACGCGACAGACCACTAGATTTCAGTGTAAATGTATATGAACATCCACGTGAATTTTTCAAAATTGAGGAGGAAGTAGAGCCATAAACTAAGGAAAAATTATGTTTGCCAATTGTTAATATAGGAATTTTTGAGAATAATGTAGAAGTATTACTTGATACAGGGGCAGAGGCGAGTTTAATATCGGAGGAATTCGTCAGCAAAATTAGGGATAAGGTTTGTGATAGAATTATGCCTATAAAGCGTAGCCATTTAGTAGCTCCAAATAAAAAGAAGTTTGCTGTAGTAAATAGTGTTGTGGTGCTTAGGATAGATATAGGAGGTTTAAGCTGTGAACAGGAGTTTGTAATTGTACCTGGACTGAAGTTTCAGAGCATTGTAGGTGTTGACTGTATGTTGCAGTTAGGGGTTTTGATAGATATGGAAAGGAAGGTAGTAAGGATTAAAGATAGGGTAGTGCCATGGAAGGGCAGTTATGAAGTCACAGAGGATGACACTAGGTTGAGTATTAATGTAGTAGAAGTAGAGGATGATGAAGGTAAACAGATCAACACAATAAGATGTCCAGAGGATAGGATAGTAGAGGTTCAAGCTTTAGTACAAAAACATGCAGAATTAGTGGGGGTAGAAGCAACAGCAGCATATCGGGAGCAGCTGAAGGCAGAATTAATTAAAGATGCACGAAAAATTAATCAACGGACCAAACCGCAATTCCATTGTCCACCATCCATGGACACACTTTTAACGAGGTTAAGTGGCAAGTTTGTTTTTAATAAAGTAGATTTAAGGAATTCATTCTGGCTGATTCCTTTACACAAGAATTCTATAAGGTACACAGGATTTTCCATAGGGGGGAAAATCTATAATTTTAAGGTAGTATCGTTTGGTTTGTCGGCAGAAAAGGAAATTACAATAAATGAGAAACAGACAAGTGTAGGGACTGAAGAAGAAGTAATATGTAAGAGTCAGGATAATAGGGATGATAAGTTTATTGTATGTGAGATAATAGGGATGATAAGAATAGATATAGAAGGGGGAGAAATAGGGATGAAGAGTATTAGGTTGGTGAGAAGAAAGACTTGGAGGGTCAAGAAGAGAGTTAGATTTAAATAACTTAATGAACAAAGGATAGAGATAGGTGAATTTTAGTATAGATATAGAATAGAGAGTAGATATAGGTATATAGAAGAGTAGAAATAAGTGTTTATAAAAAAAAAATAAAGCTAGGTATAGGATAAATATGGGGGATAGTTAGAAATAGGTGTTTAGGATGAGAATAAAGATTAAATGTAGGAAAAAATAAGATAGGTTAAGTATAGATATTTCATATAAGATTAGTGGAGAGTTAGGAATAGAGTAAGAGTAGGATAGGTATATAGGATTAGGTAGGGGGAAGTAAAGTATAGTGAAGATTAGTTAAAAGGTTAGGAATAGAAGAAGAATAAGATAGGTATATAGGATTAGGTAGGGGGAAGTGAGTATAGTTAAAAGTTAGGAATAGGATAGGTATATAGGATGTATATAGGATGTTTATAGAATTAGGTGAGAGTTAGGAATAGGATAGGGATATAGGATAGGTGTAAATATTTTTTTTGGATTGGATATAAGTTAGGTAAGTTAGATAGATAAGGGTAGAGAGAGATAGGCAATTTTTTTTGTAAATTTTGTTTGCAGTTTAAATGTTTTATATTTGAATTCAAATAAGTGGGATTATTTGTATTCAAATAGGGGGAAAATACTCAAATTTAGATCAGGGTAGAAAATTAAATAATCACATCAAATAATTTTAATTACCGTGTAGAAGCTTTGGGAAAAGGTACGCGTTATTAAAACCGTGAAGCATAAAAATCCATTCGTTTCATTAAAAATAAGGGAGTTAAATTATTTACAAGACGCTTGCTATAAAAAGAAGCAGTATTAAAATGCTCAACGTGTAATTTAATTATTCCGAGTAAAGAAACAAATGGAAATTACGTGCAAAATTTATATTAATTGATTCAAGTTTGGGTAACGAGTATTAAACAAAATGTACAGATAATAATTGAATATTTGATTAGGATTCACTAAAAATTAAAGGGTATTATTTTAATTGGAGTTAATTGAACCATTAGTAACATATAATATGTATAAAAGCTTGTAAAAACCCAATAATATTCAAATCGTAGAAGTGTTATTTAGAAGTATTATGTTTGAACACCTGCGTATTTTTAAATGTTTTATGTTCTGCTTAAATTTTGTAGATAACAAATGGTTACAGAGAATGTTGGAGAAACCGTCGCTTAATATTTACGGGAAATGCTAATAAGGTGGGTTATTTCACAGTCCACGTGGATTGAAAATAACCGATACTAAAGAATATCGATTTGTACCACTCGGAACAGGGTAGATAGAGACGGATAATATGCGCAAGACAGAGACACATATAGTAAAAGGCGTGAGTTGAGCAACGTCACTGGGTTGCGATTGGTTGAAAATAGGAGGCAAACATGAGAGGTAAAAATAACATTTCTGTATAAAAATTAATTAGTTATTCCCAGACGTTGCGAGCCGTGTTGAAATTTCTGAGATTTAACTGGTGCGAGTGCAAATTTAATAAGAACCGACGCACGGGCGGTCGAGATGGGAACATAGCATGCGAAATTCTAGAAACTGGCCGTTTTGGGGACAAAACCGACACACAGGCTAACCATTATATATACCCGGGTTAATATGAGTTTCTCTCTCTTTGTTTTTCGATTTTGATTGAATAATTTAAACAGTTTGCTCGTATATTTTGGTGATTATTTAATACTTTAAAACAGTTTGCTCTTTACGTGCTACAATGAAAGTAATTTAGTGCACTTAGAAAAGAAGATGCAAGGTAATAAAGTCTAGTTATAATTGCGAGTAGTGTACCAATTATTCAAATTTGCAACGACAAATGAATACACAAAAGTAGGCAGTTTTGGCGTATAGCGTGAAAGAAGTATGAATTTCTTTGCTATTTTTCGGGGGTGTTAATAATTAAATGATTCGTAAACGTGACTAGATCCACAAAACAAGATACAGATATACACAGATGAGTTCCGGAAAAGCACTGAAACAACTTTAGATGAATGGTAGTGTAGAAAATTTTAAAGGCGACCAGTAATCCGAGGACCTAAACATAACCCAGTTGGAATGGTGTGATTAACAGAGGACGATGTACATTGGAGCCACGAGTGCATTGACCGTAACTTATGCTTTGTTGTTCGATTTTTGATGTTTTGGTTGTTACGTGCAAATCGAATTTGCACTTAAACATTGGTTAGGTTTAGTTTTCTTGATGTGCGGAAGTTCCCGCCATAATTTTAAATACGCAAGAAGCGGGAACAATTTAAATAGACTGGGCGGGGCTTCCGGTACGTCACAATAGTGCAATTGGCAAGTGTGAATTATCCCTATAGGGGTATAGCAATGCTACAAAAGAGTAGGGAGTTCCGCGGTTCTCGCGCGGAAACGTGGCTTTTTTACGCCGAACTTTGAAGTGAAGAGTCGTGCGGGGTGTCGTGTTATCTTATTATGTAGATTTCCTTATCTTGATTATCTTTCCTTAATTACCTATTCCCGTCTTCCACTGCATATAGGAACGGAGATGACCCTGGAGCATCCCATGACCCCGAGATAATTTGGATGTCCAACTCTACCAGCAGCAGCGATGCCGAGGCTACCGCAGCGTGATTTCCTGCCGGTTAGCGGATCCTTCACGTGAGTAGACTCTCTAATTTTTATTGTTTTAATTTTATGTAACTTCGCTTAATTATGGCGCAATATAAATTGTCGATGACGTCATGGTGTATCTTATGAACTTTGGTAATTGTATTACCGGCTTTTAAGAGCCATCTATCGCCATTTCAATGTACCAGAATCTAAGTGTAACATTTTGTTAACTGCATTACCGACCAGATAAAACGTTAAACGAAGTGTAACAGATGGCGCCTTCAACCTGTTCAGGCTATGAACTTCAGGGGTTTCTTCTTTGTTTTTAGGTTATGTTAATTTCAGTTATGAACAAGCAATGTTTTAACAGATGTTATTGAAACAGTTTTTTCACTTAAGGAAACGTATTTTTATTCATGTAAGTATTTACCTTACCTTATGTCTTTAAATACAGTATTATAGAATTACCTATTAAAATATCTTTAGTTGCTTTCCATAACTTTGAAAGGCCGTTTTTTGAAACTTAAATACATTGTTCTTTATGTTACATTCTAAAATTGCATTATGGTTTATCCTTCACATGAAAATTTTGTGTTTAAAAAAACACTTGAGTGAAATAAATTGCTAGTATACCTTTTTTAAGAAGTGTTTGACTATACGTTGTTGCCTTATAGGTTAAATAACATATCCTCTGCGCCCATTTTCCATTTTGGAAGGCTTGTCTGTCATTATCTATAAAATATGTATTTAACTGAACATTGATTTCGTTTCCATATACCTTAAATGTGTTTCTTTGGTGTTATCGGTGACGTTCTAACAAGTTCTTACCTCTAAATATCGTATCGTATTACCTTAAAGTAACTGTAACGTGTTTTTTACCTACTAATCTGCGTCAAAATCACATATTTTTTATATCGTGTCTTGAATATTGTATTCATAATGAACGTATCACATCTAAAATCCCTCGAATTAATCTACGAGCTGGAATGTAGAAGTATCATAGCTGCGAGCAATCAGAATGATAGGCGATCTCAACTTAGGGCTGTTTTGTCACAGGAAACCAAAGACGTTGCTATCTTAAAGAACCCTGTTGGCGATTGGCCACTCAACGTATCAGAAATTAAATTATCTTTAGATGATATATCGGGTATAATAAACAAAACAGATCCTGCGGCTACTAATATCGAATTAGGGAGATTGACTTCAAGAATAACCCACGTCAAACACCGTATCGAATCATTATCTTTATATAACGATGACCAAGCGACTCAAGCTAAACAAAGTTTGTTGTCCGAGGTGTTATTGCTTGAAGGAATTCTTTTAGAAAGACTTAATCCTAACGCAGACGTAGATATATCGTTACCTTTTTCAAATCTTGCGCTTGCCGAACCTAAACCATTAGGAAAACCTATACCTGTATACAAATGGGGTCTCACCTTTGAAGGGTTTGATTCGAAGGTTTCTTTATCATCCTTTCTTGACCGGATTAACGATTTTAAAATTTCTCGCGGGTGTACCGACCAGGACCTATTTATCTCAGCTGGTGATTTGTTCGCAGGCTCAGCATTAATATGGTACAGAAACATACGACACCAAATTTCCACCTGGAATGAGTTAGTTGCCTGTTTAAAACGAGACTTCCTACCTTATGGCTACATTAACGATCTTTGGAACGAAATCCGAAACCGAACTCAAGGTCCCGACGAAAATGTTGTGTCTTTTATTACCTCATTAGAAGCTTTATATAGCAGACTCGACAAAAAAACCTTCCGAATCCGAAATTATCGATCAATTACTTAGAAATTTAAACCCCCATTTCTCAGAACGTTTGGCATTACAGCCCATATCTTCGCTAGCTCATTTTAAAGACCTATGTCGCTCTCTTCAAGAAGTGAGGTCAAGGATTGACAAATATCGACCACCACCCGAGAAATTATCTGGTCTCCTAGAACCTGATCTAGCTTGCCAAGTTCGAGCTTCCCGTAAAGTATCTACACTTAACGTTCCTTCTACCGTCACTAATAACGCACTTACCTGTTGGAACTGCAAACGAAGTGGACATAGCTATACTGTCTGCACATACCCTAGAAATATTTTTTGTTATGGTTGTGGTCGCTCAAATATCTACAAATCTATCTGCACCAACTGTAATCCTAACGTATCGGGAAACTCCCGGCGAGATATTTCAAATCAGGGTGTGAATATCTCGAGAAACCAAAATCGCCCTCAACACCAATCATTCAACGGACACAGACGCCAATAAATTTAAATTATAAAACCACTTCTAACGTTGTACCGTCATTAAATTTATCTAATAATAATACCGCTACTATTAATGTACAAAATACCTTACCTTCATTAGAGGAATTATGCTACACTACTCCAGCCGAGTGGTCTAAGTGGTTACAAACCGTCAATTCCTTTTATCATAAAAGACTGCTACCGTTTCACAACTTGTTAAAAACCCTTCGATAACCGTCCACACTTATCTATCTCAATTGGTTCCTTAAATGTAATTGCTTTACTGGATACAGGTTCTTCATGTTCTCTTATAAATAACGAAGGTTTACATCAATTATCTCAACAAAATATCAAAATTCAAATTATTCCGAAAAACTTCCATAAATTTAGCTGACGATAACCAAATACATGTAACCGGTTCCCTTAAGTTAAAAATTCGTGTAGAGTCTCTTGAACGTGATGTTTTATTTTTGATTGTCCCTACATTAGCGTATCCTTTTCTACTGGGCGTTGATTTCTGTAAACTTTTTAATCTGTCACTTTACTTTCAGGATTTTTCATGGCAAACCTCTATTAAAACGAACTCCTGTGCATCTACAGGAATATCTAACAAAATCTCTTACTGACTCCCAAGATGTAACTCTTAACGCTACAATCGACAAATTTCGCAAACTTAATACCTCTGAACTTGGTTGCGTTACAACGGCAACACACGTTATCTCCACAGGTGATGCCCTTCCCTTTAAGCAACGTCAATATCCCTTATCGCCTGCCTTACAAAAGCATTTACATGCGGAAATAGACAAAATGTTAGTATCTGGTGTTATCTCTCCTTCAAATTCACCGTGGACCTCTCCCGTATTGCTAGTTCGGAAAAAGAATGATGAATGGCGTGTCTGTTTTGATGGCAGGAAGCTAAATTCTGTTACTGTTCCAGACGCTTACCCTCTACCCAGAACTGACTCAATTTTGAGCAGGCTTCGTAATGCAAAATTTATCTCATCTATCGACCTAAGACAAGCTTTTTATCAGATACCTCTTGACTTATCTTCTCGTCAAAAAACAATCTTTTTGTGTCCCAGGCCGAGGTCTTTTCGAATATAATTTTTTGCCATTTGGTCTCTGTAACGCTCCACAAACTTTACAACGTACTATGGATCAAACGTTAGGTCCTATCTTACATCAAGAACGTGCCTTTGTATTTTTAGATGATATCTTAGTTATCTCAAGTTCTTTCGATGAACATATCGCCACATTAGATGAAGTTGCAGAACGTTTAAATGCAGCAGGTTTTAAGATAAACTGGGAAAAGTCTCAATTTTGTCGTTCATCCCTTACATTTCTTGGTTTTATTGTCGATGGAACAGGCTTACGAGCAGATCCCGCTAAAGTTGATGCCATTACTAAATTTAAAACACCAAAAACTGTTACCGAAATCAAACGTTTGATAGGAATGATTAGCTATTATCGCATTTTTCTACCTAACCTTTCAACTATATCTGCACCCATTACTGCTTTAATTAAAAATAAAAGAAATCCCAAACTATCGAGTGGAATTTAGAATCCCAACAGGCTTTCGAACAAATTAAAACACTAATCACTTCAGCACCTATCTTAATCTCTCCAAATTTCGATGATAAGTTTTATATACAAACCGATGCCTCACTTACTGGGTTAGGTGCAATGTTGTTCCAGGTAAACAATGGTTTAGAACATCCAATCGCTTATGCGAGCCGTGCCTTAACTTCTGCCGAACAAAAATACTCTGCTACTGAACGAGAACTATTGGGTGTTATCTTTGGCATCGAGAAATTTAGAGGATATGTCGAAGGTACAACACACTTTACCGTAATCACTGATTGTGCAGCACTCACTTGGCTTAATAACTTGAAACAACCCGCAGGTCGTTTGGCAAGATGGAACTTGCGTATATCTCAATTTACTTTCGGACGTTAGGCATAGGCCTGGCAAATTAAATATCGTACCTGATGCGTTATCTCGAGATGTTTTTTCTCTTAACCTTCCAAATTTAATTCTGGATACCTGGTACCTCAAGATGATTAGAAAAGTTTCCGATAATCCCGACAAATTTCCTACCTTTCGAGTAACTAATAATAGACTGTATAAATTTGTATCCTCGTCCCCACATAAAATATCGAATATACCTGAATGGAAACTCGTTGTGCCCACTGCAAATCGCAGTGAGGTGCTCAAATTATGTCACGACGATCCCTTAGCTGCACACCTTGGTGTTACAAAAACTCTCGCCAAAATATCTGAATTGTATTACTGGCCCACACTTAAGCAATCTGTTTGTCGTTACATAAAAAGCTGCAAAATTTGTGGTTCCCATAAGAGTTCGCAAGATGCTCGCCCTGGTTTAATGGGTAACTTTAAGCGTGTATCTTATCCCTTTCAATTAATATCGCTTGACTTATTAGGACCTCTCCCTCGATCGAAAAGAGGCAATCAATATCTTTTGGTTGTTACCGATTGGTTTTCTAAATTTGTTATGGTGCAACCCTTACGTAAAGCTACTTCCGCGGCAATAATTAAATTCCTAGAACAAAATGTCTTTCTTTACTTTGGTGTCCCCCAGATTATTCTTTGTGACAATGGTGCACAATTTATCTCTAAAGATTTTCAGAATTTCGTTAAAAGTTACAAAGTACAAAAAATTTGGTTTAACGCAAAATATCACCCCCAAGTAAACCCTACTGAAAGAGTAAATCGAGTTTTAATTACCGCTATCTCTTCTTATATTAATTCAGACCATACTACATGGGATGAACATATCTTTGAAATTGCTCAAGCTTTGCGTACATCTAAACACGAAGCAACCCAATTCACTCCGTCTTTTCTTGTTTTTGGAAGATATACCCCAATCGATGGGAGTTACTATGGTTTAGTGCCTGACGATACTAAAGTAATTGAATTTGACGATAAAGTACGTTGGGACAAGGACCAACAGTCATTACCTTCTATCTTTAACGACGTTAGAAAAATTTGTTAAAAGCTTACGAAAAGAGCAAGGACCATTATAACTTGCGTAAGCGAAATATTTCCTTTGCCTTAGGCGAACAAGTGTGGAAAAAGAACTATGTCTTATCGGATGCATCTAAGAAATTTTCTTCAAAATTGGCCCTAAATTCATTCTTTGTAAAGTCACACGTGTTATTAGTCCCTTATCTATGAACTTCAGGATACTGAAGGAAAACGCCAAGGCAGGTGGCATATTAAAGACCTTAAGCCATTCTCTGCCGACCCAAATGCTAATTAAGTTTTTCATGTCCCATTCTCCTCACGATTTACCTAATACTTTTGTTCTCACCATCAATTAGTATCTTTAATTACTTATTCCTTCTCTCATATAGTATATAATTTCTTACACGTTTAACTTTACTTACCTTAATTTAGCTATCTTTTCTTCTGGTTGACTTTTCCTTCACCATACCGTTAGATATATATCACTTCATCCTCTACACCCCCCCAATATAACTTTGTCGTTTCATTTAATTAACCCTTGAAATTTTCCTATTACATATTGTTCGGTCTTTAGTATTTCTCTTATATGGTTTAATTGAATGGTAATTGTCGTAACTTTGGTTGAAATAACCCATTGAATTTTTATGACTGGTTTTGGCTGATGTTGAGTGAATGCTTTCTTCTTTGGGCTCACATAGAACATGCGCAGTCTATGCCATTGAAAGAAATAGTTCATATTCGCAGTTGCAAAAGCTAGGATTGTCTATTCTGTGTTTTTTTTTTCCTCTGAATTATTGCAATCGCCCACATTATACTACATCATTATACTACAACATTATTCCTTCCTTTTCTACTAAATCTACATAACTTATAAACTTTTTTCGTTATTTTTATTGAACTTTGTGGTGAGACGCTATCGCTTCTTATTGTTATTTTATTAAATTCTCGGTTGTTTTAGCATATGGGGACAGTGTATCTGTATTTAACTGCTTATAATTGGGCATTTGTGTGTGTTTAGGGTGCTACCAATTTAAAAACTACCTTAAAACAGTTTGTTTTGTGTGTTTGTATCTGTGAGGATACTTTTAAGTTGTCGTGTCTATCTTTGTCTGATTTTCTTATCGTAGTGAAGCACTCGTTAGGAAAATTATCGTACTAGTTCTCTTAGGAGCCTAGTGAATTTTAAAAATGTGTATATCTTATCTTGTCGGATTAATATCGCAGGTGGTCCTTCAGACTACGCTGTGTTTTATAGGGTCAATCCCATTTCAACGGCTCTACTGGAGCCACTCTTTGTTGTTATCATTGTCTTGGGTAATAACTAGGCCAATATCTTTGTCTTCTTTATTATCTTCGATAATACCTTTAGGTTGAATATCGTTATCTTATTGATTACCTTTGGTAATAACTTAGTTTATTATCGTTATCTTACCGATTACCGTTAGTAATAATTTTGGTTTAATTTATCGTTATCTTACCGACTACCGTTAGGAATGACTTCGAGTTATTTCGCGTTATCTTACCGGTTATCTTGAGTAATAACTTCTGTTTAAATTCATGTTACCTACTATCTCTTATAATCACTTTAACTTAATATCGTGTTATCTTATCGAGTATCTCAAAAAATAACTAAAGCTTAATACCGTTATCTTATTCATTACCTTTGAGGATAACAACTTAAGCTTAATATCTTTACCTTATCTATTATCTTTAACATCAATTTGAGATCTTATCTTATCTTTTATCGTCCTAACGTGTGGTATATATGACCAGACGTGGAATTATCTTTCTGAAATTTAAGTGAAAAAGCTAACCCAATTTAGAAATGTAATTTGTCAGGTTAGCATATAAGGATTTAGTAGGCGGTACTTTTGGTAAATTTGTGGATTCACAACTGTGTCATGGACAAGTTAAATGTGCATCGGAGGAAACCAAAGTACCAGAAACAAAATTTGCCAGAGTGCAAGGTGACGACTCTCATGAACTTTTTAAATTTGGGCACTTCTTGCCAAAAAGAAGAATAGTTTGATGCGACACTCATGTGTGTTTGCATATAAGAACTTTATGTTAGCTTTAGTTAGATAAGTTTAGATAGGTTTAGATAGGTTAGGCGACTTGTCGCACCTGTTAGTTTAAGCAGTGTTTCATGCTCCCGACAAATTTGTGCTGTCGGTAAGTAGTGTAGTCAAAGACTATCGGGCTACCTATTCCGTTTCCTGGTACTTGGTAGACGTGTTATCGGTCGAAAAACCAGGTGGCGCCTTATATAAACATTTTGTAGGTTTTAAGTTAGGGTTTATGTAGGGTAGTAAGGACTTAGATTTTAAGCTGTTACTGTGCTAACAGACTTTTTCTTTTTTTAAGTTTTTTCTTTTGTGGCTTTGTCGCGATTGTTACGTGCAAATCGAATTTGCACTTAAACATTGGTTAGGTTTAGTTTTCTTGATGTGCGGAAGTTCCCGCCATAATTTTAAATACGCAAGAAGCGGGAACAATTTAAATAGACTGGGCGGGGCTTCCGGTACGTCACAATAGTGCAATTGGCAAGTGTGAATTATCCCTATAGGGGTATAGCAATGCTACAAAAGAGTAGGGAGTTCCGCGGTTCTCGCGGAAACGTGGCTTTTTACGCGAACTTTGAAGTGAACAGTCGTGCGGGTGTCGTGTTATCTTATTATGTAGATTTCCTTATCTTGATTATCTTTCCTTAATTACCTATTCCCGTCTTCCACTGCATATAGGAACGGAGATGACCCTGGAGCATCCCATGACCCCGAGATAATTTGGATGTCCAACTCTACCAGCAGCAGCGATGCCGAGGCTACCGCAGCGTGATTTCCTGCCGGTTAGCGGATCCTTCACGTGAGTAGACTCTCTAATTTTTATTGTTTTAATTTTATGTAACTTCGCTTAATTATGGCGCAATATAAATTGTCGATGACGTCATGGTGTATCTTATGAACTTTGGTAATTGTATTACCGGCTTTTAAGAGCCATCTATCGCCATTTCAATGTACCAGAATCTAAGTGTAACATTTTGTTAACTGCATTACCGACGAGATAAAACGTTAAACGAAGTGTAACATGGTGTGTGTTGAATAACTTTATAATTTATTTACTTAAAATGGACAGTAGTGAATTTGCACTAACAACAAATTTTTAATTTTAAGGTGAAATTTTCTTGTTTAAGTAGAAAGGAGTATTTAGTATTTATGTTCTTGATGAAAATTTGGGTATGTCTTTGAGCTCAATTAGACGAACCTGGTTAATTAACGTAAAGGGGTGGTAGATGCTCCCTTTGTACTCAGACTCAGGTCTGCATTTATTGTTATATTAATTAGTAGGCATCCTACAAGGACTTTAATTCTGGATGCAAATTAAAATGATAACAAATTTAATCTTGAAATTTTATGATACTGAAATTTATGCTGAAATTTAATTTTGAAATTTTAATGTATTATGAATATTGATGTAAATAGAGTTAACGTTGATGTTTGTAGTAGGAATGTATTTGTTTTTTCTTGAATGAGGATGAAAGTTTTAATTAGGTGAGCAGCCGAGGCGGAAAAGAGTAAAGAGGCGATTAACAGAAGAAAGTCGACGGACCAGTAAATTTAAATAGGATTTTCATGGAATCACAGCATTCTTGACGCCCAATTCGTGAGGCTCGATTCTAATACATGGAATCACAGCAATATATATATATATATATATATATATATATATATATAGCTTACAAGTTGGAAGAGACGTTTTGTTACTGCTTGCCAGCAGCTTGCACCTTATCTGTACCTGGTGACATTATTTTTCAGACGCTTTAATAAAAATTCAAACTCATCCCTAAGTATAGGATATCCCAAGTCATCAATGTTTGTTTCCCGTTCTAGTGCTTCTACTTCCTGACCTGCATATAAAATCCCTATATATTCTTGTCATATTAACCTTTCTCTACATTTTCTACAATAATGTCTCTTCCAGCACCCTTCTTCGTCTGCCTTTCTCATTTCCATCTTAGTTTGAATCTCTTTGCACTTTTCATCAATCCCTTGGTCTTTAGTTTTTTTGCATTTGTGAATAATTTCCCATTTTATGGCTGTGTACCTCTGTTTTCCTGCTTCGACAGGTCTGTTTTTGTATTTTTGCTTTTATTCTATTAAATTCAGAATATTCTTTGTTACTGATGGCTTCATATTTTCTTTATGTTTATATCTCAGAATATTTCTGGCCGCCATGTCTAGATGGGATGTAACGTTATTCCATCTGTTTCTTCCTTAGTATTATAAATTTTACCGGTGTCTTTCAGCAGTTCCTTTAACTTTTTCTCAAATGTATTGTGGACATCTTTATCTTTTAGTTTCTCAAAGTCAAAGCACCTTTTTCCGTTACTTGTTTCAAAATTTTTAAACTTAAGCGCAGCTTTCATAATTACTATGTTGTGCTTTGTCTTTTAGTTATTTCGTAACAAGAAAGTAATCTATTTGATATTTCCCTATGTCTCCTGGCATCTTTCACACATGTCGTCTTCTAGCATGATGTTGAAATAATAAAAACTTTACAACTATTTTATTTAATGAAAACCTTTGCATGCATGCACTTATAAACTACTGTACTTCAGCCATTTCAACATCATCAATAGTCATGTCATCCATCATTTCTTCCAATGTTATACACGGAATATCCTGATCTTGAGTATCAAATTGATCTACAGGTATCTGCTTTGTAAGATCTTTAAATATGTTTACATTTTGACGCATCTCGATATCTTCTTCTAATTCTTCCAAAAATTCATTATAATCCCTAAAAGAGATTAACAGTGGATTAATCTTCATTTAAAATGTATATTACTCACTTAGTTTCCGTATCAAATGGAGTATCCTCTACAGTAAGATGTTTTAATTTCCATATTCTATGCCTGCTAGAAGAACGATTATAAAACTTTTTAATAAGGATTACATCTGGTACTGTATCTTTGTCAAGCTTTTCAAAATTACCATCATTGATGTTGCTGTCTTCCACATTGTATCTAAAATATTGTTTTCCATTAGAACATTTCAAAAATTTAATTAAAACTACACAATATCTTTTGTTAAATAAAGTAATGCAATCTTATATTCAGGATATAGCACTTTCATATTGATTCAAAAAGCTGATTCATGCATTATTCTACTAGTGAAAATAACTACAACCAAATAAAAAATGAATTTGTTTTCATGTAATCTTCAAACATGGTTGACATAGTTAGTATAACACAGTATAAATGATAAAATTAAGTTTTTAAAATTTCTATATTGAATAGTTATCACAAAATTAAAATTGTTTAAAGCAACATATATCATAATCTTGCATTTAATTTCCGCAGAGTAACCAAGTTAAATGAACAACACTTGAATGCAGATGGCAGTGAAAAACAATATTGAAGTGGACAGACAAGATCATAAAATACAAAAAAAGCGGCAAAATTAGATTATTGCGATAAACAAGCATTACAGAGTGCATACTGAGTAAAAGTGCAAAAATTTGTCTTATCGAATAACTCTGTGGTACGATATCTTCAGACTAGCCTCCTAAAGTATTTCTCCTACACACACAAATGTTTGCCAACTTTACAATTTTCAAATATCTAGGTTTACATATGCAATTTTCAAGCATGAATTAAAAATGTGATATTTCCCATTATTTTGGTCAATTAATTATAAACAAAAAACGATGAATCGTGGATAGAGACCCTAGAATATGAAGAAAGGTAGTCAAATGCATACGAAATTCATAATACTACACTAAAAATTAACAATCGTGCATGCAAATTAAAATTATAAATAAAATATACAAACTAAAAATTAAAACGTTACAAACAAGACGAAATAAATGTTGTTTTATTTTACCTAAAATTATATTAAAATTTATCAAAATACCATTGAATTTAATCAAATCGAAAAATACGAAACTATCATATTAGACCAAGTATAAGGTGAAGTATTTTGACTAATTACTTTGTTACATGCCAAAATTGGCAATGTACATTTTTAGATTTAGATTTAATTTGTAACTAAATTCCCACAGATATTTTTAAATAAAACTTGTCAACTTCAGTCATTTCCGACAGTCGCGTTTGCGCAGGTGCAGGTAGTGTCGAAAGCGGGCATTAAGCCACAAGACCTGAAGCCAAGAACATCTATCTGTGTTGTGTGTGTCCTTTCTCTTTGTAGGCATGTAGATTCCTTTATCTGAACCTTCTGTGTACCTCTACCTGGTGTTCCTTCATTCCTCTACGAGCATAGAAGAGACAGGGAGAATCGATTGGCAATTTGAAACTCAGCAATGGTATAACCTAACCTACAAAACATGATGGACCCTGAGATTTAGCTACGAAATACTATAAACGTATCACCACGTTTTAAGTATGATGCAATAGTAAAATTTTCATGCACATTTAAAGTCAATTTACATACACGATATAAGTAAAGCACTCACGTGGATGGTATTTTGTAGCTAAATCTCAGGGTCCATCATGTTTTGTGGGTTAGGTTACACCATTGCTGTGTTTCAAATTGCCAATCCGTTCTCCCTGTCTCTTCTATGTTTGTAGATGAATGAAGGAACAACAGGTAGAGGTACACAGAAGGTAAAGATAAAGGAACCTACATGAGAAAAGATACACACAACACAGATAGATGTTCTTGGCTTCAGGTCTCGTAGCTTAATGCCCGCTTTCGACCCTACCTGCACCTGTGCATTCCTTTGCATAAACACGACTGTCCGGAATGATGGAAGTTGACAAGTTTCATTTAAAAATATCCGCGGGAATTTATTTACAAAATAAATCTAAATCTAAAAATGTACATTGCCAATTTTGGCATGTAACAACTTATCGTTAACGATCGACTCACACTAAATTCATGGTCTAGGTAATGGATTGATTTTTCTTATTAGTATGCCTATGCTTTACTCGACCTGCATGTTACGAACCTGCCGAGGCACCAAAACTTCGAGAAAAAATAGACAATATACTTTTTCAATTATAAACAAAAAATTCCCTTACAATAAAAAAGAGTGTACTTTTAGTACTCTCCTAATGATACATATAGGAATCCTGTTACTTAACTAATATTAATTTTGTTCTAGATTACTTAATTTTATTGTCATAAATGTAACCTGAGTTACTACCTATTATTAAATAAAATCTGATCTGATTGAATTTTATTTTCTTTGAATTCCTTCAAGAAAAATGAATGGATCATGTTCAATTCGGTTTATCTTTTTTTAATATGTTTATGAAAAACTTTGGTGTCATGCTAAATCGGGATTGCGTTATATTCGGGTTAATATGGTAATTGAATAACATAAATACAAACATTGACAATAGTGACTAATAGTGGTTTGGAAAAGAGTATAATTTTGAAACAAAACATTGATAAATTGCTAAGGAAGGTCAGAATATCAGCCATAACTGGCTCTCAAACCCAATTTGCAAAGCATGGAAGTGAGAGCCATTCCAAATGGATCTACACCTTGAAGTTCTAGAATACTAGAATGGGTAGAATGCTTTGCATGTTTCAAAGCCATACAATAGGTTTAACCAAATTAATGGGGTCCTTAGTGAAGAACCAGATTAAGACAGGTTCCCGAAATAGGACACCAGCTTTTTCGGTACTTAGAATGGCAGAGACCATAGGAGTCAGTATGACATTCTAAGACACGCTACTATGATGTGGAAGGCAACAGAAAACCACCACATTACTTACCAAGTACACAGTATACTAAAACTGTCTTTTAAAGATGGCATCCTCTGTGGTAAAAGATTCCAGAGTTAAAATCATCCCCCATTCGGATCTCCAGAAGGGGACTACTTAGAACATTGTAACGTTCCCTTAGAAATAATTATGATTACATTTGATTCTAAGAGTTTGTGTATTAGTAAAGTCCACTAATAGGACTAGGTTATAAGTTATAAGTTTTGGGTTACTATAAATTTTAATCTAAGAGACAATTATTTTGCATCATATTTGAACAATACTCAATTATTGTCAAATTCGCATGTCAGCTTTTAAAGGTTAGAAATGATGTCATAATTGTAATTAGTACAACCGTGATTTGGTTTTGTCTATAAAGAAATAATGATATCAATTATCTTATCGTCTGAGAACAAAGACACATACAGTTTTGTGCTGACTCAAATAAATGTAAAATTCCAGTTGCTGATTTTAGGTCGAAAATATGCAAATTTAGATATACATAGAATATATAGGAAAAGACAACACAAGGCATGTCCATTTTTATATGCTTAATTCATCGATCCGAAGTTTATCAAGAAGGTCTCGAATAATTTAGAACGAGTAGGTCTATTTTTCATAAGGGACTTCGTTTGTAACATCCAAGACATCAACATGCCACTTTAGTAGGTCCATTACCTTGACTAGAGGTTAGCGAGCAAGGTGCAAAGTGGCCAAAGTATGTTCCAATTATTTTCCGTCCAAGTGGGATGTTTCATTTTTAGAGGCACATTGGTTCCCAAATACACAACCCTTGTGTTAGAAGTCACCATGTTGTAGTAGATGGAAATTAATATCAACATTTAAAAGAACAATAGCCAATCACCCTGAAAAAACAGAGAAACTCGTGAAACTATACCGGAGTGAAGGTTTGTAAATCATCATCATTCGGTCTTCAGTCCTGGAACTGGTTAGACGTGTACCCTCATTGTTTCCTATTGTGAACTAACCTACAGATTTCCCTGAAATTTGCACAGTGTGCATCTATAACTATCTGATCTAGGTCTACATCTACCTCTTTTTTCCTATCTCTGCTTGTAATATATCCCATACTATTCCCCAAAAATGCCTTAGAACGTATTCTGCCCTTTTATTTCTCCTATCTTTTTCCCCAGATATCCTTGTTCCCATACTATTTCTATAACCTATTTGTTATTATGTTTGTCTGTCCATGCTATCGTCCTCATACATCTGAAGCACAGCATTTCAAAAGGCTGCTTCCGTATTTCTGTCTGCATTTCAGACTGCCCGTATTTCATAGGCATAAGGTGTTGTGCTCCACACATATGCTTTCAACAATTTTCTTCTTGTTCTATGTTTGTTGTCTTTCCTCATAGGCACTGTTCTTTCTTGTTAGATGCAGTTCGGTCACCTTCTATTGTTTTACAATTATATAACCTATTTCTCCGACCTTCAGTGGTTTGAAGGGATACGCCCAAGGTCCCGGGTTCGAATCCCGACACGGTCCGCTTGAAAAATGTTAGGCGAGCATTTTTCGCAAAAATACACCCTCGTTCGGATGAGAGGTAAAATGGAGGTCCCGTGTGTGAGTGTTGTCACGCACGTTAAAGATCCCTACTTTGCTTGGAACAGCAAGGGTTCGGCAAAATTCCAAATTTTCCAGGTAAAAAAAACTCGCTTCCTGGCCAATGTAGTACCTTCGGGTGGAGCATTGGAAAATCACATGTAAGGTTGTGAAGGGAGGCGGCTCCGTGGCGTAGTGGTATGTGTGTGACTATTACGCCCAAGGTTCCGGGTTCGAATCCCGACACGGTCCGCTTGAAAAATGTTAGGCAAGCATTTTTCACAAAAATACACCCTCGTTCGGATGAGAGGTAAAATGGAGGTCCTGTGTGTGAGTGTTGTCACGAACGTTAAACATCCCTACCTTGCTTGGAACAGCAAGGGTTCGGCAAAATTCCAAATTTTACAGGTAAAAAAAAACTCGCTTCCTGGCCAATGTAATACCTGCGGGTGGAGCATTGGAGAAAAAAAATCACATGTAAGGTTGTGAAGGGAAGGCGTCGCCGTGGATCAATGCAGTAAGCGTAAGACTACGGATCCCAAGTTCCTGGGTTCAAATCCCGACACGGCCTACTGCTTGAAAAATTACAGGTGAGCATTTTTCACAAAAATTACGCCCTCGTTCGGATGAGAGGTTAAATGGAGGTCCCGTGTGAGTGTTGTCACGCACGTTAAAGATCCCTACCTTGCCTGGAACGGCAAGGGTTCGGCAAAGTTCTAAAATTTCCAGGCAACAAAAAACCTCGCCTCCTGGCCAATATAGTACCTTCTGGTGGAGCATTGGAAATATAAATGCACGGTTGTGAAGGGACAATTTACAATGTAGTACCTGCGGATGGAGCATTGGAAAATCACATGTAGGGTTGTGAAGGGAGGTAAGCAGCCTGTGGTTGCCAAGTTCCCCCAACACTTAACCATTTACCGATATAATATATTTTCCAATATATCTTTTCGCACAGTCATCATTAGTTGCAGATATTTCGCGACCAACAACTAGTTGTTTATACTAATCATCACATTTATCTGCGCTTGTTTTTTCGTCATTAGGTTTTCCGTCTCAAAACTGGTTGGACACGTACCTGCACTTATTTATATTCTGAGCTAGCCTACATAGTTCCCTAAAATTCTCACACAGCATGTGTATACAGCTCGTTCCCCTTCTATTGTTTTCTAATTTTATGCCCTATTTCACCAAGATTCAGTGAAGGGGGTTAAGCAACCTGTGGCTACCAAGATCTCCCAACACTTAGATATTTGCCGAAATAATGGTTTTCCAGTAAATCCTTTCACATACTTAACCTTATTCGAGAATATTGCCCAACCAATTCTTGTAGTTACTTATAATAATCATCATGTTTAAGCACAGTTATTTTTTCGTCATTAGTTTATTCATCTTGGGATTGGTTGGATGCGTACCTCCATTGATTTCTATTCTGGGCTAGCCTACACATCTCCCTGAAACCCCTACAGCCTACATCTTTTACTATCTGTGTGCAGTAGTCTAACCTAGGTCTGCCTCTTCTTCTCTTTTTTCCTATCTCTGCTTCTAATATATTCCGCACTATTCCCTCATGCCGTAGTATGTGGCCTATCATCCTATCTCTCCTATTTTTTACCGTTTTCCACATATTTCTTTCTTCCCTACCATTTTTAGTACCTCTTCGTTCTTAACTTTGTCTGTCCATTATATCTTCATCATACGTCTGTAGCACCACATTTCAAAGGCTTCTACCTTTTTGTTGTCAGCTTCTCCTACTGTCCAGGCTTCACAGCCGTACAGTGCTGTGCTCAACACATGTTTTAAGCAATCTTTTCCTTGTTTCTATGTTTGTGGTCTTTGAGCACAGTAGTTGCTTTTTCCTGTTAAATGTAGCACGACCTTGTGCTAATCTTTGTTTTATATCTTTTCTGCTTTTCCCATCTTGCGTTATTTGGCTTTCTAGGTAGCAGAAACCCTTAACCTCTTGTAAGTTCGTGTTACATACTTGTATTCTTATTTTTGATTTATCCCCCCCCTTGAATACTATAACTCTAGTTTTAGTTTTATTATTTTTCATACCGTATCCCTCTGTTAGAATCGCTTCCATTTCATTAAGAGCAGCTTCTAACTCTTCCTTGCTAGATGCTAATACCGCTATATCATCTGCAAATCTAAGTATATCAATCTTTTGTCCCCATTCATTGCGTCTTCTATGTACAAGTTAAAAATCAAACGAGATAGGGCACATTCCTGTCTCACCCCTTTCCTAATGTTTACTCATCTACGTTCCTGCTGTAATTCTATTACTGCTGTTTGCTCTTTGTATAAGCTATGTACTATTCGTCTATCCCTATAGCTCATTCCAATCTTTTTGAGTATTTCAAACATTTTTTTCCATTTTACATTGTCGAATGCTTTTTCCAGATCTACAAACCCTATATACACGCTATCCCCTTTTTCTATTGCTTTCTCCATTATCACTCTCAGAGCTAAAATAGCCTCCTGTGTTCCCCTGTTTCGCCTAAACCCAAATTGGTCTTCTCCTAGTATTTCTTCCGCCCGTTTTTTGCATTCGTCTTTGCACAATTCTAGTTAATATTTTTGACACGTGTGCTGTCAAACTTATTGTTCGAAAATTTTCACATCTATCTGCGCCTTTCTTTTTTGGTATAGTTACTATGATGCTACGTTTGAAATCTTTGGGTATCTCACCTGTCTCATAAATTGTTACGTGCAAATCGAATTTGCACTTTAACATTTTATGTTAGGTTTAGTTTTCTTGATGTACGGAAGTTTCCCGCCATATTTTCAAATACGCGAGACGCGGGAACATTTTTAAATAGACTGGGCGGTGCTTCCGGCGCGTCATAGTAGTGAGTTTGCGTAGTGTTTTTATCCCTAGAGGGTTAGGACAATACTAGAAAAGAGTGGGGTCGTGTTTCCGTGACGCCCTGGAATCGAGGCTGTTTTCTTTCTACCTTCAAGTGAACCAGTCGTGCCGGGTGTCGTGTGTTATCTTATTATGTAGATTTCCTTATCTTGATTATCTTGTTTTGTCGTTCCTTAATTAACCTATTCCTGTCGTTCCACTACATATAGGAAACGGAGATGACCCTGGAGCAGCCCACGCCCGATGTCCAGCTCTACCAGCAGCAGCTGTGCCGAGGCTACCGTAGCGTGATTTCCTGCCGGTTACCGGATCCTTCACGTGAGTAGATTCTCTAATTTTTATTGTTTTAATTTTATGTAAATTTTCCTAATTACGCGCAATATAAATTGTCGATGACGTCATGGTGTATCTTATGAACTTTGGTAACTGTATTACAGGCTTTTAAGAGCCATCTATCGCCATTTCAATGTACCACCATCTAGTGTAATATTTTGTAAACTGTTTTACCGACCAGATAAACATTCAAATCAAGTGTAACAAAATATAGCTTACAAGTTGGAAGAGACGTTCTGTTACTGCTTGTCCAGCGGCTTTTAGAGTTTCTACTTGCACCGTATCTGTACCCGGTGCTTTACCATTTTTCAGACCCTTTAATGCTAATTCAAACTCATCTCTAAGTATAGGATATCCCAGGTCATCATTTTCAATGTCTGATTCCTGTTCTAATGCAGTTAGTTTGTCTCCTGCATATAAACTCCCTATATATTCTTGCCATCTACACACTTTCGCTACGTTTTCTATGATGACGTTTCCTTGTGCGTCCCTTATATTTTTGCGATACGGTTTTATATCTCTGAAATTCATTCTAATTAATTTGTATGCTTCGTCTGTCTTTCCTATTTCCATTTTCGTTTGTACCTCTTTGCACTTTTCATCAATCCATTGTTCTTTAGCTTTCCTGCATTTTGAAAAATTTCCCATTTTATGGCTTTGTATCTCTGTTTTCCTGTTTCGTCTGATTTATTTTTGTATTTTCGTCTTTCTTCTATTAAATTCAGAATATCCTTTGTTATCCATGGTTTCTTATTTTCTTTTTGTGTATACCCCAGAATATCTATGGCCGCCATGTCTAGGCTGGATTTAATGTTATTCCACTCTGTTTCTACTTCCTTAGTATCAGATATTTTTTCGATATCTTTGAGCAATTCATTTGACTTTTTTTCAAATCTTTCTTGAATATCTTTATCTTTTAGTTTCTCTAAGTCCAAGTGCCTTTTTCCGTTTCTTTTTTTCAAATTTTTAAATTTAAGTGCGGCCTTCATAATTACGATGTTGTGGTCAGTGTCTATATCTGCTTCTGGGTAGCTTCTACAGTCTTTTACTTGATTCCTAAACCGTTGTCTAACAAGAATGTAATCTATTTAATATCTTCATATATCGCCTGGCATCTTCCACGTATATCGTCTTCTAGCATGATGTTGAAATAATGTGTTTGTGATGATTAAATTGTTCTTGTCGCAAAATTCTACCAGCCTATTTCTCCTGTCGTTTCTCGTACCTAAACCAAATAAACCTACTACCGCTCCTTCCATACCCCCACCTACCACAGCATTAAAATCCCCGTAATTATTAAATTTTCATGTCCTTTTACGTATCTTAATATGTCTTCGATATCTTTGTAGATGGCTTCTACCTCTTCGTCACTGTAGCTAGAGGTGGGCATGTATACTTGTATTATTACTGTGTTTAGATCTAATCTAAACATGAGTACTCTTTCGTTCTTTTGTAAGTAATTTTCTACACAGTATCCTATCTTTTTCCGCATAACTATCCCCACACCCAAATTTCATTCCTCTGCTCCTGTATGAATTACCCTGAAGTCTCCATTCCAAAAATCCCCCACCTCTGGCCACCGAACTTCGCTGATCCCTACTATGTCTAGTGATAACCTATTCATTTCGATTTTTAGGTTCTCTAGCTTACCTACTTGCTTCATACTTCTAACATTCCACGCTCCGACTCGCAGAATGTTCCCGACTCTTATTTTTAACTTTCCGATCGCATCCTCCGAAGTAGTCGCCTCCCGGAGATCCAAATGGGGGACTATTTTAACTCCGGAATCTTTTATCCCAGAGAATGCCATCATGTTTATTACAATTTAAGTACGCTGTGTACTTGGGAGATAATGTGGTGGTTTCCCGTAGCCTTCCACATCACGGTAGTGTGTCTTAGACTGCCATACCGACCCCTATGGTCTCTGCCAATCTAAGTACCGAAAGAGCCGCTGCCCTCTTTCGGGGACCTATCTTTGTCTGGTTCCTCACTAACGACCCTACTACTTTGGTTGGACCTGTAGTTTGGCTCTTTAGCTCATTAGAACACGCAAGCCATTTCACCTGTTCTAGTAATTATAACTTCGGCAAGGTGCAGGTCCATTCGAAATGGGGTTTGTAAATAAACAATTATAATTTAATGGAATAACTCTGAAGGTACCAATAGTACATCTATATATAGATTACGTTTTTAGTTAATAGATGTGTGATATATTTGTTTTTAATACTTGTTTAAGACTATTGTGTATTTATAATGAAACCATGTGTGCTGTATAGTTAGAAATGTCATATAAAATTGTGTAAAAACTGTATATTTGGTTTTCCATTATGGTAAACGGTACAGTTACAGTTTTGTTGTAATAAATTGTTTTGTCATTACGTAGAAGTGTGATCGAGTATTTAAGGTTATTCAACATTTGCTTTTAGGTTAAAACTAATATTGGGTTTAATGGATTTTCAGATATATGTTTAAACCAAAATCACTCTCCTGATCTCAGATTTTGGCACCCCTCATGTCATTTTTTTTGGCTTTTGCATTGTTTTTCGAAACTTAGGGTTTACAATTCAGCAGCATTCATTTTACATGCGCTCAATTAATCCGTTACATTTGAAATTCAATTATTTGTATTTTGCATTGTGAAAGTTGCAAAGAATTCTACTTATCATACCCTCAGGGTCCACTTTGATAGAACCCATTTTAGTTCGCAAACAATTATCTATTAAGTAATACCTATTATTGAACACCCTTTTATTTTAAATAACTTAATACATAATTTTAAACTTCTATTTTTAACTTCAGAAAATTAAGAGAGCCTTATTTCAAACAAACTGAAATATATCTAGATGCCTTTTTAACATACATATTTAAAACAATAATGTGTGATTTTAGTAAAACCGAGTAGCTAAAAGCTGACAGCCACCATAACTATTATTATGTATATTAGATACAATGAATCCTTTTTATTAGTATTTCATATAATTAAAATACCTACGTTTAACCCTTCGTAAGTCACTCAATAAGATGCACCACGAGTGGTGACACATTTCAATTTTTTTAATTTAAGCTCCACTTTTTACTACAGAACAGTATGCGTTGTCTTACACCAAATGCAAGTTAACCTTTATTGCTCCATTTATGAATAAGGTCTACTACACTTATTATATAGAAACAAACTGATATTTTTATATATGAAACAAAATAAAATGGAAAAAATACTTATTCTGAGCTGGGATATATCGATTCACTATATTTATGACAAATAAATTTGGCATTTGTAAATCACTTTTTGGGTTTTTTGTGCTTCCTTTTAGGACACAAATAGCAAACTCCTGGTTTACCAGTATTACTTTCTTCAGAGGATTTTTTGGTAACCTGTTCTTGAATATTAGTAATTTTTTCATAGAATATTTCAGTTGCGATGGTAATGTAGAAATTGTTGTTCTTTTCTTTAGATGCGGCTTCATTAGTTCCAATGCTAGTGTTTTTATAAAACGTAGAGCGTCGTAATTTATAACACCGATGTTTAGAAAACAATAAAATACCGCCAAAGGCCATCGACAGCTTATTTTTGAAATGGAATATTCACTAACCATTTTATCAACAACATCAACTCCTCCTTTTGTGCAGTTGTAAAAACTTATAATTTCAGGTTTGCAGTTAATGCCAGTACCTTTATTTATTTTGTCATCATCATGAAATGTTGACAAGAGCAAAACGTTTTTATATTTTTTAGGAACATATGAAACAAAAACACTATTTTTTGAAAATGCAAACATGCTACTGCAAACCGGCTTTTACAAAAAAAAGTGATGGAATTTGTTTTTTATTCGTTTTCAAAGTTCCAACTAGTGTCGTTCTTTGTTGCAGTAATTGTTCAGCTAAAGGAATCGACGTAAAATAATTATTTACGGTAATGTTCCGGCCTGTATTCAAAATAGGTGCAGCAAGTCTAAAAAACTACACTAGTAGCCTTATTATCCAGCTCGTACGAACTTTCAGGTTGTTTGCTTGCATAAATTTCTAAATTTTTAGTGTTAAACGTACGGGAGTCTACAAAAGCATAAATTTTGATTCCGTACTTTGATGGTTTCTTTGAAATATACTGCATGAACTTACATCGTCCTCGAAAAGCAGGTTACATTTCATCAATGGTAGCAAATTCTCCTACTTGATAGTATTCCTTACATCTACGGATAAAATCTTCTAACACTTTTCTTATTGCAGCCAAGTTGTCTACTTTACTTCTTTGAAGCCGATCATTCAAATCATCAAGTCAAAGTTCTGAGATTCAAATGATTGGCTTTTTTATGCCTGCCATGTAGAGAAGCCCAAACAGGGTCCTTCTTTTTTGTGTGTCGGTTTCACAGCAATCCCTTTCACGGACGTATTTTTGATGCATTTGCTCGAGATAAATGTTAGTACATAAAGTAATATAAGTTTGAAAATTTTTTACCCAGTTTTTCAAACAAAAAATTTTTGAAACTAAAATTAATTTCAAATTTTTTATTTAAAATATTTGGGAAATTTTTCCCATTTAACCCTTTACTTTTTTTTTTAAAATTTGAAATAAAATAAAAAAAAAAAAATTTTAATTTCCCAAAATTTTAAAAAACTTTAATTTTTTTTTAAATTTAAAACCCAAGGGAAAAATTAAAATTTTCCAAAAAAAATTTTTTAAAATTTTGTTAAAAAAAAAACTTTTTTCAATTAAAAGCCAAAAAGCCAAATTTTAAGGTTTTTTTGGTTTTTAAAAAAAGAAGGTCCTAAAAGGGTTTAAAAACCCCTTTTTTTAAAATTTAATTTTAAAGTTTTAAAATTTAATAATTTTACAAAAATTGCCCAATTTTCAATTTTAATTGTTAAATCAAAATTTGAAAACCTTTTAAAAAGTACCCCCAAAAAATTTACCCTTTAAAATTTTATTAAAATTAAAATTTAAAATTTCCAAAGTTCTTTGAAAAAAATTTTTTTGTTGGGCCCAAAATTTTTTGCTTTTGGAAATCAAACTTGAAAATTTTCAAATTTCCAATTTATTAAAACGGTTTTCAAGTTTTCCCAAAGCTTTTAAAAATTTTAAAAATTTTTTAAAAGTTTTTTTTTGGGAAAAAAATTTTAGGGAAATTTAATTTTTTAAAATTTTTTCCCAAAAAACCTTTTAAAAAACTTTTTTGGGGGCCCAAAAACGATTTTTCAACCTTAAATTTTCCTTTTAAAAAATTTTTTTAAATTTTGTAAAAGGGTTTTTTTAAATAAAATTTTTCCCAAACCCCCTTTTTTTTTCAAACCCCTTTAAATTTTTTGTTTCCCCAAACAACATAAAATTAAATTTATCTTTTTTAAAACATTTTTGGAAAATTTAAAGTTTTTTTTTAAAATTTAAAACCCCTTTTTTAAAAGTTTTTTAAAAAAATTATTTTAAAAATTTTCCCTTTTGCTTTTAAGGAAGGGAAACTTTGACTGAAATCCTTTGGGTTTTAAAATTTAAATTTACCCGGAAATTTGGGTTTCACCCTTTTTTTTTTCCCAAAATTTACTTGGGAAAAATTTTGATAAAATTTTTTTGAAATTTAAAGAAATTTTAGAAAAAACCCCCAAAAAGGTTTATTTAAACCCCAAACTTATTTTTAAATTTTTGAAATTTTAAAATTTTCATTTCAAACTTTTTTAATTTGATTTAAATTATTTTAGGGAAAAAATTTTTTTTTCCATTTTTTTAACCTCCCAAGTAAAAAGAAAATTAAACTTTTTAAAAATTTTTAGTCCCAAAAAAGGCCAAAATTTTAAAACAGAAAAAACCCAAACCCTTTAAAAAATTTTTCTTTAAAAATTAATTTTGGCTAAAAGGAACAAACCCGGTAATTTTTGAATTTAAAAAAATTTTCAAAAAATTTAACTTTTCGGGTTTTAAATGAATTTCAAACCCAAAAGATAAATTTTTGTTTTCTAAATTTTGTATTTGGGAAATCCCCCAAAATTGAAATAAATTTTTAAAATTAAAAAAATAAAATTTAAAATTTTTATTTAATTTTCATTCAAATTTTTTTTAAAAAAAAATTTTCAAAAAATTTTTATTTAAATCCTAAATTTTAAATAAACCCTAAATTAATTTTCCCGTTAAAATCAAAATTCATTTAATATACCCAGAAAAACCCTTTATTGCTTTTTAAAAAATTTTTATTGTCAAATTTATAATTTATATTTTGGGGCCATTTTTAAAAAAGGAAAATTTTAATATTTCCTTTTTTTTAAGAAAACCCAGTTTTTTAAAAAAGGAAAATAATTTTTTAAAAAAAATTTCTTCCCGAAAATTTTAAAATTTCCTTTTAAGAAATCCCAAGGGAAAACCTATTAAAATTTTTTTTTTTTTTTTTAAAATTAAAATAGGCCCTTTGAAAATTAAATTTTAAAACTAGTTTTAAAAATTTGTTAGAAAATTTTTATTTGAAAAAAATTTTTTTCCAAAATTTAAAATTTTTAAATGACCCAAATTTTCCCTTCCTTAAAAATTTTTTAAAATAACTTTTCTTTTTTCCCTTTCAAAAAAAAATTTTTCTGAAAAAAAATCTAAAATTAACTTTTTCTTTTTCCCGAAAATTTTTCGGTTTCAATTCCCTTTTAATTTTCCCTGTTTTCCCTTAAAATTTGCCCTTTTCAAAGGGAGGTTTTTTTTTTTAAATTTTTTTTCCCAAAATTTAAAATATTTAAGGATTATAATTTAATTTTTTAAAAATTTTTAAAATCGAATAAGTTTTATAATTTTAAAATAAAAATTTTTCTTTAAAGGCTTCTTTCAAAAATTTTAAACATTTTATTCCAAATTTCATTTTTAAAAAATTTTATTTAAAAATTTTTAATTGGGAATTTGGCACCCCAAAAAATTTTAAGGGTTGGGTTTTTCCTCACAAAGGGCTTTGGGCCCAAAAACCGGGTTTTCAAAAATAAATTTTTGAAATTTTTAATTTTTTCCAATTGAAAAAATTTTTTATTAAAGTTTTTTAAAAAAAATTTTTCTTTCTTTTTTCTTTTTTCCTTTTTTTTTTAAAATTTAATTTTTTGGCACCTAGGAAACCAACTAAAACCCTTTCCTTTTTCACCCATTTGAATTTTTAAGGGTTTTTTAAAAAATTTTAAATTTTGTTTTAAAATCTATTTTGGGAAAGGGTTTTAAAAATTTTTTGCTTTGATGTTTTTCTTTATTAAATGGGTTTAAAAAAACGAAATTTTTAAAACCGGGTTTAAAAAACCCTTAATTTTTTGAAAAATTTTTTTTAAAATTTAAAAAATTTTTTAATTTTAAAATTTTTTTAGAAAAGTAAAATAAAAAAATTTTTGGAAATTTTAAAAATTGAATTTGGCCCAAAAAATTTTCTTTGTTTTAAAAACCGTTTTTTTTTTTTAAATTTAAGTTAAAATCCCCAATTTAAAATTTTACCAATCTTTTTTATTTCTTTTTTAAAATTTTTGGTTTTTTTAAAATTTATTAAAAAATTTTTTTTTTTTTTGGGTTTTTAAAGAAAAAATTTTAAATTTTAATTTTGTTTTAAATTAAAATTTGGAAATAAAATTTGGAAATTTTTTCCCCCTTTTTTTTAAATTTCCAAAATTGTTTAATTTTATCCCGGGGGGTTTTTAAATTTTTTTCCAAATTTTTTTCCCAAAAGGGGGAAAAAAAAAAAATTTTTTTCCCCGAAAGGGTTTTTTCCCTAATTAGTTCTAAGGTGTTTTAATTTTAAATTTTTTTTTTTGAAACCCTTTATTTTTTAAACCCTTTAAAATTTTAAATTTTTTGTTTATAAAAAAACCGGGATTTTTTAAAGTTTTTCAAAAAGGGGTTTTTCCTACCCTTTTGGAAAATTCGGGGACAAAAAAGGGAAATTTTTTGGGTTTCCGGGGGAAAAATTTTGGGTTTTTCCTTTTTTTTGTAAAGGTTGGGTTTAATTTTTTTTTTAAGAAGAAAATTTTTTTAGCAAAAATGCAAGTTAGGATGGGACCATTTTAAAATTGGTTTTGTTAAATTGGTTTACCTTAAAAACAAAGTAAATTTTTAAAAAAAATAAGGTTTTTATTTTATTTTACCTTTTAAATGAAAAATTTATAAAGTTTTGGTTTGTGTTTTTAAACCGCTTATGAAAAATTTTAAAGAAGGAAAAATTTTGGAAAACAAGGGTAATTTAAATTAAATTAAAAATTTTAAAATTTTATTTTTTAAAAATTTAAAAAATTGTGGAAATGATCAAAAAACCCAATAAAAAAAATTTTTTTTTACAATTTCAAAATTTAAATTAAAAATTTAAATTTTATTTTAAAAAAAAACTAAATTTTTTCAAAAGTTTCCCAAAATTTAAAAAATTTTTTACTTTATTTTTTTTCAAAAAGAAATAAATTTGAATAAAAAAAATTTTGAAAACTTAAAACAAATTTTTAAATTTAATTTGTAAATAATTTAAAAAAAAAAAATTTTTAGCCAAATTTCATTTTAAAATTTTTTTAAATTTAAAAAGAATTTTTTCAAAAAAAAAGTCAAATTTTAAAATTTTTAAATTAATTTGGCAATCAAAAAGGAAAAAGGCAAATTTGATAAATTTAAAATTTTTTTTTAAAAAATGAAATACTTTTTAAATCAAATTTAAATAATTTGCGGAAAAAAAATAATACCAACAAAAACAAAAAAAAATTCCCAACATAAATCTTTATTTAAAAAATTTTTCCCAAAAAATAAATTTTTGGGCCCTTTTTTTAAAAAAATTTTTTGGGACCCTTAAAGGTTTGGGGAAAAAATTAAGGGCCCCCGATATAAAAGTTGGGAAAAAAATCTTTTTTGGCCAAAAAAACCTTTAAATATTAGGGAAAAAAAAAGGGAAAAAATTTTAAAAAGGGCCAAACAAAAATTTAAAAAAATATTTTTTTTAAAAAAGCCCCAAAAACTAAAACTTTCCATGGGACCCCTTTTTCCCTAATTTTTTTAAAACCCATTTGGGAAAAAGTTGGGGAAAAATTAGAAAAACCCCTTTTAATTTGGGAAATCCCAGGGTTTTTTAAATTTTTTAAAGGGAAAACTTTTTAAAAAAAAATTAAAGCTGAAAGGTTTTAGGGGAATTTGGAAAGTCCCCTTTAATTTTTTTTCCTTTAATTTAAAAAGGGGGTAAAAATAACAGAAATTATAAAAACAAATTTCCGAAAAAGTTTTTGAAAATTTTAAGGGTTTCAAATATTTTTTTACGTCGATTTTCTAAAATTTTAGTAGGGCCCCGAAAATTTGGGGAAAAATTAAATTTAAAATTAAGTAAAAATTTTTAAATTTGGCGATTTTTTTTTCCGAAATTTTAAATTTTAAAAAAAAACCTTTTTTAAAATAGATTTTTAAAATTAAATCTTTATTTTAAAAAATTTGAATTTTTAAATCCTTAAAAAGATTTCTAAATTTTTCTTTAAACTTTGGGAAAAATTTAAAATTTATTTAAGGTAAATAATCCCTTTTTTAAAATTTAAATTTTAAAAGTTACCAAAAAAAAAGTTTATTTTTTAATTCCAAAAAAGAAAATTTAAAATTTAAATCACCCAAACCCTTATATTTGTAAAATTTTCCCCAAATTTAAAATTGTTTTCTTTTTTTAATAGTTTTTTAAAAAAAAAAGTTTTAAAATTTATGGTTAGAATTTAAATTTTTAAATAAAATTTTAAAGTTTAAATAAATTTATTTTTGCAGGGATTAACTAGGGCTTGCAATTCTTCCATTTGGAAACCAAAAAGTTAAAATTTTTTAAAATTAATTTTAAATTTATTTATTTAAAATTAAAATTTAAAAATTTTCTAAATTTTGTAAATAAAGGGGCAACCCAATAAATTTTTTTTTACAATTTTTTTAAATATCATAATTTAATTAATCCTTTTCCAATTTTTTTAAAACTAATTTTAAAATTACCAAATGTTAAGGGGAAACAAGGGTTTTTTTGAAATTAATTTTTAAAAATGGGTTTAAAAAGTTAATTTTTTTTAAAGCAGTTTTTTAAACAGGATTTAAAATTACTAATTTAAGGGGAAATTGGTTTTTCCCGAATAAAAAATTTTATTTCCGCAACTTTTGAAAATTTAAATTTTAACCCCGTTTTTTAAACCCAAATATTAGTTTTTTTTTTAACCCAATTTTTAAAATTTAAAAATTTTTAAAAATTTCATTTTTACCGGTATTTTATTAAAAATTTTAAATAATCAAATTTTTTCTTGTTCAAATTATTAAACTTAATTTTATCTTAATTTTTATTTTTTTTAAATTTTTTTTCAATCTTGAGAATATTGGGGTTTAAATACCATGGGAGAGAATCATAGTTCTATATCGAAAAAGTTGAGTTTTATGCTACACAAAAGGAACTAATTACTTTAAAGTTTTCCGTTCACTGCTAACTTATACTCTAAGTTTTTCTAGTATTATTGAAGATATTTATAAGTTTATTAATCAGCAAACATATTACAAAAACTATTAGATTTTTTGGCAAGTAGTTAGTTCCACTCAACTAGCTAACATGGCAATGGTCTATATCTATTAGTTTCTAACTAGTGTTTTCAGCTGAGGCACGACATACTAGTGTCCCAACTTCCTCAGCTAAGTTTCAAAAAAATTTCAAAATTTTAATAAAAATATATGATTATTTAAAATTCATTTGTACAATTTATTCCACTTCCAAAATTTCAAGCAAACTTCAAATTCCATCTTACTAGTGAGCAATAAATTGCTTTGTAGGTTTCCACATTCTTAAATTCCATTGTGTCTTAACACAAAACCAAGAAAATGGAAGGAAGATGAACACACTTGAACAATATGTTTGTGAAAGCCTAATTAGTATCAAATATAACGCGCAGATTTTTTATAGTTTCAAGTCGATTAAGAACTGTATCATAAATGCGATAGTTAAAACAAATGATTTCATATTTCATTTTATTTCATATTTTCATTTTAGTATACAGGTTATCTGCATACAGTAAACAATGGACATCTATTTTACAACAGATGCCATTAATGAAAATTATAAAACATAAAGGACCCAATACTGAGCCTTGTGGCACCTTTGTACTTGAGGAAAAACGATGTATATAAATCCTCAAACTTGTTTGTACTGCAATCTGTTAGACAAATACGATTTGAACACGGATATAAAATTATTCGATTTATTTAGCTTGTCTAATTTCTTTATAAGGCACGACTGATTTGCACAAAGTGTTTGAGATGTATAGATGACGTCTACTTGACCGCCCCCATCTAAAATCTGGCAAATAAATTGGGTCTTTACTGCTAAATTTTTGACTGCAGATTTTCCTTTTATAAACATGTGCTGTTAGGGCATTATAAAATTTTCCACTTAACTAAAATTACAAATTATAGACACTAGCCTGTAATTGGAAATATCATTCTTATTTCTCTTATTATGCTTTATTTTAAAGGTCAGGCTCAATGTATTAATTTAGGATTAGGGACATTTTTTAGAACTGAATGGAAAATTCTCCGCAGATTATCACAATACCATTGATGACATGAAAACCATGATTTGTTGGTGTTCGCACGTTTGTTGACATTATTGATTTATCTTTGTGGTCGCAAGCATGCTGACATAGCAGTTCTCCATGAGAACAAGTTTGGTTCCCACCGCCGTAAAAAAAAGTGCATAGACTTTGTTGGAGGAGTAAAACGTTTTATGTGAGGAATGCAGCATAGCTCAGAACATTACCGTACCGTCTTCCATAGAGTAAACACTACCTTAGCGCCTGCCGTGTAGTGCTGACATGAGTGCTTCGAATATTGCTGTTCCCACCCGTTTTACATATCCTTATCATATCGTCCAGCAAGGCATCACCAGCAGCAACATCTGAAGAAGCAGCTACCAACCACAACAAGGTCAGAGAGGAACTAACTCCCCGAGGACGACTTCCGTGCCCAATTGGAATCCCGGGCTGTGTTTTTAAGTATATTTATATACCCGGGGTTTTATCGTGATGCGGTGAACGTTATAATTTAGCACCCATTCTAGCGACTGCTGTTGTAAAAAAAATGTAATAAAATTAGTAATTAAAGGTTTGCTGCTTCTACGTATAAACATAATTATCTAATAAAAGCTTTTCGTTTTTCTACCTACTATAAAAACTAATAAATTTAACCAATGTAGCTGTAATTTAAAAATATTGTGTCTTTTATCATCTCCTCATATAAAAATACATTAAATTCCCATAATTTAATTATCTCGAAAGTTAAACAAAAAATATTAGTTACTGTTGAAATTAAAATGTGTGAGTTTTGGTTCCTTAATAATCATTTTTTGCTCGAAGTTTGGTGTAACTTGTTTTAACTAATCAAGCTTGCCAAAAAATGGTTGTGAAATAATGTTTTTCTGAACTGTGAATTTTGGGGTTACCTGACAAAATTTGTATTTTAAAGGACGAATTACTATTTCATGTAAGTAGAATTCAATTTCTTTATCGTTTTCATGCTAAATTGTCGCAGTTTTTTCAATCTTTATCTTCTTTATAAAAAAAACCTAAATAAATTTTATGTGGATAACCTAACCTTAAAATCTCTCACGTGATGAATTAAAATTTTCGTTACTTCGTTTAAACCATATTACAGTATATTTCACCCGTTTTGGCATGGAATTTGTTATGTTAAAAATATATCTAAAATGTTTCGGACCCTAGTTATATACAGCAAAGTTACTCAATGGGCTGATTTAGCAACAGAAAACCACCAGTCAGTGACTAATATAATATAAATTAAGTAATTCTAGATAAATAAACTAATAATAAGCATATTATAAAAAACTTACTTTGAGCAGACGATGGATCTATTAAATGAAGTGAATTTGACACTCGATAAATTACACATATAGGAGATATTCCAGCAAGCTGCTGCGTCAATTTTTTAGGCAAGCACACAACACTATCCTTAGAAACTGGAACAATATCCACAGAATATGAAAACTTATAGTTGTAAATATTACTGTGAATATCATGTGAAACTAATTTTTTCGAATGCTGATATTTACAAGGTAACACTGCTGTTAAAAAATCTACCATTTTTCTTGCATGTGCTTCTGTTGCATAAAAAAAATCAAGACCCTCTGAAAAGGTAAAATATCAACAAAAGTGTAATCAAGCAATAAGATTACTAATTACCATGGATAGGTTTTATAGAAAGAGTATTTTGATGTGCTTTATGCTTTAAAATAAGTTGTTCCAAGTAATAAAATGTCTTCTTATTTTCGGACTTTTGTCTAACTTGAACAACGGCACGCCAGTAATCTTGTGCTTCTGAACGATGGCAATCGGTACACATTTGATGATTAATTGTGTATTCAACTACAAAAATCTGTTGTAGAACAGTGCCTCCAATTACTTCTCCATGAACTGTCAATTTCACCTGAAAAGAAAGTGTACTCACATTAAAGAAACAAATATTAAAAACATTGGTTCAAATATCACACATCATTAATATTATTATTAACCAATATACACTTGGTAACAATGATGGTTACAGAATAAAAACTGATAACTTTTAAGAAGTAAATTAATAAATTATTTTAACCAACTGATTTTAAGTTGCAGGGATTATCATAAAGCAACCTTAATATAAAAGTTCATAAAATTGAAGTTGCACGAGAATACTATCACTTTTTTCAAGTTAGCTAATTCTTCAATTATGCAAAGAGTGCAAACTTGGCAATCATTTCACACTATAGATAACAGTGTTTAATTGTTACTCTATGCCATAAAATACCTCAGTACTTATTGCGATTTAGAACCACATTAATTTGGTACGCCATTATACGGGTTTAGTTAAAAGTATGAAGATGGCCATTTATTGTCGTTAATATTTATTTTAGGAAACTATGTTCAATACAAAAATATTTTATGCGATTTCTATCTACATTTTAGAATGCTTGAAATGTTTTTTTTCCTTCAATTGTTTTAAGTTACATCCGTCGGTGTAATTTTTTTAAATAAGAACTTGTTTGTTTTACGCTATCATTCGATACAGCATTTTTTCTTTGTATAATATTATTTGTTTTTGAAATTTATTTAATGATATTTTTACAAGAAAACAGTTCAAGTGTTTAATAAATGTTTGGTACATCTAAGATGGACAAAATTATTTGCAGTAAAGTTATGGATCACAATCTTATCATTAAAAACAAATTAATAACTAACTAAATTAATGACCCAATCGATTTACAAAACTCCAAAGAGAAGTCTTTAAAAATTCACTAGGAATTTTTTGTATATTCTCCTGGTATTTCAAATTTTTAAGATGCCAGTTCAAATACTACAATATATTTACTAATTAGTAGGTGCATTTTTGATAGCCAAAATCGAAGCAGTAGTAACTGCTTATGTCAAATACAATTGTGCAATTTATTTCTGTTAGTATTAGTAATAACGAGTGTAAGTGAACGTGAAAGAATCGAAATACTTATGATGCTGGGTTATCGAAAGAGACGCAGAAGTTTACAAGACATTTATAATTTATTTAATAATATGTATCCAAACAGAAATCCAATTTCTAAATTTTTATTTTATTTTTATTTATTTATTTATTTATAATGAAATATGTGTGAATCATTAATGTGAATAACAATTTGTCAATAAAACATAATAAAAGCATGTTACAATTTACAATTTAAAAAATCACCAAAAGATGGAAATTATATTATATTATATTATAAATCTTCAGAGGACAACCTTAAAGAATCAATAGAAGTTAAAAAATCAGGTACTCTATAGAAAACATTTTCTTATAAGAATTTTTTTATATTCAATTTAAATTGATGCAGAGGCAAATCTTTTATACTCGAATGAAGTGCGTTATAAAAAATACAGTCAAATTAGTTAGAACCATTTCTGCTCCTACTTAGTCTATGGTAAGGTACAACCAATTTGCCCTTGTTACGGGTGTCAAAGTGATGAATATCGGTGTTGTGTTGATATTGTGAGATTTGTTTTTTGACATAAAGCAGACATTGTAAAATAAACAGACAAAGCAAAGTTAAAATTTTAAATTTAATAAAGGATTCACGGCAGTCATCACGGAACCCAAGGTTAGACATAATGCGAACAACTCTACATCGAAGCTTGAAAACCCGAAGGGATCCGCTACAGTGACCCCACACAATTATAACAATGGAACATGCCATGATAACATGACAGTAGCACATTATGTGAAACTGATCTTACCAAAGAGTTTATGAAATAAATAGTTCGACAAAGTTTTTTGCATAGCAGATCACAGTGGGTGTCCCAATTTAATTTGCTATCCAGGGTGATACCGAGAAAACTAGCTGATTGCTCCATTGAAACAGAATCCCTTTTTAATGAAAATATCATTTGTTTGGTTTTATCCTTATTCAGGGCGAGCTTGTTATCATTAAACCATGATTCAGTGAGGCATAAAGATGTCACACTGTCAGCTACCAGTTGAGCCATATTATCACTCTTATTGTATAGAGTGGTATCATCTGAATAAAAGACAACATGACACTTGTCTTTTAGAAATAAAGGTAAGTCGTTAATGAAACATAAGAAAAGGAGCAGACCGAGGATGGAACCTTGAGGAACACCAGAAAAAACTTCACACATGCTGGACAATTTGCATTTGTAAAAAACACGTTGAGACCTAGCAGTCAGATGTGATGCAATTAGCTTAATACTATCATCATCAAAATTTAAACCTTTTAATTTGTTAACTAAGAGGGCATAATCAACACAATCGAAAGCCTTAGTCAAATCACAGAATTTAACGGCAAGATAACTACCCTCCTCAAAAACATCTGAAATTTTATTTACTAATTTGACTAATGTATCACTAGTAGATAATTTTTTCGAAGTCAATTGCTCAGCACAGAACAAACTATTATTTTCAAGATAAGAAGTAATTTGAGTATTTAATATACATTCAAAAACTTTCGAAAAAGTGGGTAAAAGAAATAGGAGGATAGTTCTTAATATCATTAAACATACCCTTTTTATGAACAGGGATCACTTTTGCTTGTTTCAGAATATCAGGGAAAACTGCTTTCTTTATGCAAATATTAAATAATTTGGTTAGCGGAATAAGAATACTGTTGATAACTGATTTAACTAAAGAAATGTTAATATTAAACAAATCCTTCGATCGGGAATTCCTCATTGCTAAAATAACATCACGTACATAGTTGAAAGAAACTTCTTCAAAATGAAAAGAGGGTACGAAACCAGAGAAACAATGTATATAAGTAGTTGTGGTACTGGTGTTAGTATTCGATAAGTTGGATAAGATTTCTGCAACAGAATCAATAAATGAATAGTTGAAATCATCAGCTGAGAAATGAGTGTTCATTTCATTGGTTCTGTTTTTAGAACCTTTGAAATTATTGATCAAATCCCATTTTCTTTTATTATTATTATTAGCCCTAAGAATGTAGTTGTCATAGGCATTAATTTTAGCATTTTTGAGTGCATAACGATAAGCATATTTTAATTTATTAACACGCAGTTTGAGTTCTGCACTAGGAAAAGCCATATAGTATGCAACATGAAGTACATAATTATCACGCATCTTTCGTAGGTCATCCGTAAACCAATTGACAACTTTTTTGGAACTGTTATTCAATATCCTTAAGTGCTTGATAGGAAAACATAGATCAGCTGTAGAAGCAATTATAGACATAAAGTTAGTAAATTTGTCATTAATGGACAGACTATTATCATCAATAAAGTTCCAGTTAACTAGTTGGAGATGATTAAAAAATTTATATTTCCCATATATTGTATAAGGTCGATAAGATTTACAATGATTAACTACTTTAAAATTATCGTTAAGATTTAATTGGGTGGCAAGGGCAAGATGATCACACAAGCCAGTCTTAACCACTACAAGAGAGAGATGGAATATTGGTAAAGATTGTATCAAGACAATGAAAAAGACAAGTAGCTGTTTTATTAACAATGTACAAGCCAAAGGAAGCAAAAAAATCAATCAGTGTTACAGCTGCTTTCTCAGTAGATTCAAAATTAACATTAAAATCACCACAGACCAAGAGGTGAGACCTAAAAGGCAAACCAAAGTGCTTAAATACTCTGTGAAGCGTTTCACAAAATATGTCAATTGATCCCTTATTAGGGGATCTATAAATAGTAATAATAATAAGATCGATTCGATTAAAATGTATTGCACATAATTCAGCATGTAACTCAATTGAGTATTTATTGATTGACTCCAACACATTAGGAGTGGCGTAAAATTTCTCATCTACAAAAATAGTCACTCCTCCCCAAAACGGAAAAAAATTTTTTTTTTGGATCTTTTAATTAAAAAAAGCCTTTTTTTGGATAAAATTTAGGTTAAAAAACCAAAAAATTTTAATTAATTTTAAACAAATTTTAAAAGAGCATTTTCCCATTCTTTTATTTTGTTTTTCAAACTTTCCCCAAAGTTAAAAAACAATAAAACACCGTTTTTTTTTTTCAACAAAATTTAATTTTTTAAAAATTAAAAAGGAGATTAAAAAAATTTTGGCCTTTTTCCATTGTTTTCCAAATTAAATTTTATTTTTTGGGGGGCTTAAAAAAGATTTTTTGGAAAAAAATTTTTAAATTTCAAAAACAAAAAATTTTTTCAAAGGTTGAAGAACCCTTTTGGAAAAGATTTTTTAAAACCCCGAAACTTTTTAAATTTTCTTTCCAATGTATTTTAAATTTAAAACTTTGGAAAATTTTGTTCAAATAGGGTTTTTAAATAGAAAACCCTATTTTCTTAAAAGGGCCTGATTAAAACTTTTTTGAATTCCTTTTTTAAAATGGGGTTTGGAAAACCCGATAAAACATTGGAATTACCCCCAATTTTAAGGTTAATTTTTTTTTGAACAAAAAATATTTTTTACCCTTTTAAAACCCAATTTTATTTTGGGAGGGTTAATTTTACAAAAAACCAAAAATTTTTAAAAAAAAAAAAAAGAAAAACTTATTTTAATTGGTTTTAAATTTTGGTAAAGTTTTTAATTTTCAACACAAAAGGGAAAATGAAAAGCTTTTTCCCAATTTTTTTGCCTTTTTGTTTTACCAAAGGAAAAATCCCAAGATATCCCCTTTTTTTCTTTACTAAATTTTTAAAAGGGGATTTGGTTACCTTTTCTTTAAAGATTACAAAAAATAAAATTTAATCTTGGATTTTTTTTTTTCAAAAACCCTCCTTTTTTTGGAATGTCCCGAAAAAAGTTCCTGCAATTTAAAATTTTGCCCGTTAAATTTAAAAGTAAAAAAGTTTAATTATTTTTATTGAAGGTTTAAAAGGAATTTTAAAAAAGAAGGTTGGGTTTCTTAGAAAAGGTTTTTGGGGCCTTTTAATTTTAAAAATTAAAGCCAAAAGGGGTTTTCTCCAAAATTTTATTTAAAAAAACAGGGAAAACCCGGCCAAAAAAGAACCAAAGTGGTTTTTCCAAAATTTTTGGCAAATTTTTGGGGGGCAAAAGAAAATTCCAGTGGTTTTCAAAATTTTAAAAATTTAAAATTGTTTATTTTTCAAATTTTAAAAAGTTTTGGCCCTTTTTGAAAAACTTTTTTGCCTAAAAATTTTTCCAAAAGGTTAATTTTGGCCCCAAGGTCAATTTAATTCATTCATTTGTTAATTTTTGGAAACAAAACAGCCAAAGGGGCTGTTTTTGGTTTTGGAAAATTTTAAATTGAAAGTTTTTCAAAAAACCCACAAATGTTTTTAAAAATTAAATTTTTTTTGTTTTTAATTTTCTTTGCCTTTTTTAAATTTTAAAATTTTCTTAAATTTCCAAAAACCCCTGGTTCAATTTATTTTGAAAACAATTTCCGGTTTTCAATTGCCCAAAGGTTTTAGGGCCCTTTTTTTAAAAGGCGACCCGGGGCAAAAAAACCCCCCGCATTAAGTTTGAAATGTGAAACCAAAAATTTTCCCAAATTTTTGCCCCTTTTTTTTTGGCCGTTTTGGTTTAAGGAATCAGGAGTTCAAAAGTTGCCATTGAAAAACCTTTTGAAAACTTTATTCACTTGTGGGCGAGGGGAAATGTAAAATTTGAAAAAAAAAAAACCGTTTGAAATTCATAAAGGTTTTTTTTTTTTTTTTTTTTTTTTTTTTTTTTTTTTTTTAAAGCTAGCCTTATGTTCTTCTTTTAATTTCAAAGTTATTTTATTTCTTTTAAAATAAATTTTGGAAACGTTTTCCAAAACAAATTTAGCGAGGAAACATTGTTGATATCCCCCTATTTAAGCCAATTTTTTCTTTGGGGATCGAAAATGCAAAAGAAATAGGATCGAATTTAAAACCAAATTACCAAAGGATACAAGAAATTCACTCAATTTTGAAAATTCTTTTGATTTTTGTAACAATTGGGCCATTGTCAGATTACAAATGGAGGACAAGAACCTTTTCAATTTTTGTTATTTTTGTTTTTAACAAAAGGACGATAACTTTATGTTAATTTGTCTATCTTAATGTATCATCATCTCAGGTTTCAATTTGGAACTTTACAAACCCTTTTTTTGTTGAATCCCAAATTTTGAAATTTGAATTGCATTATCCTTCTCTGCAAAGCTATTGGTTTACCATATTCTCTTCCTATCTTGTTTACATTGCCCAAAATGTTTGGATCCTGCTAAAAAGTAATTTTGAACAATTTATTTCTGAAAGGATTTTAAAAGCTAATAATCTGCTTGGGATTTTCCATTGAAAAAAGTTTAAGTATTCTGACATAATTTGGGTTAAATCATAATGAGTTTCTTTTAAACTTATATCTACAGTTTTTTTAAACCCTTTCTATCATTTTTCGTGCCAAATTCACTTAAACATTTTAGTTTAATTTTATGGCAAGTTTCCCACAAATTAAAAATTCTGTATTTTAGTCAAGGCGTTTGGCCAATCCGCAGGAGTCGGAGAAAAAGTAAATTTTCCTGAGACTTTAACTTTGTTTTCCTGTAATTGGAATGTGTTCTGTTTATCTTCGTGCCTTTATCTTTATCTAGTAGATTTCCTTGCCTTGCTTTCTGTTGTTTAACCTGCCTTAAGCCCTCAAGGTAAAATAAATTTTTTGCACCTAGGGGAACCCCACGACCCTAAAACGATATTCCGCCTACGGTAATCCTGGTCGGGCCATTTGAAGTTCCTTGGGTGCCAAATCTGGACCTTTTATTATATTATTGTCATAATTTTTGGAATTTAACATATATTTTTCGTCAATTGCGATTTAATTTTAATTGGTACGGTATTGACAGTGGGCGTGCCAAAATCTGTAAAAGATTGCGTAAATGCCTTGTGTCAGAAACCGGCTTGGAATTGTAATTATGAACTTTTAAATTTAAACTGAATTTTATTTTTTTTCCCAAAGACCAATAAGATGATATGGAAAAGAAAAAGAGCAATATAGTAACTTCTTTTCCGGAAAATCTTTATGCACCTATAAAACCAATATCCTTAACCTTTTTTACTGAATACATCTGTCAAAAGTTGTAAAATAATCCCAATCTTTTATTTTTCCATTTCTGATTATAAACCGTTTAGGGTTGTTAAAAATTAATTTTTGGTTTTGGTGAAAAATAGAAAGAATTTATAACTTCAATGTCCATTATATACACCAATTTGAAATGAAAGATTTCCTGTAAATCAGAAATTTTTTATCACAGATGGGGATCATTTTCAAGTCTCCGGAAAAAAAATTTCAATATTTAAATTATTCCCAATGTATTCAATAAAGGTAAACAAAATTGGTGCCAAAGGTCCTTATGAGCCCAATTCTTTATTTTAATTGGTTTTAATTTTTACAATTTGATTAGAGGTCAGATGTTTAAAATTTAAAATTTGGGAAACCCCATTCTTTAATTTAATAATAAGACATGTTTATCGCAAAAGCTTTCAAAATCTTTAAAAAACTTGTTCTACTTTCCAAGCAAAATTATATCATTTTTACAAAAAAATTAGTTTCGAGACCTACCAATGAAAACCATGTTGCTGATCATTCCACATTTTTACACCATGTGTATAGTTAGAATTAATAATTCAAATATTTTAGATAATGTAATGACTGATGGGCAAACTGCAAAGTTTGTAATTTTAAATAAGGGAATTAACTTGTTTCCACTCTAAAAACCCATGGCAAAAAGTTTAAAATAAAGCATAATGGCTTCGTTATTGACCTCTTTATGAAAATACTTATTCCTGGTCCCGCTTAACTATCTTTAAACCAGCTATACTTCAAATCGTCTTTTTAGTCAAGATAAAATGGCAAATTAAATAATTTATTATTGATAGGTTTTAAATTACTTTTGGAAACTTTTGAAAAAGTGTTGCGAATAGATCTAAAAAAATAAATCAACAAATAACTGAAGTTAAAAAAATCCCAATTCAAAATTAAAAACATTAATTTAAAAATTTTTATAACAACCAAATTTTAATTTCAAAATGGGGATACCTTAATTTCCATAACAATTATTTTTGAACATGGAATGTGGTGTTTCCAAAACACTTAAGATTCTAAGGTCAACGATTTAGATAACTGTTTTTTTTAGTGAAAAACTAAAATTAACATTGGAAATACATTGATATCATAAAACGAAAAACTCTTTCCCATTTTCCATGTTGAGGGCCCAAATTCTTAAATTTAAAAAGAATTTTACAATTTAAAAGGAATTTTAAATTTAAAAATTCATAATTAATCCAATGGGAAAAAGGACGCCAGGGGTGGTATCCAAGCTTTAAGGCTTTACTGGCCATTAAAACCCCAATCAAATTTACGCCATTTGGGAAAAATTAAATTGAATTGCGAACAAATTCAAAAAGTCTTACTAAAAACCGCGACGCGGGGAGAAAGTTGGTTTGTTGAAGCCTCGGTACTGTGGCCCTTTTAAGGAATTCGGGGGTACGCCTTCCAAATGGTAGACTGGATCTAGGGCCCACTCCAGTGATTAAAGATGGTGCCCGGGTGGAACGGCCCAACGGCTACAAAACCTTACCTATGTGGGAAAGGGCGGAGCATTAAGGGCAACCGAAATCGGCAAGGATACTACATAAATGTGGAAATTTCATATACAAAACCGCTTTAGAAGGTAGAGGAAAAAGCCCCGTTTTAAGCGCTTTAAACTCCCCTTTTGTTCTTTACCGCGGGAAAGTTATTTAACCCCTTTTAATGTGACGGAAATAGCGACCAGTTTTAAATTTAAAGGGAAAACCCAACTAAAAATTAATAAACAATGTTTAGGAATTTATGTACCACACTATAAGTTTTCCATTTACCTCTAGGTGATGAATTTGGAATCCAAAAGTTAGATTTTCAAATTCCAGAAATCTTTTATTTTTTAATAAATTCTAATTAATTTATATAGTTAAAATTTTTAATTTTTGTTGTGAGTAATTAGAAAATTTAAAATTCATCCAATCATTAATTTAAATTTGGAGAGTTTCTTTTTCAGAAATTTTGTATTTTAGATTATAAGTCCATTTTGGAAAATAGATTTTATATTTTATATTCCAAAAATGAAATTGTTGGATAAAATCTGGTAGAAAGAGTCTAACATTTCGTTAACATCCTTGATATTTGTAAAATCACCCCAGTTTATAAGAGTAAGATAATCATTTAAAGCTACATAGTCTACATTTTTAAAATCTAAAAAGGTTTCATCAAATGTTAATGGCTCATAAGAACAATTTAATTTCAAATCACAAATAACAGCTTCATGATGGTAATTTTGTGGCAAGATTAAGTCTAGTGCTTCGCTGATAGTTGCTATCCTATGATTGTTACTGAAAATAAGATCTAAAACTTTGTTATGAGAATTAGTAATTGGATTTATTTATTTAAAATTTAAAAGTGAAAAATAATCGTCGATTATTGTAGCAGGATAACCAGTAGGGCAATTCTGCAATAGGGTTTCTTCGTGCATCGGAGACCAAATTGCTAATGGTAAGTTGTAATCACCAAATAATACCATACTCCACTCCGGGTGATCCAATTTAATATGCTCAACAATCTCACAGTGGTTTTCATAAAGTTCACCAGATGATAAAGGCGGAATGTACACAGCACCAATAATAAATTTTTGTGATTTAACTTGTAATTTTATAAATACCTGATCTATAATATTGTGTATAATTGGAACTCCTTTCACTAGCAGCCCTTTTTTTAACAGCTACCATAACCCCACCACCTTGGAGCTTATTTGTTAAGTGTGGACATTGGTCTTTCCTGAATATACAATAATTTGATATGCCGATTTCAACATTGCTAATATTTTCATTTAGCCACGTTTCGACCAGGATTATTACATCGTAATCACATGAGAATATTGAGTTTCGTAATTCAGTAAAACGAGTTTTTATACCGCCGACATTTTGAAAATAAATTTTAACATAATCTGTTTTAACACTATTTAGTTTTTTACACTTTTAACTACAGGTACTCTATTAACAAATTTTATGAATGCATTTTTTTCACCTGCTTCGACTTTAGCCCTTAAATCTAGTTAAGCTAATCACATTTGATCTTGTTGCATTTTAGTTCTATCCATGCTAATTCTTATCTTATGAAGTGCTTTTTTATTTTTTGATTTCAATGCTTGAGCAACTCGATGTGGGTTGCTAAGCATGACCTTGATGGGCCTTGGTTTTGTGCCAAGGCGACCAACCCGTAAGACTTTAACAATATCATCAGCTTCGATTTCCACTTTATTAAGAATTTCCTTAACCTTATTTAAATCTTCAGCAATATTTTCTTGTATTTTTGTAGATGTGGACTCATCAACATTAAACACCATAACGTTTGATGCTCGAATAGAGCGCTCACGAACTTCGGCAAGAAATTCGTGCATATCATTTTTGTTACTGCTAAAAGAATCCTTAAGTTGTTTTATTTCTGTTTTGAGTGTTTTTATTTCGTCTTCCATACCTGCAATCTTGTTTAATAGAAATGGAATTCTTTTAAATGATTCCCTGCAATCTTCACAAAAGTAAATTAGAAGCCGTTTTTGAATCACGGCTATTCTCACTTCACAAGCACAGAGACTAGAGCATTCTTCAGTAAGATGAATAAGCACTCTGCAGCTATCACATTGAATAATTTTCTCATCTTTGTTAAAAACAATTTTACAATTTGAACATTTATTATTAGGCATCCTAACCACAAATTTGAATTTCGCAAAAATTTTAATGTTTAAAAAGATTTCTTAAAATTTTTATAAATCCAGAGAACGCTTAAGTATTTATTCACTGAATGCATATTTTTGTAGAAATTTTAGTTGATAAATAATAGGTAAATCGCATTTTGACGCACATCATTCCAGAAGGCTTCTATCTCTTTCTGTCTGCTTTTCCCACTGCCCCTATTTCATAGACGTACTGTGCTGTGCTCCACACATATGCTTTGAACAATTTTCTTTTTGTTTTTGTTTGTTGTCTTTGAACATAGCCGCCGTTCTTCTTGTTAGATGCAGTTCAATCACCTTCTATTGTTTTACAATTAATATACCATATTCAGTGGTATATAAAGGGGGCAAGCAACCTGTGGCTGCCAAGTTCACCCAGCACTTGAGCATTTGTCGAATTAATAGTTTTTCTAATATATCCTTTCGCACAATCAACATTATTTGAAAATATTTCACAAGGAGCACCTGTAGTTGTTTATAATAATCTTCAGATTTAAGTGCACTTATTTTTTTGTCATTAGGTTTTCCATCTTGAAACTGGTTGGACACGTACCTCCCCTTATTTATGTTCTGAGCTCATCTACACAGCTCCCTAAACTTCCCACAACAGCCTATAACAGTTCAGTTCCCCTTCTATTGTTTTCTCATTATATGCCATATTTCACCGAGACTCAGTGGTATGTGAAGGAGGTTAAGTAGCCTGTGGCCACCAAGAATCCCCCAACACTTAGACATTTGCCGAATTAATAGTTTTCCAGTAAATCCTTTCGCACATTAACATTAGTTGAGAATATTGTAAGACCAATACCCGTAGTTGTTTATAACAATCATCATGTTTAAGTACAGTAATTTTTTTCATCATTAGTTTTTCCATCTTGGGACTGGTTGGATGCGTACCTCCATCGATTTCTATTCCAAACTAGCCTACACATTTCCTTGAAATTCCCAGATCCTACAACATCTTTCACTATTTGTGTGCAATAGTCTAACCTGGGTCTACATCTACCTCTCTTTCTTCCTATCTCTGCTTCTAATATATTCCGCACTATTCTCTCAATCATAGTATGTGGCCTATCTTCCTATTTCTCCTATTTTTTACTGTTTTCTGCATATTTCTTTCTTCCCTTACCATTTCTAGTACCTCTTTGTTCTTAACTTTCTCTGTCCATGATATCTTCATCATGCGTCTGTAGCACCACATTTCAAAGCCTGCTTGTCTGCTTCTCCTACTGTCCAGGCTTCACAGCCGTACAGTGCCGTGCTTTAGACATGTTTTAAGCAGTATTTTCCTTATTTCTGCTTGTCTTTGAACACAGTAGTTGCGTTTTCTTGTTAAATGTTATGTTTGTGTTCATCAAATAGTTAGCAAAGATTTTTATGTTGCTAGGTATCATGAAAACAAGCTTGTCATGTTATGTCAATTCATATCATATACAACTTTTAAAGAGTTCTCAGATTAAATACTTCTACTACCTCCAAAATTGTTTAATATATTATCAAGGCATAAATTACACAATTGGCGACGAAGATAAAGTTATGACTAACATTGGAAAAATTGAGGAATTTAATACTACTCAACCTGAAGCATGGTAATCCTATGCCGAAATATTAAAGTTATTCATGGAGGCTAATAATATTAAAGAGGACAAACTTGAACATGCAACTTTATTAACAGTTTGTGGTTTAAAATGCTATTCTACGATTAAGTCGATTTGTGCTCCTAAAAGGGTAACGTAACATTATTATGAAGAAATAATTACAAAACTGACTGAACATTTTTCTCCTAAACCTTCTACAATGGTTCAGCACTATAAGTTTAACAAAAGGGTTCAAAAACAGAACAAATCAATTGCTACTTTTGTTGAAAAATTGCGATCGATGGCCGATAGTTGCAAATTTCCCAGTAATTTCTTACATGAAGCCATTCGAAACCGCATCGTTTGTGGGATAGGAAGTGAATCTTTATGGCGTTGTTTACTTGCTGAAACAAATCTTACTTTAAAAGTTGCTTACGAAGTTGCAATTGCTACCAAAACTGCCTCGAAGAATATAGTTCAACTTAGGCTGATTGCGGTAGTACTACAGATTCATGTTTTTCTATAAAAAATAGGAATAAGGATGATACAGAGCAGCAGTGTTACAGCTATGATGGTAATCATTCGTGTTCAAAATGCAAACTCAGATATTCCAGGTGTGTTGCCTGTTATAAAAAAAGGTTACATTGCAAAAGTTTGTTTTTCGAAGAAGAGCCATTCACCTACTACAAATATAATATCGGATACTAAAAATAGTCGAGAAGAATTTAAACAAGAAATAAATAATCTTTCAGGTTCTTGTATTGCTCCTTATACAATGGAAGTTTTAACTGATGGTCAACCTTGTTTGTTTGACGTTGACACGAGTTTAGCAGAAACATTACTGTCGGAAAGATGTTTTAGCAAACTATATCCCTAAATGGATTCGTGTGATAATTTCTGAAGTTAGCAAGCCCGTTTCTTACAAAGTTAAATTGTATGACGGAAGCATTTTGTGCAGGCATTTAGATCAAATCAAACCTAGATTTGATGTTACTTTAAATGCTGAGGGTAATAAACAGAATTCAATTACTCACCGCCATCACAATCATTCAGATGTTCTACGTGACCTGTATATGCCACCCGTTTCTAATGCGCCGTCAATGGATGATCAGGATGAAGGTGCTCCAATTGCAGTTACGTATGAGAGACCGCAACGAATTAGACAACCACCGATGTGGTTAAGCGATTATGTTGCTTAAGGGGAGAATTGTTATGTTTGTGTTCATGAAGTAGTTAGCAAAGATTTTCAACGAACTTCGTTCGTTTATGAGATCGATTTGTCGTCCGTCTGTCCGTCCGTCTGTCCGTCCGAGGCCTTTCTAATGGTCGGACATCAATGTGTGATACATCAATCGATTCAGCTCGGTGTCCTGAGCTTAAGTTTTGATGTCAGTTGAAATCGGGCCCGGGACACCGTGCGATATTCCGTCGGAAAATTAAAATTTCAAATAGGTCCAAAATTAATTGCGATACATATTTGGACTCCCCTAACATAGCTGAGTCGAAATATGGTACCCCCACAAAATCTGACCACGGATACCCCCCCCAGGGAATTAATTTTATTTTATCTGAATACTTATAATTATTACAACATAATAATTTTAATTTCTTTAAATTGTTTTAAAGTAAGTCTACATTTGGAAGTTCCTTGCGACAATGCCTTGCATTTTCAACTTGTTTATGTTGCTAGGTATCCTGAAAACAAGCTTATTATGTTATGTCAATTCAAAGCATATACAACTTTTAAAGAGTTCTCAGATTAAATACTTCTACTACTTCCAGAATTGTTTAATATATTATTATGGCAAACATTACATTAAATGTAGCACGACCTTGTGCTTATCTTTGTTTTATATCTTGTGTGCTTTTTCCATCTTGCATTATTTGACTTCCTAGGTAGCAGAAATCCTTAACCTCTTGTAAGTTCTCGTTATCTATTTGTATTCTTGTTTTTGATTTATTTTCCCCTCCTTTGCATACTAGAACTTTAGTTTTATTTTTGTTAATTTTCATACCGTATCTCTCTGTTAGAACTGTTTCCATTTCATTAAGAACAGCATCTAACTCTTCTTTGGTAGATGCTAATACCGCTATATCATCTGCAAATCTAAGCATATCAATTTTTCGACCATGCATAGTAATTCCAAATGTCTTCCTGCATTTGACAGAATTCAATGCCTCATCAATATACAAGTTAAAAATTAATGAGGATAAGGTACAACCCGCCTCACCCCTTTCCTAATATTTACTTCTCTACGTTTTTGCTCTAATTCTATTACCCTTGTTTGATCTTTGTATAAGCCATGAACTATCCGTCTATCCCTAAAACTCATTCCTATATTTTTGACCATTTCAAACGTTTTTTTCCACTTTACATTGCCAAATGCTTTTTCCAGGTCTACAAACCCTATATACACGCTTTCTCCCTTTTCTATTGTTTTTTCCATTATCATTCCTAGAGATAAAATAGCCTCCCGTGTTCTCCTGTTTCGCATATTGCATTGCAACTGTGTAACAAACCCGGGAAAGGGTTTAAAGATGTTCAATGTCTCACTAGTGCAGAAAAAGATAAAACTATCAGTATTGTCGTTTGCTGCAATGCAGGGGGTAATTTTCTTCCACCATACACAATATTCCGTGGAAAAAACAAAAAAGAGTTTGGGGACAACGTGCCCCCAGGATATGTGGTTCTATGTCTCTTGATTCTGCTTATGTTAAAAGCAGTATAGTTGAAAACAAATAAAGTCAAGCATGACTCATCGTTGCGCATATGAATAAAACACAGCCACAATATTGTTATGCTACTCTATTACCTGGCTCTCCCCCATCTAAAAAGGATAGCTAGAAAAATATTCGTCGGATGTATAATTCAATGCAACCACTCTGAACGTATGTCCATAAAATATTTCCGTTTGTAATTAATTGTCAAACATTTTTAAGGTTAGGTTAGAATTTGTGCTTTGTTATTTAACTTGCGATTTTCTACTTTTCCTTTAAAGATAATTCTGATATATAACAAACTCGTTTACAGAAAACTTGTATGCTTTCAAAAGTTAAAAAAGGATACAATCATTACATCGTTACCACCAACGTGACAATTTAAATTGGCCAAGTGTGTTGATTACCACAAGGAAAAGAATACGTTAGGGCTTTCAGTAAACTGAAAGTGTTTTCGCTATTCCAATTATATTGATATTGTAAATCGGCAAGTCGTAGTACCTCTAAATTATTAGCTCTGTACGTATTCAAAAACAAAATTTCTTCAACCAGACAAACTACAATATGGAATTTTATTTGAGATATTTTGCACATACACGTTCGATGTTTTAATATTGTAATAAATGTAACAGTTGAATTCTTGCATACTCTTCAATAACCCTTTGCATTGCTTTGTTTATAATCTAACTATAATTGTTCTGGGAACAAAATATCCAATTGGGTAATTAAATGGAAACCTAACATAACCGTCATAACCTATAACTTGTTCATGGCCCGACTGAAGTGTCGCTCTTTCAATAATATTTTTCAATCCAGGTATCACGAGTCACTTTAAAGCGTGTTCGTTTAATGTATTTAACGTGTTCTTTAATCGTTGCTATTTTTCCCACCTCTAATAAAGTTTAACCGACGACTGTATAAAGTTAAGAAATACGTTGTACTACTATTAGTTCTTACAGATTTGAATAATGAGTCATGCTTGACTTTATTTGATTTCAACTATATTTTCCGATCATGGATAAAAGATCCTTTTCTCCTCAGAAAAGAACCGGGTTCTGTTGTTTTGATCATGGACGGCCATGCCTTGCATTGCAACGATGTGGATATTTTAGATTTCTTAGCAGAAAACGACTTTCACGTGATCTGCTTACCCAGTCAGAACACGCATTAGCTGCAACTCCTTGATAGGTCTTTCTTTAAACCTCTCAAACCCTATTGGAATGAAACTTGTAGGTTTCGGATTAGATCTCATCCTGGACAGAGAATTACTAGTTATCAGTTTGGGGAAATTTTAAACCAAGCCTTGGAAGCAAGCCACAACCAACCAGAATTGAGTGTCAGGTGTGGGATATTTCCCTACAATCGGGCAAAGATTTCAGACTATACCCATTATCTAGATGATCATGCTGCAACAGCTAATAACAACCCCGATACCACTGATGAAACTGATCCACGTACCACTGCTGACAATAACCCCAATAACACTGCCGAAAATGTGTTGTTCGAAAAACTTTTACCTGTCCCTGTTGTAAGTCCTAGTAAGCTGAACACATGCAAGCAGCATGTAGAGCTTATTATATCATTTGAAGTGCACCAAAGAAAGCATCAAAAGCTAGAAGTTAAACGCAAGAAACAGGAAGAAAGTAAACGCAAGACGAATCATAGAACAAAAAAGGTAAAACAGTAAGAAAGCAACCTAAAGCACAAAAAAAAGATTGAAGAAAGCAGCAGTGATAAATAAGAATCCACCGATAGTTTTAGATTACAGCTTAGATATTAACAACACTGATGGTAAGTATTGCATTGGTTGTAAAGGTTACTATTGCGACAAAATGGAAGGAAGATTAGATTTGCTGCGTTGCTTGCAAAAAGTGGTTGCATGAGAATTGCACTTCTTTTGAGAATAACTGTGAAAATTGTGGTGAAAAAACTGTTTACGTTTGGCAACCTTCGCACCATTCTTTCAGGGTGAGATGGCATCAGAATCGAGTTAAAATGCCTAACAAAATAATTCTAAATATGTGGCATCTACCCCAAATGTAATAGGGTAAGATTCCAAGCTGTTTGTTAAAAAAACATTTTTTTAATGTTCATTATCAGTTTATGTTTAAATTATTGTTTTTAATACTGTACTCTTTAAGCAACAAATACATTTTTGGCTTAGGTGAAATATGTATAATACTTGTTTTATAAATTAAACGCGAAATGTTTGGCGTCTTCATCCCAAATTCCATATTTGGGATGTGTAAGAGCTTAGTGAAGATCACTATACTGATAATGTTCAAAAAAATTTAAGTATGTCACAAAAATCTTTAGATAGTAGAATTTAATGATTTTCATTTAGTTCTTCCTTCATTTGAAGAAGTTCTACCCACTCCCCCTTCTTCGCTACTATTCCTGGTTAGGCGATGGACTCTCCCTCATTAACACTGGCTGTACCCCCACCCCCTCATGCCTATGCAGCTTTAACCCCAGTTAGGCAATTTCTCTCCCGAAGTTTTACTTTTTTCAGTTGACTAGGTAGAATCACTTTAACTCCTCGATGGTACTTTTAAGACAGGACTACCTCATTAAAACGTTCTGCCAACAACACTTAAATCGCATTAATTCATAGCTGGCATATTTCAATTTATTTTAAAATCTCATCAGAACGTTACCAGCATAATTATAAATTAAATATAAATAATAACATTTAATAAAACTTACAAGAATAAATATAGTCATTAATTTGAAACGCAAATTATAACATACACAATTAAAATAGGAATAATTATGATTTGACATCTAAAATAATATCCTACAACCTAGTTGTCGAAGAGGGCAAGTTAAGTTTAATTACTTAACTACAAACGAAGAACAACAAACTCGAATATATAATACTGAAACAAATCACATAGTTGCATGTATTTCCTGCAACTGTTTGTTTTATTCATATAATATGAGCAAGTATTATGAACATGCATAAAAGAGATACACAACGTTGTAAATACAAATAGTCTAAGTTGAACTGTCAGAAGTTGAGAACTATCCGTGTAGGTAAGAATCAAAAACGTTAACTACACCAATGGACCTCATACAAAATTATTATATACTTTTTTTAGAAGCTAATTGTATTTTATTTTAATTTTTATATACAATACTCCAATTTCATTTTTTTTTATTTTTTCTTGAAATTACAACTAACTTTAAACATATTGTAACGATAGTGAAACTAGCAGCCAAAAGTAGTGGCCGATTCTAAAAGCAGTGATTGTGAACAAGCCCCACTCTATAGTATAGTATATTCTAATGTACAAAGACATAACTTTTAACTACGATAGCAATGGAGGAGCGCCAATTATTGTAGTTATAGTGAAATTCTGCCAATACAACATGATGTCGTTAAAGATACGCAAAATGATGATTCGTAGAGGCACTCATAAATTGCTACTCGAGAATGTAGCTTGCATTGTGTGCATTTCAGCCATGTAAAATAATGTTACAAATGGTTCACAGTATCTTATATTTCCGTAAACGCCGCACAAACGACACAAAATACAGTTGGTAACGATATTACCAAATGTTAAAATCGACGCTCAAATTTCGATGACGTCACACAATATGCAAATTATGGCACGCAATTTTCAAATTTCTAAAATATATTATAAAACCCACTCGGGGTACTTACGTGAATGTGTAAAGCTTCCTACGGAATTACTTCCTGATGGCGGCTCGTGGCTTCCTTCAGGATTATTTCATAATGGCGGCTGCGGGGCTCCCTTCAGAATTACTTCATGATGGTTCTCGGGTCGTGGATTTTCTACCAGGTTGTATCCAGATTCGTCGTCTTCTTTCTATGTAGGGAACGATAAGGAACGGGTTGAGGAACGACAATCAAAAGGTAAAGGGAATCTACATAATACAAAGATATGATACGATACCAGACCAACTCTCTTCTTTCACGTTTAAAGGCAAGTCCTTAAGCGTCTTGCGGAAATTCCCCACTTTTCTTTTCCCCACACGCATCGGCGCGAAATTCATGCAACGCACTTCTCAAATAACGGAAATACGCTCACCAAGTCTTTTAAATTTATGGCGCGAAATTCCCGCATATTAAAACTATATTAAAAAATGTCTAGTGCCAAAATTTTTGGCACGTAACAAGTATCCATATGGAACATTATTTTACTTGGCTGAAATTCACACACTGCAAGCTACATCCTCGGGCCATTTTTCGGTAATCATATGCCTCAGCATTGGGCTGCTCTATTATTTTTGGACATTGTGTACCATTTGGAACATTATTTTGCTTGGTTGAAATGCACACAATGCAAGCTACATTCTCGGAATATTTTTCGGTATCCCTACGTCTCAACATTAGGCTGGTCTATTATTTATGGATACTGTGTATCATTTAGAACATTATTTTACTTGATTGGAATTCGCACAATGCAAGCTACATCCTCAGGCCATTTTTCGGTATCCTTACGCCTCAGTATTTGGCTGGTCTACATCTATGGATACTGTGAACCATTTAGAACATAATTTAACTTGGTTGAAATTTGCACAATACAAGCTACATCATCGGGCCATTTTGGCTGCTCTAGTATTTATGGATACTGTGAACAATTGGGGAACATTATTTTACTTGGTTAAAATTCGCACAATGCAAGCTATATCCTCGGGCCATTTTTCGGTATCCCTACGTCTCAGCATTTGGCTGGTCTATTATTTATGGCTACTGTGAACCATTTGGAACATTATTTTGCTTGGTTGAAATGCGTACAATGCAAACTACATTCTCAAGTAGCAATTTATGGGTGCCCCTACGACTCATCATTTAGCGTGTCTTTAGCGACATCATATTGTATTGGCAGAATTTCACTATAACTACAATAATTAGGCGCTCCTCAATTACTATCATAGTTAAAAGTTATGTCTTTGTACATTAGAGTATACTATACTATAGACTGTAGCTGGTTTGCAATCACTGCTTTTAGAATCGGCCGCTAGTTTCACTATCGTCATATTATAGGAATATCTGTGTAACCTTACGAAAAAGACTTACTTAAAAATATAGCATTCGATAATAAAAGTTACCACGATAAGATCACATTTTGTATAAGCAAAATGTATATTAGAATTTCAGATTTTGTTTTCTTACACTGTTTGAAATAATAATCTGTACAAACATTAAACAAAAGTTATTTACTACTACAATATTACCTTAATACGTTTTGAATGTGGCTCTGTCCACACAAATGCAGCATCAACTAATTTAACACGATTTAACCCCTTTAATTTCTTTAAACATAAAGATAATAATTCTCGAGACTCTAATGCACAACTGATCCATTCTGATGGAGGATGAAGATAACGTTCACATCCTCGACAAAAATGTAGTGTAGCTTGTTTTGGGATTCCTACTGTAATATCCACCTCAGAACGCAAACATGCTACACACATGTTAGCAGGATTTGGTTCGATTTGAATTCCACACTCGCAGCATAATCTGAAAAATAATAATATCAAACCCTCATTTAATATTTAAAAACGTACATTGTTTTTCTAGTATCTCCATATTCATCATCCGGAATATATTCCATTTTGCAATGTATAACACCCTGAAAAAAGTGAACCTAACCTAATTATTTTCAGTGTCATTAAGGAGGTTATGTGAGTGTCATAGTCGCCTTCCATTGAAAAAATAAACTACAGAAGTGAAGCGTTCGGTAACTCATCTACAAATAGTTATTCAGACAAACAACTAACTTCATTCGGGAAAATTAAAATATTTACTTGTCCTTTTATTTTAATGTTATGAAGTTGTTGGTTATATAAATATCTATGTGAGGCTAATGTATGGAATGCTCTAATTATTTGAGAAATTGCTTTTCCAATGTAGGTAAAATTTGGTTTTTGGGGCGCTTGTAATATGGCCGATTTAATGGTGGTATTTGCTTTGTTGTCAGATCTTCCACTTCTCCGAAAATGTAGTTATTTTAAAATATTACCCTATGTATTTTATCGTTTTTAAATTGCTTAAGATATTCTAAATAATTTTTATATAATATTCTCTATATCTAAATGAAACATTTTTATAAATAAATTTATCTGAATACTAAATGTTGAAGCGATCATTTTATACTAAATGAACTAATATAAAATAATTTTAATAACAAACATAAATCAAAACATTTAGAGTACATGCTCAAAATGTCGTTCATCTACTTCAAAAACGAGAGTCTCGCCACAGTATGTACTTGGCATCTGACCTTGATCTGATGATAGGTTGACAAGAAATTATAGCGCGTATTAAGTTTTAGTACGTTTAGACAAAGGCTATACAAGCCATCACAAACCTTTAAAATTTACCAAAAATACAAAAATTCAATATCCTTGGTTATTTTTTATGCAAACTGTAAATTGGGTAGTAATTGCTAGAACAATCAAACATGTTTGGGTTTAGATTCTCAAAATTTAAAGGAAATGCTTATGGGAGAACATGCAAGTTTTCCTACAAGCATTTCTGTAAATCAAAATTTCAATGTTATGTTTACCAATATCAGTTCAGGACAAACTTCCAAATCTGCTCTTAACCGCGCTAAAAAAATGCGTCGTTTATATGACATACATTCAAGGTCAAGTGCCAAGTCCATACTGTTGGAAGTCTCTCGTTTTCCAAACAATACGCCATACGATCTGTAAAACTACATAATGCATTTTGCAACATGCCTGCCTGCTCTATTCTTTTTATTTCTGTAGTAATTCTGTATTTTAATATTTGAATATTAGCAGGTTTATTTTTATAAACTGTGTTTTTTAAATGACCCCTTAAAAAATAATCTAAAGGATTCATATTGCCTGATCGTGAGGGACATTCAATATAATCACGTCTTCCAATCCATCTTCTAGGAAACACATTATTTAAGTATTCTCTCACTTAAACAGAGAGGTGAGGTGGACCTACTACCTGTTGAAATCAAACATCATTAGTTTGGGTTTTGTTATTGTCTAAAAAGTTACAAAAAATGAAATTTCTAAATAGAAGGACTGGAAAATACCTACTTGGGTTAAGCAATAACCGAGCCAACTAAGGAATAATGCTGTTTTATAACAAATCGAAATAAACCAAACCATTTAAATTCGCTTCGATGAAAAAGAGTCCAATTATTTTGTTGCTTATTATACCAACCCAAACATTAAGCTTTATAGGGTATGGAGTGTGGGATTCTTACATGTGATTTTCCAATGCTCCACCCGAAGGTACTACATTGGCCAGAAAGCAAGTTTTTTTATCTGGAGAATTTGGAATTTTGCCGAACCCAAGCTGTTTCAAGCTAGGTAAGGATCTTTAACGTGCATGACAACACACACACACACACACACACGGGACCTCCATTTTACTTCTCATCCGAACGAGGGTGTATTGTTGTGAAAAATGCTCGCCTAACATTTTTTTAAGCGGACCGTGTAGGGAATCGAACCCGGGACCTTGGGTGTAGTAGTCACACATACCAACTACGCCACGGAGCCGCCGGAGTGTGGGATTCGTCATCCATCGAGGATTATGACGTGACCAATTTCTACAATTATGCCTGTTTACGCTCCCATTAATGCAAAAAGTTGCTTCGTCGGACAATATAACATAATTTAAAAATTTTGAACCGTTAGTATCGAAACATTTTTCCAAACTGTCGGAAAACTCTGCACGTTTATCAAAATTATCATCTGAAAACTCATGGACTAATCTTACTTGGTATAGATGAAATTTATTATTATGTAAAATTTTTTGAACAGATCGTTGTGAAATATCAAATTTCCTAGCTATTTTTCCAGTCATCGAGTGTGCATCTTCTTCTATCATGACGCAAACATCTAGCGATGTCTTCGTTGTTACATTTCTTGTGCGCTTTGGTTTGGCCAAATCTTTTACTGAACCAGTTACATTAAACTTTCTTACCAATTTACTCACAGTAGACCTTGTTAGGGGATTTCTGTTAGGATATAAATTATTAAAGATTATCTAGGTGGATAATCTGTGATATTACGCAACCCCCACAAACCAAATTACATATATATATATATATATATATATATATATATATATATATATATAAGCCGTTTCTGAAATAATTAAAGCGTTGCATACCTTAGCCTCGCTCTGTATAACAATAAAAAGTAGTTTTTCATTTAAACACTTGTTTTTTGTAAGTTATCTAAACTTATTCATTTCAATATCGCTATTCTAAAAATTATCACAAATGTTTTGCATTTAACTTAGACAATACGTACAATATCGCTTGTTTAAGAACTAAAAAGTTATTTTTAATGTTTAAACATTAAAATATCTGTAGAGTTATAGTGTAGTGTAGTGATGCCATATAGACTACCAGCGGTTATGTTGTTATACACAGCATACATATGCCGTTAAGCAATAGTAAAATAAAAAAAGCACTGCACAATTTTGATTACTTAATCTTGAAGTTGGTTAAGAAATAATTTTTAAAACACTTTTTCACATGTTTAAATTATAAGTTTTGCGCTAATTGCGGTTACAGTTCCAATAGTAATCATTACACTCTTGATAGAATTATCGAAAAAATTACAATCATTATAAGAGTATGGTTCACTATATATTTAACAAAATCATTTCCTGTATCTTGTAAAATTTAGAAGGCATTATTTATAACGGCCATACAACTTGTTATAATTTATTACTTGTCATCTGTCAGCAGCAACTAATCCGAAGTAGTACAGAATGTTAGAATTCATTTACTGTATATTATTCAGAGTGCTCTAATATAGTATTATGTATCGGCTCGTCTCGTTTCAACTATAATAATACTTCATCATTAATACTATGTTTTAATATATTAGCAAACAATTTAAGACATTAAAAAACATTTCTATTGTAGTATATGTCATAAACGGACGTGATGCATACTATATTAAAAATGGCTAAGCATAGTTCTTGATGCATGTACAAGCTCCATTTGTCCAATGGATTAATTAGATTAAAAAATTTTAGTTTATTTAGCAAAACATTTTTAAAACGCTTTTCTAATGATCCTCACTACTTAACGCACCTTAGTGGTCCATCTTACACTATTAGCTTGAACTTCTATTCCAACTGCAGATACCTATTCAGACACGAAATGTCAACTGTGGAGAATGGGAATACTGGAAGTCATAAGTGTCAAAAAATACCCCAATTTCCAATATGAACCTGTAAATATTTTGGCATTTCTGTTGTTATAAATGATTTATAATTTGCAATACCACGTCTCAAAGCACAGATTTAAAATGTAACTGAACTGTGGGTACTTAGGGGGGTTGCTTTTGCATGTTTTTAGTTAGTGAAGTGTATTGAAGTAAAATAATATACAGCAAATGGCGTCAGACCATGAAGCCTCTTGTGAAAGTGATCCAAATTTTGCGGTGATATGTGGGTTTCTGGAAAAATTTGGTGTAACATGCGGTTTATCTAATGTAGATTTTTTGGATTTGCAGTACATGTTAGAAAATAACAATGAAGGTAGGTAGGTTTGTATGTTTACAATCTGATTGTGGTTCACTGTCAGGATTTGTACAGTTATGAATACTGTTTGTTATGATATTTAAACCAAACGGTACTGGCAATTATACGGGACCTAGTAAAACACTGGTGCTAAGGATTGGAATATGTTTAAATTTTAATTAAGAATTGGAGATGTGATTATTAATTCAACTTTATAAGGAATGTTCTATTTTGTTTTTTTTGTGATTATGAGACTCAATTTTTAAATAGGATTTTTAATATTTTTTACAGTATCTGTAAAATTTTCAAAACATTTGTATTTTTCAGTTTATGTTGCTGGGTTTATTTGAATAATTTATGTTTGTGTGATGGATTTTTATCAAGGTAACTTTACCAGCTTTTCAATATGGTTAATCCACAAAATGTTACGAGTTTGCTATAATCACGTACTAAGCCGATGCATGTATTCATTTTGTGCATCATACAATTAGACGACCTAATGTTCTTGATTAGAAGGATATGATTTTAAAAACACCATCAGATGAAATAAGAAAAAATTTCGATTTTTGAATAGTTCATAAGTAGCTAGGATAAAATGTGGAATTTCAAGATATATGTAGAGAAGTATTACAAATAACTTATTTATTTTGGAAATATAATACAGACTTAAATCTTATTACATAAATTCACTAACCGGTGTGAACTTAGCAGTTAATTTCCAGCAGCGAATTTACGAGTTTTGCCGATCGACCAGTGGCGTCGGTAAACAAGAATACATACAAACAAGCTGCTCAGCAGCGAATTTCAAAACACATTAAACCATATAAATCGCATAAAATGCCCTGCCACTCAATTTTAATTAATCCTAATAGAATACCACAAATTCAAATTATGAACAACCTTATTAACAATTCTTGAGCGAATTTATAATTTTATACACCTCCAGTTCCACTAAATAAAAAAGTTTGTTTCACAGATCTTTATTTATAAAACACAATTATTAATAACATACAACGGAACAATTTAAAGTAAATAACATACAAAATTTTAACTAGCAATTCGTCTTTAAACCCGGGGATACACAATTATTCTAATTTACTAGATATTAAAAAAGGTAGAATGAAACATATGAAAAAAAATCATACACAACATGCGCATCAAGCCCCAAATAAAAAACCCGTAAATCAGGCAAAAGCGGAACATACGGCAAAACTTAGACTTTAAAGATGTCGATTCAGGTCTAACTATAAAAAGTGGTACCGTTTTTTTTAAATTACGTAGGTTGGAGCCAATCCAAACTCTTTAGGTCGATCCGTAGCAAGCTCCGAATAAAAGAAACACCCCCACAATTCAGGCAAAAACAGAACACAAGGGGCAAAACTTCAAGTATAAAGTTGTCGATTCAGATCGAACTTAAAATATTAAAAACCGTTTTTTCTTTAAAACTGCGGGGGTCGGACCCGATCCAAACTCTTTAGGACGATCCGTAGCAAACCCCGAATAAAAGAAACATACCCGCAATTCAGGCAGAAACAGAATACCACGGGCAAAACTTCGAGTTTAAAGTTGCCGATTCAGATCTAACTATAAAAATTCATAACCGTTTTTTCTTTAAAACTGCGTGGGTCAGACCCGATCCAAGCTTTTAAGGAGGATCCGTAGCAAGCCCTAAATGAGAGAAACATACCCGCAATTCGGACAAAAACAATACCACGAGCAAATCTTGGAAATTCCTTAACTAATAAAAATTCATAACCGTTTTTTCTTTAAAACTGCGTGGGTCAGACCCGATCCAAACTCTTAAGGAGGATCCGTAGCAAGCCCTAAATAAGAGAAACATACCCGCAATTCAGGCTGAAACAATACCACGAGCAAATCTTCGAGTTTAAAGTTGCCGATTCAGATCTAACTATAAAAATTCATAACCGTTTGTTCTATAAAAGTGCGTGGGTCAGACCCGATCCAAGTTCTTAAGGAGGATCCGTAGCAAGCCCTAAATAAGAGAAACATACCCGCAATTCAAGCAAAAACAATACCACGAGCAAATCTTCGAGTTCAAAGTTGCCGATTCAGATCTAACTATAAAAATTCATAACCGTTTTTTCTTTAAAACTGCGTGGGTCAGACCCGATCCAAGGTCTTAACGAGGATCCGTAGCAAGTCCTAAATAAGAAAAACATACCCGCAATTCAGGCAAAAATAGAATACCAAGAGCAAATCCTCGAGTTTTAAAAAAACTTTGTTTTTGAACGAATAGACTTTAAATCAAGTTTTGATTTTTTTTGGGCCCCTTTTTTTCCCCAAAACTATTTCTTTTTTTTTAATTATTTAAATTAAAATTTCTTTATTTTTAAACTCACAAATTCCCAAAATTTTGTGTTCAAATTTTAAACCCAAATTTTAAAATTTTTAAATTTTGGGATGTAAAACCTTTTATTAAATCTTTTTTTTTATTTTTGTTTTTTTTTTCCTGTTTTTAAAAAGAAATTTTTTAAAAATTTTTTAAAATAAAGAATTTTTCACCACCAACCAAAAAGGACTAGAGCATTCTTCAGGAAAGAATGATTAGCTTCCAAATAATTTTATTTTTTCAATTTTTTTAAATTTATTTTACATTAAAAATTTAAAAAATTTTAAAAAAATTTTTAAAATTTTATAAATAAAAAAAAATTTTTAAATCAATTTTGTAAAATTTTATTATAAAAAAAATGAAAAATTTAAATTTTTTTTTCGCTTTTCCACTCCCCTTTTCATCTTTCTGTTCCCCTTTTTTTTCTTTTTTTTTTTTGGTTTTTGCCTTCTTTTTAATGGTTAATTTCTTTTTTTTTTTTTTGTTTAAAAGGGGCCCCGTCCCAAGTTCACCCACCTTCATTTTCAATTTAAATTTTTAATTTTTTGCCAACAACTTTTTGAAAAATTTTCACAAAGCCCTGATTGTTTATAAAATTTTCTTTAATATTATTTTTGCAATTTTCCACTTAAATTTGGAAATTTTTTTAAGGAGCCTTAAAGTTAAATTAAACCCAAAATTAGTTCCTTTATTTTTTTTTATTTTTAAGGTCTTTGGAAATTTGGTGGCCCAAAATCCCCCCAAAATTTTAAAAACCCTAAATTTTCCCAAAAGAAATTTAACCATTTTTATTGTTTTCCAATAATTTTTAAAAAATTATTTTAAGGGTTTTTTCCTTTTTATTTATTATTTCCAATTTTTTCCAAAATTCCTTTCCTTAAACCCAAAAAATTTTTTTGGGAAATTTTGGGTTAATTTCTTTTTTCCTATTCTCTTTAATTTTCCCTTTTTAATTTTGGGGTTTCTTTTTCCCTTTTTTTTCTTTTTGCTTTTTTTTCCCTTAATTTCTTCCCCTCTTTTTTTCTTAATTTCTCTTCCTTTCCCCTTTCCCTTTCCCTTTCCCTTTTCCCTTTCCCCTTTAAGGGGCTTTCCCTTTTTTAACGTTTTTCCTATTTCCTTTCTTTTCCAAATTTGGGTTTTTTTTTTAAATTTTGTTTTGATCAAATAAGGTTTTTAGGGGAATTAAAACGCTTGTTTTTTAATTCAACTTCAACTTTTAAAACCTTTCTTTAATAAAATTTTTTTAATTTCCTAAAAACAATTGGGGGTGTTTAAAAAAAATTGGGTTTAATATATTAAGCAAATTTTTTAAAGTTTTAAAGGGGAATAAAAAAAAAACTTGCATGAATTTATTCATTTTTTTAAAAATTTTTAATTTTTAATTTAAAATTTTTTAAATCAAAATTTTTAAATTTTCCTAAATTCCAATTTCAAAAAAAGTTTAACAAAATTAAAAAAGAAAAATAATTCTACTTTTTGAAAAATGGGAACCTATTGCAAATTTAAATTTTTAAGAAATTAAAAGGGGGAAGGGAAAATAATTTTTTTTTTTTTTAAAATCTTTTTAATTGCTCCAAAAGTGAAAATTTAAATTAAGAAAAATTTTTTTAAAAATAAAATTTTTCAAAAAATTTACAGGCGGGAAAAGGGTTTAAAAAATTTCAAAAAAAAATTCCTTGTTCCTTTTTTAAAAAAAAAATTTGTTTTTCGAAAACCCCCTTCAAAATTTAGGTATAAAAAAGCAAAATTTAAAAAAATTTTTTTTTGGTCCTTTCTGGGTTTTAAAGGGTAACCTTTTTTTTTAAAGTTGAAACAATTGAAAATTTTTCCAAAATTTTTTAAAAATTTTTTAATTTTGGTTCGGTTTTAAAATTAAAATTTTTTTAAAATTTAGGTAATAAACAAACAATTTAACCCCTTTAAATTTTGTTTCAAATACCCCCTTTCAAGGGTTTGGGGGGTTTTTAAGGTTAATTGGAAAAAAGGGGGAAAAGGGAAAGGAATTTTAAAAATTTTTTTTTTTAAAAATTTTTAAAAAATTTTTTTAAACAAGGGTTTTTTTCCTTTCCCGGGTTCCCCTTTTAATTGGCTTTAAATAATTTACTTGTCCCTTTTTTGTTTTGAAATGGGCCAGGCCCGGGAATTCCGGGTTTAAAAAAATTCCAAAATTTTAAATCAATTTGGATCCCCAAAAAGGGGAAATTGGACCCCCACAAAATTAAGGTTAACCCCCAAAAAATTTTTCGAAATTAAAATTTTAAAATAAAAATTTTAATTTTTTAAATTTTTTAAAGTGGGTCACAATTTTATTTCCCACAACATTTTATTAATTCAGTTCCTTTAAAACCAATTTTTTTTCAATTTAAATATAATTTTAAAATTCATTTTCCCCTTAAAAAAATTTTTTCAAACCTTTTTGTTTAAGGGATTTTTTTTTTTTAAGGGGTTTTTTTTATTTTTTTTTTAAATTTTAAAATTTTTAAAACTTTTTTCTTAAAATTTTTTTTGTTTTCCCTCCGCCTGCCCCCTTTTTTTTTTGTTTAAAATTTTATCCAAATTTTTAAAATTTTTTGCCCGACCCTTTTTTAATTTTGGTTTTCCCAACAACTTTATTTTTGCCGAAAATTTTTTTATTTAAAATTTTCCAAAAATTTTAATAAATTTTAAACCCCCCCCCTTTTTCTTTTCTAGTTTTCCAATCCCAAATAAAAGGGGTTTTTTTTATTTTATTAAAAACCCAAATTTTTAAAATTTAATTTTTTCCCTTTAAATTGAAAAAAGTTAAAATTAAGTTTTCCTTTTCCTTTTCCCCAAAATTTTTAAACCTTTTTTTGAAAAAAATTGGGAAAACCCCAAAGGGTTTTATGTTTGTCCCTTAAAAAGAAAATAAAAAAAGGTTTCCAAAGGGTAAATTTCTTTAAAAACCCAAATTGTTTTAAAAAAATTTTTTCCCCCAAAATATTTTCCCTTTGTTTTTAAACTTTTTAAAACTTTTTTTTTTTAAAAAAATTTTTTGGTAAATTTTTTTCCCCTTTTAAATTTCTTTAAAATATTTGTATTTTTTTGAAATTTATTTTTTTTCCTTTAAAACAAAATTTAAAATTTTATTTTTGGGTTTTAATTTTCTCCTTTTTCCTTTAAATTTTTTAAATTTAAAATGCAATTAAATTTTTTGTTAAAAAAAATTTTTCACCAAAAATTTAAATTAATTTTTTTAAAAAGAAAATTCAAATGTTTTTTTCCCATTAAAATTTTAATTTTCCCCATTTTTTAAATTAAAATTTTTTTAAAAAAATTTCCAAGAAAATAAAAAATTTTATTTAAATTTTTGCCTAATTTTTTTAATTTTTAAAATAATTTTTCTTTAATTTAAAACCCTTTTTCTTTTTTAAATTTAAAAATTTTTTCCAATTTAAATTAAACCCTTTTGTCTACAAATTTTATCCGCTTTTTTTTTCTATTTTTTCCAAATTTTTCCAAAAAAACCTTTCGTTTTGTTCTTTTTAATTGATTTTTAATTTTAAAAAAAGGGAAAGTTAAAAATTCTACTTTTTAAAATTTTTAAATTTTTTTTTCTTTTAAAGGGGAAAATTTTTTTACTACAAAATTTTTAAAAAAAAAAATTTTGGGAAAAAAACCCCCCCCAGGGAAAATTTTTTTTCTTTTCCCCCAAAAATTTGCTTTTTAAAAAATTGGAAAAAAAAAATCGGGAAATTTAAAAAAGGGGGCCAAAAAAAAAACCCAAAAATTTTAAAGCAAATTAAAAACCCCCAAAATTAAAAGGATATAAAAAAAAAACCCGGGAAAAAAAAAAAAAACACCCGGAAAATTGTCCAAAATTTATTTTTTGTTAATTTAAACATTTTGGGGGATTTGTGGTTTTATTAATTCATTTTAAAAAAATTTTTGTTTTTAAAAAAAAAATGAAGAAAATTGATTTTAAAAATAAAAGGAAAAAAAAAAAGAAAAACCCAATTTTAAATGGGCCAAATTAAAAAAAAAAATATTAACCATAAAGAAATGTTTTGAAATTTTTTTGAAAAAAAAATTGTTTTTTTTAAATTTTAAAACAAAAAAAATTTTCAGGGAAAATTAAATTTTGGGTTTTATTTAAAAATTTTTCCTCAAATTAATTTTTAAATTAAAAAATTAAAAAATTTTTTTTTTAAATTTATTTTTTTTTAAATTTTTTTTTTTTATCTTTCCCTTTAATTTTTTTGGGCTTTTATTTTAAAATTTGGAAACCCCAAATTAATTTTATTTAAACTAAATTAAAACTTTTTAAATTTAAGGTCCCTTTAAAAATTTTAATATTTTCAATTTTTTTTTTTTAAAATTTCCCCCTTTCCCTTTTTTTTCATTTTTCCCCTTTAAAAATTTAAACCAATTATTTAAAAAGGAATTTTTTTTTTTCTTAATTTTTAAAATTCAGGATTTTAAAAATTTAACTAAAAAACCCAAAAATTAAAAACCTTTTCAAAAACGGGTTTTTTTTTTTTAAATTTAAAAAAATTTAAATTAAAATAAAAAATTTTTTAAAAAAAACAATTTTCAAATTAAACTCAAAATAAAAAGTTAAAAGGCCAAAAAATTTTTATTTTAAAGGTTTTTTAAATTTTAATTTTTAAAATAAAAAAAATTTTTGAAAAAATACTAAAAAAATTTGGAAATTTTCCCAAGTTTGGGACAAAAAAGGGAAAAGTCAAAAGGATATTTTACAAAAGCAAAATTTAAGGAAAATAAATTATTAAAGGGAATCCAAAAACAAAAACCCAAAAAATTTTAACTTAAAGTAAATTTAATTTTTTTTTAAAAACAATTTTCAAATTTTTTTTTTCGAAAACCCCCCCTTTTAAATTTAAAATAAAATCGCCAAAAGTGGAAAAACAAATTTGAAAGCCCCAAAAAAAATTTAATAAAAAAACCAAAAGGAAAAAACCCCAAATTAAAAAATTTCCCTAAAAAACTAAAAAAAAAATTAGAAAGGTTTGTTGGGAATTTCCCCTTTTGATTCGGTTTTTCAAAAATTTAAAACTTGGGGAAAAAGGAAAAATAATTTAAAAAAAAAAAAAGAAATTTCCTTTCCCAAAAAAATTTGGTTTTCAAATTCCCTTTTTTCCCCCGGGAAAATTTGAAACCCTTTTAAAAAATTCCCCAAATTTTTATGGGGGCCGGGGTTTTAAAATTAAAAAATTTTTAAATTTTTCCTACCAATTATTAAAATTTTTTTTTTGGGTTAAAAAAAAATTTTCCTTTTTTAAAATTAATTTTTTAAATTTTTTTTTTAAAAATTTTTGGCTTGGGAAATTTCCCCCAAAATAAAACCGGAAATTTTTCCTTTCAAATCCCCTTCTTTATTTTGGGGAAACTTTTTTAAAATTAATTAAATGCAAAAAATTTTTGGTACAAACCCTTTTGGGAAATTATTTATTTAAATTTAAAATAATTTCTTTTATTTTTAAAAATCAACCCCTTCTTTTTATTTTAAATTTGTTGGGGAAATTTTTTTTTTCAAAACAATGGGCCCCACCCTCTCCCTTTTTCGGTTTTAAACCCTTACTTTAAAATTTTTTTTTAAATTTTGATTTTGAACATTTCCCTTATTATTTTGGGCCACTCATTACTTTTCCCAAAACTTAAATAATTTTCTACTCTATTTAAATTTTTTTTAAAAAATAATTAAATTTTAAAATTTTTAAAAACCCAAATAAACCCCTTTTTTAGTATTAATTTAAAAAATTTTAAAAAAAAAAAATTTGGAAAATTAAAGAATTTAATTAAATTTTTATTTTGATTACATAGAGAGATGGAACTCGATTAGAACTAACGGGAACTCTTGCTAAAAGTTGTGATATTTATCGGTTTCTTATAGATTAGAGGAGGAAGTGTCGTGCTGGATATGCGAAGTTAGCATGACAATTTTTCATTTGCTATTTTTTGGTATTAAAAATGGGGAACTCTTTTTATTTTCTATCAGGAACTCTAGAACTATGAAAAGTGCTACAAGAACTATCATTGTTTTTTCAAATTTAAAGAATGACGTGCCAACTTCACAAGGGTCCTATACAAACAGGTCTGTGTGTTGATTTTTCCTTCCATTATCTGTTCAGTTAATTATTAGCTCTTGAAGTGTGCAGTTGTATTACCTTTTTAAAATGAGTCTCAATGTTCTATTGGGGTGAAAATTATTATAGGGTAAATTATAGTGTCCCTGGAGAATTTCTAATAACCTGATAATTTTACAGGAGTGTTTTTTTTCCAAAGTGTGTATCTCATTGAGCTCTATCACACTCTCATCTTGTCAAGCACACAAAGTTTTGAATTATGTTGTTTACAATATGTAAACAACAGAAATGTCATTCATATGGACAGTCCTTTTCTTGGAATTTAACCATAACAAATAGTTTTCATGAACAGTATTTGTTTTTTAGCTAATAATGAGGATATTATGTGCACATAAGACGTCAAAGAATATGTTTAATACCCCATCATAAGCATTAACACTTTCTTAAACTATATTGTATTACATTAAAGGCTGTTTCTAAAGTGCTTGTCATTAACATGGGCAACTGAAAACCACCATTTCTTAACTTCAGTAAAATATTATAACATTTGTCAACACTGATATTATACAATGAGGAAGGGGGTTACCAGAACCATTACATTCCAGAACCTTCAGTTGCATTTCAATCATTGTGAGAGAAAGTGCTGTGCATTTTCAAAAGGTTATATTTTGTACCTGTCATTAACCAGACTCCTGTAAGTATTTCAAATATGGATCTCTGTTAAAATAAATATATCCACAGTATAGTTGTATGGTATGTGGTCTAGGATATGTATGAAACAATTGCTAAACTGTTTTTGTTTCTTCTACTTCTTGCTACAAACGCCATTTTGTCATTAACATGGGCAATATTAATTGTCACTACCATGGACAAGTATCGCCCATGTTAATGACTCAACTCCATGTTAATGACATTGTTAGTATTTTTATATATTGTAGGTTTGTGACTTGGGATATCCTATACTTCGAGACGAGTTTGAATTAGCATTAAAGAGTCTGAAAAATGGTAACGCGTCGGGTACAGATAAGGTGCAAGCAGAAACTCTAAAAGCCGATGGACAAGCAGTAACAGAACGTCTCTTCCAACTTGTAAGCAATATGTATGAAACAGGCGAGATACCCAAAGATTTCAAACGTAGCATCATAGTAACTATACCAAAAAAGAAAGGCGTGGATAGATGTGAAAATTTTTGAACAATAAGTTTGACAGCACACGTGTCAAAAATATTAACTAGAATTGTGCAAAGACGAATGGAAAAACGAGCGGAAGAAATACTAGAAGAAGACCAATTTGGGTTTAGGCGAAATAGGGGAACACGGGAGGCTATTTTAGCTCTGAGAGTGATAATGGAGAAAACAATAGAAAAAGGGGAAAGCATGTATATAGGGTTTGTAAATCTGGAAAAAGCATTCGACAATGTAAATTGGAAAAAAATGTTTGAAATACTCAAAAAGATTGGAATGAGTTATAGGGATAGACGAATAGTACATAGCTTATACAAAGAGCAAACAGCAGTAATAGAATTAGAGCAGGAACGTAAAGAAGTAAACATTAGGAAAGGTGTGAGACAGGGATGTGCCATATCCCCATTGATTTTTAACTTGTACATAGAAGGCAATGAATACTGTCAAATGCAGCAAGACATTTGGAATTACTATGCAGGGACAAAAAATTGATATGCTTAGATTTGCAGATGATATAGCGGTATTAGCGTCTAGCAAGGAAGAGTTAGAAGCTGCTCTTAATGAAATGGAAACGGTTCTAACAGAGTGATACGGTATGAAAATTAACAAAACTAAAACTAAAGTTCTAGTCTGCAAAGGTGGGGAAAATAAATCATAAACAAGAATACAAGTATTTAACACGAACTTACAAGAGGTTAAGGATTTCTGCTACCTAGGAAGCCAAATAACGCAAGATGGAAAAAACACAAAAGATATAAAACAAAGATTAGCACAAGGTTGTGCTACATTTAACAAGAAAAAGCAACTACTGTGCTCAAAGACCACAAACATAGAAACAAGAAAAAGATTGCTCAAAACATATGTGTGGAGCACAGCACTGTACGGCTGTGAAGCCTGGACAGTAGGAGAAGCGGACAAGAAAAAGGTAGAAGCCTTTGAAATGTGGTGCTACAGGCATATGATGAAGATATCATGGACAGACAAAGTTAAGAACGAAGAGGTACTAAAAATGGTAGGGGAAGAAAGAAATATGTGGAAAACGGTAAAAAATAGGAGAGATAGGATGATAGGCCACATACTACGGCATGAGGGAATAGTGCGGAATATATTAGAAGCAGAGATAGGAAAAAAGAGAAGAGGCAGACCTAGATTAGACTACTGCACACAGATAGTAAAAGATGTAGGCTGTAGAGGTTTCAGGGAGATGTGTAGGCTAGCCCAGAATAGAAATCAATGGAGGTACGCATCCAACCAATCCCAAGATGGATAAACTAATGACGAAAAGATAACTGTGCTTAAACATGATGATTATTATAAGTAACTACAAGAATTGGTTGGGCAATATTCTCGAATAATGTTAAGTGTGTGAAAGGATTTACTAGAAAACCATTATTTCGCAAATGTCTAAGTGTTGGGGATCTTGGTAGCCACAGGTTGCTTAACCTCCTTCACTGAATCTCGGTAAAATAGGGTATAAAATTAGAAAACAATAGAAAGGGAACGAGCTGAATACACATGCTGTGTGAGAATTTCAGGGAACTATGTAGGCTAGCTCAGAATATAAATAAGTGCAGGTACGTGTACAACCAGTTTTGAGACGGAAAACCTAATGACGAAAAAATAAGCGCAGATAAATCTGATGATTAGTATAAACAACTAGTTGTTGGTTGCGAAATACCTGCAACTAATGCTGACTGTGCGAAAAGATAATTTGGAAAATATATTTAATCGCCAAATGGTTAAGTGTTGGGGGAACTTGGCAGCCACAGGCTGCTTACCTCCCTTCACAAGCATTGAAGGTCGGAGAAATAGGGCATATAACTGTAAAACAATAGAAAGTGATCGAACTGCATCTAACAAGAAAGAACAGCGCCTATGAGAAAAGACAACAAACATAGAATAAGAAGAAAATTGTTGAAAGCATATGTGTGGAGCACAGCACAGTATGCCTATGAAATACGGGCAGTCTGAAACGCAGACAGAAAAACGGTAGCAGCCTTTTGAAATGCTGTGCTTCAGATGTATGAGGACGATAGCATGGACAGACAAAGATAATAACAAATAAGTTACAGAAATAGTAGGGGAAAAAGAGAAATAGTAGGGCGGAATACGTTCTAAGGTATTTTTGGGGAATAGTATGTGATATATTACAAGCAGAGATAGGAAAAAAGAGGTAGATGTAGACCTAGATCAGACAGTTATAGATGCAAACTGCATATTTCAGGGAAATCTGTAGGTTAGTTCAGAATAGAGAACAATGATGGTACGCGTCTAACCAGTTCTAGGACTGAAGACCTAATGATGATGATGAGGTTTGTGAAGTGAAAATCATTTTGTTCTTATAAAATGGGAAGAGGTAGAAAAAGGGTGTCTATTGAGGAGAGGAGGAAACAAAAACGGGAATGTGAAAAACGAAGAAGAGAAGAAATAAAAAATTACCCTATGAAATGTGAACTACAGAAAAAGAAAGACCATGAAAGATATGAGGAAAACAAGAAGAAGGGAGTAATTAAATTAGTAAAAACCTTTCTCGTCGAGAACAAAAAGCAAAAAGAAAAAAATGGGTAGAAAACCAAAGAATCCACAGAAATAAAACTCGAATGCTTCAAAACACCATCAATGAAACTCCGCCTGAGTCTGATAGTGAAAATAATGTGCTTCCTGAGCAATTTAATGAGAGACAACACCTGCAAGAACAACCGATATCTGCGACTTCTAGTCTCTCCCAAGCCAGTTCTAGTGGCAGTCCACAGAAAATACGAGGCCGAATATTGGTTCGTCGAGATAGGGCTAAATGTTATAAAAAAAATACAGAAAGTGGAACAGGAAAAGGAACAGCTAAGAAGACACCTGCAAGTATGGAAGAAGAGGTTCTATCGTCTACAAAATAAAATAAATCGAAAGTCAAATAATGCATCAGCTGATGACACTTTTTCCCCAACACAAAAGTTCAAAAGATGCTGAAAGGATACAATGTGCCTCCAGAAGTAAAAAGAAAACTTCTATTTAGCGAGGTCATACAAAAAGAACTTTCAACAAACTTTAAAATTTTGTCAAGTCAGTCATCAAAACAAATTTTTACTAAAGTCATAAATGGCAAGCTTCTGAAAAAGTTTCGACTTTTGAAAGAGGCACAAAGTTTTCTACCATATAAGCTATACTGTAGCAATAAAAAGCGGTCAAATAAATTGAGTTATGAAAGAAATGCAGTGTTTAAAATAAAGAGAATTAAAAAAATTGTTATGAATTAATACGTCAGCGATAACATTTCCTGGTTATGCCCTGGCAAAAAGGAAACCATAACCAGAAACGGCATAAAGAAACAAAAAAGGTATTTAAACAACAGTATGAAAAATTTGTCGAAAGATTTTCAAAAAAATCACAATATTAAAATGTCATATTCAACTTTTTGTAAGCTTCCTCATTCTGGGTAGTACCTCCCAAAGTATCTGCCCGAGATACATGTTTGTGCATGATTCATGAAAATGTTGAATTTATAATATTCTCCCTATATAGGTGCAAAGTTATGGAGCAAAAGAATTCTCGGGAAGTTTTGAATTCTTTGTGCTGTGACAGGAGTGAAAGCTGTTTAACGCACACTTGCCAAACATGTAGTAGCAAGAAATTACTTTTTAATGTAACTGAAGATATGTGGAACAACACTTATAGTTATCAAAAATGGGAGACAAAAAAGGAAAAGCGATTAAGTTCAAAAACAAATAAAGAAATAGTTGCGAAGATCACTTTAAAAACGAAAGTTAAAGACCTAGTGGAAAACATTATTAGAGTGTTTAATAGCATGATGCCAAAATATTAAAACCATGTACTAAATATAAACCATCAGTATGCTGCAATCACAGAACTCAAACACAAATTAGCAGATAATGAGTTACTTTTGCACATCGATTTTGCAGAGAACTTTTCTTGTAAATATGCCTCAGAGGTGCAAGCTGTTCACTTTGGTGCATCAAGGGATCAAATAACATTACACACAGGTGTAATGTATTATAAATCTAGCAAAGAAGGGTTCTGCACTATTTCAGAGTCCTCATGTCATAATGTCTGTGCTGTAGTGGCTCATTTAATACCAGTATTAATCCATTATTTTAACAAGTTAAAACCAAAAATAATACCAACACTACATATTTTATCAGACAGCCCAACCACGCAATATCGAAACAGGACAATATTTTACTTGCACTATTCATACCAAGGCACTTTCCACTAATAAACAAAATATTGTGGAATTACTCTGAATTAGGACATGGAAAAGGTGCTCCTGGCAGCATTGGTGCCACGATAAAACGGCATGCTGATCAGCTCATAGCTCATAATAAGGACATTAATTCTTTCGAAACTTTTACAAAAATCATCAGTGAAAGTAACCTGAAAGTTTATACCGATTTTGTAACAGCCGATAATATTAATGCTGTGGAACAGATCTTGCCTCTAAAAATACCAGCTTGCAAAGGTGTATTGAAAGTGTATCAGGTTACATGGAACAAAGAGACTGGCGTTAACTATTTTAATAGTTTGAGGTGTTTCCAATGTCAACTTGGCACCCACTGTTTGCATTACGGTATCTGTGCTCCTATAAAATATACTGAACCCATGCAGATATTAGCGGAAACTCCTGTAATTGAAAATTCAAATTTCATAAAAAATGAGTGGATAGCAGCAATTTTTGATGACCAGTGGTATCCAGGTATGCAACTTGAAACAGATCTTTTTCTAAAGTTTTTATTGAAATAGGTTTATTGTAGAAGTTGTTGAAACTGCATCAGATGGAAAACTCATCATATCGTTCATGATACGAAAAGGACATGGCTTTAATTGGCCTCCGGTTCCTGATAGACAGACATTGATACCATCTGGTATATTATGCAAACTAACCACGGCTCCCATACCATTGTCGACAAGGTTATTTAAAGTGCCCGATTCAAACTACATTAATGAGATATTCAACAAACTTTATCTTTGACTAGATTAACAAAATGTTGAAGTAAAAATTGTTTTTGTAGTAAATTTAACTACGTTCTTATTTACATACATGCATATTATATGTACATGCTAATTTCTAGTTGTTCCTGTAAATATTCAATATTATGGTACAATACTTGGATTTGCTTTTTTAAAATTTGTCATTAACATGGATTACTCCTCATTAACATGGAAAATTGGTTTTTGTTTTTGAAAAAAAAAACGCTTTAGCACTGCTGATACTTTTACATTGTATCTCATGCATCTCTTAGGACAGATAAGTCATAATATGTATATATTTTTTTGCCTAATTTTACTCAAGTTTTCTTCAATAATATCGTCCCTAAATATATATTGACCCATTGGTGTTCTTATTAAAGAAATTAGTCATAAAAATGTGTATTGGAATGTTTCCTAAAGATGTTACTTCAATTGAAGATTATAATGAAGAAGAAAAAAATGTTGTTTTGCTTAAGAGCTGACATAGAGGTTAAATCAACTTGTAAGTATCATGAAATTAAATACTTATAAAAAATGTCATTACCTTTTTGACCAGTCTTGCTTGGATCATTTTAAGAAACATAAGAAGCCTATAACAAAAGTTTGGGTAGCTTCTGCAGTCTTCTAAATCATTGTCTAACAAGAATGTAATGTATTTCATATCTTCCTATATCTCCTGACATCTTCCACATGTATCATCTTCTAGCATGATGTTGAAATAATGTGTTTGTGATGGTTAAATTGTTCTTGTAGCAAAATTCTACCAGCCTATTTCCCCTGTCGTTTCTTGTGCCTAAACCAAATAAACCTACTACCGCTCCTTCCCTATCCTCACCACCATTAAAATCTCCCATAATTATTAAATATTAATGTCCTTCTACATATCCTAGTATGCCTTCGAAATCTTTGTAGATCGATCGCCTCTACCTCTTCCTCACTGCAGCTAGAGGTGGTCATGTATACTTGTATTATTACTTTACCGGTTTAGATTCTAATCTAACCATGAGTACTTCTTCGTTCTTTTGTAAGTAGTTTTCTACACGTTGTCCTTATCTTTTTTTGCATAACTATCCCCAAGCCTGAATTCTCTTCCTCTGAGCCTGTATGAATTGCCCTAAAGTTTTTGCTCTAAAAATTCCCTGCCTCTAGCCCCCGAACCTCATTGATCCCTACTATGTTTAATGCTAACCTATCCATTTCGATTTTCAAGTTCTCTAGCTAACCTACTTGCTTTGTGCTTCCGACATTCCACGCTCCGACTCGCAGAATGTTCAAGACTCTTTTTTTATACTTTCCGATCACATCCCCCGAAATAGTCCCCTTGCGGAGATCCGAATTCGTTTAGTCAGTTTTTGTATTTTGCCTTTCATCTATTAGATTCAAAATATCTTTTGCTACCCATGGTTTTTTTTTGTTTATACCCCAGAATATCTCTGGCCACCATGTCTGAGATATGATTAGTGTGTGATGACTTACACTTGATTTATTACTGCAAGTAATTCCTTGGTAAGCATGCAAATGTTAATGTACTTACAAGCATTACATTTGATTTTCCAATGCTCCACCCAAAGGTATTGTACTTACAAGCAGCAGCTCTATAACGAACACTGTTGTAAAAACGAAAACTTGTTTATATTTGAATCTATGACTTCACTCTTTGAATACCGAACTGTGTGAATCGACTTCGGTTCAGCAAGTAACCGCACACTCCTTTTCTTGAAATACCACCATTTATAAATTGATTGTACTGTGGTCATGCAATGGGGTGGTGGCTCCGTGGCGTAGTTTGTATGTGTGTGTGACTACAACGCCCAAGGTCCCGAGTTCGAATCCCAACACGGTCCGCTTGAAAAATGTTAGGCGAACATTTTTCACAAAAATACACTTTTGTTCGGATGAGAGGTAAAATTAAGGTCCCGTGTGTGTGTTGTCATGCACGTTAAAGATCCCTAAAATACTCACTTCCTGGCTAATGTAGTACCTTCGGTTGGAGCATTGGAAAATCACATGTAGGGTCATGCAATGGACACATTTTGGTTTTGAAGTTTCACTGTCGGTAGAAGTTAAAAGTACTTGAAGATCATCCTTAACATTTGGCTTATATGAAGGTTTGCTAAGGATACTACTAGGTTGTAACTGGTCAACGATTTATTTTCTAAGGCACGACATCTATCTGCTAAAAATTTCCCGAGTTTTGAAATTCCACATCTGCGAATATTATTTCAAAAGCCTTACAAGTAGAATTGCCTACTCTTTGAATTAACCAATTAAAATTAGTGTTTTATTATGAGACTGTATGAAGATATTTAAATCTGCAATATGTATAGTGTTTTGGAATTGATAAATTATTATTGTAAGTGGTAAAAACTTTTAGGTTTAAACTATTTAAAGTCTCATGGCTTTTACTTAGGAAATTTATTATTTGTAGAACAAAGGGTAATTTACGCGCATTGGGGAGAAGAGATACGTGGAAGGTGCCAACAGATATAGGAAGATATCAAATAGAGTACACTCTTGTTAGACAACAGTTTAGGAATCAAGTAAAAGACCGAAGAAGCTACCCAGAAGCAAATATAGACACTGACCACAACATCGTAATTATGAAGGCCGCACTTAAATTTAAAAATTAGAAGAAAAAAAACGGAAAAAGGCACTTCGACTTTCAGAAACTAAAAGATAAAGATATTCAAGAAAGATTCGAAAAAATCAAATGAATTGTTGAAAGATAACGGAAAAATATCTGATTCTAAGGAAGTAGAAACAGAATGGAATAACATTAAATCCAGTCTAGACATGGCAGCCAGAGATATTCTGGAGTACACACAAACTGAAAATAAGAAACCATGGATAACAAAGGATATCCTGAATTTAGTAGAAGAAAGACAAAATACAAAAATAAATCAGACGAAAGAGGAAAACGGAGATACAAAACCATAAAATGGGAAATTATTCGCAAATGCAGGAAAACTAAAGAACAATGAATTGATGAAAAGTGCAAAGAGGTACAAACTAAGATGGAAATATGAAAGACAGATGAAGCATACAAACTAATTGGAATCAATTTTAGGGATATAAAACTGTATAGCAAAAATATAAGGGTCGCGGGAGGAAACGTCATTATAGAAAATGTAGAGAAAGTGGGTAGATGGCAAGAATATATAGGAAATTTATATGCAGGAGAGGAACTAACAGAATTAGAACAGGAATCATACATTGAAAATGATGACTTGGGATATCCTATACTTAGAGATGAGTTTGAATTAGCATTAAAGGGTCTGAAAAATGGCAAGGTGCCGGGTACAGATAAGGTGCAAGCAGAAACGCTAAAAGCCGCTGGACAAGCAGTAACAGAACGTCTCTTCCAACTTATATACTATATGTATGACACAGGCGAGATACCCAAAGATTTCAAATGTAACATCATAGTAACTATATCAAAAAAGAAAGGTGCGGATAGATGTGAATATGTTTTAACGATAAATTTGACAGGACACGGTCAAAAATATTAACTAGGATTGTACAAAGATGGACTGAAAAACGCGCTAAAGAAATAGTAGGAGAATATCAATTTGGGTTTAGGCGAAACAAATGGAAAAAGAGGAAAGCGTGTATATAGGGTTTGTAGATCTGGAAAAAGCATTCGACAATGTACAATGGAAAAAAATGTTCGAAATACTCAAAAAGATCGGAATGAGTTATAAGGATAGACGAATAATACATAACTTATACAAAGAGCAAACAGCAGTAATCGAATTAGAGCTGGAACATGAGAATTAAACATTAGGAAAGGGGTAAGACAGGGATGTGCGCTATCCTCATTAATTTTTAACTTTTACATTGAAGAGACAATGAATACTGTCAAATGTAGGAAGACATTTGGAATTACTATGCAAGGAAGAGTTAGAAGTTGCTCTTAATAATATGGAAACGGTTCTAACAAAGAGATACGGTATGAAAATTAACAAATATAAAACTAAAGTACTAGTATGCAAAGGAAGGAAAAATAAATCAAAAACCAGAATACAAATAGGTAATAAGAACTTACAAGAGGTTAAAGATTTCTGCTACCTAGGAAGCCAAATAACGCAAGATGGGAAAAGTGCAAAAGGTATAACACAAAGATTAGCACAAGGTTGTGCAACATTTAACAAGAAAAAGGAACTACTGTGTTCAAAGACAACAAACTGTAGTAATCTTGGTTACTTTAGATCACTAAAGGAGTACTACAAAACATAGAAATGAGGAAAAGATTTATTAAAACATATGTGTGGAGCACATCACTGTACGGCTGTGAAACCTGGACAGTAGGAGAAACGGAACAAGAAAAAGATAGAAGCCTTTGAAATGTGGTGCTACACACGAATGATGAAGATATCATGGACAGACAAAGTAGAGAACTAAGATGTACTAAAAATAGTAAGGGAGGAAAGAAATATGTGGAAAACTGTACAAAATAGGAGAGATAGGACACATACTACGGCATGAGGGAATAGTGCGGAATATATTAGAAGCAGATATAGAAAAAAAGAGAAGTAGAGGTAGACCTAGGTTAGACTATTGCACACAGATAGAGAAAGATGTAGGCTGTAGGAATTTCAGGGACATGTGTAGGCTAGCTCAGAATAGAAATCAATGGAGGTACGCATCCAACCAGTCCCAAGATGGATAAACTAATGACGAAAAAAATAACTGTACTTGAACATTATGATTATTATAAGAAACTACAGGTATTGTTTGTGCAATATTCTCGAATACTATTAATTGTGTGAAAGGATTTACTGGAAAACTATTAATTTGGCAAATGTCTAAGTGCTGGGGGATCTTGGCAGCGACAGGCTACTTAACCCCCTGCACATACCACTGAATCTCTGTTCAGTCTTGAATGGCCTCATTGTTAATGTTGAATTAAACATGTTAATGCTTCTCAAATGTATAGATTGCTAATTGCATCATAATTTATTATATAGAGTGCTTTGTAACAAAATAATAATAGTCTTGTAAGAAATGTCATTCAAGTTCTGTCAATTTTATATGTACACATTTTTTTGCTTTGCTCATATAAAGGTCAACAACAAGCAGGTTTTTTATTAACTACATGTATATCAGTTGTATGGAGATGGTCAACCTCAGTTGATCCAAATAAGAGACAAATAGCAATCAGTGCAATGCAATAATTGATTTTAATTACAATTTTTGTAGCATACAGCACTGGTCCAAACAATCTCGGTGAAATAGGACATATAATTAGAACACAATAGAAGGGGAACCGAGCTGTATATAGTCTGTGTGGGAATATCATGGAACTGTGTAAGCTAGGCTCAGAATATAAATAAGTGGAGGTACGTGTCCAACCAGTTCTGAGACGGAAAACCTAATGACGAAAAAATAAGTGCAGATAAATCTGATGATTATTATAAACAACTGCAGGTGTTGGTTGTGAAAAGATATATTGGAAAAATACTGAATCGGCAATAGTTCAAGTGCTGGGGAGCGTGGCAGCCACGGTCTGCATACCTCCCTCCACAACCACTGAATGTCGGAGAAGTAGGGTATATAATTGTAAAACAATAGAAGCTGCACCTAACAAGAAAGAACAGCACCTATGATCAAAGACAACAAACATAGAAACAAGAAGAAAATTGTTGAAAGCACATGTGTGAATCACAGCACAGTATGCCTATGAAATACGGGCAGTAGGAAAAGCAGACAGAAAAATGGTAGCAGACTTTTGAAATGTTGTGCTTCAGATGTATGAGGATGATAGCATGGACAGACAAAGTTAATAACAAAAAGGTTATAGAAATAGTACGGGAATAAAGATATCTGTGGGAAAAAATAGGAGAAATAGACGGGCAGAATACGTTCTAAGGCATTTTTGGGGAATAGTATGTGATATATTACAAGCAGAGATAGGAAAAAGGAGGTAGATGTAGACCTAGATCAGATAGTGATAGATGCAGACTATGTAAATTTCAGGGAAATGTGTAGGTTAGTTCAGAATAGGAAACAATGAGGGTACATGTCTAACTAGTTTCAGGACTGAAAAACCTAATGATGATGGGGAGAAGAGGTATATTTTTAAAAATGTAAAAGCAAGTGTGTGCATATACTCAGTTGTTAGGGGATCTGATATGAAAATTTCACACCTAACATACCTTTATGATAACAAACTCCAGTATAAATTTCAACTTTAAAATTCAATTCGAAGTTATGAAAAAAATACAAGTATAAAATTCGTTTTTAACATAACGATCTTCAACAGAATAAAGTATATCAGTTACATAATTGAAACATACTTACATCCAACTAATTAAAAATGTTGTTCTCGTCTTATTAGTTTTTACTAATGTTATAGAACATCTGAAAAATTTCTTCACGCAGTTTGGGTGTTAGGTTAAAAAAGTTCGTCCAGTCACAGTTATAAATTCCAGGAGGGACATCTTCAGCACATTTTTAACTAGCATCCAATTTGATCCTTCTTGACTTTTTTAAATGAGGTTCTGGGTCCTAGTGGGTGGTAAAATGTAACATGTACATCTTGGTCTTGACAATCAATACTATCAACTTCAGCAATCTACCTACTGTTCATTATAAACACAAGCCCCTATGTTTTTATTTCGAAGTATCAGAGATACAACTTTTTCAGTTTGATGAAGTTCACTATCTGGGGATATTGATGTAAACTGACACTTGAGCAAGTTGCCTGACTGGGATATAAAACAATGAAATGATCGAGTGCCTTTAATCTTCTAACAAGTGTTGAATCTTTCCTTCAAGACACTGGCATAGAGTTCTTGTATTTCCTTAGATTTAACGAATACATAGGTAATTCCTTTTACCTGTTCTTTACAGAATGTAAACACTTCTTGAGGTGTCACGATCTGGTCCTCATAGGTCTGCTGCAGACTAGCTTTTGTGACAACTTGCTTTATAGTACCACCGATGTCATCACACACATTCTTCCCGTGGCATGATGCGAAAAAGTGCCATTCGACATAAAGTCGAAAATCTTCTTTGTGAAAGGGCATGTTAATAAAATTTTTTATATTGACTTGCAGCACACCATCTGAGAAGTAGATGAGTTGCAATTGAAAACTGTGTGCTTTGTAGTGTTGTGTTCAAGGTGGTTACATATGACACAAAAAGTCTCTCTAGTTCATCTTGATCTTTCATAAATTGAACTTGAGCTTTGGAAATAAAATGATGCATTTTAAGATTTTCAAGTTTAGATACCACCACTTCAAAAACTCCGTGGTTTTATGATTGTGACCATGTCCGTTCTGTCTTATGTGACATATTGTTTGTATACTATATTGTCAGGTATCAAATCGTTTTTTTCTCAGATTCTTTAAATAAGCCAAGTAAAGCTTGTAACTCTACAATCTTGACATTTATCAATCATAACTATCGAAATTACATACCAGAAGTTCCAAAAGGTCGCTATAGTCAACTCCAATATTCGCCACAACTACCAATCAACTTTACATTCTGGTGATACAAACGTGTAAACATTGTGGTTGTCAGATGCCCCTGCAACAATACACAATTTTGGTCTGAACTTGCAAAATTTCGACTTTCCAATTTTAATGTCAGGATTTTCTCTTTGAATTCGGTAAATAGTTTATTTAATTTATACAATATTAATCCTTTTTGTCTTTGAATCTTAGTACCACTTTTTTTCACTAAAACACAATCTTTTTTGCCAGGCATCAAACAGCTATTATTGTCGTCTTCATATAACCTAATAACCTTTTCGATCGTGTTTTCATTTATCAAATTAGATGCATTTTTCTTTTGTAATGCAAGTAAAATTCTCTGTTCTTTCACTAAATGCCTGGTTAATTTTACCAAATGTTCCGACACATAAATTTATCACTAACTTTTGCTCGACACCAAGAATTTGGCAGTAAACTGATAATCTTAATTTTATGCTCTTTGTTTGAAATTCGGCAATTAGTTTTTAGCTTTTCTATCAATCATCTAGCATGGCAGACGAAGTTAAGAACAAATCGGTTATATTAATAGTAGAGGAAAAAAGATACCAGTGGAAAACAAAAAAAATAGGAGAAATAGAAGGGCAGGGTACGTTCTAAGGCATTTTTGGGGAATAGTACAGGATATATTACAAGCAGAGATAGAAAAAGAGAGATAAGGGTAGACCGAGATCAGACTTTCGCATGCAGATAATGATAGATGCAGACTGTGCAAATTTCAGGGAAATGTGTAGGTTAGTTCAGACTAGGAAACAATGAGGGTTCACATCTAACCAGTTCTAGGGCTGAAGACCTAATGATGATGATCAAATCGTCATATTCGTTAGGGAATTTTGAGAACTTTATGATAAAATACAAATTTGCTTTTGAAATGAATCTTCCAAATTCTTTTGTAGTGTAATTGCCACTTTCTCAATTTTTGCTGTCAAAGCAAAAGGTTTTTTCTTCACTTAGTTTTCTAATTTTGCTAGTAGACGAAACATCTAGGATTTCGCAAGCTGAAAATACGTTATTTATAGTTTCTGATAAGTCACAAAATCCTTTATCCGAACTATCACTAATATCCCTTTCATTGTTAATTACAAATATGTTAGAACAACATGGACACAGTGATCCTGGTATGATATTGATACATGGACACCATGATTTTCCTGGTATGATATTGATACAAGGGCTTCTATTTTTCAAATTATGATCAAAAGTTCGGGTGTAGGAATATTATGCAAAAAAACATAGGACACTGTGTAGAAAATTACTTACAAAAGAACAAAAGAGTACTCATGGTTAGATTAAAAACCAAACTGGTAAACACAGTAATAATACAAGTATACATGTCCACCTCTAGCTACAGTGACGAAGAGGTAGAAGCGATCTACAAAGATATCGAAGACATAGTAAGATATGTAAAAGGATTTGAAAATTAAATAATCACGGGAGATTTTAATGCAGTGGTAGGTGAGGGTAGGGAAGGAGCGGTAGTAGGTTTATTTGGTTTAGGTACGAGAAACGACAAGGGAAATAGGCTGGTAAAATTTTGCGACAAGAACAATTTAATCATCAGAAACACATTATTTCAACATCATGCTAGAAGACAATATATGTGGAAGATGCCAGGAGATAAAGGAAGATATCAAATAGAATACATTCTTGTTAAACAACGATTTCCCCACATTCCATTGTTCGACTTCAATTTGTTTCGATAAAAGCTTTTCTTTTAACAGTATTTCAAATGAAGATGAACATTTATTGCATCTTTTTTCATACAGTCAGCTCAATGCTGATCACAAACAGTGTGTAATAATAAATCATTAATACTTTTGATATTGTCCTTCCATTTGCATTCATGCAAGAAGAAGTTAAAGTTCTCGCAATAGGGGCAACAACACACTTCATGGTCTTTCGACTTAACTATTTCAACTTCTACTGGTCGAAACTCACAAAATTTTGATAGTCCTATAGCAATGGTGGGATTTTCAACTTTAAAAATCTCGTGAGCTTCCTTCAAATTGTACAGTTCCTTCACTTCTTCAGTGATTCCTTTTCCTTGAGAAACAGCATTTTGCTTTGAGACTGGAATTCCTACATCTGAAGCCAACTTCTCAATGACTGCTATTCTTTTTCGGGGGCTTTGAGGCAAAGTAGACTTGACACGCTTTAAGGCCTTTCCAAAACTTTGAGGACTAGAATATGCCTTTTTGGGACTTGAAAAAACTGTTGCAGAAGACTCCGCTTTTTGTTTCATTCGCATTTTGCACATTCTTAATTTGGTTGCTTCATTTTCCTTCTTCTTTAATTTTGCATCTCCCTTCTTTTTTCATTCTCAAATTTTTCATAAATTTCTTAGCCTTTTCTTTCTCAGCTAGCCTTTGTTCTTCAGTTCGATTTGCCCGGCTTTTCCGCTTTCTTTCAGCAGCAGAGAGGCAGTTAGAAGTACCAGCCATGGTATTTCATACTTTACACCTTCAAATATAATAAAAAATACTTTAAATTCAAGAAATTTGGCAAAGAGTTTTATTACCAGTCTGTAAACACTAAAAAAACAGTGTGACTAACGTAACACATTAACATGTTACGTTGGTCACAAAACACATGTTACGTTGGTCACAGTCTTTACAATCAATCAAAAAATATTTTTTAAAAAGGAAGATGCATTTATGTCACTTATGATGTGAACTAAGAGATTTTGAAGTTAAAAAGTTTTAACTTTATAAATACTTGAGTTATTGAGAAAACAATAGTTTTTTGTGACCAACGTAACATTCAAAACAAAACAAAATAAACAGTATAATTTTTTACATACCTTTAATATTTTCAAACTATGGCTTTTGTACGTGATAGATGAAGGTTAAATCTTGAAAAAAACTTGGTTTTAAAAGTAATTCCCATAGTATAGATGTATCAACAGAATGGTTTTGAAATCCAATATCTGTGCATGGTAAAACAAATCCAACAACCATGTGATTTAACAGCTCTCACTGTTGCCAGATTCAATATACAAAGATAATGTTGCCAGTTCCTTAAACTACAATAGTTGTAGAATAACAAAATATATAGTTTTTATCGTGTTTTCAAACTTTTTTTTTTAAGCTTGAGGTTTAAGTTTCCGTGGAATGACCCTATAATCTTACTTGTGTCACTTTTAATTTGTGGGAGTTGTTTGTGACTAAAAAATAATTTGGTATGTGTAATTTCGATTCTTAAGGTTAGTAAGATTAGTAATTTCTTTTCAACTGTATTTTTAAAATTCAAGACACGGTTGTTTACTCTAAAATTTCAACACTCTAATAAACTTACAACAGATTTAATGTTATATGCTATTTGCGAAAGAACGATTGAATATCTTCTGCAACATTCTAAGAAAAGCTTCCTGTTTTCTAAATTTGTGAGTTTTAACAATTTAATATTCTATTCAATGTTTGTTATGAATTATTTTTATTAATCACATTGAACGTGAATACTTTTTAGTAATGCTAGTTTCATGTTTTTTGTTAATTGCAATTTTTAGTTCATGATTAAGGATTCATTTTATCTGAAACGTTGATGTTCAATAAATGATTATTCAATAATTAATTTTTTATTGGACGCCTTTATCCCAGAATGATTTTCCATCAACATTACTTTATTAATTATCACGTCCGTAAATTTGATTAATATATATATATATATATATATATATATATATATATATATATATATAACAAGAATTAATGGAAATTGACTCAAAACAAGCAAACAGTTGCTATACATTCCTTTTATTTTGTGTTAATGTATAGGATAAAAATTGAATCCTTTCTTCTTACAATAGTTATCAATTATATTGTTTCAACTGGAGTTATAATTATGTATTCAGATAATTGTAACTAATGTTGTAAGTGTACAAAGCTAGGCTGTAGGTTATTTCTTTGTTATTTTTTTTATTGTTTGTATAAAATGTTTTTATGAATTGTAATTTTATGTTAGTTCCACAGCAATTAATAGACTTGCATGTGAAGCTTTTAAGAAAGGCTCGTAAGTCTGTATCATCAGAACGTTGGGAAAGAGCATTAGTTAAAGTGTGTCATGGTTATGGTAGTCAAGATGCATGGGAAATTGAAAGATTTGGTTACAGAAAAGCACGGTTACCTGCAAAATTACGAATACTTAAGGTTGTATTTCTTATAAAAAATTAATTTTATGAACATCTTTGCAGCAACTACTGGAAATGCAATTTGATTTTAACTCTAAGTTTAAAAGCGAAATCAACAAACTGTCTGCTGAAGAATTACGAACACAACCTTTAGGAAGAGATCGGCTAGGTCATGCTTATTGGTATCAAGCAGATGACAATTGTCAGATTCGTGTTTATAAAGAAGACCCCGATGAAGAAACATGGGCTCTCGTTGCAAAGTAAATAATTGGCTAAGTATTAGAAGTTTATAATTACACGTTTATTGTTTTTATTGTTGACTGAAATGATGCCTCTTTTCTTTTTGGTTATATTCTGCTATAGTTTGACCTGTATTTGAACATAGTTCTAGTAAAATGCAAAATTGTTTGAATATATCCCTAGGTAACAATATCATCTGTGCATGCATAAAGTTAGAAACGAAAAGAGACATTTTAGAAATTATACAAATTCAAAGACATGTTAACACCATTAATTCAAAACTTGGAAAATAATAAGTTTTGTAAGAGTTTGATATAATATTATACGTAATATTCAAACTAAAATTTTTTGCATCTTCGTATAAATTACGTTCTTGTAATATTAATAATTAATAAATAAAGCAATAATATTACATGTGTTTGAAAACTATTTTATTAGCCTGCCTTTTAAAACTTTTCTGTTGTAATTTACTATTACAGAGATAGCATTCAGTATTTATTCGTACAATACAAAATTCAAATCTTTCTCTTTTATTTTCAAACATGAAGCTACTGAATACTTTATACTATTGTTTTTAGCATGTTCATTGTGATGATGTTTTTAAAATTCACTCAGATATAGACACATTTTTGTGAAAATGCATAGGCGTTACGAGAGATAAAACTAAATGCAAAAAGAGAAAAATTAATCTAAAACCGATAAAATTATTATTGATGCACCCTGTGTAAAGATTTCATGAATAGCTCTAATATTAATTAAATATGATATTTCAGTTCTTTTGATTTTAGAAAATATAATTTCAATCAGGGGGCCATAAACTTAACCACAAAATCAAAGTTATTTATGGTAAAATACATATTATAACGAAACTCATCCATAAAGTAATTTAAACCACAAAACGGTAAAGAAAATATGTATGTCAAGCAAGTTTTAGAGCTAAAAATGTCATTTAAAGAAAGCTTTAGCAGTACCAAGAACCCCAGACACTTTAACGTTCCTACAATGTAATACAAAATATAGACGCTTTGTTGGTAAGTTTCATGAATATTAAATTACAAATAACTATATTTTTCCTATAAGGTAACAAGGGTTAAGATGTATTTATTCAGATTGATTTAAAAAACGCATCCATGGACACACGGTTCTTGCGTGTTGGGATCATACAAGGGTCACATCTGACTCACGTAGTGTAAGGTGATACGATGACAACCCCCATAAAACATCTTAAGTGTGAGAAAGACGAATGCTAGATAGTGCCGGGAAACCACAAATTTTTCATTTTATTACTAAAAGAAAGGACTGTAATAAATTGCTTTACTTTATTACCAGGAATTCCTAGCCTCAAACAATATCTCCAGACTGTAAAATTACGTAGGTATCTTATATATTCTCCTCTATCTTATTGACACACAAAATCCCTCCTTATTTCCAATCATTTCCGATAGCTGCTCGGATAACTAGCATCACAAAATTAATGGGAAAGAGGCATCAAGCACTGCACTATGTTGCACAAATATGCACATGTGTGAACACATACACGCACATACATACACATCATATTAAAATAATTCTTGTATCATAACAAACATTTTAATACAAACCTCAACAAGAAATGTTCCCAATTAACAATCGCTTTACTATTATTCTCTTCAAGATATTAACTCAAACAAAATATTAATAATAAACTAAATAGTAGCTACCCAACGTGGGTGTAAAGTACTATATTTTCCTACAATGCTGATGGATTCGAGAGAATCACGTGATCATAGAATGATTTTAAATATTTGATATTGTGAATTCCCAGTGTTACTTCATGGCGATCCTCTAACTTTGAAACTACATTGACCAGGAAGCGAGTTTTTTTATTTGACAACTTTGAATTTTGCCGAACCCTTGCTATTCCAAGTAACGGATCTTTAACGTACATGACACACACACACACACGCATGCATGCACGCACGCACGCACGCACGACACACACACACACACACACACACACACACACACTCGCTCACTCACTCACACTCGCCCACCCACATACACATGCATGCCACACACACACTCACCCACCCACATACACATGCATACCACACACACACACTCACATGCACACACATACAAACAAACATGCACACACGGGTGCACACCCACATGTACACACACACCCATGCAGGCACCCACCCATATGCACACGCACATGTGTGTGCATGCACGCACCTACAGAGTAGCTCATGGTTGTACTCAAAAAAAATATTATTACAATCGCATTGGTGGTACGTCGAGATGGTTAACAAATTCAACTTGGCAACTTGGGGCAACCTGTGAAAACAGGTCACAGATTGGTGTAGAACTAAGAAAGTCTCCTATCACTTTGACTGTATCGGTGACAATTAGCTACTGATCAGAGAGTTGTGCAGGCGCATACTGAATTATTCTATGATTTTAGGAGCGGTGTTGAGGATCAAGCGTTTTGCGGTTAACGCCCGTGATTGGAGGATTACAAGCCTATTGACGGTCAGGGAGCTTGATAATACAGAAATCTCACTAATTAGGTTGATACAGAGGTGTTACGAGTCAAGGGAAGAATAAAATACCAATCATCGTAGATGACAAGGATGCTATCCGTGCAACTCATGATTTTAAGTATCTGATATTGTTACTGGTTAGACATATTCTGGTGGATTCGTTAATTAGAGAGTGTTGCTGGAATAACTGTCATGCTGGGACACAAATAATGATGAACAAGTTTGGAGAACAGTTTTGAGTAAGTAGAAAGAGTAGGAAGACCATTAAAGTAACCCATGAAAAATGTGTTACATGCACAAGGTATGGGACAAAGAATTTTTCTGCCCAGACAGTACCTCTACCCAAGGATCAAGTAGAAAAAGCCTCGGTGTTTCAGATTGTTGGAATTGATTTAGGTGGGCTGCTCTATTTGAAGGGTAATAGAAAATGTTGGGTCGTTGTTTTTACATGTGCAGTGTACCATGTGATACATATTGAGCTGGTGATTAGTGTATTAGTGCAGCAATCAAGCGAGAATGGGACAGCTAGGTTCAAAATTAGGGATGTTATTGTAGATAATCATAATACTAGAAGTACTAGATGGCCACGTGCGTGAATAATCGAGATGTATTCCATATCCGATGGAGTGACTAGAGTGGTTCGGTTGCACACTTGCCGGAGAATTAGTCAGACCAGTGCAATGGTGTTTCCTTTTGGAGGGGGATGAATCTTTACCTCAGCTCAGTGAAAAACAGAAGATATTGGTTATGCCAATCACGTGAGTGCCAGGATACATCGAAAGGGTATAGAGTGGCAGGTGAAGCCCGATACACAGCCTAATTTGTAGGAGATTCAATTGTATAGTTAATTAACATGATAGTTTAAAATTAAAGGTGGTAGTTTATGTTGCAACTCATACGTTACAATACAGTGTAAAGGAAAACAATGTTGTGTTTCATATAAAAAGTTTGTGGAGTTTTAAAACTTGCCACTACAATGTTAAATCTGGAAGATACCAACAAGCCAAGAATTTCACAGTATGAGGATGCTGTGGAGCAATAGAATAAGTTAACTGAAGATTTTGGAGTTGCAGCAAGCAGTGACCAACAGAGGAACTGGGATAACATTCTACTCAAAATTATACTTGAGAAACGAAACCCATCTTCTGAAACAGAGAAGGCAACTAGTTTCGCACTTGGAAAACCTGAATCCAACGCCTGGATAGAAGTTTTCCCACCTCATACAATAGATACTCTGCTGGACAACAATACTTTCCGCATTGCCACTGGTCTGTCTGGGATGTAAATTGTATATGCCTCACACCTGCCTGTGGGAGTAATAAATGGATGATTTTGGATACTACGGTATTGACTTTTCTAAGAGTCAAGGCCGGTTTTCTCGTCATCAGGACTTAAATGTTATAATAAGCCATGTCTTCAGTGAAGTTTCTCTATTTTAAAACTATCAGAATTATGTAGAGATGATGGGAAGAGAGTAGATGGCATCACCCTTATTCCATGGGAGGGAAGAAAGTGCCTTGTTTAGGATGCGACATGCGCTGATACCCTTGCTGTATCACATTTGCCTCAATCTACTAAATACTTTGGTTCCGCTACTAAACATGCCGCTTTATCAAAAATGCGCAAATATTCAACAGTTATAAACCCAGCTTACACATTTCAACCATTTGCAGTTGAAACAATGGAATGATGTGTTGAAGCTGTAGTTTTTATAAACAAATCAGGCAAACTACTATTACGAACATGGGAATCTCGCTCTCACTCTTCTCTCCTGTAAAGAATAGGAATAGCTATCCAGCGTGGAAATGCCATATCGGTCATGGAAACCTTCCATACCTCGGACTCTTTATCAGATATTTATTATATTTTAAGTTCTCGTCAAATTATTTAACGGTAGTTTCATTTTGTTTTGTTTAATTGTTAAAGTGAAATGTTGGAAATAAAAATTTCATTTACTATTGTCAGAATTGTCTTTTATCAAAAAGGAAAATAAAAACCTATATCTTGTTCGTATTAAAAAGATATATGAATTATAAGCAGACAGTTTAGTTCAGAAGTGGGGAACCTTTTTACTATTAGAGGCCACATTTAAATTAGGCAGCAATAAGAGAGGCCGCATAAGCTGATTGACCTAAGAAAGTGACTTTTGTGAAATTATTATAGTTTTTCTATAGATTTAACAATTTATTGCATTATATAGAAAAAATAAAATATAATACTACAAAATTTTAAATATAATATACATATAAAATAATATAAAATATTATAAAAATACAATAAAAATATTTTTTATTCACTAAGTTAGTGACTTATTTGGCTTTGTTTTTTGTTTGACAGTAATTGTATATTTGGATCAAGCTTCGTAACACACAGCTTTAATTGATCCTCTAAATGTGCATCTGTAATTTGCGTTCTTAAATTTGTTTTTATTTTTGACATTAGAGAAAATGTTGTCTCACAACAGTAGGTACTTCCGAAGCAAGAAAGTAAACGGCGAGCATGTTCTCGAAGGCATGGATATTCAACAGCATTTTTCCAGATTTCTATGGGATCCTTTTTAGCGTTAAAAATGGATTTGATGATACTATCTTCCCCTAAATCAATTAACTCCATTTGTAGTTCTGCAGAAGCCTCGGATATATCTATTAAATGTGGTTCAAATGCCAGTTTCATAGCAGGAGTGTGCTCGTCAAAATCAGAAAATCTATTAGTATACTCTTCTATTAAACAATCCAAGACACCTACATATTCATCGAATATTTTATTTTCACAGTTCTGCTCATTTAACATTTTAGCTAGCTCCGGGAAGTGTTGTTCAGATATTTCTGATCGACAAAGCAATGTTTTGAAAAATGATAATTTTTTTTCTAAACGCTTGGATCTTTTGCCACATTTCATAAATATACCTCGTTTCACCTTGCAGGCAAATATTTAAATTGTTTTGTTTTGTAATCATATCAGACAAAAATGCAAGGTTTCTGAGAAATACTTCATCTGATAGATCACATTGTTTTCCTTGTTCTTGATAAAAGTTTAAAATTTGTCGTCATAAAGACAAAACTTTTATCAAAACCTGACCTGTTGATAGCCAGCGAATATATTTCAAATAATATCTTTAACAAAGTGTATACTTTCTAGAAATACAATAAAACCGTGTAACTGTTATAAGCATGCACTGTTAACTACAGTTTGCTGAAGATCGCAACAGATGGTCTGTGGGCTAGAGCCTCGCTCATGCGTGTTAGAGTCCGTTTCAGACTAGTATTCTGACGTCATGTTACAATATGACTGTCTTTGGCGGGATTTTTCGTGCAACTGTCATGGCGTTGATGTACAATAGTTGTTTGAAACGAACTCTACCATTTTGTACTAGGTGGCAAAGGGCCGCATAAGAACCTCGCGGAGGCCGCATGCGGCCTCGAGGCCGCAGGTTCCCCACCTATGGTTTAGTTGAAACATACTGTTAAGCCGTAGAGGATTAACTATGGTGACTTATAAATGTGGACTATAGTATTTTTGAGCTTTTCAAGGTAAGTGAGCAACCGACAATTTTAGGGTCCTAGAAATTTCTCGTGTGCCACTGCAGCTAGTTGACATATACATTGTTACGGCATATTAAAATTCAGTACAAGATTATTAGATTCTTAAAAAAATTAGGAATTAACGAAATTAAACTTCTAAAATACATTGCAACATTCTAAATTGTAATGATTTTTCTAATTGTGTATTATTGCTTATATTGAATGCTAAATACTAAGAAATGAAATTCCAGGTATTTGTTTTTATTTTTAATTTTTTCACGTTTTTTTATCAACATAATACCCAATCATCATTAGGTCTTCAGTTCTGGAACTGGTTAGACACACACCCTCATTGTTTCTTATTTTGAGCTAACCTACACATTTCCCTGAAATTTACAGTCTGCATCTTTCACTATCTGTGTGCAATAGTCTGATCTAGGTCTACCTCTTCCTTTTTTTTCTTCTCTGCGTGTAATATATCTTGCACTATTCACGGAAAATGACTTACGTATCCTGCCCTTCCATTTCTCCATTTTTTTTTGTTTTCCACAAATATCTTTGTTTCCCTACTATTTCTATGACCTCTTTCTTATTAACTTTGTCTGTCCATGCTATTATCCTCATACAACTGAAGCATAAAATTCGTAAAGGCTTCTACCGTTTTTCTGTTTACTTCTCTTATTTCTCCTATTTCATAGACGTACTGTACTCTGCTCTACACATATGCTTTTAACAATTGTCTCCTCGTTTCTGTTTGTTGTCTTCTAACATAGCCGCTACTCTTTCTTGTTAGATGCAGCTCAGTTTCCCTTCTATTGTTTACAAATTTATACCTTTTTTCCTCCGGTTACCAAGATCCCCCAGCACTTGAACATTTGCCGAATTAATAGTTTTCCATAATATCCCTTCGCAGAATCAACATTACTTGAGAATAATAGTTGAAAATATTTCAAAACCATTACCTATACTTGTTTATAATAATCATCAGATTTAAGTGCAATTATTTTTTTCGTCATTAGGTTTTCCATTTTGAAACTGGTCGAATGCGTACCATCACTTATTTCTATTTGAGCTAGCCTGCACTGTTCCCTGAAATTCCCACTGCCTTGATACAGCTCGGCGTGCCTTCTACTGTTTCCTAATTATATGCCCTATTTCACCGAGATTCAGTGGTGCGTGAAGGGGGTTAAGCAACATATGGCTACCAAGGATCTTCCAACAATTAGACATTTGCCGAATTAAAAGTTTTCCTGTACATCCTTCTGCACAATTAACATTAGTTGAAAATGTTGCTAAACCAATACCTGTAGTTGCTTAAAATAATCATCAGGTTTAAGTACAGTTACTTTTTTTGTTATTAAGGTTTTCCATCTTGCAACTGGTTGGACGCGTACCTCCATTGATTTCTATTCTGAGCTAGCCTACACATTTCCCTGAAATTTTCACAGCCTACATCTTTCACTATGTGTGCAATAGTCTAACCTAGGTCTACCTCTACCTCTCTTTTTTCCTATCTCTGCCTCTAATATATTCCGCACTACTTCCTTATGCATGAGACCTATCATCCTATCCTATTTTTTACTTTGTTGTTAAGTTTGTCTGTCCATGATATCTTCATCATACGTCTGTAGCACCACATTTCAAAGACTTCTATTTTTTTCCTGTCTGCTTCTCCTACTGTCCAGACTTAACAGCCATACAGTGCTGTGCTCCACACATATGTTTTAAGCAATCTTTTCCTTGTTTCTATGTTTGTTGTCTTTGAACACAGTAGTTGCTTTTTCTTGTTAAATGTAGCACGACCTTGTGCTAATCTTTGTTTTATATCTTTTGCGCTCTTCCCATCTTGCGTTATTTGGTTTCCTAGGTAGCACAAATCCTTAACCTCTTGTAAGTTCTCGTTACCTATTTGTATTCTTGTTTTTGATTTATTTTTCCCTCCTTTGTACACTAGTACTTTAGTTTCATTTTTGTTAATTTTTATACCTTATCTCTCTGTTAGAAGTTTCCATTTCATTAAGAGCAGCTTCTAACTCTTCTTTGCTAGATGCTAATACCGCTATATCATCTGCAAATCTAAGCATATCAATTTTTTGTCTCTGCATAGTAATTCCAAATGTCTTCCTGCATTTGACAGCATTCATTGCCTCTTCAATGTACAAGTTAAAAATTAACGAGGATAGGACACATCCCTGTCTCACCCCTTTCCTAATATTGACTTTTCTACGTTCCTGCTCTAGTTCTATTACCGCTGTTTGTTCTTTGTATAAGCTATGTTACTAACCGTTTATCACTAAAACTCATTCCAATTTTTTTCAATATTTCGAACATTTTTTTCCATTTTATTTGTCAAATGCTTTGTCCAGATCTACAAACCTTATATACACGCTTTCACCTTTTGCTATCATTTTCTCCATTATCACCCTGTGCTGAACCAGCTTTGGTAACCCTCTTCTTTAATAATTAATTCTCTTATTATTTTATTTTACATATCTATGCCTATTACATTTATATTGTTAGTTATAAGTAATAATCCAGATAGTGTATAAGATTGTACGCCTATGCAAAGTGGTCGTTGGGCTTTTACTTGAAGTGGGGGTTGTAAGGTAACCGAAACAGGACAGTTGGGTTCAGGGGAGTAAGAAGCTAAGATCGCATTAGGCGTGGCAGTAATGGTTTAATGGTTATTAACCCACAATTTAAGGGTTCTTAACTTTTAAAAATAATGAGTGAGTAGTAGTGCAGTGATATAATTGCTAAGTGGAATCTAGGGGCATTTTACCTATTAACGATATCAGGTAACACAGCTTCCATAGTTTAAAACAATGGTTTTTTATAACGATTTCCCTAAATTGCAGCTCTTTGGCAGGTGTTTGTATTTTATTTAACCTGCAGTATAAAATGAAATTGAGGCAAGTAACCCCGGGATAGTAAGAAACCTCGTGGTTGTTTACGTGTCATTCTCTGAAACATTATAACGGACTCAAGTTTTTGTGAAAACAGGTACAAGATAGAATCGCGGTAAAGTCTGCTGACAAAAACTGCTCTTGAACCAGTCCATTTACTTTGTGGGTGGGTCCACTTTTTTATGCATACTAGTGCCCAATTTAGGAATTATTGTGTAAACCTTGCTAATTAATCAGTATGTTAAACATTGATGTTCTTAGGTTAGGTTGAATTACTCAACATTTGAAATCTTATAGTTTTATGTTGACCAGTTATCACGCAATTTGTAGCGGTAATTTAATATAGGTTTGACGTTTATTTTTAGTGTGCTAGAGTGTCGGAATGGTTGATTTAAGCTTCGTTTATTTGTATACGATGTGCATTTATACATATACATATTATCTTCATTAAATTTATTAATTTGACCTAACCAGATATTACGTGTTTTCTTTCACTACAAACCAGTTGAGTAGGTATTGCTTCGAGTCGAATCCCACCACCTGTAAGAGAGATTAGTCGCTGCATTTTGCGGCATTGCTCAACCCTCGAGCTAAAATAGCCTCCTGCGTTCCCCTGTTTTGCCTAAACCCACATCGATCTTTTCCTAGTATTTCTTCAGCTGGTTTTTTCCATCTGTTTTTGTACAATTTTAGTTAATATTTTTGACACGTGTGCTGTCAAACTTATTGTTAAAAATTTTCACATCTCTCCTCACCTCTCGTTTTTGGTGTAGTGACTATGATGTTACGTTTTGAAATCTTTGGGTATCTCGCCTGTTTCATACGTATAGCTTACAAATTGGAAGAGACATTCTGTTACTGCTTGTCCAGTGACTTTTAGAGTTTCTGTCTGCACCTTATCTGTATCCTGCGCCTTACCATTTTTTAGACCCTTTAATGCTAATTCGAACTCATCTGTAAGTGTAGGATATCCCAAGTCATCTTTTTCAATGCCGGATTTCTGTTATAATGCTGTTAGTTCCTCTCCTGCATATAAATTCCCTATATATTCTTGCCATCTAAACATTTTCTATAATGACGTTTCCTCCCGCGTCCTTTATGTTTTTGCTGTATGGTTTTATATTTCCAAAATTCATTCTAATTAGTTTGTATGCTTTGTCTGTCTTTCCTATTTCAATCTTAGTTTGTACTTCTTTGCACTGTTTATCAATCCGTTGTTCTTTAGCTTTCCTGTATTTGCGAGTAATTTCCCATTTTATGGCTTTGAATCTCTGTTTTCATATTTCGTCTGATCTATTTTTGTATTTTTGTCTTCTATTAAATTCAGGATATTTTTTTGTTATCCATGGTTTCTTATTTTCTTTTTGTGTATATCCCAGAATATCTCTGGCAGTCATGTCTAAGCTGCATTTAATGTTCCATTCTGTTTCTACTTTCTTAGTATCACAAATTTTCCCGATATCTTTCAGCGATACATTTGACTTTTTTTCAAATCTTTTGTGGATATCTTTATCTTTTAGTTTCTTAAAATCAAAGTGTCTTTTGCCATTCCTTTGTTCCAAATTTTTAAATTTAAGAGCGGCCTTCATAAATACGATGTTGTCGTCAGTGTCTATATCTGTTTCTGGGCAGCTTCTGCAGCCTTTTACTTGATTTTTAAACCTTTTGATATCTTCCTATATCTCCTTCTATTTTCCACGTGTATCGTCTTCTAGCATGATGTTGAAACAATGTGTTTATGATGATTAACTTGTTATTGTCGCTAAATTCTACCAGCCTATTTTCCCTGTCGTTTCTCGTGCCTAATCCAAATACACCCACTACTGTTCCTTTCTGCCCTCATCTACCACTGCATAAAAATCTCCCGTAATTATTAAATTTTCGTGTCTTTTTACGTAGCTTAGTATCTCTTCGATATCTTTGTAGACCGCTTCTACCTCTTCCTCACTTGACTAGAAGTGGGCATATTGCATTATTACTGTATTTACCGGTTTAGATTCTAATCTAATCATGAGTACTCTTTCGGTTTTTTGTAAGTAGTTTTCTACACGGTGTCCTATCTTTTTTTGCATAACTATGTCTACACCCAAATTTCCTTCCTCTGATCCTGAGTGAATTACCCTTAAGTCTCCACTCCAAAAGTCCCCCACCTCTGGCCATCGAACTTTGCTGATCCCTACTATGTCTAGTGCTAACCTATCCATTTCAATTTTCAAGTTCTCTAGCTTATCTACTTTCTTCTTACTTCTGACATTCCACGCTCTGACTCTCAGCTCTTTTTCTAAACTTTCCGATCACATCCTCCTAAGTAGTCCCTTCCTGGAGATCTGAATGGGGGACTATTTTAAATTCGGAATCTTTTACCTCAGAGGATGCCATCATGTTCATTACAAGTACGCTGTGTGTTTGGGAGGTAATGTGGTGGTTTCCTGTTGGCTTCCACATCACGGTATTGTCTTAGAATGCCATACCGATCCCTATGGTCTCTGCCAATCTAAGTACTGAAAGAGCTGCTGCTCTCTTTTGGGGACCTGTCTCAGTCTGGTTCCTCACCTAAGACCCCACCAATTTGGTAAAACCTTTGGTTCGGCTCTTTAGCTCATGGGAACACTCGAGCCATTCCACCCGTTCTAGTAATCTATAACTTCAAAGTGCAGGTCCATTTGGAACCCAAACAACATATTTTTATTTATTCAATTAAAGGCGATTGAAGTGCACAGATACACTAGGTACAAGTATTTGTGTTATCCGATATTCACCACAATGAGAAAGATACAAAGGTAAATTAAAAAAATTAATTACGTAAACTTACCAAAGTGGAAGTGTAGAATTTCCTGAAGTCTTTTTTGACCGATAACATCAATTTGGGAGTAAAATAATTTATAGCACTAGTGCTAGCGGTTAGTTCTTTGTATCAATTCTAATTTAAATACAACAAACACAATTGGCACTTGATGTATATGGGAGATGACAATTATTGGATGCCTGTGCTGTACGTGTGTGTAAAGTTTGTGGTATTAGAGTATCGTGCATTATTGAACTTAGAATTTATTGTGGTAGACTGAGTATAAGAGATCTTGGACACATGCTTCTGTAATATTGGTTCACAAGCTAAATATAAAGTTTGATAAGGACTGAAAAATAAAATTTCTGTCAAATTAATTATTTACTATGTCTTTATCTAGTAAAAGAACATTAACCAGAACATTTATAAATCTAGTCCCATATCTATAACACAAAAATTATGTTTATGTCCACCAAGAGCCTTTGTGAGCATATCAGTGATCATTTCCTTGTTGGACAAATAATCTACACTGATTAGATTCTGCTCAACACAGTGTCTAATTTGATATTTCACATCAATATGCTTACTTCTATTTTTCTAAGCTTCTTTGTAGCACAACTAATTAGCACTTTGGTTATCATTAAAAATTATCAAAGGATTAGAAGATGTATACAACTCTGACATTAATAGGACTTGGAGATAAATACCCTCTTTGCCACATTCACTGATTGCAACATATTTCGCAATGTTGAACTATCAGCAAGAGTTTTTGTAGGCTGTTTTCTTTGAACACCAACTTACAGCAGCACCACAGAATTTAAAAATATAATCAGTGTGTGATGCTCTATCTACCACACAATTACCAAAATCTGCATCAGCATACTTTTCCAACAAGCATTCACCTTTACGTTAACACAGGCCTACATTTTGAAGAACCCTTTCAATACCGTCTAACTATTTTGAGATTAAATGCTGATTATCATTGCAAGCAATAAATTGGCTCAAATAACTAATAGCGTGGCAAATGTCGGGACGTGTACATACTGCTATATATATTAGAGCACCAGTTTCTGATAAACATTGTTTTGTCAAGCATTTTCTGATTTTGACAATTTTTGAGACACAGAGGTGTCACAACTGTGTTGCACGTACTCATCAATGATATCTTTTACATAATACTCTTGATCTAACTTAATAGTATCCCTTTTTCGATCTCTAGTAACTTTCATACCTAAGCATTCTTTAATTGCATCCGTCTCTCATCTTGATTGATTCCACAATTGCTTATTTTAACGAATGAATCGTATTATTCCAGCAATGGGCTGCTTGCTTGATATTATAAATTGCCTTACTGAGCTTATAGACCCTTTTTTTCATTTCCTTCATAAACAAAGCCTTTCAGTTGTTCCATAAAAATGATCTTATTTAAATCACTATTAAGAAAGGCAGCTGTAATATCATTGTGTCTATGTCTAAGTCTAAATCAGCGGTCAAACCAAAAAGTACTCTGGGAGAAGATAACTTTACAACAGGAGCAAAGGTTTGATCATAATCATGGCCAGGTGTCTGATTAAAGCCTTTCACAAGTAACTTTGCTTTGTATCTACTCGAACCACCAATTACTCTTTTTAACTTGTAAACCCACCTGCATTTGACCACATTAGAACTCTCAGGCCTATCTAATATTTCCCAGGTATTGTTGTTCAACAATACCTCCATTTCTTCTGTCGTAGCATTATTCCAGTGAACGTTATCAGTTCTTGTGACAGCCTCCTCTTAAGTTTGAGGATCATTGGGACCTACAGTTAGAAACACATATTCAAAATCATCGAAATTTTTAGGTTTCCTTATACGAGTAGGATACCTTTCCTGAGCTGGTTGTACGACTTGCTCATTCAAAACTATCTCTGTATTGGAGGATTCCTGCTCATGCATGCTACAACTATCTACTTTCACAATAGATTTATCGATTAAATGAGAGTCCGGTAGTATTTCCAATACATTGGTGTTTTCATTCTCATTTGTAGCTTCATTCTGATTTAAGACATCGAACACGGGTGTTTGTACATTAACTAGTACATGACCTTTTATCAAGTTCACATCACTGTTACTATCATCATCATTTTTACAGGGCAATAAGTCGAAAACAGTATTTGACTCAATAAATTCAACATTCCTGGCAATAATGATATTTTTGGGATCTTTTTTAGAGATGAAACAATAACCTTTGGTATTTGTACAGTAACCTATAAAAAAATTACCGATTGTGATCTTTTATCTAGTTTGCCCTGCTTCCCAAAAACACATGTGAAATGTCAATTAACTGTTCTTGCCACATTCCTTTAGGCGCTGATTCACACACAGCAGCAGCAGGTGACAAATTTCTCAATTAAATTGCAGTATTCATGGCTTCTGCCCAATACTTTTTTTTTTTAAGATTTGATTCAAACAGCATGCACCTTACCTTCTTAAGTAAAGTACAGTTTGTGCGTTCCGCTACACCATTTTACTGAGGTGTATACGATACAGTTGTTTGATGACGTATGTCATGTGCCTTGAGATAACTTCCGTATTGGTTGCTGATATACTCACCTACATTGTCCAATCTTATCGATTTCATTTTGTTATTGGTTAGATTTTCAACTATGCTTTGAATTCTATAAATTTAGAAAAAACGTTGCTCTTAGTTTTAATCATATAACCAAAAGCTTTCCTTGTAAAATCATCAACAAAGGTTAAACAATAGCGAGCACTGCCCCACAACGACACATCCATCGGACCACAGACATCAAAGTGAAGTAATCCTAAACTAACTGTAGCTCTTTTACCTCTGTTTTGCAATGGTTTTACAGTTTGTTTACCTTCCACATATTTTGTAGTAATCATCGAATTCTATTCCACTAACCAAACCATTTTTTAATTGCCTGATACCTTTATGGGAAAGATGACCAAGACGTTTGTGCCACAATTCTTGCTGAGACAAATATGCGGACTTTTCAGCATGCATGGCCTTCACTGACGCTAGTGCTGGCCTGTCAATGATATAAAGACCATCACATTTAGTACCTGTTACTTCAGTGTCTCCAACACCCCTTAAGTTTGATGTATCATAAACTATGCAAGACAAGTTCATGTCACCTGAACCTTGAGATGGCATCTTCATATTGTTAGCCACAGAAATCTGAGTATTGCTTCCACTGTTCAAGCTAACAAAAATGTCTTTCTCCTTCGCCATATGACAAGTGACTCTGCTATCGATGATCCATCCCGATTCGGCTGTGTAAGTAGAGCAGTCGCCAACATTGACTTTGGAATTGGTTTACCAGATTTCACAACAGGCTGCTTTTGAATTATAAAAAACCCTGATTGCTGCTCAGTTTTCCTTTTTTGGACAATCAGTTGTATGTGAAGGATCTCTGCAGTTATAACAGTGAAATTTACCCCTTTTACCTCTTTTGAAGTTCTGGACAGGTTTCTTCATGCTAGAAAATAAGGCAACATTGCTTGACAAACTCATTAGCCCTCACTCTTCAGATTTAATGCTGTCTTTGGCCTGTTGATTAACCGAAGAAGTTAAAGCTTCGTAATCTTGTAACACACCATTCATCATGATGAAAGCCACCCATTTATCTTCAATAGGCTCATTTATATAAGCCAACTTTTGCACAGTAACTAAAATGATTGTAATGTAGGTTTCGAATGATTGGAAATTGTCCTTTGTACTGAACAGTTTGCGGGTTATTTCAAACATTGTGGCCATACTACTACCTTCATATGCAGTCTTTAGGTTGTCCCAAGTATCTCGCGATGTTTCTGCCTTTTGGACATGTACAGCGCAGTTTGACTTGACAGAGAGGCATATTTTTGCCAATGCACTCTGATCACGAATTATTTCTGTAGGACTGCTTTTTGAGTACCATCTACATAACTAAAAAGACCTTCCAACATGAGGTACATTTTTATGGAAAACTTCTAACTTCCATAGGTTTGCTGGCATTCCAACTTTTCTATGTTGACCGTAGCAGTAGATAGATTGACAGTTACGTTTGCAGTATTTACAGCAGTAAGAGAGACTTTCACCAGTTGAACCAGTTGCCATCGTGGGAGAATATTTTTGTTAATTCAATCTCAAATTAAGATCTATGTTGGTTTATGCCTAGTTTTGTACAGTTCAGTGCTGTTCACTACTGTACTGTATTATATTCAAAATTGTAATTATTCACTACCTTAGACCTGCACCCATAACCTGTTGTGCAGTGTAGTTAGAAGCAGAAATAGACCCATATCTTAAAACGTGTTAGCCCGTCTTTGTGTTAAACTTAGAGGGCAAATCGATCACTAATCGGGATTTGCGTCTGAGGGGGTCGGTGTTGGGAGTGCGGGCGGGTCGGGGTCGGGTGGGTAATTTTAGCGTTCATTGCTTAGGGGAAGTTTTCATCGGGAAAGTACTAATAATAAGGGAGAAACGAGGTTTTTCCAGAAAAAGATTACTTTGCTTCGACGTAGTCGCTTACGTGTTAAAAAGCTAGGATCCCACAAAAAAGCAAGATGAGTTGGTTTCCAAAATTCGTATTCGATCTCTAAAAAATATCTAATATACAGTGTGTACAGTATAAAATGCAGTACATGGGGATCTTGGAAACTGTAGGAGATACAATCTTGGTTAAATGGGACAAAAGTTGCATAATCATGAGGGGTATCTCAGATCGGTTTTCAAATTTCAAAAATTTTTCATAGGTTACTAGATGGAGGCAAAAAACACAAAATTGACGATTTCTTTATTTGCTCGTAGTTAGTCTACTAATTGAAATAGAATGTTCAATTTTGGTACATCATGGTAATTCCCCATTGCGCTTCACATTTTCAACTTAGATTTTGTCTAGGGCATCTAGATTTTGCGTGACGATGTTCAACTTTTTATTTTTAAATAGCCGCCATATTGAATTTTTACATTTTTGAAATGCTGACAAAAACCCTTTCCAAAGAGGTATAACATGGTTATGTTTGATTGAATCAAAACACTAAAGATCACATAATTATGTTTTGGTCGTAGTAGGCTTTAATTTCCATTATAACAAAGAGAAACAATTGCTCAACATCTGAGAAACGTCTAAGTTTGTCCTTTATTTTATGTTTCAAGTAGTGCGTTTAAAAAAACAGTTAATTAATTTACATAGAAATTTAAGCAAAGCATTTGCGCTTGAAATGGATCGCTTTACTAACCGTGATAAATATCAAATGTTAGAATGTTTTATTCTTTCTGGAAGGAATGATGTTAAAGCCGCTGAATTGTATTTAAATAAATACCCAGAAAAACATCAACCAAACAGATGTATGTTTCGGAGATTACAAAATAATTTAATAAATTATGGTAGTTTTGACTTGTCTAAGAGAAATAGACAAATTAAAAAAGATAATGAAAACAGCGTTTTACAAACAGTTGTCGAAAATCCTCGTACTTCTCTTAGACAAATTCAGAATATAACAGGTGTTGCTCATTCTACGGCAAGAGCTATTTTAAAACGTGTACAGTTTTTTTCCCTTGATTGTTAATTTGCAATTGTCTGAACATGAATGACAACTAAAAACAGCTTAAATAAAATTTTGTATTGAATAGATGCTAGTTTGTATTTATTCTTTGTTAATGCATAGTTATGTAAGTTCTGATTAATACAGATTTATTTTCAATTTTCTACGTTTTTTACTGTTTTTATTACCTGAAAATTGAGTTAAAATTTTTTAGAGCAATTGTTTCTCTTTGTCATAATGGAAATTAAAGCCTACTACGACCAAAACATAATTATGTGATTTTTAGTGTTTTGATTCAATCAAACATAGCCATGTTATACCTCTTTGGAAAGGGTTTTGTCAGCATTTCAAAATGTAAAATCCAATATGGCGGCTATTTAAAATAAAAGTTGAACATCGTCATGCAAAACCTAGATGCCCTAGACAAAATCTAAGTTGAAAATGTGAAGCGCAATGGGGAATTACCATGATGTACCAAAATTGAACTTTCTATTTCAATTAGTAGACTAACTACGAGCAAATAAAGAAATCGTCAATTTTGTGTTTTTTGCCTCCATCTAGTAACCTATGAAAAATTTTTGAAATTTGAAAACCGATCTGAGATACCCTCATGATTATGCAACTTTTGTCCCATTTAACCAAGATCATATCTCCTACAGTTTCCAAGATCCCCATGTACTGCATTTTATACTGTACACACTGTATACTAAAAAACACTATTCGCATTCTACAATCTGAATTATTAACGGTTTGCAAGCACGTACTATGGTATTTTTTAAAACTGCTCTTCAAATTTGTGTAATTAATTCAAAATCTGTTGACACTTTTTTCAAATTTCTAAAATTTAAACTTTTAAAATATCTAATATAGATTAATAGTACCGATAATTGATTATTATTATAGGAAAGCATGGCATTTTAATATACGCGGGCTATTTTCTTAAGAAAAAATTAAATAATAAATTTGAGGTTTGTTTACGAAGACGGCCGAGCGATTACAATATGACGTGATTTGTTCGGAAAACGTTATATTTCTTATGTGGCGTTATGCAATGCAAGTATACAACCAACGGCATTCCGATAAACAACAGCTCCATAAAAGTTCTTTTTTTTTTAATTTCGTGTCTGCTTTTTAAACAACCATGAGCATTTATTTAACAATATGCATAAAAAGAATCAAATCATTTTTTCATATGCTTCAGTGCGGTCTACAATCTCTAAATTGTTCAACTTGCATAAACGTATTTGCTTATGTATATAAAATTACGGATCGTTTAATATTTTCCGATATAAAAACCTGAACGCACGGTGTGACAAAGCCAACAACGGGTCGATTAACGTTGGTGCGAGAGAATAAGACGATCAATTTGGTTTCCAAAATTCGTCTTCGGTCAGTAAAAATAATCTCATATCTATCACGTAACTATTTATATCCTATAACCTGAATTATTTACCGTTTGCACACAAGCACTACAGTTTTTTTTGATAAATTTCTATTAAAATTGGTATAATTAATTTGAGAAACTTCCAAGACTGGTTACGAGGACTGGCGTGGAGGAACAGGTAACTACCATCAAAATCTATGGTAACACAATAATTTTCAAATTTCTAAAATTAAAAGCTTATGCAATAGCTAACTTATATTTTTGGTGTTATACCCTTATCAGGATTCTAAAAATAAACAGTATTTTATTATACACGGTCTTATTTTTAAAGAAAACATTGTTTGTTTGATTTATTTGAACCCATATAATATATGTTAGTGGCAGAGACAAGCAATAAATAAATATAACAAACAATATAACATACAGTGTATGTCATAGTGTTATAAGTCTTAAAATAAATACAATAAAATATATTATAATCACAACCAAAAAAATTAACCAACAGTAATGATTAAAAAAGTACCTGTCCATAATAGATCTACTTGACAGACTCATCATTCAAAAACTCCTCCACCGTGTAATAACACCGGTCACATAGCAAGGCTAGTAGCGATAATTTAAAATTATGAGTATTGTTAGAGTTTTTAATGCTGTCAGGAAGTTTATTATAGAAAGTTGGTGCCATAAAAGGTATTGATTTATAAACCCGGGTTGAAGTAGGTGTAATTTTGTAGATATCTCTTCAATTTCTTGTATTGTGTGACGAATTAGTGCTGGCGCTATTATATTTAAGAATGTTGTTACAGAAGAGCAGCAATGTATCCAAAATAAATAGGGAAGAATATGTGAGAACTTTCAGTCGTTTAAAGAGCAGCCTGCAGTGTTCATCTCTGGTTTATGGCAAATAATACGGATAGTCTGTCTGCAGTTTGAAGATGAGAGACATCTTTTCTAGCATGGTATGTCCCCAAAAATGTATACCATACCGCAGCCTGGATTCAAACAAGGCATAATAAACTTTAAGGGCAGAATCAACTGCTATTATACAGCAAGTTTTTTTAGTGGTTATAAAGATTTTGGTTATTTTGAACCAATTTTGAGTAGAAACAAGATCCGACGAAATGCAATTGTGAAGTGTAGGAGTAGAAGAAGAGTTCCAATACAAAGTAATATCATCGGCAAATAGTGTACATGAAGCATATTTAACAGAAGATGTATAATCATTAATATAAATTAAGAATAATATGGGTCCCAATACAGAACCCAGGGGAACTCATAAATTTAAGCGTATCGTATTTGATACTATTGTTTTGCGTTGACTAGAGAGCTTAACGGATCGAGTGCTGTTCTCTAAGCAAGATTTAAGCCATGAATTTGCCACCCCTCTAATACCATAATGGTCAAGTTTATTTAAAAGAATGCTATGGTGCATGCAATCAAAAGCTTTGCTAATGTCTACAAATACAGCAGCAGATGCAGACTTTCTTCTATTCAACGGTGTATAGAGACTCATTAAAAATTGATGTATAGCATCTGCTGTGGATTTAATAGAACGAAAACCAAACTGATTAAAATTTAGAATATCAAATTTGTTAGCAAATCTGGTAATACGTTCCTCTATGAGCGTTTCTAATAATTTAATGAGTTAAAAGTAAAGAAATTGGTCTAAAGTTATTAAGCGTGTTGGCTCCTCCCTTATGTAACGGGGATGATTATAGCATGCATGTTTCAAACATGAGGGAAATATTGCATTTGGAAAAGAATCGTTTATAAGCTTAGTATGGTATTGTATAACATGAAGCGGAAGAAGTAATAAAATTTTAACTGAGACGTTATCAATTCCTACTGTATTTTTATTTTTAAAAGCTTGTAGGACTCTAACTACTTCGTGCTGATCGGTAGGGTAAGGGAAGAGACTATTATGATTTACATCCTCATGTTTACGCAAAAACTCAATTGCATCAGTAGCCAAAGAATCATTGTTTGAGACTAACTCACTTGCTACCTTAGCAAAATGTGCATTTAAGGTGTTTGCGATATCATCCACATGACAATTCTAAAGTATAATGTCTTGTTTCTGAGTATTTAATCTATTAGTCAGTTCATTTATAACTCTCCGGGGGTTTTTTTTTGGGATATTTTTCGAGTTTAAAATACGTTTAGATAAAGCGTGACTTTGCTGTTTTTACTAAATTGTTAAAAATTCTTTTATAGCGAAGATGATAAGATTTAATGTAAGTAGAATTGGAGAAATGTTCGTACAAAATGTGAAGTGACTTTTTGTTTTTTGCTGAAATTTTCAAGCCCGCAGTTAGCCAACTTTTATTCCTAGGCTTAACTAACACCAGGGGGAAGGACCTGTCAAATGCCGAAGAGATTTTTTAACCAATGAATTGAAATTATAGATATGTTCGATGGAGAAAAATTTTGTGGTATTTAGTGGCTGGTATGTTAGGATTTTGAAAGCTAGTACTGAAAAGAATTGCTTCATAGTCAGATAGATCACTACTGATTATTTCAGTATTCATAATTAAATTTGAACTAATATTTGTTAGAACATAGTCACTGCTGGAGTTAGAGTTAGCTGTTGTTCTAGTGTCAGATGCTACCTACATATCTAAGTTATAGCAATTAATAATTTGTTTTAACCGAAGAACATTTCTATCTAGTTTGTGATTAAAATTAATATTAAAGTCCCCGGTAATGATTAGATTACAATAAGAAGTAACCGAGTATAAGAGTGTATCCGGGGATTAGAGGAAATAGTTGACATTACCTGTTGGGAAACGATAAATGGAAAAGACATGTAGTTTAAGACTTTTGCTGAAGGCATGAGAGAGTTCACAATTGAGCTCACTCTGGAGTTCATTAAAATCCGTGTTTTGAGAGAAATCGGTGGTTAATCTACAATAAATGGCTGTACCACCATGGCCCAAGTGATTAATTCAGAAATTGCTATATTTCTTAGGTGGCGTGCACAAATGCAGGTGTACAACCAACGGCACTTCAATAAACATCAGCTCGGTGACAGAAGACTAAGAGCTCAGGCTACCAACCGCAACTTCAGGGGTTTGATGCCTCATTAAAATTTAATTTTTTGTTGATTTTTTTAACATTCAAAAGAATCTAATATGCTTAAAAAATACAATAAGTTAATTAAACACTATTTGACAACATTTACATTTCCAGCGTTTTGGTTCTTAATTTGTTCTACATTTCATTTGTCTTAATGAGCAAAGCTAATACATTAAAAGAGTGAGGCAGTATGGCGCAGACTCGTAAAATTATGACAGAGCAGGTAGAACCAAGTAATTACCTACATTAACTGAAAGTCCTTATAAAATATATATTATGTGCAAAAAGTCCCACTCACAACTTTAATAACTGACTAAAATATCGTTTATGTACGTGTATTGTACACGTTTTTTAAATTTAAAATAAGGTTTATATATTTGATTCGAGCACTATCGGATGCCAGCGCCAAAGGTTGGTGCAAACGCACAAACCGACATCATCACCATCTACTCTGGCACATTTACAATACATACGAATCAAACCTATAAAAATCCTAGGGGCATTTAACTATTCCACTATTGTGTTTTTATATCAATATAGTTATTGATTTTCTATGCTAATGCCCTATATTTAAAAAATATTTGAAAACAACGTTTAGAAAAGTTATTTAGTTTTAAACGGGCATTAACGTACATAAACAATACTTTTTTATACACAACGATCTTGGTAGCGTTGCTATAATGTTACCGGCTACCATATACCAGGTACAAGGTTCGGTGCTTTGATCAATCAAATTTTATAGCATTTCAAAACAACACACGGTTTTTTGATTTTACGTATTGGAACTTTTTCGTAACATTATTTATTATACCAGGTGTAGAATTGGTTCATGCACTATAGGGATTTCCATGTTAAATTCTTAATGTTCAAATATTGGCTCACCAAATTATTTTATAGAAAAATTGTAAACATGTTTCTTGTAGAGAAAAAAATACTGTATACAACCATATCATTACTTATTTTCTTACTCTTCATGCAGGGGTTAACATTAAGGAAATTAAAACTACTATTTTAACAAAAATAGGTTGTGCCTTGGAATTGTTGAAACAAAAAACAAATGTTAATTAGCTGTAATTTTAGTGTTTTACCCACAAATGTAGATGTATTTTATGTATTATGTGTTCCTTGAATGAAAAGATCTTAATGGTAAAATGGTACTATTCTGGTAATAATGCACAAGCAGTAAGTGATATGTTTGCTGTTGAATATCCGGGTCGTCCAATTCCAAGTTAAACTACTGTTGGAAGAATGATCCACAAATTTTAAGCTACTGCTACTTTAAGTAATAAGTGTAAATGTAGTGAAAACGTCCAAGAGAATGTAAGACATTAAGATAATGCAAACGCTGTCGATGTATTTTTTATTTATTTTATTTTATTACAAGCACCAACGTGGTTTTCACCAAGTATTTTAAGGTGATGCTAATCCTATTTTAGTTTCTATTATAATATTAAAATATAATGTGTCACACAAATCCGCAAGTTTAAAAGAGTTAAGCATTTAAGCATTCTAGGCATTTAATTACATTTAAGTAGAACATGTAGCTATTGGAAACTAAAGGGAAATTCAAAAGAGTCATTAATTTCATAAAGGCAGTTTGTAACTAGTAATTCTTTAAATCACTTTTTAAATTTAACTGAAGGCATTTGTCTAATATTAATTGGTAAATAATTAAATAGTTTTTTTGCTGTAGAAAGTGAGTTTTCCATTGATCTAATGTACTTATAACAATCTTTCTTAAGATTATTTAAGATTATGTTTGTTTCTAGTATCATGATCGAGTACATCACTGTTTAGGGTAAAAGACGTAATATTTTTCTTTATATGTAATATGACAGTATAAATATACAATGATGGAAGTGATGATTATATCTATTTTAAAAACAGTGGTTTGCAGTGAGTTTTGGATGAGACTTGGCAAATAATTCTAACTGCTTTCTTCTGTAGAATAAATAGTTTATTTGTAGCCATGCTGTTACCCCATATTATAATGCCATAAGCAAGGTGACTATGAATATAAGCATAGTATACACTACTCACGACGTTGGTATGAATTGTACCATTAAGTGTATGTAGTATAAAGAGACCTTTACTTAGTTTAGTTACAATGTATTCAGTATGACCCTTCCAATTAAAGTCCACATCTAAGATGATACCTAAGAATTTCACCGATCCACTGTTAATACCCAGTCGTGTATCAAAACTGCATTTCAAATCCTGTGTGTTAGCATTATTTAAACATAGTTTATTAGCTTTGCACCAATCTTCAATTATTTGGACATTATTATCTAATACAACTTTTAATTGCTCTTGTGTTCTGCTACTGACTTTCAGCCCAAGATCATCTACAAATAGATAGCAATCGCTACTTTCAGTAACTGAAAATCCTAATGTAAGTGTGCGCCAACTATCTGAAAATGTTGGGATACACTACACTGCAGCAGACAAAATTTTGAAAAAGCACAAGTACCGATCCTACAAATATCAGTGCCATCAAGAATTGCGTCCAAATGATACGGAGAAAAGGGGCTGAGTTTTGCTATACCATTATCGAAAAAGCAAATGAAAATAGAAGTTTTTAAGAAATATCTGTTTTACAGATGAGTGCACGTGCACGCTTCAAAATGAGCCAAACACACAAAATTGTAGTATTTGGACTACACAAAATCCTCACAATTATTTAGAAACGAGAACCCAATATCTCGAAAAATTAAATGTTTGGGCCGGTATCTTGGGGCATGATATTATTGAACCATTTTTCCTTAACGGAAATTTAACGCCTGAACTTTTTTTAGAACTATTGTTCGAAGAAATAACACCAGCTATAAATGAAGTTGCGCCGGAATATGAAGAAATTTGGTTTCAGATGGATGGTTGTCCTGCACATAACAGTCTCAACGTCCAAGAATATTTAAATGAAAGCAAGCTTTAATGGCAAAGTTATTGGCAGTTATTATAATAAAGGTGTTTTGTGTTAATTCGTTGAATAAAATTTAATTCTTGTTCTATTGCAGATTATTACTCTCATTATTTTTGAAATTCTCCTTATGTAAGGAAGATGAGATTTATTTAACATGTCTGAATAACGGCGAATTTGTTTCAATAGTTTTAAAATCATCAACTCTGGGTTTTGTTAAGATATCAGTTTGTTATTTCCTTGCTTTTAAAATTTTTCAGAAAGGGAAATCATTTTCGGCATCAGTAAACATTGTCTATACGCATAGCTTATGTGGTTTGTGACACAAAACTACTTAAAATACGTCTAAATCTGTGGCATTACCATTGTTTCAATTCCAAAGCACAACCTATTTTTGTTAAAATAGTAGTTTTAATTTCCTTAATTTTAACCCCTGTATAAACAGAAAGAAAATAAGTAATGATATGGCTGTGTACAGTATTTTTACTCTACAAGAAATATGTTTACACTTTTTCTCTAAAATAATTTGGTGAGCCAATATTTGAACATTAAGAAGTTAACATGGAAATTCCTATAGTGTGTGAACCAATTCTACACCCGGTATGTGATTTATTCTTAAAGGTAAGAGTAGGAAACTTCATGCATTCGTTTGGTATTTCTTTCTTTTGAATCCATTTCATTACATTCGCTTTAATAAACAACAGGCGTCAAGAATATAAAACAAACATTAAAAACTAAGAATACACATTTCCAAATTAACGATTCACAATAACACATAAAAATATTTCTTTATTTGATCGTTAACAAAACCTCTATGAACAGAAAAACCTTAACATGATGGCCGCTTTTATTGGAAAACTCAGGAATATTTAAATCAATTTCAAAACTCAAGGTTACATACTACTAAGGGTATTTTTACGTTTTAACTGATGCTTTCTCTAACGTCTACAGCACTTCCATTGCTTTCCATTTTTGAAACTACTGTTTAAAAAATTAAATATCGAGGATATAACATACGTTCATAACAAAATACTCATGTTTATTAATTTGAAAAAAAGCAAAATTGTTTTTATTTCCTTTCTTTAAGATTATTATACTCAAACGTGGCGGCAACTACCAACCACCATTATTGATGGGAAGATCGCGGTTTGTTAAACTATTTTCAGGTGTCTACATACCAGTGGCGGTATTATTTGCTCTTCGACTATTAAAACAATTGCATATATTCTTTTCAACAATTTATAACTACTTCAGAAATTATTAAACACAAGTATCTTGATACATTTCCAACTACATTCGTTGCACGTGAATTAAACTAAGGCGATCAGCTTTTGTTTTTACAGATAATAACACATACAGCTGTTCTAAACATAGCTTTAATGCCATCTCTACAAAATTAATTTTTTTCGAAGACGTCTATCGTGCATTTTTCTAAAATTTGTAAATTACCTTCAATATTCTCTATGATTATCATACTATTGATGTACATCGATAATTTATTTCCATTTATAAGATTCATGAATATTGTGGTAACACACCTAATAAATACAGAAGGGCTATTTTTAATCCTAAAAGAGGCTTTTAAAAACTCATATTGCTTAGAGGGCAAAATAAATCATATGGTGAAATGAATTTTTAAGATAGTACTGTAACATATTTTTTCCTTTTTTCCTATCAAATCGTCAATTAATGGCAGTGGATAATGATTACGCAGGCATCTTCAGATTTGCTTTTACAGATTACCCCATCCTTTAACATTTCCTCTAGTTTCTGAGATGTTTGACTTTCTGCATATGACAAGCACCTAAATCTATAGTAAAATGCTGTGTGGCCTGAATCTACCACAATTTTCATTTCATATTTGGTCTCAGGCTCAGGATTTTTATAATAATCATAAAAAATTTCAATAGTTTTCTGTTGACCTTCCGAATTTACATGAGGAATAATATTGAGTTGGATCTAATTATTATCGGCATAACTAGTATTCAAAATTGATCTACACTCATTCAACATAATATCATTACCTGAAATAGACCTAACTTCCAATTTTTCATTTTTAATTGTGAAACTTAATTTATCATTATATAATAAATTAGACCGAATCAAACACATGGTATTACACAATCCTGTACAACGTATATATAGAATCTAGTACACCAAAAATACTAATTCTGACATCAATCACTCCTAAAGTATCTAAATCTGAGTAATTGATACCTTGGTACTAATTACTTAAAGCTTCATTTTATTCATGAAAAAAGGTTAACGTTTGATTTCCTTACCAAAATTATTGTAAAAATGCTCTAAACAAAATTTGTGTCCTTGGACTTATACTTCTATTGGCAACGAAAACGGCCCTACTTGTTTACAACTGTATCAGCAAGGTGGACTCGGCTCAAGGTTCATTTTTAGTACCTGCCAAAGTACGATCCGCACAACTACTTTATAAGTGAATGGTTGATTCACAGTTATAACACGAACCCTTATGATGAATGGACTTCAAACATTCTCATACATAACGATCCGGTTGATTGCAGTTGTAGCATTTTAGTGTGTTTTAATGATTTCTGTAATTTGCTATTTTCCTTTCAAACTTTTCTTCCTTTGGTTTTCTTGTAACAGTAAATTTCAGCTCGTTAACCTGTTTTTCTTTGATTTGATGACGACTGGCATTATCAACATTCTTTAATGTAATTATATCTTGATATAACTGATCCTCCTCCCAGTGATGCTTTGAAATTAATAATTAATTAATTCTCTTACTTATAAACCAATAACAGTGCGTTCTTTTGTTTCTGCAAATGACAAACCCATCTCTTTGCATAAATGGAGTTTTTCATAACAGTAGTAATATTTTTACCATAAATCACTTTTGCAAAAGCTTTAAATTGATCCTAACTATTCACTACCTCTATATGTACATAAAGCCAATGTGTGGGAATATATGTAACATTTGAAACTGCCATTTGATTTGTAATAGAATCGTTCCAATTATTGATAACGGTAGCTGTTTCCATTACTGCAACCAGGTTTGCGATGTAGTAGGTTCCTTTAGTGCATCAAATACATGGATAGTTTTCGTAACATTAAGTATCGTATTTATGGTGGTAGGTTCAAAATTGAAGTGAGTTGTTTGTGACATTTGTTGACTTATTTTCAGTATTTCTAACGTTTGCATATTTTGTTGTAACAATGTGTTACTTGTAGTCCTAAATACGTGGAAATCTTCATTGACCTTTTCGTAATCATTAAGAACTTGTAATGGTTATTCGTCCAAGTACCCGGTTACTTACTATGCCTAATTGGTTTTCTGTCAAAATGCATTGTATTTGTTCAAACTCATCATTGCTTGGTATGATTCTCTTCATTAACACAGCTTATTTACAGAATTACTGGATAAAAACGTGTGTGTGGGTTGTTTGTTTTAAATTAACATTATGTACAATTAACAAACTGCACACCTGAGGTTGTAAAATTGGCTCATAAGCTGAGAAAATAAAATAAAACTTCTGTCAATTTATTTAAATATTTATTATAAATCTGCCAAGCAAACAGAAACTCTGGGTGTGCATGTTTGGCATCAGCACTGTGCGGTAGATACATTTGGAATAAAAAGTATTCCCAGCAGAAAATATAAAAGTTACGTTATTAATAATTTGGTAGATTTATTCTAATAATTATTGGAAATTTAAGTATTTGTTAAACAAGTATTAAACGTGTAAAGTAGATTACTATTAATTACTAACTTAACATTTTTAAATGTCGTATCGACTATTAATTTAACACAGCGCTCAAATTAACTTCTCATGCGCAATGTACTTTCAATCCTCCCATGTGTTTTGAGTTGCTACATATGTTAATGACACCTTTAATTGCTTATTTTCCAGGAATTTTGTTTGCTCAGGATATCTGATTCACTGACTTGACATAACATAACATGCCTGTTTTGATCAATTCAAAAAGGTCTTGCACTACAAAATAGAATATACTGTTTAACAGCCGAAAATTGAGTTAGGGAATTGTGACAACAGTGAAACTCCAAATTAAATAGTAATTATTATACCGTGTGTTTGTTCTCAAAGTCGAACATAGAAATTTAAAATGCAAATCGGACGTTTTTGATGATTGTTGCGTTCCAATTTATCGTACAGGAAAGATAATAGTATCAATAGAAGGAGAAAATTATTACGATTCACAGGATACAACTGACAACACTAAAAGTACAATTACTATTTTAAAAAATGAATTTAAAATTTGACAGTTTGTAAATACGATTAGCTTTGATTTTCATATTCGACAGCATTTTCGATTTGCCATAGAAATTTAATTAGTAGGTTTACATCAGGAAATTATTGTGCTGCCACTGTTTGTTTGTTTGTTAATAAGCAGTCGACCAACTAACTTAGCTAACCTATGCAGTCGACTTTTAGGCGAGTATTAAGGTTAATTTTTCTGAAAAATGATTATTTATACTAACAAAGAAAGATTTTTATGAGGAAAGCCTATTATAGTGGCATTAGTTTGTGATTGTTTGCTCTTAACTTTAATGCAAGACCTATACAATCTGTAAGTACTATTCAAAAATATGTACAAAGATTTGGAAGCTGTGCAAATATTTCGGAAGAATCGAGATAGAGGCAGTGAGTAGCTACAGTCTTTATTGAATGATGTTCTAAAGTACTGATCATGACACAGGAAATCGACAAATTGCTGATTGCACAAACGAGAGCAAACAGACCCAACATTTAGTTTGAATTAAATTTCAATTGAAGTTGGGTTAAGTAAATCACAGGTATAGAAGATATTAAAAAAAAACAAATATCATCCTTTTAAGACGCAGTGGCATCAAGAGATTTTTGCTGTAAACGAAGAAGATAGGAATGTGTTTTGTTATGAATTGTAAGAGTCCGTAAACAATGAGCATCGCCTTCTATCGTCGATATGCTGCATCGACAAGTGTACTTTTACTCTAAATAATAAACTCAATATTCAAAACACAAGATATAGTGCACAAAAAAATCTTAATGTGAGGTTTTTGACCAGAACGCAGTATTGTCAAAAAATTAATATTTGGGCTGGGATTTTTAATAATAATATGAAATTCAAGGAATTTTAAATTCAGAAACGCATTTAGATCTTTTAGTAACGAAAGTAGGACCTGCGTTGGAAGGAGTTGCCACAGAAAAGCATGAGATTTGGTTTCAACAAGACAGCTATCCCCTCACGATTTGCTTTAGATGCTAGAAAGTTTTTAAATCATTGGATTGGTAGAGATGTGTTATAAATTAGCCAGCAAGATCTCTTGATTTTGCACCTTACGACTTTTTCTTGTAGGAACTCCTTAAAAGCAAAATTTACAGAAGATGCCACCCAAATATTAATTTTTTGAGAGAAGCAATAGTTAATGAATGCGCGCCAATGATTGACAATCAGTTAGTAAACATTAGAAATAGTTTTTACAACAAACTAGGATATTGTTTATCTCAAAACTGGGGATTATTTGAATATTAATTGTAATTAAAATTTTTCTTAAACTGCTTTTCTACATTTCTAATAAAAACCATTTGAAGCTTTGCTTATTTACAGTTTTATTACAAAACTAATGCCAAAAACCCTTAAAATTGAATATATTTATAAATTGCCTATGTTCTACTTTTATTGTAGCAGTCACATTGCATGAAAATTATAGGGATATATTTTTAATTTCTACTGTTTAGCATTTAGGGTTTCTTGGCTATTACGTAACTGTGAACTTAAATACCATTAGCTGCTGGAGAATTTCTTTCTCTTTTGGACTTTCCGTTCATGGGAATACAGTTTTTAAGATATAAAATTTTAGTTCTAAACTTATATGTCACATATTTCTTTAAATTGTGCTAAATATATTATAGACCTGGATTGTTTTGTTCGTGATTATGGTTAATATATTCTGTTTCAATTGTGTTAATATTGAGAAGCAGATTAGCTTTTGTTTGAAATTATTTGTATTTTACCTTTGTCTATTATTATTTACATTTTTTCACAAACCACTTACGAGTGTTTATTTTTATTTTACAGGGACAGAGAAGGTCTTGTAAATTTAATTACGCATCTCTCAGATGGTAAAGTGGAAGCTGTTGTAAATGAAGACAGTAGTAGTTTAGAAAGTGATAAACCAGTAATTGATACAGGACAGAGTGATTCGACTTCAACTAACTCAGATGTTAAAGATACAATCGTTGTTACAGAACAATCATTAGGTATTATAATTAATAATGATCAAGAATCAAAAACAAATGCTGGTGGTGATGAAGTGCCCAATATAGATTTAGAAAAAGATGATAAATTACAGGAAGAGGAGAGTAACTCTGCTATTCCTATTGACAATAAATCTTTGACAGTAGAAGTTGCTCAAGAAACAACAGAAATTGAACAATGTAATGAAAGTTTGGTTGTAAATAGCGAAATATCTGAAGTGATTCAACAAGTTGGTGATGTATCAAATCTTGATGTTTCTGATAATATAAATAGTTCATCTCCTGAAAATAATACAGTGATAGCAGTCGAATCAGCCAGTGAAGTGGTGGACTTTAGTAATTCTATCACACATGATAATCAGGATTCCATATCATCTGTAACCCAGACGCCAACATGTTTCAACGACGATAATGCAGTTAAAAGCGAATCAATAAGTGAATATAACTATAGCATAGCTAAAAAGGCTATAAGCGGTATAAGGAATCAAGCTAAGGATACTCCGAATTTCTTAAAAATTTCCACACCAGACCCTATAGGTTTGCATAACATTGGACTTAATTTATCAGTTAAGTCGGGTTTGGAAACACCTATTTATGTACCAGATCCCAGTAAAAGACTTGAAACGTTTGGTGTGAAAGAAAAGTATATGCGTAGTGATATTTTATCAGTATCAAGTTTAGTACATCATAGAAAAGCTGTAGATAGTGCTGGGTATTCTCTGCATACAAAATATGTAAAAAGCAGAATACAAGATGTTGAAGAAGAACTTCATGAACCGACCTACATGAAACGGCCTCGTTTAGTTCGTCCTACGCTTCTTGGGTACCGAAAAAGGAAGCACACATCTAGTGAATCAAGTAGTGGTGAAGAGTATGAACAGCATGTATCTGACGAAGTTGAAGAACCGTTAATGCTTGTAAAAGGTAATCATGAATAGAAATTTATTAATTTAAGTCCTTTTATTCTTACAGGCGAAGGTTCCGGATATGAAAATAAGGATGAAAACTTTAAGCAAGAACAAAGTATATTAAATGTTATAGATTCTTCTCCAATTATAGGCGAAGTTATTGAGGAATCTATAATGTATTTTCAGGGAGAAGGTAATGGAAAGGAATGTGAAACTGGAAATGAAGATCAAGATAAAGAAGTGCCTGTATTAGAAAATTCCAACAGTACTTCCCAGTCAATAAGTGGTTCAATTAACAATATTGCCAATGATTCTTCTAACAACCCTAAGCCAAATGCAAGCAAGTCAAGTAAATTAAACCAAATTGTTAGAAATATCACGAAAAATTTGGAAAGTGATGTTAGTAAAAGCAATAAAGTAGTTTCAGAATCTCATTATGAAGATAATAATACATCGAATACTATTGCTAATGTCAGTGGAAAACTAAACTTGGATAATTTGCTTAGTGAACAATTGGAAACTGAATGCAACGTTGAATTACAAACACATTCAAAATTTTTTTTAAATAATGCAGTATTAAATAAAGTTAATTCTGAAAATGTCATCGATGATTTAACGATGGTTAAATGTAGCACCACAGTGCCTTTTGAAGTTACAGATTTAAAAGGCATTACTAATAAACAGTGCAATCAGAATAATGATCCTGAATCCGATGAGCTTAGAAATTGTGAAACTCAAGTTGTAATTTCTGAAACCGATCCTCTGTTAGAAAAGAAAATTCCCCCAGATAAAAATTTTTCATTATATTTAGAGGAAAAAAATCGTATTAAATTAAATGCTTCAAATTGTACAGACATTGTAAATAATCTAAATAAGTCTCCTTCTAAATATAGACCAAAGAAAATATTAAACTATAAACCAAAAAATTTTGATATAAAATGTTCTAAGAAGACTGATAATATAAATTTAGGTATTAAGGAAAACGAAGTTTTAAAAACAAAATGTGATGATAATTGTAATGATAAAACAAACACTGTTACCAACAAAGAAGAAAATTGTGGTACTGTCTTGGCTAATGGTAGTGTCAGTGATGCTGTGCACTGCGATATAATGAACGACACTTTTGCTATAAAAAGGCGAAACTCTATTGAAAGATCATCTTTAAACATGGAGAAAGCTACAATTGAAAATAAAATAACTCTCAGTGAATCTGATAATAATCAAAACTTGTCGTCTAAGTTATCCAAAGTTAATATGCTTGAAGATAGGAACAGGGATGAGATAAACATATTTAGTGATAATGATGATATTCGAAGATCCACTCGAAGTTGCACTCGTAGATCAAAATCTGCTCAAAATCTACCAGTTGAGTTTACTAAAAATATCAGTAAGAACACACCTTTGAAATCGAAAAACTCTAAAACAACATTAAATTCTAAACAAGATCAAGAAGTTTCTGTTAGCAATGGAATTGAAGTTTTCGTTGAAGAAACTAAACGCGAACTGAGGCAAAGGTCCTCTACTGCAAATAAACAGATTTTAGTTAATAAAAAGAGAAAAAAGGAAACCGTACAGGTTAAGAAGCAGAATTGTTACATATCTGAGAATAACAACATCAAAGATGTGCAAGAGAATCAGCAGGAGCAGAAAATTATACATCTACCTACAGTTATCGAAAATATATCTGAAACTTGTGACCAGTTAAATAATCAGAATGATAGTGGTGATGATATGGAAATTGATGATTCTGTTAACAATAAAATCATTGATATAATCTCAATTGAACATCAAATTGTTAAACCTTCTCAAATTCGTATGTCGGAACCTATAGAAATACAATGTATTAACGTTGAACAGGAAACTATAAATAAAATAAAAAATGTAGAGCAGGAGGATGTGCCAGCAGATGAACCTACGTGTGTTAAAAAGAACATAGCACTCCTAACATGCATTGATATTAATAAATTAAAGGAAGAAGATGATTGGAAATGCGAAGAATCTGATAATGTAATCAATAGCAATCTTGTCGAGCTCCGTACAAAGAAAGAACCTTCAGTTAAAAAGGATCCAGAACCTGCCCAACCACCAACCGTAACTGTGCCTGATTCAGAATCTTGTGAAAAAAGTAGTGATGTTGTAATTTCTAAGGATAAAGAATGTTTGAAACTTTCAGAAGAGGGTTGTAAAATACCCAAAAGATCCTCCAAAAATCTAACATTGGATACACTTGAACTAGATGTGGAAGAATCAATTCCTGTCATACGGCTTACAAGAAAGCGTGCAGCTGAACCAGGTGTTAATAACAGTGATAAAAGCAAGCGTCCTAAGGTGAAAGGCAAAAGATTAGATCATAATTTACGTCGTAGCATAGAAGAACAAAAATTGAAAGAGATCAGCAGTAGCGAAGATGATGATGCAGCAGAAAGAAAAGCATCTAGAGTGATTAAGAAGAAAAATAAACGACGTACATCGAAGCACTCTGATGGTAATATTTATAGTCCTGAACCAGGTAGTGATGTAGTTTCAGATAGCAGTAACACCCAGTCTACTAATAAACGAATAAAGCCACCAGCGCCCAGAAGTATATTATTTTAGAAGTTTACTTTATAAATACATGTTCTTTTTATAGAAAAAACTCTGTTGGGTCTTGATATTTCTCCTGAAACAGAAAATATCCTTAGAGGCGACATTGATTCAGCATCAGGCATACGTCAGTCCCGTCGAATAGCGCAATTAAAAATCAAGGAGGAAGCAGAACGTCGTAAATTAGAAGAATTGGCCTTAATTGAGCACAAAGAAGAACTACGTAAACGGAAATCTAAAAAAACTGATGATAAGGTACGTATTTATGTTTATACATGATTACCATATTATGTGCATGATGATCGGTTTTTATTGATGTAGGTTATGTACTGAGTAATTCTTTTAGTAGTTGTTTAAATTTAGCAAGTTTTACTTGGTTTGTAATTTTTATTAAGAATTACTTATTATCTACCGAGAAATTTTCCTAATTAAATTTTTTTACTTTTTATATCTGCATATGTGAAATGTATTACTGGATTTGGTTCTATATTTCTTGTAGCTTCTTGTTTAAGTTGCTGAACGTCCTCTAAGTGCTTTAGCTTCAAATCTACAACATGATTAACGTTATAATTTCTTATTTCTATAGGATTCATGAAAGTTATATTAATAAAATTTGTTTCAAACATATTTTTCGCAATAACTATTTTGCAATTGTTTTCAGAAATTACTAATACACTATTCTTAATTATAATGTCTCTGTTGCATTCTTTTGCAATGTCTAAATTTACTTTACAAAAAAATAATGTTTAATTGTTTGCCAGTCGTGAATACAATTTATAATCGTTGCTAATTTCGACAAAATTGCACTCGTCACTTATTTCCAACAAACATTTCTGCACTTCAGATTTGTCCGAGCACACTATTTATTCGTCCAATATGTGGCACCTTTTCCATGTCCACAACTTTTCTTTAGCATTTTGTAAATATGTTGATGGCAGTATGAGTTTGTCTTGTGCATTTGGAATAGGGTAAATTTTCGAGTATTTATGTAGGGTTTGTAATATTGGGAATACACAACATACATGTAATAATAATACCTGTTGAAATGATGTTATGGGTTTAGTGGACGTTACGTTAATTATCTTAATCTGCCCCGAAGGAGTGGATGAGCATAACAGTTTATATTGCACCAGTTAACTTCAGTGGTGCAGAATGAGTCCTAACAAAATGAAATAAAACTCTGAATGGTAGACATTTTGCAGACTCCGTAAACAATTACTCGAACTTCAGGATTTGCTTATCTGAAAGACTTATCAAATGTTGTTTGATCTTATGTTAAAAATGACAGTGAGCACCAACTCTCCTTGTTGTTTAAGTGATGTTCTGATTGAGGGCGACTGATCCTAGTGGATACAGCAGTTACTTCTGCCTTCTGGTGTGATGTAGTCTCTTACAATACTAAAGATTCTCACCTGCACTGGAAATAAACAACACCACTTCGTTCTTCATTACCTAATTTCTATTGAACAAGAATATATTGAAACACTAACCATGCACAAAAATTAAAAACTGGATAGCTATCCTATTCTACCTGACACAAGTCTGCACCTAAATGAACTTAATATATACACATTTTTATTTAAAGGGTTTTTGAACCACGTGCAATTTCATTAGTGCCAGCAATTTACCATATGCTTTTCAATGTCCTTGTACCGAACAACTTAGTCAAAATTATTATCACTTGGAGGGAGGGTGTTCCTAGTGTATTTTTCTTATTACTCACTGATGACGGTGTTTGATGGAGTTCCTTGTACAAAATTCAAAAGTCGCAGTATTTGTTATAAAAAATAAAACAGATCCTCACTAATCTCCCTTTATCTCTATTACAACATAATATTGTTAGGCATAATCATTCTTAACCAAAGAAAAGAAACTACACATCTACCTTTTTCCAGCTGGCCCAGTGGGCGCTTTTAAAATAAAATTTACTGATTGTCAAACTTTTGCTAACTAATCTACTTTCATCGGGTAAGATTTATCCTAAATTCCAAACCATTTTTTTACAATATAGATCAACATCGTTAGGTCTTCTGTCCTGGAACTAGTTAGACGTCTACTTCCATTGTTTTCTATTCTGAGCTAACCTACACATTTCCCTGAAATTCCTAGAGCTTAAATATAGCTCGATTCCCCTTCTATTGTTTTCTAAATAAATGCCCTATTTCATCGATATTCAGTGGTATGTGAATGAGGTTAGGCACGCTGCGGCTAACAAAATCCTCAACATTTTGACATTTACCGAATTAACTGTTTTCCAATAAATTCTTTCACACAATCAACATTACTTGAGAATATTGCAAAACCAACACCTCCTGTAATTGCTTATAATAATCATCAGGTTTAAGTACAATGAACAGTACTTGCCAAGAGGTATTTCAAGTATATCTTTTCATGTAATCTTTGGAGCATCCTCCAGGGCTAAAGTGTCCTAACTCATTAAAATATAAAAACAGAGTAATTTTGTGTGAAAATAATAGAATAGTTAAAATATATAAATTATCACAGAGTGCTTTCGTCATTAGCCATTTTTGGTGCTATGTCCGATTATTTTAAAAAATGAATTCCATCAAATTAGTTCAATAAATAAATAACATTTAAACTGTTTAACTATTATCACATACAAAAGGCTAGTTAATAAATTGATTTTGCCAATAAATATGAATTACATCTTGCCTGTATCGTTAATGAAGTCGGAAAGTCTCATTATCAATCTACATTTGGTATAATCACATAGCTGCATTAAGAATAGCGCATAACCGTGGGCAGTTATAAGTGATTTCAAAAACACCCACATAATCCACTATATTCAATTAAGTATGGATATTTCAATGAAGTAAGTCCTGTGGTTTACACAACAAGGGTTCAATACTTTTTTTCAATTTGAAATTAATGGAAGTCAATGAGCTGAGCTGTATGTGATCATACTCATATGTGGATGCGTATTCCACATTCAATGCAATATTCTGGTATTTGCTTGGGTTACTTTCTTTATTGGTCATCACTAGGTCTTCAGTTCTGGAAATAGTTAGACGCAAACCTTTGTTGTTCTCTATTCTGAACGCCTACACGTTTCCCTGAAATCTCCACAGACCACATCTTTCACTATCTGCATGTAATAGTCCGATGTAAGTTTACCTTTACCCCTCTTTTTTCCTCTCTCTGCTTGTGATATATCCTGCACTACTCCCCAATTCCCTTAAAACGTGCCCTGTTCTTCTATATCTCCTATTTTTTGTTTTCCATGAATCGTTCTTCTTCTTCATCTGTGTCTGTCCATGCTATCATCATCATACATCTGAAGCACCACATTCCAAAAGACTTCTATCTTTTTCCTGTCTGCTTCTCCTACTGTCCATTCCTATTTCATAGCCACACAGTACTGTGCTCCACGCATATGCTTTCAACAATTCTTTCCTTGTTTCTATGTTTGTTGTCTTCGAACATAGCCACTGCTGTTTCTTGTTATATACAGCTTGGTACCCCTTCTATTGTTTTCTAAATATATACCCTATTTCACCGATAGTCAGTGGTTTGTGAAGGGAGTTAAGCTACCTGCCGCTACCAAGATCCACCATCACTTAACCGCTAGTTGAATTAATAGTTTTCCAGTAAGTTCTTTCGCACAATCAACATTAGTTGAGAATTTTGTCAAACCAACGCCTGTAGTTGCTCCGAACTGGTTCGATATGTACCGCCATTAATTTATATTCTGAAATTACCACAGCCTACATCTTTGACTGTCTGTGTGCAATAGTCTAACCTACGTCTACCTCTACCTCTCTTTCTTCCTATCTCTGCTTCTAATATATTCCGTACTATTCCCTCATGCTTTAGTATGTCATATATCATCCTATTTCTCCAATTTTTTACTGTTTTCCACATAGTTCTTTCTTCCCCTACCATTTGTAGAACCTCTTTGTTTTTAACTTTGTCTGTCCATGATATCTTCATCATACGTCTGTAGTACCACATTTCAAAGGCTTCTATCTTTTACCTGTCCACTTCTCCTACCATCCAAGTTTCACAGCCGTATAGTGCCGTGCTCCACACATATGCTTTCAGCAATCTTTTCCTTGTTTCTATTTTTGTTGTCTTTGACATACATAGTAGTTGCTTTTTCTTGTGCTAATCTTTGTTTTATATCTTTTGCACTATTCCCATATTGCAATATTTAGCTTCCTGTCTGTATTCTTGTTTTTGACTTATTTTCCCATCCTTTACATGCTAGAACTTTAGTTTTATTTTTGTTAGTTTTCGTATCGTACCTCTCTGTTGGAACTGCTTCCATTTCATTAAGAGCTGCTTCTAATTCTTTCTTGCTAGATGCTAATACCGCTATATCATCTGCATATCTAAGCATATCAGTCTTTTGTTCTTGCATAGTAATTTCAAATGTCTTCCTGCATTTGACAGAATTCATTGTCTTTTCGATGTACAAGTAAAAATTAACGGGGATAGGGTTCCTGCTTCACCTCTTTCCTAATATTTATTTCTCTACGTGCCTGCTCTATTAGCGGTGTTTGCTCTTTGTATATGCTATGAACTTACCTATCTATCCCTAAAACTCTTTCCAATTTTTTTGTAATATTTCGAACATTTTTTCCCAGTTTACATCGTCGAATGCTTTTTCAGACTACAAAGCCTCTATACACGTGTTCTCCTTTTTCTATTATTTGCTTCAATATCACCCTCAGAGTTAAAATAGCATCTTGTGTTCCCTTGTTTCGCCTAAACCTCAATTGATCTTCTCCTAATATTTCTTCAGCTCTTTTTTCCATCCGTCTTTGTACAATTCTAGTTAATATTTTTGATACGTGTGCTGTCAAATTTATTGTTTCAAAATTTTCACATCTATCAATGCTTCTCGTTTTTGGTATAGTGACTATGATGTTACATTTAAAATCTTTGGGTATCTCGCCTGTCTCATACATGGAGCTTACAAGTTGGAGGAGACGTTCTGTTACTGCTTGTCCAGCGGCTTTTAGAGTTTCTGTTTGCACCTTATGTATACCCAGTGCCCTATATATTCTTGCCATCTAACCACTTTCTCTCCATTTTCTTTGATCATGTCTCTTTCCTCGCCTTTTATATTTTAGCTTTATGGTTTTATATCTCTAAAATTCATTTTAATTACTTTTTATACTTTGTCTGTCTTTCCTATTTCCATCTTAGTTTGTACCTCTTTGCACTTTTCATCAATCCATTGTTCTTTAGCTTTCCTGTATTTGCGAATAATTTCCCATTTTATTGCATTATATCTCTCTGTTCCTGCTTTGTCTGGTCTGTTTTTCTATTTTCGTCGTTCTTCAATTAAACTCAAATCCTTTGTTATCCATGGTTTCTTATTTTCTTTATGTGTATAACCCAGAATGTCTCTGGCCGTCAGTCTAAGCTGGAATTAAGGTTATTCCATTCTGTTTCCACCTCCTTCATATCAGAAATTTTCTCGATGTTATTTAGCAATTCATTTCATCTTTTTTCAAATCTTTCACAGATATCTTACTTTTTAGTTTCTCAAAATCAAAGTTCCTTTTTCCATTCCCTTTTTTCAAATTTTTAAATTTAAGCATAGTCTTCATAGTTACAATGTTGTGGTCAGTGTCTATATCTGCTTTTGGGTAGGTTCTACAGTCTTTACTTGATTCCTAAACTGTTGTTTAACAAGAAGGTAATCTATTTGATATCTTCTTATATCTCCTGGCATCTTCCACGTCTATTGCCTTTAGCAAGACGTTGAAATAATGTGTTTGTGATGGTTAAATAGTTTTTGTTGCAGAATTCTATCAGCCTATTTCTTTCGTCGTTTCTTGTGCCTAATACAAATAAACCTACTATCAATCCCCCCTTGCCCTCAACTACAACTGCATTAAAATACCTCGTAATTATTAAATTTTCACGTCGTTTTACACATCTTAGTGTCTTTGATATCTTTGTAGATTTCTATCTTTTCCTCACTGTAGCCGGAGTTGGGCAGGTGTACCTATATTATTACTGTATTTACTGGTTTAGACTCTAATCTAATCATTATTACTCTTTCGTTCTTTTGTTAGTAGTTTTCTACACAATATACCCACACCTGAATTTCTTCTGGTCACTGAACTTTGCAAATTTCTACTATATCTAACCTATCCATTTCGATTTTCAAGTTCTCTAACTTACCTACTTGCTTCAAACTTCTGACACTCCACACTCTGATTCGCAAAATGTTCACGGCTCTTCCTTTATACTTTCTGATCACATTCTCTAAAGTAGTTCCCTGTGGCAGAGGATGCCATCATCTTAAATAACAATTTAAGTACGTTGTGTACTTGGGAGGTAATATGGTTGTTTCCCATTGCCCTCCACATCGCAGTAGGGTGTGTATCGAAAGAGCTGCTGCCTGCTTTTGGAGACCTATCTTGGTATGGTTCCTCCCTAGAGATCCCACTAATTTGGTTAAACCTATGGTTTGGTTCTTTAGCTCATTGGAACACTCAAGCTGTACCATCCATTCTAGTAATCTGGAACTTCTTCAAGGCGCAAGTCCATTTAGAACGGTGAAACTATATCGAGGAATAAATATGTTAGTTACCTCCACAACCTCTCATTTACGATCATTCTGACTGAATTTGTTTATACGTTTTTCCTGGAAGTGAAACGAATACTTACGTTTATGATGCACGTATGAAAAATTTATGTATTTTGTATTATGTACTTATGTATACTTAGGTGATACCTTATGTTATGTTTGCAAATAAACAAATTTATGTTTTTGTACTTACTACTTATGTTTTTATGAATTTTGTACTTTCATTGTGTACTCGTGTATAATTGTTTTTCAGTCTATTCAACATATGAATTTATAAGAATCATTATACCGGGTGTAACATAATAAGTGTAAAACATTTCAGGGGTGATTCCTCATAGTAAAAGAGATAAGGTCTTTCATATAAAGAAACTTCATTGGAGCATCCCTTATATACAGCCCCTTAAAGGGGTTACATGAAATTTGTTTTTAATTTTTTTTTTACAAACACTAAAAAAGTTACAAAATTGAATTAAGGCGACATTTTTTACTATCAAAAGTACACTTACTCAGTAATTTATTTGGTTTGGTAAGGGGTGGAAAATGCAACCCCTAAAATTTATTTCCAATGTAACTTTTTGCCTTATTATTTGTTTGCCATTTAAAAATTTATTTCCAATAGCTTATTTCATTCTAAACAAAAAAATGTCTCTTGAATTTTTTGCCCAAAATTAACCAGTTTGCAGAAAAAAATTATTTTACAAACGACTACAGGGATACATTGTCATAAATGCGAACTAGATTATTATTGTTATTTTGTAGTTACTATCTGCATGAAAGTATGATTAAAGATCAATAAACAAAACTAATTTATTAATGACAAAACATACAACATGTAGAAATCATAGTAAATGTTCAATATGTCCACCTTCAGTCATTACCATGCGTCTAGACGTCGGTGCATTGAGCCACGTATTCGCTCAAATATTCCTGGAATCTCTCTAATTACCCTGCACGCATCGATGGTGCGGTTTCTTAAGTCCTCTACATCGCAAACAGGAGTAGGATAAACCAAACTCTATAAATGGACGCAAGTAGAGAAATTGAGAGGATTCAAATCTGGGGATCGAGGGGGCCAATTCTGTGGTCTTCCTAGACCTATCCAATGATTTGGGTGTGTTTGAGTTAAATGCTGACGTGCTGCTTGACGAAAATGGGCGGGAGCCGCATCATTCATAAAAAACATAACTCTTCTGATACCACAAGGAACTTCCTCCAGCAGTACTGGATGCACTTCTCTTAAAAATTGAGTGTATGCCTCGCCATTTAATCGAGGAGGTAGAAAACTCCAACCCACACGTTAAGACAAAAATGTTCTTGATGGTTAGCTTGGACAATAGCGTGAGGGTTTTCATCAGTCCATATGTGGTTATTATGAAAATTAATAATCTTGTCCCGAGAAAAAGTACATTCGTCTGTGAATTTCGATCATCTTCGGAAGTCAGGATTTCTTCTAATCATTTCCAGCATCCAATTGGAAAATTGAAACGGTTTGGAAAATCTCGTGGTAACAGTGCCTGTACTCGTTGTAGATGGTAGGGGTATAAGAGTTGTTCCTTTAAAATTTAAAATACCGTCATATGATCAACATTTAACTCGAAAGCAATCTTTCTAGTACTGCTAGTGGGTTGTTCTTCAACCAAATTAAGTACTGCTTCTTCAAGCTGTGGTGTTCTAACTTCACGATGGCAACCACAATCCTGCGTTCTTTTTTCGAATGAACCATATTCTCGTAATCGTTGATGAAGTTGGGCAAATATTCTCTGGGAAGTAAGCTGCCGTTGAGGATACATTTCACCATACCTTCTACAAGCTTCTAAACCATTACCCTGTAACAGACCGTAAAAGTAATGCATATCAGCCATTTTCGCTTTTCTGTATGCCATTTTAATAACAAGTGAATTATTAAACTAACAAATTAAGAACAGAACAATGACACACAATTATTAATTCAATTTCAAAAATTTACAAACTGACAGCATGATAACAATTTAATTGTCACTATCACTAATAGCGGCCTACTAGATAAATTAGTTTCGCATTTTTGTCTTATGACGATGTATCTCTGTAGTTGTAAAATAATTTTTTTCTGCGAACTGGTTAATTTTGGACAAAAAATTCAAGAGACATTTTTTGTTTAGAATGAAATAAGCTATTGGAAATAAATTTTTAAATGGCAAACAAATAATAAGACAAAAATTACATTGGAAATAAATTTTAGGGGTTGCGTTTTCTACCCCCTTACAACCATGGGGTAAACCAAATAAATTACTGAGTAGGTATATTTTTGATAGCAAAAATGTCACCTTCATTTCAATTTTGTAACTTTTTTAATGTTTGTAAAGAAAAATGAAAAACAAATTTTATGTACCCCCTTTAAGGGGTTGTATCTTAACAAGGGACGCTCCAATGAAGTTTCTTTATATGAAAGACCCTATCACTTTTACGATGAGGAATCACTCCCTGAAATGTTTTACACTTATTTTGTTACACCCTGTATATTAAGTAGAAAGCCTATATAATGCCGTTTACATATGTATGTACTTATGTCTTCTGTATTATTGGAATATGCCGCCGTAACAGATATGTATATTAGCACATCATAGCTATTGGCTGACATTGATCATGCTTATGGGAAGTAGCTTAAAACAGTAATGATGTTGGCTTATGTAGATCAACTTGGTGGTTTTGCTTAAAAGTAAACGTTTATATACAGTCCTAAATTGTTTTATTTTATTGTGTTGTGTTTACGCATATGAGGATTTAATTTTTTTTTGGGCTGTTGACATTTATAACATTTCAAACAGGAAAACTATAGAGATGCTAGAAAGGATTATTTTGTTTTGTAAGTTTCTGAATTTGATTTTAAATTTCCCTTTTTAACTGAAAGGCATAACAGTTCAATTTACAGAATATTGGATCATCATCTGTGGTGCGGATTTTGTGTTTGATAGCATTAGTAAAGGTTATTAAATAAACTTGTACTTTCTGCAGATATTTATGATTTAAAGTTTTTCTTCTGAATTTAAATGTTAAGTTCTAATTATATTAGAAATGTCCGAGTCATTATACTGCATTATTGGTTCGCTTATGTTTAGGTTTCATATTGGCTCAACTTTAAATTCTTGCTGGAAATTGATTTTACATTATGCTCTTCTTTAAATGGAACTATACAAAAATTATTACATGCGAATGCAATTGATTTCACGATATTAATAAAATCAATTCTTGTTTCAGGAATTAACCGTCTCTGTTGTGTATATTAACTAGGTTTTATCAAATATTATTTTTATTCTTTATAAATGATGTACGGATTGCTTACACAGTCAGTGTGACCTAGACAATCTAGTTGCTTACTGTGAACATACCACGTAACTTACTAAGCCTTAATGTTACAAAGTGTAAAGTGATGAGCTTTTATAGATGTAAGACCCTGATAAGATTCACCTATACAATCAATAGTATTCCATTCCATTGTAAATAATATTCATGGCGTAGGTGTATTATTTGATAAGGAACTGTCTTTCTTCGATCATATTGATAATATACTACTTAAATGTTTTAAACTGTTAGTATTCGTCAAAAGAAACAGTATAGATATGAATGATGTATGCTTTTTGAAATTGCTTTACAGTTCACTAGTTTTAAGTATTCTTACTACAAATGTTACATAGACAGGTTAGAGCACGTACAAGATAAATTTATTAAATATCTTGTGTGAAGACTTAAGTTCTCGTATGACAACTTTCACCACGTGATCAGGAGAATGTTAGTAGCGATGCATAGTTTAGAGCAGAGACATTTATTTATTTATTCACATATACGAATTACATCTTTAATATTGATAAATAATGCTATAAATGCTATAAATAATTCAAAATATTAAAAATATTAAAACTAACATGAATTATAAAATGTATGTCAAATTCGTAAAATACTTAAAATACATTTAAAAAAACTAGTGAAGCTCACTGTGGGTTTATAAACAGCTCATTATACTTCCCTTTAAATTCCTTTTTAAATTCTGATTGTGAAATTCCTAATACATTATAATCATGCGCATTAGCAGATCTAACCATCCTAGTTAGGGGGCAGAAATAAGTATAATTAACCCTATGATAGGGAACAAAAAATAATGATGTATCTCTGGTATTATGCAGTTGTATCCTAAGATTAATCAATCAGGCTACGTAATTCGGAACAATCAATATCTCCTGCCAAAACTTTATACAAAACCAGAAGGTCATTATAATCACATAGGGACAATATAACAATATAACTTTTTTATGTGTAAGCTCCTGAACAATATGACTGGGAAGACATCTTAGGTACTATAGGTCTAAGGGCATCCACTAAAAATACTCGGTTCAATGTCATGTGTAGTGTTAATTGACACAGAACTAATTATGGGCGAGCTAACTGTGTGTCTAAGCTATGTAGGAACTATAATGTGTTTTTTGTAAAAGTTAACATTTTTGACTGTAACTATACCAAATTCAGGAACAATGTTCTGGAAGTATAGCAATCCTAAAAGTGGGTATGCCTTTATCTTGTATACTTTTCTTTTTCTTTATTTTTTAAACTTTCTGTATTGTATATCATTTGGATTTATTTATAGATACATATTTACATAGATAAATAATGTCTTGTATGGATGTAATTTTTAAGCAAATATAATGTTATTTTCCCGAAAGTTTTAACACACGAAATATCAACATAAAACATGTCATAATCTCTTTCTTCTTCAACCAATCAATACAATGATCTACTATCATAATATATTGCCACTACATTTAAAGTTTTACTTTGAAATTGCTTTAAAGCTCGGCCAAATATAACATTTTGATTGACTTTAATCAGTGCAGCTATTGCAAAAAATTACAATAGTCATATACATAATTAACTAATGCATAAATCCAATTTTGCAAACTTAAAACTAACATGAGAGCAGAAGTACATACTTTACAATGCATATATGCACTCCTACAACAATATTAGCATTAGCACGAAAAGCATAAAATTAACACGATGAATAATGTTCTTGGTGTACAAAATTGGTTTGGAACCACCTAAACATAAAAAAAAACTAGAAAATTACATACTTCATAAAGAACAAATAGGTAACAAATAATATGATTAAATAAATTTAAACAAAATCACGTACTAACATCCATAGTTTAATTAGTCATCCAAGGTTTCATTCTTGAACATACCTATCATTATAACATGTGGAACCTCGTACTTAGATAATAATGTTTTATTAATGCCCGGTGTAATTTCTGTATTAGGAATCAATGTATTCGTCCATATAGAGTTTGTTTGCTTTTTTATGACTATTATTATAATGAGGCTGAGTATATTTTTGTACTTAAATAATATTGTCACTAGCTTCCTGCCTGACTTGTTTAACTTTTTCTTCTAATTCAATATCAATCACCCTAATTGGAGTACTCCAAAGAACAATACTGATGGCGCTTGACCTTATTATGGGTAAAATGAGCATGAAGTTAATAAATTTTGATTTGCCTTGAAGGGGCAGGCATCCTGTAACAATATAAGGGTGCGTCGACTAACTACAGTGGTGCAGGAGTAGATGTCTATGGAAAAATTATAAAAGAAACTAAAGAAAACAACAAATAAAATGACAAAAAAAACATGTTACTGTATCACTTACCCTGAAAGGCTTTTCTACTTGTCATAATTGAGAGGCCTCAAACCTTCTATCACAGCAATAGCTTTTGATGTTATTCCTACACGCAAGATGATTTTTTTACATAAATCTCCCTTGTTTTGGTATCCTACACTTTGTCATGTTATATTTACCTTTCGTGAAGATACCTTAAAAACACATTATTTCTGTCAAATTTTTGAAAATAAAATGCTTCATCTAAATAAGATACCATCACGGGGCTTTTTCATTATATCCTTGCATCATCCATTTCAAATAGTAAACTTTAACTAATAGCAAATTTCATGAATAAAACTTTCATTTTAAAATCAATACATACAATTCTATCGTAATTAGTCCAACCTAATCATCTTTATTTGGTTAAATTCTTATTACGTAAATACACACTATAGAAATTTTCAGCCCAGAAATGCATACTTAATGATTTTGTACATAAAAGCTCATAATTACTCAGTTTTATCTCAGGTAGTCCATCAACACAAATGTTTCTGACAATCATTGCTTAGATTATCCAACAACAACTCATTGAACTCAACATACCATCAAATTCCAATTATTCAAAGGGAGAACTATGCAAATTCCTAACCCATTTCTATCTTGGTCTTCGACATTATATTCACTAACTTGTAAGTTGAAATCTACTCTTTTTGCAAGCACAATTAGACAAATTAAGTTGCATACCATAAATAAAATTAAATAAAAACCCTTAACTTTATTTAATTTTATTTAATTTTATTTAAATCGTGCCACAGTGTTCCTATAGATTATTTGCATACCATGTTTTCCCTGCGTGAAACCATTATTTATATCTTTTAACTTTGTACGTTCACCTTAACTTTTAACTTGTTTTCATAGCACCCCACACAACACGGCCACCTTGCGGTCTCATGTTTTTGTATCACAACACTTTTGATGTGTTCTTATTACGGATTCACAGATAATTAATTAAATTTGTGTTGTATGTAATTACTGTGATTTAATTCCCGCTGTACTTTTTCTATTGTCATGGGTCTTTTGTCAGAGTAGTCTCCCTATTGAGTTTAATGAATGAAACCTGCATAAAGTACTTGTATTATCATGTGATTTACTTTTACATTTGTGTTTCTTTCTGTTCAGCAATATAAATGAATACATTGTAACATATTGGATGAAATGATTAAATCAACAGACCCAACAAAATCAATTGAAAATAAAATATACAAAACTCTATTTAAATTTAAAAATGAATTTGAAGACAAAGAAAGAAGTAAACTGGTCCCACATTACAGTAAACCACCACACTTTTACGGTCTACCAAAAATTCATAAAAAAGACATTCCTTTAAGACCTATCGTAAGCTCCATAGATTCACCATGCAATAATTTAGCAAAATTTCTCCTAAAAATTATAAATCCATTAGCAGGCAAAACGGATTCTTTCATAAAAAAACAACCAAACCTTTTTAGAAAAATTATCAAACATAAAAATTGAAAATACACACAAAATGGTAAGTTTTGATGTAGTAAATCTCTTCACAAATGTCTTTATAAACAAAACGCTTAATATTATAAAAAACAAACTAGAAAAAGATGGCAACCTTAAGGAAAGAACAAAACTAAGTATATCATCGATTATGGAATTACCTGGCTTATGCGTCAATACCACATATTTTCAAATAAGTGATCAATTCTACAAACAAAGCTTCGGAATGGCAATGGAAAGTCCACTATCGCCAATCTTTAGTAATATATTCATGGAGGAATTCGAAAAAGGTGTAATATTCACGCAAAAATTGAAACCACTAATCTGGTGGAGATACGTAGATGATGTCTACACTATTTGGCCTCATAATACAGAACTAATTAAAAACTTTGTAGAGTCCATTAACAAAATAGAACCAACTATTAAATTCACATATGAATTAGAACAACATGGAAAACTTTCATTTTTAGATATTCTAGTTAGCAAAAACGCTACAACAATTAATACATCGGTATACAGAAAACCAACACACACAAACAGATACTTAAACTTCGATTCAAACCATCCACAATGTGCCAAACGAGGAATTATCAAAACCATGTATGATAGAGCAAAATTAATATCATCAAACGAAGAAATTTTAAAGAAAGAGAAAGACCTAATCAAATGTACATTAATAGAAAACAAATATCCTAAAAGAATAACAGAAAAAGAAATGAATAAAAACCCTAAAATAAAGAAAAAGAAAACAAAAACAACGATACACACCAAAAAATACTCTCGATACCATACATAAAAGGATTCTCCAAAAAAATCCAAAGAATAGGAAACATATTTAGAATTAAAGCAGTATTTAGAACCAACAATACACTAAGAGCGCAACAAAAACAAAATCCAAAAACGCAATACAAAGTTCAAAAAACTGCATCTACAAAATACCGTGCAAATGTAACAAGTTTAATATAGGGGAAAGTTCCAGACCATTTGAAGTTTGATTAAAAGAACATAAATCATATATAAAAATAGAAAATTTGAAAAATCCATGATTTGCCAACATGCATGGGACTCCAGTCATAAAATAAAATGGGAGGATGCAAAAATTATAAACAAAGAAGAAAACCACCAAAAACGCAAAATCAAAGAAGCTGCTTATATAACCCTACATAAAAATAACTGCGTTGCAAACGAATCCGTAACTTTCAGTAAACAATGGATTCCATTACTAAAAGAAATAACAAATGAAAATCAAATACCCACAATATCTAGGTAGCATTGCAAGTATTTCCTGGGTTTTCCTTGCGATATTAACATGAAATACAGCCTACATACATGATTTCTATTTATACATACAATAACTAATTACATAACAATAAGGATATCAACAACCCCTGTAAAACAACATTGGTATCTGACAAGTGTAAACCCGCAATAGAGTTATCTCAAAATCATATACAATCTCCGTTGAACAGAATTGGTATCTGACAAGTGTAAACCCGTCATAGAGTTGCCTCAGAACCATGTTAAAATCTACCAAAGAGGTAGCCTAAACCATAATGATTTTTCCCCCTCAAAATAAATATTAAAAAAACGCAATCGGTAATGCAATCGCACACTTCTTTAATAATCATCCTCTCAATTGTATATATAGAAACATGTTAAAAATGTTTTCCAATCTTCAAATTATTGAATTTATATTAAATTCACCAATAAAAATTAATCAGCTGATTTCACGTTAAGCGTATTGGCTACCTAAAAAAAGTCGGTTCCAGGCAGTAACGCAAATTCAAGACAATCATTCTTTTAAACTTTAAAATTTTTGCTTAGTGTACTCAAACCCCATTTCGAATGGACCTGCACCTTGCCGAAGTTCTAAATTACTAGAACAGGTGAAATGGCTTGTGTGTTCTAATGAGCTAAAGAGCCAAACTACAGGTCCAACCAAAGTAGTAGGGTCGTTAGTGAGGAACCGGACTAAGACAGGTCCTCGAAAGAGGGCAGCGGCTCTTTCGGAACTTAGATTGGCAGAGATCATAGGGGTCGGTATGGCAGTCTAAGACACACTACCGCAATGTGGAAGGCAACGGGAAACCACCACGTTACCTCCCAAGTGCACAGCATACCTAAATTATAATAAAATGATGGCATTCTCTGGGGTAAAAGATTCCGGAGTTAAAATAGTCCCCCATTCGGATCTCCGGGAGGGGACTACTTCGGAGGATGCGATCGGAAAGTTAAAAATAAGAGTAGGGAACATTCTGCGAGTTGGAGCGTGGAATGTTAGAAGCATGAAGCAAGTAGGTAAGCTAGAGAACCTAAAAATCGAAATGAATAGGTTATCACTAGACATAGTAGGGATCAGCGAAGTTTGGTGGCCAGAGGCGGGGGATTTTTGGAGTGGAGACTTCAGGGTAATTCATACAGGAGCAGGGGAAGGAAATTGGGTGTGGGGATAGTTATGCGGAAAAAGATAGGATACTGTGTAGAAAATTACTTACAAAAGAACGAAAGAGTACTCATGGTTAGATTAGAATCTAAACCGGTAAACACAGTAATAATACAAGTATACATGCCCACCTCTAGCTACAGTGACGAAGAGGTAGAAGCTATCTACAAAGATATCGAAGACATATTAAGATATGTAAAAGACATGAAAATTTAATGATTACAGGGGATTTTAATGCCGTGGTAGGTGAGGTTAGGGAAGGAGCGGTAGTAGGTTTATTTGGTTTAGGCACGAGAAACGACAGGGGAAATAGACTGGTAGAATTTTGCGACAAGAACAATTTAATCAGCACAAACACATTATTTCAACATCATGCTAGAAGACGATATACGTGGAAGATGCCAGGAGATATAGGAAGATATCAAATAGATTGCATTCTTGTTAGACGACGGTTTAGGAATCAAGTAAAAGACTGTAGAAGCTACCCAGAAGCAGATATAGATACTGACCACAACATCGTAATTATGAAGGCCGCACTTAAATTTAAGAATGTGAAAAAAAGAAACGGAAAAAGGCACTTAGACTTAGAGAAACTAAAAGGATAAAGATATTCACGAAAGATTCGAAAAAAAGTCAAATGAATTGCTCAAAGATATTGGGAAAATATCTGGTACTAAGGAAGTAGAAACAGCATGGAATAACATTAAATCCTGCCTAGATATGGCGGCCAGAGATATTCTGGGGTATACACAAAAAGAAAATAAGAAACCATGGATAACAAAGGATATCCTGAATTTAATAGAAGAAAGACGAAAATACAAAAATAAATCAGACGAAACAGGAAAACAGAGATACAAAGTCATAAAATGGGAAATTATTCGAAAATGCAGGAAAGCTAAAGAACAATGGATTGATGAAAAGTGCAAAGAGGTACAAACGAAGATGGAAATAGGAAAGACAGACGAAGCATACAAATTAATTAGAATGAATTTAGGGATATAAAACCGTATAGCAAAAATATAAGGGACGCACAAGGAAACGTCATCATAGAAAATGTAGAGAAAGTGGGTAGATGGCAAGAATATATAGGGAATTTATATGCAGGGGAGGAACTAACTGCATTAGAACAGGAATCAGACATTGAAAATGATGACTTGGGATATCCTATACTTAGAGATGAGTTTGAATTAGCATTAAAGGGTCTGGAAAAAGGGTAAGGCGCCGGGTACAGATAAGGTTTCAGCAGAAACTTTAAAAGCTGCTGGACAAGCAATAACAGAATGTCTCTTCCAACTTGTAAGCTATATGTATGAGACAGGCAAGATACCCAAAGATTTCAAACGTAGCATCATAGTAACTATACCAAAAAAGAAAGGCGTGGATAGATGTGAAAATTTTCAAACAATAAGTTTGACAGCACACGTGACAAAAATATTAACTAGAATTGTGCAAAGACAAATGGAAAAACGGACGGAAGAAATACTAGGAGAAGACCAATTTGGGTTTAGGCGAACCAGGGGAACACGGGAGGCTATTTTAGCTCTGCGAATGATAATGAAGAAAGCAATAGAAAAGGGGAAAGCGTGTATATAGGGTTTGTAGATCTGGAAAAAGCATTCGACAATGTAAAATGGAAAAAAAAGTTTGACTCAAAAAGATTGGAATGAGTTATAGGGATAGACGAATAGTACATAACTTATACAAAAAGCAACCAGCAATAATAGAATTAGAGCTGGATCGTGGAGAATTAAACATTAGGGAAGGGGTAAGACAGGGATGTGCGCTATCCCCATTAATTTTTAACTTTTACATTGAAGAGACAATGAATACTGTCAAATTCAGGAAGACATTTGGAATTACTATGCAAGGACAAAAAATTGATATGCTTAGATTTGCAGATGATATAGCGGTATTAGCATCTAGCAAGGAAGAGTTAGAAGCTGCTCTTAATGAAATGGAAACGGTTCTAACAGAGAGATATGATATGAAAATTAACAAAACTAAAACTAAAGTTCTAGTATGCAAAGGTGGGGAAAATAAATCAAAAACAAGAATACAAGTTTGTAACACGAACTTACAAAAGGTTAAGGATTTCTGCTACCTAGGAAGCCAAATAACGCAAGATGGGAAAAGCACAAAAGATATAAAACAAAGATTAGCACAAGGTCGTGCTACATTTAACAAGAAAAAGCAACTACTGTGCTCTAAGACCACAAACATAGAAAGAAGGAAAATATTGCTTAAAACATATGTGTGGAGCACAGCACTGTACGGCTGTGAAGCCTGGACAGTAGGCGAAGCAGACAAGAAAAAGGTAGAAGCCTTTGAAATGTGGTGCTACAGACGTATGATGAAGATATCATGGACAGACAAAGTTAAGAACGAAGAGGTACTAAAAATGTTAGGGGAAGAAAGAAATATGTGGATAATGCTAAAAAAGATGAGAGTTAGGATGATAGGCCACATACTACGGCTTGAGGGAATAGTGCCGAATATATTAGAAGCAGAGATAGGAAAAAAGAGAAGAAGAGGCATACCTAGGTTAGACTACTGCACACAGATAGTAAAAGATGTAGGCTGTAGGGGTTTCAGGGAGATGTGTAGGCTAGCCCAGAATAGAATTAATGGAGGTACGCATCCAACCAATCCCAAGATGGATAAACTAATGACGAAAAAATAACTGTGCTTAAACATGATGATTATTATACGTAACTACAAGAATTGGTTGGGCAATATTCTCGAATAATGTTAAGTGTGTGAAAGAATTTACTGGAAAACCATTACTTCGGCAAATGTCTTAAGTGTTGGGGGAACTTGGTATCCTCAGGTTGCTTAACCCCCTTCACTGAATCTCGGTTAAATAGGGCATAAAATTAGAAAACAATAGAAGGGGAACGAGCTGTATACACATGCTGTATGAGAATTTCAGGGAACTATGTAGGCTAGCTCAGACTATAAATAAGTGCAGGTATGTGTCCAACCAGTTTTGAGACAGAAAACCTAATGACGAAAAAATAAGTGCAGACCAATCTGATGATTAGTATAAACAACTAGTTGTTGGTTGCGAAATATCTGCAACTAATGATGACTGTGCGAAAAGATATATTGGAAAATATATTAAATCGGTGAACGGTTAAGTGTTGGGGAACTTTGCAGCCACAGGCTGCTTACCTCCCTTCACAACCTTACATGTAATTTTCCAATGCTCCACCCGAAGGTACTACATTGGCCAAAAAGCGAGTTTTTTTTACCTGGAAAATTTGGAATTTTGCCGAACCTTTGCTGTTCCAAGCAAGGTAGGGATCTTTAACGTGCGTGACAACACTCACATACGGGACCTCCATTTTACCTCTCATCCGAACGAGGGTGTATTTTTGTGGAAAATGCTCGCCTAACATTTTTCAAGCGGACCGTGTCGGGATTCGAACCCGGGACCTTGGCGTAATAGTCACACACATACCACTACGCCACCGAGCCGCCTTTCCTTCACAACCACTGAAGGTCGGAGAAATAGGGTACATAATTGTAAAACAATAGAAGTTGACCGAACTGCATCTAACAAGAAAGAACAGCGCCTATGAGGAAAGACAACAAACAGAACAAGAAGAAAATTGTTAAAAGCATATGTGTGGAGCACAGCACAGTATGCCTATGAAATACGGGCAGTCTGAAACGCAGACAGAAAAACGATAGCAGCCTTTTGAAATGCTGTGCTTCAGATGTATGAGGACGATAGCATGGACAGACAAAGATAATAACAAATAGATTATAGAAATAGTAGGGGAACAAGGATATCTGGGGAAATGATATGAGAAATAGAAGGGATGAATACGTTCTAAGGCATTTTTGGGGAATAGTATGGGATATATTACAAGCTGAGATAGGAAAAAAGAGGTAGATGTAGACCTAGATCAGATAGTTATAGATGCAGACTGTGCACATTTCAGGCAAATCTGTAGGTTAGTTCAGAATAGGAAACAATGATGGTACGTGTCTAACCAGTTCCAGGACTGAAGACCTGATGATGATGTACTTAAACCAAATATTTTGAACATCAATAAATCAAGGTCACCTTCAATTTATGTCATAAACGTCAAACTTGAAGTTTTTATTACTTTGACAATGATCCTAGGTCATGGATCGAAATGTAAATAAAGATGATTTTAAAAACTGTGAGTGGTTTAATTCCCAAAGAAGATTAAGAACAACTGCAGTCTAATATCCTCACATTTTACTATGCTGTCTGGAGTTTTGACTATATTGTAAACTATGGCTGTAATTATTTTAGTGCATTATTAAATTGAATTATTTTTAATAATAGCTTTCTTAATTTTATGTGAGAAAGTGCTAACATTGAAATTTGTTTTCCCTGTTTGTGATTTTAAAATAATTTATGAATCGGAATTCAGTTTTATTATGTATTTTACTCATAAATGACTCCTAATTACATGGTTTGATTTTATTGCATGGCACCCTGCATTCTGTATCTATTTATTACATTGTATGATTTAAGACATTTGTTATTTCAGAAGTTACATTGTCGCGACATTTATCCTATCGAATGACTATTGCATTAAATTGTACCAATTTATCTTAAGAAATTCCTTTTTGTATTGCTTTAATTATATTAACTGTTCTAATTTAAAATTATAATATACGTAATTGGTCTTAGCTATTCATGAAATTTACTATACAAGGTGCTATCCATTCAACTTTACTAAAAAATTTCCTTACCCCTTCAATTTTATATCTAGCGCAACACATCCATGTTATAACCTGTCGACTTGTTTACAGTGTGGTTGAAACCAAATTATATATTCCAAGAACCTTATCTTAATGTTTTGGTGCATTAGCAACTTTTGATATAGGAATAATTATCCTGTTACGGCGTTCTACCTGACTATGTGCTTTTGAAACACCAGTAGCAATTTGTACATGTCCAACATTATTGTTCTTCAAAAATCACAAAATTTAGAAATAAGCACAGTTCCCCTGTCCGAGATTATCTGTTCCGGTCCACTATTAGTATCAAAGTAGTGTCTTAAATGTTTCATCACTTCTGTATTGATCAATTTACATTGGTAAAGCTTAATAAACATGGGGAATGTAGCAGTGGTTACAAAAATAATTTCGTTTTGCCTTGAAGACATTTCTAATGGGTCACAATGGTCTTATTTGTAAAGATATTGTTCTTTTAAGAAATTGTGAAGGAAACCGCATTGTTTGCCACTATTAAATGAATACATTTTGTTACTTATGGGTAAAGGCAAAGATTTTAGTTATGCGCTTGCCTACACAGGATTACAAATAAAATAATATAACTTATGTTTCAAAGTAACAATGTAAATTAATTATAACTCTACTTTTCTAAATTAATGCATATTAACAAACTGGGTATCGAATATGGTGACTCAGTTATTTTGTTTGGCACTTTTTTAAATTAACAAGCAACATACCTACTTTTTGGCAATGTCATCTTGTTTTTCACTGGTGTAATATTTTTTATTTTTTCTATAAATATGATATTTTATTAGAAATCACCAGAACACATTAACCTTAAATTCTAAATACTTATTACAACACGTCAAATTCTTATTTATAACAACATTTATGTACATGTGATGTTGATGCTGAAGTTTCAGTTTTGTTTATAAATACAATACAATCTATTTTGATAGTTGGTAGCCAAAAAATTCTTTTATTTATTTATTTTATGCCAATTAGTCTTGCTTCAGTATTAATTTACACTTTTTGTTATGGATCTTTTACAGTTGGGTATAGTTGTCAAATATTGCTATAAGCTAGTGATTCTCGACCTTTTTTTTGTTACGGTACACTTAACAATTTCAAAATTTGGCGGCACAATAATAATAAAATAAGTTTAAAAGAATTTTATACCCATGATAGACTGCGTAAAAGCAGTAGATTTGATTCAGGTTGCCAGAATAATTGAGTTGGAAAAACAATAATGCCGACGATGCACTGTAATGATTGCGGCATAACGCATTGTTTTTTTTCCGTCGTATTCCGGGTACAATAAATTGCTGTAAAAGTACATACAAAATAATTTTTATTGTATGCATTATTAAAATTTGGTGACACTTCAAGATTTTGTCAGCACACAGAAGTGCTGTGCAAAGTGGTTGAGAATCGCTGCTATTAGCAATAAACTTTAGTCATATACTAGTTGTGTAATAATTTATGTCTTTAATACAATTTCAGTGTAAGTAGTAAAGGCATAAACCCATTTTCAATTTTTATCTCAAACAATGAAATATTTTAAACTTTTTACTTATTTCCTTATCAATTGTAGGATTATAAAAACGATAAGAAGAAAAAATATCTTAAACATATTACCACAGATGAGGAAACTACTAATGATATAGACTCTGAAGAAAAAAAGAAACGTAGAAGAAAAAGAAAACATGGACAGTTTGATGCACATAGACCATGGAAGTCAAGCAGTGGGTCGAGTTCTTCTGAAATAGAAGAAGAGGAGGAGGAAGCAGAACCAGAAGAAGATGATAATCACATTTTTAAATCTGATCATGAATTTTCTCCTGAAAGTGAGTTAGAAGGTGATGCAGAATGGATGCCTTTGAAACGAGCTCGAACTGTTCGTAAAGGTAAATAATTTTTAGTACTTTTAGTACAATCATATTTTTATTAAAATAAAATAAATACTATTAATGAGCATGCAGTAATATACAGATCACTGTACCAAGTAGTTTGCTATAGTCGAAACCATGAAACAAGTCGTCTGCGTCATCACTTGTATTCATACAAATTAAGTTGAAAATTTTAAGTCAATGTAGCATCTAGTTCATAATTACCCAATAAATATTCCGATTCGTCAAGCTTTTAAAACTTTAAAAAGTATTTCTATCTACAAAAATACTAAGCAAGATAATATATCCTATTTTAAAGAAAAGGCATAATTTTACCAAAGGTTAGCCTGTTAAATATAAAGTTCAAAACATACGGCACATACTCTTCTCTGTCATTTCCCAGATGAACATGTTCACGTATGTCATTATTTAAAACACGTACAAATCGTATTACTATCTTTATCATATACATTAGTTAAGCTTTTAAATAATCTTAAACGTATGTTTTGAATTGAGTTAGGCACCTATGACGTAGAGGACGTGTTTCGTGGTTTCTACTATAACACAACATTACTTATTTCGTTGAAGCATTTAAGCAATAAATTAAAAATAAAGAGAGGTGCAAAGATTTTTGGTTTTACATACTAAGCCAGTTACATGTATATGTTAAGGTTATTTCAGAATTTCAAATTTGTTACTTGTGATAATCTCTGATAATCCATAAACTCAGGATTCAATCCGTAGAAATCAGCATTTTTAAACCTTCACAGAATTTGACTCTTTTTGCTTCTTCTAAGCATATTATTTGAATGTAAGTGTTATTATTACTTAAATGTGTTTTCGACGTTTGTAAATATTCTTGTGGGGACTGTAGGTTTTCCTACAAGTGCGTAATATAGTTTTTTGTTACTGAGGTTTCCAATTCCATTCTTTCTAGGTCACCCACTCTACTGTATGACGTTTTTGAGCTAGCCAGAACCATAATTCTTTTGGGGTTCGATTTTACCATTCTGTCCCTGTGTAGAATATAGAATAATCTATGGTTCTAGTTTTCTCGCTCTTTCTTTTCTAACCGTTTCCATCTATAAAAGGTTTGTTCTCTTAACTTGAGAAGTTTTCTGCAACATTAATGCGATCATATGATTTCTTTTTTCAATTTAAATGAACCAATGCCATATTGTCACTATCCATATTGCTACTTTTATCACTACTTTTTCTGTTGGTCATTATACCACGTGCACAGTTTAAACGTTGAATAATTTAGCCATGTTTTGCTAAACATTACCACTAAATTAAAACTGAATCGGTCTACAACGCATTGTGATATACCACAGCTCGGATTAACAGAATAAAGCATAGCAATTTGAGCTTCGATCGCTTTTTCATATAGCACTTACTTTTTCCGCCACATTTGATTTTCCAATGCTCCATTTGAAGGTATTACATTGATCAGGAAGCGAGTTTTTTACCTGGAAATTTTGAATTTTGCTGACCTCTTGCTCTTCCATCTAAGGTAGGTATTTGCAACATGCGTGACAACACTGACACATGGACCTACACTTTACGTCTCATCTGAATGAGGTCGTATTTTTGTGAATAATGCTCGTCTAACATTTTTGAAGCGAACCATGTTGGATTCCAACTCGGGACCTTGGGCATAGTAGTCACATGGTACACCACGAAACCGCCTGCTTATTTTTTACGTTATATTTGGTTTTCCAATGCTACACCGGAAGGGACTACACTACATTGACCAGGAAGAGTTTTTTTACCTGGAACATTTTGAATTTTGCTGAACCTTTGCTGTCTCAAGCAAGTTAGGGATTTTTAACGAGCATGACAACACACATACACGAACACACACAGGACCTACACTTTACCTCTCATCCGAACGAGGTCGTATTTTTGTGAAAAATGCTCGCCCTATATTTTTCAAGCATTCCATGTCGGGATTTGAACCCGAGACCATGTGCCTTGTAGTCACACACAAACCAACTAACCCACAGAGCCGCAGCTTATTTTTTACACTACATTTGATTCTTTAATGCTCCACCTGAAGGTACTATATTGATCAGGAATCGAGTTTTTTACATGGAAATTTTGAATTTTGCCAAACCTTCAAATCGGAGTATTGCTTGGGGTATTACTTGGAGCTCTAAATTAATAAATTGCAAAGATTTTATATATGTTACCTATTTCTAGACTTAGGTTTACATCAACGGCAAAATTCTATATTAATTTATTTCAACGCTCACTTTAGTGTTTCTATCTTGAATTCATAAATTTTAACAAATATCTATACTTTATGAAATATGCTTGTTTTTAGATGTTTGCCCATACAAACTGATATAAATTACACGCATTAATGGTTTCTTTTTGCAACTGCATTTAGATTGAAAGGAATTTCATTTCCTGGTTATTTTTCTTCAAATATGTTGAATTTGTATTTGTTTTTAAGCGTACTAATGTTTTGAATGTTCTAAAAATGATTGGATTGCTTCTGCAATTATTTATTTTAATGAATGTAGTGAAGTTATTCGGATTGAGCTTTCTTTAATTAATTGTATCTTGTTATTCTTTTTATACTGGGTGATTTGTATTTGCTTTCGTATAATGCATGAATTATGTGCATTTTATGATTTAAATGTTTGATTTTCGTAGTTTTGATGATATTTACATGAGGTATTCCTTGTGACCTTATATGACCTTAAATAACCTTATTATCATAGCAATATATATATATATATATATATATATATATATATATATATATATATATATATAATATACGTAACTAACAAATTTCAATTAAATACAAACGTATATTGAATTTTTGCTTTTCAGTTTTTTATTTATGTTCATACGTTTCAATAATATTAAGCAAAATATGCATTACTTGTTTAGTGAATGGTATGTTTTGAATTGGTTTATTATATTCAATTAAAATCTGGTTTTTAATTGTTATGTGACGTACTTTCACTTTGCCAACACAAATGTGAAAAGCGCATTTTTATTAATTAATAACACTTGCTTTGGATGCTGTAAAATATCGATGGCTCAAACAAGTGCTAAAATGTATTCAAATTAATCAACGTCAATTTTGGTGGTGACTGAATTGTGTGTAAAGGGGCCATTTGACATTGAAGCCTCCTTATCCTAGTATTGATGTACCTGTGATAGAGGAACAGGATGTACTCAAAGCTATTGACAAATTACAGTCTAAATATACTGCAGGTCCAGACAACTTACCCTCTCTTGTGATTAAATATTGCAAGTTTCAACTTATCAAACCCTTAACCTTTCTGTTTAATGTCTCTCTCAAATATTCTCAATTTCCTAATATCAGGAAATCTTCTAAAGTACGACCTATCTATAAAAAAGGGAATAGATCATGTGTAATAAATTATCGCCCTATTGTCATCCTTAATAACTTCAGTAAAATATTTGAATTTGTTCTTTATGATTATATCTACTTTCACTCACATTCAAAAATATGTCTGCAACAACACGGCTTTGTTTCTGGTAGATCTACTGCAACTAATTTAACCAGTATGGTACAATATCTTTCTAAATCTTTAGATGAGGGAATGCAGGTAGACGTGATACATACAGATATGTCAAAAGCATTTGATCGGCTAGATCACATTCTGTTACTTCGGAAACTGTCTTACATGGGCTTTACACCTCAGCTATTGACCTTTTTCTCCTCCTATTTAAATAATAGAAGACTTTATGTCGATTATTTAGGCTCTCATTCCAAACACTTTATTGCTACCTCTGGAGTTCCACAAGGCTCTGTCCTTGGCCCCTACTTCTTTATCATTTTCATCAATGATGTTGTTGTTGATATTGATTGTGAATATTTAATCTATGCAGATGACATAAAATTATTTAACAGGATAAGTCAAATAGAAGATTCCTCAAAACTGCAGCAGAATCTAAATAATCTACATTTCTGGTGTATTACAAACAACATCCCAATTAATCCTGATAAATGTTCTGTTTCAAATTATTCTAGAAAGCATAATATAATTAAATTCCCTTATAGCATTGAAGGTTTAGTACTTCAAATCATCGATAGTGTTTTTGATCTTGGTGTACTGTTTGATGCCAAGTTAACATTTAATTTGCATATCCTCAACACTATTAGGGCTGCACATAAATCGCTGGGTTTTGTTATTAGGATGGGTAAACACCTCACTATTGATACTCTAAAAATATTATTTTTTGCCTATGTTAGGTCGAAATTGGAGTATTGTAGCATAGTCTGGAATTCTTCATATGCAGTCTATGTAAATATGATTGAGAAGGTACAACGTCACTTTCTTAAATACCTAGCATACAAGGAGGACTTTGTTTATCCATGTATAGGTTACGACCATAACCTACTTCGACGCAGATTTCTGTAACTAGACTTAAATCGCGACGTGATTTAAGTGCTGTGGTATTTCTCTATAAAGTAGTTAATAACTTAATAGACACTCCCTATTTATTATCTGCTATAAATTTCCGAGTGCCTACATCTACTAGGGGCGACGATATGTTTTATTTAGCCAAGAACCAATGTGCTTAAGTTTTCCCCTCTGTACTTTATGTGCACAACATTTCAAAACAAATGTAAATCTCTTGATATCTTCCATGTTTCTGTGTCATACATTAAATCAACTTGTCTGTGCACAGATTAACCAATTATTTTAGTGTTGCTTGCCTACCCATCCTCTGCCTTTCCTTGTGTTTTGACTGTATTCTCTTTCAGGTTGCTTTACGGTTTTTGTTTTTTTTCTTGTTTAATTTTATACTTATTGTATTTACTTATTTGACATAATTCCTTTTTTAATTTTTGTATTAATGTTTTTGATTTGGTGCCTACTTTGTAATTGGGTCTAACCTGTTAAGTAGTGTATATAAATAAATAAATAAATGTGAGTGATATATTGTTAAATCACGCCAAAAACCGAAATTATCGATTATCAATATCGTTACGGGTGTTACTGTGCGTCGGCAACTCCTTTTGCATTTGCCATTTATTTTACTACAACTACATATTAAACTGTTAGCGCTTTCACTTTAGTATAACCGATAGAAGTGCTCACTTCAATTTACACTGTTGCAATATCAACATGAAGTAAGAAGGCCCTGTAGCTGAGAATCGACCGCACTTTGACTACAATACATTACATTTGATTTTCCAATGCTCCACCCGAAGGTACTACATTGGCCAGGAAGCGAGTTTTTTTTTACCTGGAAAATTTGGAATTTTGCCGAACCCTTGCTGTTCCAAGCAAGGTAGGGATCTTTAACGTGCGTGACAACACTCACACACGGGACCTCCATTTTACCTCTCATCCGAACGAGGGTGTATTTTTGTGAAAAATGCTCGTCTAACATTTTTCAAGCGGACCGTGTCGGGATTCGAACCCGGGACCTTGGGCGTAGTAGTCATGACTACAATACATCATGATAAAGCGATAGGATTGAGAATGAGGATCGAATGGGGGGCTGTCCCATCAAGTATGACAGTGGAGAAAAAATCAAAAAAGGAGAATAAAAAAGTCGAGGATTTTTTGCGCTGTATCTTGCTGCTTTCCCGTATTTCTATCTTGGAAAACAAGTAAGTTTCAAACAAATATAATATCGTACTGTAATTGTCAACAATTCGACCTTCCTTATTGATGCACGGCAGAACTTCAAAATGATTAAGTGTACATCTACCCGCACAGCTTTGCTTGTGATGTCCCAATAATATCAATGTTTTCTTGTCGTTTCGCGTACACTTTGCTGTATCAAAAGTCTGTACTGCATACGAACAAAATTAATTCATTTTGTTTATGATTGTTTACAGTTACTGTAAAAGTCTTGCGTTTTGTTTGGTATCTAAGTTTTGTTTGTATTATGTCTAGGCGTATCGAATAACTATTGCCAATTTAATAGAACAAGTTTGTGGTCTTATGTGTTTTTGTACATATTATTGGAAAAGGTTTCTACGTAATTCAAGCTTGTGCCTAACCTCGCTGGAGAAGGAGATTTTGTTTCATGATACCCCTGAGGTACCATTGAATTTGTTTATGCCATGGCATATGTTAAAGGATAATATTAAGTGTTAAGGGAGGGGCTTTATAATATTTGCATTAATTTTCGTGCTGATTTCTAAAACGGTGTTTATTTACAATGATTTATAAATGCATAATTACATTGCAATAACAAGAAATACAAAAATGATTTTATAACACTCTTTTAAGTAAGGCAGAACTTTTGATCGTGCATGACAATGTTTCTATATGGAGCCCCATGGTTTAAATCTCATCTGAACTAGGGTATATTGATTACAGAAAATGTTTACTTCATATTATTTCAGCGATTTCTTGTCTATAAATCGAATCCCAGAACCGTTGAGCCTAGGGATCATATGCATATATTATTGTCATAGAGCCTTCTACTTTTTTCAATTTTTCTAGCTCTAAGAAAATTGTTTTGAAATAAAAATAATGGAGCATAATTAAATTTACAATTTGTAGTTCTATTTTTGTAAATAATTAATCATTGTATGGTTATTGTTACATAAAGTTGTAGATTATTATAACTTTGCGTAGTCAAGTTGTGTTAAAATGTGTTAAGTATCACTATGCTGTTTACAATATGTGGTGCAAGGTAGATGTATTTTTTGTAAGTGATATTATCATGCTGTTTCTCTTAAATATTGACAGCACAAAGTAAAAAATATTTGAAGAACGTGCAATGCCTAGTTTTCATTTTGCGACTTGGAGACTATAATATAAAATGTTATTTTTAGTGATACATTTGAAATTCTAAAGTTACTCGTGTATTAGGTACTTTAAAAAATCTTTTGTTTTTTATATCCTAATTTATATATTGTTATTCTTTTGTAGAAATAATTGAATCTGATAGTGATGAACAAGTGGATGAATGTTATTGTCAAAAATGTGGTAAAAGCGATCACCCTGAATGGATATTACTGTGCGATAGCTGTGATAGTGGTTGGCATTGTTCTTGTTTACGACCACCATTGTTAGTTATTCCTGAAGGCGATTGGTTTTGTCCTCCATGTCAACATGTAAGTTCTTAAAAGAATACAAATAATTTTTTTACGGATGACTTGTCTGTTTTGCAGATCACGTTGGTTAAAAATCTTGATGCAAAATTATTGGAATATGACAAGAAGCTTACTAAAAGAGAAATGGAGGTGCGTCGTAAAGAGCGTTTAGCATATGTGGGAATTAGTTTAGATAATGTTTTGCCTACTAAAGAACATGATGAAAGGCGGCATAAACCTCGTCAGAGACCAACTTCAGAGAGTCATAGCGAAAGTGATTCTGATTCAGAATCTTCAGAGTCAGATTCCAAATCCAGCTCATCTTCAATTAGTGATAGTGAACCAATCTATCAACTAAGAGAACGTCGACAAGCACACAGTTATCGCTTCAATGATTTTGATGATTTAATAAATTCTGCTATACAAGATGAACTTGATGCATATACAGGTGCAGGAAATCAAGGACGTGGCAAAGATATCTCAACAATTGTTAATGCAGAAAGAGAAGAACAGTTTACCAATTCAGAACAAAATGCAGCTCTTAAAACTGGAGATCATAATGCTGAGAATATACAAGAACCTTTACCAGCTGTTGTACCTGTCGAACGAAAAACACAAAGTTCTCATGACTCGGATGATGAACCTATTCGTCCTGTCAAAAAATTTGTTAGCAGAAAAAAGCACAGAAAATTGAATTCTTTAGATGTTAGTAGTGACGATGATGCTGAATCGGATGAGGATTTTAAAGGTTCTAGGTAAGTAAGTAAGTTATTAAACTAAACAGTTAATAAAATATTTCACTTAATAGCACATCGGAGTCTGAAGAAGAGTTTGATGAAGATGAAGATTTTGGTGGGACAGAAAGCAGTGATCAAAGAGATGTAAGAAAGCGTCGAAAGGACTATGGTCCTATCCGAAGATCTACAAGAGCAAGAATTTCTCGTTACGATAGAGATTTTAGTATGTTTTTGTTGTTATAAAATTTGCATTTATCACAAGTATTTATTTTTAAAGTAAATGACAACAGTGATTCTGGTGGAGGCTATTCAAGAAAAAAGAAATCTAGACCAGAGTGGGAAGAAACAGAATCTGAAGAAAGTGATAGATCCTGGGGAAGGAAGAAACGTAGAAATATAAGGTTTGTAGTATTTTGTATATTTGCTAATATATGACACTGTATTGATATTGTAGGTCAAAAAGGAAGCAGTCAGCATCTAGTAAAAGCAAAAAATTGAAAAAAAAGAAAAAGAGAAAAAATGACGAGTCTGATCCTGAAGTATACAGACGCAAACCTAAGATTAAATTTGGTAGTGTTGGTGATAATCGCGATGAGTTTGAAAGTCGAAGAACTAGAGGAAGAAAAATTAATTATGTGGAAGCACTTGGAACAGACAGTGAAGAGGTAACTTATTGTTCTTAATTTTAGTGTTTTCTTAGGGAATGCTTTGTAGGATCTTCGAAGAAAACCACTGAAGACAGAAGACAGCGAGGAGGAGTATATTGTACAAGAAGATGAGGCTTTTAAAAATCATTTAAATAGTATCAGAAATAGTGATGATTCAGATGTGGAAACTGCTTTACAAGGTATTCCAACTGTATCAAGTAAAAGACCACGTGGTCGGGGGAAATCAGGGTTAAAAATAGCCAGGAGTTTACAAGAGGAAGTGCCATTATTCCCACCACTGGCAATGGGACTATCTCTTATACCACCTATATCTGAAGTACCATCAAACTTTTTAGTTGAACCACCAGCTACACAATCAGTTTTATCAACAAATATATTAGACCAGGAAGTACTGGATACCGATGATGAACCAAATCCTATTGAGTTAATAAATAAAAATGTTGAGGCCATGAATGAACAAGAAATGAAAAAGATGATGGAAGAAGAAGATTATGCTAATAAACAACTTCAACTGTTGGCATTACAAATTGAAAAGGAACGAAAACGGAAAGAACGTGAAGCTCTAAGGCTTCAAAAAATAGCACAAATGCAAAGTATGCAATCACAAACTCAAAAAATACCTATGCATACTCAAAATGTTCCACATCCAACTCCGAATATTCCACATCCAACTCAAAATACCTCCTCTCCTACTCAAAATATTCCCCTTCCAACTCAAAGTGTTACCCTTCCAACCCAAAATATCTCAGTTCTGGATCAAAATATTCCCATACAGACTCAAAATATTCCCATACAAACTCAAAATATTCCCATACAGGCACAAAATATTCCTGTGCAGGCCCAAAGTATTCCTGTGCAGCCTCAAGATATTACTTTGCACACTCAAAATATTCCTGTTCAAACTCAGAATATCTCCACCCAGGCTCAGCAGATTCCTGTACTGTCACCAAGCATTCCCATGCAAGTTCAGAATATTCCCATACAGAGTCAAAATATTCCCATACAGACCCAAAATATTCCAATTCAACTTCAAAATGATTTAGATCAGTCACAAGGCATTAACCAACCTCAAAATATTTCAAATTCACCTCAAGCCGTTATTCCAACTCAGCTTCAAATGCCAAATCAACTTCAAACTATCCAAAATCAACCTCAAAATATTACAAATCAGGTTCAGAATATTTCAACACAATCTCAAAATCTTCTGGTACAAACTCAAAATCTTTCTGTACATACCCAAAATATACCAGTTCCGAACCAAAGTATACCAGTTCCGAACCAAAATATACCAGTTCCAAACCAAAATATACTAGTTCCAAACCAAAATGTACTAGTTCCAAACCAAAATATACTAGTTCCAAACCAAAATATATCAGTTTCAAACCAAAATATATCGATGACGGTTCAAAATGTACCAGCAGTGCCTCAAGTTCAGGCTTTACAAAATACACCGAAAAAGCGTGGTCGTAAACCAAAAAGTCAAACACTTGGTTCACCTGCTTCTACAAAAGGCACCCTAGCAGCACAAAATTCTGAGCTTTTAGATGCATCTGGTATGCCTTTACCTGCATTTAGCAGTATTGCTCCTAATTTGGACGCCAATGGCTCTACTATAAAACGTCGAGGTCGAGGTAAGGGAAAGAAAACTTTAGCAGCTGAAGCTGCTGCATTGGTAGCATCTGGCAGTAAAGAAGCTCCAGAATTTGAAGTTAAGGCAAGCATGAATAATAATACAACACCTCTACCATTACATGCTCCTGGCTCTCCAATGCACGGTAGTAAATTAGTAGTTGCAGCGCCGCCTCAGCCATTTTCTCAAAGTCAACCCACACCATCTGTTATTACGAGAATGCTTCAGTCGCAACCGGGGCAAAAATATTTTCCTGGATTTGCTGGTCCAAGGGCATCTTACCCACAACCACCTCCTCATTATCCTGTTGTTAGAAGTGGTCCTGCACCACCTCATCGACTCCCTCAAGGGATACCACCAATATATCATCCTCATCGTGTAATGGATCCTTCGCCTTCAGGTGGAGGGCCTATTAATATGCCACCTACTACTACTTCAACCTCAGTACCTGTCGCTTCAAACAGTCCAATAATTAAAGTGGAAACTGTTACTCCTCCTCCACCTTACACAACAGCACCGCAATTAGCTCATTTTCCTCCAGGATCTATACCACCGCATTTACAACACAGGGTAAGTAATCTACCGCCATTCCGTTCCCCAGGATCACAATCTTCGAATTTCTATGGAACTTATGGGCGTCCCCACCGCCACCTTCAATAAATACTGAAAATGAACCGCCTCCACCTCCTGTATATCCCAGCTCTTACGAAGAACAGTACACATCTGAAAGGGTTGGAACAACACCAGTGCCCTTAACAGTAATACCTCCAGAAAGCAGCGATAGTAAACAGTTTGATGAAGAAACAGGGGGTGAGTTTGGTGGCTTAGTGTCGTATTTCTCAAGTCAAAGAGAAGATGCTTTGGATACATAGCTATCATACGAATCAAACATCGGTATAAATTCCTAGCGGAACTTTAGTTGATTACATTTTGCTACTGAATCAAATTGTAGTAAGTGTTAATTACGAGGTGCAGTTTACATTTTTAAAATCGTTTATTATAGAGTTTAATATTTTTTAAGTACTACTATTTTGAAGAAGTTTTATATCGATTTTTATTTAATTACAAAAATATATTTATATATGTACAGAATATTATTTAGAAACGAAATTATGTAAATATGTGAATATAATCTTATTTTATAGGTCTAGCAATCTCTGACTAAAGATGGTTTGTTCCTGCTATTTTTATTGCCTCGGATTTAAAAATAAACATAATTACACAGCAAATTACAGTAATAGTTACTATATGTTTCATTATTATTACAATAGCAATTCTTCATTTAATGTGTTTGAAACTTTGTGTCAAAATTATGAGATTTATCATCTCCAATTTGATTAACTTAGTTTGAGTAATAAGGGCATTAATTTGAAAAATTAATATCTTTACCAAAAATAAGCTTTAATGATATTATCAATTGTGTTTTACAAACTCCGATGTTTTATTAATTTTTCCACGACTATCCAGTAATACATTTCTTACGCATTTAAGAATGGCTCAATAATGCTACTCATTATTCTGTAGGTGTATATGAATTCATAATCCAACTCCTTTAACCAATCAGGAACATCCAGGTCATGGGGACTATGATCATAATTCAACACTTCTAACCAATCAGTACAAGCCTTCAATTTTCATAATCTGCGAAGTATAATTTTCGTATCATGCGAAGTAAGCTGTTACATTTTGACAAATAAATTTTTGCTTGTCAGTGTTTGCGATATTAGTTAAAACGTTTAGAAAATATCTGATAATGAAGATTTGTGTAGTCGTTGGAAAAGTATAGTATTCTACTCACGAGTTATGGCCATTACTCATTCGGATTATGCCGCTCGCCCTAATGGGCTCGCGGTGCAAACCTTCCGAATGAGTAAGGGCTATCGTAACTCGCTCGTTGAATAATATACTATTTTTTTGCTGGTGATTCACTGGTAGCATTTTCTGATTGCTATCAATAGTGAATAAGAGATAACCTCTTGTCTTAATACATCATCGGAATTCTGCATTTGACTTATAATGATTTTTTTAAAATCAATTGAGTGTCAGCTATAATTTCTCAATCTACTGTTTCCATAAGGAATCATAAACATATAATTTTTAATAATACATTGCCAATGCTATTTCTACTACAAGAAATTCAGGAATATTTCATATTAATAATGTTGCAGTTGAAATAGCTCTACTGACTGATTATACTTAGTAAATGTATAATACACAAACTATAAATTTTTCTTCATGCCAAATACAGCTAAGAAATACATAATAAAACCATATGCGCGACTAATAATATCAACCGATAGGACACATACTGCAAGTGCAATCTGTTCTGTAGAAATAATGGTATGACAACACATAGCTTTGTAATTTGTATAACACTAACCTCACTTTTACAAATTTAGTTGATTAGTGATGAGCTTAATGGCAACTTTGGGTCACCGATATAATAGCGACTACGACTATCTGGTAACCAGTTACTTTTAGCAGTTACCTAAATGCAGTGACCACTATCCTCACAAATTTTATATACTTAAATATAAATTAAGATAATATTTAATATGGCTTGTTTATGAGACCTTTCAGCGTATATCTCATTTGTCACTAAAAAAATTAACAGAATTGCATAGAAATTATCTGTTGTAACAGCTGACTAAAACTTACTCTAAAAGGCATGGTTTAACGGGACGAGGGACAGTTTTTGTTATAATTACTAATAATACTCGTTGTACACAATATATGTATTTGTATTTTAATTTCAGGGTTTTAATATAAAGCAAAGGTACACAGTAAACTACGTATATTAAGGACTTAACAATCAAAACAATGCATAATACATAAGCGAGGAAATATACGACCATGTCTCTACACGGCATAACACATACTACTTATTAGGAGGTTAGGAGTGTGTTCCACTAAACTAATCATTGGCGTGCGGTAAAAGGGATCATGCTACAATGGGCATTATGTTGTATTTGAATTGAATTGCATAATGTAGTCACCTTAATCCTTAAATTAGCAAGACTTAATTACTGATTTTTTAATTATATGAAGCCAAGAAGTAATTTTTTGAAATTTTTTTTAAGTTTTATGGAAGATGTCGAAGATATATAATGTATTCTGGGGTATACGTTGCTAATTTAAAAGAAATGTGTTAGAACATTATTATGTGTAGTATAAGATCTATAACCAATTCAATAACTTACACGTGAAAGATATCACTAGGGTATTGTATACCACGTAGGAAAAGCTCAACATTCCCGGACCAAGTGAAGTACTAACGCGGTGCACAACAGTTAATCTTTTTTTAGAAATGTTAGCCCCACTACATTTTTCACCTGCCAAACTAAGAGTTTTATTAGGTAACATTTTGAAAACGGACAGGTTCTCTTAAATTGAAAATATTGGTATTTTCGTATTTGCTTATTAAGGATGGTAACATAGAACAACATTATTACGCATGTTACAAGAATCTCCTTACACAGGCTTGTACGAAATCTTCTAACGAATCCAGAATTTTTCAAGCCATCCTCTTGATGCGTTAAAATCGTTGTACCGCAATTCATCAACAGCTTCTTTGACTTTCTCTTGTAAAATCGAGTCAATTATTAAAAACTTGCTCTGTTTTGTGAAGATTATGACCAACTTCTGCATAAATAAAAATTGCTTGTTTTTTACAATGGATGAGGCGAACCATTTTCAAAAAATTAATTTGAATTATAAGCACAACCAACAATTCAAAACTAAACGATATACCAAAATTATACTCTCTTTGTATATTTGATATCAATAAAACTGATATTCTTTATTTTTTGTAATCAGTATACTAATAGCTTTTTCTTCATTGAAGGTCTGTCTTTACACATCAAATAAATCGCTTATAACTGTAACTACTCATCGGATTTTAGTAAGCAAAAAAGTGTTGAATAGAGAATAAAAATACCTTTCAAATAAGGTATCACAAGACCACCCTTTCCATTTAAAAAAAGTGACAGTGTCCATTTGGCAGTGAGTAATGTGGCACATGTCAATTTTATGTCAAAACTTAGTTTGATTGACAACATTCTACATGATTTCGTTTGAGATAGATATCTTGTTCCATTAAAAAGTTAATTTGGTGGTAAAGAAATACTTATGGTATAAACTTGAATATAGAAACACAAATACATTAATAAGATTTTTAATTGTTTTGTTGTTAATGTTTTGATTTGAAACAAAAATATGTGCTCTGTTATAAATTATTTTTAAATGTCAGTTATAATTATGGTTGGCAGTTCATAACATAAAAGATAATTTTCATTAAACTGATTAATGCCATTTTGAAAATGACTGGAGGAAAAGCATTGAAATATAAATGGCTTGGGCAATTGAATTTCTTAATTATATAGTGGAAATTTAGACTTGAGATTTCCAAGAACCAAGAAGAATAAAATATTACTGACGTTCAAGAACAAGTTAAATATTTAACATAAATATATACAAGGTGGTTGCTGAGGAAGTTTCAAAAATTCGCATAAGGATTCTTTGGGCAATTTTGAGTACAAATAATTCTGTTGAGTTTTGCCAAATTCTGAACCATTTCTGACATATTGGAGATACAGTTAACAGCCCGATAGCTTTAATTAACCATACGTAAGAAAAATTAAAGATGCTCCGCATGTCAGCCATCTTTCTTGAAGCAACTTACTAACGCCTTCGTAACTTGTTCCCAAATATAGTTCTGCATATTAGTGTGAAGAAGTTGAAATATGTTATGTTTACTAATTCATTTCTTGTGACTGACATACCATACACAATGGATTTAAGTAATCTCAAATAATGAAATACATTGGTGTCGTCTATCGAACGAGCAGGCAAATGAATTGCTTGTTCCTTCCAGTTCAGCAGTTGTGGTGGTTTCATTATCGAAAATCTGTAATGGTACATTATCCACTAATCTTAACAAGTTTGTCTTTAAAAATGCTCTGTAGTCCCCACTATTCATGTTTTCATCAAAAGTTCGAAGTCCAACCAAAATGTTTCCGATTAGTCCTCATGCATCAACAGAAAAACAATGCTGAAAATGCTTTTCAGTCACCGTATGTGGGTTTTTGTTATTCCATATATGTTCGTTTCATGAATTACTTATGCATTCACAGACAAAAGTAGCTTCTCCACATAATAGAAATTCTGATATTTTGCAGTCGGCAGGAAGCAAATTGTATACTTTCTAATAGAGGTACGGATCTAATCCATGTTCATGCTAAGTTGCTAAAATGTGCCTACATATATAGTATGTCTGAAAATTGATCTCCATCGTCAGGGAATTTAATTCAGGAGGATCAACACAAATTGAAAATTCGTTACAGGCAAGTAATTTGGTAGCTTTGTTTAAGATTTTTTGCTACTATTCAAGCGAAGTAATACGTTGTTTTTGATTTGTATTTATTTTGTGCTTGCTTAATCTTTTCTTGGAACAAATGAATTCATTGTAAATTTCGTGTGTAAGTATCACTTTAGTCTACTTAACACAACCAAAATCTCAATCACCATTTACAAGCTTACAGATTTCAATAATCTTGCAAGTTATTATGGACATACTCTGCTGTGCTATTATAACCAGTTTTGAAAAAAACAAACACTTATGACGATGCACCATAATATTGACTAAACGTTTTCTCAATTTTTTAATGGTTTTTCGATATTAAAAAATGTATAATTGTTATAGTAGTATTATTATCTCATGGCGGGTGACCTTGAAAAAACCTGCGCGAGGAGGAGCTATATTAATAATCAAAATAAAAAAGTGAGGCTAGAAAACATCGACTGCTTGCACGTCCAGTGTTGCCAGAGCAAAAATTGTCGAGCAACCAAGGAATGTGTTTCAAATAGTTTTATGTTGATTTTTGCTCTTCTATAAAAATGATCTGAGCTTATTGTTAGATGTGATACCCCAGATTATTGATTGATTGGATCAGTGTACACAAGATATTTTATCACTTATAGTCACTAGTAGAACAAAAACAATTTGGTAGTACTACATATTCGTTTTTTCAAATCAATAGACGTTTTTGTTTTAAACACAAACTATAAACTATAAACACTATAAAAATGTCAAATGCCCACCTCGAAAATATCACTAAGATTTATTACAAAACGTTTTAAGAATATGTTTACACAATGACACTCATGGTGTTGTAACTAACAAAAACAAAACAAAAACAATTTTTAATTAATACCAAAAGGTTTTTATATCATTTGTTATATTAATATTATTATAAATTGCATATATCTCGTGCTTTATTTTAATGGATCATAGAATCAACAATTCAGTGCTGTAGAATTGAAGGAAGAGGAACAGTTATAGTATGAAAAGAAAGGTAATTAAGGTTTGCATCTTGTCAGGTTATATATTTTTTACATAACCTCATTTATAGTTTAGAAATATTTTCTGAAATTAATATATTTTTTATGCACTTCATCGATAATCTAGCTATAAAATAATTCCTTGAATAATTAATAATCTTAACCTTTCTGACTAAACAAAAGCAATATTGCTTATACACATTAAAAACAATCTGTCGTCCTTGACTATGAATCACCTCCTTCTTATTCATAATATTACTCTAAAAAATATCATAATTTATCATTGAACGAACATTCTTTTTAAATACTTACATTGCTGAAGAAATTAACTATCAGTTAGTTTTGAAAAAAACTGTTTTGATGACTATTACTTGATACAAATATTAAAACGGAAAACTGAAAACAATAAGACCTTGATAAGAGCGAGAATGACAATGACAGTTACGGTCCACATTCGGCATATACAGTATTGGGATCCGCTGAGTATGTGCACTGTTGCCACAGCAAATATTTACGGATAAAGAAACTACGAACCTAGAATTGTTTATAAGTAAAAACAAGTAAAAGCTCCGATATTATATGGAGGATTTATTTCATATATTTATGAATTTCTAGATACCGCCAGGGGTCCTTACAAACAATATTTTACTTTACGTAATAAATGGGATATTCGTGACGACGTATTAAAGCCACATTGCTAGCAAGATGTTTGTGGGTTGTACTGTAGCGTTGTGAATCTTGAGGTTTAAGTTTAAATTGAACCTATTGCGCATGTGACGTCACCCGCCATGAGATAATAATACTACTCTACTATTCTTTTTGTTTTTATTTACACAATAAACAATTATTTTGAACAATTATGAAATATAATCTATCTTGCTTATTTGCACAAAATTAGACTGTAGGCTTCAAAAATATGGCGAGAATGAGTCAGAAATATCATGTGAACAACAATGCTTGCCAACCGTCAAAAAGTCATTTCTGTTACACTGCCTTTGCATATAATAAATTACGAACAAGTTATGCTCCTAATAATATAGGACATTAAATATCTTTTCTTGTTAAGACATCATTGTTAGTTTAACATGATAGCAACACCATCAGATCTTTTATCGTGTCTTTGTCTGCAAGAAGTTTGAAAATATGTTGTTTTTTAAAATTATACTCATTGTGGTAAGTATTTTGTTGTAGGTTTGATAAGGTGGCGTAGTGGTATGTGTGTGACTACTACGCCCTAGGTCCCGGGTTCGAATCCCGACACGGTCCGCTTGAAAAATGTTAGACGAGCATTTTTCACAAAAATACACCCTCGCTCGGATGAGAGGTAAAATGGAGGTCCCGTGTGTGAGTGTTGTCACGCACGTTAAAGATCCCTACCTTGCTTGAAACAGCAAGGATTCGGCAAAATTCAAAATTTTCCAGATAAAAAAAAACTCGCTTCCTGGCCAATGTAGTGCCTTCGGGTGGAGCATTGGAAAATCACATGTAATATAGGTTTGATAAAGAGCATATTAAAGTATTTGAAACACTATATATCCCTTCAATGTATCTGCATTTCTGGTCTAGCCTACAATAGCTATTTGCATTACTAGGGAGGAAAGTGCGTTTTCTTCCTGTGGGCAAAGTTTACCGTCCGACATGAAGTGGAGAATGGTAATGCCCAAGGAAGGAAAACGCACTTTACTCTCTGTACTACGTATGATTTTTCCCCCTACTTATTAAACAAAAAACCCCATAGACATAAATGGTAACGCATATTTTATTGAAAATTACATTTTAGTGATTAGTTTAGGAATTGTTGAAAATATTAATATTATTGTACAAGTTTTGAGCAGTTATGTGGATCCTATGAGTAGAAGAAAGTGAAGCAACGGCAGCTTCGGCATTAGAAATATTTGAAAAATGTCATGAGCTCTAGAGGTATCTGTTGATTATCTTCAAAAAGTTATATATTATTTCCGAAAATTTAATAGGAAATTTTTCTCTTTTTCAATGGGCTCTTCTATATAGTCTTCTGCTATATTTGTCGATTTCCAGCTGCCATGTTGTTTTAAATTTAAAATATTTCTGCCGCTGTCTACTAGCAGAGTTACTGATGTTCTGAAACTGTGTGGGATTTGGAAGTTTAAGATAATCAGCAATTTTCTGTGGTACTTTGGATGGAGTATTTTTTGCCGACCACTTGATTTATACATTTGCCTGCTTTAAAGCATAAAGAAATTCACATATATTTAGTTTTCACACGTAGAGAAGTATATTTCTAAAGATTTCTTTAAAATTTGGACTGCTGTTTGTTGCAGTCATTATGGTTTATTTGTTTTTGAGTCAGGAATTTTCACTATTATAAAAGTACGTATCTTCAATGTCATTGTTATTTTTGTAAGCTCGTCACATCGAGTAGTCTCTGAAACTCCCACAATAAAAAGGACATAAAGAAAAGTTGTATTAAAAATTGTTTGTTTATACTGCTTATTGTAATACTTTACCTTTATTACTTAAAATATGTTAGGTGCTTCGATTAAAAATTTATTTAACTTATTTATTGTAAAAATGTTTGCTTTCTTTGGCTTGTATCCTGCAGGTTGACATTTTAAAAATGCTATCAGTTTGAGAAACTTAATATCAATATTATCGTCTAATTGCAGCATTGTGTGTAACATTGAATATTTTGACCAGTGTTGAAGCTTTTAATGATTTTTCTTTAATAGAAAAATGTACAAGTCACACATGATGAATGTTTTTAATTTGTTCGCTGTTTAATTATTTTTAGCTAGCTGTCTTCAAAATAAAACCACTAGAATCAGACATCAGATTTATAATGACACGAAATATTCTTTTACAACCAATATCTTACATATAACATTTAGAAAGAACAACTTTCTCTCAACACAAATTTTAAATATTAAAATAAAGTCCAAAATTGCCGCAATAGCTTTGCCTTATGAACGATATCTTAAATCTAACAAAAAAAGATATATAACAACTTATACTAAAAATAGAGTCAAAAATCTCTTTCATAATTAGCATGAGCACACACTAATCTTCATCTCTGAATTTTCTTTCACAAATAACTTCCTAATTAAATCTTATTATATACAAAATTTATCAAGATGTCATATAGCTCAATATCCGCTCCTTTAAAATTGGATTTAAACATCTCCGATCAGTTAAGGTTTAATTATTCTTTATATACTGGCAAAACCTCACTGTAGGTTTATAAACAGTGCACCTCTTGTAGTGTCACGCATCTAAAAGTTTTGAGGTAACTCTAGTTGTTGTTTCTATGTTCGGGTTGGTCCTAGAACATAGGTTGGTCTTATGTACGCATCTAGAATTTTCTGATTTATTCTTGAACCTTGTAATTGGTCCATTTTGAAGGCGTGATACAACATTCAAAGCTTTATTGTATTGTTGCCTTGAGCTATCAGTACCGTTTACTTATACGTTTTTTATTTTTACGACTTTAACTCTAACTCGCCTTAATTGGATGAACATTTACATTACTTATGTTATTGCTTCCACGAATTTGAAATTCCTCATTGTGTATGGCATTTCATCATTCACCATGTTCTACTTTATTCCAGAATACGGTCTTATATTTTCAAACTTTTTGTTACAATATCGACATATTTTAAAACTGAATTGAATACGCGTTCGTGTAAATATTAACATCTTTTGTATGAAAAGGAAACTGCAATTAAATATTAATATACAATCGAGAATTGAGTACTCTGATTGTGTAATAAAAATCTATCGACTGCTCAATTAAATTTATTTTTATACATTTGTTTACGCATAATAAATACCATTGAATGTAAACACACTATTAAATTACCTGATTAAGGATGAAACTCAATTGAAAAAGTCTCTTCTACGTGCAGAATATTCTAAATACAATTCTTCGTATCTTAAAACATTATTTCTTCATGAAATATTTAATATTTCTTGTCAAGCATTGCTGTAGTGTTCTTTTTATCGTGGCAACTTTATATTGTTTAGTGACAGAAATTGTATCATGCTTGTATTTGGCAACGTTGCGATCTAGTAAATTCTATATCCATTTTTCTATTTGCCCATCAAAGGATTACTATAGCATTTGTTTTTTTTATCGAGTAAAAGGTTGTGGCATGTTTAGATTTTCCAAAAACTATTACATAATAAGTTAAAAGTTTATGACGACAGGACACATCCCCGTTGCACCCTTTTCCTAATATTTACTTCTATCACGTTCTCCGAAGTAGTTTCCTCCTGGATATTCGAATGGGGACTATTTTAACTCTGGAATCTTTTACCCCAGAGGATGCCATTTTAAATAACAATTTAAGTACTCTGCGTACTTGGGAGATAATGTGGTGGTTTTTCGATGCCTTCTACATCGCAGTAGTGTGTCTTAGAATGGTCTCTGCCACTCTTAAGTACCGAAAGAGTTGCTGCTCTCTTTTGGGGACCTGTTCTAGTCTGGTTCATCACCCCACTAATTTGGTTGAACTCACTGAAACACGCAAGCCATTCTACCCGTTCTAATATTCTAGAACTTATTTAAGGTGCAGGTCTATTCAAACGGGGGGCATAGGGAAAATAAGTCAAAAACCAGAATACAAATAGGAAATAAGGTTAAGGACTTCTGCTAGCTAGGAAGTCCAATAACACAAGATGGGCAAAGTGCAAAGGATATATAACAAAGATTAGCACAAGGCCATGCTGCATTTAACAAGAAAAAGCAATTACTGTGTTCAAAAACAACAAATATAGAAACAAGGAAAATATTACTAAAAACATATACGTGGAACACAGTGTTATATGGCTATAAACTTGGACAGTAGATGAAGCAGACAGGAAAAATATAGAAACTCTTGAAATGTGGTGCTACAGATATATGATGAAGATATCATTGGAAGACAAAGTTAAGAACAAAGCGGTTCTAGAAATGGTAGGGTAAGAAAGAAATATGTGGAAAATACTAAAAACAGAATAGGTAGGATGATAGGACACATACTAAGGCATGCGGGAATAGTGCAGAATATATTAGAAGCAGAGATAGGAAAAAGGATGGTAGAGGCAGACCTAGGTTAGACGATTGTACAGAGATAGTGAAAGACATAGGCTGTGGGAATATCAAGGAGATGTGTAGGTTAGCTCAAAATAGAAATCAAAGGAGATTCACATCCAACTAGTTCCAAGTCAGAAAACCTAAAAAAAAAAATTGTACTTAAACCTGATGAAAACAACTACAGTTAAATGGTTTTGCAATATATTCAACAAATTTGGATTGTACTAAAGGATTAATTGAAAACTATTACTTCGGCAAATGTGACATACCATTGAATATCGGTGATATTGGATAAATGAAAAAGATAGGTAGATGTAGACACTAGACTATTGCACGCAGATAGTGAAAGATGTATGCTGTGGGAATTTCAAGAAAATGTGTGGTGTATCTCAGAATTGGAAACAATGGAGGTACGTGTTTAATTAGTTCCAGGACTGAAGACCTATTGATGAGATTGTATAATATTGTCTTATTTTAATCATGCAATGAACATTTTTTCTAATAAAGCAAGTATTATTCAACATTTCATCGACAGTGGTTTCAATATTAAATTCGATTATTCTTTCTATATAAGCTAAAACCTAAACTTGCTTTTACCATGCTAACCATACAAGTTTGTGAAGCACATGCTTATGAATTTTATTTTTGATAATAAAGTGTGATTAAAAATAAATATTGAATTATGGATTATGTATCATTATAAGTGAGGAAAGAAACTGAGCTCACTGTTGGTATGAAATTTAAAAATCATGTTTCAATTATGCAAGAATTTTTGAACAAACGAAAATTTTCCATTTATGTTCAGTTTCACATCTTTTACTTTATTTTTGTTAAGTTAATTGTGGCGCTGAAATGTTAAAAAAATTGTAAGAACAAACCATTATGTCACTAAAACTATATTGTTAACTGTATTGGTAAATAACAATTTGTTCTAATCATAATTATTTAAACTTAATTTATAATAGGACGCTTCATTACCTTTTCTTGATGTCCTTATACCATTTGTTGTTTGAATCATTTTAAAGTGCATTTTATGATGCAGTTGTACTGCTAGTTTTTTTTTGTTATATTTTTAAACACAATCTAAGCAGCTATTATGTACAATTTTAATAATTTGCAAATCTATTGTACACAGTTCCATAGATAGTTTAGCGTACTACGGTTTACTTTTATTTGGTGATCATGTAGCTTGTGATGTTTTTAGTTATTTTGTAATAAGGATGTGTATTAAATTTTTAAGCACATGTTAATAAATAAAACAAAAATCTGAATGTATAATTCATAGTCGAGCGTGATGCATTTTGGATGCTATCTCTAGCATTATAGAAGGCAATACTGAAAAATGATGTTTAAACTTCGTTCAGTTTTGTTCAGTTATTCGCATGCTGCAAATTTAGAGTATTTTTTAATTATCTTGATTGAAAGATCATTATGAAGAAATACAGGTAGGTACATTTAACGTTACTTAGATCTTTCAAATTAAACTGCATATTTGTTAAAATTTAAAGAACCTGTAAGAAGAGAAAATAAGGAAAAATTTGTAGACCTATATTGCAAATGGCGTTAATAACAAACGAAATATGAAAAATTTACAAAACAATAGGAAACTATTAGACAAGATTTATGCATCAATCAACAGAAATAAACTTTATCAGAGAACAAGTTAGGAAACTAGATAGAAGAGGATATATCAAAGGTTTTGAATAAAGTGAGAATTATGAGAACTCTGATGAGCTATGGAATATAATGCATAAATAACTTTTAAAATGGAATAAATAGGAATTGTAGAGGAGGAATGGATTAATGAAAGTTTAGAAGTTGAAAAGCAAATGATTATAAGGCAGACAAGACCTACGAAAGTGAAGATGTTTTGATAAAATAAAATATGTACTAATAATCGAAAGGGATTATAGAAAACCTATGTATCACAGGTGGTCAGAATATATTGATGAGCTATATAGATATCGATAAAGCAGAAGGAACAGATGTATTCATCGGATTAGTATAACTTTCTGGAGACATAGCATAAAATAGACTTTTCAAACTTGATTGTAAGATGTATGAAACTAGATAAATATCATACAAAAATGTTCTCATAATGATACCAAAAAAAGCTAAAGCAGACATATATGAAAATTATAAAACTATTAGTTTAATGTTGCACGCATAAGAATTTTAACTCACAGTCTTTACATAAGAATGGAAAGAAAAAAAGAAGATAAGTTAACTTTATAACACCTGAATTTTCAATTTCAGAAAAAAATATTTATGATACAGTGTGTGAAGTAGGACCTTTATGCACGAATTGTGAGGTTTAAGACACGAGCAGTAGGCAAGTGCCTTAATCGCAATGAGTGCATAAAAGCTCTTCACACATGTATCACACAAAATTTTATTTACGAACTAATGTGGAAATGAACTAGTGAGGAAACATAATATACTTTTTAATTATACAACTTTTAACATATAAAAATTACAAAATATAATATAATTTGATCTACAAACTAAAATATTAAGAAACTTAATATACAGAAATGATAAAATATAATAACTGTACTTGTTCAGAATTAATAGTGATCATTAAATTCCAACATTTGCTAATATTACTTATTATGATACAATTTTTTCCCTGACTCGTTTATTCATTACATCCATTGTATAAGTATGGAGGTCGAAGGCTTGCGAGTTCTAGTTCCAAATATCTTTTTCGTTGTTTTCTTTTTAGTTTGCAAAGAATTTTCAATGTAACCTTCGGCTGTAGTGGTGGATTTCCACCCACGATGTCTTTTGATTGCAGAAATATCCCCACCAGAATTTGCCGATTACGAAGCAGATTATCTAAAGAAATAACCTGTATAGTTTTCAGGACATGGAGGATTTAAAAACTCTGCAATCAGAGATGGAATTTTTCTAAATTGGTTGATTCCGACATGCTGCTTTGTATACTTATTATTTCAGTAAAAGACGAAAATGCGTTTATGATTTGTTTGTGATGTTAAATTGGCATATTTTCAATATATTTGTAAAAAGCTTGAAGTTTTAGCATTGTTGTTAACAACAGTGAAAGTTCTTGGTATTTTGTTTTTGCATTCTCGGATAGTGATTTTTAAAGCACTTCCAGCATCTACAATGTTGTCTATTAGAATTTCCACCAATTTTTGCTGTCTGCAAGCTCCACAAATAACAAATATTGCCGCAACCTAAATATTTAAATAATTGTATAAAAATTGATAATCGTTGATTTTCTTACTTTTATCATCAGAAATATATCTTCTGGAGCTTCACTAATAAATCTTTCAATTTTTTGTGGGCTAAATATTTTTGACTTTTTGGGGTTATAATTTTCCTGTGCTCATTTTAAAAAGGTAATCAGTTTACTAAATTTACTTATGTTGATAGTTTTATTTACATTGAAAGTTGCTTTTAGTATCAAGTATAGGGACCATAAGAGTCGATGTTTTACAATCATTTGACTACAAAAAATAAGCAATGAGAATATTTTCTGCATAACGTTTTTTTTGTTTTCTGCTGCAAATTCACTTTTTGTACTCATATATAGGTTTTTAAATTTTGCTGGCAGCAAATTTGATGTTACATTGTTAGCGTCAGAGGAATGTACAAAAATCTATAACTGATTGTCGATTTCGTCTGTAACTAAAGTAGCTATTAAAATATCCTTAAATCCAAGATATATGATTCTTTTTACCGAATGTCCACCTACAGTGTAGAATATTGGTGCTTAATTTGACTTTTGTTGTTGGATGCCATAGCTAACTTTGTTACTTATACAAATCATATAATAATGAGTCCGTTTAAATTACATTGATCTTTTATGCACGATTTAACTTTTCTATACACGATTATATTTAATGTGAAACTTTACATACCATAAACAACATAAATATGCCTATTTTTATATGGGAGTAGCTAATTTTTTTTTTGTTTTTATTCCATAGCTATCAATATAAAATTTGCAATGTTTTTTAAATGTAATCAAATTATCACATTCGTCTATGGATTGATTTATAATACAAGAATAAAAAATGCACCATTTTTATATTATTTTTAATCTTATTTTATTATTAAATAAAAACAAACTGAAAACTTATTTTATTTATAAAATATAATACAAAATTTATTTGTGTACAATTTGTTATGTTAACGTTTATGAAATCAAGTGATTCTGCATTGGTTTTCACCTACTGTAATTAAGCAACAACAACAACACCAATCACGGTATTTCCTTTTGGAGTTACCAAACCTAGCACCTCTTTCTAGGAGGATATGTACAGTATAACCCTAGACTACTACATTACTTTTACTCCCAGCACCATTCACAATCTTTCTCCACGTCCCTCGGTCCCTACACACTTCATTTGCCTATGTAACATTCGTACATTGCTTTTGGCATGCTCTTTTATTCTTCATACTTATCTGTCGTTCTTTCAGAACCTTCTCTATTACACCCAACCATCTTTTACACGGTCTGCCCCTTGCAGCTCTACCAGTCATCTTGCTTGCATATATACGTTTTGTAAGTTTATCCTTGTTCATTATTTCCATATGTCCAAACCATCTGAGAGTACTTCGTTTGCTTAACACCTTAAGGGTTACTTGCACCCCACATTCTGCTCTGATTTATTCATTTCGCACATTGTCTGCCAACGTTTTTCCGCATACTTTTTTTAGGAACCTCATTCCTGCAGCATTTATACGACCAACATGCTTCTTCTGCCAGACCAAGTTTCGCTTCCATACAGAACAGTTGGCACAAACACACTTTTGTAAATGGCCAGCTTTGCGTTTATACTCGAGCATTCATTCCTGTTCACTGTCAACCTTCTTCCAGACATTTTTCTTCTAGCTTTTTAGTACTCAAAAGCCTTCTACCGAGGTTCTCGAAGTCATTTACTTTCTCTATCATGTCATTGTCCATTCTAAATACAAAGCCATCTGTCAAAAATCATTACGCTCCTCTTATTTACATTCACTTTCAGTTCCATATTTCCACACACTTCCGACAGTCTGCCAAGCATTAATTGCAAATCTTGCGACGATTTGGCCAACAATACTGCATCATCCTCATACAACAGCACACTGACATTTGTTTCACCAATGTTCACTCCTTCCATTCCTACGCAAGCCTGCCTGATACATTTATCCATAAATACATTGAACAGTCATGGTGACATCACACAATCATGTCTTACACCTTTCACAATGTCAAAGTATTGCCCCATATAACCATTCACACGTACACATGCTCTACTGCCTTCGTACATCGCTCTGATGGATCTTGTCAAGCACTTGCTTGCACCATATTCGCACCAGCACCTTCCATAATTCACTTCTGTTCACAGAGTCATACGCTTTTGCCAGATCTACAAATGCTGCATACATTTTCTTTCTGGCATGCTGCTTTTCAACAATTTGTTGCATTACGAACATGTGATTCACACATCCTCTTCCAGGCATAAAACCACATTGAACGTCCCATATCTTGCTCTGCGTTCTCTTACGAACTCACTCCATCACAATTTTTCCATACACTTCACTGAGTACACTCAACAGACTTATCCCATGATAGTTTTTGCATTCAAACTTGCTACTTTTATCTTTGTGCAAAGGGATAATGATTGCACTCTTGTAACATCTCATATATAGGCAATAATTGTTTTATGAATATATAGGCAATTATTAAACTCCTATATGTTCGAAGGATTGCCGTGATTCAGGCGCGAAAATGTAGTCGACCTGTTTATCGATCCGTGCTGTCATGCACGTGAGCTTGGAAGTAGCTGCCTGACGTACTTGATCGATCATTATTGTAGCAGATGTAGTCCGGGTAGATAACATAATTTAAAAGTGGTAGGAAGGTCCCTACCAAGATGAAGGATGAAAAGTTTGATTCGTAGCAGAGGCATGTCGCCTGGAGTATGGTAAACAGGGAAGTTGAATGAATTGAAGACAATGCGCAGCAAGAAGGTCGAAATAAGACGGTTCGTAAGCATGTCAATATGGCATCTTTGTAGCTATAAACTTCATCTTTAATTCGTATGGAAGTCGATAAACTTTCAACATGATGTATTGCTTTGTATGGTGGTTGTGTTGTACGTGCCTGTAATCTGCAGGGGTAGTAAGTGTTTGAACTCTTTCCTTGGTGAGTACATTATAATTTGTTATATCAAACACTGACCCGAACAAGAATTAAGCTTACTTGGCGGATAGATAATTCTCTAAATGATTTGTTTTGAGAAAATTCAATAAATTTCTAAATTTTAAATGTATAAAAGTTTCCTGAGAAACAATCTTAAACTTGTAGCATAGTTTCATACCCAAACGTGTAAAAGCTTTTCCATTAATATAAATCATGTGCCACAGAAAATAAGTCAAACAATTGGCTTGACGATTCCTGAATAGTTTTAGTGTTTTGAATACAAGAATAGAAGTTTTGGTAAAAATAAAATCACTTTATTTAAAATATGTTAGATAATTTGGCTAAATTTTTTGTATTATTTGTTAACTTTATATAGAGTCAATTAAGGCACATGTTGGTTTAACATCTGTCAGGTAAACACCTGGACTTGCATGTTTACTTAAACAAGTACATGTATGTAGCACAAAAGAGTTGTATGATAAGCTAATCTTTAACTTATCCTTGTGAGCCGAGAACAAAGATCTTTGCTTGAAGCATTTGTGTAATGTTATGGAATATTAATTTTATGATGGGCTTCACCCACTAGTAACTGCCTTTTTTCTAAATGCAACATCGATACTACTTTTTTACATCATGTCTGGCATTTTGATTGTCTTTGATTTATTTGATGAATTTGTTTGATTAATTTATTTGACTAATTTTTTGTATATACAAGAGCTTGAAATAACGTTATTACATATCTGCAAACAAGGTAATAGTTTTATTTCTGAAATTCTAGCTACAAGGTTTAAGTGCATAAGAAACACTGTTGTTCAGTATCTATCTTCAGGTATAAGTTGATTCCCTTAAGGTTTATCTACGTCTTTCCTTAAGAAGATTATTTTTGGTGTTTATGTCTGTGATGTAGTGGTGCTCTAAAATTGTATAAAGACAAGTTAATTAATAAAAGACCCCCCCATCTCATGCCTCCGCAGAAATAGACCCCGAGACTAGTCCGCGTGCTTATATAATTCTTTTTGGTAACACTGTTTGGCTCTATATCACCTTAACTGTAGTCACCATCTGCATAATTAACCAAAAAGTAAAAATTCTATAACATTCTTCCAATCTTCAGGCACCTTTGCTTGTTCTATACACAACTCTATCAGTTTGCACAAACATTCAATCAGCACCGCAGATCCATACTTTTGCATTTCACTTTTTCTTCCATCTACACTCGTTACTTTGCCGTTCTTCAGAATTCACACTGCCTTCCATATCTCATCTACGTAATTAAGCGCCTCCTAAAAACGTTACTCTAAACCCCTTTTTATGTTATTCTCAATTTATTCAAGCTTTACAAGTTCAATAAATACGTGTTAAATCGTCCTGTATACAAATTTTCCTACGTGGAATATATACTTCACCACTTTTATAAAGTCCCTAAGCAGCTTGAAGCTCGCCTTATCAATTCCTTGTATCACATTCTGTTTCACCGTTGTGGTCTGAAATATATATTTTTGCTTTTTTTGTAGAATATTTAATATTCCATTGCTGGGAATGGTTTTATGTTATTTCCTGCATGGTTTTGGAAGTTGTATAAATATAAGTTCAACTTTTGGAAAACTCTGTATTATTTATTCGACCTCTCTTATTTATTTCCTCTTACTATTCGACTCTTCTGTAAAGTTATGATTTTAAAATGCTTTTGTACATAGTGTGCCAGTATAAGTTAAGTTGGAGGTTCCAGCACCCAACCGTAGATAAATGCAACTACATTTCCTCATTCTAAGATGGTACCAGAAAGAAGCGGATAGCTCAAGTTACAGTAAAATTTTCTGTTTGTTTTAGTTGTGCTGCTGTTTTGGAAGTTAGGCACCTTTTTTTTTTGAATTGATTCCGTACTAAATTGCAGACTATATATTACCAAATGCATGCTTAAACACGAATGATTGTGTACATTATTCTTACGGCTTGCGGTAAAGCACTTTCTATTGTTTACTTTTCTGTGTAAATTAATGTTAATGTCAACAACTTTCTATTTAAAATTTAATGTTACGCTCTAAAATTTTACGAGGTGTGGTTCCTATAGCAGATGGTACTGTATTATTTCTTGTACAACTTTAGGGCTGGACATGTAAATATTCTTGTATTTAGATAATAAGATTTTATTCTTGATATTTTAAAATGTTTAGGTTAATACTGTACTACATGTAAATTGATGCTTTGCGTACATCACCTTATAACAAATGATTACCTAAATGTGTGTTTGTGGACTTTTGTAAATATTCTTTTGGGACTGTATGTTGGTAATATAGTTTCTTTTTACTGAGGTTTCCAATTTTCTTTCTATATTGCCCACCTCACTCTACGACGTTTTTGAGCTAGCCCGAACTCTAATTTTTTGGAGTTTGATCCTACCATTCTGTCCCTGCTTTGTTGCAGTATTCGATGTAGGCAATTTTCTTTCCTTTGCTGTTTTCTTTCTTGTCTGCACCCAATACCGTAACAAATTTAATTAGTGTGAAATAGAAAATTTTTTTCTTTTGTGATACAAGGATGATGAACTGTGTATTTGCTGCAGAAAAATTCTAGTGTACTCCTGCAATTTACGTTTTTGCATCTTCCCCTGTTTGTGACCTCAGAGTAATAGTGAATACCACCTAAATTGGTATCTCTTCCAGGTATACTTTTGGTGGAAGAACCTCTTCTCTTTTTGTTAGCAAACTCATCAGTAGAGCTGTAGGAAATCTTACTTGTTTTGTTGGTCTATTACTTTTTCCTTCAAGAAGAAGAGCTTTGGCGATGTCCATGTTGTACTCTTGCAGACTTTGGATCTTTTTTTGGCAACCGAAGGCTCTCACAGTTTCTATAATGAAGTAACTGAAAGTTCACAATTCACATTTATAAAATGAAAAAATAATTTGTGATATGTTTCTAATTTGATGTGAACTCTACAATGCAATTAGTGAATCCTTCAATTCAGCCCCTCCCATAAACTGTGGTAGGATTTCGCAATATTGAGGCAATCAATTGGTTTTTTTTTCATATCGCTTACAGTTGGTCTTTACTGCCGAGGGAAAAGTTGACATAAGGTTTACAACTTTATTATTTGCCCATTTCACTTCACATACTTTAGTATTTTCAACTAGGCAGTCACTTCTTGATGGGACCATTTACATGTTTTCATCAAAATTTGTCCATGATTAGTGGGATGCCAGGCAAACTATTGATTATAATGGTTCCCAAGCTAAATATTTTTTTCTTTGCCAAAGTTGTCATCAAAGGAAGTGACATAAACCAGCTATCAAAATATAATAATTGTTCAATTCAACAGGAATTGATTGGGCCAATTTCAGTACTGCATTTGAAGTAGCTCCCAAGTCGGGTTCTCCTAACATTGGTTAAATTTTCTCTGAATATATAAAAAAATCGTATGATTCCTTTGTTATCGCAAAGAGCACTTGAGTGATTTGCTGGATATATTGTTTTTTGCTTTATGTACCTTCGAATGGAACTATCTGTCATCCACCTATACCATCTGAGGCCTTGGTATTTCCTTTAACTTTTTTTTTTGTAAATGATCTATCAAAGGCAAGATCTTGTGTTACACTTGGGCAATTGTTATACTGCGCAATTGTTATACTCGTGATATAATTCTCGTTAATTGTAACTTATATCGCACATGTTTTAAAAGTGATGCAACCGCTGTTTAAGTCAATTTGCAAGCACAATTTAAATCAACATAGATTACTTACATGGCGGCATCTGGTGAATTCGTCTCAGGGTCCCACGATGATTTAGCAGGATGGGTTTAGCTCACGCCTTGTTGAATCAAATTGCATCCGTACTTCTTTTCACTGCACTTGTAGGGGAATGACAGGAATTAGGTAACCGGTAACTAGAAGATAAAGGTACAAGGAACCTACATGCCTAAAAAGAAAAGACACCACACTAAGATAGTTGTTGCGTCGTTGAGGGCTCATAATTTAATGGCGTCTTTCTACACCACATGTGCACTCTGCATTTTGCGCAGGTGCGACTGTCAGGGACGACGGAAGTTGGCGTTATACATTTAAAAATATACGCAGGAATTTATTTACAAATTAAATTTAAACATGATGCAGCCAGTTGTCATGTAACACTTGAATAATTTATCTGTTTTCTCATTAGTTAAGGGAATTTGTGAATTATCATTGAAGTGAATCTTTCCATTTATCTCTATTTATCACTTCTGATAGAATAAATATAAATGTGAATTTGAGAGCTTCACCATCGACATAGCAAGCAGTAAACAAAAAAATTACTCAATTTTCTGTCTATTCAGTGCAAGAGGATTTTGTGGATTGCATAAAGATTTGATTGGTCGATATAAGTAATAATGTCCTTTGAAAAAAAATGTCTAAAATTTTTACAAGGACTATCCCACAAGGATCTATTGGTCCTAACCATTCAATTATAGGTCTAGCTGTACGGTCTCCAGAAATGTGCCACTAAAAAAGAATTCTTCGATTTCTTGATGTAGATGGCTTTGAACTTTTAGTTTAGAATTGATTCTTCAGCTTCAACAGAAACTATCTTCACTAGTACTATCGTTACTAACTACAAGGTCATCTAATTCATCTAAATCAGAATAATCGGATGTATATTCACCCACTATCATGGGAAAAAATATCAAAATAGTTTGAATAGAAATATAATTAAAATCTTCTATTGTAAAATCAAAATTTCTAAATATAATACATATTTTATTTACCAATTTCATCCATGTTAGCATCTGGATCCTTGTCTGAGTCTCTACCACTTCCATATAGGTCATATATTTGCTGTTTTGTTACATTCCAAATTTGGAGATGTACACTTTTAAATTTGTGAGTGAATTCTCGCCATTATTTTTAAAATAGACTTGTTCATTTCCGTCATTTCGGACAGTTGCGTTTGCACAAAAGAAATGCACAGGTGCGGAGTAGCGTAAGTGCGCGGTTTGGACAGAACATGGGATTATTAGTGACGAGAGGTCGAACGGTGACGTTTGCCTGTGTTGTTCTTTTGTCTTTTCTCTTTTCAGAATGTAGGTTCCTCTATCGTATCTCTATCTCTTATCGTTCCCTACCTGTATCCTATCGTACCGCTACAAACAAAAGAAGAGGGAAGACGATAAATTTGGTTTCAATGATGGCATGATGCAACCCACTCCCAAATAACAAGGACCCTGAGATCAACTGCATGGCGCATTTAAGTGGGTACTTTTTATCTTTTTAAGGTGCAACTTGTATCATTGTAAACGTATTTGGTATGTGATACAATTTGACACGTAATTATGTCATAATATCATTGTTGTGCAATAATGTGAATGTGGATCGTATCAGTGTTGTCAACTGTAGTAGTGGCGCTGAACACGACGCCGGGGTTACAACAGTTTTCCATAAAACATATCGTAATCCATGCTGTAATAATTTTTGTCACCGTCGATTCTAAGATGAACGTAATAAATTCCTTACGTTTTGAAAATACATAATATATAATAAATATAATGCCTTTTATGAGTATTACACCTTTGACATAAAAACTACAGTTATATGAACGTACACAAACATATCAACACTAAAACTTTACTATATCGAAAATTATTGTAAAATGTGCTGAATGCTAACGACTGCTTAACCTAAATTGTACAATCCATCAAAACATGTGCCATCATTCAAGTACGTTACCTCTAAAATGCACAACTAGTGGTATGCATTTGTACTAATAAAGTGCAACGATTTCGTCGACATCGTCTTTATTGGCTCCAAAAGTTTTATAATTTTTGTATCAGATACGTTTTAATTAAATGTTATGAAAAAATCGCGCTTGGCGTTAAGAGAAGATCAATTTGGTTTTAGAAAAACTCAGTATACAAGAGATGCAGTTCTATTAAGATTACTGAATGAATTTAGAATGAAGAAAAATAAATCGATTATTTGGCCTTTGTAAATTTAAAAATGTTTTGAATAATATTGAGTGGAATAAGATTTCTGATACTGCAAAAGACAAGTTTGAAATATATAGCATCAACAAAATGCAAATAGCTAAACTCCCAGTGGTCGATCAAAAAATGGAGACAAATATAATGAAAGTTGTCAGACAAGGACGTTCTTGTATCCCCCATGCTTTTCAATTTATAAATGCAATTGAAAGATTAATGAACAAAGCAAATACTGGAGTAAACGCGCAAGACGAAAATTATCAAAACTATTGCTGAGTGATACAATGTTCTTCGCCAATAGCATATCAATGTAGGATATATGAATTAGAATGGATAAAGTTTTATGTGAGAAATACAATATGAAAATAAGTAAAAATATAACACAAGTAATCACGTGTAGAAAAATAATAAAATTAACATTTTCAATATACAAATAGAATAGGCTATGGCTTTTGACGCTCGACAGGAACTCTGTTAAATAATTTTCATTTCAGAAAATTTTGTTAGCATTTTTATAAAATGGACAGGACTATCAATCTATCAGTTCAGAACAAGTACTACTAAAAAATCAAATTACTACATATTGTATCATTATTATTACATAATTCTAACTATGCATTGAGCATTATTCAGCCATATCATTTCTCTTTTCAAACGACTCAGCAATGATATAATAATTATACAGCAACGCTTTGCTTTATGCAACCCAGTACTGCGTGGATTTGTTATAACGCACATTTCAAATTTCACACAAAAATGCCCTATTTTACACAAATTGAATTGAATGACACGAAGAAGGCTTTCACCCATTGGAGGTCGCATCCTTTGAACATCCATTAGACCGCCATTGCTCTCACTTTTGGCGCTTGCTTTAGTTGTTCTGATAGTGTGTGAAAACAACACATATGTAGGTGAACCTGTTTCTTGTGTGTATGTACCAACATCTATACATCCGTAATTATGAAAAATGCCACCAACTACGAACAAGAAAGAACGTAAACGCTAGTTTAGAATTGAAGTTAAAAGCGTATGGGTAAAGGAGGCAGAGCTTCAGTCGTAGGACATGATTTGAAACTCTTAGAATCAACTGTGCGAACAATTGTTAAAAATCGCGAAAAAATTAAACGTTCTAGTGAATCTGTTGCACCTATTAATGTACATGAACTAACTCATTGGAATTTCATTCTATAAAAATGGAGAAATTGCTTAGTGCATCTTGAATAAAAATAAAGCACACCTTTAAGCCGAGATTTAATATACACAAAGGCACGGTCTTTCTTTCTAATCCGGGAGGGCAAGAATGCAAGTGTGCTTCCATTCTACTCTTTGATACTAGTAGATGTTGGTTTGGTCGATTTAAGCATCGATCAAATCTGCATCTTGTTTTCATGTCGACAAAAATGGACTTTATTGGAAAAAGATGCCATGTCGAACCTTCATTTCTAATGCAGAGGGACCGGCCAGCGGTTTTAATTTGCAGAAAGTATGACATACTTCTGGTAGTCAGAAACACCATGTGCCATGGGAGGTATTGATAAAAGTAGTCTGGCAGTTGTGTGGCAACAACAGGAAAGCACGGGTGATTCGAGAAGTCTTTCAGGGTTGGTTCACAAACAGTTTTTGCCTATTAGTTAAAGCTTACTTCTCTGTAAAGTTCTGTTACTCATAGATAATGCTCCTAGACATCTGACAACATTTGATATACCTAATTTGAAACTAAAAGTAATGTTCCTTCCACCACATCAATTTTATAGTCAATGAATCAAAGTGTAATCTTACTACCATCGCCGCACATTTAACCAGCTAATCCATCGAACTGATGGAGGACGACAATCAATGAGAGAGTAGTGTAAGTCATACAACATCATGAAAGGCATATCTAATATAAACGAAGCATGGAAAGAAGTAAAAGATAGCAGCATGAATGGTGTTTGGCATAACATTTGGCCTAAGGTGGAAGCTCCTAGCAGGGACGACAAAAGGAGATGCTTGAAGACACTGCTGCAATGATTGAAGGTTCTAAATTGGAGGATATCACACCAGAAGAGCTCAGAGAATTTATATCAACCTCAGTAATGAGGATTTGAAGGAAATGCACAGCAACCCCATCACCAATGTTGAGAAGCAAACAGAAAAAAGAATTCTTACATGTGATTTACAAGAAATACTATCGCAGATCTATTCGGGATTGGATATTTTAGAAAAATTAGACTGACGTTGAGCGAATTTCGTCTATGCGTCACTCTATTAGAAGTAGTGTTGCATGTTTTGAACGAATTTTGCAGGAAAGTAAACAATATGCAACTCAAAAAACTAGATGATTTTTTTTATGAAGAATAATTAATAAATGTACATTGCCACTGTCTTTGTTAGACAAACAGCATAGAGTGGGTTATGAATGTAACAAAAGAGATATTAGATTTAATAGAGAATAGAAGAAAACTTAAACCTTTCAGGGAATTGGATAATAAAAGTAAGCAAAAATATAATAGAGTTAGAAATAAGATAGTACATGAGAGTAGAAAAGCTAGAAATAAATGAATGGAGGAGAATTGTAAGGAAATACAAGATGATTTGAGAGTAGGTAAGACAGCCAGGGTGTACAGGGCAGTTAAAAAGTTTTTCGGGGAAGATGGGAAAAAGTATAATGATATTAAAGATGAGAATAATGAGCTTCTAATAAAGTTGAGGTAACAGATAGATGGAAAAGATATTTAGAAGATTTATATAAGGGAGACAATATGGATGAGTTGGAGAACGGCCAAGAAGAGGATGTAGAAATAGGGTTCTCAATATTAAGAGAGGAATTTGATAAAGCTGTTAGGGATCTTAAACTAAATAAAGCGCCGGGGATATACGATGTACCCGCAGAATTAATAAAATATGCAAGTCAGAAAACTTTAGACAGATTATATGAACTAGTATAAGTAATATATGACACAGGTGAGGTACCAGTAGATTTCGAAAGAAATATTATTATCCCAATCCCAAAAAGTCAGGCGCTGATAGATGTGAGAATTTTGAAACGGTTAGTTTAATTTCCCACGCTTTCAAAATGCTAATGATAATAATTAAAAATAGAGTAGAAGCTTTGACTGAGAATTATTGAGGCGAAGACCAATATGGTTTTCGTAAAGACATACGGACTAGAGGACCGATACTAATGATTAGGGTAATTATCGAAAAAAGGTTACAAAAAAATAAAAACTCATTTTGCATTTGTAGATTTAGAAAAAGCATTTGATAGGTTTAATTGGTTTGTTATGTTCAGGGTTTTGCGAAAAATGGGAATCTCTCATAGGGATAGAAAAATTATTTACAGTCTGTATAAAAACCAAAGCGTAGTAATTAGATTTGATGAAATAGAAAAGGAAGCTAAGATTAGAAATGGTGTTAGACAGGGCTGTATACTATCTCCCTAGATTTTTAATGTTTATATTGAGGAAGCTTTAAACTTAGCTAGAAAGAGAAAATATATAGGTATTATTGATAAAGTGGTCTATGTTGGAATTCGAACGAGCTTTCAATACCTACACGTGATTTTCCAATGCTCCACCGGAAGGTACTACATTGGCCAGGAAGCAAGTTTATTTTACCTAAAAAATTTTGAATTTTGCCGAACCCTTACTGTTCCAAGCGAGGTAATGACCTTCAACATGCGTGACAACACACACACACGGGACCTCCATTTTACCTCTCATTCGAACGAGGGCGTATTTTTGTGAAAACCGCTCGCCTAACATTTTTCAAGCGGATCGTGTCGGGATTCGAACCTGGGACCTTGGGCGTAGTAGTTACACGTATACTAACTACGCATTAGAGCTGCCTGAGCTTTTAATACCGTGGTTCTGCAATCCTCGCAAAAGAAAATAACTAATCTTTTAGATTTGAGTTGAATTGCTCTACCTTCGGTAACATTTAAAATGTAGCATTTTTTTGGTAGCATGAAATGTTAACCCACAACTATCACAACTGATGTAATTTTCATCATCTAGAATTTTTAAATTGCAAAAGTTGCAGGCCTCCGACATTTTTTAGAATAATTAAAATCGAAATTCTTCCTATATTCTGTACTGCACAATTAAAATTGGTTTATAACATGTGTTCAAAATAGTTAGCTATTTGTAGTAGTTATCTATTAAATTTATTAAATATGTTGATATCAGTTGTATTTTGAACATATGCCATGCCTAATCAGATAAATACAGGAAAATTACAATAAAACTTCTGATTAATGGTTCCCTGATACCACTAAGATCGATCATTCCATGGCCCAGATTATACTAAGCAGACAGGTATAATTTTCCAGAAAATATGCCCAAAAATAACCATTCAATTTATTTAAATCCACACAGCTGTTAAAAACACATTTCACCTGAAATTGAGCACAGGTTCACCATAAAAATAACAAGGGTGATGAAATGAAGGGGTCCCCAACCTATATTCTTTGAACGTTTTTTCAAGAAATAAGATGAAGTAACTTAAAGAAGAAGCGAAGTATTAAAAAAATTAAACTCTTGCATTTATGGGTTCTCTCTTGTAGGAAGGTCCATGTACAATCTTGAGAGTGTGAAGTGAATATTAATGCTTGTTTACAACTTTATTCTGTGTGTATAATATCCGTGAAGCGTTATCCACACATAATACATTATATTTGCGTACTAGCACGATGACATTAGTCAGAGATTGAAGAGCAAGATCGTTTTATAATAGTGATTGAAGAAAAAGTATAGTTAACATAATCTTGCTATATTTAAATTTAGAAAGTTTCAATAACAGAGTAACTGGCCAGCATGCAGGGTTTTGTAGAAAATAAGGTTATTAATTTTTTTAAAATCGCGATGATGAATTATTTGATCCTGCGTTGATATTGGAAATATTCTATATATGATACAGGTTGAGTATCAGTAATTTATGGAGCTTTCTGTAAGACAATCTAATAACTAAAATGAAAACAGCAGTGAGAAATTTTATTTTAATTAAATGGATAATTTATTAATTAGCGAAAGAGGTAAGAAAGAGTAAGGCAAAGTAGACCTATCTGGAACAACTCCTTCTTTGGAAGGAAATATTTGCCTTGATAATCTGTGGTTTGCCGCCCTATCAATTGCGACTAGATAAAGCAAAAACAAAACCTTTTGACATAAGTGAGTATAGTCAACAGAAGCAAATGTGAGACTTTGAGGGGCATGGTATGATGGCTCTGCTAGTTTTAGCATACAGTCAGAGCAAAAAATAAACGACTAATGGTGAAAATTAATGATTATAAATAGAACATCGTAGATATTCATTAATTAATTATGTATACACGCAGAAAGTATATTATTGTCAGTCACTAATCTTGACGTCTTAAGTATCGTTTCAATTATTAATTTATCCCGCTACAGTAAAAGAAGTAATTAATTTCTGTTATTTAATGTACATTTAATCCGATTGGTTTTCGAATTTGCTACATATATTGATGATGCATTTTAGTTCGCATATTTTCCAGGTCTCATGTTTGCTTCTGTGAGCTGTAGTATAGGATAGTTCGTTTTGTTATTTGGCTATCGTAGCAGTACCTTTTTTCCCCCTAGGAACACCCCTCCCATACCAGTGCAGCTAGTCCCTGCAGCTGCTAATCTGTTACGGTGTTCACACCCCCTCAAGAGTACAGTAAGTATAAGATTAGTTACTTAGTTTTAAACTTAACAATTTAGTAATCACGATATTTTATGTAAAATGGATAAGTACTGCTAAGCCTATATTTGTGTGCAACAGTTCTAAGAATATCGTAGCTGAAGCTATATAACTGTGTGCTCTACTTTTACTTAAAACAGTCTCAATTCCATTAGGTGATATGAAGAACAATTATGTTTACGCCACTCATATCTGAAATTCTACTAATGAAATGCATGGAGTGGCTTTTTTCTTAATTTTTGGAAAACATATGTATGCAGTTTTAGCTGAGCTGACAATGAAACGGGTTTTTATTAAATCTAGTACATTAGTTTTAATCTTGCATGCATGTCTACCAAATAAATTGCATCTATTTAAAGATCAAATGTTGGAATTCAGTTTTCTTATAAAACTTTCAATACTAAGAGGATTCATTTGGTGTTAAAAAAATTTGATCATCATTATTAGGTGTTCAGTTCTGGAACTGGTTAGATGTGTATCTCCATTGTTTCATATCCTGAGTTAACCTATACGTTTCCCTAAAATTACCACAGTCTATATTTTTCATTATCTGCATGCAATAGTTTAATCTAGGTTTTTACCTCTACCTCTTGTTTTGCCCATCTCTGCTTGTAATATATACTGCACTATTCCTCAAGTGCCTTAGAACGTGTCCTGTCCTATTTCTCCTACTTTTTTTTTGTTTTCTAAAGATATCCTTCTTCCCCTACTATTTCTAGAACCTCTTTGTTATTAACTTTGTCTGTCCATTCTACCATCTAAAGCACCACATTCCGAAAGGTTTCTACTTTTTTCCTGTCTGCTTCTACTGTCGCTATTTAATAGTCGTACAGAGCTGTGCTCCACACATAGGCTTAAAACAACTTTTTCCTTGTTTCTATGTTTGTTGTCTTCGTTCATAGCTGCTGCTATTTCTTGTTAGATGCCGCTCGGTTCTCCTGTTGTTTTCTATATATATATATATATATATATATATATATATATATATATATATATATATATATATATACAGGGCTTTTCACGACGACCGCGCATTAGACATTTCTCAGAAAGTACAAGAGATAGAAGTATGAAATTTTATATAGTGATTGTTCGACATGCCGAGTTGATCTAAAATATTTTCGTTTTGATAGCACTTCCGGTTGTACCGGAAGTTGATATTATCTTTGTTATTTTAAATGGAATACCCTGTATATTTTTGCATTTTTAGATTCTACACAAAATTTTAAGTTAAATTTCTTTAATAAGTAATATCTCAATTTTTTTTCCGTTTTCGAGATATTTAGATTTTTATGTTTTTTTTTTGTAAAAAACTGATATACTTTCTTGACAATAATGTACATTTAAACTTACAGTTTAGAAACCAATTATTAGCAGATATACTATTAAAATGTTTGATAAACATTGAAATGTATTTGTTTCCATTCAACACCATACGAGCTGTCCGACATTTTTACTTAAAGTTTCTTGCATAAAAAATCTGAATAGTCAATTTTTCTAAATGGAACACCCCGTATATTTTGATATTTTCAAATTGTTCAATAATTTTTAAGGTAACTTTATGTAACAAGTCCTATTCTGAAGTTCAACTGTCTTTAAGGTATTTGATTTTAATGACATTAAGTGGTTCTACTACGATAATAAAAATAAATATCAGCATTATGTTCGTTGGAGACTTTAATGAAGGTTGAAAAAGAATAAAAGAATAATTAATCTTTATACTATAACATATGCTCGAAAATGTCACCATTTCTTTCCAAACATGCATTTATTCTTTTAATAAGGTTATCGGGAGTTGCTTTTCTTATTGCTTGTGGTGTTAATGAATTTATAGCAGCTCTAACTCTATCTTTCATATTGACTTTGGTTGTGATAGGATCTGAATAGACGATGTTCTTTAAGTGACCCAAAACGAAAAAATCTAGTGGATTACCATCTGGAGTTCTCGGGGGCCATCGGAATGGACCATTATTTGCAATCCATCGGTTTTGAAAAATTCCTGTTAAAAAATCGCCAACCAGTCGGTAATTGTGACATGGAGCGCCATCCATTTGATACCATAAGTAATCTCTTTGTGGATGGTTTTGTATTATTGGCTGCACTCCCTTTCTTAACATATGAACATACCTTTCTCCAGTTAAATTTTCATTGTAAAATTCGAGATAAAGGATTGAATCGCAATTAATAGCACAAAATACATTAAATTGCCATTTGTCTTGAAAATTTCTTTCACGGACTACGTGTGAATTTTGCGGAGCCCAATAATTGCTGTTGTGCTTATTAAAGACTCCATTTTTGGTAAACTTTGCTTCGTCTGTCCAAATAATGTTTTTAAAAAAGTTTTTGTCCTCTTGACTTTTAGTTAGCAGCCACTCAAAAAACTGAACTCTCCGAGGCAAATCAGTGTCTTTTAAATGTTGGATGCAGTAAAATTTATATGGGCGCCATTTGTGTTTATTAAGTATACAATAAATGGTCACATACGGTATACCTATTTCTCTTTCGGCTTCGTGTAATGAAGCAGTTGGGTAAGCAGAGAAAAATCCTAAAACAGTGATTTCATTGTCTTCATTTTCAACTTGCGGCTTTCTGCGTTTAATGTGTGGAAGAAATGCTCCATTCGTTCTACAGTTTTGAAGTAGACGATTAACTGTATTCTTATTGGGTTTTTGGAGATGCGGGTATCTATCTGCAAATAATCGACAAGTTCGACTATTTATTCTATTACATTCACTGTAAGTAATTATTAAATTTAAGAAATCTTCATTACTATAATCTAATCTTGACATTTTTATTATTTTATAACACACACAATCTAACACGTAATCTAATAAAGTAATAAGACAGTTTGTTAATTCTATATCACCGTTCGATTATTTGCCAAAGCGTCGTAAGAACATAATGCTGATATTTATTTTTATTATCGTAGTAGACCCACTTAATGTCATTAAAATCAAATAACTTAAAAACAGTTGAACTTTAGAATAGGACTTGTTACATAAAGTTACCTTAAAAATGATTGACCAATTTGAAAATATCAAAATATACGAGGTGTTTCATTTAGAAAAATTGACTTTTCAGATTTTTTATGTAAGAAACTAAGTAAAAATGTCGGACACCTCATATGGTGTTGAATGGAAACAAATACATTTCAATGTTTATCAAACATTTGAATAGTACATCTGCTAATAATTGGTTTCTAAACTGTAAATTTAAATGTACATTATTGTCAAGAAAGTATCAGTTTTTTACAAAAAAAACATAAAAAGCTAAATATCTCGAAAACGGTCAAATATTGAGATATTACTTATTAAAGGAATTTAACTTAAAAATTTGTGTAGAATCTAAAAATGTAAAAATATACAGCGTGTTCCATTTAAAATAACAAAGATAATATCAACTTTCGGTACAACCGGAAGTGCTACCAAAACGAAAATATTTTAGATCAACTCGGCATGTCGAACAATCACTACATATAAAATTTCATACTTCTATCTCCTGTACTTTCTGAGAAATGTCTAATGCACGGTCGTCGTGAAAAACCCTGTATATATATATATATATATATATATATATATATATATATCCTGTTTCTCCGATATTCAGTGGTATGTGAAAGGGGTTAAGCAACCTGCGCCTACCAAGATCCCCCAATTCTTAGACATTTGCCAAATAAATAGTGTTTCAATAAATCATTTCGCTTAATCAATATTAGTTGAGAATATTGCAAAACTAACACCTGTAGTTATATAATTATCAGGTTTAAATACATTAATTTTTTGTTATTAGGTTTTTTTTCTTGGAACTGGATGAACACGTACCTCCATTGATTTCTTTTCTGGGCTAGCCTCTCCATTTATCTGAAATTCCCACAGCCTACATCTTTGACTATGTGTGTGCAATAGTCTAACTTCGGACTACTTCTTCCTCTCTTGTTTCCTATCTCTGCTTCTAATATATTCCATACTATTCCCTCATGCCTTAGTGTGTGACCTATCATCCTATATCTCCTATTTTTTATGTTTTTCCACATATTTCTTTCTTTCCTTACTGTATCTAGAACCTCTTTGCTCTTAAGTTTGTCTGTCCGTGATATCTGCATCATACTTCTGTAATATCACATTTCAAAGGTTTTATCTTTTTTCTGTCTGCTTTTCCTACTGTCTAAGTTTCACAACCTTACAGTCCCGCGCTCTACACATATTATTTCAACAATCTTTTCCTCGTTTCAATGTTTGTTATCTTCGAACATAGTACTTGCTTTTTTTTATTAAATGCAGGATGGTCTTGTGCTAATCCTTGTTATATCTTTTGCATTTTTCCCAACTTGCGTTATTTGGCTTCCTAGGTAGCAGAAATCCTTAGTCTCTTGTAAGTTTTTGTTTCCTATTTCTATTCTAGTTTTAGATTTATTTTCCCTTCTTTTACATACTAGTACTTTAGTTTTATTGGTGTTAAATTTCATACAGTACCTCTTCGTTAGAACTGTTTCCATTTTATTAAGAGCTGCTTCTAACTCTTCCTTGCTAGATATTAATACTGCTATATCATCTGCAAATCTAAGTATATCAATCTTTTGTCCCTGCATAACAATTCCAAATGTCTTCTTGCATTTGACAATATTCATTGTCTCTTCGATGTACAAGTTAAAAATTATCGGGATGGGGTATATATCCCTTCCTTATCCTTTTCCTAATATGTACTTCTTTAGTTCTTGTTCTAATTTTATTACCACTGTTTGCTCTTGGTATAAGCTATGTACTATGTACTAACCCTAAACTCATTCCTATTTTTTTGAGTACTTCGGACATTTTGTTTCCATTTTACATTGTCGAATGCTTTTCCCAGATCTACAAAACCTATATACACGCTTTCTCCTTTTTTATTGTCTTCTCCATAATCACCCTCAGAGCTAAAATAGCCTCCTGTGTTCCCATGTTTTGTCTAATCACAAATTGATCTTTTCCTAGTATTTCTTCAGCCTGTTTTTCCATCCTTATTTGTAGAATTCTAGTTAATATTTTTGACACGTGTGCTATCAAACTTATTGTTCGAAATTTTTTACATTTTTTAGTACCTCTCTCTTTTGGTATAGTGACTATGATGTTACCTTTGAAATCTGGGTATCTTACCTGTTTTGTACATGTAGCTTATAAGTTGGAAGAGGCGTTCTGTTACTGCTTGTCCAACGGTTTCTAGAGTTTCTGCTTGCGCCTTATCTATACCCAGTGCTTTATCATTTTTCACACCATTTAATTCTAATTCAAACTCATCTCTAAGTATAGGGAATCCCGTCATCCTTTTCAATGTCTGATTCATGTTCTGGTGCTGCTAGTTTCTGTCCTGCATATAAATTCCCTAAAATTCTTTCTCTAAATGATGATGTCTTCACTTCCCTTATATTTTTGCTATATTGTTTTATGTCCCTAAAATTCATTTTAATTAGTTTGTATATTTTGTTTGTCTTTCCTATTTCCACCTTAATTTGTATCTCTTTGCACTTTTTATCAATTCATTGTTCTTTAGGTTTCCTGCATTAATGAATAATTTTCCATTTTATGGCTTTGCATTTCTGTTTTGCTGCTTCGTCTGGTCTGTTTTGGTATTTTTGTCTTTCTTCTATTAAATTTTTAATCCAAGATATCCTTTGTAATCCAGGGTTTCTTATTTTCTTTTTGTATATACCCTAGAATATATCTGGCCGCCATGTCTAACCTGCATTTAATGTTATTCCATTCTGTTTCTATTTCCTTAATATCAGAAATTTTCCCGATATCTTTCAGCAATTCATTTGACTTTTTCAAATTTTTTGTGAATATCTTTATCTTTTAGTTTCTAGAAGTTAAAGTGCTTTTTTCTGCTACTTTTTTTCACATTTTTAAATTTAAGTGCGACCTTCATAATTACGTTGTTGTGGTTAGTGTGTATATCTGCTTCTGGATAGCTTCTATAGTCTTTACTTGACTCCTAAACTGTTGTCTAACAAGAATATAATCTATTTGATACCTTCATATATCTCCTAGCATCTTGCTTGTGTATCGCCTTCTATCATGGTGCTGAAATAATGTGTTTGTGATGGTTAAATTGTTTTTCTCGCAAAATTCTACCGGCATATTTCCCCTGCCGTTCCTCATGTTTAAACCAAATATACCTACTACCGCTCCTTCCTTACCCTCATCTACTACTGCATTAAAATTTCCCATAATTATTAAATTTTCATGGCCTTTGACGTATCTTAGTATGTCTTCGATATCTTTGTAGATCGCTTGTACCTCTTCCTCGCTGTAGCTAGTGGTGGGCATGTACACTTGTATTATTATTGTATTTACCAGTTCAGATTCTAATCTAACCATGAATACTCTTTGTTCTTTTGTATCGTTTTTCTTTTCTTCCTGATACGGTATGAATTACCCTAAAGTATTTGCTTCAAAAATCTACTGCCTCTGACCACCTAATTTCTTTAATATCTACCACGTCTAATACCTAGTACTTATCCATTCCAATTTTTAAGTTCCCTAGCTTAACTACTTACTTTATACTTCTGACATTTCACGCTTTGATTCGCAAAATGTTCCTGGCTCTTCTTTTAAACTTTCCAATCACATCCTCCAAAATAGTCCCTTCTCAGGGATCCGAATGGGGTATTATTTTAAGCTCGGAATCTTTTACCCCAGAGAATGCCATCATCTTAAATTTCGATTTAAGTATGAAGTGTATTTGGAAGTTAACGTGGTAGTTTCCCGTTGCCTTCCATATCACAGTAGTGTGTGTCTTAAAATGGCATACCAACCCCTATGCTATCCGCTACTGAAAGTGCTGCTGCCTTCTTTCGAGGACCTGTTTTAGTCTGGTTCGTCATTAAAGAACTCGCTAATTTGGTTAGACCTATAGTACGGCTCTTTAAATTACTGAAACACCCAACCATTCTACCTGTTCTAGTGATCTAGAACTTCTTCAAGTTGCAGGTCCATTCAGAATGGAAATATGGACAAGATATATTTAGTATATAAATTTGATGTAATAATGAAGTCACCAGAAGTGATTGAATGCCAAATTATGTAAAAAAGAATACCTTGCCTAAAAACGAAAGAAATAAAAATTTTCCAATAATTAAATTTCACCCTGTATAAACGCATTAGCGTCTACCATTAGCATATAAAATAAGATTTTCATTTAAGAAGGAAGCCCAATTTTAAATTCCCTGATTATGATAATTCATTTCAGCATGTGTAAATAATTACTCCTGAGAGATACCAAAAAGTTACTTTTCATTTTAAATAAAGCGAATCCCAATTTTTAAATAAGTGAAAATAAAAACATTTATTTCCTTCCATGTACAAATAAAATAATCATTCAATTCTCCTGAGAAAATACCTTTTAATAACAAGTTTACATTGCATTTACCGTAGAACGCGTTCAAAAAATATTTATTTAACGAATTTATAAAACAAATCATATTTTCCGTGTGTAGATATTCTTTAAAAAACACGTATAACAAGTTCTAGTAGTCCAGAAAGTTCGAACATTTACGTTATTTAAATTCTAAAATGTTCTCCAAGCATCAATAAAGAATGAAAGACGTTTTACGATAGACATAAATTATACCGACGACAATTAATTATAGAGAAAATGCGAAATCTGGGTAATTATTACATCACCCGGATGCGTCATGCTTCTAGAATATAATCGAAGACGACGTATTTAGTTTGTTTTAGTATATAAGACAGTAATGAATTAGAACGGCGTCATTCATTCTAACGCCAATCAACATGTAAGTTTCGAGTAAAAATTCATTCTTTAATTCAGTTTATGGCATGCAAAATATACGTTTCGAGTAATTTGTAATCTACTCTGTTGGCGTTCCACAAGTAACATAGAAATTATGAGGCAAAAATATTTGATAAAGTATAACGAAGGTTTATCACATTAATATAAATAATCTTGGTACACGATCAACTCCTGATTTTAATCGATTAAAAATAAATTCACAATATTAAGTGAGGTTATGTCTCTAATTTAAAATATTTACCGTTTTTGTTAAAATATTTTACTGAACAAGAGCCAAGAATCTATCTATCTATCTATATATATATATATATATATATATATATATATATATATATTGCTGCGAAACCTCCTAAATTAACTGGTCCGTCGACTTTCTTCTGTTCATCGCCTCGGCTGCTCCCCTAGATAAACCTTCATCCTCATTCATAAAAAAAAACAAACACATTCCTACCACAAACATCAACGTTAACTCTATTTACATCAATATTCACAATACATTAAAATTTCAAAATTAAAAATTCAGCATAAATTTCAGTATCAGAAAATTTCAAGATTTAAATTTGTTATCATTTTAATGTGCATCCAAAATTAAAGTCCTTGTAGGATGCCTACTAATTAATGTAACAATATATGCAGACCTGAGTCTGAGTACAAAGGGAGCATCTACCACCCCTTTACGTTAATTAACCAGGTTCGTCTAATTGAGCTCAAAGACATACCCAAATTTTCATCAAGAACATAAATACTAAATACTCCTTTCGACTTAAACAAGAAAATTTCACCTTAAAATTAAAAATTTGTTGTTAGTACAACTTCATTACTGTCCATTTTAAGTAAATAAATTATAAAGTTATTCAACACACACGAAAACATCAAAATCCAACAACAAAGCATAAGTTACCTGAAGGTTACTGCACTCGTGGCGTCAATGAACATCGTCCTCTGTTAATCACACCAATCCAACTGGGTTATGTTTAGGTCCTCGGATTACTGGTCGCCTTTAAAATTTACACCACCATTCATCTAAAGTTGTTTCAGTGCTTTTCCGGAACTCATTTGTGTATATTTGAAGCTTGTTTTGTGGATCCAGACACGTTTACGAATCATTTAATTATTAACACCCCCGAAAAATAGCAAAGAAATTCATGCTTCTTTCACCAATATACGCCAAAACTGCCTACTTTTGTGTATTCATTTGTCGTTGCAAATTAGACTAATTGGTACAGTGATACTAGACTTTATTACCTTGTATCTTCTTTTCTAAGTGCACTAAAGTACATTCATTGTAGCACGTAAAGAACAAACTGTTTTTAAATTACCAAAATATACGAGCAAACTGTTTAAATTATTTAATCAAAATCGGAAAACTAAAAAGCACTGTTTAACGCATTGAATCAATTCGAAAATCTAAGAGAGCTTGTTCATATTAACCTGGGTATATATAGCGGTTAGCCCGTCTGTCGGTCTTGTCCCCAAAACGGACAATTCTTCAGAATTTCGCCTGCTATGTTCCCATTCCGCAGCCCGGCATGCGATTTTTACGAAATTTGCACTCGCATCAGTTAAATCTCAGAAATTTCGACACGGCTCGCAACGTCTGGAAATAACTAATTAATTTTTATACAGAAATGTTATTTCTACCTCTCAAGTTTGCCTCTTATTTTCAACCAATCGCAACCCAGTGACGTTGCTCCACTCACACCTTTTACTATATGTGTCTCGGTCTTGCGCATATTATCTGTCTCTATCTACCCTGTTCTTATTGGTGCAAATTGATATTCTTTATTATCGATTATTTCAGTCCATGTGGACTGTGAAATAACACACCTTTAGCATTTCCCGTAACTATTAAGCTACGGTTTCTCCAAGATTCTCTGTAACCATTTGTTATCTGCCAAATTTACGCAGAATGAGCCTTTTAAAAATACGCAGGTGTTCAAACATAATACTTCTAAATAACACTTCTACGATTTGCATTTTATTGGGTTTTTACAAGTTTTTATAGATATTATATGTTACTAATGGTTCAATTAACTCTAATTAAAATAATACCCTTTAATTTTTAGTGACTCCTAATCAAATATTAATTATTATCTGTACATTTTGTTTAATACCGGTTACTTAAAATTGAGTTAATTAATATAAATTTTGCACGTAATTTCTATTTGTTTCTTTACTAGGAATAATTAAATTACACGTAGAGCTTTTTAATACTGCTTCCTTTTTTTTATAGCAAGCGTCTTGTACATAATTTAACTCCCTTATTTTTAATGAAACGAATGAATTTTTATGCTTCACGGTTTTTTTAATAACGCGTACCTTTTCCCAAAGCTTCTACACGGTGATTAAAATTATTTGATGTGATCATTTAATTTTCTACCCTGGTCTAAATATGAGTAATATATATATATATATATATATATATATATATATATATATATAGGGTGTCCCAAAAGTCATGGTCCAAATTGAAGGGTTTGATAGCTGAGATTAATACCTATTCAAATAACTATATATGTTGTTATCCAATTGTTGATGGTTTCAAAGTTATAACAATTTTTGCGTTTTGTGTCAAAATCGTGCAGAACTTTGAATATTAATTTGCAATAAAAGAAATACTGACCTTTTGAGGGTAGTTCGTTTTCTGTTGTATGCGTGAAGGTTGCGTGTTTAATAAATGAAGACTTCCTAAAACATTTACTTATTATCGCAAGAGAAAATCATAATTTTTCCATAAATTTGGTTCTATGAAAAATTATGCGTGCTTTTCAAACTGAAATTACTCAAAAAAAGTATTACCATCGAAAAGTGCACACCTATCCAAAAAACTTCATTAATCTATGCACTTTGTTTAAAAATATAACTGGTAGGTCTAAGATTAAATGCATAGAAAATTTTTGGGTAATTTGTAAGTACAATCCCAAGAACCACTTTTATTAAGGAATTCGTAAGTAATAGCCAACTTATAATTTTTGTAAAATATGAACCCAAAATAATCAAATGTATTTAAAATTCGTTTACAACACATGTTCGAATGTCCTGCTACCAGTTCTTATACATAAACGACACCGTCTTAAAAAATTTAGTTTTAAAAACCTGAAGGCGTAACCGTCTTCTCTCAGCCTTCCAACGGCTTCGCGTATTTTTCTACGAATTCCTGCTTTTTTGTGGTATGTGTGTTATACACATTTTCTTTCATATAACTCCACAAGAAGTAATCCAGAAGGTTGAGGTTGGGCAAACGCGGTGGCCAATAGTTAGTGACTCCTCGTCATACCCAACGATTGGTATATGCAAGATTTAAGTGTTTCCTAACATTACAAGTATTGTTTGCTGGAGCGCCATCGTGTTGAAACCCACCCAGGCTCAATGCACAACGGTACCTTCACTTTCTTCGACACGAAATAAGCGATCTTCTAGAAGATATCCCTCTAGAAACTAGGCGTATAGTATGGTTTCAACACGATGCGGCGGCTCCGTGGCGTAGTTGGTATGTGTGTGACTACTATGCTCAAGGTCCAGGGTTCAAATCCCGACACGGTCCGCTTGAAAAATGTTAGGCGAGCATTTTTCACAACAATACACCCTCGTTCGGATGAGAGAAAAAATGGAGGTTCCGTGTGTGAGTGTTGTCATGCACGCTAAAGATCCCTAGCTTGCTTGGAACAGCAAGTTTTCGGCAAAATTCAAAACTTTTTCAGTTAAAACAAATTCGCTTTCTGGCCAATGTAGTACCTTCAGGTGGAGCATTGGAAAATCAAATGTATGGTTTCAACACGATGGTGCTCCGGCACATAATGCTTGTAATGTTAGAGAACACTTAAATCATGCATATCCCAATCGTTGGGTTATGACGAAGAGGTACTATCTATTGGCCACCGCGTTCGCCCGACCCCAACCCCCTGGATTACATCTTGTGTGGGGTTATATGAAAGAAAATGGGTATGAAACACATACTACAAACGAGCAGGACCTTTGTACAAAAATACGCGAAGCCGTTGGAAGGCTGAGAGAAGACGGTCCGCCTTCAGGTTATTAAAACGAAATTTCTTAAGACGGTGTCGTTTATGTATAACAACTAGTGGCAGGACATTCGAACATTTGTTATAAACGAATTTTAAATACATTTGATTATTTTGAGTTCATATTTTGGGAAAATTATAAGTTGGCTATTTCTTACGAATTCTTTAATAAAAGTGGTTCTTGGGATTGTACCTACAAATTACCCAAAAATTTTCTATGCATTTAATCTTAGACCTACCAGTTATACCTTTAAACAAAGTGCATAGATTAATGAAGTTTTTTGGCTAGGTGTGCACCTTTTGGTGGTAATACTTTTTTGAGTAATATCAGTTTGAAAAGCACCCACAATTTTTCATAGAACCAAAATTATGAAAAAATTATGATTTTCTCTTGCGATAATAAGTAAATGTTTGAGGAAGTCTTCATTTATTAAACACGCAAGATTCACGCATACAACAGAAAAGGAACTACCTTCAAAAGGTCAGTATTTCTTTTATTGCAAATTAATATTCGAAGTTCTGCACGATTTTGACACAAAACGCAAAAGTTGTTATAACTTTGAAACCATCAACAATTGGATAACAACATATATAGTTATTTGAATAGGTATTAATCTCAGCTATCAAACTCTTTAATTTGGACCATGACTTTTGGGACACCTTGTATATATATATATATATATATATATATATATATATATATATATATATATATATACATATCGATATCGATGTGAATTGTCAGGAAAAAAAATCGTTTCTCGCCCACGGATTGGGTGCCATAAAATTGCTGTCGAAGTCAGGAACACCCGTATTTTCCTAAAAACCTATCAAGCCCCATGAATTGGGCGTCATAAAATTGCCGTGGATTGCTTGGAAAATTCTCGCCCCACGAATTGGGCCAACATAAAATTTTCAAAAAAAAATTAAAAAATAAAAAATAATTTCTTACACTACCTTTTTGAACGCCTCCTTATTTCTGCACACCCTGGCTAGCTCAGCAATCGGCTTCTTCTTTAGTACCTACCATCCTAAGCACCTTCCTATCTCTCAAACACAGTTAAATGAAATTACCACTCAAATAATGCCACAAAACATACAACCTTATTATTTACACATATTAACAAGTTTCCATTATTAATAAAATATTTATACCTTGGTACAGACAGTTTGCTAAAACTGTTACCACCTCAATCATTAAATACTTTATAGTCCTTGCTTTTAATATATTTCAACAAATTCTATTTAATACGACTAAATGGGCCCCTCATGAAACCCTAAATTGATTTTATTCTGGTCTATTTTGAGCTCATTACAACACAGTTACTCTAAATGCTTTTAAACAAATTTAAAGACCCGTTTACTCCTTATAACAACATTTTATATCATGAATAAACATTTACATATTATCAATAAACCTTATTAAATAATCAAGATTAATTGTCCTGCACATATACTCCTTTAAACGAGTATGTATGGTAATAAATACACCCCCAATAAGTCAAAACACTTAAACACAAAAACATCAACAAAAATGTTTATACAAAAAAAACAACAGGAAATTAAGTTTTTATCTGGAGTAGGCTTCGTCCCTCGTCATCTCTGAAGATGGGCCCCAGAAGCCCTCGTCGTTGTGTCCATATACTTCGATTATGCCTGGATCCAACTGATCCCCACTATCCAATCTCTGCCACCACCTCTTATTTTCTACTCGGATACTTGCCATACCAAATACACTTCATGCATACTAGTTAAGCTTTAGGATTTGCTTACCCAAGTACCATTCCTTCATTCAATAGAGTCGTTGTAGTAACGGTACCCTTTTGTCTAGACCTTAGCACCCACTCGTGCAATATCACTTTTACGACTTTTGCGGTACGTTACTACAGCTTTACATATTTTCAAACAGGATGTTGTATCCTACTTTACCGAATACACCATAATTAATACACGTAAGAGCATATATTATTAATTACGTTGAAGATCTAAGCGCGATCTCAGATCTAAAAGGAAAAAGAGCTTCAATATCTTTGTCCGAGTATTTATACGCTTTTCACACCTTTTAAGGAACCTCTCTTCATTGAAAAGCTTATTTTTAAAATCACTTCTACAAATTTTGAACGTAACGTCTGAAAAATTCCGAGATCATTATAATGTTACACTGAATTTTGTTTAATACCTCAACGGACGTGCGCTTCTCACAACTGCCTAGCCTTAAACCAATGATATAGTTTTCCCCGTCCTAACGCTCTACCTATCAGCTATCTTTCTCCGTTCTACCCATATTTATTGTCTCTTGTAGACACCCCTCTCAAGCTACAGAAAATCGATATTGTTGTTGGCCTTCACATTTCCCCATGTATAGTAGACGTGACTTGTAACCAACGCTTTCTTTTAGGTTTCTCTGTCTGTTTTACATTATCGATCGTTTATTTCACTTAGTCTTCAAGGCACTTGTTATTATTAACAGTTTGTCAAATCGACCATTGCAACAATTTCATAGAAATTCTGTCTCAACGTATATCAAGTTCCGACATTTAACCAACAGGTGTTTCTTCAAAGCCATTTGTTATTTAAAATAACAATTCCGAGTTTCTCCCCTTCTTAGTATTTGTAAACGACCGTTTGCTTTTATGTAAATGGAAAGATGCGTTTAAATTATTGATTTTCTAAACTTGAAAGCTCCGCTTCTGCTTCCATGATTGATTTAAAATTATTACAATTTAATTTGCGTATCCTTGAGCTTTTATGTACTCTAAAGCTTCTTCCCTTTATGCAATTTTAACCTTCTAATTTAGAGTTACTAAATCTGCTAATAACCGTCCGTCTTCACTATCTAAACTGATTGATTTGGCGCGTAAATAAATTGTCATATTTTCTATATACACAGTTGATAAAATTTTATTATCTAGACCTATTTAACTTATAATTCCACGACAATATATATTCTTATATATCCTTCCCTTCTTTTGTTGTTTCTTTTATAAGTTTTGTATAGGACCAAAATATATCAGTAGAATGCTTCCCAATATCTCCCACACTGATCGTCTACCTAAGATTTTACTCAGGCTGCTCGTATACGCCTAACACATTCCAACCCGCACGTGCCCCATTTCTCAGGGTTTAAATTTTGATCTACCAACTTACAACTACCCTCGTCTGGGTTCTAAAACCAGGGTAATTTCCGAATGCAAATAACCTTATTATTTTACCACCAACCTTGACTATTTTACAACTCTGTTACCAATGCACCCTTATGTCACGACTGCCAGTTATGTGTCGTAACTTGTTTTATTACGAGGATTTAGTTTTTTCTTTTGACCTTTCTTTATGCTTTTGTAATTTTTAGCGTTAAGTTTCGTTCAATAGCAATCAGAAAACTTAGTACTAAATATTTACCTTTAGTTAAATCCTGGTTCTGTGGACGGCGCCTTACAGGTATTGTGGTCCAACTATCTTTTCTTCTTAGCGGCAACAATAACCTATAGGAGTGTGGGTTTTAGTTATATGTCCTTAAATGATCAGTTAGAATGACTCTAAACTAACTACAGTGACTACGTTAATTGAAAAACGAATACTTATTAAGACTCCTGTGTCCACGAGGTCTCTACTCCTGCTATGCCTTTTTATGCACTAACAACTGGTGGATGTAAACCGCTACCGACTATACTTGTTGGTCGGTGTGGTCGCTTCTGTACTCTTCGATGCCTTTTGTAATTATCCTTCAAGTCTGCTAAACACAGAATCTTCCCAACTAACTGTACCTTTTAATTTTAGATTGCTCTTCTACTTGTTGATTGGTGCTTCTGGCTCCTTTTCCTTATTATATGTAGCTACTTGTTGTAGACAAGCCCAATCACTTCTAGTTTTATTCTTTTAAATAAAACATCAACTTTTGTAAAAGGAACTTAAACTTTTATTTTTTAAAACTTCTCTTTTTCACAAAAAAAAAAATTTCTTTTTATCCTCTGCTTTTCAAAAAATTTTCAACACCGTTTCTATAGCAACATCAACAATAATCTAGCCAACTCAATTCCTACATTCTTTAAACCATCTAATAGCTCAACGCCAACTAATTTTTTTATATTACAATTTCTACTTGTCATATCATTTCAATTCTACATCAATTATAGATTTCAATCATATTGACCAACAAACTACTTTCACGACAATTAATAATTAAAACAAGAACAGTCTTAATACTAGCTTAATGTCTAAAACAATAAATTTAGATGATTACATACATTTAGAAATAAAAATAACGGATTCTGAGTTCTTAACACTAAGTAATCTGTTTGTCTTTTTTTTTTAAATTATCTACAGGTTTACACAAAACTTTCAACAACATTTTAAACGCCGTTGATCTCTGATGACGTCCACCATCAGTAAAAGGTATTTACCAGAAACGTCCTCTAGTTACCATATACATGAAGGTCCAACATTGAGAATTTTAAGCATCCTACCTTTTATTATATGTACAACCTCAAATAAAACAAGTTAAATAATTCAGTGTATCTGACGTGTGTATTATATCTACCCCATCTACCCATGTATATATAGTAGGGGTGGTAAATTTTCGTATCTGTGATTGGATCCCCTGATCGATGGACCGATATATTGCTATTTAAAATTAGTAATAATAACCTTTTAACTTTTAAAGAAAATAAAAGGAAACAGTTTCCTATTTCGTGTAACTTTCATGTTATAAATTGTGATATAGGTTATGTAAATATAAGGTTTTTAGTATAACATAATGTTATTTTCATACAAAACTGTTGGTTCTTTAAGTTTTGTCAGGAAATTGAGTTATAAGGATATTAGAACATGGTACGCAAAATTAGCTTTGAAGAGACCTCCAAATCCACCTTATTTACATGTAATACAAATTGGAGATCCTATGTTGAGAACTATATCAGAACCAGTCCCTTTAGAGGATATAGAAACTAACGGTTTCAAGTTTTTAGTACAAAGAATGAAACGGGTTTTAAAGCAATATGATTGCATTGGACTATCTGCTGTACAGATAGGCATTCCTCTAAATGTTATGATAGTGGATTTTAATTCAAAACATGCAAAAACATATAGTAAACAAGAATTCATCGATAAAGATATGAGTATCATACCTCTAACGGTATGTATAGGTTTTCTATTGATGTGAAATGAAATGTGTTTTGTAGGTATTAATTAATCCAGAACTGAAGGTTACTGATTATTCCAAAATCATTCATTCAGAAGCTTGTAAAAGCGTTACAGGTTTTGTAGCAGATTGTGCACGTTATCGTGCTGTAGAAGTGAATGGTATATAAAGATGATTTTTTAGTTTTGGTAAGATAAATTATCTAGTCCTCAAAACAAATACAACTGTAAACCGACTAAGAAAGTCAAACTTTTTAAACTAACGTATGAAGTTCTATAGAAAGCTATACTTTTTTAAAATAAAACTATCTTTTGTAAAATAATACAAAATGGTAATTATTCAATTTGGAATTCAGTATATTTAAAGAGCACTTGTGAATTTCAGCAATTTTTGTGCACTTGCAAGGAATTCAATGGAATTCATTGTATGTCAGAAATATATTTACCTATTGCTGAGGTCTGACTCTTTACTACTGGTTGCCATTTAGATGCATTTGGCTTCAAATATTAAAAGGGGAGTTTGATAGATGATTTCAATAGTCCAAGAGCAAGGACCAAAAATAGTATATTGTATACCCAGTAGGAAAAGCTCAACATTCCCGGACGACATGAAGATTGCTTGTCTCAGCTTGCACCTCTACAAGCAACACAGAGTTCGGGAATGTTGCTTTTTCTATGTGGTATACATGCTATTTTTCACAAATCATTAAAAACGACAGAAATTAAAATACTAATTTTAAAAAAACCTGATTAATTTTATTTATATATAAATGGTGCTGTTAAATTCTTAGTAAAAATTTTTGCGTCACCATGGAAACGTTCCTATCAAGATATTGAATTCCTAATCTTGACACATTGAAATGCGATTGCTGGCATTTTTGAAAGTAACAATACAAATTCTATAATTGTACTAATTGTAAAATACCTGAAAACATCACACACAACTTACTTCAGAATCAAATACATTCTGAAGTTAGTTGTTTGTTATATTTACATAATGTGTTAAGATTGTTTAAATAGAACTTTCCATGAAAGCATGTTCTCAGTCATTTTTGTAGTACATATGTATACACATTATATATTTAATTCTGTGCTCCTCCGGATTATTTTCGTGCCCCACTATTTGGTGTCATTATTTCTGTATGATTCTCCTGCAAGGAAGCCCTAAAAATCGTGGATTCGTGCCCTACTATGGCCTACTATTTCTACAAACCTGTCTACAGGGTCGTTATAAAAATACCTTCTTGGCCTATTTACACACGTTGACTTTTGACCTTCACAGAAATATATATATATATATATATATATATATATATACAATAATTTTTATATTTTTTTGACCATTTATATTATTTTTTGCAAAACTTTTCTTGGAACTGGTCATTAATAATTAATTTGAATGTTTTCTACATGTCAAATAAACACTTTTTTCTTGCTTTTAATTTTATTATTCATATGGCGTTTGGTTAAACAACCATTTTCAAATATGAAACCTATAAACTATCTCTAATTAAATAATGATTTTTAAAATTAAATTTCATACATACCATTTAATGCAAAGTCAAACTACTAAAACTTACAAACTAAATAAATTATTTCTAACATTGTAGGATAAGCAACAATACATCCTAATAATACTCTTTTGGGTATGTTTTAATTTAAAACTTGCTTTCCTTGTCAATTTACAACTAACATTTATATTAATAAAACTTTACAAAACTAATACCTTATCAGTGATAATGCTATTGAATTAAACATATGGATTTTACATGCTTATGCTGATATACAGTGTGAGAGGATATTAATGTATGTGGTATTCAGATTATTTCTGTTGTATTAAATTGTGGTAAATGTTTATAAATCCGTCTTGGTCTATTTTTGAGTTTATAGCTTTAGGGTTTTTTTGAATTTCTATTGTTTCAAGTATGTTTCTTTTGTTATCATTTATCTCCGTTCCTAAAATTTTAACATTACTAAAATCGAACTGGTGGACTTTTTCAATTGCGTGCGTTGCTAGGGCCGTACTTTTTTTATTATTAGTTTTGATCGTATATTTGTGTTCATAAACTCGTTTATGGAGGTATTGTTTAGAATTTCCGAAAATATCAGAAAAAATTAAAAAATGCCTTAAGAACTATAACATCTATGTGGCACATAAGCCAAATAACTCTTCAAGAGCGGTATTTACAAAACTTAAACCGATAATAGATGGAAAAAACAGAACCCACACAATATACAAAATCAACTGTATAGAATGCCCTGGAATATATATCGGAAATTCTAAACAATACCTCCATAAACGAGTTTATGAACACAAATATCGATCAAAACTAATAATAAAAAATACGGCCCTAGCAACGCACGCAATTGAAAAAGTCCACCAGTTCGATTTTAGTAATGTTAAAATTTTAGGAACGGAGATAAATGATAACAAAAGAAACATACTTGAAACAATAGAAATTCAAAAACCTAAAGCTATAAACTCAAAAATAGACCAAGACGGATTTATAAACATTTACCACAATTTAATACAACAGAAATAATCTGAATACCACATACATTAATATCCTCTCACACTGTATATCAGCATAAGCATGTAAAATCCATATGTTTAATTCAATAGCATTATCACTGATAAGGTATTAGTTTTGTAAAGTTTTATTAATATAAATGTTAGTTGTAAATTGACAAGGAAAGCAAGTTTTAAATTAAAACATACCCAAAAGAGTATTATTAGGATGTATTGTTGCTTATCCTACAATGTTAGAAATAATTTATTTAGTTTGTAAGTTTTAGTAGTTTGACTTTGCATTAAATGGTATGTATGCAATTTAATTTTAAAAAATCATTATTTAATTAGAGATAGTTTATAGGTTTCATATTTGAAAATGGTTGTTTAACCGAAACGCGTCATATGAATAATAAAAATTAAAAAGCAAGAAAAAAGTGTTTATTTGACATGTAGAAAACATTCAAATTAATTATTAATGACCAGTTCCAAGAAAAGTTTTGCAAAATATATATATATATATATATATATATATATATATATACACAAAGACAAGTTATTTGCAGTCCGCAATAAGAAAATTGTATAAGAAGTAAGATGTATCTGTAAACAAACTCTTATGAAAATAATAAGAGCCATTGACAAATACAAATCGGGCTGGTAGTTATATAGCCATTAACAAAACATAAGCTTTATTACTTCATAGGGGAGGAAACATCCACTGACCAATGGTTTCGGCTAGTTAGCCTCATCAGAGTGAAATAGTTCCCAAGAACCCTATGAAGTAATCGAAGCTATTATAATGATATAATTTCGAAACAATTACTGTACTATGGCAAAAGTAAATAAAACCGCCATCAGGTGATAAAAACCAACACTACTAAAGTGTGGAAGTACAGAATTGAACCGAAACTACATAATAAATTTTATAAATGACTATAAAAGTACGTCTGGCCTTTGAGATTTGCGGAATGTTACAGCAAAATTTATTTGCATACGTAACAAACCTTCTCGTGGCGACACCCGGGTTCATGCCCCATAGGCAATTCAAATGAACAAAGACAAGTTATTTGCAGTCCGCAATAAGAAAATTGTATAAGAAGTAAGATGTATCTGTACCAGACGTACTTTTATAGTCATTTATAAAATTTATTATGTAGTTTCGGTTCAATTCTGTACTTCCACACTTTAGTAGTGTTGGTTTTTATCACCTGATGGCGGTTTTATTTACTTTTGCCATAGTACAGTGATTGTTTCGAAATTATATCATTATAATAGCTTCGATTACTCCATAGGGTTCTTGGGAACTATTCCACTCTGATGAGGCTAACTAGCCGAAACCATTGGTCAGTGGATGTTTCCTCCCCTATGAAGTAATAAAGCTTATGTTTTGTTAATGGCTATATAACTACCAGCCCGATTTGTATTTGTCAATGGCTCTTATTATTTTCATAAGAGTTTGTTTACAGATACATCTTACTTCTTATATATATATATATATATATATATATATATATATATTGCTATGATAATAGGGTAGTCTAGGGGTAAATTAAGTCATGGGGGTCGTAGAATAAAAAAATACAACTTCCACATCAGGAAAGGCACACAATTTCAGCAATTATAAGAGTAAATCGGTTACCCTGCATATTGTTAATTGAGAGCACACTGTATATAAAATACACGGGATTAAATGCATAAGTACATAAAAAGGTCTAAGAGTAGTTTACAAATAAGATAAGATTTTAAAATGCAACAATTTGCATAAAAATTAGATCACTGGGAAACCTAGATAAATTGGCATTGCAAAGATGTAACAATTGCGTTAAAATATCATTGTACACGCATTCTAAATAATTCATTATTAGAAAATTGTACGTGACTAGAAATCACATTTGTTCAAAAATCCAATATTCTATAGAAATAAACAACACCAGGCGATTCAATTTAGATGATAAAATATAACAAACATTCGAATACGTGACTTAATAAAAGGCAAAAGTTGGAATTTCTCAAATTATACCACGATATGCGAGAGGCATACGTGACAGTAGAGGCATACATTGCAAGATTTGAACTAAATAATTGGTAAAAATCTCGAAGTATACAAGATAAAGGCAGAAGTATCGTCCCAGAACGTAAATAAGTCAATGAAATCAGGTGATGAAGCGACAAGTTAGTCTATATTCAAACTGAGCTACGACTATGTTTAAAAGTGTTAAGAATTTACGTGTAACCAGTGAATTAAAAATAAGAGTTAAAAAGTACGAGAATTAATGTAACAAAAAGAAGCCGATCTTTAAATAAGATGTAAGTAAAACGGCCTAATTAAAACCCATTTCTAATAATAATAAAACAGGGCTTTTAATTTTAACTTCAACCTGGATAATAACGACTTTTAATTTTAACTTGAATCTGGATAATAACGACTTTTAATTTTAAACTTCAACCTGGATAAAAACGACTTTTAATTTTAACTTCAATCTGGATAAATAGACGACTTTTAATTCTAATTTCAAATAAGATGGCTTTAATTTGGAATATTTAAAACGACTTTAATTTGGGACTCCGAAATTTGAACATACTCAAATTTTGGAGATGGTTTAAAAATAAAAGTATTCTGATTTTGATATATTCTGACTTGGAAACAATTTATGGGGCAGGCACATTAATAAGGAAAGAGGACATAGAAAGGGGATGCAAATCATGGACTAGAATGGAACTACAGAACCCATTCCAGGTTAGCAATCTTAATACACTTTATTCTTGAAAACTGTTTTAATTTAATATTTGTCACACTGTGCATTTGTAAGAGTCAACAAAAAGGGTAACTTAACAATTTATGACAAGGAAATAGGCATCTTGGAACGTTTGAAGGTCCCTGAATTAGTAAAGGGTATTTTTGCTGACTTTCAAAAACCCTAAATCTGTTATATGTAGATATTCTGTGAAAACGGAAAATTTTGAGAGTTGTAAATATTATCAATGACTATATTGTGTATTATAGAATTGCTTTATCTGATTCAATAGGAACTATTCAGGGTAAAAGCCTAATTTAACATTTCATAACATAGGGGTTTAAAATAATAAAGGAATTAGGGCTAATATCACAGAAATTTTATGACGCCTATCGTAGGGGCTCGTTAATCATAAAATAATAAAAGCTAGTTTCATAGTAAATTTTATGGTACATCCAATCAAGGGGGATTTCACAGAAGTTTATGACATGCCCAATCGTGAAGCTCAATAGTTATATTAAGGAAAAATAACACGGCAATTTTATGGACGGTTCAACTCTGGGGCTAAAACAATAGCAATTTTATGGCACGCCCAACTGTGGGGAGAATAACAGCAATTTTATGACGCCCAAACGCGGGGGCTCTATTGTTCAGTAAAAATCACATCAATTTTATGATGCCCAATTGTGGGGCAAAAATCATAGCCTTTCCAAATGTGGAAGTTGTATTTCTTTATTCTACGACCCCCATGACTTAATCTACCCCTAAACTACCCTATTATCATAGCATTATATATATATTCTACTATTACTATCTATCTATCTGTATGATTACTATCCCCTTTTTTATTACTACTCACTGTCCGTCACTCACTCTCTTTTTGCCCCTTTTTGTAGCGCCTTTTGTGAAATGTGCACACTTAACGCACGCCCCGTATTTGCAACGTTTGGTTGGTTCTTTAATTAAATTATTTATTTCAATGCCTCGACTATTTAAGCTCTTAATCTCAGGGTGTTTAACTACTTATAGTGAGTTCTGTTATAAGTAGATGTACCAAGTCCAACCAAAGTGCACTCTTTTGTTTTAGTACTAAATTTTTCACTGTATTTTTGTATATGCCAAAATTTCTATTAAGATCAACGACGCTTTGTGCCAAATTAAATTACTACCAAAATGTATGACTATTTTTGACGTTTAAGATATTTCAGCACTCACCTGGTTTACACTTCGTTGTTGGCGCTGACTGCTGGCTCAAAATCCGTGTCGCCGTATGCGTCTTTACACTGATGTCCTATTTGGTTGAATTTTGTACCGCCTCCAGGTGTCGTTCTTGAAATTTTAAGCTGCTCTCCAATACCTGAAATAATTAACCCGAATTTAGAATTTTGAATACCCAGTGCTATAACTTCCCCTGTGCTAATTTCTGTTTCGAATCCTCCACTACCAATTATTGTTCTCCTTAATCTCGCTCCTCGTGTATTCAATAAATCCGTCCGCTTCTTCTTAATTAATCCAAATCTACTCGCTGTCCTTTTACAAATTGCCCGCTGCTCCGCTACCAATCTATAACTCGCTATCCAAATCCAACTACTGTTCCTTTATATGTCCTCCCGATGTCCTTGCTACCTTTAAATTGCTATCCAAATCCAACTTTCTTTCCTTTTATGTATAATCACTCGATTTCCTGCTACCTATAACTCGCTTTAAATCGCTATCCAAATTCAAACTCCGTTCCTTTATATAAATCTTCCCAATGTCCTGCTACCTATAAATTGCTTTCCAAATCCAAACTTCGTTCCTTATATAAATCTTCCCGATGTCCTGCTACCTTTAACACGCTATCCAAATTCAACTTCTTTCCTTATAACCACTCGCTTTCCAAATCTAACTTATCCGTCGTTTCACCGTCGCACAATTACCAATCTTTACTTTATGCTTTTGTCGCTGTTGCTTCTTTACCAAACTTTATTAAATCAAAACCCTTTTAGAAACAAATACTTTTATTAACTTTTTTTCAAAATCGTTACAAATTAGCACAGTATAAAAAAACACGTCTTTTTACCAATAAAGTTCGAAAATAATCTCCGTTGTTTGCTTTCTCGGCAACCATTTTAACTTTTCTCGCCTACTACCCCATAACTAAATCGTCCAATACATCCTAACATTTCGTTTGTGTCGCACATACCATAGCTCATGTCCTTTCTACATTTTATAAATCACATTAAATTCTATCATTGGTCCAAAATAATTACAGTTCATCAATCACATTTGATGTTGTTATAACTAATAATTTAGAATTTACAAACATTGTCCAAAACTTGATTCTATTTAAAATGCAAAACCAAAATAAATTACACTAGAACCTGGATGCGTAATCGATATTAAACATTCATAGACGCATCCGGTTTCCGGACGGCAAATGTACTTTCAAAGGCCTTTAACATTCAAACTCGGTATAAACCATTGAGCACTGCACATCTTACTATGTCATTTAGTCATTTCGATATTACCTTTTGGCACTTAATTTCAACTACCATTTTGAATGGTATTTTAGCATATGTAGAATACGGGAAACATACATTTTTAAGTTTATATGATCAAATATGTGGATTATTTTGCTTGGCATATACTACCTTGTACTAAACAACCCTTAGAACTCTTGATATCTCCCTTATACACTACAATATATATATATATATATATATATATATATATTTCTTTGCATATTTTCTTTATTATTTTTGAATTCTGTATGTGCATGCATCACATCAAACCCATCTTATCTGACTCCTTTTATTAATGTTGTAACTAGGCTTTTTGTTTTTACGTGTTCTTTAGGAGTTCGACCTTTTAATTGGTTCGAAAGGATCTTCTTAGCACTACCAATCAAACGCTCGTAACATCCTCTCATGTGAGGACGAACTAGTGGATTGAAATACCAAATGGTTAGAGCTTTGGGATAAAATGATAACTAGTGGTTGTTTTTATGTAAAGCAATCCGGATAGTTATATAAGGACCACCTCAATATTTTAAGGTTTTGAGGAACACTTTGTTATGCATGAATAGGAGCTTGAGTAATCACAATTATAATAATATAAATGCAAAACATAATAAAGAATAAAAACCTTGTTTAACATGATGTGAATGCATTTGCCATTTGTTGATCAGCAAACAAGTCTATTCGCGTTCGCGTACATGGTTGATAACGTTTCAAATTGAATGAATGTTAACAGATAATGACGGCTTTAGATTCGCACTGCACTATTGCTGAAGCGCGCACAATAAACTTAAAGTTACGAATAGTCTTTGCACGTTGTATTTACGGGTAAACATAATATAGTCTTGCACGATGGAACATTCCACCCACCAAATTCAAGAACTTTAGGAAAATAAGGGAATAAGGAAGTAATGCAGAAATGAAAGGAGAGAAGAAAAAATAAAAGAATAGGAAAAAATACAGAAACCATTAACAAAGGTAAAGGGCACAGTTGACCATAGATCGTTGAAAAGTGCCATTTGAACATCTGCAACACGGGCAATATCATCACGGCCGTGATATAAACGGGCGATAAATCCGAGCTTCCATGGTAATGCAGGTAGCCGCTCATCCTTTACTAAGATTAAAGTATTTTCAGAAAGTTGAGCACCTTGATTGTGCCATTTTGGCCGCTTGCGAAGAGTATTTAAGTACTCTTGTCTCCAGTGCGACCAGAAATTTTGTTGCATTTTCCGTAATAATCTTCAACGATCACGTGGAGGTATTTTAATGTGAGAAAAAACTTCATCTGGGGGAGTGGTTAGAGGCTATTGTTGGGAAATGACCCGGTGAAAGACACTGTGGGTCATTCAGGTCAGGACTTAAGGCACACATTGGCCTAGAGTTCAATAATGCCTCTATTAGGGTGAGGACAGTATACAGTTCCTCAAACGTGAGTACCTGTTCCCCAATAACATGCAGGAGATGAGTTTAAACGTTTTTGATACCGCTCTCCCATAGGCCACTGAAATACGGGTTCTAGGGGGGATTAAGGACCGAGTGATGCCTTCTTGTTCGATACTATCTTTCATATAAGCGATAAGCTGATTGTTAGCTCCGATAAAATTCGTGCCGCAATCACTGAATATATTAGAACACTGTCCACGACAAGCAACAAAGCGCCACAAAGCAGCGAGGAATGCAACAGAAGATAAATCGAAAACAAGTTCAATGTGTGTTGCCTTTGTGGCAAAACACACAAATATGCATTTATAGCACTTCAGAATTTTTGTTTTTCTTAAAAAGAAAGTTGAAATAGGTCATTCAAAATCTACACCCACATAACTCAAAGGTTTAATTTGGTTCACACAAGCTGGAAGCAAGTCACCCATAAAAGGTATCACCGGAACTGGCTTAGTGTGGAAACATTTAACACGCAAACTGGTACGCTTGGCACCACTGATACGATCCACGTTTCACATTATTGCGCAATGGTATATTATAGCATAATTAAGCGACAAATTGTATCAAATACCAAACACATTTACAATGATACAATTCTTATTTTAAAATGTAAATAAAGCAATGTACTCGCTTAAAACGCGCCTTGCAGTTAAATTTCAGGGTATCTCGTTGTTGTTTGGGTGTGTTGCATCACGCCATTGTTGAATCCAAATTAAACGTCTCTTCTTCTTTTGTAGCGGAACGATAGGAGCAACCAGGTATGGAACAATATAAGAGAAAAGACAAAAACGCGACACAGGTAGCTCTTCTCGGCTTGACGTCTCGTGGCTAATAATGTCGAGTCACACCGCGCACTCGCGCCACTCACTCCGCGCCTGCGCATTCTTTTGCGCCAACGCAACTGTCCGGAATGACGGAAGTTAACAAGTTTATTTTAAAATAATGGCGGGAATTTTTTAAAAATGTTCATTTCCAAATTTGAAATGTAACAAAACAAAGATAAAAACGGATTGATTGTTTGATTGAAATGATCCAAAAATTTTGTTGAATTAGGTAAGCTGTGTTTGAAATACCAGCATGTTAATATGTTTGATGAATGAATAAAATTATGAGTTCCATTAATCGGTGACAACAAAGCAATAATGCCGGATATTTTGCAGAATATGGTAACTTAGAATGTATCAAATGGCCACCAACACGTAAACTGCCTTGTGTGTCAAGAAAAGGTGATAATCTACATAGATTTTTATGTAACTTCACTCTATTTTTAATCCAAGCAATTTCCTTAATAAAGACTGTAGATTGAACACGTCGAACAATAATCATAAGCAAATCAAATAATTCATCAGCAGTAAGGGGTTCTATAGGACGCTGTTATGAAGGTTGTAAAAACCTGTAAATGTAGGTCCAAATACCTTGGATTTTTCTTAATGACGAAAATCCTTCCAGTAAATTGTCAACTATGTTGGACTCGATTTCAGTAGTTTGAGCAACAAATGTCAAAATCTTTTGTTCGACAGTAATCTCGGGAATCGAAGTTGAAATAGCAATTGGAAGAGGTCAGAATTTCTGGGCCGAACAGTTACCGTGGTCTTGCTCAGCAAAGGGAACATGCGAGCAACACCTTTGGCAGGAGACCCCTAGAAGCTGGGTCAGCAGGATAATCAGACGATTTTATGTGAAATCATCAACTAGGTGAGATGATTTGCTGAATGTGGTTAACACGATTAGCCACAAAGTTTTCCTTTGAAAAGGAGGTGCATGAATCCAGCTGAGAGTCACTGTGGAGTTACTTCAGGCAAATATTTTGGAAATTGTTATAAGGTTTTGATAGGCATCCAATACCAAAACGAGTAAATCAGACAACAAAGTAGCAACACATAATTCCAGACGTGGAATTGAGAAACGTTTTGTTGATGCAACTTTAGTTTTAGCTGCGGTTAAAGTAACTGTTATTTCACACAAAATTAAATTGATAAATCGAAGATATACAACATTAACATATCCAACCTCACTGGAATCACAAAATCCATGAACTTCACAGCTATAGAGATTAGTGGGAGGTAGACAACGAGATATTTTTAAGGTAGAAATGGATGGCAACTCCTGTTGATATTGTTGCTTGCCATTGAGATAGCAAATCAACTGGAAAACTTTTGTCACACTCTAACCCCAACATCCACAAATGTTGAATAAGTCGTTTAGCAACATGGGTAAGTGGAGCTAGGAATCCTAATAAGTCATAGATCCTAGCCACTTGCGAAAGAATATTACGTTTAGTACAAGTTGGGTTACCGACTTGAACTTGAAAAGAAAAAACATCATCAGTATGGGACTATTGAAGTTCTAAAATCTTAATTGACTCATCGGAGCCAAAATTAAATGGATTTATTTTATAATGTTTGGGAGGAATGCCTTCTAAAATGTCAGAACAATTGGACCTCCACTTTCGAAGTTCGACGCACGCTGGTTTTAAAAGTTGAATCACCGCATTTCGTATTGCAATGGTAGATTCTATTGTATTTGCACCACAAACAAAATCATCCATGTACAGATTTGACCGAATGGCCTCAGTGGCCAAAGAAAATCCTTCTTTTGATAGATAGCTGTTGAAGAGTTTTAATGGCCAAATATGGTGAGGACTTGACACTATAAGTGACGGTATTCAATCGAAAAATTTGTACATTATTTGCAGAAAACCTCCATAAAATTAATTGATATTTTTATGTTGGTTAGCAATTAAGATTTGCCTATACATTTGTCGGATCTCACAAATAAAAACACAGGGATGAATCCTAAATTTTAATAATATTGGTGTTATATCGCTTTAAAGACTAGGGTGGCCCGTCCGCTAATGAGTGTCATTTAAAGCATTTCTGGCCTTTGCAGAGGCGTTAAAAGCAACACAGATCTGTGATAGATTACCTTATGATTTGACAACGGCATGATGGGGTATAAAATAACAATCGTTTCTAGCAGGCGAGAAACTGACACGGTCCATGTGACCTAGTTCCAGGTACTCTTGCATAAAATTATGATATTGAACACGTAAATCAGGGTTGGCCAATAATTTATGTTCTAAGGAAAGTAGTCTTTGTAGCCCAATATCATTTGAGCCATCAAAAATAAGAATGGTATGATAAAGGGTAACTCCACGACAAAACATCCGGACTCCGTACGTGAATATGTAGTTTCAAAGATTTCATTTGCATTTTGCTCTTCTGGAGAAATAGGTATAGTGCTTGTTAGGAATTTCCCTAATTTCCCAAAATCGTCTAGGGGTTTGATTGATTTGGTTCTCTAAAGCAACAAAAAATGTCTGGAGGGTATCAGATCGCAGACTTTTAACTGGACCCAAAATTGTCCAACCAAAAATAGTATTAATAGTCGCTGGGTGCAAAAATTTACCTTGAATGACACCGCCATTAATAATAAAGGGGTATATATCAATCCCCAAGAGCATATCAATTTGACCGGGTTTAGTTCATGTTTGGTCTGCAAAATGAAATCCTTTTAAATATTTAAATTAAATTAAATATTTAAATTAAAATATTTAAATATTCAAAATTGTGAGCTTATAACTTCAATAATTAATTAGTCGAATTGTTGCAAAAAAAAATCTAATGATATATTTAATTCACTGTACATAAATAAACTAACTGTAATTCTGAATATTCTAATATAGCAACCAAAGAGCCATATTGGTTGTTCATTGTTCAATCTTCATGCCCGCAATCTGTCACCTTTTTACGGAAAATATTTTTAGCGCATGATCAAAGCGAACATTCACGAACTTGCATGAAGTATAAAGGTGCAATCATGATGTCACATCTGGCGGTAAATTCAAATTTAAAATATATATTCGTGACGAGAAAGTATACAATCACAAAAATTATTTGAAATTTCAACACTAGACAAATTCCCGAAAATTGTTGATAAAATAAATGTTATGATTCTAAAGATTGCTCATGGTCGAGCATTGAACATATAGTACAACTAGTGGCACCCCGATTAGCAGCTGCATTTGTTTGACCAAGACCATAGATGGGGACTTGGGACTGACATATTGGTGGCATTAATTTATTAACACATTCCTGACAAATAAAACTATCTTGCGAGCTAGGGTCAAAAAGAACCCTAATCGCTTTGAAGTTATCCGCACCGTGTTGAATTTCTGCGAGAGCAGTAGAAAGTAAAACAGTAATTCCTTCACGAATATCTGCCATTGATGTTAAGGTTTGCGTTGGAACAGCTGACGAGGGGGTTGAGCTTGAATTTCATAATGAAGTATGCCGTGATGATATTTTCCACAATTACGGCGAGTAGAGTTTGATTTACATTGTTTGAACGCATCAGGACATAAACAATTTACACAAATTTTTTAACTTTTTATAATATGCAGATGGTCGGATGGCTACTTAGCTAAAAGAGACGAACACTGATAAATAGAGTGATTACCTTTGCAAACTGGACATGAATGTGCAACGGAATCATCTTGTTCTGACATTTGTGCATCGTCAGAAGTATTATATTTATCAAACAACACCAAATGAGAAGTAACATTTGGTTTAAAATAAACCCTTGTAGTTGTGTACTTAGCTGTAATAGTTATGGTATTTGTGTATGCAGTACTAGATGCGGAGGAAAAATTCTCTAAAGCAGCGCATTGTTGTAATAAAAATTTCTTTAAAGTATCGAATTCTGGTGTTTTCTTAGAGCCGGATTGTAACTCGAATCTTTTGCGAGTGCCGAGTTCAAGTTTTTCAAGCAATAAATTAACCAAAATGAAATTCCACTGCTCAATGGGATATTTAAAATTTTTAAGAACTACTAGATATTCAGAAAAACAATCCACAAGTGATCTAAGTAGCTTGGAACTTTTTTATTTTAAGGGCGGCGAAGATTTGATAGCTCGCCAATGAAGGGTAGCCAACAATCTTGGGTTGCTGTACCTTTCTCAGAGGGTTTCATACGCAATGGAATAATTATTTGAGCATAACGGGATGATTTTAAGCAATTGTAAAGACTCATCTTGAATTGAGGTTAACAAATAATTAAAGCGTTCTATATCAGACAAAGAAGGATTATTCTGCACCAAGCATTGGAATAGATCGATATATGATTACCAGAAACAAAAATCACCCTTGAAAGTTTTCAAACTTAAGGGTTGTAGTTTAGCATTGAGATTAGGGATAACGATAGTGACTCATTTTTGATCTACAACTACAGGTGGTTGTAACCTGTCCAAAATAATTTAGTAATTAAAGTAAGCAGCATCTACATCTTTCCTAATATTTTGATACGATTGTTTTTTTAATTCAGACAAATTGGCAAGAACTGGAATAAGCACCGCATACAAATTTGCGTAAACATCTGTTAAAGATTTACATTAAAGTTTAAATAGGATTTTAGATTCGGGGTAAGTTTCTATTGAATTATCCAAATCAGAAATTTCATTGATTCGATCTTTATAAGGATTCAATTCAGTAACGTCAGACATTGTCGGAGGCATTTTAAGCATATTAAATAGAAAACTATACAATGTCAAATGTTTGTTAATAGAAAATTAATTAATATAAACACTCGTAAAAATAGCACGGGAAAAAGCATGCGAATAGAAAACAAGTTTTTATAAGTTTGTCAAGCTCAAAATTAACTTGAGGTCGTAACACGTATTCAACAGAACGATGAAAATGTGACATTTATCTATGTTTTACTATGTTGCTATGGTAACAAAGAAAGTAGCAGAAAAATCTTGGCATTAAAATACTCTTTTTTCTCCCTTGTTAATTCACTACTCGTTCGAATAATTTCTGCTTCAATTCTTAAATTCTTCAACAACACCCTATATAGTGTACTTGTTCAGTAGAAGCCCGCTTAACATGATTTTAATTCAAATCCACTTTGTTTTTAAAATGAAAATTTATTTGATAATTAAATAGTTTATATTCTGTTTTGAGTATCCGTTAGTGTTGAACATTCTGATAATCATAATTGCTTCTTATGTGTTTTTCATCTAAACCTTCGTCTAAATAGCATATTGAACTATCCGATAAAACCGTATTATCCAGTTTTAATCACGCTTCGATAACGCGAGGATTCTGCAGTTCGAATTCGTGTTATTTGAACCAATTTTGAATTTGATTCTGCAGGTTGTGCGTTGAAATATTTTCTACATCATTCGTCACATTACTTCAAAGGCAATGCACTTTTTTTTTGTTTGACAAGTAGGAGATGTCTTACGTGTATTGGTGAGTTATCCCATGCTTACCCATCCTAATAAGATTCTCTTTTTAGCTTTTAGCTGGAGGCCGAATTGGTTCTTTCTTTATGTAGGCTTAACTGTTCGTTCATGTAGACCATTTGCTTTTGCCTGTAGATCAACTGATTTTGTCCGTAGACCGCTAGTGTCGTTATGGTAACAGGGTAAATAGATCCCGACGACCGTGGCGTTGCTGTGCTGACTCTCCCCCGACGGCTTGCAAGCTAAGTTGTTACATTTACGCGCATTTAGATTTATTCGTGGCGCTAACGCCGTTATAAAACCTATACCGATCACGTTTTTACGAGATGATGCAATCGCTGTCTAAGTCAATTTACATGCACATTCTAGGTAAAACTGAAGTTACTTACGTAATCTGTATATCTCGGAAATTCATCTCAGGGCCCAGCACGTGGTTAGGGTTGTGATTACGCCGTGTTGAACATCAAATTATTATCCATCCGTCACTGAACTTCTATTGCATCTCGTAGGGGTTTGAAGGGAAAGAGGTAGCGGAACGATATAGGGAGGTAAAGCGAAACTACATACCTGTTTTTCTTTTACAAACTACCCCGCACTTGGATACTTGTTGCTTCGTCCATGTAAAGTTAATTAATGTCGCTTTCTCGACTCGTGCACTTCCGCATTCCTTCTGCGCAGACTCGACCGTCACCAACGGCGGAAGTTAGCATATCATTTCAAAAATATGCGGCAATTAACCTACAAGGTATTTCTTTCCCTAAAACATAAAACATGTTCAGTTTAGTATGTAACAAAGTATCCAGACACATACAGGTATACAACTTGTTTTCTTTGGTGTATATCAACGGCATATTCCATATCAGCGTTTGGTGTAGTTACGTGATAAGAAACATTGACACTGTAGAACTATTGGTTGTTGCTGCGAATCGATATTATCACTCTACAAGTGTGATGTGCCATTGTTAAAAATGTTTGACAGACCCACACTTATTCTTTTCTACTGATTGGCTTATTTTAGAAACAGTATTATGTACAATTTAAAAAGAATGTTTACCAAAAGCTCTAACACATCAATTCTTTCCCACTGATTAGTTTATTTTCCAAAAAGTATTAGGTGCAATTTTAAAAACGCTTGACAAAAGCTCTCACATGTTTATTTACTACTGATTAATTTTATTTTGTGTAAAATACGAGATGCGCACTTCGTATCTAAACTACTAAATTGTTCATATCACCTAATTGTTTATTTGAAATAGTAACTCTGAATTTATTTTTTTTGCTTGTTTGTACAGAATCCTCTATTTATTTTTATTGTTAATAGATAATCGTGGGCGATGTGTTTTTTTTGGTATTTAGGTGAATCCCCTACTCTCCGTGTTTGGTAGTTAGCCTGGTATTTACTCTTTTTCCGGCTGCGTCTAAGTACTTAGCACATTGGAGTCTAGTCCTGCTAGTTCAAAATGAACATATCTAATTGTCATACATGTAAAAATGCTACCCCAGAGCTTTGCAACATTCTTTTAAACCTTCACATATAGAGAGCTTCAAAGGTCAACTCCCATATTTATTATATATTTATTAGAAAACTATTAATTCGGTGAACGGTAAGTGATGGGGGGATCTTGGTAGCCGTAGGTTGCTGAACCTTCTTCACATACCTCTAAATATCGATGAAATAGGGTATATATTTAGAAAACAATAGAAAGGAACCGAGCTTCATCTAACAAGAAAGAGTAGCGACTATGTTTGAAGACAACAACAGAAACAAGGAAAGAATTGTAGAAAGCGTATGTGTGAAGCGTAATACTGTGTGGCTATGAAATAGGGATGTACAGTAGTAGAACCAGGCAGGAAAAAGGTAGAACTCCTTTGGAATGTGGTGCTTCAGATGTATGATGATGATAGCATGGACAGACAAAGTTAATAAAAAGTGGTTTTAGAAATAATAGGGGAAGAAAGATATTTATGGAAAACAAAATAGATGAAATATATGGACAGGGCACATTCTAAGGCAAATAGAGAATAATGTGGGATATATTACAAGCAGAGAGGAAAAATGAGAGGTATAATTATACCTGGAGTGGACTATTGCACTCAGATAGTGAAAGATGTGGGCAGTGGAAATTTCAGAGAAATGTATAGGTTAGCTTAGAATAGTCAACAATGGAGGTATGCGTCTAACCAGTTTCAGGACCGATGATGCGACCATTTAGATATAAAATTTTTTTTGCAAAATGGATTCCTAAATATATATTATAAGCAGACATAGGAGAGAGATTAAGGTAGACTCAGATCACTATTGCTCGCAGATAGTGAAAGATGCAGACTGAAAATTTCAGGGAGATGTGTAGGTTAGCTCAGAGTAGGAAACAACGGAGGTACGTGTCTAACCAGTTCCAGGACTGGAGATCTAATGATGATGATCTGGTTTTTAAATTTTTTAAATTAGTATTAATAAATTTCTGAACAAAACACACTAAAAATTACTTTTCTTCAAATATAAATGTAATAATTAATTGATAAACTACGTTCAAAAGTATTAGTTATTATTCAACCGGCAAGTACACATTTAAATCTGTTAGAGTTATCATATAAATTGTATCAACTGTCCGAATAAATGTAAGTTTTGATGTCTGTATTGTTAACCATTTTAATTACATTTACATTTATTGTACCATAGCAAGTTCACGCATTTTTGTAACTAACTTTATTGGTAAGAATTATTAACAACTCTTAAACAGTTGTTCATGAGATTCTGTTTTATTATGATTTTGTTGCCTTTGAGTTTCCTTTTGTTACAATAAATAAGGTTAAGTTGCGTGCTGATGCAAACCCTACTTAGGGTTTGTAAAATAATAAATAGGCAACCTATAAAAGCAATTTTGGATTTTTTACCTTCATTAAAAACTATATTAAATGTATTTCACAAGTTACAAGCATAATTTATTTTAAGGTTACAAAATAAATGCTGGTGGCCTTCAATGTATTTTGCCATTAATTTAAATACATATGAGAAGTCTAACAGTTTTTAGTTGACTATCTTCATCGATCATACTTTTTAACGTTTGCATCAATTATACAAAAGATGTAGTAGTGTTTTATTTTAATTCTTGTCTCCTATTAAACATTACTGTCCTGTAAAGTTTCTCAAGCTAATTTGAAAAGTGCGACTTTCTGAGTGATTTACAGCTTCTCTCATTTTGATATAACTAGTTAATTCAATCTTACTGTAACTCCAAATTCATATCTTTTTTGTTTTTAAAACTATGCAATTTATTATGTCAAACCATGTTTTTTTTAGCTGTTTTAATGTGTTTTCATTTTTTAATTAATATTTGCCTTTTTGTTTTGCAAACAAAACTTTTTAAACTTTAGATGTTTAAAAAATAATTACGTGGATCTAAAATTGATTGTTTATAGTTTGAGCCTTGGCGTAAACAAAAATGTGTAGTTCTGGCTTATCACGTGGTTTGTTACTTGTTCATATTGGTTGTTTAGTTTAGCAGGTATTACTCAGGATGCTTTTGTACTAACGGAGTAGTAGTGTTTGCATTGTATTGTGATTGCAGTACTGAGACTGATTTGTTTAGTAATTACTACAGGCTGCCTTTCAACAAAATTGAAATTTTAACCTTGGGACTAGTTAGTGTAGTGCTTTAACATTTTACAGAATGGTTTGAAATATTTTACAGCTTTGATGGATAAAAATCAAACAGTTAAAAAGTATAGAGAAATTAAGGTTCTGGCTTTTTATATAATAACAATTATATGACCTTGCGATCACCCACCGCTAATGACTGTCAAACTTTCCTTTCATAGAAACACTAAGGGTCTTAATAATATATTTAAACAAGTTAATTTAAAAATTGTCTGATTGCAGTCTGATTAACTCTTGCTGTAGTAGTTTTGAAAAACACTTAATTAATTTCTTTATTACTAACTGTATTGTTAGGCTCAATTTCACAAATTATTGTAATTGTTTTTCAATAAAATTTATAAATCAAGCACAGAGCGCTAACACGCGCATCCACATCCATATACTTTTCAACAAGAAAAGTATATTAATATATAGTCTGTTTATACTCGACAAACATCTTTGATATGCACATTTGGTGCTTTTACATGGTTGCTCGCACAAATGACGTCCAGGAATAATTCACTATTTTTTGTCACTTTAGTGGGAATATTGAGAATCTGCCTCATATTGGATAGAGATTTACGTGCAGAAATTTTCTTCATTCGTGCGACGTTTGATTTAATAATTTGTTTGTTTTTGATGTAAAGTTTTGCTCATAACTGCTCAATTAGGTTTAGTGTGTTATTTTTGTTACTATTACTGATGGTTGAAATAATGTTTGTTGAATAGTGCAACCCTGACTCATCTTGCAGATCAATTATAATAATAAATATTGTACGAAGTAATATGAATAACCTCCAAGGGTGTAGCAGTGTTTAGCCATGTTTCTGTGACTGCTAATACAACCAAGTTTTTTTATATCAGTAAAGATAGCAAAATCTGATATGGATGTCCTACCAGTAACTTGTTATTGTGTTGATTGAAATTTGCTGTTAAGGAACCTTTGTAATGCCGGGCGTATTGTTAGATATAAAATTTAAATGAGTAAGGAAAAGTAATCTAAAACACTGTATATTTTAATTTTATATATAGTGGTGTACAGTGAGCAGGAAGTAAAATTGGCAGTTCTATTCAAATCATAAACTTAGAAAAAACACAAAAACATTATTTTATCCTTGTTAAATACAAGTTAGGATGAAACTTAGGGTCATAAATTAATTTAAACCACAAAAGTGCAAACAAAATAATTATAACTGTAAACTTTCACACAAAATGATGTCATTTTTTAAAGAAAGCTTCAGAATTATGAAATAACAGTGAATTTAATTATATCCATCTCAAATATTGCAATGCCAAAATCAATATCAACATTTGAATAATTAGCTATATTGAGAAAACAGCGAACCAACTCGAAGAAAATCAAGCAAACGAATTTAGAGTACGATGCAAAATCGAAATAGAAAAGAATCACAAAATAAAACCAAATGTAAGTAGTAATGAAATGAAAGCAATTTGCAATCTAAAAAACGATAACTATATTATAATTCTATCTGCTGACAAAGGCAATGCAACAGTAGCAATGGATAAAAAAAATTACAACGCAAAAGTCAACGAACTGTTAAACCCTGAGAGTTACACTAGTTTACAAACGGATCCAACAAAATCGATTGAAATAAACAATACAAAATTCTATATAAATTTAAAAATGAATTTGAAAACAAAGAAAGAAGCAAACTGGTCCCACATTACAGTAAACCACCCACTTTTACGGTCTACCAAAAATTCATAAAAGAGACATCTTTGAGACTCATCATAAGCTCCATAGATTCACCATGCCATAATTTACTACAATTTCTCTTAGAAATTATAAATCCATTAGCAGGCAAAACGAATTCTTTCATAAAAAACAATTAACCCTTTTTAGAAAAATTATCAAACATCAAAATTGAAAAAACATACACAATGGTAAGTTTTGATGTAGTAAATCTTCACAAATGTGCCTGTAAACAAAACGCTTAATATTATAAAAAACAAACTACAAAAAGAAAGAACAAAACTAAGTGTATCATCGATCATGGAATTACTTAATGTATGCATCAATACCACTTATTTTCAAATAAATGACCAATTCTACAAACAGAGTTTCGGAATGGCGATGTTAAGTCCACTATCGCCAATCTTTAGTAATATATTCATGGAAGAATTCGAAAAAGATGTAATATTCACACAAAAATTGAAACCACTAATCTGGTGGAGAGATGTAGATGATGTCTATGCTATTTGTCCTCATAGTACAGAACTAATTAAAAACTTTGTAGATTCAATTAACAAAATAGAACCAACTATTAAATTCACTTATGAATTAGAGCAAGATGGAATACTTTCATTTTTAGGTATTCTAGTTAGCAAAAACGATATAACATTTAATACATCAGTATACAGAAAACCAACACACACAAAGAGATATTTAAACTTTGATTCAAACCATCCACACTGTGCCAAGCGAGAAATTATCAAAACCATGTATGATGGAGCAAAATTAATATCATCAAACGAAGAAATTTTAAAGAAAGGGAAAGACCTAATCAAATGTGCACTAATAAAAAACAAGTATCCTAAAAGAATAATAGAGAAAAAAATGAATAAAGTCCCAAAAACTAAAAAAGAAGAAAACAGAAACAATGATACGCATCAAAAAATGCTCTCAATAGCATACATAAAGGGATTCTTCGAAAAAATCCAAAGAATAGGAGACAAATTAAAAATCAAAATGCAATTCAAAATTCAAAAAACTGCATCCACAAAATACTGTGGGAATGTAACAAGTTTTATATAGGGAAAAGTTTCAGACCATTTGAAGTTCGATTAAAAGAATATAAATCATATACAAAAACTAAAAAAATTGATGAAAAAATCCATATGCCAACATGCATGGAACTTCAGTTATAACATAAAATGGGAGGACGCAAAAATTATTGACAAAGAAGAAAACCACCAAAAATTCAAAATCATAGCAGCTCTTTATATAACCCTACATAGAAATAACTGCATAGCAAACGAATTCGTGACTTTCAGTAAACAATGGATTCCATTACTAAAAGAAATAACAAAAAAAACAACAGAGGAAATTAAATGCCCCCAATATCTAGGTAGCATTGTAGGTTTTTGCTGGGTTTTCTTTGCGATATTAACATAAAATACAGCCTACATACATGATTTCTATTTATACAGACAATAACTAAGTACATAACAATAAGCATATTAACAGCCCCCATAAAACAGCATTGGTATCTGACATGTGTAAACCCGCCATAGGATCACCTCAGATCTATATAAATCTTCGTTGAATAGTATTGGTATCTAAGTGTAAACCCACCTTAGGGTCGCTTCAGAACCCTGTTAAAATCTACCAAAGAGATAGCCTAAATTATAATGAGTTTTCCTCCTCAAGATAAATATAAAAAAAAGCTTCTTAAGCCTTACGGTAACATATTCGCACACTCTCTTAATAACCATGCTCTCAACGGTATAAATGGAAACATGTTAAAAAATGGTTTCCAATCCTCAAGTTATTGAATTTATATGAAATTTAACTATATAAAAATTAATCAGCTGATTTCACATTAAGCATATTGGCTGCCTCAAAGTCGCTCCCAGGGCACAACACAAATTGAAGGCACTCATTCTTCTAAACTTTAAAATTTTCAACTAATGTATTCAAATTAAACAAATAAATCAAAGTCACCTTCAATTTATGTCATATATGTCCAACTTGAAATATCAATTATTTTGACAACCATCCTAGGTCATGGATAGAAACGTAAATAAAGACGATTTTAACAACTATGAGTGGTTTAACTCCCAAAGAAGATCAAGAAAAATACAAAACAAACCACAACAAACATACAGGGAGTATGAATAGCTTTGTTAATGGATTAGATTTAAAGTTCTTTTAAGGAAAGTATATTACTGCCGGTTTCATAATAAAATTTAAATGCTCCTTTAAAAATTAAAAGTCCCTTTAGTTAAAAATGTGTTTCATAATCCTTAATAAAGACTTTAACTACCGTTAAAAGCTCCTTTAAGTTAAATGGCCATATATTGACCGTATTGGTCTTAAAGGAGATTTTAAAGTTATACATAACTTCAGAAACAGTTGTCAATTTGCTACTGATTTGCAATCTTTTTGAATCTTGTTTAATTAATATGATTGATAGTATTTTTTATAATGGATAATCGTGTGCGGGCATATGTAGCAACAAGTAGTGATTCTACAAGTTCTTCTGAGGATGAAGTAGTTAATATAAGAAGAAAGGTTTATAGAAAAAGAAAAAATAGGTTTAATGGATATGATGATCTGGATTTTTTTAAAGGTTCAGATTAACTAAACCTACTACTCTGGGCTTATTAAATAAAATCGAACATTTATTAATTACATCCACTAATAGGTATACTTTGATTAAATATCATTAAATTGTATATTAATACACTTGTTTTAGAGGTTGTAGTATTGCTCCAATGCTGCAATTGTTACTAACATTAAGGTTTTATGCTGCTTGCAGTGGGTGATTTTATGGGCGTTTCAAAATCGTCACCATGCAGAATTGTTAAGCGGGTGTCAGAAACCATTACTTCGCTTCGTCTACAGTATAGTAAAATGTATAGTTGTTACGTGCCAATCAAATTGGCCCTTAAACATTGTTTTTAGGTTAATTCTGATGTGCGGAGGTTTCGCGCCACAAATTTCAAAAGACTAGGCGCGTATTTCCGCTACGTGACAGTGCGTTCGTGCGACGCGAGTGGAGTAGGGACAAAAAGTGGGGGTTTTTCCTGTGCTCTCTTTAACGTGGCTGTTTGCCTTTGATCTTCAAGGAGTGTGGTCGGTGTTAGGTATCGTATCGTGCCTTATCTTTACCTATGTAGATTTCCTTGCTTGCTTGTCTTTGTTTGCCGCCCCTTATACCATGTTCCCGTCATTCCCTGCATAGGTAGGTGACAATTTGAGCCGTAGGCGAACCGTACTGCACGACCCTGGATGAAGGAGCCTCATGATTGCCGGAGCTGGTCCGAACGCTTTGGAAGAGCGTCGGGCGTATCATCTTTAATCCCTCGGGGAAGGAGCCCTGATGGACTTGTGATAGAGGCCAACTTTAGCTCAATCCCGCCGAACGTTTGGATTTCCGATGTAAGTGGTACAGTGTTTAATTTGTTCACTGATATGAACTTTTGTTTTAAATGTTTATATTCCCGATTATTGCGTCTTAAATTTGTGCATTGGTGACGTCATTGATGGATGGGCGCGCCAAATCTGTCAAAAGGGTTGGCGCTACCATCCGCCAGCGGCGTCGCGCGCTTTTTTATTTCGCGCTTGCGCGATGTGTTTATCGACTTTTTAACTGTATTTATTGAGTTTTTAAATCGTAAGATAGTGATGTTAAAGAAAAGCAGGAAGGTGCAGGAGAATTTTATACATTGGCTCGATTTCCCAGAGTAATTGAGGCCATCGACTGCAGCCTTATTAAAATACAATCTCCAGGTGGGAGAGATGCTGAAGTCTTGTGTTGTCTGTTCCACTCATGACCAAACTATATTTAACAACTCTTTATTAAAACATGGATTTGAAAATAATGTATACAACCCATATCTATTAGTGGGAGACAATGGTTATGCAATCAAGCCATATCTTATGAATAAACTACAAGAAGTTCATACACCAGCTGAAAACCTTTATAATGAAAGCATTATTCGCACACGAAATGTTGTGAAAGAAAGCGTGGTGTATGGAAGCAACGTTTCCCAATATTGAGCACAGGCATTTGGCTTTCATTGGAAACTGTTCTTGCTGTCATTGTAGCCACTGCTGTCATACACAATATTGCAGTGGAAATGCAGGACGAATTTCCAAACGAATGGTTTGAGGGTAATGATGATGATAGTGATGATGTAGAGGAAATAGTCGACGACAATCAACACCAACAAACAGGAGTCTTATACGTCAACTTATTATAAATGAACACTTCAATAACATACAATAATTGTATAATATATTTACGGTAGTAAATTAATTTATGTACGTATATCAAAATTTGTAAACTAAAATAATATAACTATGATCTACGACTACTGGGATTTTGATTTGAAAGCACAAATGTATAAACTTATTGCTCGACGACTTCATCAAGGCGATACTGAGCAAGTTGAATTTCCAAATTCATTAAGTGCATTTTTTTATGCTCTTCTTCCTCCCGTTCTGCTCTGCGCTTCAGAAGCACTCTTTTTTCTTCTATTCGCTTGGTTTTTGCTTTGGCGAGAAACGTTTGATTGGGAGCTTTAGGACGCAGACGTTTAACCATGGTTTGATTTAATTTCGATGCTGTGTAGCTGCTCCACTTAAAAATTCAAATTGGAAGATAAGCAATATGTTCTTTTTAACAATTCGCGAAAAAGTAGTATTTATACCACGTAGGAAAAGTGATAGTCCCGGATTCAGTACTGCTTCACTCAGCAAGCAATCTTCACGTCATTCAGGAACGTTAAGCATTTCCTACTATCGTAACATTTAATTTCACACATACAACATGCGTGCAACTTGATTGTAAACAAGACATGTCTACATGAAACAGTAATTATACCCCAGTAATTAAATTTGTAAAAATGCATACGTTGCTTTTTAGTTTTTGTGGCCCAGCAATTACCTTTGTATTTAAAGATGAAATCTCAGGTGCCAAGTCCTGTGCCTTTGCATCTACATCGACTATATTTACTGCGATAGGAGTCACAACCACCTTAAAAATAAAGGCTTTAGTAAAAGGCGTAAAAATCAATTTATACATCTATCTTTTCTATTAATATTGTGGATTGTGGTTGGTCTACTGTATAAGCAGTTTCATCGAGAGTAGGTGTTGGTTCCTAAAATATAAAGAGACCTGCATATAACAGTGGTAACATTACTAAACAATAACTACCGCAACAAAGTCACTATCGTATGTGGATGGTAGGCCATACATAGACTTAATGTTGATAATATCTAGCACCATATCCAATACAGGATATTCTGTCGATGTAGAAGGACCTCCACCTGTACCAATAAAATTAGATCGATTTGCTGCTGCCACCTTCCTCGCTTTTGTTTTTAAATGATCATATTTCGATTTTATTTGCTCTACTGATCTGAAAATCCTTTTTTTGGCATTGCAGTTATTAGCAATTTTTATCCAAGCATCATTGTTCTGAAAATACAACTCCCTTAAACATTATATTCAAGCCTATAGTTAAACATACCTTGTCAGCACAAGTTACACGATTTGTTATTTTGTACTCTATGATGCTTTTATATTTCTTTATATCTTCTAACAACAACAGTTCCTCGTCCTTAGAAAAGTTGCATGATCTTGAACGAGAAACTGAGGTTGTCTCTGTTACCATTGTATAAATAAAACGAAAAAACAAATGCTAAGGAAGGGTAAACGCTAGCCCAGTGACAAGACCTTTTTGTATAACATACTAAAAAGGTAAACAAACAGAATTGAGGTTGTGTTGTATTTACACAGATGTCAAAATTTGATCCGAAATGTCCAGGTAATACAAAAATTCCCCATAAAATCTTACCAAAAGCACACTTTACACCAGCAAAATATTTTTAAAGGAGCTTTTAACTAAAGTCGTCAATGGATATGTTTATGGAACAACACCACCTGTAATTTAAGTTTAAATGTCGCCTTAGCTTAAAACCTTCTTTAGCTGAAGGAGCTTTCAGTGTTTGATTATGAAACTGGCAGTTATACAATTTTACTTGGAATTATTCTAATAGAGCTTAAGTTTAGGATGAATTTTTATTTGAATTTATTTAAAACTAGGTAAACAGACACATTTGTAAAGAATACCGAGCTATCGCAATGATGGAATCTCATTTGGAAGAAGCATTTTATTTTGAAAAATTTCTTTAATCGCGACAGAATTAATAATTATTCTTAAGGTCAATATAATGTGACAATGTTTAGGTTACCGAAGATTTATGCGGAATAATCGTCTTCCATATAAGAAGTAATATCAAAGGGAATTGCTGACAGACGGTTTGGTGCCACTCGATTTTAACAAAAGTAGAAAATTTCAGGATAAGTGATAGTGTAACATAGTTTTTTGTAGTTCAGTCCTTTTATTTAATAATTTTGTCTTTATTGTTTTTATTTCAAATTTTTCTATGTTCTTTTATAATTTCTTTCATAGGAACCCACAGTAGTTAGCCGATGCACCATTATATTGTTACCGGGTTCCTGCCCCTTCAAAGCAACTCTAAAATAATTAACTTCACGCTTATTTTACCCGTACACCTTCCATATGCAGTGCAGTCTTTACTCATGGTAGGTGACTACAATTAATTTTCAGTTTTAGCATTTTTGCAGTTGTTAAACAGTTTTGACATTCAATTTGTACTTCTTCTATTAAACCTTCACCACATTTTAAACAAGTCATTTCTGTAATCCTCTGCTTTACAATCAACCCTTTTGCTTTGATAATATTTATAGCATCATAGACTTGACACCTACCCCATTTTATATTAATTTTACCTGTTGCATAACCTTTTGAAATACCTCGCCATCAACCTCTGGATAAGCATAACATTTTTATACTTATTTTGGTCAATTTGGACAGTGTTAAGTGTCGCTTTGTTAGTCATAAACTTTTCATTCTGCATAATGATTTTCTGTTTCATTTCGTCAGAAGTAATTCTTCACTTATTCTGATCATTTGAATTCTATGCACCTGAGCTTTTGGTTTTACTACTTCATATTTGGCACTCGATTTACCTCTTGCTTCTGCTTTAAGCATTTCCTCAGCATTCATGTCCTTATAATTATTTATGGTTCCGGGTTGGGACCGTGTCATTTTATAAATTAAAGTCGACGTTTCGCCCACTTTTGTAAGGGGCTTCATCAGGACAATAAATATATTAAAAGTTAATATTAAATAGACAAGTCACAGTATAAAGAGAAGAGTTACTCCTGAACTAGCAGACTCACTAGCCCATTCATAGCCAAAAGGTGTCTTGTGGCGAAGTAACTTATTTATTGTCCTGATGAAGCCCCTTACAAAAGTGGGCGAAACGTCGACTTTAATTTATAAAATGACACGGTCCCAACCCGGAACCATAAATAATTATAATGACTCCGGCCGTGAAAGCCTCCGACAATATCATTCATGTCCTTGCATTCTTTTTTACCTTCTGCCTGGTATCCATATGCGGCTGATTTTTATTTTTTGGCTTAATGATGACTGCATGTTCGAATTTTTTTCAATTTCAATGCAGAAGCATAACTAATTTGTGTTCCATCATTAATACTCATATTTGTATGAACTATAGTTTTTAGGCTACGTATATCTTTCCTCATTTCCTTCATTAGTAGCAATATGACTGATAGTTCATCCAGCAGATGAACACAATTCCTACACGTGTCTTAGAAGTTTTTTCTGAAATGGCATACATTTTATTTCAGAAGCTTGCATCCCTGTAACACGTTTTATGTATTGTTGTTGAGCAGCAATCATATTCTTGATCTTCCAGTATTTCTTGGTCACATTGCACATGGAACCAACAGACTTGTATAAGAGCGAATGTGATGATCTTTGCCTGTTGTATCAACTATGAGACAGAGCAATCCGCTACACATCAACTTGTAAGTAGCATTGCAACAAATGAAGTCGGACATGTCGTGAATGAAATTATTCTAGAGAGGGATAGAATCATGATTTTTTACATTTACCAAACGTTTATAAGCTATAGTTAAAATTGCAATTGGCCACATAAGGTTCATATAGGTCTGATGAAATATCACAAAAATAAAGAATAGCCTTTTCATACAAGCCAAGTGATGAAATTGAAGCATTTTCTTTTACTTTTATCTGTGACAAGTAGTTGTTTTGGTGAAATGTTTTGGTATAGGAATTTATTCATCCACCAAACACTCTAAAAGTATAGCATTAGGTTTCTTGGTTCCACTTTTGTAGTCTTTGAATAGCAGTTTTGGTGGCCATTGGAATTGCTTGCCTCGGTTTTTTCGTGTGGTTGTGTACCTCTCTGGTGACTTCATACCATTTGGCCAGCAGAGGAATGTAAAGTCAGGAGTCACATTTGCTGTCATATTTTAACAAATAAATCAAACTTCCCGCATTTGGATGTTTGTCGTAGTGTTTTTGGAGAGTCTTCCAATGAATCCATGTATTACTGGTTGCTTTCAATGCCGCTGTTGTTTCGATAAATTTGTATTAAAGTTTGTCCGATGACGTTTTGGAGGTAAAACAACAGTCTCTTGGTATGATTCAGCTTTCGATCCGCCAAGCCAAGAGATCAGTTGTGATTCAACTTTAGAAATTGACGATAATGGCGAGGAGAAATTCATATTGTTTGTGAAAACAACAGGTCAAACATAGGAAAGACTGAATACATTGGACATCGATAGATCAGAATGTTAAATAAACAAATCAGTCAGTTTGATTGACAGATTTAACCAGAAAAACCTCTTTCTAAAATTTCATTATTTAAATCGCCAATTCACTTTATTTATTGGGAAAAACAATTATTTTTATTGGAACTTTTTATATTTTTATCAGAGCATTAAATGCTAGTCTGTATTAATACAACCTTAAAAATGTAGGCTGCGTCTAAATAAGGAAAAATTCATACGTGAATGTATAATATTTATGGCGTTTTTGAGTTCAGCATTTCAAAGTCATTGTAATAAAAATTCGAATTATTGGTAAAAAAAAATATATGAAGAGTTTGAATAAAAATAAAATAAAATTGTCTCAAACTATTCTCAAGCCGCAGGCTGCTTAATCCCCTTCACATACATACCACTGAATATCGGGGAAATAGGGTATATATTTTTGAAAATGAAGATCTGGGATATCCTATACTTAGAGATGAGTTTGAATTAGCCTTAAAGGGTCTGAAAAATGGTATGGCGCCAGGTACAGATAAGATGCAAGCAGAAACTTTAAAAGCCGCTGGACAAGCATTAACAGAACGTCTCCCCTGGCTTGTAAGCTATATGTATGAGACAGGCGTGATACCCAAATATTTCAAACGTAACATCATAGTAACTATACCAAAAAAAAAGAAGCGTGGATAGATGTGAAAATTTTCGAACAGTAAGTTTGACAGCACACGTTTCAAAAATATTAACTAGAATTATACAAAGACGAATTGAAAAACGAGTTGAAGAAATACTGGGGGAAGATCAATTTGAGTTTAGGCACAACAGGGGAGCACGGGAGGCCATTTTAGCTCTGAGAGTGATAATGGAAAAAACAATAGAGAAGGGGGAAAGCGTTTATATAGGGTTTGTAGATCTGGAAAAAGCATTCGACAATGTAAAATGGAAAAAAATGTCTGAAATACTCAAACAAGATTGGAACGAGTTTTAAGGACAGATGGATAATGCATAGCTTATACAAAGAGCAAACGGCAGTAATAGAATTAGAGTAAGAAAGTAGAGAAGTAAATATTAGGAAAGGGGTGAGACAGGGATATGCCTTATCCCCATTAATTTTTAACTTGTACATTGAAGAGGCAATGAATACTGTCAAATACAGGAAGACATTTGGAATTAATATGCAGGGACAAAAGATTGATATGCTTAGATTTGCAGATGATATAGAGGTATTAGCATCTAGCAAAGAAGAGTTAGAAGCTGCTCTTAATGAAATGGAAACGCTTCTAACGGAGAGATATGGTATGAAAATTAACAAAAATAAAAATAAAGTTCTAGTATGTAAAAGGGGGGAAAATTGAAAACAAGAATACAAATAGGTAACGAGAACTTACAAGAGGTTAAGGATTTCCGCTACCTAGGAAGTCAAATAACGAAATATGGGAAAAGCACAAAAGATATAAAACAAAGATTTAGCACAAGTTCGTGCCACATTTAACAAGAAAAGCAACTACTGTGCTCAAAGACCACAAACATAGAAACAAGGAAAAGATTGCTTAAAACATATGTGTGGAGCACAGCACTGTATGGCTGTGAAGCCTGGACAGTAGGAGAAGCAGATAAGGTGTGATGCTACAGACGTATGATGAAGTTATCATGGACAGACAAATTTAAGAACAAAGAGGTACTAGAAATGGTAGGGGAAGAAAGAAGTTTGTGGAAAACAGTAAAAAATAGGAGAGATAGGCTGATAGGTCACATACTAAGACATGAGGGAATAGTGCGGAATATATTAGCAGCAGAGATAGGAAAAAAGAGAGGTAGAGGTAGACCTAGGTTAGACTACTGCATACAGATAGTGAAAGATGTATGCTGTGAGAATTTCAGGGAAATGTGTAGGCTAGCTCAGAATAGAAATCAATGGAGGTACGCTTCCAACTAGTCGCAAGATGGAAAAACTAATGACAAAAATAATAACTGTACTTAAACATGGTGATTACTATAAACAACTACAGGTATTGGTTTTGCAATACTCTCAACTATTGTTAATTGTGCGAAAGGATTTACTTGAAAACTATTAATATGGCAAATGTCTAAGTGTTGGGGGATCCTTGGCAGCCACAGGCTGCTTAACCCCATTCACATACCACTGAATCTCGGTAAAATAGGGCATATAATTAGAAAACAATAGAAGGGAGCCGAGCTGTATATAGGCTGTTGCGAGAATTGCAGGAAACGGTGTAGGCTAGCTCAGAACATAAATAAGCTGAGGTACAAGTCCAACCAGTTTCAAGATGTAAAACCCAATGACGAAAAAATAAGTGCTCTTAAATCTGATGATTATTATAAACAACTACAAGTGTTGGTTGTGAAATATTTTCAACTAATGTTGATTGTGCGAAAGGATAAATTAGAAAAACTATTAATTCGACAAAGGTTCAAGTGCTGGGGAAACTTGGCAGCCAAAGGCTGCTTACCCCCCTTCACATACCACTGAATATCGGGGAAATAGGGTATATAACTAAAACAAAAGAAGGTGGCCGAACTGCATCAAACAAGAAAAAGCAGCATCTATGTTCAAAGACATCGAACATAGATACAAGAAGAAAACTGTTCAAAGCATAGTGTGGAGCACAGCACAGTACATCTATGAAATAGGGGCAGTAGGAAAATCAGACAGAAAGAGATAGAAGCCTACTGGAATGTTGTGCTTCAGATGTATGAGTATGGTAACATGAACAGACAAAGTTAGTAACAACTTAACTTGATGTAGAAATAGTAGAAGAATAAAGATAAACGAAAAAAATAGGAGAAATATTAGGGCAGGATACGTTCTAAGGCATTTCTGGGAAATAGTACGGGATATATTACAAGCAGAGATAGGGGAAGATAGGCAGGGGTAGACTGAGATCAGACTTTCGCACACAGATAGGGATAGATGCAGACTGAGCAAATTTCAGCGAGATGTGTAGGTTGATTCAGACTAGGAAATAATCAGGGTACACGTCCAACCAGTGCTAGGACTGAAGACCTAATGATGATGATGAGGGTATATATATTTGTAAACAATAGAAGGGGAACCGAACCGTATCTAACAAGAAAGAGTAGCAGCTATGTTCGTAGACACAAACATAGAAACAAGGTGAAAATTGTTGAAAGCATATGTGTGGAGCTCAGCACAGTACGTCTATGAAATAGAGGCAGTGTTTTGTAATACATACCGTTCTTTTACAGAACTACCGATATTAGTGCTTCTCAACATTAGGGTAACATTAATAAATGTTTAGTAAATTTTCGGCATTGCTAGTACATTCAACATTGTCATCAATAAATGCCATCAAATCTACCAAATTTTTAGATTTTACTATTCACCAGAGATGCAAAATTAATCAACGGATGTTGTGTACTTAAAATGATGTTGATAGAGTAATAGGAGGGTAGTTCTATTAAGATTTACCAAGTATCATGACATTTCCTTTTAGAAGAAACATTTTTAGAAAGGACGCTTGCTAGTTTTAAATTACAAAAATGAGCAATCTGATTTATTCATATGTATAAGACATATTCTTATAATTTCTCTTATTACATATCATTTTGTATAAATTTTGTATTTAACAGTTTATAATAATGTCTGTTATGTAATATTTGCATTGCTGTAAATTGTCATAAATTACAACCATTTCTACAGCAGTTACTGTAAACGTTGAATTTCAGGTTATAATGAACAAGGCGAGAAGATATCGCTGAATGCACATGGGTGGATTGCTAGAATTCTTCAACATGAAATGGATCATTTAAATGGTAAATTGTTTACAGATATTATGGATCGTAAAACATTTGCATGTTCTTGTTGGCAGATAATAAATGAGAGAAGTGGTAAAATTGAAATACCATTTAGTCCTTAATTTAAATAAATAAATTGTTTTTGCACAGATTAATGTTGAATAATAAATTAATAATTCATGTACATACACAAGATTTGGTTTGCGTTACGGTTTTTTGTTATAATTTGTTACATGGTCCTTCTAGTTCTATTCCTTTTCCTTAAAAACGACATCACATTTGTGGTAGCTAATAGTGAGCAGTTATTGTTCAAGTATAGCAAAGGATAATCGATTTAACTTATGTTGACAGGTTGATGGTATGGAAACCTGCTGGTTTTACAACTCAAATACCAGTATTTGGTATGCTGATGTAGTAAAAGAATGCGAAAAGGACTGGCCGAATTACTTATTTTGAAGAAACATTTTAAAGTTAAGTAATTGCGAATTAATTGTTGTTGAAAAAGTTGTTTCATTATTTACTAAATTCGTTGTTCAATTATACTGCACCATATCATTTGGGGTTCTGATAATGTATATTTATACCAAGGAATTCAACCTCAGTTGTTTATGTGTGTTATGAATTGGAATTAAAATTTAAGAAACGTATAGCCATTAAACAATTCAAAAGTACTGAATTAATTAAATAACTACCCGTACATTGTTTTAATCAATTAAGGAATAACAAACATCACTATGTTATGCTTTCAAATGCAACGCTCAATATGAAAAACCGAAGAAATGAACGTGAACAAAATTTATATTAATAAACAGACATGTAAACACAAATAGTGTTACAAATATTTAAAATTATTTTGTAAAATCAATGAATGGTATGTTATCCAATACTTATAATAAAACGCAAAAATGAAATATGGGGAAACAGTAATAGAAGAAATAGGATGGTAGGACACATACCAAGGCATGAGGTAACAGCGTGGCATATATTAGAAGCAGAGAAACTTGAAATTGCTGGAAATCGCCTGTAACGTTATGTCACACTTTGAATTCATGCGAGAAATGGCATTGTTTAAGTCAGAAACTGTAATATTCACATTATGTGTTTGAACTTTTTTGCAAAGATCTGGCCTTATAAAATTTGACTGTGAGCCTTAATCTAATAAGATTCATGCAATGTAACAAGTATCATTAATTGAAAATACCTTGGCCATTGCTGTTAGCAACAAAACCTAAATATCATTGGAACAATATGCTGAAATTGCTTGATCCAGCTCAACCATTATAATTATATTGCAGCTTGTCCTCATGAAGGATGAGATAATGTAGGTGCTGGATATCTGTTAATTAAGAGTTTTCATGTACCCGCTCAAATATTTCTTAATACTGCAACCATTCGCATGGGTTTCCTGAACTGGACAAGAAAGCACTCCCAATAGAAGAGAAGAAAATATGTCAAAATGGGTGTAAAATATAGATGAGAAGTACACAAAATTTAAACGAACTCAATTAAACATCTGTTATATGAGAAAAAAATGTTTAATCTTAAGGGATAAGTGAACAGGAGAGGTTAGGCTACTCAGCAGGATTCAATTTCAAATCTTTGCCAACGACCCCTACTCGCTGCCATTTTATTTGTTAATTCATAAGCATTAGTTGAAATTTTCTTTTTAATAAAAAACGATCCTACAAATTTTGGTGCTAATTTAGCATTGAATACATTTTGTTGTGTTTGACCGAACAAAGTTCCTATGCCAAACTGATTTTCTAACTTGAAATTGTACCTCTGGTCTACGTAAGTCATTAATTTTTGCTTTCTGGTAAGCATAGTCTAATTTCTTACCTATACCTTTATAAACTTCATCAAACTCAGGCATCCTATCTTTTAAACTATTTCTACTTTCAAAAGATAAGTCTTCGCCTTTCCAAAAGAAGAACCGTTAATGGCTATCTCCCTTCCAAGGTCATATCAATAACATGCGCCGCAGTACATACAGCACAACCGACCATCAGTAAATGTTTATCCTATTATCTGTGATTCTCAGTTACGTAAGACAAGCATAGTCGTGAGTACTCTGTTTATCTTTTCGACTGCCAAAGCTTGTGGATGGTAAAGTGCAGTGAAAATGATTTTAAATTATTCGTTGACATGTTTTTGAAAATATGGCTATGGAATTGAACGCCATTATCTACTATAATATATGGAGGTGACCCAAACAATAAAATCACAAACTCTTTAATTGTCAGAACAATAGCCGATAGTGTTGCATTACGAAGTGGGAAAAACAACGGGAATTTAGTAAAAGTATCAACAACAGATAAAATATAAGTATAACGTTTTGTGGACTTAGGCAGGGGTCCTACTAAATCAACAGAAATCATCTGCCAGGGTTTTGATACAAGAAGATGACAAGACTTTTTCCAATTGGTAATTTCTGTTCTGGTTTTTGATACAAACATGTTTTACAGTTATTAACATACCTAGCAACATCTGCTCGGAGTTGTGGCCAAAAATATTTATGTGCAATTTTTGCATGTTTTCTTAATTCGAAAATGACCTGAAGCAGGTTCATCATGATAACGTTCCAAAATTTCTTTTCGGTCAGATCTAGGAATAACTTCATTCCAGGCATGGTCTGCTGTTAAATTTGGAAATTTACCTAGGATGTGCTTAAATAACTTTCAACCTTCCATTTTCCATCTATTAAATTTCTGAGGACTTATATGAACATTAGATAAGAACATACCAAGCATCTGGTTTACACGAAGAATTGTCAAGGAAATTTTCATTAGAATCAGGATTATTATCAATTTTTGAAGAATTTGTATCTGCTGTATCATTGGTTAATAAAAGAATGTCATTTGAATTTGGAATGGATAATGAAGAAATAGATTGTAGAGATTCTTTGGTGAAGTTACTCGTGTTGATTCTAAAGCTGGAACGGCTCTAGATAAGACATCAGGGATTATATGATCTTCCCTTTTCTATGGATAATATTAAAGTCAAATTGTTGTAATTTAGTAGTCCGACAACACAAACGAACTAAAGGGTTTTGTAAGGTATTAAGCCAATTCAATTCAAAAGTCAAATGAATTGCTCAAAGATATCGGGAAAATATCTGATACTAAGGAAGTAGAAACAGAATGGAATAACATTAAATCCAGCCTAGACATGGCGGCCAGAGATATTCTGGGGTATACACAAAAAGAAAATAAGAAACCATGGCTAACAAAGGATATCCTGAATTTAATAGAAGAAAGACGAAAATACAAAAATAAATCAGACGAAACAGGAAAACAGAGATACAAAGCCATAAAATGGGAAATTATTCGAAAATGCAGGAAAGTTAAAGAACAATGGATTGATGAAAAGTGCAAAGAGGTACAAACGAAGATGGAAAAAGGAAAGACAGACGAAGCATCAAATTAATTAGAATGAATTTTAGGGATATAAAACCGTGTAGCAAAAATATAAGGGACGCACAAGGAAACGTCATTATATAAAACGTAGAGAAAGTGGGTAGATGGCAAGAATATATAGGGAATTTATATGCAGGAGAGGAACTAACTGCAATAGAACAGGAATCAGACATTGAAAATGATGACTTGGGATATCCTATACTTAGAGATGAGTTTCAATTAGCATTAAAGGGTCTGAAAAATGGTAAGGCGCCGGGTACAGATAAGGTGCAAGCAGAAACTCTAAAAGCCGCTGGACAAGCAGTAACAGAACGTCTCTTCCAACTTGTAAGCTATATGTATGAGACTGGCGAGATTCCCAAAGATTTCAAACATAGCATCATGGTAACTATACCAAAAAAGAAAGGCGCGGATAGATGTTAAAATTTTCGAACAATAAGTTTGACAGCACACGTGTCAAACATATTAACTAGAATTGTGCAAAGACAAATGGAAAAATGGGCGGAAGAAATACTAGGAGAAGACCAATTTGGGTTTAGGCAAAACAGGGGAACACGGGAGGCTATTTTAGCTCTGAGAGTGATAATGGAGAAAAAATAGAAAAAGGGGAAAGCGTGTATATAGGGTTTGTAGATCTGGAAAAACGATTCGACGATGTAAAATGGAAAAAAATGTTTGAAATACTCAAAAAGATTGGAATGAGTTATAGGGATAGACGAATAGTACATAGCTTATACAAAGAGCAAACAGCAGTAATAGAATTAGAGCAGGAACGTAGAGAAGTAAACATTAGGAAGGGGGTGAGACAGGGATGTGCCCTATCCCCATTGATTTTTAACTTGTACATAGAAGAGGCAATGAATACTGTCAAATGCAGGAAGACGTTTGGAATTACTATGCAGGGACAAAAAATTGATATGCTTAGATTTGCAGATGATATAGCGGTATTAGCGTCTAGCAAGGAAGAGTTAGAAGCTGCCCTTAATGAAATGGAAACGGTTCTAACAGAGAGAGATACGGTATGAAAATTAACAAAACTAAAACTAAAGTTTTAGTATGCAAAGGTGGGGAAAATAAATCAAAAACAAGAATACAAGTATGTAACACGAACTTACAAGAGGTTAAGGATTTCTGCTACCTAGGAAGCTAAATAACGCAAGATGGGAAAAGCACAAAAGATATAAAACAAAGATTAGCACAAGGTCGTGCTACATTTAACAAGAAAAAAGCAACTACTGTGCTCAAAGACCACAAACATAGAAACAAGGAAAAGATTGCTTAAAACATATGTGTGGAGCACAGCACTGTACGGCTGTGAAGCCTGGACAGTAGGAGAAGCGGACAAGAAAAAGGTAGAAGCCTTTGAAATGTGGTGCTACAGACGAATGATGAAGATATCATGGACAGACAAAGTTAAGAACGAAGAGGTACTAAAAATGGTAGCGGAAGAAAGAAATATGTGGAAAACGGTAAAACATAGGAGAGATAGGATGATAGGCCACATACTACGGCATGAGGGAATAGTGCGGAATATATTACAAGCAGAGATAGGAAAAAAGAGAAGAAGAGGCAGACCTAGGTTCGACTACTGCACACAGATAGTAAAAGATGTAGGCTGTAGGGGTTTCAGGGAGATGTGTAAGCTAGCCCAGAATAGAAATCAATGGAGGTACGCATCCAACCAATCCCAAGACGGATAAACTAATGACAAAAAAATAACTGTGCTTAAACATGATGATTATTATAAGTAACTACAAGAATTGCTTGGGTAATATTCTCGAATAATGTTAAGTGTATGAAAGGATTTACTGGAAAACCATTACTTCGGCAAATGTCTAAGTGTTGGGGGATCTTGGTAGCCTCAGGTTGCTTAACCCCCTTCACTGAATCTCGGTGAAATAGGGCATAAAATTAGAAAACAATAGAAGGGGAACGAGCTGTATACACATACTGTGTGAGAATTTCAGGGAACTATGTAGGCTAGCTGAGAATATAAATAAGTGCAGGTACGTGTCCAACCAGTTTTGAGACGGAAAACCCAATGACGAAAAATAAGCGCAGATAAATCTGATGATTAGTATAAACAACTAGTTGTTGGTTGCGAAATATCTGCAACTAATGTTGACTGTGCGAAAAGATATATTGGAGAATATATTAAATCGATAAATGGTTAAGTGTTGGGGGAACTTGGCAGCCACAGGCTGCTTACCTCCCTCCACAACCGAGCATTTTGTATTTCCAATGCTCCATCAGAAGGTACTACATTGCCCAGGAGGCGAGTTTTTTGTTGCCTGGATATTTAGAATTTTGCCAAACCCTTGCCGTTCCAGGCAAGGTAGGGATCTTTAACGTGCGTGACAACACTCACACACGGGACCTCCATTTAACCTCTCATCCGAACGAGGGCGTAATTTTGTGAAAAATGATCACCTGTCATTTTTCAAGTAGTCGGCCATGTCGGGATTTGAACCCAGGACCTTGGGATCCGTAGTTTTACGCTTACTACATTGATTCACGGCGACACCTATTCCCTTCACAACCACTGAATTTCGGATAAATAGGGTATATAATTGTAAAACAATAGAAGGTGACCGAACTGCATCTAACAAGAAAGAACAGCGCCTATGAGGAAAGACAACAAACAATGAACAAGAAGAAAATTATTGAAAGCATATGTGTGGAGCACAGCACAGTATGCCTATGAAATACGGGCAGTTTGAAACGCAGACAGAAAGACGGTAGCAGCCTTTTGAATTGCTGTACTTCAGATGTATGAGGACGATAGATAGCATGGACAGACAAAGATAATAACAAATAGTTTATAGAAATAGTAGGGGAATAAGGATACCTTGGAAAAAGAGAAATAGAAGGGCGGAATACGTTCTAAGGTATTTTTGGGGAATAGTATGGGATATATTACAAGTAGAGATAGGAAAAAAATAGGTAAATGTAGACCGAGATCAGATAGTGATAGATGCAGACTCTGCAAATTTCAGGGAAATCTGTAGGTTAGTTCAGAATAGGAAACAATGATGGTATGCGTCTAACCAGTTTCAGGACTGAAGACCTAATGATGATGATGATATACAAATTTAGTATGGTAAAATGTTCTAATTAAAGGCGATCAGGATAAAATTTCTATTTATAGATTCTAATGACAAAATGACACTTGTCAAATTTAGGTTATTAATTATAATTTTGATTTTAAATATCATTAGTGATATAGCAGCTAATACTATCTTACTAACGTACTCACTACTTGTGGTCCTGTATCCTCCGAGTCTTAATTAAATTTCTCTCCGTTGTTTCTATTTCTTTCGGTATTAAATTTCAGATACTGTCGTAACACCCGATGTCAGCAGTTCTCTCTGAAATATTCAAAAGGCATTAATTTTGAAGATTAAGTTCCTTGATATTTCAATTATTACTTTGCTTAATTTTGTTGAGAGACCTGTAAATAGATACTCGATCGTATAATACATTATAAGTGTCCAAATTGGTAAATCTACTACTACTCTAATCTTTACAAGCGTTCTAATAAATGACATTTTACTTTCCTTGATGACAGTCTGGTAATTTTGTTCTTGAATCTCTTTTTTCTCGATCGTTTTTGTGTTATGGGTTTGATAGTGGTGTTTTTTCTGAATTTATTTTGTTCATTTCTTGGGCATACCTATATTCTTTAACCTCCAAATTTATTTTATGAATAAAATAACCTTATTTATGTAACTCCTCTATTTCTTCTTAAATACAGAAACGGCACACTGGTAACATAACTCGGTAGAATTATAACTTGGGTTCATAATTCACAATCACGTTTGATAGTTCTCTTACAAAATGGTCCTGGTTTATAAATCTTATTATTCTACTTATGGATAACACATATTCTTCTATCATTATACTCCTATTACATACTATTACAATTCATTTCTTAAACTTGTCTTTTATAATATTAATTGACCGGACTTGTTCTTATATGTACTTCACTATTCAAATTCTATTTATCGACTGTCCTCGTTTCCCTGGTTACATACTGATCTCTATTCCTTTTTGTTTTTTAATGACAGAATATGTAACCTACCTACTCTATTTACAATTAAAAATTCTTAATCTTAATGTCCAAGTCTATTCCAAATAAGTTTTGACTTTCAAACCGACTATCCATTGTTACGTGCCAATTTGGCACTAAATATTTTTTAGTTTATTCTTGCTGTGCGTGAGTTCGCGCCATAAATTCAAAAGACTTGGCGTGTATTTCCGTCACGTCAGAGTGCTTTTGCGCCAGATCGCGCTGACGCGAGTGGCGGGAGAACAAAAGTGGGGAGTTTTTGAGAGACGCGGAAACGTGACTTTTTGCCTTTGAACTTCGAGAAGAGTGGTTGGGTTTTCGGTAACGTATCTTTATCTTTTATTTATGTAGATCCTTGCCTTTGCTTATCTTTGTTTGTCGTCCTTATAAACCTGTTCCTGCCATTTCCCTACATAGGTAGGAGATAATTTGAAACGACCTGGGAGCAGTCCACGACCCTAGAACGAACCGGAGTCCATGCCTCGCTAGCAGCTAACCGGAGCAGTCACCATCTTTAAATAACCCGGAAGGGGGTCTTAGCAACCATGAAGGAAGCGGGACTTATTCATGCGAGTATTTAATCTTTACGAACTGTTTGCGAATTTAATATATTCCGTCAATTGCGCGTTTAAATTTTCATATTGTGTGACGTCATTGACAGATGGGCGCGCTAAAATCTGTACAAAGATTAGAGCTTCCAACTGCGGTTGCGTCACTCATACCGCGCCGACGGTTATGTAATCCGAACTTTTAAATGTAAGACCATTCACTGGCTACTTGATTCTACTAAACTAATAAAATACATCACAATATATATATATATATATATATATATATATATATATATTGCTGTGATATCCTCCTGTGTATGCGGGAACTGGGTCCTATTCAACAAAAATTCTAGTCCCACAGATTGGGCGTCATAAACTGCTGTGATCCTCTTTTCGCCTCGGCTGCTCACCTAATTTTATAAAATCTCCTCATGCATAAAATTAAACAACACATTCCTACCACAAACATCAACGTTAACTCTATTTACATCAATATTTAGAATACATTAAATCTTCAAATTAAATTTCAGCATACAATTCAGTTTTAAAAAGAATTTCAAGATTAATTTTATTATCATTTTAATGTGCATCCAGAATTAAAGTCCTTGTTGGATGCCTACTAATTAATATAACAATATAAGCAGACCGGAGTCTGAGTATAAAGGGAGCATCTACCACCCCTTTACGTTAATTAACCAGGTTCGTCTAATTGAGCTCAAAGACATACCCAAATTTTCATCATATTCCCGAACATCAAAACAAAATACCCCTTTTTACTTAAACAAGCAAATTTCATCTTAAAATTAAACTTTTATGGTTAGTACAATTTCAATAATGTCCATTTAAAGTAAATCAATTATAAAGTCATTCAATACACACAAAATGTCAAACAAAATAGTATAATTTACCTGAAGGTTACTGTCCTCGTAGCTTCAAAGTATCGTTTCTTTAGTTAATCACACCATTCAACAGGATTATATTTACGGCTTCTGATTCTCTACGCTTTTAAAATTTTCTCCATCACCATCCATTCAAAGTCGTTTCTGGGCCTTTCCGGAACTCATCTGTGTTTATCTGACCCTTGTTTCATGGATCCAGACACGTATTTGAACCATTTAATTATTAACACCCCCGAAAAATAGCAAAGAAATTCATGCGTCTGTCACCAATATACGCCAAAACTGCCTACTTTTGTGTATACATTCGTCGTTGTAAATTTTGCTAATTGGTACAGTGAAACTAAATTTTATTACCTTGTATCTAAGTGCACTGAAGTACATTCATGTTAGCACGTAAATAACAAGCTATTTTGAATCACTAAAATATACGAGCAAACTTTAAATTATTTAATCAAACTAAAATGCACGGTTTAACATCTTCAATCAAGTCGCGTATGTACGAGCTTTTAACGCATCGAATCGTCAAAAGTCTAAGAGTCTAAGAGGGATTGTTTATATTCATCTCGGTATATATAGCAAAAAGCCTGTCTGTCGGTCTGTTCCCCAAAACGGGTAATTCTAAAGAATTCCTCATTCTATGTTCCCAGTCTGTCGCTCGCACGTCGTTTTTACGAATTTTCACTCGCCCCATTTAAATCTCAGAAAATTTCCACACGGCACGCAAGCATGTCCGAGAAAAACTAATTAATTTTGTACAGAAATTGTTGTTTCTACCTCTCATATATGCATCCTATTTTAACCAATCGCAACCCCATGACGTTGCTTAAATCCCGCCTTTACAATATGTGTCTTTGCTTGACGCATTTCTCTTTCCTTCTCTAACCTGTTCGTATTGGTGCAAATTGATATTCTTTATTATCGATTATTTTAGTCCACATGGAGTGTGAAATAACCCAGCTTTAGCAATTCTCGTAACTATTATGCGACGTTTTCCCCAAGATTCTTTGAAACATTAATTATCTGCAAAATTTACGCCGAATGTGATATTTAAACTACGCAGGTGTTCAAAATAATATTAATTCTCAGAGCTTTTTAAATAAACCCTGTTTTGTATTTAGTGCTAAAGCATCTGACCGTTTCCAATATTCTTAGACTCGACATGTTTATCTACACAAATTAAACTGAAATTGCCTTTTAAAAAACATCCTACTTCTAACTAACGCTTCTAGGATTTGCATTATTGGGTTTTTACAAGTTTCTATAGGTATTATATGTTACTAACGGTTTAATTAACTCCAATTAAAATTGATTTCTATCCTTTCATTTTTAGCGAATACAACTTAAATATTAATTATTATATGTACACTTTGTTTTACTACCGGTTGCCCAAACTTGAATCAATTAATATAAATCTTGCACGTAATTTGTCTTTGTTTCTTTATTAGGATTACTTAAATTACACGTAAAGCTTTTTAATACTGTTTCTTTTGATATAACGCGTCTTATAAATAATTTAAATTTCTTATTTTTACTGAAACGACCGAGTTTATTTATGCTTCAAGGTTTTAATAAAGCGTATTATTTAATGAAATTCCTTATACACGGTGATTAAAATTATTTGATGTGATTATTTAATTTTCTACCCTGGTCTAAATATGAGTAATATATATATATATATATATATATATATATATATATATGACTGCACGTCGATGTAATTATTCAAATAGTCCTCTTCTGATCACCACCGCTCTGTGTATTTTAATCTCCTGAAATTTTAAATTTGCCTCGGCTAGCCCAGTTTAATTCACACAACACAGAGTGCACAACGTTATGATAATCAAATAGTTTACCCCTTTTCCCTAAAACCTTATCTGATTTGAATGATAAACCGAAGTCGATTAATATTTGTATAATGAGAAGAGAAAAATGATTCACACCTCACAGCTTAATCTGTTTAACTGTATGATAAAATTAGCCCCTGAATCAAATAACAATAAATTTTAAATTATTTATCTCCAAAATTTAAAGCTCCCTTTTCTTATTTTAATGCTAGGAAGATGTCGTTTGTACTCTACTGGAAATTTCTCTGAACGTTCAAGATTTTTCCTTGGTTTACGAAATTTTTCACGTATCAAAACAAATTTTTGTTAACTCCTTACATAAATTATTCAAGTTCAAAAATACTAAATAGAAAATAATGCCTTAATATGATCAATGTTCAAATATAATAAATAGTAAATAATGTCTTATGTAAGATAGTTCTGACCTGTAGTTTTCCTTGAGCGTTTTTCAGCTGCGTGCTGTGGATCAGTACCCCAATATTGCTTTTAGTTGAGTTGTTTAGTCTCCAAGCTCTACTACCCCGTTGAATATGATCTGCCTTAAATTTTCATAACGTCGTAATGTCCTTTGATTTATTCCTAGATTTTTGTACTTAGATCGTTCTTATAATTTTGTACTTAGAGTGTCCTTAAATCTATCCTTAGAGTATTGTACTTAGATTTCGAATTTTTATACTGTCCCTTAGAGTGTGCTTAGAATTTCCTTAGAGCCCCGAGTTATAAATATTTTAGCTAAATTAATTAATAAATTTCTACTTACGTTTTCTAGCAAACGGCCAAGCTTTGTCTCATATATTTTCACTATAATTAATTCAAAATATTTTATAACATCACTTTTCACAAAATTTTCATTGGTTAATTCGAATATTTACTCGACGCGTAAATTCTTTAGTATCAGTGATGCAGCTTGTACGTGGTTCAAAACTAAGACTGTCCGCTTATCTAACTTCCACATTATATAGCCTACGCCCCATTTAAATTCATTGGTTTATCTGAGCTGTTGTTCAAAGTGTATGACCAACCATCGGTTGTTTTGGATATTCTTGGGCTTTTACAGGTTTATCACTGATATTGCCTTATAGAAACGATTCGTTGATCACGTAGGTATTCGTATATTTCTGGTTTGTATTTATTTTATAGTGTCTATTTTGTTGTTGTTACAAGAATTTCTAATTCGCTTTGGCACGTAATTTTACTTATGGCGTTGTTTGTCAACATAATACTTTTGGGATCTGCACTAACTTCATGTAAAAAATCACGTAGACCAAGTGACGTAACTTAACATTTTTCTGTTTACATTTTTGCGTTTCCGAAACGTATTTATTTTGAAGGATGCGTTTCATATCAGAACACTATGCTATCTGCTTTCATTATCGTTTGTTTAATGTGAATTGTATTATGATTTTCTAGCATTTCACGCGTATAAATTTATAGTTTATAAACATTTTTGGTTTAGGATAAGTTTGATTGCGTGTAGAGTTATTTCTTTTGCTGAATGTGTGTTTATTGTTGAATGATATGCCACTCGGCATTAATTAAAGTTAATTGCGATCCTTGTATAGGGTGTTAAATGTTTGCTCTTTGCATAATATTCAAATTACCTATTTTTAATGCTAAATAAATGCGGTTTTCTAACTCCTAGTACTATTTACATGTATTGGGTAATCGTTATGACTCAATATACCCCTAAATAACCCCTTATCATAGCAATATATATATATATATATATATATATATATATATATATTGCCGTGGAACCTCTGGGACACCTCTAGACCTTCTTCTAAATCATTCAAGCTCCACGAATTGGGCGTCATAAAATTGTCGTGGAAGCTCAGTAAAATTCGTGCCCTACCTGCGCCAACATAAAATTTTCAAAAAATATAATTTTAAAAAAAAATTTCTTACCCTTTTTATTTGGACGCCTTCGAATTTCTCTGCTCACCCTGGCTACCTCAGCAATCGGCCTCGTCTTGAATACCTAATTTTACGTACATACATACCTCTCTCATACACACACCATCAAATGAAATTACCAAAATAATACAACAACCATACAACCTTTTATTTACACTTATTAACAGATAAAATATTTACACATGAGTACAAACATTTTGATACAATTATTACCAGCTCAGTTGATTGAACGTTTTCAAGTCCTTGATTTTTAAATGATTTTAAAAATATTCAAATAGATACGAGTAGATGGGCCCCATATGTAACCCTAATTTGACTTCATACTGGTGTATTGTGAGCTTATTTTGTTTATAAATGCTTTTTAAACCTTGCATTTTTGAAAACAAATTGACAGACCCGTTTACTCCTTACAACCACAGTTTATAGCCTGAATAAGTTTTATATATCCTTAATAAACCCCTTTTCAGTACTCAAAATTATTAAATTGTCCTGCACATGTACCTTTTCAAATAAGTTTTAACAACAATAAATACGCCACCAATAAGTCAACCACGCAAACACAAAAATATCCACAAATGTTTATATAAAAACAGAAATTTCAAATTTATTACCTTGATATCTTCACTCTTCGTGACCACAGGAAATGGCTACCAGAAACCCATCGTCGTTGTGTCCATCTAATATCTCCGCTACCACTATTCTGCTTCTCCCAAGATACTAGCTTCGTTTCAACAGTAACATTCCATACCAGATACTTCACACATACAAAGTTTTCTGAGTTCTGCTTACCCCAAAATCATCCATCCATATAATAACTTAGTCGTAGTAACGGGACCTTTTATTTAAATAAGCACTAATTTGTGCAATCACTTTACTAACTTACGGTCCGCTACTACAACTTTTATAATTTCAACTAAGATGTTGTAACATCACTAAACACACAAATACTAACCGAAAGTTTTACTATTATGCAGGTCTGAACCCGTATTCGGAACTTGATGAAAGGAAAGAGAGCTTTAATATCTTCTCTCGTGTATTTATACTGTTCTCCAACCCCCTAGTGGAACCCGTTTCATGAGAAAAGCTTGTTTTCAAAGCGGCTTCTTAAAACTTTGAACGTAACCGACTCTGAATTTGGAAAATTTTCTCCCGTCCGTCGTGCTATTTACATAGAATTTCATTCTCTACATACACGTACGCGCACTCTTCGAAAACTGTTGGCTATCAACCAATGCTATAATTTCCTGTCGTCACAATGCTCCACCTATCCGCTATCCAACTCTGTTTTATGCATGTTTGTTGTCTGCTTTCAAACCCCACTTAAGTTACAGAAAATCGATATTGTAGATGTCCTTCGCCTAGTCCACATGAATATCTTACGTGACTTCTATCAAACACTTGCTTTATTTGCTTCTCTATCAGTCTTACATTATCGATTGTTTATTCCACTCACTCCTTAAGATATTTGTTATTCTAGCTGCTGCTACAAATTGACCGTTGAACACAATTTCTATGGAATTCTACATTAACGTTCGTTTCATATTCCCTGAACGTAACATTTAACCAACAGGTGTTTCTCGAAGTTATTGATCGTTTGAAAATAACAATTCCTACATTCTCTGCTTCGTAGTATCGGTGTAAATGAACGTTTGCTTTTAAAACGAATACATTTGCGTTAAAATTATTGATTTTCTTATGCATGCAAGCTCCCTTTTTGCTTTGATGCGTTTGATTAAAAGAAATTATAATTATTATGCGTATCCTTGAACTTTTATGTACTTTAAAGCTTTTCTTACCTTATGTAATTTTCACATTCCAATTTCAATATAAAATTACTTTAATAGCCGTTCGTTTTCATTATATAAATTAATTAATTCGGCGCATAAATATTTTGCTCCTGTTTCTATATACACGGTTGCTAAAATTTCCTTGTCTACACCTATTTACCCCTTTAAATCCACAACAATATATATAAAAAAAATATATAAAATAGATGTTTAACAATGTTAAATTTAATTAAAAAAACTGGCTATGCATATGTATGATATATGTGCAAGTGCACAGTGATACAAGGTGTTCTATGGATGAATTTTGTTTTAGAAGCAACTTAATTACTTATACTACTTTTTATGAAACTTCTATTTTTTATTTTGTCTATTTAATTGTGAACTTAACACTATATTGTAGCAACTCAAATAGCCAGCTTTATCACTTCCCACCACTTTTACTGTAACTTTTATCTGGTGCGTCACACCATACGCCTGGTTCAACTTACTATTTTGCTATTTTTTCGTACGTGTTGATGTTGTGATTGGCTCGATTCCTGGGTTCAACATAATATGTTAAAAATTTCTAATGCTTACTTAACTTTTTAAAATGCTTAGTGCTTTTAATGTTCTCTAAAGTGATATTAAAGTACAATATTGAACTTGACAATAGAACTTTCAATTAACCTAGTTGTTATACAGCGTGACCAGACCATCCTTCTAGCGATTACGTTTTAAGCCTCTCATAAGAGTACATGCCGACCAAGACAGCTTCATTACCTAAAAATTAAGATCGTGAATAAATTAAACACATTAAAATATTCACAAGATTTTCAAGTACAATAAACAGCAGCTTAAACATTAATGCTAATCCCTTTCAGTATTTAATTTTTATATACCTATATATTTTTCTAATAACTTTATGTTTATGTTTAGCCTTCTTGCTTATGCATATAATATAAAAAAATAGTAGTTTACGAGAAATGTCAATTACATCTGTCAAGTCAAGTTTGTAATAGAATGAAAATTTATTTTTCTATTTTAATGCAGCAATCATAATTGCATTATTCAAAAATTCAAATTACGCTTCAAAACAAACGTCAAAGCATGAACAGTTTATGTTAGTGTTTTTCTGAATATTTACACCAATTCCTGTTGAGAATTGTGCGATTGACTTTCAGCGATCAAGCGATCATTGTAAGTCAATGAAAACTGACTTTTTATTGCAAATGGGGAGTACAATAGCTTTCACAGCAGTGAAGGCACACGAAATAATGAGTTGTGAAGCAGACCTCTAACTTTTTCTTATCTTTCATAGGTTTCTTCTACGGTATGTAGCAGAATCTTCCGATAGATATGGATCCCACCCTGAAAATTTTATTTAGAATGTTCTTAGTGTAAAGGTGTAGAATTATAAGTACCTTATTGCGCTTCTTTGCGACTTTATAAGCCTATAGATACCCTGTCTAGTAGGTTATTATGTTAACTATTCATGTTACCAGAAATATGCACCACTATGTTGCATAATTTAGAACCGCTAAATTGCACATTTAAAGTGTAACACTAACCATTAAAATATACAATGGACTTAAAAAGGTAGCAATATGGGCATTACATTAGGTCACGTGTCGAGTTTATTTCATTAAATTAAATATCACTTAGTCTCTAATAATTAGAAATAAATTAAATTGCAAACATCGTTGGCGCCAAGACAGATTAAAACTTGTAAATACTCACTGTATGTTTGTTGTGGTTTGTTTTGTAGTTTGCTTTTCTATTAGTCATGGCAACTTATTGCAAAATATTTTAAAATAACATAGGAAATGTAAATTTCTCGTAGCTAGACAGGTTTTTTTGAACTGATGTTGAACTAATGTTTGAGCTTAAAATTCTGATTTTTGCGAATACCTTAATGTAATTTACGTCTATTTGAATGTAAAGCCTTTAAACTTTTTACCTAATAACGCTATCAGATCTCGTGTTTAGTATGAGTATAAAATGGACGTCTCTTACTCTGCCCTCTGCATCTTCTCACCGTCACCACTGACGCAACAGCAGCCACTTTGACAGTTGTCACTTTGATATTTTTCTGTCACTTTGACAATCCGCCGTTTTTCTCTTAACGCGCGGTTTTTGACCTATTGTGTATATATCCATTTTTGTTTCATCCTGTATATATATATATATATATATATATATATATATATATTGTTATATATACTGTGATCCTACCTTATTAGTGATAGGCGTAATATATCTATCTGTCACTCCTTGTCTTATTTTAGAGCCTTGTTGAGTTATGCCACACAATTTATCTTTAATTATTTTACACGGCTGCTGCACTTAAATATTCTACAGGGCCGTCAAACACGTAGCGGAATCTACCTAGGGTGGGTCCGTCCTAGGCAAACACCTCTCAACTAGACACCCAAACAAATATCCAAGGAGTTTTCAAAATAATTTTAAAAGCCAAAAGTATTCCCAAACACTAGTTCCACTTTTATAAATTTGATTAAAGCACTGCGTAGATATTAAATACTAATACCTGGAATCCAGATACAAGCGCCGCCTTCCAGCCGTCCTGAAGCCAAGTGACCAACTGCAGGCACCTCCTGTAAATAATAAGTAACTCGAGCAACTGGTAATCTCCAGACTATAAAACTACTAATATTTCTACAAATTTTATGTTATACAAATACTCAGATAACTCCAATTCCACTATGCTTTCGTCTTCAAACAATAACGGTACAGACCAGCACTCCCTCTTTTAATTAACTTTTATTCGCCGTAAAACTGCTACTATTTGCTATCTCCAGGTACAACTTGACTTTCAAAACTTTCTCGTAACTTTTAAATGTAATAAAACTCATAACAGTACAAAACACGTCTATTTTTCAGTAATATAAATTTGGAGTCCATTATAAAATAAATTCCGTCTTCTTTTGTTTCCGTTGCCATGACAACTATCTCTACGCACACTATGTAATTTATAATTATTAATAATTGATTAATAATACATTTGTTTTCTCTAGATACATTCATTTTCTAGATGGTTTGTAATCCAGTGATTTATGTATATTGAATTTTTTACAATATTGAAAATAGCTAACAAACTTTGATGGTTCAGCTTTTAAATTGTACGCAACAGACATTTATGTCTTATTCGGTAAACGTCCTGTCATTACATAACCAATCTTTAATTGTTAAAACATATTCAAACTGAAATTGATTTACAAATTTTACGGGAGTATCACTTAACTCCTTAAAATTTTAAAAGCGTGCAGTATACCAAGCAATTTTGATATTTGTTTTACATTCAAATGGTTATGAAAACGCTAACTCCAAATTAAATTTCATATACGTGCAACCATAACAATTAAAATACGTATACAATGCAAACTTATAACTAGCTTAGCCTGGTCTATGGCCGGTATATGTTGTTGAATGCAATGCAGTTTCAAAAGCTTTATAAATTTATAAACGTGGAATAGTTGTTGTTAATTTATAAACCAAAAATACCTGAAAGAAATACTCAAACAAAACCAAATATACCCCCATTCTAGCAAAGTCGTTTCGAAGCCCTATTTAAACATTTTATAAGCCCACCCCCTTCTTGACAGTATAATATATATATATATATATATATATATATATATATATATATATATATATATATATATATATATATATGTATACTACATTTGGTAACGACCTTGCTATCTAAGTGTATATAATTAGTTTTGGGTTTTAGGTCAGCAGAATTGAAGAGTTCTCTTTTTTATAAACTCAAGCTTTCGGAAATTTATTTTCCATTTTCAAGAGTACTAAAAGTAAATACAAATGAATTAGTTATGTGAACAAGATTGACTAATAGCTAAAAATTATAATTAACTGATACTTACTAAAGTGAGATAAGATACAATTGGACGATCAATAATAATGTACAGTGTATAAGGGTATGGTATAATTAAATTTAAAATAAAAATAATACTAATTATATCATCAAAAGGGTAAAAAATTTTTGATTATGATGTATACTGTCTTTAAATTTAATTTTTGTAAATAGTTGTTTATATGAGAATTTTTTGTTTGGGAAAGGTATCTTTATATGTATTAATTAAACGCATTAATTGTAATGACATTTTTGTAAATATATTACATTTTAAAATATTCTTATCAATTTATTTAGTTATCTTTATAATTTTTTGTGTGAGTATGGTTGTAAGCAAAATAATATTATAACTTAATTATTTATTTGTTAATTTTTTATTTTCAAATACATTTTTTTAAATTTAGAAGGTAGGTATATATAGAACTCAAGTCTCCAATGTCGGTTTTTTTATTAAGTGTATTAGAATTTTGATAGATGTAACACATTTCAAGAAATTCGCGTTTTAATTTATTATTTTCTATATGTAAAATTTTTGGACTGTTAAAATCAATTTTGTGGTTGGTGGTATTTACGTGTGTTGATAGAGCAGTTGAATTTGGTTTAGTGCGTATATCACTTTTGTGCTGTGTTAACCGTTGTTTGAGGTTTTGTGAACTTTGCCCAATGTATATATTGGGGCAATTTGAACAATTTAGTGGTAGAAAATCGATATTACTGTCCGCGTTTCAAATTAACCCATGTGGACTGAATACGTGCGTTTCGAAATGAACTGCTATTATGCCTGTCTCATTCCGAAGCATTTCATTGATTGTCCATCCTTTCTGCGCTTTAAGGAAACTTTTAATTAGCATTTATGCGAACCGTCTGACCGTTTACCAGATATACCTCGAATACTGTCTTTTAGCTACACAAATAAGGGGAACATGACATTTCGAAAACATGCAGGTGTTCAATTAACAAACGTTTTAAAACAACATTTCTAGGATTTTACGTATCAAGGTATTTTATATTTAACGGCTGTTCGTTTGTTAGCAAAGCATTTCACCTTGTTATTATCGATTTTTCAAGCTCTTATGCGTATTAAACGTAATAACCCTTTCAACTAAACTCAATTAAATTAATTAATAATTTGCATTGGCTTTTATAATTTATTTTCTTTACGAACCTAACTAAATTTTAATCACTACTTGTAAAATTTTTGTTAATACTTGTTACTTTAAATTCACTAAATGAAATAAATTTCGCACGTAAATTCTGGTTGTTTCCTCTATACAGGGTGTTTGAAATTGCCTTGTTTATACTTAAATTTAACCCTTTAAAACCACTACTATATATATATATATATATATATATATATATATATATATTGCTGTGATCCTCACCATTATTCGGGAACTAAGGTTTTCGAATCGAGCCCCAGCATTGGGCCGTCATTATCTGCTGTGACACGTACAAAAAGCCTCGCCAGTTTCCTGGAATAAAATCACAAAAATTTTATTTTGAACTCGAGCCTCACTTTTGGGCGCTACGATTTGCTGTGATCCTCTTCTGATAATCGCCTCTTTACTCTTTCCGTCTCGGCTGCTTACCTAGTTAAAACTCTCATCCTCATTCATAAAAAAAAACAGACACATTCCTACCACAAACATCAACGTTAACTCTATTTACATCAATATTTATAATACATTAAAATTTCAAAATTAAATTGTAGCATAAATTTCAGTATCATAAAATTTCAAGATCAAATTTGTCATCATTTTAATTTGCATCCAGAATTAAAGTCTTTGTAGGATGCCTACTAATTAATTTAACAATATTTGCAGACCTGAGTCTGAATAAAAGGGAGCATCTTCCACCCCTTTACGTTAATTAAACAGGTTCGTCTAATTGAGCTCAAAGATAGACCCAAATTTTCATCATAATCAAGAACATAAATACTAAATACTCCTTTCTACTTAAACAAGAAAATTTCACCTTAAAATTAAAATTTTGTTGTTTTGTACAAATTCACTACTGTCCATTTTAAGTAAACCAATTATGAAGTTATTCAACACACACCAAAACATCAAAAATCGAACAACAAAGCATAAGTTACCTGAAGGTTAATGCACTCGTGGCTCCAATGTACATCGTCCTTTGTTAATCACACCATTCCAACTGGGTTATGTCTAGGTCCTCGGATTACTGGTCGCTTTTAAAAATTTTCTCTACACCACCATTCATCTAAAATTGTTTCAGGGCTTTTCAGGAACTCATCTATGTATATCTGAACTTCTTTTGTGGATCCACTCACGATTACGAATAACATTTGATTATTAACACCCCGGAAAAATAGCAAAGAAATTCATACTTCTTTCACGCTATACCCAAAACTGCCTACTTTTGTTTATTCATTTATCGTTACAATTTCGATAGTTGGTACAGTAATACTCGTAAATATAACTAGACTTTATTACCTTGTATCTTCTTTTCTAAATGCACTAAATAACTTTCATCGTAGCACGTAAAGAGCAAACTGTTTTAAAGTATTCAATAATCACAAAATATAAGAGCAAACTGTTTAAAGTATTTAATCAAAATCGAAAATCTAAGAGAGCTTAAACTGTTTAAAGTCCGGGTTTATATAATGACTAGCCTGTTCATCGCTTTTGTCCCGCAAACGGACAATTTCCAGAATTTCGCATACTATGTTCCCTTTCGACAGTCGGGCACAGCGATTCTTATTAAATTTGCACTCGCGCCAGTTAAATCTCAGAAATTTTCCACACGGCACGCAACGTCTGAGAACAACTAATTAAATTTTATACAGAAATGTTATTTTTACACCTCTCATGTTTGCCTCTTATTTTCAACCAATCGCAACCCAGTGACGTTGCTCACATCACGCCTTTAATTATCCGTGTCTCTGTCTTGCGCATATTATCCGTCTCTATCTACCCTTTTCTGAGTGGTACAAATCGATATTCTTTATTATCGGTTCTGTACAATCAACGTGGACTATTAAATTACCCACTTTATTAGCATTTCCCGTGAATATTAAGCGACGGTTTCTCCAACATTCTCTGTAACCATTTGTTATCTACAAAATTTAAGCAGAACGTGACTTTTAAAAATACGCAGGTGTTCAATCGTAATACTTCTAAATAACACTTCTACGATTTGAATATTATTGGCCTTTTAACAGCTTTTATGCATATAATACCTTAATAATCGTTCAATTAACTCCAATTAAAATAATAATAAATGGCATTGACTTCTACCCTTTAATTTTTAGTGAATCCTAATTAAATATTAATTATTATTTGTACATTTTGTTTAATACTCGTTACTTAAACTTGAATTAATTAATATAAATTTTGCACGTAATTTCCATTTGTTTCTTTACTTGGAATAATTAAATTACACGTTGAGCATTTTAATTCTGCTTCTTTTTATAGAAAGCGTCTCGTGAATAATTTAAATCCCTTATTTTTAATGAAACGAATGAATTTTTATGCTTCACGGTTTTAATAACGCGTATTATCTAATAAAATTCCTTATACACGGCGATTAAAATTATTTGATGTAATTAATTAATTTTCTACCCTGGTCTAAATTTGAGTAATATATATATATATATATATATATATTTATTGCTGTGATAAGGGGTTGTTTAAGGGTGTACTTTATAGGAAAGGTCATTTAGAAATGAGTAATTACCATAGGCAGCAGAAAACTGCACTTATTTAGTGAAGAATTGAAAAATAGACATAGTTTGTAGATAGTAAGCAGTCAACACCCTGTATATAAAGTATAAATAGTTTTAAGCGACGCAGATAAACATAGGAAGACGCATAGTTAGCGTAGGAATGAGAAAGATATTCATTAAGTAAATAGTAAATATTTAAATACCCTGTAGATAAAGTTTTAGTTAATTTAGGTAAAGCAAGTAATGACATTTTTCAGTGGAAGCACGCGTATATTTATAAATAAACGATAAAGTGTAATTAGACACGCATTCAGAAGAGTTCCAGACGATTAGATTAATACGGATATAAAAATAGAGCTTAAGGTAGCTAATATAAATGCGTACAAATATCTAACCATTTTTGATAAGAAAAATGATTAAAAATTGTGTGAATCGCATGTAAATATGAAAATTTAAAGTCGAGTTGCATCAGTTGTTTATGGAAAGGCAATTAGATCTATCAAAACACAACATGTTGATAACGAAAGACAGCTGCATGCAGGTTATGATTATGGGGAATCGTGGAGCATTACATCAGAAATTGCTTTAAATGTAATTATTTGATTGGTCAGAAATAAGCGACGAGCTCTATACCTTACCCACGGATGGAGTGGGAAATAAAGAATATATTAGCAAGCACCGTGATAACGAAGTTAGTTTTGAACTCAACAAAGGCCGAAGTGCGTTGGTATGAAAGAAAGCAATACGTAAATTTTAAAAGTGAAAGATAAAACAAGTGCTAATATGAAGATTATAATTGCCGATTAAAACGTAAGTACGTTTTTGATGAATTCATTTTAAACTAAAACAAAAATAATAGGGCTCTGATGTCTGGGGGAACAGTAATACAAATCTGAAGTACGGGGGTAAACAAACCACAATTCCGAAGTCTGAGGGAAATAGACTACGATTTCAATGTCCAGGGGAAAATAGAGTAATACAATTTTGATGTCTGGGGGAAGAATAATACAATTCGAAGTTTGAGAAAATTGAATGATAATAAGAAGAAGTTTGATATGAAACGACAATAAATTGGGGGTGCATAAATTAATAATGTTAGTCCATAGTGTAATGGCAATAATTTAAATGTAATCCAGAATTGGGGAAGATAAATTTTAATGGAAGCGTCGATGTGAAGAAATAGACCAGGTCAGATTTTTAGTTATAAGACATTTTATTTTTCTATATATTTTTTATTTTGAATATTGAATTTGCTTAATATAATATGCTTGTGAAAAGTCAACAAAAGAAGTTGCATACGTATAAAATGAGTAATAGGATAACAGGTTTAGAATATTCTACACTTCGTTGATAAAGATAATAGGTTTTTTTTTGGTGACTTTGGGTTTTGAGTAAATAGTAGATGATTGTTAATAAATGAGATTTATAACAGTAACTAATTGAAAAGTGTATTTCAAATAATTTACAAAAGCTGTTTGTACATAATATATTGGTTTCATTATACATAAAATCGAAATTAACTGAATTTTATAATTCCAAATAAATGCTAGCCGAGGTCATAAGATTAAATAGTTCAAGGAGGAGCTACGAGTATAAATAGGAAATTGATAACACGCAAGGCGGTAACGTATCGAATTTTGCTATTGGTAGACAAGGTTGGTTCAAGATAAAATCCAGTTAAGTTGATAGCAATATTAATAAGACAGCCGGAGGAGGAGATAATTACAATCTTGTTTATTCATAGTAGATATTAAAATGGTCGTCCAAGAAGGAGCGCGTATAATTTAGAGTTCATAGCAAAAATTAATATATAGCACAACGAAGGGGTTCGAGAATTACAGTTCATAGCAATATATATATATATATATATATATATATATATATATATATTTCCTCATAGCTACGTCGAACAGTTCTAGAGAAAAAAATTTATAGAAGTGGGGTTCAAACCCAGGCCTCCTGCGTGCAAGGAAAACGCCCTACCCACTAGACCACTGAGTCAATTTATAAATTTATAAATAGAAAGACCTCAACCTTTCTTTTTTATGCTATTCTTTTGGGATTTCCGCATAATTCTGTAAGAATTTTTATTAGGTATTTTTCAAACTTCTTGTTATTTGTTGAGAATCATGTTAAATTTATTGACTTGAATGGTGTAAAATGTTGCTACATGCCAAAATTAGCATTGTACATTGTCATAATGTGTAAATAAATTCCTGCGAATATTTTTAAACGAACTTGTCAATTTCCGTCATTCTGGACAGATGCGTTTGCGCAAAAAGAATGTGCAGGTGCGGAGTGTGCGAAAGGACGCCATTAAGCTACGAGACCTGAAGCCAAGAACATCTATCTGGGGTGTGGTGTGCTTTCTCTTTGCAGGCATATAGGTTCACGTATCTTACCTTCTGTCGTCCCTTTACCTGGTTGTTCCCTCTCGTCCCACCTACGAACGAGCATAGAGGATGGACGCATAAAATTTGGAGTCAATAATGGCGTAGCCTATCTACACAAAAACAACAAGGATCCTGAGATGTTAAGAAATACAGGTGAGTAACCGTTTTATTTATATTGTGCTTAAACTTTGACCATTGTATCACTTTTACAGGTGTTTGGTATTTGATACAAATGGCGCGTAATTTGCCGCGTAAGTATACGTTATATTAAACAATTGCGCAATTGTAAGAAACGCGGGAAATCATAATAATGTCTTCTCTAAATCGAGAAATAAAATCAATGTGGTTATAAATCTTTAACGGCTTAAACTCGTATCGTTACTTGTCGGGGCATGTCGACCCATATCAGGCCATGTCTGGTCATACGGTGACTACAGAATAAAAAACGGTTTATTTAAACTAACGTAAAAAAGAAGGAAGTTCCGCTCGTACGAAATACAGGGAGATTGTCTCTATATGGACTGTACGTGAGTGGAAGAGAGATAGACATACATTAACGTAATTACATCACTAATTGCACTAGCTTGTCTGTCTCACAAGCCATCAGGGCATTTTTATTAATTTGCGCTTTTAACATGTCATTGACGTCACATATTTGTAATCCACTGGAAAATAAAAAGAAGCAAACAACTAAAAGGAAGATTCCAACCAACAACCATTCATAGTAAAATCATCCTAATATATAATTTTCAGCATTACTATTCGGAATACATTGAACAAGCATGTATTTATTTGTAGAATTAGTGCTCATAATGAGTGTAATAAAAACATGTTATTTACTTAATAGTTTATAGAAATAAATAAATAGAAATAAATGCCTCGGGTAATACTTGAAGATTGGATTTTAAATTTGTTTTTATATGGACTACATGTGACTGGAAATTAAATAGACATACATGAAGCTTACTAATTACACCAGCTTGTGTGTCTCACAAGCTACGAAGGCATTTTTATTAACTTGCTCTTTTAACATGTCATCCTAGAGTGAACAATATTGCGCAATATTTGCTAAAAGTAATCTCTTAAACCCTTGGTTCATTTCTTACTTATATGAGAGATAGACTTGTCACATATATTTTTTAAGCAACCCTATTGCAAATGCTTTTTGCCATTTACAAATGCGCAAACAACTTTTTTTGTAATATTAGCGGATATATTGTTTAATTAATCCTGAAGTAAGCAATGTTGTACAATATTTGTACTAAGTAAATTTTGACTTGTCAAAAGTTAGGTTAGGTTAGCTCCGATATTGTTCGAAGTAAAATATTTGAATTAGACCGAAACTTGTCGAGTTAGCTCGTCTTCAATTTTGAAGATATGAATTGGGAGAGGATGAATCAAAAACTACAATTTAGGCAGTTGCAACACCCAGGAAAGAAGTACTAGAAGATAATGACCCTTGCAAAACTGAAAGTGATGCCAGCAGTGAGTATTCAATTCATAATACGGATTCAGAGCTGTCTGAAAATAATATAGATACTGTTGAATTCTCTAATATGCCTATCTTTACTGGTAAAGACGAAACTACTATTTGATATGCTCATCCAAATGTATGTACACAAAAACACAATATTGTTAGTCATCTGCCAGGAGTGAAAATGGTTGCAAAAAACGCAAAAACTCCAAGAGATTGTTGAGAACTCTTCTTTCCTCCAGAAATAATTCGTCATCTTGTAGAGTGCACAAATAATTATCTTGAAAAGTTGCAACCTAACTATCAGCGTGAGAGAGATTGCAATGAAACGAATATGACAGAGATATATGCCCTTATTGATATTTTATATATGTCTGGAGTAAAAACAAGTTGAAAATGCAAGGCATTGTCGCAACGAACTTCCAAATGTAGACTTACTTTAAAACAATTTAAAGAAATTAAAATTATGATGTTGTAATAATTATAAGTATTCAGATAAAATACAAAAATTTATAAACAACAAAAGAGACATTTTAATATATTTTATTTTATTGAATAAATATTTTAAAAGCTATATATTAGTTCTCATCAATAAGATAAGATTTTTTTTTTTATATGAATCTAATTATTTTCGGCAATCAAAATTTAAGTTTAAACAATGTCTATAATATTGGAATAATTGGCATGAAATGCCATAAATTGTTCAAATATGTGTCGCATATTGATTTTAAACTTATTAAAAATTTTAATTATCCCTGTAGATTTTCCCGCGGGCTCGGCGTCCCCGTGGCCCGATTTTAACTGACATCAAAACTTAAGCTCTGGACACCGAGCTGAATCGATTGATGTATCACACATTGATGTACGACCATTAGAAAGGCCTCGGACGGACAGACAGACGGACGACAAATCGATTTCATAAACGAACGAAGTTCGTTGAAAAGGACAATACGTAAATACGCAAGATTTATGGATCGAGGATGGAACAGCACCCGAAATTTTCAGGTTGACCTAATCCAGACAAAGATTTCGGCTCTGAGGTTTGACGACATAAATGATAGATACGAGAGAAAGAAATATGACAATTTAGCACCAATAAGACAAGTTTTCGAAACGTTTGTTACCAAGAGCAAAGCAAACTACCAAGTTGGTGAATACTGTACGATAGACGAAATGTTGGAAAATTTTCGGTGCCGGTGCAATTTTAGGCAATATATTGCCAACAAGCCGGCTAAATACGGACCAAAAATGTATACCCTCATTGATACGCGAATATACTGTATGACAAATCTAGAAATTTATGCTGGAAGGCAACCCCCAGGCCCTTTTCGGCTATCTAATACTGCTAATGACGTTGTATTGCGCATAGCTAAACCCATTTTGAATTCAGGTTGAAATCTCACTGTGGATAATTATTTCACTTCTATTCCACTAGCTACCGAGCTGTTTAAAATGAAAACCATCATAGTAGGCACCCTACGGAAAAATAAAAAGGAAATACCACCAATTTTCCTTAATACGAAAGCAAGACCTTTACCAAGTAGTATGTTTGGCTTTAGGAAGAACATGGTTTTAGTTTCGTACAAACCAAAACGAAACAAAAATGTGTTGGTTCTTTCTACATTGCATAGTGGCGACAAGATTGACATAGAAAGTGGTAATTTGTATAAGCCGGAAATTTTAACATTTTATAATCTAACAAAAAGAGGGATCGACACGGTGGACCAAATAAAATCTACTTATTCCGTTTCCAGATTTTGTTGTCGGTGGCCATTGAGATTTTTTTTGCACTGTTGGATGTGGGAGGTATTAATGCACAAATTATATTTAATAGTAATAAAGACAGTAAACAAGAGTGTAAGTTTGTAACGTATTTTTTTTCTAGTTACATTTAGTTCAATAAAATAAAAATAAAACAGCTATAATTTAAAATATTTAATTTGAGAATTTTCATCCAATAAAAATTAATATATAATATTCATAATAACGCATGGATTCTTGTATGTATATACTCTAAAGTTCGTTACCAAGCGCTGTCAAGTTGTCAGTCGGCACTTCATTCTCAACGTTCGAAAGTGCAAGCCGCTTTTGCAGAGGAGGTGAAGTCGAGATGGCCCTGTGTAAACATGTGGCTTCTAACAAAGTTAGAAAAAAGTAAAGAAGATGGAAGTCCCCTTTGGACATCATTTTAGACAGTTGGTATATATTAATACAATAGTTTATACTAATATTTTTCATCTTAGTGCAATATCTTGAGGACATATCTTGAATAACATTTCCGATAATAAACTAAAACAAATTTTAATGGCAGTAATTTAAAGCAAGAATTTATGGTTTCGTTCTATTCAACATAACCTGCAGTAAAGTAAACGCCGATTCCACATGTGTTCCCGATATTTCAACCTTACCCATGACTAATATCACACAAGGATATTATGATGGAAATATCAGACAGCTGAGGTCAAGGTCCAGCACTTTTAATACATTTTTGATGCACGTGAGTGTTTTTAACTTTTGATAACTTTGAAATTATAGTAAATTATTATGAATTATCCAACATTAATTGCTTGAGTAACGTAAATAGAAAGTAGTTTCTTTGAGAAATCAGTAAATTAACGAATATGTTGCTTGCTTGTCAAATGGTTTGCGCATGTACGCAAACAGTGTATTTTATAAAGTTCTGAATGACAACCTATGTCAGACAAAAAATATGTAGATTCCATTTTCGAATCTAGACGCCATATGCTGTCTTGATTTAATTTACATTATGCTTGAAGACTTTCAGGTCATGTAAAAGCACTTTCATAGACATATGAAATTCGCGTATTTATTGTAGATTACAATTAAATTAGAATAATAACTTTTTACCAAGTCTGCACTTTGATAATTAATTTTTGTTGTAATAATCAAGGAAGTACTTCGCTGATTAAAAGAAACTTATGTGTTATGAACAATTAATAAATTATATGTCTATCTAATTAAATCTTATAGAAACGATCTACTCATAAATCTTGATGTTGAATGTAAAACTTCATTAGCGTTATTATGAAAAGAATTCGATAAAGAGACAAACCTTAATATTGCAGTCATATGTACATAATCAGAAATTTATCCAAATAGAATCCTTTTTGTTTTTGAAAGATGTTTTATTATTTAACATTTAAAATTTGTAAGTCCTCCCGAAATAGAAAGACTGTGTAGTGAAAATAAATTCCCTCAGTATATTTTAAATGCTTAAATTTTATTATTCTATTTTTGGCAAATGTTTTTGAGGACACAAATGGTGTCCATATTGTGCTTTTGTTTGTTCACAGGTAAAGCTGAGACATCTGTATGACATCTGGTGGTTGAGGTCTTGGTAAGTGTGTCCTAAAGAGTGAAATTCAGGTTTTATGGCTATGTTAGTGGTGTTAAGATAAGGTTTCCGCATTCCCCTTATACAAGCACAGTTAAATTTTGTTGGTTATTGTATCAAAAAATACGGTGGCGCTCATTAAATATATTTTTGGTCTTTTATTCACCCATGACCCAAGCTCATGATCTACCCAGAGCTAACACTCGACTAGCCGTTTATGTCTTAAGAGTTTTTCTTTGTCTCAAGCCATTCTCCATCCGACATTACCTTGGGCTTAAAAGAAAAAGAAGAAATTCTCGACCTTGTGATATCAGATTAAGGTTTAGAAAATTGAGAGGTTTAATTTATAGCTGATAGTCAGGAGGATAAAGAAAAATAAAATTATATTTTTATCGTACACAGTTATTCTTGAAGAACTTAGGTAAAGAACTAAAATAAAACCACATTTAGTCAATCACTCATAAGTACAATGTTTGCCATCTAGCTTACGAACACG